>JADMNL010000023.1:249250000-250525000 GCA_016271365.2 Neoceratodus forsteri
AGGCTCACACATGTAATCATCAGTCAATACATCATTTTACCAAGAACACATTTCTGAAACATTGCAGTCGTCCTCTTTACAGTATTACACACATTGTACCATAACTCAAGTTATTACCTCTTGTACATGAAACCTGAAGAGGGGCCCTTCCTATCAGTTACCTTGGGGCTGGACGGGGCAAGGGCACCATATGAAAGGGCAACACAAGTAACTGGAGTTAGCACTGATGCTCAGTTTGGGAAATGAGCTCGGGGACACATACACTCCTTTATGGACAACATTGAGAGGCAAGTCCACAGGCCTCCCAAGTGAATCATAACTGAGGTGCACCACAGGTTTTACAGCTCAACCAGTCTTTCTAGGGGGAACTGTTACAGTCTCTGCACTCTGAGCCTCATTTTCAACATTGTCCTCACTTGTCAGGGGAGTCTCCCTGGGGGTAGAGAGGCTAGAACTTGGGGCACTTTCAGCTCCAGGAGTTACAGTTTCTGAGTCCACAACATTTGGCTCGCATGGAGAGCTTTCAGACACTGGTAGTGGACTGTCAGGGCACTCAAAATACTCTTCTTGTTCGGTGTATCACCAGTCTGTCCCCAATCTATCATTTTCCTCCCCTGAAAGCTCAAACAGTTCAACCATGCACAATGATTCCATTTCATCTGATCTGATGCTTTGCACTTCACTTTCTGGGAGCATTGGCCCCAGGGATGAAGCTGGGGGCTTAGACAGTCCAGAAGGCCCAGCTTTGCCTCCAGTATTGACTAGGGGATTGCCCCGAAACAATTGACTCAGTTCGTAAGAAGGATAGTATTCAAAGTCACTCTCACTTTCTTCTGATATGGACTGACAGTCATGCTCAACTGGAACTTGTGCAGGGGAGCACTTTAACTCTGCTTCTGTAGGTGCAGACTTCCTTGATCTTTTCTTAGCAGCAGCTCTAGTCACTGGTCCAGAGGGAGCATCTTCTGGGGGCTCAGACTCAATCAGGATTTGTCCAATGGGCAGTAAATGATTTCTATGCATTGTTTTTATATCTTTTGAATTGTTCTCAGGCCTTACTTTGTACACTGGCAGATCATCTAGTTTGCCCACTACAATGTGAGGGAGATGGTGCCATCTGTCAGCAATCTTGTGTTTGCCATGCAGTCCCAGATTTCTTAGCAATACTGATCTCCCTCCTGGAGTTCCTGTTGCTTTCACCTTTTTATCATACCGTTCTTTGTTGGCTAGATTTCTTTTGGCAGCCATGGTTTGAGCCAGTTGGTACGCATGAGTTAGCTGGGCCTTTAACTTTTGCACATACTGTAAATAGTTGTCAGCTTGAACCCCATCAGGAGAGACCCCAAAACACACATCTACTGGTAGTCGAGCTTCTCTTCCAAACATCAGGCGGTAGGGGGAGAACCCAGTGGCATCACTTTTGGTGCAGTTATAAGCATGTACCAGGGTGCTAATTTGTTGGCTCCATCTAGGATTGTCCTTTGGGTGCAGGGTGCCTAGCATATCTAGCAAAGTGCGGTTGAAACGTTCAGGCTGTGGGTCCCCTTGGGGGTGGTAAGGAGTGGTTCTGGACTTTCGCACTCCCCACAGAGAAAGCATCTCTTTGATCAGATGACTCTCAAAGTCTCTCCCTTGATCAGAATGGATTCTTTGTGAGCCCCATAGTGAACAAAAAAGTTTTCTACAAGTACTTTGGCCACAGTGGATGCTTTCTGGTCTTTGGTGGGGAAAGCTTGGGCATATCTCGTGAAATGGTCAGTGATCACCAGCACATTACTGATATTTCTTTGATCTGACTCCAAACTCAGAAAATCAATACAGACCAGCTCCATGGGTGCACTGGTGGTGATGTTAACAAGGGGGCAGCCCTCTGGGGCAAAGCTTTCCTCTGTAAGCAGCGACTACAGTTGAATGTGTTGCTCCATCATCAGCCCCATCTTAGGCCAATAGAATCTGGATCTCACCAAGTCAAGTGTTCTGTCTATACCAAGGTGCCCCATGTGGTTGTGCAAGGACCTCAGTACTGAGTCTTGAAAGGCAGTGGGCAGCACTAGTTGTTGTTTGCCTACTTGTCCCCCTCTGTCTACTGTTTCTCTGTATAACAGTTTATTGATCAGTTTCAACTTAGGACCTTCTTTGTATAACAGTGCAGTTCTCAAATCAGTGGAGTGTAATTTGGACACATCTTTTCCTGCATAGAGGGCTTCTAAAGCTGCTTTGATCATGGGATCGGGGATTGAGCCGCGAATACTGTCATTGTCCAGCTGGGCAGTGCACCAATGTCTATTGCAGAAAAGTGGCAATAAGCAGCAGGTATGCAATTCTCAGAGGGTCCCAAGCAATCCACCATGCAGTCCACTGCATCCGTGGACATTGTTCCTCCTGTCAAACTTCGGCAGAGTGCCGAATGTCAGGTTCTGCCAATCGGACCCAATCATTCTGGGGAACAATCCTCCGGGAGAGCTTCAGCATCTATGTGGTTCAGACCTGCTCGGTATTCGAGAGCATAGTCATGTGTAGATAATGCAGAAAGCCACCTATGGCCAGTGGCATCCAACTAGCTGAGGTCTGCACATAGGTCAAAGGATTATTGTCAGTTTTACTAGTATTTTAGCCCCATACAAGTACTCATGGAATTGGTCAACAATAGCCCACTGCAAAGCTAGGAACTCTAACTTATGTACAGGATAGTTCTTTTCAGATGGGGTCAGGCTTCTACTGGCAAAGGCCACTGGTCTCAGGCCATTCTCGTGCTCTTGGTACAACACAGCCCCCAACCCTTGCAAGCTAGCATCAGTGTGCAGGAAGAGGTTTTCTTGGATCGGCATAGGCCAGCACTGGAGCATGGGTAAGTTGATATATGATCTCATGAAAAGCAGTCTCACAATCAGGAGTCCAGCGGGCCCAAATACTTCACTCGGATGAAAATACACTCTTTCAGTCTTGAGGACGCTGACTTTTGGTATTTTTTGTGGGTTGGGGATACCCTTGAGTAAGGTTAAGTAAAAGGCGGATCACTCTTGAATAGTCCTTGATGAGCGCCGATAATAACCACAGAATCCCAGGAATCTTTGCAGTTCTTTTAGATTTTGGGCTGTGGCCAGGTGGTCAAGGCCTCAACTTTACTTGGGTGGTCTCTATTCCTCGGTGGATACTATGTGTCCCACATACTTTACTGATGTTTGAATGAATTGACACTTATCAATGGACAGTTTAAGGCCAAAGTCCTCCAGTCGGTCCAATACCTTAAATAATCTGCTCTCATGTTCCTCCAGTGAGCTGCAAACACAATAACATCATCTAGGTATACCAGGCACTCTAGTAAGTTCATGTCCCCACTGCATGCTCCATCAATCGTTGAAAAGTGGCTGGGGCACCTGAAATCCTTGAGGCATCCTCATGAATTCATAGAAGCCAAGCGGACAGATAAAGGCTGTCTTCTCCACGGTCCTCTGGGGCCATCGGGATCTGGTAGTACCCACTGCGGAGATCCAACACAGAGAACCACTTGCTCCCGTTTAGGCAGTCCAAAACATCCTGAATGCGGGCATTGTGTACTGATCAGGATAGTCCGCGGTTTAGGTGCGATAATCCACACACATCCTTACTGTCCCATTCTTTTCCTCACTACCACAATGGGGAAGCATAAGGGCTTCTGGATTCTTGTATTACACAAGCAGCTAACATCTCTTGCAGATGCCGTCTCACATCATCTATGTCAGCAGGTGCCAGGCGTCGAGACCTCTCACAAAATGGTCTTTCGTCATGCAGCCGGATATTGTGCTCAGCTCCTGCACGCATCCCACGTCCCATTCCTTTAAAGAAAACACCTGGTCTCTCTGGGCAAGCTTCTCACTGATCCTCACTTTCCATGCAGCTGGCAACGGGAGTCGCGAAATCAAACAAGTCAGGCTTACTCTGTCATTCTTCCTCGAACTCTTGCTGCTGGGTAGCACTGCAGTGTCTGCACAATGCACATTAGCCAGGATGCAACCTCTATTTACTCGAATGTCTCTTTCAGACACATTATGAACTTGGACCATTACCCTTCTGGCATAAGCATGGGCTCTAGCGGCAAAATACTAGGCTTGACCAGCAGTCCCTCTGGCAATTTTCCATCGCCTGGTGCATCCAACATTAATATTTTATTCTTAACATCCTTTCTGATACGGACTCTCCTGTAAGGTACACTGGGCATTTGGCGCCAGGATCAGAGACTCGAGATTCTTCTTCCATACAATTCCGACCGGTTCCTCTGGTTCTATTTTTCAGCATCTCTCTGTGCCTCATAGGCCTTCTTAATTAAAGCTGGAACTCTTAAAGCTCTACTAGTTTTTGACCCTGTTTTTCATAACACAACTGTGCCAGCCTTCGAACATATGAGCATTTGTTCCAATCAGCAAAGGACACCATCATACAGTCCAGTGGGGGGACACACTAGGCTAGAGTCTCTACTTGTTCGGCCACTCCAGCCACGGAGGTGGGGAAAGACAGCCAAATTCGGATATACCTGGAATAGGGTAGGCCTTCTCACTTAACCCCCATACATGCAGTCCTTCTAATGGTTGTAAAGGTAATGCCTGACAAATGCTTCTGATACCAATCCTGGAACATAATTGTCACTTGGGAGCCACTGTCTAATACAGCTCTTGTAGACACTCCATTCACCTTTACAGTGGTCTCCATGGAGGACCCACTATTCTGGACCAGTCTGGAGGCGATAGTGGGGGCCTGGGCAACTGACCTTGCCACAAAGGACGTGAGTTAGCATTTTGGTGCCCTCACTGGGATCATTTCGTGCACCTCTTGATTTGTTCTCCAAGCTTCCTTGTAGCCTATATGCAACTTTGTCAGTGTCTTTGGGGACCGGCATTCCCTTTTCATGTGCCCATCCTTCCCACAATTATAGCAAAACATACTTTCTGGAGTTTGAGCTGGCGGGCGCCACACTGGGAGCCAGGGCGGAGGTATTACTAACTGGAAACCTTGGTGCCATCTCTGTCTGCGCGTGATAAGCATTTGAGACATCTCGTCAGTTTCTCCACTTCCATGGTCAAGGAATTGAGTTTGGAGCTGTTATCAGCAGGAGATACATGGGTGGGTACCCCCACCCCCATAACAGATGCAGTCGGATATAGGTCAGGGCACGTACTTGCAGGCGTGGCCTTTCATAAAGGGACTGTTTTGAATTCCGGATCTCTCTCAACAGTTCGCCCCATTGTGGCATATCTTTTTCCTTGTCAGAGCACTCATTGACTGCCAACCTCTGCCCCTGAACTTCACTTGATGGGCCACCCTCAGTCACTCGGGTCGAGCCGCAGCTATTGGTGCAGGTCCCTCCCGAGGTCGCTTTTCTCAACTCCTCAATTTCTCTCATTAACTCATCATAGGAGGTGTGGGATTCCAGTCGATTTGCCAGCGTAACTGAAGCAACAGCAGTTCTGAGAAGGGGCAGACTTAAGGATCCTGTCCAGCCTGGTTCGTCCAGTTCAATCGCTGGCAAACTACCCTTTCTGAGGCATTCTTGCAACAATTTTTCCAGCCGAGATACATACACAGACAACAACTCCCCTTGGTACTGTTGTGCATTTCTTACTCTCCACCATAGATCCTCATCAGAATCTGGGCTCCCATACACATTCTCCAAGGCCTCAAGATAGGCCTGTGCAGTCACTTCAGGGTTACTGGCCTGTTTAGCACGGATGGTAGCCAGGGCAGGACCTCGGAGGCTCTCACTAACCCTCTTTCGCTTTTCGGCTTCCGAGCATTGCCATTCTAGCACTTGGGGGGCAACATAGTCTATCCAGGTCTCCCAGTCATCCTCCCCTTGGGGGGTGGGGAGGGTGCCAGAGAAGATCTTCAACCTTTGGTAAGAGTCGTGACTAATGGCAGGTGCAGAAATAGGAGTCTGCATTGGTTCAGCCACCATTACGGGTACTGGAGCGGGAGAGGGTGTTGGGGGAGGAACACCCCCAGGTGGCAAGAATAGTTTCTTCAAGTCCTCCACAGTTTTCCCTTCCCCCAGCAACCATTTAGCAAATTTCTCCTCAAAAGTTTCAGACAGTGGTGGGGCTCACATTCCCCCCGGGTCTTTACTGTACTTAGTTATCACTCTCCAGGCAGTGAGGGCTCCCTCTGGGGTAATGGTCTGTGGCACTTTGGAGCTATCTATGGGATCCTTAAACTCTACTAGGGCCAGGAAAGTGTGGGTGAGCAGATTAGCATGCCGACCCACCACCACAGGGTTTGTAAACCTTCCACCTTGGAAAGTACTCCCTGTACAGTGTCCGTATTGATACCCAGGGGATGTCCAGGATAAGCATAGCATTTTGGGGTCAATCTCTCCCAGTACACCACTCCACCAGCCGTGCACAGCACTTCTGTCGGGGTACCCATTTTTTCTTAACAGTGGTTCGTAAATATGGCCACTAGAGGACACACAATCCCAGCGGTGAGCCTCAAGATGTAACCCTAGATGGCACTATCCCAGGGCTACTACCCTGCCTGATTTGCCACTAACAGGTTGAGGGGCCTGGATCCAATGGTGGTGCCTCCACCCAGAGGTCAGGGTTTGCAATAGTTAAACTTACTTGGTCACAGCCCTCTGGGACACTGCAACCCCTTTCTTCCCACTAGTGGCCCACACAATATATCAGAATTACCTTCACAGTATACACTTACCCCCAGGACTAGTTCCAGCACTGGGACCTCCTGTGAAATAAGATACAGTGCAACAATCACAGTACAGTACTTTAACATAGACAAATACCTCAGGAAGTATAACTTGCTGAAACAAGCAGCTCTGATTTATTTAGGGGAATATAACAAGGACAGGGAAATCAGGTTAATTAGCTATCACTTTACTATCTACCTATGGCTCTGTGCACAGGCCTATCCTACCAGCTACTGTCCTAGGTACCCAAGCCCTAGTGGCTAGTCCAAACTGTGGCAGCTGGTAGGGGCCCTTTCACACAGTGAAAAGAAAAATTAGTTTAAACAGTCAGCAGTACAGTGATTCCATTTGGATTTAATGTGGCAATTCAACGGGGCGACCCTGAATTAGTACTCACGACCTCCAAACAAGATAGGGTCCTTCAGCGTTAGCAGGGCAACTCTTGAGCTCCACGAGACTCTTCACACATTTATATGGTAAAAAGAAAGTACCACACCAGGCAGGCCGCTTCTCCATCCCGATCGCAACCACTGCACAACACCGGAACACACAGCAGATTCAGCTCCCGACAGACCGAGTGCAATTCAACAATTTCTCCAGTCTTCCACAGGGTGAGCCCGGCCTCCACTCCTCAGAGATCCTTTGATTCTCTTCACAGGACGGATTCAGTCCTAACAAGCAGTTACACAAGCTGCAGACCGAACTCTGGGCCTTACACACGCTTTTGACTGAAACTGTGCACTGAAGGAGCACAGGGTTTCTTTCCCTTCACTGCCAGATCTAAACTGAAACTCCAACAGACAAAACCGGGCACTTCCTTTGAGTTCCTCCCAGTTCTTGACTGGATTGGCTGTCACTCACAATAGACTGCTGCTGTTGGTCCAAAAAGGCGCCTAAGTCTAAACTACATCTCCCAGAGTCACTGCCCATGCAATCCTCTTGTGGCTGGCTCAGATTATGAGTCCAAGTTCTGATTCGTCCAAGGCACCATTTTAGAGCTAGCTTACCCCACACTGATTGGTCCAGTTCAGCAGTTCAAAACCAGAATGGGGAACTAGGCAGACACAGTTCTGACTGCAAAGAAAGCAGGTTAGACAAACTGTATTTTCATTATTACTCTAAATTATTTCTGGCAAACAGTTACATCTTTCAGATAGGTTCCTTTGCACTCCTAGTGACTGCAAAATGGAGTGAATTGGCAGCAGCTCAGTGGTACTCAAACAGAGAAGCACACAGTCCCCCCATACAAACTAATTATGTCTGCAAGCAGACAGCTCTTAAAGAGACAGTACCAGAGGCTCTAAAAACACTCACTGATAAATGGCTTAAACGCCAAACACCATTCAAGCTTGGAGCATTCAAGCAAGCTCCTGGAAGTCTTTTGGGAACCCCCATTTGCAGGGGGGTTACATTTAAAAGGGAACAGATAGAGAAAAAAGGTAGAAAATTAAGAAAACCTTTTCTGTAATAAGTGCATTTCACAATTCATGGTGTTCCCTTGGTATCTTTGAAGCCACTGACTACATACTGGTTTTAAGGCCTTGAACTGCATCTCTCATTATTAGCATTCCCTGGGCTTCCTTAATCACCATATGCAAATCCTTTAAAGAAAGTGATAACATTAATTTTGAGCCTGTCCTCTAGAGACCATATCAGTGTTCAGTGGGAGGAAAGATGACTTCATCAGTAAGTCTCCCTTAATGTGGTACAGAAGTGAAAGTGCAATAATTACATGAATATGATTAGTACTCAAATTGGGATCAAGTCCCCCTGCAGTTGTTCCACATAACCCTTCACTGGGATTTAAGGAAGGCCAAAGGCCTGTTAACCATGTCAGCCCATGGCTTAATGGTTAGAGCACTAGAATGGTATTACTAGGGGTCTGGGTTCAATTCCTGGTGGGCCACACTTTTCCTTTCTCATTTCCATCCTTGATTTAAAATATGCCTGTCAGGGGCTTAGCTGTACTGAGAAGTGATCTATTTATATTTCACTTTACAGAGTGCTTTAGATAGATTTGCTGTTGTGACACAAGATATCAGTCCCTTTTGTCCTAGAGAGATAACACGGACAGGTGCCTTCACTTCCATTTGCAGCCGCAACAATGGCTTCCTGTTTGTGCAAGCCAGTGGGAGTTGCCATGAGGTGTCATATGATAAATCACAGTAGTATCTCACATCACCAAGTGGGAAGCTGTGCTTTAGAAGTTTCCTTCATTAAAGTCACAGTGTAAAGAAGAAAAAAGGAAGGAAAATAGGATGAATGATTAAGTGCTGTAGGAGTTAAAAAGCCCACCATGCATGTAATGACGTATTATCATGCTTAGCTGAGCAGTAGCCTACTATACATGTATATGTGTACTCAGGGTTGGCTCTTGTTAAATAAGAATGTTCACTCATGCTGTTTGAGTGAAAAGGACTGCGAAGCCGAATGGTTCTGTCATCCTCAAACTGCTCGACAGAATGTTTAGAAAATGTTCTTATTCAATTAGACACACGCCTCCGTACACATATAAACATATTATAAATCACTCAAGTTATTTATAATATATTTAATTTTTTTATTTTATTTTTAAAACCGGGTATAATGCTCCTCTTCCTACCTCTGAAATAGAATGCTCCCTTTTATCGTTCCCTCATGATAAGACTGTTGTGCACAGGACAAGAGCCCCTGGGGTTTTGAAAACTGATTGACTGAAATTACATAAAGTGATTTACAAATGTGTTTCGTCTCCCAAGTTCTGTTTGCAGTGGACCCATTTTGGGGAAAAAAAAGGAATAAACCTGCTCAGTACCTAAGTTCACTGGGTACAGGGTCTATGGCAGACCTAACCGGTTGTATCATTATAACCGAAACTGTGGGCACTGCTTTAAGAAGAATAGTAGCATCAGACTGCTGCGTTTTGTCCTGCTTTTTAACCTGGAAATCCAGCTACAAGACAATCACCAGTTCACCAGATCTGATGCCTCTTATTTTCTTCAGTATGTCTTCTAGCGGATAAAATGTGAGACAATACAATCTTATTTAATCTTTGAGATCGAATATTGTACAGGTTTATTGGACCAAAATAAATATTGTACTCAGATGTTACTGTAACCCCTCACCCCTGCCTTTTTACCAAAACAACAGGTGGCATGCTGTTGGCGCTGGCAGCAATACCTGGTGGGGACCTGGGTTCGGGGAGGATGAGGTTACCTGGCACAAGGGGACCTAGGTTTGGCTACTCTGCACAGGGGCACCCAAGTAAATCCAAACACAGGAAGCAATAACTGTAATGTCCAGAACCAGGATTGGGATTTTTCAGTGTGGCTTTTATTCACAACTAGCTGAACACAACAAAGCATAGATGGACCCCCATGGGGCTACGTTTACTGATAATGCAGATTAGAGACTACAAGGTGGTCCACTTAAAGAATGAACCAATTCTACTGTTTTCAGGCTCTGGACCCACCAGGCACACAGCCTGGACTTGCATGCGCTTTGGATACACAGCCCGACTGGCCTGGCTCCCCTGCCGGCCACTTGACTGACAGTTCATTTAAAGAATGAACCCATTTTACTTGTTGTGGCTCCCCACACCACTTAGAGTCTGCGACACCTAGAGAGATTTTCTTCTTACTTCTTCTGATTCCCATCTCACAAGGAGAATTCTTTTCCCAAGTTGTGGCTCCCCACACCACTTAGAGTCTGCGACTCCTAGAGAGATTTTCCCATTTGCGACCCGTCTGGGTACCTACCTCATCACATGGCCAGCATGAGGCAAGTAGCAATCACAGCAGAAACTGTGAGAGGTGGACCTGGTTACTGTAAGATGGGGTTCGGGCCATCTCCAGCTCCCACAGCCCATACCCGGCCATTTCTCTGGAGAAACTGAAACTTCGAAATGTAGATTAAACGGTGGATGGACTGTAGCACCCCCTCTACAACATTACTTGAATTCACACAGACTTTAGATTTTGACACTACTCCATTTGTTTGTCCTAGTACTATAGGCCTCCCAAATAGTAGTCCAAATCCCAGCTTTCTTCACATTTCCCAAACTGAAGAAACACATTTTGCCCTCTCAAATTAGAGCAAAACACTCACCCTTCGTTGCAGGTGCCACAGGCAGTACAACTCCTTCTACTTTTAAGACCAAACAGAAACTGTAAAGGCAGCTTTTTCCTTTAGCAGAAATTAGGGATTGCCCCTGGAATCTACATAAGACTTCTCCCGGAGGGAGGGGCACTGAGACCTGGACAGCGGTCTCCACCACTTGAACACTGGACACTGACCTTCTCCCACAGAAGGTAAACAGGAACACACTTCCTTCTTCTTCAAAACAAACAGGAGACTGACTTTGAAAACTCCCAACGTTCTATCTCACTCCCTCTGCTGCAGATTCCAATGTGGCTTATGCAGCTGCAACAGTTCTATGGTGATGTCATCTCTCAGTCTCAGCTGAGACTGAGAACAGAGGGAGACAGTGTGAAACCCATTTAACTGGAGTTTCACAAGCTGCCTTCCCTGCCTACCACTAGGTCTTACTGGGATTCTAGTAACCCCGGGTAACAAGGGGTTACATTACAATACACAAGCTTTCAGGGCCACAGAGGTCCCTTCATTGGGTGTTCTTAGCAGAGGAAACAGATTCTACCCCTGCAAAGCATTGTTATTACATAAGCTATGAATCATTCCTTTAGGAAAGGCATTCTCAGCAATGTAGCGATAATGGCGTGTGTGTGTGTGGGGGGATTCCCATTTGAAAAAAAGTTGGAAACATTTTTTGTCTCCTTAGAGACCACTCTTACATGTGTAAGAGTGGTCTCACATTCACTGTTAGGGTAGGAAGACCAGGAACTGAACATGAGCAGTTTTGTTAACCTTAGAGAATGAGACAACTGTCGTCTCCGAGGGCATAATAATATATTATTGATTATAGGTGATTAGCAATATATTAGAAATTTACCCCCCAAAGATGCCAGTTTCCAGGTTGCTTGTGCGTGACAACTCTCTACAGTAAGGGTGTCTCTTGCATAAGTGAATGGAGCACTCTGATTGGTCGAGAATGCTATCTCAGTTATGTAAACATTGAGCGTGTCAGGTGGGTTATGATAAATGTGCTATAACATGTACTTTATGCATGTATGTTGGTCTAATCAACAGTATCACAGTTTTCAACACTTCTGGCTTTCCAAGGACTAACATGGCTACAGTTAAGCAAGTTTAGAGACTAGGATGGCCAGTGAACTTTGACTGATCGGGCTGGCTTGATGGCATGGTGACATAGCTTTGTGACACTTCCTCTCTCAAAGGTCATGGCTTCTAGAGCAGACTGTAGGTTTCACTTTGGGCAGAAGAAAGTGACAGCACACTGTGGAGGTGACATTCTCAGCCTGTGGGATACCACAGCAGCCACATCACCACAAAACATTCATTGGCCTGTTAAGCAGTGTGAGTTTATCTCATAGAGGAGGGCTTGGCTTTCATCATTCCTGCCAGACTGGGGGTGTGGCATGGCAACTTCAATATCAGGAGTGCTGACAGACCAGTTCAACACTTTCCCAAAAGCAGTAGGTATGATCATTGGTTGGGGCAATGGGAAGATTATGGATGACACCTCCCCTTCTAGGGATGTTGATATGATGTTTAATCCACACTGTCTGGCAGTTGCCTTTTCCCTTTAAGATAGGCCAGAATGTCTTCAAGCTGGCTCCTCCCACTCACCTGAATGTTAACTCCCAAGGCTCTGCCCCATGATGCCAGATCTTCCTTTCTGTTGGAAGAAGCAGGTTCCCCCCTTACCGTTGTTGTGCTGAGTAGGCCCTTTGCTATAAAATCTTTGGATTTCCCTTCAAACTATTAAAAATCTTTTGTCTTCAGGTTTGAGTCTTCATGCTGACCGACATGGATGATGAGAAGTCTGCTCTGGGGTTCCGGAAATGCTTTTGTGGGCAGAAGATGTCCCTGACTGATTTGCACACCGCATTTATGTATTGTCCGGGGGCCACGAGCATGATCCCCAGGCCTGCGACATCTGTCATACCTTTTCTCCATCTATTGTAGAGGATCACCATGCCTGCTTGCTTTTGGGCCATTCGAACAAAAGGTACCCGCTGGTCAAGTCAAAGTATGCCCGGGTGGATTCACACCTGCGGGGTCCACTGAACAACTAGTGGCTTTCGAGGAGGTGGCGGACCAGGCCATGGCTCAGGCCTCCTTGGCTTTGGCCTTTTTGCCACTCTCTTTGGTCACCTCCTTCATGGGGACATTTAAGGATCAGTACCAAGCTCTCCTGACTCATGGCCAGGGCCCCTCATCGGCAGACAAATCCAAGTAAAAAAGAGGCAGAAAAATGGGTCTTGCCATCGATCATGGGATAGTGAATGCTCTCAGGCTTCTAATTCCTGTGCTTCTCCAGATCCAACTTCAACTGAATCTTCAGCCCAGGCTGCCAGCTCCATGGTATACCTGTTGGCCCAGTTAGCTGAGATGCAGGTCGAGATTTTTCTCGAACAGTTCGACCAATTGTCACATGAACAGGCCGATACTTCTTTGTCCAGGACTCCAGTCCTGACTCAGACCAAGGGAAGGACGGATCAGTCCACTGACCCGCTGTCTCTCATTATCGACCAGGAACTGGAGGTGCCTCAGCTTTTGCTGACACCATCCAAGGCTGGCCATTGGTCCCCCTTGCAGTCGAGGTCCCAGTCTTGTTTCCATGGTTCGAGTGGCTTGTACTGATGTCTGCGCCCCCACTCTTGATGCTTGGAAAAGCGGTACCACTGCTACTCTTTATCCTCATCTTCCTCGGGTGAGGAGAGGCTTCAGTGCAAGTTGCGTTGATGCCACAAGAATCTCAGGTGGCAACAACTGGTATTCACCAGTATGAAGCCAGTTCCGGCTTCTACCCCAGCCATCACCTGGCTTTCACCACAGAGGCCGATGCCTTCTCTGGCTCCACATAAGCCAACCCATAAAATGGTCCTGGCTCGGCCTCCCCCAGCATCTCCGCCGATCCTGGGGGAGCTGCTGCCAAAATAACTGAAATTCAGCTCTCCGATTAAGGAGTCTTGACTGGCTTTGGTCTTCCCCATCAGCTGTCAGTCACTGTCACCTCTGACCATCTGCAGAGGGTCAGCAGGGATTTGGACGATTGACCCCTCTTCGATGACTCCTCAGAGTTGGAGGATTCCTCCTTGCACTCCCACCTGGTGGACATGGAGTCAGCTGGGGGTCTCTCGACAGATGAAGGTGCTACCTCCTTCATGGGCCTTCTCCGCCTTATCTCGGAATCCATGGGTCTTATGATGGAGCCCGTTCTGAAGTGGGCTTGGTACTCACTTACCAGGATCTTGGACTGGGGTGACTCCTCTGGGGAAGCCTTTCTGGTAGCAGAGGCCATCCTTGATCTTGCTTTGGAGCTCTGGCAGTGCCCTGCCTCCTGTCCAGCACCATCGGCTCAGATGGCCCGGAAGTATGAGGTTCCCACCAGTTCCCTTTCAGGGTTCACAGAACATACCTTAGCTGAGGGCTTGGTGGCCAACTCTGTGTTTCAGTGCTCCAACAGTGTAGGAGACATAGACAAACCACCTGACATGGAATCCAAGAAAGTGGACTATTCAGCAAAAAAGATCTATGCTGCTTCTTCACTTGGCCTTCGCCAAGTGAGCTCGGTCCTCCTGATGGCCCACTTCTCTCATGCTCTGTTGGGCAGTCTGGATGAGGTGCTTCCTCATCTTCCAGCAGACCTCCAGACCATGGTCAAGCAGATCCAGGACCAGGGTCGGGCTGTGGCAAAGCAGCAGCTCCAGGCAGCCATGGACACTGGGGACTCCTGTGCCCATTCTGTGGCAGCCAGAGTGGTCATGCACCACATGGCTTGACTGCAGATCTCAACCTTCATGGCAGACACTCAGCACAAGCTGGCAGATGTCACTTTCCTGGACACTAACCTGTTCGGGCCTGGAATCAAGGGGCACCTCACCCGCATTGAGAAGTTCAATGCCACCTTGGACTCTTTCATTTCCACCTATAGGGACCCCAAGGGCTCCAAACAGCATAAAAAGAAGTCATTTCAGTCCACCTTCCCTCCTGTGGCCAAACTCACCCAGCCCCAAGCTGGGCAGCAGGCTCAGGTCTGGTGACTTTGACCGAAGTCAGTGACCTCAGTTGTTCACAAGCCTGGAGGATGCAGCTCCGGTAGTTCCTCATCTGGGTTCTCCTCCCCTTCTAAGCCTGCCCAGTTATGGAATGAGGAGTGTCATGCTACCCCTGGGTTCTCCCTTGGGGGGCCAACTCCACCACTTTCTTTCTGCCTTGTCCACTGTCACCATGGACAGATGGGTTCTCAAAGTAGTTGGTCAGGGTCTGCCTCTGGAATTCAAGCAGTACCTGCCTTGCTGAGCCCATGTCCCACAGGAGGACATGGTATCTGCAGACATTCTCTTGGCCCTTCGGGACAACATCACCCAGCTCCTCTGCTAGGAGGCCGTGGCTCCTGTCTCAGACCCACTGGACCACCCAGGATTTGTCTCCAGGTACTTCCTGGTGCCAAAGCAGATGGGGTCTAGCATCCCATCTTAGATCTACATGACCTGGACAAGTTCAAGTTGCACACCTTCAGGATGGTAACTCTGTCTCAGATCATACCAGCACTAGAGCAAAACATGTGGTTCATCTCCCTGGATCTACAGGATGCGTTCTTTCACATCCTGATCCATCCATCACACTGGTGATTCCTCCGCTTCCAAGTGGAGAGAACTTTCTATGAGTTCCAGGCCATGCCATTCAGCCTGTCCTCGGCCCCCAGTGTCTTCACCAAGTGCATTGCAGTGGTGGTAGCCCACTTGAGGTGCCGAGGGGTTCAGGTCTACCCCTACCTGGATGACCGGCTGATCACAGGTCCCGCCAGGCAGGAGATGGAATGCTTCAGGGACCTGGTCCTCCAGACCTGCGTCTCTCCTGGCCTCCTGGTTAATAAGGCCAAGTTATAACTCATGCCTTCATAGATGATCAGCTTCATTGGGGCAGAGCTCGACTCTTGCAGAGCCAGGGCCCGGCTCCTGGTGGACAGAGTGGAGGCTGTCTCCTCCTTTGCCCGATCATTTCTAATTGGGCAATTGCAACTTCCTGCACCTCCTGGGTTACATGGTAGCCTGCACCAGTGTGGTCCATTGGGCCCACTGGAGAATGCACTCTCTACAATGGGAGCTGTCCAGCCAGTGGTCTCAGCACAGGGGTCACTTTGCCCAGCTGGTCACTGTGACCCAGTGGATGTGGGATGCACTCCAGTGGTGTTTAGTCATGGCACATCTGCAGGGAGGGATTCCATTTGTCTGCCCAGAGCTGACTGTTATCCTGATGACCGACTCTGATCTAGTGGGCTAGGCTGCCCACCTGGGGGAACATCAAGTCCATGGCCTCTGCCCCCCCCCAAGCAGTTCCTGTACTACATCAACCGGCTGGAGCTCCATGCAGTTGGCTGGTGCTGACTGCCTTTGCTCCTCACATTCAGGGTCAGGTCATCTAGGTCCAGACGGACGATACCATAACCATGTACCACCTCAACAAGCAGGATGGGACATGCTCCCTGTCTCTGTGCAAGGAAGCCCTCCGCATGTGTACCCTCGTGCTCAGCTTAGAGGCTGATCTTCTGGCCATCCACATGGCCAGTATCTCCAGTCAGCTGGCAGAAACTTTCAGCCATGTGGGCGAGGCATCTCATGAGTGGTCTCTCCTCCCAGAGGTGGTGCACAGTCAGTTCTTCCAGTGGAGCACCACTCTGGACCTGTTTGACTCCAGGGAGAAAGCAAAGCTGAGGCTGTATTGTGCCAACCCCCCCGGCAGGAAACACTGCAGGGGGATGCCTTCTCAAGGCTCTGGACCCCAGGCCTCCAATATGCCTTTGCTCCATTTCCCTTGATCCACAAACTCTTGTTCAAGGTGAGGAGAGACAAGGCTTAGGTGAGCCTGGTGATTCTGGACTTGTCGCACCAGTTACGGTACCCTGATCTCCTCAGCCTCAGCAGCAGGCTCCTGAGGCATCTTCCTCTATACCTGGACCTGCTTTCCATCAGTCAGGGGAAGGTATTCCATCTGGAGCTTCAGTCCCTGCACCTGACAGCTTGGTTTCTGAACAGCTAGAGTTCCAGGCTTTGGGTCTCTCCGACGATGTCCTCAATGTTGTCATGGCTTCTCTGAAGGAGTCGACGAAGAAGTGCTATGCCTTCAAATAGAGAAGGTTCTCCATTTGGAGTCAGGGCAAGGGGTTGGACCCTCAGTCCTGTCTGGTGGCTAGCATTCTTGACTACTTGTGGTCCCTCTCTCTGTTGGGCCTTAGGTTGATGACTCTCAAGGTGCACCTGGCAGCCATCTCTGCCTACCGGGCATGGGATTGTCAGCAGTCAGTGGCACAGGAGAAAGTGGTCTGGTGCTTTTTCAAAGCTCTTGGCCACATTTCCTCTCTAATGCGTGAACCACCACCACCTTGGGATTTGTTGCTGGCGTTGGCAAAGCTCAAGGGTAAGTCATTTGAACTGATGCACAGGTGTGAGATGTCTCATCTATTGTGGATGACCGCCTTCCTGGTGGCTATCACATCAGCCAGAAGGATCAGTGAGCTCCAGGTGCTTTCGACAGAGTCTGCTTACCTGGTCTTCCACAGGGACAAAGTTGTCCATTGCCCCAACCTGAAGTTCCTCCTGCAGGTTATGTCTGATTTCCACCTTAACCAGGTGATTAATCTCCTGGTGTACTTCACCAACCACACCTCAGAGGCAGAGCACAGGCTCCATTCTTTGGACCTGTGGCTAGTGCTCGTCTATTACAAGGAGCGCATGGCTGGAGTTTGAGGAGAGGTTCGCAAACTATTTGTTACCTACACTGAAGCTGCACCTGGCAGACCAGCAGCTAAGTGGACAATTGGCAGGTGGATTGTATCCTGCATTGACCTCTGCTATTGGTTGGTTGGTAGGGAGCCTCTTGCTGGGCTTAGGGCTCATTCCACCCATGATACCACTGCCTCAGTGGCTGCTTCCAGGGATGTCCTTATCCAGGAAATCTGCAGGGCTGCTACCTGGAGGTTCTACACAAAGAGCACTCAGAGGCACAAATTCACTGCAAATGCTTAAATATTTATTCGCCAAAGCACTGGGGTTTGGGACTGAGAGCCCTATAAAATAAACATTTCAGCATTTGCAGTGAATTTCTGCCTCTGAGTGCTCTTTGCGTGGACCTTTTGACTTTGGGATAGCAATCCTTCTCAGGGCACCGGCCCCCTGCCTGCTCACAGCGGCATTCTCTGTGAACTCTGCTACCTGGAGGTCAGCACACACCTTCATTTCCCACTACCACAGCAACCTCAAGTCATGCCAGAATGCTGGTTTTGGGGCCTCAGTTCTCCATTCCCTATTTCCCAAGTAGGGGGTGTGCACCTTGCCCCTTCCTCTTGGAGAACTTCTAGGAGTCGGCCAGACAGTGTGGATAGAACATGATATCCACGTCCCTAGGAAAAACAAGTTACTCACCTGTAACAGGAGTTCTAGGAGTGGTGCATGATGTTCATCCACATGGGCCCACCCAAACTTCCTTGGCTGTGGTGCAACCTTCTGCTTCCAGGGGGCAAGATCTGGAGTCATGGGGCGAAGCCAAGGGAGTTATCCCCTCGGTGGTTGGGAGAAGCCAGCTTGAAGACGTTCTGGCCTGTCTTAAAGGGGAGAGGCAACTGCCAGACAGTGTAGCTGAACATCATATACCACTCCTAGAGCTACTGTTACAGGTGAGTTCCTTCCCATCACCACACAGCTCTTCCAAACCAATAGCAATAAGGGGCATTTGATGGTAGGGGTATAATATAGAGAACTTCAAAATTGGGTATTTACCTTGTCAGCATTCCATAAGCTAAACAGTGCAATGTAAAGAATAACACATGATGGACTGTATGTTAAGATACATGTTCCTCAGGCCTTCAATCTCTGGGGTGGAGGATTTGGCTTATTCCAAAAATTCTGGGTTGTGTCATTCCACTTACAAAAATTGTTTTGAGTTGTGCTGAAAAAATAGACTTGATATTACATTACATGTGAGGCAGGCAATAAGTAAACAATAAGCCACTTCAGGGTGTACATTACAGCATTTCAATACATACCTCGGGATTAAAGCATTAGATTGAAGGTTTAGTGTTCTTACACCCCTGTGAAGTGCATTCAAAATCCTTTAATGCATACACTGAAGTGGCTTCCTGCACTTATAAAATGGCTGGCTACCTTTATGTATTGTATGTAAACTAAAACATTTTAATTTTGTTTTACATTAAGCATTAATTTAAATACATCTTGAATAACAAAATATATACATGAAATAGTCCCTGATTTTGTAGGTAATCAGGCTTTTCTTCATAGTAATGAGATCCAGCACCTGACCGTAAGGTGCTAGGAATTTAATGCATGGTCAGGAGACGTCTCTTGGCCAATGAAGTTTCTAAATGCTTTTCTCATCATTTTATAATGGACATAAAAAAATTCTGTAACCTGATTGGTCAGTTAAAGTCTTTACCAGATAAATCCTGCAGTAACCCACAGCTGAGGAGGGGCACTTATTTAAAAAAAAAAGTATTTTAAATGTATTTTATACATGGGTCCATTGTATAACTGCAGAAAGGCATTACTGGATGTGATTCATTGGGGGATGGTTAACCACGTCTCGTGTGGTTAAGTCACTCGATTGCGCCTCGTGCCACACCATAAAAGGTGTGGGTGAACTCCACAGTAACCCATGCCTTATTGCCTAATTATCCCCATCATGTGACCAGATTTCCACCACTCAGACAGGATGCAGGATTTGTTGGCCCCCCTTTTTTGACCAATGTTAACTATCACCAACAGACATGTCTCTGTGGTTGAGGGTTATATCGTTCATTTTCTGCTACAGGCAGCAGAGTTGAAATGTTAGTTTATACATAATGAGAGAGGACTAAGAACACACAAAGGGAGCGCACTGTACACTGTCCCTGAAACATAAATTAAATAACTGAGAGGGAACTGTCTTGGGAGAGCTGCTTGCCTACTGATTAAGTACTTCATATAGTGGGAGACAGCAGCAGCATTGACATCAAGGGTGACCATTCAACATTAGTCCCCTCCCTCAAAGGCTGAGCAAAGCAGTAGTATCATTACAAAAAGGGGATTCAGGGGATTACAGGGTAAAATGTGTTGGGTGGGAAAGGATGTTTTTCCATTCCCTCTGTCTTACTCCGATGGCTAGCACACAGTTCTGGAACTCACCCTCCCCTCCCAACACACATACACACTGAATATTGGGCAGAGTAAGGACCATTGCTGAAGTGAAGCCACAGGGATGAAAAGGGTGGCACCAGAAGGAAGACTGGGTATTGATTGGTGGTGTTGGAAAGCTAGAGCTAAAGGATAGCCGGACCTGACTTGGAGAAATTAAAGCATTAGTAGTGCAACAAAAATAGTAGGCAGAAAATGTTGGTGTTTTTAAAAGTAGTCCCTTATTACATTTTATTTCAGAAGTTTTTTTTTTCCTCCGTACTCATTGTATGGTTTTCTACTTAATAGTATTGGGTGTGATGACCTGGAGGCAGACATATGGGGCCTGGTTTTCAAAGGGTGATGCAGAGCTTGCATCAAGCCCTGCATCAAACCCTGTTTTTTGGCACAGCTGCACCTAACACCATTGCCTCAACTGCGCCCAGTTTTGGTAGTTCGTGCAGAGCTACAACACTTTACCCGATGTATGGAACCTTGCACCAAATATTTGATGCAAGCTTTGTAAAAAGGGTATGTGGGATCGCTGCAAGCTAGACCAGAAAAAGTTGGTCTAACTTGCAGCAGTTGGCACACGGGATAGAAAATCCCGACTGCAGATTGGGGGATTGCCACAAGCCCCATGTGCCATACATTCGGGGCACCTGGCACTTGTGGCATTCAGGGTTGTTTGAAAATCCAGCCCACTGTATCCAGTTCTGTTCCTTCTTCTACATCATCCGCATGTGACCTCACTCATTGTTACATCACTGTCAATGAGGTCATACTGCCTATGATGTACAGGGAGGACTAGAACTTACTGTCAACCTCCAAGTAGAGTGTTATCCCACACACTACACCTAGTCCTAGCGGGTTGAAAATCTTCTAATTAGCAAAACAGAAAGGGTAAAAAAAAAGTTCAGATATAAGATATGATAGCTACTTCAGAAAGATACTGTTGATTTTGGGCAGTACACTATTTCTTTAAATGTGATCAATGGAACACCGCATCTGATAAACGTGATAGAAGAAACATTGGCCTGAGGATCTTAACAAGGTGCATAATCTTCAGTAGTTACACTAAGTAACATTGCACGGTGCATGCATTTTTGAAAAGAGGACAGGCAGCGGGGTGACGCACCAGGTAATGCACTACTTCTCATCATGCACATTCCACAGCACAGTTCTGGGTAGGGTTGTGAATTTGTAAAAGAAAAGAACCAAGCTGCCCAAACTCCAAATAGTAAGCTTATTCACCATTACATGTGGGGCTCAGAGCCCTAAGTTTTAAGTAGCCACTTATTATTAAAGTTTACAGATCTTAAACATGTCCCTTTGTAACCCGATTCCGAAAGCTAGATTAGATTCACTAGTTCACTGGAGTGAGTTGTACACACACCACAATAAATAGATCTCTTTACACCTGCAGGCTATTAGCAGGACATCTGAACAGTCTCAATGGAGCTGGCCAGATGACAGAAACAATAAGTCAGCAGTATGGTACTTGGCCTTTGAAGACTTCATTAAAAGCTACGGATCCACATAATGGATTCCATACTTTATATTTATTACCTGGCAATAAATCTATCTCTCTTGCCTTGCTTCTGCAGGTTTGTACAGTTCCATGGACAGCTGGATGATCGTTCCCAACATCAAACAGAACCATTACACGGTGCATGGGCTCCAGAGCGGCACCCGCTACATCTTCATCGTCAAGGCCATAAACCAAGCTGGAAGCCGTAACAGTGATCCTGCCAGGCTAAAGACAAACAGTGAGTGCCATTTAGGGCTGCCTCTTATCCTTCAAATGACTTATTGACCCTTTTCTCTTGGTGAACTGAGCTTTCGAAGAAAATAAAAGATTATCACTTTTTGACCCCAAGATGATGTTTGCTCTCATAAGAGTGGAAATTGCCAATTTGCTAAGGATTATGGGGCTTTTGTCTCTCTGCTCATAGGCCAATGCCAGTCAGCTCAGTAACTGTTAAAGCAGTTACAGAAAAGAATGTTGATTCTTTTTTTTTTTTTTCGATTTTCCTGTATTGAAAGAAAGTTTTTATTGGATGAAAGGCTTCTGTAGTCATTGTTAAAAGACAGAAGCATGAATAATGATGAGTCAGACTTTAGTGTTTTGGTCTTATCCACCAGACAACATAGAGAATATGCTTTATCTAAATCAGGAAACAAACAGCCAAGCTGGCTGTGACGTGCACAGTGATACGTTCTAAAGCGTACATTGGGAATAAAATGACAAATGCTGTTTGAGACACCATTCAGATGGATTGGGCCTGTCTGAGATGGATTTGTGAAGACAAAAGAATCTTAATTCAGTGTAGAGAGTAGGACACCTTTGCTAATTTACCTAGTAACAGGCTGCAAACATTTCTTTATAAAGGACACTTAACTTTTGATTAATTTGTTTACAAATTGAATTGCTATGCAAAGTAAAAGTAAGGTTTGGACCCAAGAAGACATCCAAGTATTTAAAGGTCTCAATGGCCCCAATATTTAGAGCCGACCGATAGTGCGGGGCACCTTGTAGCATTGTGCTGATAATAGCGCACAGCCAGCTGTGAGCTATATTCATAGCCAATTAACATGCCCTAATGGAGTGCACTGTCTGAATATGGGGCCATGCCAGTGTAGTGCAAAGTGAATATGAGCTGCTGACCTGGCCCAGGCTGAATATGGTCCACAGGAGACCGTTCACCCAAAGTGGGATAGCCACAGCAGTCCTTTGGGTCCTATTCAGCCCTCACACGCATATGAGTCTATTGGGCATGCACAGCACCAAGGGGCAATGCAGGGCAGGTGACGTAAGGATTCCCTGGTGACTAATGGACCCCCCTCCCCACAAAAGCCCCTGTATAATAGTAATGATGCCCTCCCTGGCATCTAATGGACCCCCCCTCTCAAGAACACCCTGTATAATAGTAAGAATTATAGTAACAATCCCTTCCCTGGTGTAGTGAAACCCTCCCGATCACTCTTGTATAATAATAATGATGCCTTCCCTGGTGTCTAGTGACCCCCCATGTACTGACCCCCAAAACCAAGTGTCAAGCTCCCACCTAGCCACCCGCGATGACCCCACCCCAGTCACAGGTCATGCTGTCAATGACAGTGACTGGTACAGCTCAACACGCACCTTCTAGGAGGGGGGATAATCGGGGAGGTCTACTACATGCCAGGAAGGGTATCATTATTATTACAGAGGGGTAATCATGGGGGGGGGGGAGTCAATTAGACACCAGGAAGGGCATCATTTATTATTTAGGGACATTTGGGGAAGGGGATTCACTAGATGCCAGAGAATCTTTTCTTTACTTGACAGATTGGGGAGCACGACTAGCCAGGCTCTCCTCCCTCCCACTTTTCCACACCCTCGATGGGACAATGCTGGAGGATGTCACCTCCTTCTGGTATTTTGGAGTTTGGCTTGACCACCACTTCACCTTCTCCATCCATGCTGACTCCATATTGAAAAAACTTCACCCCAAGCTTGGGGCTCTATATCGGAACCAAAATAGTCTCCCCTTTCCTGTTCATCGTGATCTCATCCAGAAGATGATACTTCCCTCTTTTGATTATTGTGATATTGTCTACAGTGCTGCCCACAAGACTGTCTTATCCAAGTTGGATACCCTTTTTAACACTTTCTGCTGGTTCGCTCTTGACACTCCTCATTGTACCCATCATTGCGAGCTGTACCGCTCCCTTCGTTCCCCTCCCTCGGAAACCACCGCTTAATACACTGCATCAAGTTTACCTCAAAGTGCTGGCTTGGTGCCATCCCAGCTTACCTGGCCACCACACTATCACCCCCCCAAGCACCCACCCATGTACTGAGGTCCCTAGACTCTTGGCTCCTTTTAATCACTAGATGGAGAATCTCTGTCAGCCAGACCACCTTCTCACTCCACTTCCCTCAACTCTGAAACACTCTCCCCACACAAATTCACCACTCTTCCTCTGTCCGATCATTATCCTCTGCCCTTGCCAACTTCTACTCGGTAAACTGCTCCTGCACCTAACACTGCCCTGTTCATCCATGCACCCCCCTCTAAATCTCCAGTAGCTCCAAGGGTGCTACACTAGCTGACTCAGCGCCTAACTACTGTACTTAATCCCAACCGTGAGCTAGCCAGCTCTGCACTTATTCAGTCAGTGTTACATATCACAGCAGCTAGCCCGATCTGTTTATCCTCATTGTTACCGTTACCATGTCTGTTAGGGAACTAATGTTATCGACGCTCAGCATTTCTGTCAAATGTATGTAAAATGTTACTCCATGCATCTGTATTATGTCAACTGTATGTAAATATGTAGAAGATTGATAACCTTCATGTTATTCTCCCCTCTGTACCCCTCCCTCCAGGTCGCACTGGGAGACGAGCAGTAGTTGCTCAGTGTGCTTTCCCTGGTGAAACAATTTCAATGAATAAATAAATAAATAAAATGCCAGGGAGTGCAGCCTGCGGTACGTGGCTGGCCATTCGGGGGGGGGGGTTGATGTCTTAACACACATTTAAGGCCAGGTTTTTAGTGGCAGTAAACAGTGCCGTGCCAGTGACTGTTTAACATTTGTGAAACCTCTTAATATACTGCTACACCATTGTGTATAAGGGATCCCTCATTTGCATAGGTGCAGCGGTATCTTTAGGGTGCTTGCGCTGCCCAGTTTGGCTGGCACCTGGGGCCTCCTAAATATAGCCATGCCCAGAGTGCCAGCGCTAATCGAAGTTAGTGCGGCATTAAACCTTTGAATATGGGGGCTAAAATTTTATTAAATGGACACCATGAAGGCCAGAAATAACAAGGTGTGCAGAAATATTTGCTAGTTTGTGCTGAGTTAGCAGAAGGCAGTGATTGATCAACCAAGAATTCAAACTTGCAAATCCAAATTTAAAGCCAAGTTGATTTCATAGAAACATAGAAAGTGACAGCAGAAAAAGGTTGAGGGTCCATCGAGCCTGCCTATAAACTGCCCGGGACCTAGTGTCAAGCCATGAAACTATCCCTCCCCAATCTCATCAATGGAAGAAGAAGAACAACTAGTGTAAATTCTGATATCATCAACATACAAGATGGAATGGGAATGGCTTTTTTTTCTCAACTCTGTTTCTGCACCTACACCAACTGCCTCTCTCAGGTGAGGATGCTCAGCTTGGAGCTCTGCTGCCCACCTGAAGCTCTCTGATGCGCTCTCCAGTCTGGACCCTGCCCTCCATCCCAATCCAGCCACTCAACCCCCTGGCTCTGAGCCCCCGGGGTGGGGCCACCATCTCCTCCGGCGCTGTATCTATAATCCAGTGGAGTGACCAGCTGGGAGGAGGCAGACTGGAAGTGCACTCTGACAGAGCCTGGCGCTGGGCATGGGGCCCAGCCACTGAACCCACCGTCACCTACTGCCGTGGTAGGGGATTTTTCTTTGTTAGTGCCCCCTAGGGTCGTGGCATGCAATGGCTCCTGTGTGGCAAAATCCCTATGCCTTGCACCGCTGGAGCCTACTAATGACCCTCCCCCTGACTGCGTCCCACTGTCTAATGCCACCACTGGTCTCCACCAGAGGCTGCTACTGCATCGGGAACTGCCCGCAACCCACCCTAGGAGAGGATCAGTCTTCTGGACGCTCAATCCTCTCTTTCCCCTGCTGACCCTCAGCGACCTGGATCCATCCCCGAACCTAGGTCACCGGCGTGGCTCAAGGTGTGGCATCCAGCATCTCAACCCTCAGTGCCACTGGGCCAGCTTTAATAGGAATCTTTTAACACTTTAGGAATTGAATTGATAAAAATATGTAAATAATAAGGATCCGAGTCTGGATCCTTGAGGTGCTCCATCAGTTAGTAACCTCTCATTTATACAGATACCATGAAAACCAATCTTAAGTGGACGTTTATACAGATAATTTTGAAACCAGTTACATGTGGTGCTGGACAAACCAAGACTATTAATAATATCAAGGAAGAACACGTGATAATGGGGGCAGCTACAGGAAGGGGAAGAGAAAATAGAAAGTAAAAAGAAATATATATTATAAATCACTAAAGTGATTCAGTATGCAGTAAGACACGATGGAGTGTGTATTAAACAGTTCTAATGCATGGCCAGGAGTGTACTAAGCCTTCAGCCCCTGGTCATGCATTAGTACTGTCTAATGCACATCCCTGACATGTTGTATTGTGCTTATAAATCGGGATGGGCTACCCATCGGGTAGCTGGATTGGGTAGGTCGAGTACTGGGAATTTTTTTTCGATAGGTTAGTTCAGGTAATTTACTACCCTACCCAACATAACAGAGTACAGTACTTTGCGGGACGGGTAGTTTTGACACGGGTAACGGGTTGTTAACGGGTAATTACAGGCAGCCTGTGGGGTCCTGGGACTCTTCCGAGGTTGCAAGCAGGCATGAAAGGGCAGCCTGTGGGGTCCTCACAGCAGAAAGGAGCAGATGACATTGGGCTGGCTCTCTGATTGGTCAGTGCTAGTGTCTGTGCTCTGTGTCTGCTGTGAGCACGCAGATAGCAGTAGAGTGTGAAAGGAGAGGGAGGAATCTGCACTCATTCTCCATTATTCACAGCTAAGCAAAAGAAAAAGGTAACATAAAACAAAAAGTCCATAAAGGAGCAAGGGGCTGGGGGCTGAAGGGGAAATTGGGGGATCATCCAGTGCAGTGCTCAGGAGAGAAGGAAAAAGGGGGGGCAAAAGGCACTCATCGCTGGTAGCAGCTGCTTTCTCTGCAGTATAGCAAAAGCCATTTAGGCTGTATTACACAGTCTGTTAGGTGCCCCAAGCCCTGTCTATGACATAGCTACTCTGTGTCTCTCTGTAGCATTGTATAAGTCATTTAGGCTGTAGTACACCGTCTGCTAGCCTGTTAGGTGCCCCGAGCCAAGTCATAGCTACACTGTATGTGAAGTCTCTCTGCAGCACAGTAAATTAGTATTCAGAGTGATGCCCAGACTGTACCACCTCTAAGTATTACCAGAAGGGGCACAGGAAACTATAAACTAAAAATAAATTATTTTTAAACAGTTACATTGACAATTTTATCATGATGGAAAATCTTTGACTGCTTCATAATGTATTGATATGTATACTTGTGTGTGTGTGTGTGTGTGTGTGTGTGTGTGTGTGTGTGTGTGTTTCTTACTGCATGAGAATGTTATCTCATGCTACCTGGGTTGACAGAACCACTCAACTTTGCGTCACGGTCCTTTCGCTCAAATAGCATGAGATAACATTCTTATGCAGTAAGAAACACACACAAGCAGACATATTAATATATATTATCTAGAAAAAACCTATAGCACATTCTTTCAAGGACTAATCTAAAAAATAAATTAATGCTTCACTTGACCTATTTGTTTAGGGCCCAATTGCACAGGAAAAGGCTGCGGGCAGGATATTAAAAAGTCATAAAATAGACACAGATGCTAGTTGTGTCAATGTCAGGAACTGTCCTGGTGCTTCTTGACCATGTTATATCTTACTGGATCTGTTTTAAAAGGCTAGACTTGTCTGCAGCATTTCAAGCAGTTTTATGGCACTTAGCACACAATTTGAATATGCAGTGGGAGGCATAGATGTAAATGGATAGCGGTTCCACATCAAAATAGTGAATCTAAAACGATGATGACTGAAATCGGCATGCAGAATACAGTGACTACACATACAACAATCTCTTTATATTCAAGGGATTTTACCACCCACTTACTAATATATTAACTCCGGGCGTAACTCAGAAAGAGGGAAACCCTCAGTCACCATATGTGTAGTCACTGTATTTTGTTGTCATTTTTGTTGACGCCGTTTTGTACTTTGCTATGTTCACAGGCTACCAATGATAGCCCAGGTTACTCTTGGTCTGATAATTGTTTCTAGGCAAAACTATATCAGCTTTGCAAATTGGATATAACTAAGTCAAAGTTTTAAAAATTGGACATAACTAAGCTCCAGTTTTGAAAACTGGACATTGGGACTATTCCCTCTTATGCTTAAATTTTTTCATAATAAAAATTGCATCTGGACATACAGTAGGTTTTCACAATTCTCCCTCCCAAAACTTGATTTAAAATTCCAGTGAATGTAAACCCACATTCTCAGTTTATTTTGTTAAGAAGTCTGGGCTCCCCAGATTTATCTATCTTATAGTTCATGGAGTAAAACCAGAGGTGAACCTTTGGTTTAGACCCTTGTTAGGATTTCCTCAAATCAAGGGACACAACTTATTACTACTTTTTGTTATTGACTGAAACAAATTGTTACACATCCTCTTTCTCTCTCCTGTGTTTCAGTGGATCTTCTTTGAGGACAGAGCCACACCTTTGGAACTGTAAGCTATCAGCATTAGGACCACTCTGAAACTTTAGCCTAGCTTGGTCTGCTTATCTTGACATATGTCAGTGCCCCCTATATAATCTGTGTAGCCCCATATCTTCTAAGTTTTTCCTTCACCACCACCTGCTCGTTGGATCTAGGAAAAGTCCTTTGTCGATACTGGTCTTTAATGGTACAATTTACTTCATTACTTATGTTGTTATTACATACTGTCATTGGCTACTCCGAAGAAGACTCTGCTTTTTTGCATCAGTTGATGCGGAATGAAGATATTTAGAGATGATGCTCACTCATTTGTGTTTGCAACTTGGGACTTTTGCATGATGTGAAGAACTAAGCCATTTGTTAAGGCTTCAACCAGGCATTGAGGAGATGCCACCAGAAGACTTTGGAAAATATCTTGCAAAAAATGGAGAATGCCAAGCAGAAAGCATCATCTTCTACCACAGGTCTCCAACTCACTCTACTAGATGTGCCACGGGGGAACCCCACAAGTCTGATTGTCAGGTGGCCACACTGTTGCCTTTGCTGTAAAAACAGAATTTGTTACAGAAGTCAATAATGGCCTATTCAAAGTCTCCCTCTTGGTCCAGGTCACTGCTAAATCCCTGTGAGGGTCTCAGGCTGCTTTGTTGGACTCCATCAACAGCCAGACCATCATTGCAGGCACAGGTTCTGGCTCTTCTACAGTCAGTGGTGTACAGCCCATCTTGAGTCCATCATTCATGGGCACCATCCCATCACTGTTTTCTTCATCAAGTTCACTGACTGGCACCCTTTAATATATGTTTTACACACCGCCTTAGCCTCTGAGTGTTTTCCACCTGCACTCCCCTTCCAATATCTAACTTCTTTATTCTTTTTATATAGAACTTCACACATTGGGATTTGTCAACTTAAAACATTTTATTTGTTATTTTCTTCTTTAATCGTGGACAAGTGCATTTCCAAACAATATTTCACACAGTTCTTTCCAAAAGTTTATTTTGTTTTTTAAATACCATGCAGTTCTGTACTTTACCCATACTTATAAGGATTGTGATAAAATAAAACATTTCAGCTCTTAAAGGTCTGTCCGTACTGTCATTAAACACTACAGTTTGGATCTAGTGTCCCATGGGCGGGCAGGCTGGCTTCAGCCTTACAATTCCTCCATGGCCTACTGTCTTAAGCGTCTTTTACTTCCTTGCTCTCAGGCCTTCCTCCCATTTTGTACTACTTGGGAATCATTCTAAAGGAGATATTCTTGAAAAAGATAGTTTTGTTACTTACCAGTAGCAGTAGCTATTGGAAAGAATTTCCTCCACAGTCACTGCTCACCCTCCCACCTGCCCCATTTTATATTTCAGGTGGCGTACTTTGGAAAATGTACCCATTACTGCATGCATGGTCTTCTTTTCTTTGCCCACCCAAATGGTCCTTTTCCTTCTGAAACCACGACCCTTTGTGTCAGCATGGTCAGGGTTCTAATCTTCCTTCCCTGTCAGTATGGCACAACTTCATGGCTTTCTCTGGCAAGAAACTGAGGAGGTACATCAATGTGGGCAGCCCCAGCAAGGCAAAATTATAGTCCCAAAGATATGGAGCTCTGAAGGAGACTCTCTCAAAGATCTATTGATCTTACTTCGAGTGAGAGCTCTTGCAGCAGGCTATAATCATTAGGACTAATGCCGCAGGCATTAGGATCCACCGGAAAACTTCTTAGCCAGCAATACCCAGCAGGGACCACCCCCGATGTCTGCTCCACCCCAACGGCAGCCATGGTATAAAAGAGGGAGGACCCAGCTCTATCACAGTTCTTTTCCCGCTGCAACCCGCTCACGTTGGGGAAGATCTTAGCTTGCCAGTTGCCAGCAAAACTATTTTCGATTTTTCACCGGTTTTTTCTCCTAGTTCGACAGTTTTTCATCCGACGCATGTCGTCCCCGTCATTGGTCTCTTTCTTGTGGCCTCATAGGAATAAGTGCAGTTGCGGTTGTCAGATACCATCGAAAGATGGCCACACTAAGTGTGTCTTCTGCCTGAGGCCTAATCACGACACCGCGGCCTGCGCCTGTTCCACCTGTCAGGGCTTCACCAGCAGGACTAGGATCTGCCGTTTGAAGGCTTCAAAGGCATTCCTTTTGGAACAGAAGATGGACCTGCACACCTCCGGAGAGAAGGCCAAGCACAAGGACAAGTCCAAGCTCTCCCGGGACAAGAACCGTAGTCGATCCCGCCACCGGTCTAGATATCATTCGATCTTCCCCCAAGAAGCCCTGCTCTTCCTTGGGCTCAGGAGAGCATCATCCCAAAAAGGATTCCGCTCCTGCCAAAAAGACCCAGGCTAAAGCAGGTACATCAGGGAAGAAACCTGCTAGGCCTAAGGTGATGCCGCTCAGGGTCACCCCTAAGACCTCAGGGGCACAAGCTACGGCCCTGCCCGCCAAGGTCACAGCTTTGCCCGATAAGGGTAAGCCTCTGGAGTCAGAGGACACTCCAGTGCCCCCCCGTGAGAAACCATTGTCTGTCCTGGTACCGACGCCGGCAAAAGGGGTGAAGGAAACTGATGCTATCAAAGAAGGGGCAGCGTCTGCATATCCCAAGTCCTCCTCCCCACGGGGCTGTCCAGGAGGCTCCCCCTTGGGGCTGCCAGACACTTCAGATCCCATTGTCCCCTTTCCAGGGATGGCGGCCCCGGTGTTTTCAAAGGAGGAGCTCCAGGAACTTTTCTCCTTTTGGTGAGGTCAAGTCCAGAAACAGACCCCCCAGAAACTGGCCCTGTCACCGGTTCTGGACCCATCGGGCAAACAACAACTGGAGGGTGTCCCTACGCCTTCACCCAAGAAGACCCCCCGAGAGGCCTCTGCCTCGCTCATCCTCCAGGGTCCATTCCTAATCTCAGTCCATAGACCGACGCTGGCGCTCACTAAGGTCAGGTAGCTGATGCCAGTTCAGGTCTCACCCTAGGAGCCGTTCCCATTCTGAGGGGCAGGCCCGCTCCTGACGTCCCGTCATCGCTCCGTCATTGGTCTCGTGACCGATGTCAGTCTTCTGACTGACATCAGTCTGAGAGCCACCAACATTCGAGCGGGACCAGTCCTAGGGGCAGGTCCAGCTACTCTTCACCCAGTAGCCAGTCACCCTCTTACTCTTCCCTCTTGAGGACTGGGGACTCCCCAGGAGAAAAGGACCAACCCCGCTTGCCTCCTGATGATCCAACCTTTATGGACGTCATGAGGCACATCCAGGCCTCTAATGAATGGGATATGGAGGACCTGGATCCAGAACACTGTCGACTAACCAAGTACATGTGGCAAAAGGAGCCTAAACCTCTCGTGGTGCCTCCTGTAGTGGACACCTTCCAGGACCTTACAAGAATTACCTGGAAGCGCCCAGCTTTGGTCCTGGCAGTTCTTAAAAGTCAGATAGGCTGTACAGGGCCTCGAGGGATGAGCCTTTGCTGGCAGATCACCCTGAGGCGGACTCTTCTGTGATCATAGCTGCTCATGATAAGTCCAAGCAGCTGAAACATCTTAGATCCCAGCCTCCTGACCCTGAGTCTCGCTATTTGGACCAGGTGGACAAGAAGGTCTATTCTGCCTCCACCTGCTCCATTAGGCCCCTTAATTTCCTGACGTATATGGTTCAGTACCAGAATGCACTCTGGGAAAGGGGTCAGGAGCTTGTTAATGTCTTGCCAGACTCCGCACAAAAGACGGAGATTCTGGATGTCCTTAAGTCAGGCTCAGATGTAAGCACACATGTTCTCTGTGCCTTGTATGACACTGCAGACACTCCGGCCAGAGTGGTAGCATCAGGGGTTTGTCTCCAGCGCCATGCTTGGTTGAGAGTCTTTGGCTTTCCCCAAGATCTGCAGTCCAGAATCTGGGACCTCCTGTTACAGGGCTCCGTCTTGTTTGGGCAAGAGACAGAGTCACTCATCTCTCATCTCCAGGACTCGGGGAAATCCATCTGGACTGTCCGTCAGATGTACAGAAGAGACCAGAGGAAAGTGAAGAAATGGCCATTTCAGAAGCCCTCTGGTGCCCAAGCCTGTGGCAACCAACAAGGCCGGAGAGGAGGCTTCAAAAGGAGAGCCGGCAACCAGCAGCTTGGAGGTGCTCCTTTTCATGGCCCTAAGTCCTCCCAAGCCTCTCTGTCCACCCCGGCTCTGCCCAATGACTCCCTTCTGACTCCCCTCCTCCTCCAGAGGAGGTTCCAGAGGAGGCAGTAGGGGGTCACGTCTCCCTTCATCTGAAGGGATGGTGCTCTATAACTGCTCTATAACTGCGGACCAATGGGTCCTCAATATCATAGAGGGGACATACGTTGGAGTTCACCGAAATACCCCCAGATAACCCACCAAGGTCCTTGAGATATCCTCCTTCTCACATTCCTCTCATAGAAGGAGAGATTCAGGCCCTCTCACAGAAAAGGGCGATAGAACCAGTCCCTCTGCAGCAGCGGGGAAAGGGGTTTTTCTCCCATTTCTTCCTTGTTCCAAAGAAGACCCAAGACCTTCGTCCCATTCTGGACCTCATTTCTATAAATTTTTATATAGAATACAGATGGTTCCGGATGGTGACTCTTCCAGGGTTGCTTCCTCTGCTGCATCAGGGAGAATGGCTCTGCTCCCTAGACATGCAAGATGCGTACATGCACGGGGTCCCCCCCAACAGGAAGTACCTGCGGTTCCACTTCCAGGGGGTGCATTATCAGTTTTGGGTTCTCCCGTTCGGCCTCTCCTCCGCTCCTCGGGTTTTCACAAAATGCTTGGCAGTAGTAGCTGTGGCTCTAAGGTGCCAGGGGCATAATGTCTTCCCTTACCTCGATGATTGTCTGCTTGTGGCCCTGTCAAGGGCACGCCTTCTTCAGGCTCTCAGAGACACCTATATTCTCTTCTGAGAGCTGGGGATCACCCTGAACCTTCCAAAATCTTCCCCAGAGCCCAGCCAAAGACTCATCTTTATAGGGGCGGTCCTGGATTCGGTCCAGGGAATGGCTTTTCTACCCCCAGAGAGGGGCAGTCGCTTGCGGGAGATTGCCGAATCGGTCCCTGTAACCCTTCAGGTCCAGGCCAGGACCTTCCTCAGACTTCTGGGGCACATGGCGGTGGCCATTCCTGTCACTCCTCTGGCCTGCCTCCACATGAGAATCCCACAATGGATGCTCAGGGTGCAGTGGGATCAATGCTCAGGCGACCTAGACCACATGGTCAGGATCACAGAGCCAGTAAAGAGGACCCTCCTTTGGTGGTTGGACCCACTAGATTTGGAAAAATAGGTCCCTTTCCATCCAGAGCCCCCAAATCAGACTCTAACAATGGATGCCTCAGATTTGAGTTGGGGGGTGCACCTGGGGGCCCGACAGACGCAGGGTACCTGGACCCCATGGAGCGCAAACTCCTCATCAATGTCTTGGAAACGCGAGTGGTCCTCAATGCGCTACATGCTTTTCAAGGGGACCTCGTCCCAGGCTCTCTTCTTGTTCAGACGGATAACATAGCGGTCATCTTCTATATCAACAAGCAAGGGGGCGCTCACACTTACCCACTGTGCAGGGAGGCGATAAGAGTCCGGTACTGGGCACTGGAGCGGCACATCTCTCTATCTGCAGTGCATGTTCCAGGCATCCTAAATGACTTGGCCAACAGCCTAAACAGGTCTCAGTCCAAGGCACACAAGTGGGAGCTACTGCAATCAGTAGTGGACCAGCTCTTCGACACATGGGGTCATCCAGAGCTGGACCTCTTTGCGTCACCACACAACGCTAAACTGCCACATTTCTGCTTGCGAGAGCTCGCACCTGGTGTTTTCTGGTCAGACGCGTTGTCCCTTTGTTGGGCAGGGAGGTTTCTTTACACCTTCCCTCCCTTTCCTCTCATCTAGAGAGTTCTCTTGAAGTTACAGGCCGAAGGGGCTCGGATGATTCTAATCGCCCCTCTGTGGCCCCAGCAGATTTGGTTTCCACTACTCCAGCGGTTGTCCACGGAACCTCCAATCCCGCTGCCAATATGCTCGCAGTTGCTGTCCCAGGATCAGGGCTCGTTGGTCCACCCCACTCTCAGGTCTTTGCACCTTCATGCTTGGCTCCTTCGGACGTAGCAAAGTCCAGGTACGGGGTCTCCCAAGAGGTGGCGGATGGACTCATATCGGCGAGGAAGCCCTCTACTCACTTCACTTGTGCTATGAAGTGGAAGTGTTTCTGCTTATGGGCATCGTCTCACCGTCTGGACCCTCTTATCTGTCTGGTGAACTCAGCATTGCAGTATCTCCTCTCATATCAACAAGGCTTGAGCTACTCCTCTATAACGGTGCACATGTGGGCCATTTCTGCTTATCACACCCTTTTAGGGGACAAAACCTTAGCCCAATTGGATGTGGCCCACACCTTTTTACGGGAGGGGGGTGGTTTACACATGAGACCTCCCATTAGAGATCCTATCCCTCCCTGAGACCTCCTGTTTGTGTTGCAGAAGCCCTCTCTTCCCCCTTTTGAACCCACAGCCAACTGTGAGCTGCATTACCTTTCCTGGAAGGTTTGTTTTTTAGTTGCTGTTACTTCAGCTTGAAGAGTTTCCAAGCTCCAGGCTCTGATGTGTAAAGAGCCGTATTTAATTTTCCATAGGGAAAGGGTTTCCCTCAGAATGAATCCTAGGTTCCTTCCTAAAGTGGTCTTGGAGTTGATCCTCAACCAGTTGGTTGACCTTCAAGTTAATTTTTCTTCTCCCGCTAATAGGGGAGAAGCTCTCCTTCACACTCTGGATGTTCACAGGGCATCGAGGTACTACCATAAGCGCACAGCTGCACACCGTAAATCAGAGCAACGGTTTGTTGGCCTTCGAACCACAACACTTTGGTAAATCGGTGTCCAAGCAGACTATCTCCAAGTGGCTTGTCCAATGCATTCTATTTTGCTATGAGAAGCTCAATAAACCCCTTCCGGGACCGGTTAGGGGTCACTCCACCAGAGGAGTCTCTGCTTCCTTTGTCACTCTGCAGAATGTCTCCATTAGGGACATATGTGCGGCTGCTACCTGGAACTCTGTGCACACCTTTGTGAAGCACTATAGCTTGGACATTGCATCCAGACGTTCGTGCCAGCTTCAGCCTGGCAGTCCTTCAGGGACTTCTGTCTTGACTTGCTGTTTCCAGCTTTTTACCATATTCCACCTTCCAGGGTTAGGCACCTCCTTGGCACAGGACTGCTTGGGGTTCAGTCCTAATGGTCATAGCCTGCCACAAGATCTCCCACTCGAAGTAAGATAGTACAGTTACGTAAGAACTTACTGTAACAGTAGATCTTCAAGAGGAGCTCTTGCTTTCCCACCCTTCATCCTCCAAATGAGGTGTACAGAACATCATATTCAGGCTTCTCCTCCTCCTTCTCTAGTCAGGGCCCATTCGCGGGTCTTGGCGGGGGAACTGGGGTGGAGCTGGGTCCACCCCCTTTTATACCATAGCCGACGTCGGGATGGAGCCGATGTCAGGGGGCGGTCCCTGCTGGGTACTGCTGACTGAGAAGTTTTCCAGTGGGTCCTAATGCCTGTGGCATTAATCCTAATGGTTATATAGCCTACTGCAAGAGCTCCTCTTGAAGATCTACTGTTACGGTAAGTTCTTATGTAACTGTACTTTACTGGTAAGTAACAAAACATTCTAAAGAAAGAAGTTCCAGCATTTGTTTATAGGTCTGTATTATCTGGCGTTGGATCCAGCACCTTGGGCATTGCAGAGAACTGTGGTACTGCCTAACTCCAATCTGTGTTTTAGAGATACCAAAGCATCCCATGGCTCCTTAGGTAACAGACATAACTGAGAATCTGGAGAGGACTTCATAGTGTCCTCTGCCCCTGGAATGAAATAAATGTAAAATGGTTCTGAAGTTCTGAAAGGTTCTGATGACAATGAAAACTTATGATAGTTATTCAAGCCTTATGAGGACTTCCAACATTTTTTAGTTTTATGTACTCATACTGTTTTAACCATCATTTTCCAAACATAAGGAGTTGTTAGTGAAGGTGAAGGAATCTAAACAGAAATTGGAGTGGTACAACCGTAAATACAATTAGTGTCATATAAGTAGTTAGAAAATGGGTAAGAGAAATACTGGTCTGTGATGGGCTGACTACATTCTCTACCTATACGTTTATCAGGCAACACTGTCTGGTAAAAGCAAAAGAGCAGGTATGTGGCTCACATTTGCATTCTTATGAACATACGAAATTTGCCAAAAGATAAAGGCCTAGAAGTCTATCAAGTCTGCTCGAATGTGCAGCTAGCACCCCTCATTCTGCAGCTGCCCCTCCCTTCCACCCTTCCCCTTCATTGACCCTCCCCCTTGTCCTGTCCCATCCCCTTTTGAAGCAGTCCACTGTTCTACTGGATACCACTTCTGCAGGTAATGCATTCCACCCAGCCACCACCCTCTCTGTAAAAAAGTGTCTACTCATCTCCCTCCTGAACCTTCCTCCCTCCAGTCTCATATCATGGCCTCCTGGTGTCCCTCTCCTCCCTTACTTTGAACAGCCCCACTGTACCTGTCTTGTTCCTTTCATGTACTTTAAGGTTTCAATCATGTCCCCCCATCCCTCCTCTCCTCCAGTGAGTACATGTTCAACTCCCTCAGTCTCCTCTCGTATGATAAGTCCCCCACCCCCTTGATCATCTTTGTCACCCTGTGCTGTACCCCCTCCAGTAACTTAATGTCCCTCTTCAGATACCTGTGCCAGTACTGCACGCAGTACTCCAGGTGCGGTCTAACTAATGACCTGTACAGTGGCAGAATCGCCTCCTCCCTCCTCGAGGATATACCCCTTGCAATACAACCCAGCATTTTGTTGGCCTTTGCAGCTGCCTTCCTACATTGTGCCGAGTTGTTCCTTGACCCTGTAATGAGCACCCCCAGATCCTTCTCCTCCTCTGTCTGGGCTAGCTGCACTCCCCCAAGATGGTAACTCCTCCTTGGGTTCTTCATCCCAAAATGCAGAACCTTGCACTTTTTGGCATTAAACCCCAGTTGCCAGATGTCTGACCAGGTTCCAAGCTTTGCCAGATCATCCTGCAACCCCTGCCATCCCCCTAGGTCATCCACCACTGCTCCTACCTTGGTATCATCAGCAAACAGACTGATCTTGCTCTTGATGTCCAATGATATGTCTGCAATGCATATCCCAAACAACACTGGTCCCAACACCGAGCCCTGTGGAACACCACTCGTCACTACCCTTGGGTGTGAGGGCTCCACTACCACCCTCTGTTGCCTTCTCTGAAGCCAGTTTCCTATCCATCTCACCAGCTTTGCACCTGCCTCTGTGCCTACTAACTTACTTTCCAGCCTTTCATGCGGCACTGAGTCGAATGCCTTACTGAAGTCCAGATACAGGACATCCACTGCATGGCCCCTGTTCAGTTGCCTAGTTACCCAGTCATAGAACTCCACCAGGTTGGTTGGCAGGATCTGGCCCATATGAAGCCATGCTGTCTGCTGTCCTGTAGTCCTTTGGCCTCTAGGAGGGCCACCAGCCCTCCTTCAGGATAGTCTCCATTAGCTTACCCACGATGGATGTGAGGCTCACTGGTCTATAGTTTCCCAGTTCATCCTTGGGGCCACTCTTGTGGAGGGGCACCACATGAGTCATTCTCCAGTCCTGAGGTGCACACCCCGAATGTAGTGAGGCATTAAATAGGTCTGCCAAAGGTCCTGCAAGGACCTCTGCCAGCTCCTTCAGTATTCTGGGGTGGATGCTATCTGGGCCTGGCATCTTATCCACCGTCAGTGCCTTCAAACCCTCCTGAACTCTGCCCTCCATGATTTCCCCATCTGTCACCCCCCCATTTCTGCCATTTCTCCCCCCCTTGGGTGTCACCCCCCTCTTCTCTTCAGTAATTACTGAGCAGAAGTACTAATTTAGTGCTTCTGCCTTATCGTACTCTGCTTCCACCCAACCCCCTCCTTCCTAATCCTTACTATGTGGTACTTACAGCTCCTTTTCTCCCTGATGTACCTAAAGAAGTCTTTCTTAATGCCTTGTGCCAGCCTGAGTTCTGTAGATGCCTTGGCTCCCCTTACTGTCCTTGTCATCTCCTTTGATTCCATCAAGTACTCCTCCCTGTCCTCCCCTCTCCCTGTTTTCTTCTACTTCCTAAAGGCAGCTCTTTTCCTCCTTACCTTTTCCATGACCTACTTGCTCAACCAGCTCGGTTTCTTAGCCTTAGCCTTCTTGCTCTGGGCCTTGCAGCAGGTTTTGGTTGCCTCCACTATCCCCAGCTTTATGAGCTCCCACCTCTGGTTAGTATCCATACTAGATTGAATTCTGGCCAGGTACCCTTTTACCACTTCCCCCATCCTCCCAAAGTCTTGTTGATTACTTCCCACTTAGCAGTGCATACACTGCAATCCATATGCTCATGCCCATTGCTCGTGCTGTCACAGCTGGCCACTGCTCAATCACATCATGCTGTTTGGGCATTTTCAGTCTCACTGCCACTCAGTGACCTCTTTTCTGAGCATGATAAGACTCTTCAAGGTATGGATTGTTGTATGGTACCCACCCTTCTAGGGGCTACAAAGGCTCTCTGCCTACGGGAGCAGGCAGGTGTCACACAACAACCCACTCCCTTTTGGGTCTTATCATCTACATAGTATTCCTTCTGCAACACCACTGTGAGCTGGTCTGACTCATTGGGTCCTTTCTCTACCTCCAGCCTACTTTCTGGGTATTTCCACCACCACCACCAGCCTTCTTTCTTTATTTACAACTGCTGGGGGAGTAAGTAATATTAAGCCCCAAATCCAATATCTTAAAAATGATCAGACCCTGAAAAATTCTAAGGTTATTTTACTGACAATGGCACAGGTTCTGAACTTACTCAAACCAGCTCTTCCATCACTAGCCCCCACCCCCCCACCATTAAAAGGCATTATACATGCCACAGTACCTCAGGATGCTGAGGATGTAACCCCTGTGATGCATAGCAGGTTTTCTTAACCTTGGCTGTTCCCACCCTAGGGTGTGGAGATCTGACACTGTAATATTTGGCCACCTTCTCCCATTTAATAGATGGTTCACCAGGCCTTAAGTTCAGCAGCGCTTGACCAGCATTCCATAGTCATGCAGTAAGGACTGACACTGCATTTGTTGAAAAAAAATATGGCTGATGGCATATTCACAGCTCAGTTCATAAATCCACAAAAGACATCCTAGTTATTGACAAGTGCGTCACAAAGTTAACACTTGGGTAGGAAGGGCTGAAAAATGTAAGGTGCATTTGACAACTCTGTGCTCTGAAATTATGAAAGATAAACCTTTTAAAGTTAGGGTTTTATTAGTGTGTAACAATGCAGTTCGTTCATGCTGTGATGATCTTATCCTGTGGTGCTACAGTGGATTTGGGAAAGACTGATTTAATAAGTGGCATGTTTCTTCTTCATCTCCTTTAGGTCAGCCCTTTAAGCTAGACCCCAAGACAGCCCACAAGAAACTGAAGCTGTCCAATGATGGATTATCCATGGAAAGGGATGAAAGCTCCCTGAAAAAAAGCCACACCCCTGAGAGGTTTAGCAGCACAGGGTGCTACGGAGTCGCTGGTAATGTGTTTTTCGACAGCGGTTGTCATTACTGGGAGGTGCTGCTCGGAGCATCCACTTGGTAAGTTGGCAGAGAAACTGGATCTGGCTGTTTCAGATTTTGGACCGCTTGCTTCAGCTGTCAGGAATTCTGTTAAGTTGTGTCTGATATTCTTGATATCATAAAGGAGGTCATCTGACATGGGATTCTTGGGGGGGGGGGTTACCTTATGCAGTGTGAGACTAAAGAAACAGTTACTTGTTGATTGTTACTACCTACAATTTTGAGCCCCCTCTACAATGCAGATAGCTGTTCTTGGAGTGGGTGGACAAGAGCAACTGTAAGATACCCTACAGAAGTTCCTGTCTGCATGTAATGTTGCTTCATTTCTTAAACTGCTTTGAAGTATTGCACACAGATTTTTTAAGATGTGAATATTCTTGTGTTTCAAAGACATTTGAATGTCAGCAGTAGGAACTGCTGTTATAACTTATTTTCCCAAGATAGCCCAGCTAAGATGAAACATCTCATTATCAGTGGTGGACTGAAGCATGGAGAGATTTGTTAAGTGACTAGCTCATACTCGTGCAGTGAGTATTTAGCTCTTTGGGGGTTTAAGCCAAAGATGCACCACTTCCCAAAGCAATGCTTCATCCACCAGGCCACACTGCTGGTAGAGTGCTCTCATTTCCTGACATGCAGCATGGTTGGCTTATTGCCCTGGGAAATGGGACCAATTACAAGGCAACACTGAAATGGCATCTGTTCCTATATTGTGATATTCAGCTCACTGAAATCCTAAAATCTTATGCCAAGAGCAATAGAAAGGGGTACCTCTGGTGCTTTTTTTTCCAGTAACTGTTTTTTATTTTTCCAAAATGATTACATTCATACACACAGAATGAAATGTATTCCAACTTCTTCAAACTTATTCGAATTAACTGTACATAAAACACATGTATTAGTAACTATAGGATATCATTACAGTCACAATTAATTGCTTTCAATTATTTACATAGGACTAACTAGATGAATAGAGATACAGTGCATCCCCCCACATAGCACATAACTTTTCTGCAAAAAGAGAAAAAAGTTTCTAATCACATTCTAGCCCCTACGACCTGAAACCATCTGTTTGATTAGATTCCTTTGGACTACCTAGCTTATAGAAAAGTCACTTATTTCCTTAATCTATTACCTGAAATTGAATTTCAGCCTTCTTCTAGTAGTAATAAAATGAGTTGCCAAATTATATGAAATATGGATAATCACCCTGATAGCATAAGAGCTATTTATTCATTGTTTATTATTTCTCCTAACCTATTATACCATTCTTGCAGCTCAGGGGTGGGTTAATTTTCCAATTAGAAAGTTAGACTCTCTTGAAAGCTAAAACTAGAGCCCAGACTCCTATTTTCTGATGTTTATTCATATTCATATTCTCTGAATCTATACCCAGCACTAGGAATAGTGGAGAGCATGGGATTGTGGTCTTGTAAGCTATCTCACAAAACTCATGTACTTTCTTCCACAGCGGAAGAATGCATGGACACTCCTATAACATATGTAGCAGATTTGCATTCATTTCCTGACACTCCCAGCACCTCCCCTCTGTGAGACAGCCCATCGACTGAAGTCTCAATGGGGAATAGTAGTAGTAGTAGTGTAGGATTTTGAATTGTATCATTTTCCCTAGGACTTCTTTTCTTGCTAGACAAGTGTTTCTCCAAGAGGAGGCCCATGCCGAGTCTAAGATTGCCAGGCCTAGTTCTTCTTCCCATTTTTTCCTCACAGAGGCTGTCACCACATTTTGGTCTTCTAAGCCCGTAAGCTATTTATATGCTAGGCTTACCCCTTTCTTGTGGTTTGCTATTTTCAGAATGGGTTTCCACTGGGTATTCTCTGGTAGACAGATATTTGGGCCCAAAATATAGTCACTCAGGGCCTTTCTGAGTTGTAAGAAAATAGAGAAATGAAAACTATGCAGGTTAAATGTCTGTCTCAGCTCCTCAAAAGATAGTAGTGTACCAGAGCTATCCAGTAAGTCACTAAGGGGCATGATACCCAAAGTTTCCCAACCTGGGTCTGCCAAGCAAGTACCATTATAGCATAATTTTGGATTATTCCATAAAGGTAACAGCTCCTGACAGGCCTCCTTTATTTTTAGAGAGGTTTGTATTTTCTTAATGCTATAAAGTGAGTCCCTAATATACCTGTTTTCTTTAAGCTTGGGTGGCATTGAGATAAATAAATAGTCTGACAATTTGGCAGGGCTAACTAATTGACTCTCTAAACTGAGCCAAAGGGGAGGTTTTGATTGCATCACTATGAGTGATGTACATAACCACTTGTTTGAACCTGAAGGACAATAAATACTTTTCCCAATGGGGAAGTCCAAATCCTCCTTCTGTTTTGTTAGCTCTTAACTTAGCTAGGGACATCCATGGGGATTTGTCTCCCCATAGAAATCTCCTAACCATAGAATTTAACTTTTTGAAGAACCCTTTATTCATTGGGAATGGAATATTTTGAAAAAGGGAAAAACAGTTTGGGTGCCATCATCATTTTAATAGAATTAACCTTCCCCCATAGGGAAAGGTTTAACTTTCTCCATTTTTCTGAGTCCTTATCAATTTCTGTGAGCACCGGCAAGAAGTTTAACTCTGTAATCCTTTTGGTATCTCTTGGTATTTTAATTCCTAGATAGTTTAAACAATCTGTGCACCATGCTTCCCTACCCAATGTCCCCAAAGAGAGACCTGTTTTCATAATTTTGTTTAGTGGCATGGCTTGTGTTTTCATCCAGTTTATTCTCAGTCCAGCAACCTTAGCAAAGGGATTCAAAGTATTCTCTAGTGGCTTAATAGCCTGGAAAAGGTTGCCAATAGTGAGTAGAATATCGCCAGCGAAGGCAAATGTTTGTTATTTATAGTTCCTACCTTTACACCTTTTTTTAATTTATTATCAGATAGACTTCATAGTAGGAGCTGCAGTGCTAAAATAAATAAGCAAGGGGATAGTGGACATCCTTGTCTAGTACCTCAGTGGAGGGGTAATAGGGTCAGATATAAAACCATTAGTGATCACCCTTGCCATTGGGGTTGTGTAGAGAGTTCTGACTCCCAGAATAAACTCTTTACCTGAGTTGAATTTTTTTAAGGTCATCAGGAGATATTCCCAATCTAGGGAGTCAAAAGCTTTAAAGAAATCCAAGACTAGAGTGGGATCTTTAAGATTATTGCTATACATTGACAACTTAGTAGCCACCTCATATTTTTATACCCATTCCTGTTAGGTACAAAACCTACCTGTTCCTCCACCAGTAACTTTGATATAAGCCTCTTAAGTCTGTTTGCCAGAATTTTTGCCAGGATCTTGTAGTCGACATTTAGAAGGGAAATAGGCTGATAATTCTCACAGTCCTACCAGTCCTTATCCTTTTTAGGGATGAGAGAAATGTAGGCATGTTTCATGGATTCAGGCAAAGATCCAGTAGTAGTAATAAACAAGGAAAAACACTTTTTACTATTTTGGATGCCTTAACATTTTACCTTATTAAATGGAAGAGCTAGAAGTGATCAAACTGGATCTTTTACCTTTTTAGGTCCAACAGGTTGATCTATTTTAGATTTAGCATGGTCTAACATATCGGTGATTAATTTATTTTTTGATCTCAAAGTCATTATGCGACCAGAGTCATCATGTCTTCCTGTTTCCACTACATGGATGTTAAAGCAATTAAAGGTTATAACAACTCCTTTGGTAGAATTAAATAATGAAGTAATACATTCTAAAAGAATTTATTGGAATCACACTTCTGTTTCTAAATTTGCTGATGTTTTGGAGTCCTATTATGTCTCTAATTTGAAAAAGGAAATAATTTCAATTAAAGAGCCAGTTCAGTTATCAAGACATTGGGAAAATCTGATTAGACATTTAGGACCATTATTTCTTCAAATTTCCCGAGCACCAAAAATTAGAGGGAATACATGGTTTAATAACTCTTGTAAAATAGCAAAAATAAATATGAATAAAATACTCCATTACTCCAAAAAAACACAGACCAAAATAACTAATCATTCAATTAATCAAGCTAGAAAACAGTATAAAGCAACATTGGAAATTGAAAAGAAAAGGTGTCAAATAAAAATGTGGCAAAAATTAAGAAAGGCAGTTTTTTCTAAAGACACCAGAAAATTCTGGACATTAGTAAGACAAAGTGTTAATGAATATGCTGTAAATTTAAAAGCATCTGTTACTCCCTCAATATGGGTAAATCATTTCTCAAAATTGTATTTTTCATTAACGGAAATAATTACTGATAAAAACTTCAGTTCTCTCAAGATATACTATCCAAATCCCCTGTATATTCAACCAGGAGAAATAATATCAGCTGTAAGTAAAATCTCTTTAAATAAGGCACCTGGTCCAGATAAAATATTAGCAGATGTATTTAAAACATTTAGTGATTGGTGGATCCATATACTTTACATAATCTTTAATTATTTCATTCAATAGGAATTTTTCCCTGAGAGTTGGTTACGGAATATAAACTATCCACTTTACAAAAAAGATAATAGTAATAATCCTTTAATGTATAGACCAATTAGTTTAATAGACTCTACTCAGAAGTTATTTACCAGCATTAGCCTAACCAGGATCCAAACCTGGGCTGAAGAAAACAAGATTTTGAGTGAACAACAAAATGGTTTCAGAACTCACAGGTCTACAATAGAACATGGTTATGACCTCAAACATTTCATCTGGAGATATGCAAAAATCGAAAGAGCATAATTCTACTGCTGCTTTATAGATTTATGATCATCTTTCGATTTGATTAGTAGGACTTTATTGTGGAAAACCTTGTTTGATTATAAAATTGATCCAACATTATTGGACATCATAATGAGATTACACACAGACACCTGGTTCCAGGTACATTATTCTCAATCTGATGCCTTATCCTCTAAAATTGCAACAAATTTGGGAGTCAGACAGAGCTGTCTGTTAGCACTGATTCTTTTCAATTGCTATATAAATCCTATATTTGAATCTTTAAATAACAATGATTTCCATGCTCCCAAAATATTCAATAAACCCATAACTTGTTTGGCTTACGCAGATGATCTTGTCTTAATGTACTTGTTGTGTCCAGGTTTACAAAGAAAATTAAATTATTTCACAGAATTATGTAAAAATTATAAATTTAAAATAAATATTAACAAAACAAGTTTGGTAATATTTGGTAATAAAAAAATCATCTCAACCCTCTGTTTTCATTGATAATTCAAAAATGTCGATGGTTAATTATTATGACTATTTGGGAATGAGATTTTCAAACAACTCAAAATGGACAGCACATATGAAACTAATGGTCCAAAAAATCAGTAACGTCATTCAATGCTTTTAAATGTTTCAGTGCAAACCTGGGACATGGTTCCATACTCGGTCTTCTTAAAATGATCAATGCTAAGATTACCACTAGCATATTATATGCAGTAGAACTCTGGGGGAATGATATAGCTCTTTTACCATTAGAAAAATTCCTAACTAAAATGTATAGGTATATACTAAGGGTTAGCCAAGCAGTCCCGGCTGAAGTTGTAAGAACTGAGTTATGTCAATATTCTTTAATCATGTTGGTCCATGAAAGAACTATTTCTTTCATACTTAAACTTTTTCACTTGAGCAAAAACCGTCAACTGAGGAAATGCCTCAAAGAAGAAACAGATTACCAAAAAAGGGGTTTTATTACACCAACTACAACTTTAAGTAAGAAATTGATATTCCCATATGGACTAGGACATTGTTTATATGAAATGTATGCTGTTCCTTTTGATATCATATCAATATAGGTTAAATCAAGATGCAGAGATATAGATATTGCAAATAACAGAAAGAAAATCAGTTCACTCAAAAATTACAGATGGTATAAAATTCTGAAAAGTAATCACTGTTTAGAACTATATTTATAATTATTATTCAATCCAGAAGATAGAAAAATTCTTTCTCGTTTCAGAATGGAATTGTTTACATCAAATTACATAAATTGTTCACAAAAAAAGACCTGGTTTTGAAACAAAATTTCTCTGTGATTGTAATCTGGGTCAGCAAGACAGTCTTAAACATGTAGTTCTACACTGTCCAAAGTATGAACTTAAAAGAAAATTTTGGCTGGCTACAATTTTGACACCCCTCAGTCTCCCTTCTGATGAACTAATGAAGTTTTTATTTACTTCAAAGGCTATAAACATATTAGCCCAGATATTCAAAACTTTGCTCTGGGCGCAAACCGTTTGTGCAGGTTTAGCATGGGTCTGCAGTATTCAAAAGTTCGAATAGCGCGCGCAAACTGCATTAGCACCAGGCAAAACCATAATATATGCAAGGGGCAAACTGAACATGAATACAGGTGCAATGCTATATTCAGTTACTAGGGCCGTGCTAAGTTGTTTTGCGTGACGTATCGCGACCCTTTGCGTGGTACAAATTACCACCCAGGAAAACCTGGTCTTAATCTTGGGCAATCCTGCTTTGTGATACATTGTGGCTTTGTGTGGTGTTTCCATGGCTTTGCATGACCCTAACATATGAATATGACACAGAGAAAAAGCCAGACATGAAGGACACATGCTGCTTACTGATGGCACCTCACAGATGCCAACAGCTGCCACCAGTCCCAGCCATGCCAGGCAGTAAGGGGTGACCTGGCCCCCAGGGGACACCATGGTAGTGTGGCCATACAGTACACATCTGCAGACCATACATCTGTGGCAGCCAACAGATGCCAGCACACACAAGCAACACTATGGGCATGGTGGCTGTTGAGGGGAGGGTGTACGGGTGGCCAGGCCTCACCACAGATCAGGTGTGGCCTCAAGGCTGGACATGTCCACTTGCCAGTGCACATGAGCCAGTAATGAAAATCTGCCCACCAATGTGCCTTTCAGATCTTACGTGCCCCCCGCCACCGCACAACTGTACAAATGCCACAGCTCACACAGCCGGCCATGTATATGTCACTGTGAGCATCCCATGCCAGAGGTGCAGCATCTGCGGATCTCACAACAGAGTAACAGTACTGTCCACTGTCAGTAATCACCAGCACATTGGGCCAGTCACTGTGTACAGTACAGTGGTCATCACTGCCCTACATACCATAGGCATTGCTGTGTCCCTCTCACTACTGGCACCTTTGCTACTATAGTGTCTGCTGTGCACTGTAGCATGACCTACAATGTGATAGGTGCATGCAGCACCACCACCCCCACCACCCATGCCTATGCTGTGTTGGCCCCTGGTGTGGAATATGTTATGCTGTACTATATACATGTAGCCTGTAGCTATCATCATGCACTGCCAGACTGACCTACAGGTGGCACTGCAAGTGGACCTGGCCAGCCCTTGTACTGTCAGACTGACCTACAGGTGGCGCTGTGGGACCCTGCAGTAACACTGGGCAAACTGCATGCAAATCAGGGCATAATGAGATGCTAATGTGGATGTTTGCCCAGGGACTACCTAAGTAGGCTCATTTGCATGTCACTTTTGAATATGGCACAGTTTAGCACTGGGCAAATGTGTTTGCACTGGGCAAGTGGCTTAGCTCCACACTAAACCTGTGCAAACATGTTAGCGCTGCGTAAACGGTTCAGGGACTACTATACAGTTTTGCACACTGTACTTTCACATGCAGCTGTACTGGGTCCATGCATTTCCCGCACACACATTGGTCACATAGGTCACCTCTATCTACTTTCCCGTCGCTGTGCACTGTGTTGTTGTTGTGGTCTGTACTTCCTGGTTGCCATATTCAGAGCTGTCTTATTACAGGGCTACGTTTGCCCTGCACTCCCAGCCCAGTTTGCCCAGCCTCATTCCCATGTTATATTCAGAAGCTGTTTGTCCCGGGCTATTCCTTTTGAATATAGCTTGCTTTTTGCTCTGGGCTAAGTTTGCCCACTGGGCAGTGCTAATTTAGCCCTGGGGCAAAGTTTTGAATATCATGTCTCAAATTTTTTAAAGACTCCGAAATTGTAGAATTACAAGAGGATATGGTATTATTGTATTATGTATGTAATTCTGAATGTAAATTATTTCAGAAATGTACCAGGTCTGAAATTGTTGAAGTTTTTAGATAATGTGTTTAAAAAATTTTTTGTAACGACTTAAGTCGAACAAATAAACATTTACCTACCTCCTACCTACCTACCTGTAGTGAGCGCTATCTCAAGGGTCTTAAACAGGTATTCTTGTATATTGGGACCTAAAGCTTTATAAAATTCTCCTGGTAGACCATCTGGGCCTGGTGTTTTGTTGGGGGGAAGTTCCTATATAATTCCACAGAATTCATCTGACAAGATAGGCCTACCTAGATACTTTTTATCCATGTCAGATAATCTAGCTAGACTGACAGACGATAACAAATCGTAATCATCAGTTTTTCCACTCTCTATTTTACTTTTATATAGCTCTTTATAGATGTTTTCAAATTGCTTTGTTATATCCCTATTGGACACCATTCTATTACCTTGCGGGCTTTTAATACCTGCAATACTGTCCTGTAAAGATCTTTTTTTTTAATCTGCATGCCAGCAATTTACCCACTTTCTCTCCTGAATCCCAGTATGACTGCCTGACTAAACAGAGCGTACTCAGCTTTTCCGGAATGGATTTTATTAATTTCATACTTCAGCTTGGTGAATTGGTTCAGCAGATGCTTATGTGACTGGGGGTCCCCTCTGAATCGTTGTGCTAGTATAGCCAGGGTGTTCTCTTTCTCAGTTTGTTCTTTCAAAGCATTCTTTTTCTTTTGGCAGCTGAAAAACTGATAATTCTGCCTCTCATGTATGCCTTAAAAGTATTCCATAGGCAGCCTCAGGAAACCTTCCCATTGTTCTTCACCTCAAAAAGAAAAACTGTGGCCTCTTGATTTAGCCATTCGGGGAATTTGGGGTCTTGTAGGAGGGAGACATTAAATCTCCATCTAAAAATATTACTCTTTTCGACCCCTAAGGCTAGGACTGTTTTTGAAAGGGCATGGTCAGACAATACCAGATCCCTAATCTGGGATGTTAGTAAATCTGGAATAAGAGATTTATAGACTAGAATTGTATCTAACTTACTATATGATAAGTGTCTGTGAGAATAAAACGTGTAGTCTCTACCTTGCAGATTTAGCAGATGCCACGAGTCTGCCATATCCAGATCTTTTAGCAAGGATTGTAAGGCTTTCTAAGAGTCTGTGGCTTCCAATCTCTATGGGATACCACTCCTGTCTATTATTGGGTCTAGAGTTTCATTGAAATTCCCTCCCAGGATAATTTCTTTGTTCTTAATCATACTTAATCTAAAGTTGATATCCTTGGAGAAGTCCGCTTCTTTTGGATTGGGAGCTTACATGTTGCAGATTACCAGTTCTCTCCCCTCAGGCATCCCTGTCAGTATTTGGAATCTCCCTTCAGGGTCAGCGTAATGGGAGATTTTTGTGAAATTCACTCCTTTTCTTATCAGAATTGCAGGTCCCCCCTTTTTTTTTTTAGTTGGAAAACACTATATTGCAAAATGATAAAAGCGTACCTTCTTAGGATACTACTTATGCTACTTCTGACATCTGGAAATGTTCATCCTAACCCGGGGCCTACCAGCCGAGCACCCCATGCCACAAAAAGGCGGAAGGGGTCCCTCACATTAGCCTCAATCAGTGTCTGCAGCCTCCTTAACAAACTTGACATCTTGCAAACCTGGGTCCAGCAGCATAGCCTGATGTACTCTCTGTTGTCGAAACATGGCTTATCCCCAAGACACCAGATGCTGCAGTCACCATCCCTGGATACTCTATATTCAGGCAGGACAGGGTTTCCAAATGAGGTGGAGGCTGTGCCATCTACCTGAGGAATTCCTATCTGGGTCAAGTCTTCCTGTTCTCAAACCATAAACCACCCTCGCAGGTTCTCGCCATTAAAGTTCTACTCGGGACGCACAACAAGGAGCTCACCATTGCCTCTGTGTACATACCCCCTAAAGATCAGCCCAATGGATTTATGAGCATATTGGAAAGCCTACAGGGATTACACCATAACTCTGAACTCATAGTACTAGGCGACTTCAACATAAATTGGCTATCGCTGGAGGCCAGAAACTACAAGGATGCTGTCACATCATAGAACCTCACCCAGCTTGTTACCACCCCCACCAGATGCAACTATAGGACAGAGTCGCACACACTTCTGGACTGGATCCTTACTAATCACCCTGAATGAATCTCAAAAGTCTCAGTGCTCCCTAATGGGATCAGTGATCACTCACCGGTCACATGTACCTGGACAAACAAATTCATTAAGCCCCTTCCTAAAATAATCTACACCAGAGTGTTAAAGCAGGGGTACCTTGAGCTACTAAAGACACACCTAAGCCACCTGGACTGGACACCAATCGACTCTGCCACTGATGTAAACCAAGCCTTAGACCTTTTCATCAGCCACTTTACTGCGGCCTGCAATATCTGTGCACCTCTCAAAAAGCTGAAAGTCAGGGGCAGAGCTAACCCTTGAATAACCCCCAATCTAATCACTTTACTCAGACATAGGGATCATCTCTGGCACTGTGCCCGTGCAACATCCAAACCTGGGGATTTTCAAAAGTATAAAGCTGCCAGAAATGAGTGCACGTGGGCAGTTAGGAGCGCCAAAAGCAAATACTTCAAGGAAGCTCTCTCCAACTCCTGGGGTGATGGAAAAAAAATTTGGAGTAATTTGAAAGACCTTACAGGCAAGGACCCTAAGTCACCACCCACCATGCTCCAACATAAATGGAACACCAACATCTGACCTGTACACAATCACCACCACCTTTAACAATGCTTCTCCAACTTGGATAGTGTTCTCCCTTCTAATTTCTTTGATGCCCCTCTAGTAGTAACCCTCCTGCAACTACTCCTCTCCTACACCCTGCCCCACAATTCTACTTCAAGGAGATCCCAGTGCATGAAGCCAGAACCTATATTCAGAAGGCCATTCACAACACAGGCTACAGCGGTGACTCCCTTGACCTGAAGTTGTTAGCACTTGTCCTTGAAGAAGTCCTTGAACCCCTGATAAAGGTCCTCAATCTATCACTAAGGATGTCCCAGTTCCCATCTCGCTGGAAACAGGCGACCATCACACCGGTACACAAAAGTGGAGACAAATCACTGCACTCCAACTACAGACCTATCTCCATCCTCCCTCCATTGTCTAATGCCCTGGAGCACATCGCCTCAGACCAACTAGTCAAGTACCTGGAAAAATACGACATCCAGTGTCCTGAGCAACATGGTTTCCGAAAAGAGCACAGTACCACCACTGCACTATTAGAATTCATGGGCTTCATCCATACCACGCTTGATCAAGGAAACTGTGTAGGGGCAGTATTCATCGACCTTACGAAAGCCTTTGATACTGTGAACCACCCACTCCTACTCAAGCAATTATCAAACATTGGGCTCTCCAATGAAGCACTGCTCTGGTTTTCAAGCTACCTTGGGAGAGGGTCCAGTGGGTTAGGATTGCGGTGTCACCTTGGAAGAAAAGCCAGTCCTTTCAGGGGTCCCACAGGGGTCCATCCTGGGGCCACTACTCTTCAGCCTCTTCCTCAACGACCTTCCCAGTGTCTGCCACCAGAAATTACTGCTCTACGCTGATAACGCAGTCATGTTCACCAACCACCAAAATGCAGAGCTCCTTGAGAAACAATTACAGCTTGAATTCATGTGCATCGAAGAATGGTTCAAGTCACACAAACTGGTCATGAACTACAGCAAAACAAAGGTTATGACCTTCTACAATGCCAGGAGCAAGTACAAATCCCGTAACCTCACCATCCTAAACCAAACAGAGACCTTACTTGAACACGTTCCTGATTTTAAATACCTAGGTGTCACATTGGACAGCTCACTCTCCTACCATCGGCACATAGATTCTGTCACCAAAGCCACCAACATCCGTATAGGCCTGCTGTACAGGCACAAACACTGCATGACTCCTGACACTCTCCGGTTGGCTATCAACAGCTCTGTCACCTCCATCATCGATTATGAACTAACAATTTATGGCTCTGCCTCCGCCTCTGCCCTCCACAGAATTACAGTTGCATTCAACAAAGCATGCAGGCTGCTAACTGGGGCTGACCGACTTACACACACTTGTGATCTGTACTCTCGGGCAGGATGGCTTCCTTTCATCAGCCAGATACAGTATCAAACCTGCCTCTTAGCCAAAAAAGTCCTCCTCGGGGTCATGCCCCCGGGCATTGAAAAACTCCTTATTGACCACCACAGCACCCAGTGAACTGAGGTTCACGACAACTAACCTTCCTTGTCCCCAGATGCTGGACTACCATGGGCCAGAGGGCGGCTGCCCACAGAGCACCACAGTGGTACAATACTCTCCAACAAAGAAACTCTTACTGCTGCTGCTCTTAAAGCGCACAGAACAACTCCGACTTCATCTCATTTCAACTAGTCATTGTGACTGCCTCACCTAATCAGGAGACCACCGCTCCTGCCCTCCACTTCAGTCTTGACAGCTACCTCTCCCCACCTTGCCCCTCCTACCTGCCTACCCCTTGCCCCTCTCCCTTTCCTCCCCCAGGCATTTTCTGACTTTTATCCCTCCCTCCCTCCCTTTAGAGCTCTTACCTCACCCTCTACCCTCCGACAATGGCTTTCCTGCCTGCATACCCTCCCCCCCTCACCTGCAGCACTTATTTCTAAGATTGCTCTTGGCTGGTATGTCATGCTACCTAACATTTGGCACATTTTGAATTACTGGAATTTCCTAAGCCTCAGTCTCTTACTACTTTTTATTGTGTAACTATGTATTACTATGTTGACCTTTGTATGTATGTATACCCCCATTCCATCGACGTGGAACCTTTGTAAATGAGCAGTTCCTGCTCAAAGGTATTTGTAATCCTAGATTTCAATAAAATGAAAAATAAATAAAATATTCAACACGTGCTACCCATGACCTAGCCAGTTTTTCTGCTTCCTCCTTTAGTAAATGAGTTTCTTGTAGTACTGCTATATCTACTTTTTCCCTTTGCAGATAGTTTAGTATTTTTTCCTTTTAATCGGAGTGCCCAGACCCTTCACATTCTAGGTCCCAAAAGTAAGATTTTGTTTGCTCATTTTCACACACACACAAAAAACAAGCATTTGTCAATGCCGAACGTTCGCTTGCAGGTATTTGCAGTGGTGTTTGGCACGTATGGTGCTTTACCCTAATGCCCTGTGCGATTGCTGGTATTTGCACAATAAAATTTCAGCATGACCTTTTTGTTACCCCCATTGTGCGCTACATGGGCGGAAACACATTTGGGGCAAGATGTGAAAAATGACAGCTGCACTGCTCATAAGGAGGTGTGGTAAAATGGCAATGTTGAAAATGTGGAGTGAAAATATTGAAAATTCGCAAACTTACGAGCGTGCATAGGAACTGCGCAATGAACACTCGTAAAACAGTCATTTTTAGGAAATTTGTCACCAAATTTTCCACACAGCCATTTTAAGACCTCTGCTCATGAACAGTGTCACTGTGATTTCCTTAATGTGTCCCATACATTGAGTTTGCACACCGACTGCGCCATTGTGCGCTACATGGGTGGAAACATGTTTTGGGCAGGATGTGAAAAATGACAGCTATACTGCTCATGAGGATGTGTGGTAAAATGGCAATGTTGAAAATCTGGAGTGAAAATATTGAAAATTCACAAACGTACGAATGTGCGTAGGAACTGCACAACGCACGCTCGTAAAACAGTCAATTTTAGGAATTTTTTGACCAAATTTTCAACATAGCCATTTTAAGACCTCTGCTCATGAACAGTGTCACTGTGATTTTCTTAATGTGTCCCACACATTGATTTCTACATACCGACATGCCATTCTGCGCCATATGAGGAAACATGTTTTGGGTGAGATGTGAAAATGACAGCTGTACTGCTCATAAGAAGGTGTGGTAAAATGGCAATGTTGAAAATATGGAGTGGAAATATAAAAAATTCGCAAACCTATGAGCGTGCGTAGGAACTGCGCAATGAACGCTCGTAAAACAGTCATTTTTAGGAATTTTTTAACCAAATTTTCAACATAGCCATTTTAACACCTCTGCTAATGAACAGTGTCACTGTGATTTTCTTAATGTGTCCCATACATTGATTTCGTGCACCGACTGCGCCATTGTGCGCTACATGGGCAGAAACACTTTTGGGCAGGATGTAAAAAATGACAGCTGTACTGCTTGCTAAGGAGGTGGTAAAATGGCAATGTTGAAAATCTGGAGTGAAAATATTGAAAATTCGCGAACTTACGAGCCTGCATAGGAACTGCGCATGCACGCCAGAACAGTATTTTTTTGATGCTACTATTTAATATGTTTTTGAATTCTTCGATGATCGTACTGTCATGGTGTTATTCAGGCCTGAAGGGTGAAGGCCTGCGTGAAATCACCCTTCGGACCCGAATAACGCCATGACAGTGACATCATTCATGAAAAGGGGTCCCAAAAACCCCATGTTGAAAATTTGGTGCAAAAATTCCAAAAAATGCCTGAGATATGCAATAAAGTTGAAACCCCCCTATCTAGCCCATTATACAGCTTACCGGCATTTCCTCAGTTCGCGGTCTGCTTTGAAGAGTGCAGACGTGTTCCCGGTCCACCGAAGATTGTCGTGCGGACTCCGGAGGTAAGTATGGGGGTGAGGGTGTGGGAGGCAGGGTGCGCAGTGGGTGGGTGCGGGTTGTGGGTGGGGGTGGGGAGACTGCGTGGACCATTTTCTCTACAGGTTTGTTTTTAATTGTGACGTGCGGCGTTTGCCTCGCTGGGGTGGGCTCCCAGCGTGGCACAGAGATGGCTGGGGCCGAGGAGCCAGCGGGAGTTGGGCACCCCCGCCGGCAAACAACGGGATGTTTGCCACGTTGGGGTGGGCTCCCAGCGTGGCAGAAGGATGGCTTGAGGGGCCGTGGAGACGGAGGGGATTGGGCACCCCATCGGCAATCAACGTGGAGGTTTGCCATGCTGGGGTAGGCTCCCAGCGTGGCAGCAAGGATTTGGGGGGGCCAGCGTGACGCGGGGCAACATGATTTGGGGGCGGCTTGACAGCGCTGTGTATGACAGCGGTGGTTTTCTTTGAAGCGAAGACCACCGCTGTTATACACAGCTCCCGCACCCATTGGTGCAGGACCGCCACGCCTGCTCAACTGAGCAGTGGATTTAACGGGAGAGGCACACCTCCAAAGTGTGCTACTCTCCCAAAACGTTCCTTGCGCATGCGCGCAAGCGAACGTAAAAAACGATGAACCAAAACTAGTCTAAGACTAAGGTATCCGCTAAACACCGGAGATTTAGAGACTCCAAGGGGACCACAGGCTAGTTTGCTTTTAAATAAACAAAATCAACATATTTGACTACTACTCTCACATGAAACCACATATCAGCCTTGGCAGCAAAGCTTGAATGAATATAACTTATGGCTAAAACCTATCAAGTTTGGTAATAAATAACAAAGAAAATAAAAATCAAGTACCTTTCCTGTTTTTTTTTAATTTCAATTAAATATCCCCCTTTAGTTAGAGGCCTTTGCGGAAGTAAATGCAAACCCGGAAATGATAATTCATAACACAACTAAAAAGTTAGGACTCCCCCTGAAATAAGACATTTCCCTAGTCAATATTTCTACTAGATTTAAACACCGTCCCTCCCCCTAAATGAATATATTGCAGCTATTCTCCATTACTAAAACATTCCAGGGCTTAGGATGAGAGAAATGGATATTTTGGATCTTTAATTAGGAAGTCAGCTAAAATAGCCTCTCATGTAATGTGATACAACTTTTTGGGAGTAGATGCATTCATTGAAACAGCGTGCCCTCATGCTCAACTGTCTCTCATCAACCCCCTCCCCCGGAGGCACCATAAGTAATCAAGTGCAACAACGTAATTAAATAAGTATTTAGTATTTCAGAGTGGCTGTAGTGTTTTAACATGAATGATCGTTTTGCTACCACTAGTGGACTAGAATCTGATGGGGTAAGTCGACATACACTGTAACGCCCAATAAAAAATTTTATTACAATACCCATGCCTGCCAATATTTGGACAATATTGCACTCCGTATAGCCAGGGAGCATTTTACCATGGTTGACATCAAGTCACGGGGAAAAACAAATCTATGTGCTTTTTTTTTTTCTCCTGATTTCCCAGACTCTATGAGGCCAGACATACTGCAAGAGAGCTGCTGTCCTATTATAATGCAGAACCAATAACAGGAGGACCGAATTTTATAATAAATAAATAAGTAATTTAGGGAGAAAAGTGCTGCCGCTCGACCCTTCAGAAGCCCATTTCCATGTGCCTTGGAACCTCATAGTGCCAGTGTTGTCCCACCCTGTACAAGCAGACCATTGGTGGGAGGAGAGGACCACAAACAGACCCCAGAATGAGTAACAAGAACAACCTTAGCAAAAGGTTTGGAGCGCACTTGATTATAAATTAATGCATCTATTTGATCTGTAATCCACTCCATTACTCCCTCCAAAAACTGTATCCGCCTTCTTATACAATAATACATCCTATAATAAAAAAGACATTAGCAGAGATTTCATGGTTTGACTCAAACAGAAAGGCACATTTTTTTTGTGATTGCCACCAGCAGAACAATAATAATGAACATGACCATTGTAATTACCCTTGTCATAACTAGAAAAACTAGTTAACAGCTTAAGATTTGCTGTACAATTGAGGGATTCCTCTGGCAATACCTGATCAAGACCAGGAATGAAGGCTGGCCTGGTGGCACTGAGGGTTGAGGCGCTGGACGTCACACCTCGTGCCACACTGGCAACCCAGGTTCGGGAACGAGCCCGGGTAGCTGAGGGTCAGTGGGGGGGACAGATTGAGCATCCGGAGGACTGCTCTCTCTTCCCTGGGAAGGGTCAGGAAGACAACCGCTCAAGGAGCGACCTCTGGCGGAGGCTGGAGGTGGCTGAAAGTAGCTTCATGGCATACCCCGGGGGGGGGTGGAGCCAAGGCAGTATGTTGCCTTGCAAGCCAGGCTCCACAGGGGTGAAACTAAGGAAAATACCTCCCTCCTCCCAACGATAAGCGAAGGCACCTCCCACCCAAGGACCACACTCCCAGAAATTGGGCACAGCTGTTTCCTCACCCCATCCCCTCCCTGGTCTGGTTTCAACCCTATAAGAAAGAGTGCCCTGGGTGGTGGCAGCCCTTCCCCGGAAGGTAGACCGGGGGAGTCCCAGTGCTGGGGGGGGGGAGAGAAGCTATGTCGAGGTCATGCGGAGAGGTAGAGTCCAGGTCTGGGCAGTCTCCGGAGACAGTTCGGTGGGGTTCAAGAGGGAAGGAAAAAAATAGACTTAAAAAAAAAAAAAAGACCAGGAATGAAACATTTTTCCCCACAAATCTGGGAACTGGACTCTCAAATGAAAGCATAAAAGCCTGCAGTATTTCTGTGTCTTTTTAGGACTATTACTCCATGACAGGCCACCTAACTTGCAGTTCCAGGCAAAAACCTAGTCCAAGTGACTGACCATAACTTCAGTATCCTAGAAAAATCCAGCAACAATAATTTCAGTCTGGCCTTACCCAACAAATGTTCTAGAGGGACTCGCATTTCTCCGAGTTTCAGATGCTCCAGATTATTTTTCTCACATGTTTGTTGCACAGTTCTACCCAGATGCAACTTCCTTTCCACGCCATGCCTCATAACGTCCCGACCCTCCAAAATGAACCATTTTGATTGGAGAAAGCCCCTTCCTTTACTGATTCATTTAATTCCTCATGATGACAGCATTTCCTCTTCTTGTGGACCCTCCTTCTGCATCGAGGTCAGTGATTGGCTTGGAGTGGAGCAAGTGCTTGCCAATGCTCATCAGCTCCTGCTTCTGCTTCTGTCTTGCCTCCAGGTTCCTACCTTCCCTCTCGTTGTGGAGATCACCATGTTTTTAATTACTGTGCAACCCTTTCTCTCCACTACAGGATTAACTCTTCTCACAGGTAAGTGACTCGATACCATGGCATATGTTGGCAAAGTGGGGGGGGAGGGGCAGCCTGAGAGTCAGCACCTAGTGTGATTGTTGTGTGTGGAAGGAGCAGCGAGGCACGTGCATTATTGTCTGTGATCTTAGTGCGAGCGGGACATTCTAAATCAGTTGGGCTTTCAATATTTGTTTTCTTTGGCTAAGCATCATTCTGAGTCTTTTTCACAAACTGCCTCGTTACACCTCCTTCCCAGCTTTATGCACGAGAGAGTCTAACTAGCACCGTGCCATTTCCACAGTGGTACAGTTAACATTAGGTCCAAAACTTGGTTGATACACCAAGGTGGTGGGATATTTTATATAGTAATTAATTAAATTTTTCTGAAGTGGCAGCTTCACCTCTTTGAACTGTTTCCTTCTTTGCAGTATTTCTGAAGAGAAGTCCTGAAAAGGCGATATTTTCACCCCTTTCCATGTTAGACTTTACCTTTCCCTAGCCATCCTCAGCAGGTCTTCCTTTACTAAGTATCTTAAAAAATATGCTATAATGGGTCTCGGGAAAGCACTTTTTGGTGGTTTAAGTGCTAGAGTGCGGTGTGCCCTCTCAATTTCCAAAGGCCAGTTCTGTTTCTTTTGAAATATTTCAGAAAAGAAAGTCTATAAAAATGTGGCATCTTCCTTCCTTCCACTCCTGTAATTCTCAAATTGTTTCTTCTCCCTTGGTTCTCCAGATCATCCAACGTATCTAGAATATACACTAATTGTTTATCATAATAGGTTGAGCTGTCTTGCAATACAGAAATGTCATCCTGAATTTTTGCCACTTTCCCCTCAGTAAATTCAGAACTCCTTCTAACCTCTATAAAATCCTGGTGCAGCTGTTCCATTGAAGATTTCATGTCACACATGCCTAACTTCAAACCCTCAAACATTTTCCTGATTTCAGCTAATTCTAAAGAGTTTTGGGGTTTCGGGGAGACTTTCTGATCTGACATTCTTGCTGCAGGTGCTCCTGCTCTGATGTTCAAAGCTAACAACGCATTTGTTTTAACTGAAAAATAGACAGAGAGACACTAGAAAAGTCCTGTTTTTAGTTAACATAGTCAGGTGGTCTTTCTTCTAAAAAGCTATAATGGCCACACTCAGTTGCTGCCAATTTTAATGATTTATTTTTAATTTTTCTGAGAGCCTCGTCAAGAGCCATCTTTTAGCTGACCATACTAGTTTGTGCTGTGTGCACGATCTCAGTTTACTTGGTGATTTTTGATGAGCAGACTCTGCGATGGCATGCAGCTGAAAGCAGAAACAGTGATACAATTCAGAGATTAAAAACTTTTGGACTTTTTAGCAGATCGAACGATCAAGCTTTAGCAGGTCAAAGGATCCAGCTGAAAGATATATATAGGCATTGTATTTCTAGACTGGAAATATGCCAATGTTACTCCTATATACAAAAAAGGGTCCAAAGCATCTGTAGTAGCTATAGGCCAATTAGTTTTTCTGTCATTAGCAAATTAATGGAGGGTATTATCAAAGACCATATAGGTGAACACATTGTAAACAAAGGCATTATGGATTTGAACCAACATGGTTTTCAAATGGGTAAGTCTTGTCAAACCAACCTGTTGAACTTCTTTAACCCTGTATTGCACATATGTTTTTGTTATGTACCGGGCCTTGGCCCCCAGGTCGCATCTGGAATCGAGCATTGTTGCTCAGTATGCCTTCCTGGTGAATCTCATAAATAAATAAATAAACCCAGTGAATAGTGGCTGTAGGAGTACTAGTGGACATCCTATACCTAGATTTCTCTAAGACATCTGACACCTTGCCTCACAAACAACTATTGAGAGACTAACAGAAATTAGTCTTGACAAAAATACTGTCAAATGGATCAAGGCATGGCTGGAGGGTAAAAAACAGAGAGTAGCCCTAGCAGGACACTTATCTAGGTGAGCATGGGGTCAGTTCTGGGCCCTACCCCGTTCAGTATATACATAGCACCCCTACAGACATCACCGAGTTGCTGGAACGCAAAATTCGCCAATGATATAAATTAGACTGCATAGTGAGCGATACACATTCTGTTCAACAATTTCAAAAGGAAACAAACCAAGTAGGGGACTGGGTATTACAAAATCATTTAACTCTTTTTTTACTTAATTTCTTTTATTTCCTCGGCTGGGGGGTTTGTGCCTTTGGCTCCCCCTTCCAGCCAACCTTCACGTTCACTGCCCTCGGTCATGGCCAGAGCTCACCCCCGCTGCAGCCCTTCCTAGGCCACATTGCAGTGGGTACATACCCCACAACTGCGGAGACCTGAAGGGTGGGTACAGGAGGGAGCTGACTTGGATGCATCCATGGTGGCACCATCTAGGCAGCCGTCATGCTGCTGAGGGATTATTTTCTTTGTGGATTCCATACTCCTCCCCCTTAGTGTGAGCATGCAATGGCACCAGTGATGCTGCAATGCATGCTTCCATACGTTGCACGTCAGATGCCACACATGCTGCCTCATCCAATCAGCCCCAAGGATGCACCAGCTACCAGCTGCTGCCAGGAGCTGGCACCTCGGTGGACCACCCTACCCACCCTCCCAGGAGGAGGAGAGCTGTCCATGGGATGCACAGTCCTCCTCCTCCTCCTGGCCGACCCCCGGCAATCCTGCCCTGGCCAAATTTCCCTCATTCACTGAAAATACCACCAACAGCTTAATCTGGTTCAAGGTCAGTTGGCATTCATCTGTATCCCCTTCCCCCGGGTTGTGCCTGAAAATAGGCAGAATTTGTCTAGTGCACTTACCCAGTCAACAAAAACTAAATAAATAAATAAATAAAATCCTTGTTCGCTCCTGAACATGGATCACTGACGTGGTGCAAGGTGTGGCATCCAGGGCCTCAGCTCTCAGTGTCACCAGGCTGGCTAAAATCATTTAACTCTTAATTTAGAGAATTATAAGATAATGCACATGGGTCATAACAACAAAAAAAACATGTATTATCTATATGGACAACAGATTCCAGTTCCATGCATGGAAAGGGACTTAGGGGTTCTAATTACAGACAGTCTTTCATCATCAGAACAATGTAGGGTGGCAGCTAGTACAGCACAAAAAAGGGGCAGTATCTATAAAAATCTTAACAGCAAAGACACTAGTGTTGTGGTTCCCTTGTACTCAGCCCTTGTACGACCGCACTTGGAGTGTTGTGTGCAAGTGTGGGCACCACAAAAGAAGAAGGACATAAGGTTAATGGAAGGGGTTTAGAGAAAGGAGATTAAAAAATTACTACATCTGAGGGATATTGACTATGCTGATAGAATGAGGAAACTTGGTCTATGCAGTATGGAATATAGGCAATTAAGGGGAGACGTATGACTACTATATAAAGCTCTGACAGATAAATATCTATGGGAAATCATATGGTTAACAAGTAACACACACAGAAATAGTAGATTCCATCAATATCAGCTTAAAGGGGAATTTTATAAAACAAAAGAGAACAATGGCAAAGTCAAAGAGTAATCAGTTCATGGAACAGACTGCCCAGTAAAATGGTAAACAGTACTACATTATGCAACTTTAAGAAGGCTCTGGATGACTTTATGGACAATAAAAAAATATGATTTTTTAAAGTAGGAACTGGTCAAGTCCATATGGCCCTACGTATATGTATATTTTTTAACAGTTTATTGACCCAGCATAGCCCAGCTGAGATTCAATATTTCATTTCCAAAGTGGTAATGCTTTTACCTATTTATGCAGCTGGGTAGACTGGTATGCTGATAGATGACTTGCCCATGGTCACACAGTGAGCATTTGACTCTATCAAGGTTTGAACCTATAATCAGCCAGTTCCCAACTGGATGCTTGCCCTGGGCTAAAAGTGGATCCCTGGTGTGGTTAGGCATGGGTCCAGGAGCGTCAATGCTTACCGCAGGCATCTGGACCCACGCACCCATGCCCTAGTGTCCTGCCATTGGATGGAAGCCCCCCCCCCCGCCAGACAGCAGAGCCTGGACAAAGGGCTCCTGACCACCAACACAGTGGTGCACTGTCCCGATCTGGGCAATCAGCAGTCATTCCCCCCAACCCAGCACATGAAGCCCCATCCCTGTATTCCAGCAGCAGACCACTGCCCCCAACACATGTGCACCCCGGCCTGTAATGGCAATCATTCCCCTCCCCACATGCCTCATTTCACAGAATCCTGACCCCTGACCCGGTACTCCAACAATTGTACTGCCGGCCAGTGGAACCCCACCCACCTGTGGCACCGATAACCCCCCATACCCAACAGTCAGTGCCGTGGTTCTGGATGGCCGGCAGCACAGCCCTCTGCACACCTCCTCAGCTGCCGGCCATCCCACTGATGCTGGGAGTGTGCCGCCTATATATACCAGCATCACTTGGACATCCGGTGGCCGAGGTGGTATGAGAAGGGCTGTGCTGCTGGGAGTCGGGCGCCGTGGCACCAGCATCTAGGTATGGCAGGGTGTCACTGCATCAGGGATGGGGCTGCTATATTGGGGGGTGCTGACACCACCATAGGGTTGGGAATAGCATGGAGGGATGGCTGCATCAGCAACTACAGGGTTGGGGCTGTCATGTGGGGGGGGTGCTGTCTGGCACCACTGGGTCATGGCCCCAGAATGCCCAGGCACTCTCCACTGCAGCAGTCCCAGATCTTACTGGTGGCCTAGGGGGGCTGGGCAGCACAGCAGTAGGATTCCAGGGTCCACCGCGACCAGCGGGTCATGTCAGTGTGGGCACGCAGTGGGTTACGGCAGGATCCTGGTTGCTGTAACCTGCTCAGTCCTCCACCCCCTGTGACCAGCACTATGCTCCTTTGTGAATTGCGCCAGAGTGCTGGCACACACCCACTCCACCCCAGCATGCTTCTCTCTGCATGGCTGGGGATCGGCATCTGTTGTGCGCCCCACTGGTGAATGCCATGTGGAACCTGCTCCATGGCATTCCCGTGTATTGATGCCAATGTGCCCGGTTTCCATGGCACATTGGCATCGTGCATAGCGCCCAATAAAGTAAGCATAATAAATAACCATCTGCATTAACACAAGATTCTGTGTAAGTAAAATACACTGCTAAAAGAATAATGTACGACAGGGTGTGTGTGTCGTGCTGGGATAATGCCACGCCTGGGGGGTTGGGCACAAGGCTGTGGGCCATGTGCGTCCAATGCCCTAGGCATGGCGTTATCCCAGCACGACACACACCCTGTCGTGCATTATTCCTATTATACAATGGCTTGTTGTTATATATAGAATAAAACTTTTTTTTTAAAGAATGTTTTTATTAGTGTGGAAAAATATTTTTGTTTCTTAACAGGAGATGGAAAAAAGAAAAGTAATATGAGGCTGACACTAGAGCTGTGGTGTTATGCTGGGATAATGCCATGGGTCCAGTCCCAGATTGATCAATCACAGTGCAAGATTCTTTCATGCCATTGTATAAAATACAATCGAGGTGCTGGAGGATAACAACATCTGCAATGTGCAAAAGGCAATACTGAGGTTAGAGAGGGAGCCAGTGGTTGTAGAAAAAGGAGGGTGGATAAGAGGACTGCACTAGTGTAGGTGCAGCGCAAAAAGGGAGCAATGGGAGGAGCAGGGGTAGCAAAGTGGAGGGCAGTAGCCCTGGGTCCAGTATCAAGGGCAACTTCAGGAGTGAGTACTGAAGTCATAGAGGAGAAAGGTGAGTAAGTGGTGGGAAGGGGAACAGCAGATGGCAGGGGGATTAAAACCCAAAATTTGGGGAACCAGACAGAGAAGGCAGTTTGACCAGCAGTAGATTTCCTTGAGCAGAGTGTGAAAGAGTGAAAGACAGAGTTGCAAGGGGGTAAGAAGTGGTGGGATGGAGATGAGAAGGGAAGCAAGGTAGGAGAGGAGGGAGCCAAACCAGTATTTAGAGATAAAGGAAGCATAATGGGTGAGGAGTCTGGACTTAAAAGAAGGAAAAAGTATAGGGAGAAGTGATGGTTGCATGGGGATATTCTGAGGCAAAGTAGCAAAAGGAGTGGAAGAGGAATCCAGTCTGGCCAGGGTGGACTTTGGAGCAGCACTGTATACTGTGTCACCATAATCGAAGATGAGGAGTATCATCTTTGAGATGATCTCTCTGTGGGCAGGAAGCATGATACATCCTTTATTTCTGTAGAGCGCACCAAGTTTGGGGTGATCCTTCTGGTGGATGGCACCCACATGTGCAGAGAAACTGAGATGCCTATCCAGCCAGACTCCAAGGTACTGTTTTTTAGTGTTGAGGGACAGCTGATGTGCTAGGAACCAGTGCTGGATGTTTGTAAAGTATGTTGTAGTAAAGTTGGAGCCTGGCAGTGTGATCGGGACAGAGGAGCAGGAGGCAAATGGCACTGTATCATCCGCGTACATATGGATGGATACAGAGAATCGGGCAGCAGGGTGGTCATTTAGGAAGATGGAGAAGAGTATGGGGCCTAACATGGACACTGCAGTGCATCAGGACACTGGCATTAGGGCGCCAAATCACTACAGCACCAAACCCTGAGTTTGCCCCCAGGTCCTCCCTCCTCCAGGTTTGTATACATAGTTAGGTGTGTAGCAGCCCTCAAAAAAGAGTGGTTGGAAACATTGGCGATTGGCGCCATAGTGACTCAGTGCCCTAACATGGGCAAATTCCGAAGGTGGAACCTATCATGCACCCTTGGGTCATGCCTGAGCTGATAGGGAGTGGAGGGGGGGAAGAATTACCCAATCTGGACAGCTTGAGACCTGCCTACAAGGAAGGAGACACCCAACTAAGGAGCCATAGACCTCAGCTGCCTTGAGCTTGTCCAGGAGAAGAGGGTAGGCAACAGTGTCAAAGGCTTTGTGGCCAAGTTGACAGAGATGGTAGAGGTGGCTAGGCCCTGATCCATGCCAGATAGAATGGAGTCAGTAAGCTGGAGAAGGGAGATGGAGGTGGAGTGGGACTTCCTGAAGCCAGACTGGCAAGGAGAGAAGTCGTCAGAAGAATCGAGGAAGGAGGAGAGCTGGGATTGCACAAGGTGTTCCTGGGGTGTGGCCAGGGTGGGGGAGAAGAGAACTAGGGTGGTAGTTGCCAGGAGAAATGGAATCACCCCCTTTGGGAAGGGGATAACTGTAGCCTGTTTTCAAGAATTAGTGACACATGCTAAGGAGAAGGAGAGGTTGAAAAGGGAGGTAATAGGTAGCATACTAGCAGGAGCAGAGAAGCACAGGAGTTGGTGGTCTAGACCATCACGGCTCACACCCTTTTGGAGGTTTAGAAACAGGAGAGCCTTAGGGTATGCAGTGGAAGTGATAGGAAAGAAGGTGGGGTAGAGTAGTGGGAGAAGAGGAGGGGGAGAGGAGGGAGCGGCCAGAGGAGGTGAAGGAGTTGAAAACTGAGATGACAGAAGAGGGGTCAGAAATTGGAATGGGAGGTGGGAACCTCAACCTCTGGTTTTCCTAAAGGGGGTATGTAGATTCCAGGCAGACATGAATTTGGAGTGAAATACTGGAGGGTGGAATTTATGTTGCTGGCTGTAGAGATGGGTGACCAGTTGGTAGCCACCAGGTCAGGGTGGAGGGAGGACATGTCGAGAGACCTGAAGGACTAAAGGCTCTTTTCTATTTATCATAGTAGTTTGTGGTCATGTGATACACTGTAAATAGGCAACCAGAATCACAGCACCATCAATAACAGTGCATTTCCTTGCCTTAACTGCCTCCTGGTACACTGCAGACTCAGAAACGGCATCTTATAAACGCAGGCAGTGAAGTTTCAAAGTGGGAAATAAACAACAAAAAGTACTTCAGACATCAATAGCAATAATTCAGTACTTGAATACGAAATACTTGTGGTTTGTTACAGACAGCTCTGTGAGCTTGTCAAGAAAAATGCATATTAAGAGTTGTTTCAACTTCAACACTGTAATGCAGTGCACAAAATACCCTCCTCTATAATTGCACAGACCAGAAATTTTTTTTTTAATTTCCTCTCAGGATCCATAAATCACAATTCTAACAATGTGACTTCACCCATAGCCATTAGGCTATCAGGATCCCAACTCATGGAACTGGCACCCAGAACAGTCCAATAGAATTTGAACTACATCTCATACAATATCCCTGTCCCTCACACCTGACTCCTTCCAGTCATCTAGCCTTTGTTTTCTGCAGAAGATATTTGTTACCATGATCCCTACTGTGCCTTTTCTACATCTTTTATTATTTTTAACGTTGTGTGTTGCTTGGCTTTAGTAGTGTTTTACTCCATGTGCGGATCCACTCCAAATTCAGCATGGTTTCCCCTTTATTTCTAAATAAACAGTTCCATATCTGTCCCCTATTTTCTCTTAAAGTAAACCTGCCATATTGCCTTAAGTCCTTCCAGGATGGTAAAAGTCTCTTTCCAGTGGCCAACACCAATGAAGATGTGCATGAACTGTTTGGGTACAGAGCACTTATTAGACAGGAAGTATAATGCCTACAAGGAACACACAAGATGTCCCAAGCATCACACTAGTCTGTGATAGACAAGTTTGCCCCCTTCCACAAACACCACATCAGTGACTAGATTCACACAAAGAAACTCAAAGCACAGCGCAAAGGTTTGCACTTCACTTTGCGGTTGCCCAGGTGTTAAATCCTGCTATTCACAGTCAGACAGCACACTGCACTATCCAACTGAGAATAGGGCCGGTTGGAGGCAGCGCTGACCCCAATGCCGCTAGTGCTAACTCCACTAGTGCTGCCCCACATGCATCCAGTAGTAGGGCTCTGCAATGAATAGCACAGGTGTGCTATTTCCAATACATTATAGCAGCCATGTAAATGAGCCCATTGGGAGTGCAAGGCACTATGTGGCCATTTGCATGCCTGTTATGGGCCCACTTTCATAGGCTGCAGTGAGTGTAGAGCACCTGCCCCCATCGCAGGCCTGAGTAAAATACAACACTCTTCCTGGTGCTAGTGCCCTCGCGATCACCAGCCTGAGTACACAAAACATACATTTCTGTGGTGTCTGTTGCCCCCCTCCCTGTAATCACTGATCGTTGGCCTGAAGTCCATAATAACATAGTCCCTGGTGCCAGTGCCGCCCCCCCATGATCGCCATCCTCATCACATATGTGTTTAGATGAAGCAGTATAGCGTAGTGGTTAAGGACACTGAGCTGCAAACCTGGAAACCTGGGTTTGAATCCCATCAAACCCCACTTGCATACTCTCTGACTCTGAGCAAGTCACTTAACTTCCTTGTGCTCCCAGGTCACACCTGGAAATATGTCTTTCATGGTTAAGCAATTTCCCCTTTCACTTCCCTATATGTATGTACAACTTCCCTGGTGGCTAGTGGTCCCTCCTCCTGCTGATCGCTGGTCCAGAATGACAGATAGAGTTTCACTGGTGTCTAGTTGTCCCTCCCCCCACTCATTCTTCACCCCACGGCATTCCAGGCTGGTAATTGGCAGGGGAGGGACCGCTAGCTACCAGAGAATTTGTATATACGTATGTAATTGGGATGGCAATCACGGGGAGAGGACCACTAGCACCAGGACTATGTTATTGTGGACTTTGGGCTGGCAATCATGAGGGTGGGGGGACCACTACCACCAGAGAATATTCTTTTTGCAACTCAAGCCTGTGATCGGTGGGGGGGATGACCACTAGCACCAGGGAGATTACTTTTCTGATATTATTTGGCCGATCACAGGGAGGGGCCCACTACCACCAGGAAAGTATTGTATTGTGACTCGGGCCACGATCGTCTGGGGGGGGGAGAGGGGCAGCCGCAGTACCTCTGCCAACCACTAGGGTTGTAGGGGAATTAAAGCAATGTCTCATTTGAAGGTATTTGCTCCACGCAATGGTACCCTGCAAAAGGCCCTTGCGTGGAGCAAATACTCTGTGTATCAGACTGTGCTGATATGCAGGTCCCCTCCCTCTCATTTGCATTGCAGCCCCCTCCACACTTTGTCCCGGTGCAAATCTGGTTTGAGTGCGCAAACCGGGCTTGTGTGAATAGCAAGTCTGAGCAAAACTTGTTTGCTCGTACAAAACCGGGTTTGTACAAGGGGCAAATTTTTATGAGTCTAACCCCAGATAATAAAGCGAAGTTCTCCAAGTCTCTCCCCTCTTCCAGAAATACCACATCAGATAATAAACAGAAGTCCTTCAAGTTTGCCCCCACTTCCAGAAATACCATGTCACATAATAAAGGGAAGTCCTCCACCTTTGACACTGTGGCAGATTACGAATTTCTGAGCGAAGTACTACATGTGGAGTACACAAGGCATACATAAGGCTGATTTCTAACTGGCTTGGGGACAGAAAGCAGCATGTTGTGGTGGATGGGTACTACTCCATGTGAACAGGGGTACACAGTGGCATCCCTCGGAGATCAGTGCTGGGACCACTTCTATTCAACATTTGTATCAGCGACCTGGAACCTGGGGTCTTTATCAGGCTTCTTAGGTTTGCTGATGACACTAAGCTGGCCAGGATTATAGATTCCATTGAGGATGAGGTCAAACTTCAGGAGGAAATGAACAAGCTGGGTGATTGGTCAGACTTCTGGAGTCTCAGATTCAGTACAGTTAAATGCAAGCTGCTACATTTGGGAAGGAAAAACAGAGGCAGGACCTGCTCACTGTGTGAAATTTCTCATGCTGCAGAGGAGGGGGAGAATGAACCTGGGGTCAAAACAGACAGGGGGTGAAGCATGGCAAGCGGCGTGTAACCAATGTGAAAAGAGCTGGCAGAATGCTGCAGTGCATTGAAAGGAGGGTGCCCAGCAGGGCAGGGGAAGCTATTCTGCTTCTTTACAAGATCCTGGTCAGGCCCCACCTGGTACTGCATGCAATTCTGGGTTCCCCAGTACAAGAAGGACTTTGAGACAGTTGAAAGGGTGCAACATAGGGCCACCAAATGATCAGGGGTATACAAGATGAAAGGTATGAGGAGAGGCTGGAGGCCCTTAACATGTTCAACCTTTATTTTATTTTTATTTATTTAAAATGTTGGTAACTGGAAAAGGCACACTGAGCTGGAGCTCAGTTCCAGGTGCAACCCGGGAAGGGGGAAGTGGAGAAAAAGCAACAAGAATACAGAAATGATCGCATAGCAATAGGTACAAAAAAATACAGGATGTTTTTCAAAATATATATACAATAAAGTACAAGAATATAGCAAATATATACCATATATACAATAAATACAAATGAGAAAGTACAATGTTTTGCAATCAGGCAATAGTAAAAGGAGCAAAGTGCAAGGAGCCCAAATGAGTGACTAGAGCGTTAAGAAGAGTGGAAAGTAATCAGTGGGGTGCGGCGGGTGCCAAGAGGGATGAGGAGGGAAGCAGTGAAAGCTAGAGGAGGGGTTTTAGTGCTTTTTGAGGGATGCAGCAGTGGGCAAGAGGCAGTTTGAGTGGGGGAGATGGTTCCAGAGGGCAGGGAGCCTGAAGGCAAAGGATTACTTGTCTGTTTCAAAATGTGGTAGAGGGAGGGCGAAGGAGCGAGGATCTCAGGTACCAAGTGAGTAACCCGGGTTGGTGGATGGGGGCAGAAGATTGGCGAGGTAGGAGAGGAGAGCAGTTCCACTCATTGAGAGTGCCAGCATTAGTGCGCCCGGTCATCAGGGTGCCAAGTCAGGATTTTGCCGACCCCCTGTTTTTGCGGGGAGCTGTGCCCCCCGCCCCTTTCTTAGGATTCTAACTCTGAGGGGGGGCGAACCTCAGGGAGGGAATGTGAATCCCAAAATTGGTGCCCTGATGTGCTGGTGCACAAATGTCGGTGCTCTAATGGCCGGAAGGGGGGGAGCACTGAACCAGTATTTTACGATAAAGGAGGCACAGTGGGCAAGGCGACGACTAGCAAGTGAGGTGTGGGAGAAAGCCGAGTACAGGGAGCAGTGGTGTATTTGATAGGGAAGGTTTGTAGCGAAACGACAGAAGGCATTATACATTGGGTCCAGTTTGGAGAGAGAGAGAGATAATTGAGGCGCAGAGCTGTACACAGCACCGGCATAATCTATGGAGGGCAGAATTAGTTTTGTGACAAGCTCTTTCTGGGTAGGTAGTGAGAGACAGTCCTTGTGTCTGTGCAAGGCATCAAGCTTGTGCAGGAGCTTAGCATGGATAGCATCAAAATGGCAGGAGAAGTCCAGTTTTGGGGCAAACCAAATTCCCAAGTATTTGAAGGATTCTACAGCTTCCAATTTTGAGCCATCTAAGGAATGAAAAGAGGGAAGGAAGGGAGCTTGGCCAGTTTCTGTGCAGTGCCAAAAGCAATTGCGACAGTTTTCTTTGTGTTGCATTTAAGTGAACTGAAATGTATTTACTGAGATTGGTCTTATGGCATCTCAAATGCTGTAGCCAGAGTAGCTGCCTCTGGCATTTGCCTAAGATTGCGCTCCCAGCTCCATGTTGCTAGTTTTGCCCAGAAGGTAAAGAAGTCAGTACAGAATGCCCCTTTCAAGGGCAATTATCTGTTTGGCTTCAGCCTTACAAGGCTTCCTCTCTTGAGGAGTTGTTCCACTGTTTCACCACCCTGGTTGGGTTTGGTACTGCTTGGTAACTGTGCTGTGTATTATGGCTTTACAAAGATACACTAGAAGAATATAAGTTTCTTACTTACGGTAACAGTAGATCTTCAAGAGGATCTCCATTGAGCCATTCCTTTTCCCACCCTCCATCCTTCTGGAATGGTGGACCATTGCTTTCAGCTCCTTGGCAACGCACTGTGTATCAAGTCTGTTATTTATATCAGTGCATCCACTAGCTGTGTACTGGGCAGTTTTGGTGTTGATCTTCCTGCCTCTCTGCATTATTGAAGGGGGTGGCACCAATCCTGCTGATGGTGGGTGTTTAAGAATTCTTTTCACCAGTGGTGGGAAAATAAAGTGGTAGGGACCCCCCACATTATATGGTCAATGCTGTGCGCCACCACTGTCCAATTACTCTTGTGGGCATGGGTGGCCCTGTCATTGCAAAAAAGCTTTGAACATACAAAGAAGCCAGCAGAATAAAGCCATTAGTTTTTTCTAGTCTGTTCATATTGCAGGGTCCACAGCTTAAGTTACTGACCATGCCCCCTCCTCAATCCTCCCTTCCTTTCCAACTGCCCCTTCTATTACCCTTACTTTCCCCGTATGTCTATCCCAGTCTCTCTTGAAACTGCTCACCGTCTTCAACGAGACTACCTCTTCCAGCAGCGCATTCTAACTGGCCACCATCCTGTCCGTGAAGAAGTGCATTCTAACCTCCCTCCCCCTCAACTTAAGACTGTGTCCCTGCTTGTTTTGGCTGCCACATAGCTTAAAGAGATCCTCCTTATCCATCCTATTTATCCCTTTCAAGTAAGTCCCCTCTCTCCCTCCTCTTCTCCAGAGAATACATGTTCAGGGCCTCCAACCTCTCTTCGTATGTTTTATCCTGCTGCCCTGTGATCATCTTTGTTGCCATCCTCTGGACTGTCTCCAGCAGGTTAATGTCCTTTTCAGGGTGTGGGCACCAGCACTGTACTCCATACTCTAGATGTGGCTTCACTAGTGACCTGTACAAGGGCAGTGTAACATCTCTCACCTACTGATGATCCCTCTGGCTGTGCAGCCCAACATCTTGTTTGCCCTTGCTTCTGCTTTCTCGCACTGCATGGAGTGCTTCAGGACACTGGTGATCATCACTCCCGGGTCTTTCTCATCTGTTGCAGATACCCGGACCCCTCCCAGGTAGTACTCTGTCTTAGGATTCTTGGCTCAAATGTGCGTAACTTTGCATTTCTCATCATTGAAGACAAGCTGCCAAATTCCAGTCCACCTCTCAGGCTTTTTCAGATTGTCCTGTAGGTCCTGTATCCCTTCGGCCATGTCCACCCTCCCGCAGAACTTGGTGTCATCCGTGAATAGGCACATTATTCCCTTAATGCCATCCCCAATATCATTGATGAAGACATTGAACAACACTGGTCCCAGCACCAATCCCTATGGGATCCCACTGGTGACCTTTCTGGTGCTAGATAACTCATACCCTCACCAGCACCCTCTGGTTCTTGTTCCTCAGCCAATTTTCTATCCATTTGATCATCTTCTTCCCAATCCCACGATCCACCAACTTTCTGATCAACCTCTTGGGAGGTTCCTGTGAGGTTCTGATGCTGACAGCTTACAGTTCAATGAATTATTGCTCTATGGAGATCCTCTTGAATATCGACTGTTACTGGTAAGTAACAAATCTTTTCATTGCTGTCAACCCTAGTACCAAAGTCAATGGAAACTTGCAGCAAAACCCTACCCTGGTTACTTCAGCAGAGGTAAAACTCATGGAAGAACTTCTCTAGTCTCTGACAGACTGGTCTGGACCAGTCTCAAGGATAGTATCCTTCATCCTGCCCCAGATCTCCAGTTGGGGAGAATGGATTATCCCACTTCCTCCACACTTTGATCTCCACGAGTTCAGGATCGTAGGTGCTGGAGATGATCGATTACTATAGAAAACAGAATTTGTAGGCAGAAAAGGACTTTTTGGCCCACCTAGTCTGCCCAGGTGTTCCCTGCCTGATCTGCTCCACAGACCCTAACTGGTCTATGGTGACCAGTTCTATGTCATAATAGTGATCGCCGAACAGCATCCAGTATTGCAAGTGTTTTAAAGGGGGGTTGCGCACCCCTCCCCTTGTGGGAGGCTTTACCCCCCTGTACCCCCCTGCTTTTAAATTCTCAACTCCGGGGGGGGGTACATGTCGAGGGGGGGCACAGTCCAGATCTGCAAAAAAAAAAGTCCTGCAGCCACAGGCACCAGCAAAACAACAACCCTCCTGACACCAGCCCCGAACCCAGGACCTGTTACACCAGGGCCAGCATCCCTCACCACCACACCACATGGCTGGCTTGTTGGTAGTAGGTTCAGTACATGTTCTTAACCCATTTTTCTATCCCGTTCCTCCCCTCGCTAACCTTCCTTTCCAGTTGCCCTCTCCTTCCTTCCCCATCATGATGGGTTGCTACCCTTGTGGTCATCCTATGATAAAAGCGCTGAATATGAGTCACCATTTTTGTGGTCACATATTCTAGCAATATTATCACAGGATACCATGGCGACCCTTCCTCCCCTGTATATTGTCTAATACACCCCTATGTCTATCCCATGCATGCTTGAAGTCCCCCACTGTTTGTGCCTCCACAACTTCTACTGGCAGTCTGCATCATTCGTCTACCACACTTTCACTAAGTAGGTATTTACTCACATCTCTCTTAAATTCCCCTTCCCCCCACCACCAGCTTTATCGCATGCCCCCGGTCATGGTGCTCCTTTTTATTTGAAAGAGACTTCCCTCCTGCAACCTGTTCACCCCTGTGAGGTACTTGTAGATCTCTAGCATGAGAACTGGGCTCAACACTCTAAGTGGGATTTCACCAGCAAGTCATACAGTTGGCATCAGCTCCTCCCTCCTCCTGCTGAACATAATCCTCCCTGTGCACCCCAGCATCCCGCTAGCCCTACCCACTGCTTTGTCACACTGTCCTGCCACCTTGAGGCATCAAACAGGATAACCCCAAGATCACTTTCCTGTTTAGTGATATCAATAACTCCCCATTCTATACTCTGTGCCTGGGTTCCAGTTCAACATTATTATGCACAGGGTTCGACCTTAACATTGTTTTACTAGCCCTGAACCTAGTGCAAATTGGCCAGGGCTAGTGCAGCTAACCCGCCACTTGTCCGTCTTGACTAGTGCAGATTTTTCATGGCTGTTAGTTAATTGAAAAAGTCCCTGCTTTAGCAGGCTGTAGTCCTTTTGCTAATCTCAGTGTTCCAGGTGGCCTAGTGTGATTAGCAGCTCATTAAGAGCTGCAATTATCTGGCAGTTCAAGAGGGGGATCCAACAAAAGACTCAATGTGAGTCGTTATCATTCAATTGTTAGGAAAGTCAACTAGTGTGAATGTTGTCATCAAGGGTAGAGTGGTTAAGTCACTAGCTTCCAGTTTGCTGAACTTGTCTTTGATTTGTCCCACAATATTAAAACCAGTGTACCTCATTTCCCAACCTTTTTGAGTGCCTGTATCCAACACTTCAGTGACAGAATGCTATCATGTATACACTGCCTGCCCAGCCGGGTGGTCTGTCCACTCTATACTTTCTCTGGACACCACTGCAGACTAGGCTCTGAAGTGCCCATCCACAGACCCATAGCTGCCATTATTAACTGGTGTAGGGGTTCACATCTCCTTTTATTGGATCACACCAGTCATTGCCATCAGTGCAGTACCACCCAGCATGTCATTTCATCCTAAAAACAGTGCTTTGGAGCATGTATGATACAAAGCAAAACCATAGTAAAATATATCATTTGAAAGGTTAAAAAATGTATTCCTGGTGTGCATAGATCATCCTATATAGAAAGAGGTAGAACAGCAGCATCCTGTATACTGCCCCCCTTTGACTGATGAAAGGACACTGTTATGAAAAATCTGTTTTTGTTAGGGCAGAGCATGTTAAATCAATATTTTTGTGCCTGGTATATATAAACAGATATGCCAAAGTTTCTTACATCCCAAGCCCCCCGTGTTTGTTTAACTCTCTCACAAAAAAATCCTAGAACTTTCCCCTGGCTCACTTCACAGTGTAAGAAAACTTCCAGAAGTGCAGTTCTGGTTAATCACAGGGTGGAGGATGAAAGTGTCTTTCTCTGCCTGATTCTGTACATTGCCCTGCAGGTCCGGGTCAGGGTGGGACTGTGGTGACATGCATGATGATGTTGGCTATTGTGTGTGCAGAGCTAGAACTGCCTGATTGAACATTTACTATTATAATATTCTCTTTTTTGGCAGGGAGGGTGTGAAGAAAGAGGAAGCAAAGGGGTATGGTAAAAACAATGGGTGTACACACTGCGTGGATTGGACTGCAGTTTTTTTTTGCTGGAGCAGGAAGCAGTGTGGGAGCAGGACAAATATGCAATAATCAGATTATTTCTTGGCTTGCATTTTTCCTATATAACAAATCAAAATTTAGCATTATTATTGTGGGCTAGTGCAACCATCTGCGGGCTAGTGCAATTTTTAATCAACTTGTCCGGCTGGCTAGTGCAAAAAAAAGTTAAGGTTGACCCCTGATTATGCATGCTTCAGCATTCTTCTTGGAAAGCAAAGATGGCGGTCACGCTGGACTAGCCTTCACTTCGTTTTTACTGTGTCTATTTTAATTTGTTTTTATCTCGCTTTAATATGCATTTTTACGTTTTATTTCATTTGCGAGTTTCTTATTTGCTTTAGTAGTGTTGTGTTGCCCGTTATTTGTGCTTCGCTCGTCTTTTCGGCGTGGTTGCAGTAGAAGGATGTGTTAGTGGGGGAATTGTTCCCCTATATGAGCTGACTGCCGTTCTGCTTTTTTTGCAGCATCGTTATTAAATATTTATTTGAATACCTTTGCCCTGTTTCGGAGAATCTGCAAGCAACTTTTATTCGGGATTTGTTTTATTTGTTATACTAGTGTCTTCGTTGACTGCTATCGTGGTGTAACTGTGTGTGAGATTCAGGAGATACTAGCGAGTCAACGCTAAAATTGGCGGAGCTTATCGCGTGCGCCACTCCCTCCGCTAGACTTTCTGTTGCGAGAGGTATTCTCTTACCCTAGCTCCAATATGCTCTGCTCCTCCTCTTTGCTGCAAACTCTGCTACACTCCACAAATGGGACACTGTCTACAACAACATCTGTAGATTCGCCTTAACTGCCCCATGTCTTACCCATCATTGTCTCCTTTACGCTGGCTTAAATTGGCTGTCACCTAAGGATATTAGAGCCTACTCCCTGGGCTGCTTTATCGACTCCCTGTCTAGACCTCCCTGCCCTGTCTATCTTGCCAACCTCCTGACTCCTGCCTCACACACCCGTACCCTCAGTTCTTCCTCTGTCCCCATGCTCTCCACTAGACCTTGCATGACAAAAATGGGTGAACAGGCATTTGCCCATTTTGCTCCCAAATTCTGGAACTCACTCCCCCTAATGGTGAAAACTTCAGCCTCCATCGAGAATTCAAAACTCGCTGTTCACCCACCTTCTAGCCTCTAGCCAATGCAAATGCTCTTAATTTGCTTTGTCCCACTGCAGGCTGTCGGGTCTGACCCTGAGTACTACACTAATGTTCTCCCATGCAATACATGTCTAGGTGGCTATGAACCTTGATGTCTTTACTGTCCTCAGCTGTCTTATGGTTACCCTAATTGCTTTATTTTACATCCTTATTATGATCTATGCCTAAAATGTACCCTTATGTAACTATTACTGTGCTACCCAATGTATATCTTGTTTTGCTCCTGTACACCTGTATTATGTCTGTGCATTTCTGCATATTGTAACCAATGTCCTGTGCTCTCCCGGGTTGTGCCTGAAAATAGGCAGGTCTGTTGCCTAGCGCACTTACCCGGTTACCAAAAGCTAATAAATAAATAAATAAATAACTTCAGCCGGGATCTGGTTTCCGTAGGAGTTTTTCTGGCTCTTGTCCCTGGGATTACTGGCTCTAGCTGATACAGGTCGTACATGCTGGATATATTGGGAACATCTCTGCAGTGTTATATTTTGCGAAAGACTTGATCTAGTTGGTGTGGCCTGCTTTGACTGCTCTACGTCTTTTGAAAAATAACTTGTGTATTTCAGATGTATCGTGAGTACTAGGACCTGAGTTTCCATCACTGTCCTTTGTTTATCTGGGACCTTAAATGTGACTTGAATGCTGTGTGAAAGCTTCTGGGGAATATTACAGTGTTGGTTTTGGTCTTGAAAGATTATCCCCCTTTTCATTCTTACGCCTGGGCGTTTGGTGTTGTGTGCTGCCTGGGACCAAGCAGGAGCCTCTCCTGTTTCCTTCAAGGAGTTGGGGGCCGGGGGCTTCAAGCTACCTAGGGCCGGCCTTTATTCGGGTTGGTCTAGGGGTATCTGAAGCTGTGGGTCTCAGTGGCATAACTGGGCCTTATTAGGCAGTTTTGGGGGTGTGGTGGGGAGGGAAGCCTCCTGATGCCTCACAGCTGAATCGATCATCATCTCCAAAGAGCTACTTTCTCCTTCCATGCACAAGTTTGCACTACGCTGGCATATTGTTATTTTTTGAATGTTTATTTAGAATACTTTGGATTTTGTTTTCTATTTATCATCGATTTTATTGGACGGACAGTGTGTGCAGTGAGAGGGCCTCATTGTCCTTACACGCCTGGACTTCTTCAACATTATACTCATTGGCAGTGACAGTGCCGAAAAACAACTGTAATTTCTTTTTTGGACCTCACCTTATTATATAAAGGACAGTGGGTGCAGTGAGAGGGCCTCCTTGTCCTCTTATATTATATTCTTATATTTTTATATTTGGATTTGTCAATAATTTGTTTGTTTATTTGTGGTTGTGTAGTTAGTAGGTTGGTTTATGTTCTGGGTGGGTTTTTAGTATAAATGTAATTTGTGGGTATTTTATTTTTGAGATACTAGGATTTTCTTTATTTTTTTGCTTGTAGCTAGTTTGGCTCCCGCTTTCATTATGTGTCATTTTGCTAACCCGGTCGTGCATTATTCGTCCTCCGACCTCCACGCCTGCCGCCCTTTTTGCCCTCCCATTTTCCACCTACCAGCTTTGTCGGGCACTTGGTATTGCCCGTTGGAGGAAGGGTGGGCGTGGTGGGGGTCGGGATGCGGTAGAGTGAATGAACGGACTGCTCGCATTGGGGTGGTTAAGCCCAGAAGATGCCCTGGGGTGAAATGGAGCCTGGAACGTGGTTTTCCATGCCTAGTCTCCATACCCAAGGGCTCCTCCTATTTGGATAGGCAAGTAGTCGGGACGGCTTCAGATCCCTGTCCAACTCAGGCAGTGCTATGTAATGCTAGATCTGTTAAAAACAAATCGGCTATTATTTCTGATTTTGTTGAGTCAGCAGATCTGGCTTGCATCACCGAGACCTGGCTGGATGGAAATGCCGGCCCTTTTTTAGAAACGTCTGTTCCAGCTAGGTACTCGGTGATTCACCGCTTGAGATTGGATCGCGGGGGGGGGGGTGGAGTAGTGGTCTGTTTTAAGACCAGCTTGGGGCTCACGGGTGTACCAGTTGAAGCTGAATCATTTGAGTGTACCGTCATGGCTGGTGTGGGTTGCAGGATAGCCCTCGTCTACCGTCCACCAGGAGACGAGAGACAATTCCTGCAGGAAGTGGCAGACTTCATCGCCGGGATAGGAGCGTTGAGTCGCTTGACCGATGGTTCTGGGCGACTTCAATGCCTGGGTCGACGACGAACTTTCTGCCTTTGGTCGCACTTCCTCCAGTTGATGTCATCACTGGGCCTTACACAGATTGTTTCCTCGCACGCATAATCACGGTCACTCTTTGGATTTAGTTTTCTCCTGGGGATTGAGGCCTCATTTGGTGGTGGAACCTGTCAGTTGATCCGATCATTACACCGTGAGCTTCAATTTTTGTGCTCCCCTTCATAGGTCTGCCCCTGTGGAGATGGTTCGATACCGCCCATTACGGGATGTGTGCCCTGAAGACCTGATGGCGGTGTTGAACCTCTCAGAGTTTCCGATTGCCAGCATGGGTCCAGAGGCTATGGTCTTGGCTTATAACCAGGCCATTTCCCTTTCCCTGGACTCAATTGCTCCTGTCCGTGTTCGTCCCCTCTCTCTTTGCCCTCGGGCCCCATGGTTCGATGGGTCCTTGAGGGAGTTGTGACGTGTGGGTCGATGGTTAGAGCATCGTTGGAGGAAATCTGCTCTGGATGCCGACCTCCTTAGTTTGGAGAAGCATTATCAGCTCTACCAATCAGAGATCTCCCATAAGAAGGCAGAATTCCTGTCCAGGGAGATCTCTGTTGCTCAGAATCGACCGGCTCAGCTCTTCAGAACTGTGGACAGGCTGTGCAACCCAGCCTGTCTCCAGCTCCGTCGAGCTTTTTCACAGAAGGAGTGTGATGAGATCGCTCAATTCTGATCCATCCAACACACTCTAAGGGGGAAGCTTTTGGTTGGCGTTTGGTCACAAAATCCTCTGTCTCCTGGTGCTCCTTTGACCTGTTGACGTTCAGTGATATTATGCGGATCATCCAGGGGATGCGCCCTACATGCTGTAGTTTAGATCCGGACCCTACCTCCCTAATTTTGGGTTGTGTTGAGATCATTGGCCCATTTCTGGTTCAAATAATCTGGTGTTCCCTAGATTTGGGTGAGTTTCCTAGCTCCCTAAAGGAAGCTGTGGTGACTCCCCTTTTGAAGAAGGCTTCTTTGGACCCAGAACAGACCAATCTCTAACCTTCCCTATATTGTGAAGGTTATTGAGAAGGTAGTGGCAAACCAGCTGGAGGACCATTTGACCATCCATAATATCTATGAACCTCTCCAGTCTGGTTTTCGCAAGAGGCATAGTACTGAGACTGCTCTGGTTCGGGTGCTCAATGATCTCCTGATGGCGAGAGATCAGAGGAACTGTTCTGTCTTGGTCCTCCTTGATCTCTCTTCAGCCTTTGACACTGTAGACCATGGGGTTTTGCTCGAACATCTGGAGTCCATCTGTGGCCTGTCCTGTACAGTGCTCAGATGGTTTTCATCTTTTCTATCTGGGAGAATGCAGAGAGTTGAGTCGGGAATTTTTTCCTCTGACCCTTTCCCTCTGCATTGTGGTGTCCCCCAGGGTTCGATGCTCTCCCCCATGTTGTTTGCAGTGTATATGCTGCCCCCGGAGACATTGTAAGAAGGTATGGGCTGAGGTTTCACTGCTATGCTGATGATACCCAGCTCTACCTGTCTTTTGCCCCCGACCAGGTTAGTGCTCTCTCGGTATTTAATAGCTGCCTCGCTGAAATCCAGGACTGGATGAATGTGAGCTGGTTAAAGTTGAACGCCAGTAAGACTGAGGTTTTGGTCGTGGATCTGGGGCGTGGGACAGGTGGGTTGGGGTCCGGTCAGCCCTCTGGCGTATTGCTGGGGGGGATCTGATCCTTTCCTCTGAATGGGTGCGTAACCTGGGAGTGGTACTTGACAATGGGCTGACTCTTCGTCATCAGGTGTCAGCAGTCGTTAAGTCCTCATTTTACCATCTTAGGAACATCGCCAGGGTGAAACACCTTGTTCCGTCCAGCGACTTACCCATGTTGGTCCATGCTTTCGTGACATCTCATCTCGACTATTGCAACTCCGTTTACTTGGGGCTTCCTGGGGTTGATATCCACCGCTTGCAGCTAGTGCAGAGCGCTGCTGCAAGGTTAATGACGGGGGTGACTAGAAGGACACATATCACCCCTGTGCTGCGCGATCTGCACTGGCTGCCTATACAGTGGCGGATCACCTTTAAAGTAGGTCTTTTGACCTTCAAAGCCCTGCATGGACTCGGCCCTGACTACTTGAAAGAGCTTCTGGTCCCTTACGGCCCCGTGCGACAGCTCCGTTCAGCCGACGAGGAGTTGCTAGAGGTTCCGAGGGTTACATTGAAGTCCTCTGGGCTAGGGCCTTTGGGTTCGTGGCCCCTACCCTCTGGAACACTCTCTGCCTCACCGGCTTAGAGAATGCGTGGAAGCCTTTAAGCGGGATTTCAAGACTTTTTTATGGAATAAGGCTTTTATGGACTGATGCTGTTTTGAATTGTTGATTGTATATGTATACTTTGATTTTATGATTGATATGTACAGCGCCTTGGTACCTGAAAGGCGCTAAATAAATAAAGTTATTATTATTATTATTATAGTGAACACAAAAGGTCAATGACCAAAAACAGTACTGGCAAAACAGTACGACCACATACAGTGAGCACTCTTTTTGCGGGGCAGTCCCCACACTCACCTTACTATAGATACCAATTTTTTGGGGGGGTCGCAGCTCGAGGAGGGGGGAAAGCCTTCAGCCGATGAAGTGGCAAGCACTGTTTTACTGCTGCTGTTTTTGCTGTGCCCTTTTGTACTTACTGTCTTCCCGGGCTACCCTGGTTTCCTATGTCCTAGGTAGATCTTGCATGTTCTGGCACTGAACCCCAACTGCTATGATTTAGACCACTCCTTGAGTTTCCCCAGAGCCCTACTTATTCCCTCCACCCCTCCTGAGTGTACACCCGATTGCAGATTGTGTTATCTTTTGCAAGAAAGGCAATCCTTCCCTTCTATTTTCTTAGCAATGTTGCTTATGAAGACATTGAAGAGGATCAGTCCCAGTACTGAGCCCTGCAGCACTCCGCTAGTCACCACTCTCTGTCTACCATCCATTAACCAGTTTCTAACCATAGTTACCACTTTGCATCCTATCCCAAAGCTGCTCAGTTTCTTTATCAGCTTCCTGTGTGGCAGTGTTGAAGGCCTTACTGAAGTCCAGCTAGGCCATGTCTACTGCCCTACCCTGACTGATTTTCCTGGCCAGCCAGTCAAGGAAATCCATTAAATTCAATTAGCATGACCCCCCCACCCCCATCCCACAAATCCATGCTGCTGTGGTCTTGCAGACCATTGGAATCAAGATACTCAAGCAGTGTTTCCTTTAGCAGTGTTACAATTAATTTCCCCACCACTGATGTAAAACTGACAGGCCTGTAGTTACTAACATCCTCCCTGCTGCCGCTCTTATATAGAGGGTGACATCATCAGCTCTTCTCCAGTCCTCTGGAGCCACGCCTGTTTTCAATGAGCCATTGGACATGGCTGTTGGTGGGGAGCAACTCCCAGAGTGCCATTAGAACCCTTGGATGTATCCCATGCACTCCCATAGCTTTGTTCCCCTTCAGAGCTGCAAGTTCCTTCTGGTCTTTTTCTTCTGAAAATGGACTTGTATCTGTCTCCCCACCTTATTCCTGCTACTCCCTGATGGTCCGTTCCCCCTCTCCCCCTCTAAGGTGAAGATTGAATGAAAGTATCTGTTCAGGATGTCTACCTTTTCTTGGTCCTTTTCTGCACAGTTTCACCTTCTACCCTTCTAATCCTTACTGTCCCTCGCCTTGCTTTCCTTTTACCACTTTTCTACCTGAAGAAAATCTTTTCCCTCTTAGTGACACTTTTGGCAACTCGTTCCTCTGTCTGTGCCTTTGCTCCCTCACTGCCTTGCTGCTTTGCTCTGCTTCACTAGGAATACCTCCCTGTCCTCCTCTTTCAGTGTTTCCTTTTATATCTCCTGGATGCCAACCTTTTCTCCTTTACCACCTTTGCCACTTCCATAGAAAACCATAATGGTCTCTCTCTCTCTCTCCTTCTGCCATTATTTATTTATTTTATTTATCTATTTATGTCTTTGTTAACCGAGTAAGCAAACTGATCCAGAGGACCGTTTTCAGTCACAACCCAGGCCACTTGGGTGGCAGCCATATTACACAAATACAATAGATCAGAGCAGTAATCAATACAATACAGCTGTATGAAACGAGACTGCTGAAAACAGTCTTCAGCATGCGGTTGAGTACATATCATAGCATGTCAAAGAAAAACAAAACAATACAATACATTGTGTTGGAGACCTTAACGTTATACAATAGTCCCATATGGACAAACAGTCAAAGGGAAACCTGGTAACTAGTAGATAAAACAGTGGATCAAGTGTTAACAGAGAATAGCTAAATCAAAATTTCAGTATGCACAGGATAGTTGCTTTATTTTTTTTTTTACTTTCTTCTGGTCTCGGCTCAGAGGAACCCTACCTTCCTCCAGTCCTATCGGCTGGGCCCCAACGTACTGGGAACCCGTCATCATGATGCTTTGCTATAGGGAGATTTTTTCCTATGGTTTTCTCCCCTTTTTGTCCCTACCCCGAGAGAGTCAACGCGAAGGACTTGCATCCAGATGTGTGGCATGCTGATGTATGCCGTAATCAAGCATCCACAGCGCCCTCCCCATCCTGACTCCTGAGGAGCTGTTGCACCCATGATTCCACTGGCAACAATGTTATGGGCATGATCGCTGCCTGGTAACCCCCGAGAAGGAGAGAATCCATTGGGATGCTCAATCCTTCCACCCCCAAGCCAACCCCCAGTGACCCAGGTCCATTCCCAAACCCGGGTTGCCAGCATAGTGCGAGGCATGGCATCCAGTGCCCCAACCCTCAGCGCTACCAGGCTGGCAGTGATAGTTGCCTTATTGATACTCTCCCTTATTTTTGCCCACTGTGCCTCCACCTCTCCCTGGCAATCCCCTCCTCAAGGAAATTTCTGAGGCAGTCCCCCAGTTCTTTAAAATCTGCCCTCCTAAAGTTCAGGACCCTCATCCTCATGTTTTTAGCCTCTGTTCCCATCTTAATATTAAACCACACTGTAAGGTGATCACTGGTAGCCAGGAGACTGCTCACTGTGATGTCTGCAATGCTATCTTCGTTTGTTACCAGAGAAGAACTGTCACTTATGTTGAACCCCCACTCAGCCAGGACAGAAAGTGAACACTAGTCTTCTCCCTCTCTCTTATGAAGAGCCGTATGAGAGGAGATTCAAATATTCCTATTGGCAGAGGATATGGCCTAGATCTCAAGGCGTCCATAGGGACAAATTTAATTTCCCAATTTCAGTAAAAGTACTGTATTTTTTATTTTTTATTTATCAAGTCTAGGATTACAAATACCTTTGAGCCAAGGCTCTTTTACAAAGGTTCCATGTCAGAGAAATACAAATTATGGGGAACATCAAGACAGACATTACAATAATGTGGACATTGCAAACAGATTACAGATTAATACAATTCAAGGGTAACATTGTAAGCAAGGCAGCCAGTGGCATTTGTCAGAGAAAACAGACAAGAGATAAGAAGTGCCAGAGTCATAGGGAGAGGGAAGGGTGGGGGAGAAGGAATGTAAGTAGGGTGGGGAGAGGGTGAAAAGTGCAGCGTTGGGTATACCAAGATGTGAGGGTAGAATCCAGCAAGGAGGGGAGAGGGGGACCACTAGATCAGGCAGGGAAGTGGAGAAACAAGGTTAAGTTGGGCAGTCACAGGAGCTGTTGGTAGTGAGATAGGCCTAGTTTTAAACATACCAATTGTCGGAGCAGAGGAGATGGTATGGCTGAGGCCATTGAACCAGAGTGGTGCTCGATAAGCAAAAGAGCATTGTCCCTGTGAAGTGTGACAATGGGGGACTTTCATTAGCGGTAGCGTGGATCTCCGAAGGCACCGTTTGTTGGTTTGGTGTTGTAACAGAGTTGAGACCCCAGAAGGTGCAAGGCTAAGGTAGATTTTTTTTTGCCATGGAGCAGGTGAGAAACTTTATGTGGTTTGATAGTTGGAGCCAGCCAATCTGGGTGTACAGGTCACATGTGTGGGTGAGATGGTGAGCACCAGTGATGAGCAGACATGCCTTATTTAAGGCAGTTGAGAGGCATCTAAGGGTTGTGGTTGTGGCCGAGCCATAAATGATGAGACCATAGTCTATTACAGAGATCACAGAGCTCAGGACTGCAACCTTCAAAGCTTCTGGCATTGGGTGTTGTCTGTGTTTGTAGAGGAGACCAAGCCATGTATTAGTAGCTCTTGCTACATTATCTACGTGAGGTCCATAGGAGAGATTAAGGTCAAGCTGTATCCCTAAGTATTTGAAGGATCCCACCTGATCTAGAGTGTTCCCCTGGGTGGTGGAGATAGCCAAGTAGTGTAGCTTGTGTGGGTTATGAGAGCTGTAGAAGACCATAGATTTGGTTTTCTTGTCATTGAGGACCAGTTTATGATTAAGAAACCATGTCTTTACAGAACTGAAACCAAGTTGAAGGTTGTGTTGAAGAGCTGCAGGATCTTTGTGAGTGGAGAATACAACAGCATCATCAACATATAGTATGAGCTGCTCAGAGCAGTGGTAAGGGAGGAAGTTTAAGAAAAGGCTAAAAAGGAGGGTGGCCCAGTATGGATCCCTGTGGGACACCCAAGCGAACAGGCAGGGTGTCAGAAAGAGCGTCAGCAAATTTTTACTCTCTGTGACTGGTTTTCTAAGTAGCTTTTAAACCAGACAGAAGAGTCAGGTGATAGCCCGGCATTCAGTAGTTGGTCAATTAGTAGTCCATGGTGTACTGTATCAAAGGCCTTCGAGAGGTCGATGAAAATGGCCCCTGTGAGAAGGTCATTGTCAAGGGATTTGTGCGAAGCTCCAGTGAACTCAAGAAGGGCTGTGATGGTGCTGTGACCTTTCTGGAAACCGTGCTGCTGTGGACAAGGTACTGTATATTGCATTTATCCAAGTGGTCGGTAAGTTGATCAGCCACGATGCGTTCGAGTGCCTTAGAGAGTGGGGGCAGTATGGAGATAGCGCGATAATTTGAGTGTGTAGGTGTTGGCATTCCAACTTGGATCTTCAAACTCTGAACAAATTCTTAATAGTTGAAAAATTCAGACTGGTGCCTTTGAGGGATGTGACATCCCTGCAAGAGGAGATATAATTAGTATTATTACATCCCTGCAAGAAGAGCTTGGTCCTGTCATTTGGATTCATCCCCTGCTCCCAGAGTTTTTTCCAAGTTCCTTTCAGTGGTAGCAGTCTGCCTCAAGATAGGGAGTAGCCTTGGTCAGCTAGTTGCCCTGTTACCCGGGCAACTAGTTGATCAAAGCAAATTAGTGATAGAAATGGCTGAGGTGAAGGCCCAAACCTCATGGTGGCTACAGTTAAGAAACTGGGGTTCTTCTTGAATCTAGAGAAGTCTGTTGTGACCCAGCCTCAGAACATCAAGTTCATTTGCATAGAACATGATTATGTAGAGACTGGAATACATCTTTCCTCAGATTAGGCTTTGGACATGATATTCTTTGATAGTTTTTTTAAGGAATGATAGACACTCATTCTCAGGGGGGTTTCTCAACTTTTAGACCTGATCGTTCTGGAGACTTAATTGTTCCTTGGACAAGGCTCCACATCAGGCCTGTTTACTGGTACCTCAAGAAATGCTGCTTTCCTAAAAGGGGCCTTTTGCATCACTGGGGAGTTTCTTTCCAACATTCTTGTCTTGTAGGTCGCCTGACCATGTACACCTCATTGACTGGATGGGGGAGTCTGTCTGGGTTGGGAGGTCAAGGTATCCTTTTCTGCACTGACACATGGCATGCTAAAACAAATCACATCAGCACACAAAAACACATTATTCATTACAAAACATGGGCAAAATCATCAGTTGTACACTTACAGACCAGTTGAAGCGCTCCATTCTCCCATCTGTGAGGCACTCTCATTCTACATAGAATGTTTAATGTGCATTTGTGATTGAAACATATAGGTGTCAGTGGGTCTTTTCTTTTCGATTAAAAAAAATGGCCACCTTGGTAGAGCTACATGGCTTTTTTACATTTCATTTTACTTTTAAGTATCCCTTAATACCCCAGAATAGTGAAAAATATACCCAGTTATTCACTGTGTTCAAAACTAATATTAATTACTTGCACACCCTTAGTGAGTTGTGCCTGTTTTTTCTGTTATTTCATCCTCATGCCTCTCACGGTACACTGTTCTGAAAAAGATCCTTTGTTTTAAAGGGGAACTGTCAGCTTTGCTCCTCTGTTTGCTTCACTACTGTGCCTCTTGGCACAAACCTAACAAACTATTACTGTAAAATGCCCCTCCATGCCTGGAAAGTTCCACTTTGTAGCTATTTTGGTATTTTTTACCTTATATGTTGTCTGCTCGGCCCAACTGTAAATCATGCGCCTACCGGAAGCAATCACTGGTCGGGAACGCACGTCTGCCACGAGCATGATCCAAAACTGCATTTTTTTTCATGACACTAGTATAAAAACAAGCTCCATCAGTCCATTGTAGGAATCCAAATACATTGTGGTATCTCCACAGACAAACCAGGCACTCCAGGTTGTACAAATAAAAGTTTTAGCCTGGAGTCAAAATTCCACACATGCGCAGGAGCAGACTTAGCAAAGATCCCGTGTATGTGGAAAAGTGTGCTGCTCTTGTGCATGCACGTCATTTTGGCTCTGGGCTAAAACCATTATTTGTACAGCCTAGAGTGCTCGGTTTGTTTGCGGAGATCCCACAACGTATTTGGATTCCTATAATGGACTGATGGAGCTTATTTTTATACTAGGGTCATGAAAAAAATGCAGTTTTGGATCACGCTCGTGGCAGACGCACGTTCCCGACCAGTGATTGCTTCCGGTAGGCACGTGATTTACAGTCGGGACGAGCAGACAACTTATAAGGTAAAAAACACCAAAATAGCTACAAAGAGGGACTTTTCAGGCATGGAGGGCTATTCTTCAGTAATCGTTCGTTAGGTGTGTGCCAAGAGTCACACTAATGTTATTGTGAAGCAAATGGAGGGGCAAAACTGACAGCGCCCCTTTAAGTTGAAGGGTGACTCAGATCTTGCTACCTGCACTGAGCCCTTTGAAAATATTTGCAGTGTCAACAAATGCAAGCAACACAGCTGCACATGTTGCTGTATGACACTACTGGAAATGCTGTAGTCATGGTGTACAGAGACTTTTGAAATGGGTAGGGAAAGTGTTGCTTTCTGATTGGTTGACCACCACGCATGGTGAGGCCACCAACAAAAGCAAAAAACAAGTGGTCCCACCTGGGCACAATACAAGTGAAATCAGTGTGCCAGCAACTCTAAAGAATGTTAAGAAATTCAATACAGCTCGCACTTCAAACATAGAAGTCCACACACAGAAAATGCAGTTTCAAAAGTTTTAATATTAATTTAAAAGTGTGAACAAAAATAAAGCTCTCCACACACCTCCTGCCCCAGTGCTTTGGGTAAGAACCCTTCCTCTGGGGGCATGGTCTTAAGAATGTTCACAATTCAAACATTAGTCATTTTTTTCCTCCAAACAGCAAGCACACCAACAGTAAACTTGTCAACTCTCACTAGTGGCTCCCGGTGACAGAGGAACTATTTTACATTAAATTTAAACATATATATTTTTTTTATTATTCTAAATTGCATCATTATTTTAACTTAGTTAGTTACCTATTTTATAAGAGCAGTAAGACACTCCATGGTGTTGGCCGCTGTGCTACAAGTGCACTTTCAGGGATGGAAGGCACTCACCCTGTGGGCTTGTGCTTTACTACATCCCTGGGAAGTATGGTTGGCTGCAACTACTAACAACCTCTTGTGTCTTATTGTATAAGTAATTCATTATGACTTTCGACAACTGCTGTTGAATTTGGATAATAAAGTGCTGTCACATGTATCCCCGACTAATGGGGATGGTGTGGTGATTCATAAAAATCCTCATGTGTTGTCCCTCATACCCAAGATAGTAATGCAGCTGAATGACAGTGATATAATGGTCTCTAAAAGTAGAGTCTGGCTGTGCATTATTCTTATCTCATGTCTTTGTTTTTGGCTTTTAGGTATGCCATTGGCATTGCTTATAAATCAGCTCCAAAGAATGAATGGATTGGTAAGAATTCATCTTCCTGGGTCTTCTCTCGATGCAACAACAACTTCGTCGTAAGGCACAATAGCAAAGAAATGCTAGTGGAGGCCAACCCACAGCTCAAACGGCTTGGTGTGCTCCTGGACTACGACAACAACACGTTATCATTCTATGATGCTATGAACTCACAGCACATTCACACTTTTGACATTTCCTTTATCCTGCCAGTGTGCCCCACCTTTGCCATATGGAACAAGTCTTTTATGATCCTGTCTGGCCTGCCCGCACCAGACTTCATAGACTTCCCTGAGCAGCAAGAGTGCATCTGTCGGCCACAGGAGTCCCCTTACGTATCGGGGCTTAAAGCTTGTCACTAGCTGTTCATGTGAAACAACAATACCATAAATGACAAGGGATGTGACATGCTAGGGAGCCTGTTGATGTCGTGATGTCCTCCTGAAAAGCTGTGCACAACAGGAGATTTGATATGGGGGAGGTCTGCTACTCACCCACTCGCTGACCCAACCAGGCCTGAAGTAGTTAGAAGCCCCCAGGAGACCACATGACATGGGCCCTGTGAACTGGCATACTAATGCACTGATACCTCTTCACCACAAAACTGAATATGAAGCCTGGCATCCCTGTTGAGTTCCGTGTGGATGCAGTGAGGTTTTGGAGCTGGGCTCTCCATATTTTTATTCTGGTGGTGTTACTCCCCTCATCATGGGGTACTGAAACATGGCATCAGATATCGTAAACTGATCAGCCTGTTTAAGCTTATGCGTGCATATTGTTGACTCAGGAGCAGTCACTGACAGACAGTGACCAATGGGGGTTTGGAGGGGGGGCTGTGGCAATAGTTGCTTTGGTTTCAACCTCACCGTGGCAGCAATATCTGGGGAATCCATGAATGTGGCAAAAGAATTGAGGCTGGTCTTGATTTTCAAGAACGATATGCTGCAAGGAGCTTCCGCTGCAGTGCTATGGAGACTTTGTGTGGGCAAATTATTGCCTGGGAATTTCAGTCTTAAATTTCTGTATTACCCTCACCTGCCTGATGGGCCAGACTCTCCTGCAGCTAGTCTTCAAGTCCTTAGTCCCATGCTTACTGGAGTGGTCACCACCGGTAACCAGATATGATTATGCCTGCTAACATCAGATGCTGTGTCTCAGTGTGTCATAGTTTCCTGTGTGACGACTGTGATTGAATTGCACTGTTTCCTGCAGAGTTCTGCAGAATAAGGCATCTGATCTTGTCCGGCACCATTGTACCTACAGCCTGCCTCATTTTGTACTGTCCCTTCCTTGTCCTTCCTTATTCTTAAAACTAGTAACCAGAGTTGATCATCAGGGCTGTACCTTTCTGATGGATAACATGATTTTTCATAAAAACACTTTGTTTTTTGCCATTTTCCATGAAAACACCAGTGTTATGTAAGGAATAAGATATGACAGGGTGTTGGTAGTAGTGTGACAACCATACAACAGGGGTATAATAAGGCACAAGGCCACAGGCTAAGTGCCTTCAGCCTCTGGAATTGCAGTGATCACAGTATTACTAATGTCTTGGAGTATCTTACTGAGCTTGTAAAATGGCTTTGTGAGGAACATTTAAGAAAGAAAACTTTTCAAATAAAAAATGTTACCCATTGGTAGGACTGTCTCCATGCTTGGGTTCTAGCCACTCCGGATTCAGGGATTCCTCCTACTTATTTTATAATTGTTTGCCTTGATGAGCTCATCAGCTTATGTCTCACCTCCAAGTCATGCTTGGTCCCCAGCCCTATTATCCACTTGCCTGTGTGAACCCTGGTCTCCCCTGGGAAGAACAGTGCATCGCTGTCTACCACTAACCTAGCCCAAAAACTGCCCTGCAGAGAGGGGCACTCATAGTCATAAAGCAATCGTTATTTTAAATCAAGCCAGTTGTAGTAAAGGAGAAATAAAGAAAAACATACAAATAATACTTTTTAAAATGGAAAAACCACAGTGTCAAAACAGCCAACAGTATGGCGTTTAGGAGCAATAGGTTTGGAAATAGACCATTTGCTATCGATCTGCCCCTATCTGCTTCCTTAGGAAGAAAACGGCATATGGGTGACTCTTCTGTTCTTAGACTTTGGTTCAGTTTGTTGCCAGGTGAGAAGCTGAAACAGTGCGACTTTGCATCTGTTGACCATTCAGGAGTACTTGCTATGACTCTTCTACCCACAGGCTGCCTGCATGCCCCTTTTGAACTGTTATTCAGATCTGCCTTAACGGAGTTCATGGAGTTCATCTTTGCTAGTGTACTGAGCGATGTTCACAGAACTAGATGCTCCTATTGGCAGGAGTTCCTTGGGGGAGGGAATCGGGGGAGTATGTGTTGTTGCATTCTGTGTGCTTTGCATTCAGCACCAGCAGACTGAAGAAATTATGTGTGTTTACCAAACTAACAGAGCTGCTGAGTCCACCTGCAAGAGTGAACATATAATTATGTACAGCTACAGACTATAAGAGTTGTGACTACTATTTGTGTAAAATGTATAAATAATTTATAAGCCAGGGTTGCTCTGCATACTGCTGCACAGAGCTGTTGATTTTCATGTTGCACTTCTATGATTGTGTTTTTTCTTTCTTATTGTTTTTATGTTTTTTTGAGAAATGTGCCCCTAGGGTCAGAGAAAAATCAAACATAAACAGCGTTGCTATGATGGTGAAGCAGCAAGACCAAATAATAAGGCATTAACTTTGTTTTCTAGGCAAATGGAACTGTGCATCCAAGGGAACAAAAATCCTGTTGTTTACATGTTTTAATATAAATAGTAAATTTGACCATGTGTCCGGGTCAGCTCTATAAATGCAAATAGTTCTCAGTGGGCTTACTCGGGTGCCAAAAATAAGTAAATTAATAAATGTATAATGTCCGTATAATAACTCCAGTGCACTGTTTCGTGAATTTATTTTGACATAGTCCTCTTATTTCCTTGTTTATGGTCCCTTGTTAATGCAGTCATTTTTCCGCTCCCAATATTCATTTCTTAATTACTTTTACTAAATGGGTTAGAGAAACCCTGCTCTCCGATTGGTAAAGAGCACCCACTATCTGAGCAGGTAACAGAGACCAGTAAATAACTAATGTCTTTGCCGACCTGCCTTTTGCAAAAAATCCCTGTGCCTCATCAAATGTTCAAAACCATAATGTCCGCCATTTTGTTCACACTTAGTGAGTGAGAGATGGCACACCAGGACAAAAGAACTTTATATAGTCATAAATGAACTCAATATGAAAACCCCAATTCCCAATTTTTTTTGTAAATCAGTACTTTTGTCATGCCTTCTTTGTGATTGATGCAACCAACTGATTCCTGTCATGCCATCTGTATGTAACCCCTAGATGGCGCTATCCCAGGGCTACTACCCCTGCCTGATTTGCCACTAACAGGTTGAGGGGCCTGGATCCGATGGCGGGTGCCTCCACCCAGAGGTCAGGGTTTGCAATAGTTAAACTAACTTGGTCACAGCCCTCTGGGACACTGCAACCCCCCTTTCTTCCCACTAGTGGCCCACACAATATATCAGAATTACCTTCACAGTACACACTTACCCCCAGGACTGGTTCAAGCACTGGGACCTCCTGTAAAATAAGATACAGTGCAACAATCACAGTACAATACTTTAACATAGACAAATACCTCAGGCAGTATAACTTTGCTGAAACAAGCAGCTCTGATTTATTTAGGGGATATAACAAGGACAGGGGGAATCAGGTTAATTAGCTTATCACTTTACTCATCTATTTATGGCTCTGTGCACAGGCCTGTCCCTACCAGTTACTGTCCCTGGGTACCCAAGCCCTAGTGGCTAGTCCAAACCGTGGCAGCTGGTAGGGGCCCTTCACACAGAGAAAAGAAAAATTAGTTAAACAGTCAGTAGTACAGTAATTCCATTTGGATTCAATGTGGCAATTCAACAGGGAGCGACCCTGAATTAGTACTCATGACCTCCAAACAAGATAGGGTCCTTCAATGTCAGCAGGGCTACTCTTGAGCTCCACAAAACTCCTCACACATTTATATGGCAAACTGCAACAGGCAAAAGTCCTTTAATGGCAGCAGGATTCACTCGAGCTACACAAGCCTCCTCACACATTTATATGGTAAACAGTCACAGGCAAAAGTCCTTTAATGGCAGCAGGATTCACTTGAGCTACACAAGCCTCCTCACACATTTATATGGTAAAAAGAAAGTACTATACCAGGCAGGCTGCTTCTGTATCCCGATTGCAATTACTGCACAATACCCGGGAGAACACACAGCAGATTCAGTTCCTGACAGACCGAGTGCAATTCAACAATTTCTCCAGTCTTCTACAGGGTGAGCCTGGTTTCTACTCTTCAGATATCCTTTGATTCTCTTCACAGGATGGATTCAGTCCTAACAAGCAGTTACACAAGCTGCAGACGGAACTCTGGGCCTTACACACGCTTCCGACTAAAACTGCACACCGAAAAGCACAGGGCTCCTTCCTCTTCACTGCCAGAGCTCAACTGAAACTCCAGCAGACAAAACCGGCACTTCCTTTGAGTTCCTCCCAGTTCTTGGCTGGATTGGCTGTCACTCACAATAGACTGCCCCTGTTGGTCCAAAAAGGCACCGAAGTCTAAACTACATCTCCCAGAGTCACTGCCCATACAATCCTCTTGTGGCTGGCTCAGATTATGAGTCCAAGTTCTGATTCGTCCAAGGCACCATTTTAGAGCTACCTTAACCCACACTGATTGGTCCAGTTCAGCAGTTCAAAACTAGAATGGGGAACTAGGCAAACACAGTTCTGACTGCAAAGAAAGCAGGTTAGACAAACTGTAATTTCATTATTGCTCTAAATGATTTCTGGCAAACAGTTACATCTTTCAGATAGGTTCCCTTTGCACTCCTAGTGACTGCAAAAATGGAGTGAATTGGCAGCAGCTCGAGTGGTACTCAATCAAAGAAACACACAGTCCCCCATACAAACTAATTATGTCTGCAAGCAGACAGCTCTTAAAGAGACAGTACCAGAGGCTCTAAAAACACTCACTGATAAATGGCTTAAACGCCAAACACCATTCAGGCTTGGAGCATTCAAGCAAGCTCCTGGAAGTCTTTTGGGAACCCCCATTTGCAGGGGGGTTACATGTATTCTTCTTATTCAACTCCCCTCCCCCTCCCCCTCCCCCCCAATCGCACTCGGTCTGCCTTGTTTGGGGCACAATTGAAATGGTAACTGCTCAAAACAGCAACTGCCCCCGGTCCCGACAAAACAGAGGATAAAAATGAAAACAAAGGACTAGCACTCTAGGATGAGCCAGGAAGGGAGAATGATTAAATGATTCTCCCATCTGCGCTCACTGCAGTCAGAGCCACTCTCTTGACTACGCTCACTGAAATCCTATCACTGACTGCACTTCAGGTGACTGCCATAAGACAGTCATATTGTGAAATTCAGTCATTAAAAACAGTTCTTCACACCACAACAGACACTACTGTGTATATATGTGTGTGTGTGTGTGCGGGGGGGGGTGCTCTGAAACACAGCTGGGCCCACTACTGGTAATTCTACCAATGGTGGGACTACTATACATTTAAAATGCTTTTTTATTATTTTTTATTAATTTAAATTACATTTTTACTTTTTTTTTTTTACATCTCATAAAGAGTTAAAAAAATACCCATTTTCTAAGCACCATAATACCCTCCAGGGTGGGCAGTATGGGTTATACCCATCCTTCCTGCAGGGTCTGGGCTCATTATCCCCTGGATACAACCCAATACCACCCACCCTCGAGGGTACTTCTGCTAACATGAGTTCCAGAACATAGTGACATCAGCCAAACTGATACCTAGAGGGAAGCTTTCATTGCACAGCGTCCACTCAGCTTATGTCACTGGTTTCCAGAACGGCTGAGTGTTTAAATAAAAAAGCAATATTTGGTAGGGGAAAAGGCTGCATTAACAAGGGACCATAAATAAAATAAAATTAGGACTATTTCAAAAGGACCTCGCAAAAGACTACACTGGAGTCATTAGACAGACATCACATGTGCCCAAATAGCCTGGTTTATGTTCCATTTAAAACAGATAGGAAATCGTTTTTACATATTTAACTGCCCTCCCATCTTCCATTCCATGGCAGGTATGTATTCTGATTTTCTTTGACCAGTTTTTTATGAATAAATAATCTAATTCTGGGGTACCCTCAGATCTACATAGACAGCCACTTTCCTCAGTAGCTACTGCTTTCTTTTCACGTTTCTAAGATATTCTGGAGACTAGCTTTTGCTCAGTGTGTCTTTCACCAAATGTTTAAATAAATAAAATAAATAAATACAATTCTGTGACATCAATAGCACCATTCCATGCTATTCATTTGAGTGGCCTGGAATGGGTGTTACTTGATGTCATAGAATGTCCAGGCAGTATGTAACAAGAGAGCAGCAACTGCTTAGGTCAAAGGGACACAGGGTAACAAAATTATAAATGTAACAAAAAAGGTCAAAAACATATTAGAATATATGATGGACACTAGAATGACAACAGAAGGCCATCTAGAGGTGTAAAAACTGTTTTCTGTCACCTTTAAAGCTGCCCTATTGCACTGGCTTGACTCCAACTAGCCAGTGAATACAGGAGCGGGGAACGTCTGTAGGAGTGAAGCGAGTTACAATAGTTCTACCCAGTTTTCTGCTTGTGACAGCAGACAGCATAGGGCAACACTGGGAAGCCACAGACTGGGACCCAGAGGTGGAACAAGAATTCCAGTGAAGGCAAACAGTTTCTGTTCCCTGTAATGCCACATTTGCTAAGCAGGAGCGTTCCTCAAGGGATTCCTCCCCAACCCCCCATGTTTTGTGAAAAATGCCCCTATCCACTACAGGGGTGAGTTATTCAGCCCAGTTTGACACCAGGGTTAGGGTAATGCACTGGTCAGTCAAGTGACTTGCTCAAGGTCACACAGTAAGGCAAGGGCTTGTGGTGGGATTTGAACCTGTGACATACCATTTCACTGTTCAGCGCGCTAACCACTGGACAACACTGCCTCAGAAGCACTAAGAATTTTGTTTTTGACTGGCAGTTGCCTGTCAGGTAAAGGTTTTTTTTTGCTGCACCCAAACTCCACTGTTTTTTAATGTTTTAGTTATATTAATAATTAGGAGGCATCTATATGCCAGACATTAAACCCAACAATGGCCTGCAGATTTGTCCACAGCCAGTGAGACGGGTGACTCTCCCATTGATTTGATTTGATTTAAAATTTGCAATTACAACTGGTCACAAGGACCTGTTGACGTACATTATAAGCAAGTTTTACATTACACAAAGCACAGAATTTAGTATTGAGTATGGGGCTCGTTAAATTCAAATCAGCCCAAACTCGTATAAAAGGAGTCAGTCTTAAAACGAGTCCTTTGCAAGCTGTCTTCCTGATATGTTTCAGAACTGTTGTCAAAACCTATTCTTTGGGAAGCTGCATTTTGTTTGGTAGCGGAAGGGGTTCCTGCATTCTGGACAAGTTAAACCTCTTCCTGGTGCGGACCTCAGGGCCACTGTTGCCAGCATACCGGCATACCTGATTGCATTTTGAATCAGTTCATGAACTCTCCCACCACCACCACATTTTTTCAGACGTTTACTGCTGTCCTGAAAGAAAAAGAATTTAAAAAGATCCAACAGGTTTTGTTCTACAATAAGTCTGTTTTGATGTGCAGCTCTGACTAAATTGTTCCATCAATGTCCCAGGATCCTTGCATCAGTAGTTTACAGTCGAAAAACATTCTTTCATTTACAGCAGTAGTTTTTAGCAGAAATTAATGTCATCATATACTTTACATTTTTAGTAATTCTGTATTTCTGGCAAAAAAATATCAATATATCCATTTTTCTTTTCATTGTGTTTTACTCCTGAAGTGAGACACAGGGTTTTGAAAATGTTAAACGTACTTCTCTCCGACCATGCCCACTATGAATAAATTAAACACCCTGGTGTGTTGTGTTGCTTACCATCAGAAATGTGTGCTACCACCCTCATAATACGTACACTGTATGAACCCAGCATGTAAAGTCAAAAAGTAACCCTGAGGAAAGGGATTTTGAAAAATTGCTAGTGGTGGCCATCTTTTATGACTTGCGTCATTAAATATGAACTTAGTGATAAAAGAAGGTTTAAAAAATCTGAGAGAAATAAAAATATGCTGATGACCTAATTATATCAGAAGTGTATTACTGCTAAAAAAACTATATGCGGAAATGTGTTGCCGACTAACAAATACTACTGCTTATATAGAAATTAGGAAGAGGGCCCTGTATGCTTTCTCTTGTGGCCACGTAGCAGCCTGCAAGGTATGGTTGTATGGGGAGGGGGGCAGCAGGGCCAGTACATTGGAGAGATTATTCTAACAGCAAATATTTGCTTAGTGGTACCATAGTTGTTTGTTTGGTATGCCTCGCCCTGTAGTAAGAAACCTGTACTCACAGCATACTTAGCACTATGCTGACATATGCCATGCTACAGTGTAGATCAATAGGACTGGTCCCATAAAAGCTACCCATTACAGAAAGCATTAATGCTCAAAAGGGGTCAGCCCTTGTGATTGTGTTTGTTTTTTCTGAATGTTTCTTGAATTAAGTTTTGAATTTTTTTTCATTCAAGTATCTTGTCATATTTAATTTCTGTTACAAAGTGGGTGTCTTGGAATCCATCACTCTGATTGGTTCATACCATTTAGAATGTGGATCATTAATCGTACACATACACATATTTATATATAGATATCTTCATACATTAGGCTAAGGCTATATCCTAACTGTTATAACACGGAATCCCAACCGGGTGGTTGGCAGCTCCCATGTAGGGTAAGCAGAAGACCAATACCTACCCTGTTGGGCCATAATCCCAACTGCCCTCCAAACACATACCTGGACAAATAGGCAATAGCAAATGCCATCTTCTTTTTACAAACATCAGTGTGGCCCGCTCATAGCAAGGGGCCAACAAAACTGCTTTTCAGCATCAGTATTAAACCGGTTCAAATGAAGTGAATTTGTGTTCTTTTGTAAACTGAATTTTGGCCAAAATAAATCATGTGTAGTCTGGTAAATAAGACCAAAGGTACCAACATGACAAACTGGCACTTTCAGGTGAAGGCAAGAGCCGTTTCAGTTTGAAATTGCCGAGTACAAGAGCAGGCATTGTTGTTTCCTTGATAAACTGTTTGCAACTAGAAAGTCATTTGGTGAACTAGAACTGATTTTCAGATGACATTGGCTTGCTGTACTGGTAACACATTACTGTACCTCATGCCCAAGTCATCCCTGCTTCCCTCAAGGAGTGTGGATACAGGAACCATGCATGTTCGCCTACCGAGGTGCCAGTGGGTCCATTCCTGCTGTGACCATGACATGCTTCAGCAAGCCATGGATGGGTAGACCCCAAGGTAGAACAAGGTGTAAGTAGAGGGTCTGTTTCAGAGAAAGGAAGGTACTAGAACAAGGGGGCATGCAGTGAAGCTTGGGGTGGGGGGGAGTTTAGGACAGATGTGTGGAAATACTTCCTCACGGAAAAGGTGGTGGGTAAGTGGAACAGCCTGCCAGAGGAGGTAGTAGGGGCAAAGACTGTGGGGAGTTTCAAGCATACATAGGTAGACACGGGGGCGTATTAGATATAGGAATGGAGGAGGAGTGACACCTATGACTAAGCAGGGTCAGTGGTGATGGAATAGGCGGGAACAAGAGGCAGACTGGATGGGCCTAAAGGTCCTTTTCTGCCGACAAAATCTGTTTCTTTCTAGTCTGTGCACAAGTGACCCATGCTGCTCGTACTACTGTAAAATTCTGCAGAAACAAAGCTATACACAGCTAGCCTGTACTTTTGAGCATTGTGATGTATCAGTCCACTGGGGAACAGGTTAGCCAATGATGACTGTACATGAACAATCAGAAGACAATGCAAAAGGAAGCACCATAAACGGACATTCCTGCAAATCTGCTGTTTAATGACATGCCCTAAAACCAATCACTAACAAACTGGTTTAAAAATGGAGGCAGTGGAAGCAAAGGAATCTGAGATTAAAACTAGTACCCTATTACATTGCACAGCAACTAACCATTTAAGTCTAAGTCTGCCCCCTTCATCTTGCTTCTTGAAAGGCCTTTACAGCAGTCCTCAAACTTGCATAGAAGTGGAGACTGGTCCAAAACTTAGATTGCTATTTTTTTGTTCCTGTTTTTGTTATTGTAGTGGATTATATTCAATATTTTAAATGCGGCACAAAAATCCATGAAGAATGACAGTGATATTGAAGGCAGTGTGGCCTAGTGGTTAGAGTGCCAGATTGGGGAGTTCACAGGTTCAAACTCCACTTGCACCAATACACATGTGACAATGGGCAAGTCACTTGTCCTTTCAATTCCCCAGTTCCACCCAGCTGCAGAAATGGGCAGAAGCAGGGCCACACTGTAAACGAGATGTTGCTTCTCCACTGGGGTATTCTGGGAAATAAATTGCTAAAACAAAATGGATACCCCACATTAAAGAAGTAGTTCATATTAAGTACCACAAAGAAAAAAATCAGTGGAGCTGCTTCCTGTTCAGTAAGTAGCAATGAGGATGCTTTAACATCTTTCCTTTGTGGAACAATCTGGTGACACAATTAGGCATCCCACTTGTGTCCCATACAGATATTCCAACCTCTTCTACTGAAGGAAAAGGCTTGCCCTTACAGATGTTCTTTGCTGCCACTGGTCTGGGGTCACCATTCAAAGTTCATGTGATCCAAGATATTATCATGCTGGGTGTTAGATACTGCAAGGTGGGGGTGGGAGAATCATGGCTGTGGACTACAGAAGTGGAACTCCGCTACTGTGTCCTTTTGATCTAAATGATTTTGCACATTTGAGTTGCGAAACTCACAGTTGATTATTTGTTAAAAAAAAAAATTGTATATTGTTTAAATGGGGTCAGAAGGGGTGTGTGATACTGACCTGTGACCATTTGTAAGATTTTCGAGGCGGGTATGTTCGCTTGAGTCACTTTATAATATTGTTGTGCTCCCATGAAACAAAGAAGACAAAGACAGGAAATTAAAAGAAGGTATTGTTGCAGTGAATGGTGTGTGTGTGTGTGTGTGTGTGTGTGTGTGTGTGTGTGTGTGTGTGTGTGTGTGTGTGTGTGTGTATAACATATGGCTGTTTTGAATGATGGATGATGAACGCAATGGAAATGCTGTGTGATGTTAACCTTTTGTGCTGCTCTGAGCTCACCCTTTGGTTGCCATGTCCTTTGGGCATTAAAAATTTAAAAATAAGCTAGGAATGGGAGGACCAGTTTGAATGAGTTCAGAACTTTGCATAACACGTGCCTATAAGAACTTTTTTTCAGGTTCTGCTAAGTTCCTGCCCAGTTTTAAAACACTGATTTTGAAGCTTACTATGCTTTCTTCCCAGAAGGTCTTCATCCAGAAAGAATGTTAGGGATGGTAAAGAGAGCCAGAAAGGAGTCTGGAGGTGGAGAAAGGAAAGGAGCCAGTGTGCCAGATCTGTAATAAGTGGTATATTCACAGTGGTGTTACACAAAGGTTTCTAACTAGCTATACGACACTCATTATATTTATTGTAGTGCAGTGCCACTCCAGGCTGCTTTTTGATTCAGTTCCCCTTCTCTGACAGTAACATATGGGTGGGGGTGGAAAATGATGGCTAAAACAGTCTTTGTATTGTATCTTAAAATGTTCTGAAAGTTCTGATGAGGCTCAGATAACTATCAGAACTTTTCATGACTGATCAGAACATTTTGTGGTCCTTCCAACTGTAAATCAGAAGTTTATAAACCTGCTGACTCATTTTAACTGTTAATAGGAATACCAAATATTCTCCAAGGGTATCTCCTCCATTAGGCCACACCTTTGGAACTATAGCCATCAGCGCTAGGATCACATGGACATTTTTGCCAGCCAGGGGTCACTCACGATGACGTCCCACATCTACATCTATGTAAGCGTGGTTGGCACCATCACTCCTCAGTTCTTTTCCTGCCATCAATCATCCTCATCAGAACTGTTGAAGGAAACACCGTCAACCTAGCCATTGCTGTTTATTCTTTTATTTTACTGCAGTGTTTTTTCGTCGTGTCTGCATGCTGCCAAAATCGAAAGAGTATTTATTTCAGTATTTTAAGTGCAGAGAAAACATTTTACAAAGAACACACACATACGGTCTGTGTGTGTTGTCTGGGCCTGTCTCACAATGTGAGGACTTATGAGATTTCCTAGCACTTCGACCAACATAAATATTGAGAAAGAAAGATCTGTTTCGCTGGCAAGGTCCTGGTCACCATTGGGACAAGCTCTACTGCATCATCGCCCTCTCCAGTGGCGTTGACTACAGCCCCCCCTCCAGCTGCTAATGACACACCAAGGTCGGGGCCTAGCTTAAGTGCTGTCATGTTGACTATGGATGTTAGGACACCATCATCATCTGGCCAAGGCCTGTCAACACAAGTACTCTCGGACACTTTACAGGGCACTGTCGACTCTCAGGCTGTGCTGGTATCATTCTCAGAAATTATCAGATGCATTCTGCCTGGACTACCAATACAGGCAATTATTCCACCAATGAGGCCTCCTGCTCTGCTGCCCTTATCAGCAGCTTCTACTAGCCCACTGCAGATTCCTTCCTGTCAGCTGACATCATTGAGAGAGATGTGGACAACAAAGAGGGGAAATATAAGGGAGAACAATATGTTGCACCACAATCTAGTTCTATCCTCTCATCCTGCAGTGAGGACCTGGTGGTCTATACCCCAAAATCTCCTCCTGAGGATCCAACTTTTCAAGCCACGAGGCAGCAAATGCAGTCTGCCATGAGCTTTGCTATGGAAGAGGAAGATTCCACAAAAATAAATGTAATGGAATTTTTGGAGGTGCCCAGCACAACCTCCATTATATTTCTATCTATATACCCTACATTAGAAGATTCTACCTTTGCTGCATGGTACAGATCGAACTCACTGCCTGTGGTTCCTAGAAAGTCTGATAAGAAGTACCCTGCAACGTCTGCTGAGCCTTATTTATGCTAGTCAGCCAGAAACGGACTCTGTAGTCATCAAGGCTGCTCATGATAGGTCAAGGGCTCCTAAACACATGAGCACTTTGCCTTCTGATAAAGAATCTAGGAGGCTGGATGCCATTGGCAAGCTTATGTATGCCTGTGCCTCACTGAGCCTTAGAATTGCAAACTACCTCACCCACATGACAAAATATCAGAACAGCCTGTAGAAAGCTGAATGTACTGCAGCCCAAGCTTTGTCAGATAGCTCTGCCAAGAATGAGTAACTTAAAACTTTATCTTCTAGTACTGAGGTGGGCAAACGTTTGCTATGCTCAGCTCATGCTGTCTCTGATGTTTCTGCCAGAGCTGCTGCTTCAGGCATTTGCATGAGGAGATATTATTGGCTTAGAGTTGCAGGCATTGCCAATGATGTGCAACAAGCAGTTTTGAATGCTCCCTTTAAAGAGCCCCTAACACCATTAGAAAACATTTGAAAAAGTGTGAGATTTAGACCCAGTTCCATTTATATTTCACATATTTTCTATAATTATTTTCCCTTTTCATTTTATTGCTCAAGACAGTTGTACGAAAGAGGATTACCGTCCCTTAGATGTTAACTGCTCCTTCTGCTTGCCTACACCTGACATCATAATCCCATGTTTATGCTATCATAATTATCTCCACAGCAAGAGATTGTGATGCCATAAAAAAAAAAAAATGTGATGTCAGGTGTAGGCAAGCAGTCAGAACAGATGGGGCAGAAATCCTGTTTACATGCAAATGTCCTTAGTAATAAAGATGTAAGGGTGAGAATTACAGAAAAAAATAATCAATTTAAGCTAAGTTATGTCTAAATAATATAGTTCTTCAAAGTTGCCACATTGGCATCAGTGGCTCTTTAAAGGAACAAGACTGTTTGCGATTTATGTGATAACGGGCAAAAGCCTAAAGGTGATCGCCGTTATCGCAAAGCCAGAGTGCTGAAAATCAATTTTGGCACTCTGACTGCCCAGTGCACAGCAAAACAATGCCAGGAACTTGTTTTTTAAATGTTTTATGTCGGGTGGGTGCGCCCCAGCACCCCCCCTTCACCCCCTGCACCGCCATACTTAAGAATTCTCAACTCCAGGGGGGCGCATGTTGGGGGGGTGCAACAACATTAAAAAAAGAATTCAGGCCAAGCACAACAAAAATGCACCAGCACCTGGACCTGAACCCAGCACTCTGCCCACCGAGTCACCAACCCACCCACCTCACCACGGGGCCAGCTCGGCAACCTACTGTGACACCACTTCTCACAATCCCTCCTGCCCCTCACTGTGTGTGCTCGCTCCCCCGTGCACATACATATAATGATATCCCGTCACTATATTCGCCGACCCCCCCCCCAATCCGGTCACCCTACCCTGTCGGTAGCCCCGATGATATGTGCCAGGGATTGGGTTGCCATTATTGAAGGTACCCAATCGCTGACGCCCATGTCATGGGCTACCGTTTGGTTGTAATTTTGAAGAAACCCTATGTAACTTCATACCTCAAAAATTGCTCTAAGGTCTGTAGAGTCCCTGTATCCAACTCCTGCAATTGGTCACGGGAGAGGCTTCTTTCATCAGCCTGCTGCCAGAAGTTGCCATGTCTACCATCAGTAAGGCCAAGGTAAAGGAAGTGGGACCATGCCGGATCCCTTCCCCCAGGTGCCCATACAAAAGCACCCAAGATAATCGGTGCCAGTGGCACTGACCCCACTGGTCCAGCATGGCTCTCTTCCAGATACACCCCACCTCTGCTGGTACCTTCAGGGTTGGATGTGTGGAGGGCAGACTCTTCTTGCACCTTTTTTTTTTAGTCTTTTGTAATTGGGTAAGGTAATATCTAAAACAATGATGGAAGATTACTACAGACAAGTGGATCCCGAAGATAACTGCAAGGGGGCATGCTCTGGAGCTGTTAGAGACACCTCCAGATCATCCTTCACCTCCTTCCTGTTACTTTCTGGGCCATTTGTACCTTCTGAAGTAAGAAGTTCTGTCATTATTACAAAAGTGTGCTATAGAACCAGTTCCTCCTTGACACAGAAACAAAGGGTTCTATTCCAGATACTTCCATGTTCCATAATGGACAGGGGATCTGTGTCCTGTGTTGGATCTCAGGGAGCTCAGTTTTTACATAGAATACAAAAAGTTTTGAATGGTATCTCTGCAAAGAAACAAGACGTATGTTTGGTATGAGGTCAGCACAATATCCTTTAAACATAAAGGGATCTCTGAACACTAAATGTATTCAAAAAATAAATCATCTTTATTAAATAACAATACATACCTTTCTGTCTGTCTGCAGTCAGGTAACTCCACAATGTAGTTTACGTCATTTACCTTCCTAACCACTATGTATGGTCCTGCCCACTCAGCTTACAGCTTGTCTTTCCGGACCGGAATAAGGACCATGACTTCCTGACCCACCATGTACGAGCGAGCTCTGGCTCTGCGGTCGTACCATACTTTTTGTTTCTGTTGGGCAGCTGCCAGGTTGCTCTGGGCTGTCCCCATAAGCTCCTTCAGCCTTTCCCTAAACCTAAGGACATAATCCACAATAGGAGTTCCCTGGGTGGCATGCTTGCCTTCCCAGTCCTCCCGGATCAAGTCTAGGGGCCCACGTACCCGGCGTCCATAAAAGAGTTCGAAGGGGGAAAATCCTGTCGACTCTTGGGGCACCTCCCTGTATGCGAACAACAGGTGAAGGTATTTCTCCCAGTTCCTCCCATGCTGTTCAGCAAACGCCTGGAGCATTGACTTTAGGGTATCATTGAAGCATTCCACAAGCCCATTGGCTTGTGGGTGATATGGTGTCGTGCATCTCTGCATCACCCCACACTTCTTCCATAGACATTTCATTAGGTCCAACATGAAGGAACCCCCTCAATCAGTGATTACCTCCTGCGGAAACCCAACACGGGAGAAAATCCCAAGCAAGGCATCTGCCACTTTGTCCGTTCTCAGTGAGGAAAGGGTGCCTGCCTCTGGGTACTGGGTGGCATAATCCACCACAGTCAGGATGAATCTTTTCCCTGAGGAGCTGGGGGTATTTAAAGGCCCCACGATATCCATTCCCACCATCTGGAATGGCTCCTCCCATCATATATTTTATATGTAATAAAAAAAATTAATACAGCTCTCGAGCACTCAGAGCTGGCTGTCTACGTCACAGTTACTTCTAATTTTTTTCGGTTTACAGCTCCCGAACTTAATGCGCTGCAGATCGCGCTGGGTGGAGTGTCTGGGGGCTGTGGGACAAATGATATCCCAGTGACTCGTGGCAGGGAAATAGGGGATTGTAGCGGATCAAGCACATCAGTCATTCATACCATAGGGTGATGCACTCGATCTGGTATGCATCACCTCTTTCATCGGTTTAAAAACCGGAGCTGGAGCACACATACATCGATGTGGTGAGTGTCCACACCACTGTCTTTGCAGCACATCAACCGGAGCGCATGAGTTGATGCGCTACAAAGACAGTGGTGTAAACGGGCCAAAAGAGTGACCAAGGTAAACCCCTAGAAAGCCATCATGTTTGTGACATCACACAGAAGAATACATTATTTCTAACTGATGCCATAGTTCTACCAGTTTTTAACTGACATTCACACTTATGCAGTCTTCCACAAGTATGCTGTTACCAACCAGAAAAGATCTCCAAGCCTGACTCCTCCTACCATCCAACCATGTAGTCCTCTGGCACTGCCCCATTTCACTCAGATCAGCCCACTAGAAACAGGAATCTAAGGCAAGCCTTGTCAGGGTAGGTCTTGAGGATGTGAAATAGATACTGTCAGCAGATAAGGGCCTATGGCCCAAGCAGTCTGCCCATTTGAGCTTGTAAGATCATTTTAGGTTTTTCTAGAAGTCTGCTGCCCTTACCCCTGGCCGCTAGGATTCCCTTTTGTCTATCCCATGCATTCTGTATTGACCTGCCCTATATGTAATCATCCCACACTCATGAAATGTTACCTGTCTGTATTTTTTTGTTTTACTCTCCCGGGTCGTGCCTGAAAATAATCAATTACTGGCTAGTGCACTTACCCGGTTAGCAAAAACAAAAAAATAAATAAATAAATGGATGTTAAAAAGTGCAAAACATTGCAAACACCTCACTCACTGGTAGAAATCAGAAAGTGCAGAGTGCCTAGGTTCCTAAAACCACACTGGGTCACATGCGCTGCCTGCATCGAAACACTCTGCCCTTTCTGTTTTCTATCAGTGGGTGAGGTGTTTGTAATTTTTTTGTACTTTTTAACACCTATTTATGCCATGTATGTATTGTTATTTAATAAAGGTTGTTTGTTTTTTCAATACAGTTAGTATTCAGAGAACCCTTTATGTTTTAAGTATATTGTGCTGACCTCATACCAGACATACATCTTGTTTCTCTGCCTGTGATTTAACTGTCAGGCATACAGTGCACACCCGTTACAAAGTTAGGTAGCTCTCCCCTCGTCTTGACTTGTGAGTCTTGGGTCTTTTCCTTTCGGTATCTCTGCAAACTCTGAGTCCCCTTCTGCAAATAGGGGACTATCTTTGTTTTGTGGACATGATAGATGCATATCATCATGTTAAGATCAGGAAATCCCACAAGCAACATCTCTGCTTTGTGCTGGAGGGAGAACATTACCAGTTCAGAGTATTGCCCTTTGGCTTGTGTTCTGCACCATGGGTCTTTACCCAATGCTTGGCAGTAGTGGCAGCAGCCCTTAGTAGGGAAGACATGTATGTGTTCCCCATATGAATGACTGGCTTTTGAAGGCCAGCTTCTGGGAAACACTACTGCATACTCTGTCTCGGACACTGCAGTTGTTCAAAAACTTGGAGATCACAGTGAATGTGCCAAAGTCTGTGTTGAACTCCTGCCAAGGACTGCAGCACATAGGGGCTGTCTTGAACACAGAGAAGGGACGTGCTTTCCTTCCACAGGACAGAGATGACAGTCCGATTGCACAAGCACAGTTGGTATACAGGAGTCACTATGTCTCTGAGATAACAGTGTTAAGGTTCTGGGCCTTATGGCTGTGGCCATAAGGACTGTGCCATTGGCCCACCTCTGTATGAGAACTCATCAAAGGACACTCAGGGTTCAGTGGGATCACTTGACAGATGAATTGGAACAAATGGTTCTTATCACATGTCCACTTCGCAGAGTATTGCTATGGCAGATGGATAATGAAAACCTATTAAATGGCATTCCATTCCTTATACCAACTCCTGCACAGAACCTCGCCATGGGTGCCTCGGGCTCTAGCTGGGGTTCTCAGCTTGGCTCTTACCAGACACAGGGGTCATGGACCAAGGTAGAGACTAGGCTGCATATAAATGTCCTAGAAATGAGGACTGTCCTGTACAGCCTCCAGGCATTTCAAGATCATCTTTGCCTCGGTCCACTGTTAATCCAGACAGACAATGCCAATGTGGTGCATTACATCAACAAACTAGGGGGGCACCCTCTCCTATCCCCTGTGAGGGAAGCAATAAGAGTATGGTACTAGGCTCTGTCCCATGGCCTGCAACTAACTGCTGTGGATCTGCCAGGTCTCCAGAACATCTTGGCAGACATGCTAAGCAGGTCACAGTTCAGGATTCATGAATGCGAACTGCTAACTTCCGTGGTAAATTACCTCTTTGTAAGATGGGGTTATCCAGAGTTAGACGTTAATGCGTCCCCACACAATGCAAAACTGCCACATTTCTGCTCCGTAGCTCCAGGGGCTAGAGTTTTTTTGGCAAGAGGTGTTGGCCTTCTCTTAGAAAGGGAAAGTCCTGTTCTCATTTCCCTCAGTTCCTCTAATACAGAGGGTGCTGCTCAAGCTGTGAATGGAAAGTGCAACTCTCTTCCTCATTGCTCCATTATGGCCTTTCCAAATATGGGCTCCACTTCTACAGCAGATGGCAGTGGAACTTCCTGTCCCTCTACCTATGTGTTGGGTCTGTTGTCACAGGACAAGAGATCCCTGGCCCATCTGGACCTGAAGCCCCTAAATTTGCATTACTTCTGAAGACATAGCCATTGCACATTTTGGGGTATCCCCCTAATGTTGCAGATGTACTGATTGCAGCTGGAAAGCTTTCTGCCAGACATATTTATAGTGTGAAATGGAGACGGTTAACTCTTTGGTCTGCTTCCAAGACTTCGGACCTATTTAGACCTTAAGACCCAAATGGACCTTAACACTATTGAAAACTAGAATCATCTAATTGCTGTTGTTTTGTATAACATGGTTTCCAATTTGTGTTTATTTCTTTGTACATGTAATTACTTTGCATTTATAATTTTTGTATGTATTATATGTACTGCAACTTTTGTACCTTCTGGGTCCCCCTTGAAAATGGGCATATGATGCTCTTGGGTTCTTACCTGGTTAACAAACCAGATAAATAAATAAAATGTCCATGTCCTGTAAATGGTCTTGGAATACTTGCTGTCCATGTCAGACTCGGGCCTACAGTATGTCCCACTTTAGATGCAGTTGTCTTCTATATCAGCTTTCCCTGCCCCTACTGATGGTCATACAGTGACCCAGTTAGAGGTGTCCCATACATTGATGAGAGGTATTCTTCATATGAACCCTCCTAGCCATAATCCAGTCCTGCTTTGGGACTGGAATTTTGTGCTTGAGAAACTGACATTGGCTCCTTGTGAGCTGGCTGTAAAGTTATGGCTTACATTTTTTATCATGGAAAATGCTGTTTGTAGTTGCAGTCATGTCTGCTCGAAGGATTACCGAAATTCAGACTCTGATGTGTGAGCCTCATTTGATTTTTCACTAAGACAGAGTCTCTTTGCGTACAAATCCTAAGTTTCTACTGAAGGCGATATCTGAATTTACACTGGGTCAAACTGTACACCTTCCTGTTTATTACCTTAAGTATGCCAATTAGGGTGAGTCATTTCTCCATACTTTGGATGTACAAAGAATACTCAGATACTATGTGAGTGACCCACATCAAGGACTGCAGAAGGACTTCTCAGCATTTTGTTTCATTTGCCTTTGGAAAGATGGTGCCCCTGTATCTAACTAGTGCCTATCCAAATAGCTGGCACATTGTATTATGTTGAGTTATAGGATGTACAACGAGGAACCTCCTGGTGCAGTTTGTCATCATTCCACAAGGGTTATGGCAACTTCTATTGCCTGTTTCAAACATGTTTTTTGCTGCTGACATTTGTGCTGCAGCTACATGGAACACTGTCCACACTTTCACTAACGTTACAGTTTGGACATTGGCTCTGATAGACATGCTGGCTTCCAGCTTGCTATACTGCAAGGCCTCCTGTCCTAGGCTGTACCATCCTCCCAGTTTTACTTGGGAATTGTTCCAGTGGTGTGGCTTCATGGAGGAGATATCCTCAAAGAAGATAGAACAATTACGTAAGAACTTACCATAGAAACATAGAACATAGAAACATAGACTTTGACGGCAGATAAGGACCGCTAGGCCCATCTAGTCTGCCCATTTCCCTACCTACAGGATAGGCCGCAGATTCTAGTTAACCAACAGCCTATTTCTTCCTACCCCCCACAAGAATTGCCTTATGTCTGTCCCATGCATTCTTGAATCCTCCCACAGTTTTAGACCCCACAACCTCCTCAGGAAGGCTGTTCCATGCATCCACTACCCTCTCTGTGAAATAATACTTCCTCACATTGCCCCTGAACTGCCCCTTCTATCTTTAAATTGTGTCCCCTTGTTCTTGCAAGTCTCTTTTTCTGAAAGATGCTACCCTCTTGGACTTTGTTGATTCCACTGAGGTACTTAAAAGTTTCTATCATGTCCCCCCTCTCCCTTCTTTCCTCAAGGGTATACATATTAAGCTCCTTTAGTCTCTCCTCATACAGCTTCTCTTGCAGACCCTGCACCATTTTAGTTGCCCTCCTCTGGACTACCTCTATCCTGTCTATGTCCTTGCGGAGATGGGGTCTCCAGAACTGGACACAGTACTCCAGATGGGGTCTCACCAACTGTCTGTACAGAGGGATAACAACTTCCTGTTTTCTGCTGCTGATGCCTCTCCCTATACATCCCAGTATACCCCCAGCCCTCCCTACTGCCTTCTCACATTGCTTGCTAACCTTAAGGTCATCTGATATGATTACCCCAGGTCCCTTTCCTTTTTTGTTGTTGTTACTACCTCCCCACCCATTGTGTATTCTTCCCCTGGGTTCTTGTTTCCCAGGTGCATTATTTTGCACTTCTTTGCATTGAATCCTAGCTGCCATACTTCTGACCATTCCTCCAACCTTGCCAAGTCCCTTTTCATCCTTTCCATGCCTCCTTGTGTATCAACCCTATTGCAGATATTTGTGTCATCTGCAAAAAGGCATACTTTTCCTTCCAGTCCCTCTGCAATGTCACTGATGAGACATTAAAAGGACTGGACCCAATACTGAACCCTCGGTTACCCAGTAGTAACCCCTCTTTCTTCAGAGTGGACTCCATTTACAATTACCTTCTGTGTCCTGTTGTGCAGCCAATGTTTTATCCAGGCTACCACCCTGGGACCCACTCCCAGGCTGGTTAATTTGACTATTAATCTTTTGTGTGGGACTGTGTCAAATGCCTTGCTAAAGTCTAGGTAGGCCATGTCCACAGCCCCTCCCTGGTCTACTACTTTGGTCACCCAGTCAAAGAAATCTATTAGATTTGTCTGACATGACCTTCCGCTGTGAACCCATGCTGCCTTGGGTCCTGTGCTCCACTGGCCTCTAGGTACTCAACTATTCTTTCCTTCAGAAGTGACTCCATCACTTTCCCTACCACAGAGGTCAGACTGACAGGTCTGTAGTTTCCTGCCTCTGTCTTGGTCCCACTTTTGTGAAGGGAATCACATCTGCCTTCCTCCAGTCCTCGGGTACCACACCATCCTCCCATGGTTTATTAAAAGAGTAGCCAGTGGTTTCACTAGTTCCTCCCTTAATTCTTTTAGAATTCTGGGTGAATTCCATCAGGACCCATTGCTTTGTCCACCTTCAGTTTTAGGAGTTCTTGCAGAACCCTTTCTTCTGTGAAAGGACTGGGATCGACCCCCCTATCAAGAGTGCTTCTGTTAATTGGATTAGGCACTTCCCCCTCCTCTTTTGTGATTACTGAGCAGAAATATTCATTCAGTATCCCTGCTTTTTCACTGTCCCCCTCTGCCCACCCACCGTTCATTCTATTCAGCCTCACTATCCCTCCCTTTGTCTTTCTACGCTCGCTGATGTACCTATAAAAGGTTTTATCCCCTTCTTAACTGAGTTGGCTATCTTTTCCTCAGTTTGGGCCTTTGCTATTCTGACTTCCCTCCCTGCTTCCTTCTGCCTTAACTGGTACGGCTTTCTGTCCTGCTCCTTCTGTGTTTCCTTATACTTCCGGAATGCTATCTTTTCTTCCTGACTTTCACAGCCACCTCTTTTGAGAACCATAGTGGCTTTTTCTTTCATTTTGATTTGTTTATTTGCTTCACACAAAGGCTTGTTGCCTCTGTGATGGCAGTTTTGATGATTCCCCATTGTTGCTCCACACCTCCTTCTAGCCTGTTTGCTAGTGCTTTTCTGAGGCACTCTCCCATCTTGCCAAAGTCAGCCCTCCTAAAGTCCAGTACCCTCACTTTTGTGTGGCTTGACTCTGTAGCTGAGTTTAACGTGAACCACACTGTTTGATGGTCACTTGTCCCCAGATGGCAACCCACTTCTAGATCTGAGATCCTCTCACTGCCCCCGTTTGAGAGTATGAGGTCTAAGATTGCTCCCTCACGAGTGGGTTCCAAAACTAGCTGTCTAATGTCTGCCACCTGTAGGGCATCAAGAATGGCCCTGCTCTTGGATGTGGCTGCAGCAAATGTGCTCCAGTTAACATCTGGCATATTCAGGTCTCCCATCAACAGTATCTCCCCTTTCTCTGCCATTGTAAGAATGCCTTCTATCATATCCTTGTCCATTCCCTCCCCCTGACATGGGGGTCTGTACCCACAACACCTGTGCGGTTGTGGTGCCTTTCCAGTCTTCAAGGTGACCCACAGTGCCTCTTCTCCTCCTGTTTACTCTTTTGTTCAGTTGCTTTTATCCCTTCCTTTACATAGAGCTACTCCTCCCCCTATTCTCCCCTGCCTGTCTCTCCTGTAGGTTATGTACCCTGGTATGTTAACATCCCAGTCATGGTTCTCTGTGTACCATGTTTCTGTGACTGCTACGATATCCAGGCATCCCTCTTCCATCATGGCCACCAGCTCAGGGAGCTTGTTGCCCAGACTACGGGCATTGGTACTCATTACCCTCCATTTCCTGATGGCCTTACTCCCTTACTACCATAACAGTAGATCTTTGAGAGAATCTCCTCCATTAGGCCATGCTGTCCCTCCCTCCTTCCCCCTTCTGCTTCAGTGAGGGATACATCGGATACCATGCCCAAAACCTACTGCATGTATGATATATGCAGCCCCATGCCTCTCCTTGTATGCCTGGTGCTGGTCTTATCTCCTGGTCCCCAATGGTTGGAGACCCTCCAAAGCTAATCTTTTGTGGGGAACTGAGGAATGTTGTGGCAACCCACACTTACACCGATGCAGATGTGGGGCACCGTCGTGCCCCTGGCTAGCAGGTTTCCATGTGGTCTTTTGTGCTGATGGCTATGGTTCCAAAGGTGCATCCTTATGGAGGAGATTCTGTCATAGATCTACTGTTATGGTAAGTTCTTACATAACTATTCTTTTCTCAGCCATTCACAGAAGAATGAATAGTTCCTGGAGGTCTGTTTAAAGAAAAACGCCACATATCTGAAAACCTTCCTCCAAAGGCTAAGTCTTCTGTGTATTCAATTTTTTTATGTGCAAAGCCTAATCAGGAGCTTAGACTTTGGACAAGGCTGGAGGGTTTTCACAGATTTGTGGAATTCCCCTTAAGAATCAAAGCCCTCCCTTTTTATCCCCATAATAACTGAATAATATGATCATGCTTGTTAGGGAAACATCATCTCCTTCACCTAAATATATCTGAAATTCTGGGCCCAATTTTCAAAACTGGCGCTGGCCGATTCCGATGTGTTGCTGCAACTGCGGCCAAACTGCTAGACCGCATATAATTTGATCTAGCTTTCTGCCACAGTCTGCCAAACATGGTGCAGCTTGGACCAAAAAAAAAAGACTTATGTCATTGTTTTGAGGCAAGCAACCATAAGCTGACGAAACTGTTGTAAAAACTCACAGTGCTTTGAAAATAGGCCAAATGAATTTTGTTGCATTTATGGAGCTGGGTGAGTGTCCATAGTCAGCCATAATTCCTGCAGCCTAAATTCAGCCCACTTGAAAGTAAAATAATTTTTATTATGACGTGAGTCTGCAAAGTAAAGATTCCTAATTGACTGTAAGCTTTTTATCAGTCATATTAATACCATGTATGTAGAGCACAATCAAGTACCAAACAAGGTACAACACTGCTTATTTAAAATTCCCATTTTCATTATAATGACAATAAGCCACACCTAGGGGCAATGTTAATGGTCAGTTAGGGGCATGTTGCACTTGACTCTGCCTCGTGCCACATTACACTCCCTAAAGGGTGATTAACAGACCACCAGCATAACTCTGGGTTGCGCCTTAGTGCTTAACAACCACAGTATTTCTGTTCTTCTAGAAACTAGTAGTCCAAAAACTACATCAGAGCTGCTGATGCCTTTGGGAACATTTTAAAAGCCTTCAGCTTGTATTTCATGTATCTCTTGTAGATTTCACCTTCATTCAGTAGTGGGGAATATGGAACACATCCTGGATCTTTACTCCTTGCAGTTCAATCTGCTCCTACAGCTTATTACCTATTTGAAGTCATAATCCTCTGGCGGGACATCATCGGAATCTGTTACCAAGGGAATAACAAGAAGAATAATTTTCATGGCAGTAGGTCGAGATGTTGCAAGCAGATTTCATAGCATGTATAAGATATCGGAATAGATGTAACCTATGAGCAAAGATTCTTTTTTAAAGAGAGCGTAGTGGCAAAAAATAGCAGGCAAGATTTTTTAGTAATCTTTAAAAGTAGTCCATAATTACTTTTTACATGTGTTCATTGAATACATTTTCTACCTAACAGTACTGGGCATGATGTGAAAAGCAGTGCTTTACCTGGAAGCAGTCCAGACATATCTAGTTCTGTTCCTCCCACTATGTCATCAGTGTTCGACCTCACTCATTGTTACATCACAAGCTCTGCTGCCTTATTATTAGTAACATGTGTCTCACAAGGTACCAGTCAAGCAGCAGAAAATCTGGCCTTCTTGGTTAGCAGTGATGTCACAGTCTGTGAGGTCACAATGCTGATGATGTATAGGAAGGAATAGAACTTACTGTGTCAGCCTTCAGGTAGAGTGTTGTTTCACACATCATACCTAGTACTGTCAGGCAGAAATTTCTTCTGATTAGCCAAACAGAAAAGGGGGGGGACTAATTCAGATATAAAAATTGATAGCTGACTAGTTCTGAAAGTTGCGATTAATTTCAGGCAGGACACTAGCTCTTCAATGTAAATGTCTGCAGCTATAAAAACATGGAAGGGCTGTGAAATCCAAATTTTGGAGATATTTTGTGTAACAGTTCTGATTATTCCAGCTGTAAATTTTTGGGGCTGGAAATAGGTAAATCTCTTTAAACAGTGCTTCCTTCTGCATCCTCTTGGGTTTGTGCTTTGCATTTGTCAATGCATGGCCCTCCCATCACACCCCAAACATTACTGTGTTCTCTACTTTACAGATTCAGGCATTGTAACTTAATTAGGTTGTTACTCCTAAGCTCTTTTTTGTTCCATTGTGGAGCACTGTGTTGTACAACAGACAAGGCAGCAGACACTGGAAAAGGAGGATACTGCATACCTCCAAGCTGACAATTATGGCTTCTGAAGAAATGTCTTCATTGTGGTGCGTAGTAGCACAGTGCTGATTGGTAAGGGTGCATCCAGTCCAATATCATGGCAGCCATCAAAGCAACACAGCCATGCTCTTCCCTTTAAATAAATGTCAAAAGACTGATGAATGAAGGGTTCCTAAAAATCCTGATGTCTAGCTGGCACAGAAGGACATCCATTCTTGGGACTGCTGTATAGTCTGTACCATGCTGCCATAGCAGTTTGTCCAAACAGTCTGTATCTCAGTACAGGGTGTGAGTGTAGATATGTAGATATATATATGGACATACATACAAAAGCTGCTTTATTGTCTACCATGCATTAAACTGGAGATGCCTTCATGTCTGTTGTCTAATATAATAAAGATGATCTATTGAACGTAGTCCATGCCTCCCTGTGTTTTCTTCTGGCTGAAAATGATTGTCTGCCGTATGCCTTTTTATCTGTATTTTGTAGCATACCCTCCTCCCCAAAATACCTTGCTACAAAGAAGTATGGCCAGTACTGTCATTTAAAATATTTGCTAGCTCCGCATCACATGATGGGGAAGAAAACTGGTTTGCAAACCTGAAAAAGCAACCTCGTTTGAGCTTCAGAGCCATGAGGTTCGATGGACCATCAAGTTTTAATATAGGGATTATTATGCCATATAGGGAATGGCTGATAGGACTGGAATAATGATGACAGATAGGGAGTATGTAGAGTGTGTATACAGCATAGATTGCAACTTTGGTGTATGCTCTCTCTGTCTCTGCTACAGTACCTACCTCCCTTTAGGGGTGCCGTGAAGACCCAGAAATCCTCTTGAGGAAGTTCCACAGGAAGGGTGCCACAGGAACGAGGTCCCATTAGACCAAAGGTACCTTAAGGAAGAAGGCCCAAAAGTACAAATGAATTAAACAAACACATACTTACTTAAGAAGAGAAAAGACATAGCAAGGGGAAAAAGATGCCATTATCAGAAATGTAAGACCAACACCCAACTCCAACTCTTGGCAGAATAATTAATGATTGATAGATACATTATTTTATGACCTTTAGCAAAGAGAAAAAAATTCCTTGTTTATTGGTATTATTTGAAACATATTTTACTTGGTGAGTAAGCTGAGACCAGGAAGGGTTCATTTCCAGTTGCGACCTGCGGGTGGGAGGGGATACTTGGGAGAAGCAGGGAGAGCAATTCACAAATAATACTTTGTAACAAGATGTACAGAGTCAGATACATATACAAACAAATAGACAAATACAATCAGGTTATGCAGTGGGGATGATTTACTGGACCCGGAGAAACCAGGTGAACCATTACAATACCCTTCATTATTAACATGTAAATGCAATAAGGCTGTACAGTAGTGTCAAAATACAAGAACTGAGTACAAGCCCAAGATACAGAAACTGTAATGATATCACCAATTAACAAATCACAGTGCAGGAGATACCCATGAGGATATGTGTTTTGACCATTTTAAAGACAGTTATGGCATGGCTGAGTAGCCTTAATATCCCTTGATCCAAACCTTTGTAGAGTGGGAACTGCTGGAGGTAGTTAAGGCAGAGAGGAGGCTATTACAGATGCGTGCAGATCCATACCCAATTGAGGCTTGAACCACATTGTGCCTGCAGTGAGGGATCTGGAACCAGCTTGTGCTTTTGAGAAAGGATCTTATCCAAAATGCATCAAGTGTCCAGTTATGTGTGTTTTAGAATAAAAATCTAATGTCTTGGAACTATTTTGGAGCAAGTGTGATGTCTACAAAGGTTGGTGAATGGCCATGACTATTTGTGTGAACATGTTACCTTCTTGTGCTCTAAGGGAGTAGGAGGGGTTAAAAATGTCCTCTAGACACCCAGGTAGTTTGTCTGACCAGCATTTGGCACCAAATGAGGCAATGTGAAGAGAGTGCCTCACTCAGGGAGGGATCCAGCTTAGTCTACCTCTGCATATATTGTGCAGTGACTGGCGCAAGGGGGGCAGACCACAGCACATCTACATAGGACATGGAAGAGGAAAATGAGTTTGGATGAAGGAGTAGAAATACAAGAAAATCAGACCAAAACCACAACTAAATACTAACAAACTTTTAAGTGAAAGAGGTCTAAAATAGAAACAAAAACCTGCAAAAGTTGTTTTTAACAGTGTTTTATTAAAGACTCAAAGCATCAGGTCTGTGCCCTTCCACACACTCAAACAGACTGCAGAAAGAAAACTGAAGCACACTGCATACATAGAGATGTAGACTGTGACGTGCAGGAGCTGTTCCATGTGACCTAGAGGTGCTTGTTTACCAGTAGTCTCAATCTGGAGAAAACTTTGACCATATTTGCCTTAAGGTAAAGTTTGCTGGCATAGTGCAGGCGGAGTGGTTGCGAATTGAATAGGGGTGAAATGAACAGAATATTACCTAAATTCACAAAGTGATTCTTAAAGGTGAAGTTGGCCACTTCTGAACTTTGCCAATGAATTTAAACTTTGCAACATCTCTAATAATAACATTGGTCCTGACAAGTGGTAGGTTTAGTATTCATAAACTAAGAAAAACATGTTGTGCACAGCATAGGAAACAGGTAGAAAAGCACATTTAACAAGTATGCTGACATTTTTATGTACTGCAGCTGGAAACTGGATATTTTGGGGAAAACAAGTTTGTACACTGCTCCTTTAAGGTTCTATCTGCCAGTTCTAATAAGGCCTGGAAAACTATCAGAATCTTTCTTGGCTTATTAAGAATGTTTCAGAATCTTTTGTGGTTCTCCAACACTTAAGCCAAACCAGCTGCAGTGTTAGTAATGTAACTGCTGCTAATCAGGTGGGCATATCCTTATAGAAATACAAGTGCACAGCATGCATGCTGCATGCTTATTAAGCATGTCGCATGTATGTTGCACGCATGCTGCGCACTTGTATTTCTGTAAGGGTATTGCTCACCAGCCAACAGCAAGTTAAAATCATTGCTCTCCGTCACATTCTTTTGGCACAAAAGCAGTTTGCAAGAGCTCTAATTATATTTCTGATTGCCAGTTTGATTAGGGCTGACCACAGCTGTTCCATTTCTAGGCATGTGAAATGGGGCACTTAATTTCGGGTCATTTTATTGCAGTGAAACAAGAAAGCCCACTTTCTTTAAAACATCAGCTAGCTAGGGACATGTCATCTATTTAGCAATGCATCCTCCTGATGACATACTAGTGTTGTACGAAACCGGTCAGTGAACCTGTCTGTGTGGCAACATGACGTTGCGATTTTAATAATAAAATAGTTTTTTCTATGTCCAGCTGAGGTGTGTGGTATTTCATTTCTGGACATTTGTTGTTTTTGTAACTCTTGCACCCTTGATTGCTGTGGAGCTGTTTTGCCGTGTGTAATATAGCCAGGTTAGGCCATCTGAGATGCAATGTTTTTTGTGGGTTCTTGCTTCTACCCAGTTTGTATCACTTGGGGAACCGAAGCACAGAGCAATCAAAAGACTTACTCAAGGTCCTAGCATAATTTAATGTCATTTATTTTTGATTGACCAGTGGAAAACTGCACATGTGCGGAAGAAAATGTTATGTTGGGGGGGGGGGGTCCTGCAAAACCCCAGTTTTTTCCACATGTGCTCAATTTTCAAAAAAGTTGCCTTATTGCAGCCTTTTCTGTTGCCTCCCCCTTACTGGAGATTAAATCTAATATATAATATGTTATGTATGCTATGTATTATTAAAATGCTTAGCATTTTCCTTTTATTCTCTGCCACAGCTGTACTTTTTCAACTGATAGGGTGCTGATGAGGGGAACATGCCCTTACCTCATTCAGTTACATGCTGCCAGAATCCTTGGGATCTTTTATCTAGCTTGACCCTATTTCAGGGATTGCTTGGGTTACTAGGAACTGGCAACAATTGTTCAACTGTATGTCTGTACAGATGGGTGTAATTTACAGCTACTTTTGTGTAACTAGTACAGGAGTCCAAGCCTCCAAGGTAAAAGCCAGCTCAATAACAGGAAGAAAAATGCTGTCGTACACAGAATTAAGTAATTTAGATATGACTTCGATGTACAGTGGCTTCAGTTGGCAGAAATATATTGGTGCCATTTCATATCTGCTTGCACATAGAAAAAGCCATTATTTTCAGCATAAAAATATTAAGGTTGTCAGAGGAGTCGTTGAAAGACTACATAAAACTTGTTTAGTCCTTCAGGAAATCAATACATAATATTTTCTGTGCAAGACTTCATTTCTTGGAATTATGTGTCTGAATATAATGTATTAGCTATGTTATGGAGTAAGCTATTAGAAAAGTTTCATTTTTCATTTCTCCCTTAACTGCAGTTTAGTCAATTTTTATTGCACCGCCTTTCTGACCTCTGTCACTGGTGCACAGAAGGACTTCTGCATTTGTTCAAAACATAGGGGAAACTAGACAAATAAGGACCAGAGGCCCATCTTGTCTGTCTTCTGCCTGCTAGTGTGGACTATAGCCCCTCCCTAGGTACTGCAACCTTAAATGTTATTTTCATTGAGGACCTGGCTCAGTTTTGCTTTAAAAGAAGCAATTCTCCCCACTGATCGTGAGTCACCTCTGTGAGTTATTTCACTGCAGTACCCGTCAAGGCAGGCCAGGACCCAATAGTGCAACAGCCAACTTAGAGCTACTTAAACCAATTAAAATACACGGGTCCCTATATTAGTAGTATGCATAAAAGAGCAGCATGTGCGAAATGTTGCATAGCCTTCTGGGTGCCACATTCACACAGGCAGCACACCCTGTCTGGTGCATGATGCTGCCAGTATGAATATGGGGCTTTGTTTTTACCACACAGTGTGCATTTGCATGGCATACCACAGCTCCCTGCCAGTAAAAGGTTTTGCTTACTTACGTTTTACTAGGAAGGTAGACTGGATCAAAATTATCTGTTTCCAGCCATGCCTGGGGATAAGCATTACAACACAAGGAAGAAAATACATGTTACAAAACAAATTACATTTAAAAGGAAAAATAGACAACGTTCTTATGTACATAGTGTATTTTCAACATGTCCCTAACAGGATAATGCCTTTACTCCTGGGAACCACAGTAAGCGGATGGCATGCTAATGACCACATGTGGCATGCAAGGTGAGAAGTAGTCATTTGCATGCCATTATGTAGCCAATAGCAGCTATGTGCAATGCTTCTGTGCATAAATGTGCTGAAGCATTGTGCAGAGCTACGGCTATTGTCCCCACCCTCACCCGATCCCTAACAAATTATCCCTAGTAATCTAGTGGTCCCCCCTCCATCTGCACCAATCCCCATGAAATGAAATAAAATATGAACTCCCTGGTTGTCTAAAGGTTCTTCCCTCCTACCTGATCCTTGAGTAAATTATTCTGGTTAATGGATAGGTGACAGAAGGTGGTGGTAAATGGCACTCACTCTAATGACCAGTGGGGTGACACAGGGTTCAATACTGGGGCTGGTCCTCTTCAATGTCTTCATAAGTGACATTAAAGAAGACCTGGAAGAGAAGGTATGACTTTTTGCAGATGACACCAAAATCTGTAATAAGTTGGATCCTCAGGAGGGGTGGAGAGAATGGGTAGTACCTTAGAAAACTCAAGGAGTGGTCAAGGGCATGGCAGCTGGGCGCAATTCTAAAAAGTACAAAATCATGCACCTAGGGCACAGAAACCCAAAAGCCGAGTATAAAATGGGGAAGAAAGAGGTACTGACAGTCAATAAACGGGAAAGAGATCTTGAGGTTATCATATCTGATGTCCTCAATGTGGGAAGTTGCAGTGTGACAAGACAGTGGGCAGGGCCAGTGGGGTGCTGGGGTGCATAGGGAAATGTATCACCAGCAGGAGGAGGGAGGTGCTATTAAAACTTTATCAGTTGTGGACCTCCTCCACTACACAGAATACAATCACCCCCTTCCCCCTACTCCTTCCGGATAGTTGGGTTCTAACCCCTTTCGTCTGACTCACACTTTGCTTCCTAACAAATCTCGAGCGTCATCTGCTAGGTTTCTCTCTATACTCAACCCAATTCCTCCCCCCCCCACCAACTATACCCCTACCACCTCCTACTCTCCCTGCTATTACTGGTAGCAGGTGACACTAAATCTAATCCTGTAGCTAACTCATCAGCATCCAGCCTCCCCCCTGATAACAGGCTAGGCATCTACCACCTAAACGCAAGGAGCCTTTTGCCCAAATGAGATCACATCAAGGTTTGGATATCCCATTGTTCCCCTGACATCCTTTGCATCTCTGAGACATGGTTATCAGCCAAAGTCCCTGACTCTTTAATCATCATCCCAGGGTACTACTTTTTCTGTCAAGACGGGGTAAACATGATGGAGGTGTTGTCATCTATGTCCGCGACTCCCAGCAGGTTTCCATGGTCTCTCAGGAGTCTGCTACTAAATCACATGCAATCTTAATCTCCAAACTGGCTTTCCCTTCCTGCTCCTAAATCACGAGAGCCTAATCTCCAAACTGGCTTTCCCTTCCTCTTCACCCCTCTTTGTTGCAGTCTGCTACTTCTCTCCCAGAGCCTCTCCCCCTTTTGTGGTTTCCAAACTTGCCTCCCTTATCTCATCAGCTACCTCGGGCGAGCTCCTAATTCTAGGTGACTTCAACATAAACTGGCTCACCCAGCATTCCAAACCTGTCGCCCAGGAAATCAAGGCCCTCAACCTCACGCAGCTTATCTTGGACCCTACTAGACTAAACACCCACTCCTCCAACTATTCACTGCTGGACTAGATCCTAACTACTCACCCTTAAAAAGTTTCATCAGCTGGCACCCTTCTCAATGCTTTCAGCAGCCATTGTATCACCTTCTGCCACAGGAAGCACTGTCCCACCCTTTGCTCCACCTAAGTATATATGGTTCAGGCCCCTAAGGTCCCTCAATCAGCAGGCACTACTTGCCGATCTCTATTTGGCCAACTGGTCCGGAGTCTTCACACCCCAGATATCAAGTTCAGCATTGGTGGCCTTCAACACCATCTTCCTAAGTATATGGAACTCCCACTCCTCCCTAAAAAGGTTGTGTCTCTGGCACAGGCACCTTCCTTGGATCTCCCTTCACCAAGTGAAGCTCTTCAAAGCCAGACATAAAGCTTGGAAAGTCTTTAAAGTCTCCTCCAACGTCTCTGACCATCAGACATACAGAGCACTAAGGAAAGCACGCACAAAGCCTGTGCATTCCGCTAAAGCTGGTTTCTTTAAGTCCCTACTTAAGGACGGTTACCCCACTCCAGCTGCCTTCTGGAAAACTCTCCACTCCCTGCTTGGCTCTGCCAAGCCAGCCCCTTCCCCCTGTTCAGACCCCACTAACGATTACTCCGGAGCTATCGCCTCTTTCATAAATAACTTCTTCACTACCTGTGCTTTACCCCATGGGCAAAGACCTGCCCCACTCCCTCCCCCTCACAGACACCAGTACATCCCCACTGAATCCGGGATCAGTCAGTTACCAGACTCTACCACCCCCCTCTCCTCTCCCCCTCACACTGGTGTGAACCCTTCCACTTCCCTACCCAGTCACACCTTCCCCTCATCAGCCCCTCTGAGGTGCTCCAAGCCCTCAAATCTTTGAATTCCTCCAAACAGAGCCCATAGGCATTAAGGGGAATGGGGCAGGAATGAGGGGTTCAGGAACAGTGGGCAGTATTTAAAATGGGGATTACAAGAGCAACAGAATTATGCATTAAGCAGGTTAGCAAGAGGAAAAGGAAGAGGAGACCATTATGGTTTTCCAAAGAGGTAGCAAAGAAAGTGAAAGCCAAAAAGACTGCATTCAGGCACTACAAAAAGACACAGGCAGAAGGGGATAGGGAGAAGCACCAGGAGAAGCAAAGGGGCAGGGAGGTCAGTAAGGAAGCCAAGCTCAGACAGAAGAACACATTGCAAAATCAGTGGGAGAGGGACAAAACCTTTTACAGGTACATAAGTGAAAAAGAAAGGCAAAGGGAGGGATAGTGAGACTGAAGGGGGAGGATGGGGGCCGCATGGAGGATGACAACAGTAAAGCTGACATATTGAACAGGTATTTCTGCTCAGTCTTTACTGAGGAAGAAGAGGGTAATGGGTCTGAAGGGAGTACGAGGGGTGAGAATGGTGCAGAAATGGACACAAGTCCCTTTACACGAGAAAGGGTCCTGAAGGAACTGGAAGTAATAAGAGTTGATAAAGCAATGGGGCCAGATGGGGTGCACCCCAGGGTCCTTATCCTTAAACAACTAAGAGAGGTGGTGGCTGAACCTCTGGCTATCCTGTTTAGCCGATCACTGGAAACAGGGGAGGTACCCAAAGACTGGAGGACAGCAGATGTAGTCCCCTTATACAAAAGTGGGAACAAAGAGGAAGCGGGGAACTACAGACCAGTCAGCCTCACCTCGATAATGGGGAAGATCATGGAAGCACTACTGAAGGAGAGATTGGTGGAACATCTGGTTGTCAATGGACTACAGGACCCAAGGCAGCATGGTTTTACCAGGGGGAGGTCATGTCAGACCAACCTCATTGAATTTTTTGACTGGGTGACTAGGGAAGTGGATCAGGGGAGGGCAGTGGACATGGCCTATCTGGACTTCAGCAAGGCCTTTGACACTGTGCCACATAGAAGACTATTACACAAACTGGGGAATATGGGTGTGGGCAGGACAGTAGTGTGGTGGGTAGGTAACTGGCTGGGCGGGCAGGACACAGAGGGTGGTGGTAAATGGCTGTCACTCCACAGAGGGAAGAGTGACCAGTGGGGTACCACAGGGATCAGTGCTGGGACCGGTTCTATTCAACATCTTCATCAGTGACATTGCGCAGGACCTAGAAGGCAGAATTTCACTGTTCGCTGATGACACAAGGCTCTGTAACAGAGTAGACACACCAGAGGGTGTAGACAGAATGAGAAGGGACCTGCAGAAACTTGAAGAATGGTCAGAGATTTGGCAGTTGAAATTCAATGCAAAGAAGTGCAAGATAATGCATATGGGGCACAAAAACCCTGGCACAATATATCAGTTGGGGGGTGAGGATATAGCATGCACCAAGCAGGAAAGGGATCTTGGGGTTATCATCTCTGATGACCTCAAGGTAGGCATGATGTGACAAGGCAGCAGGTAAAATAAATAGGATGCTGGGATGCATAGGCAGGGGCATCGCCAGCAGGAAAAGGGAGGTCATAATTCCACTATACAAGACACTAGTGAGGCCCCACCTGGAGTACAGTGTACAGTTCTGGAGACCTTACCTATGTAAGGACATAGACAGGGTAGAGAAGGTTCAGAGGAGGGCAACAAAGATGGTGCATGGATTGCATTACAAGTCCTATGAGGACAAGTTAAAGGAACTGAACATGTACTCCCTGGAGGAGAGGAGGGAGAGAGGGGATATGATAGAGACATACAAGTATCTTACAGGGAGGAATAGAGTGCAGGAATACACTATTTTGAAGCGAAAAAGATGTTCCAGGACTAGAGGGCATGGGATGAAGTTGGAGGGAGGACGATTCAGAGGAAACGTGAGGAAGAATTTCTTCACAGAACGGGTGGTGGACAAGTGGAACACCTTGTCAGAGGAAGTGGTGGGGGCTGAAACAATCACAGGATTTAAGAATGCATGGGATAGACATAAAGGAATTCTGGAGGTCAGGGGTAAGGGGCAACAGACTTCTAGGAAAACATAAACTGAACTTACAAGCTCAAATGGGCAGACTGGGTGGGCCATAGGCCCTAATCTGCCAACACTGTCTAAGTATCTATGTATCTATATGGTATTAATCCATTTCTCTTGAAATTCTCTGCTCCAGCCATCATCCTCCCGATCACCCACCTCTTCAGTCTCTCTCCCTCTCTCTCTCTCCACCTGCTTCCTGCTTAAGGCCTGGAAATTAGCCAAAGTCATTCCCCTTCACAAAGGGGGTGACCCTTCCAGCCCTGGCAACAACAGACCTATCTCTCTCCTCCCCTCCCTCTTCAAAATCCTGGAATCTCTTATCTCTAAAAGACTGAACTCATTCCTTGCCACAAGGGACCTTCTTACTCAATTCCAGTCTGGTTTCTGTCATCTCCATTCCACCTCCTTCTCCCTTCTCACCAACCACATCCACTCAGCCATGGATAAGGGTCATCTGACACTTGCTATATTTATCGACTTAGCCAAGGCCTTTGATTCTGTTGCCCACAAACTACTATTAGAAAGCCGGCCTTCTGGCGCAGCGGTGGGATTTCCGCTTGTGACACCGGTGACCCAGGTTCAGGAACAGATCTGGGTCATTGGAGGGCAGGCCAGGTGGAGAAGGATTGAGCATCCCTCGGACTGCTCTCCTTCTCTGTGGGGAGGGGGGCTGTGTGCTCAGCATAGGAGCGACACCTGGCTGAGGCTGGGTCATAGCCCTAGAACCGACGCAAGGTTGAGTAACTCTGGGGCGGGACAGACGCTGGCGTCATTGCAAATCACCGCCCCAGCTTACATGGGACAAAAATCCTCATGCCTGCCGCCTAAATGAAGCCCTGTCTCTGGGCTTCGATTAGCCTCCTAGCCCCACGCTCTCCCAAACAGATACCAGTATCACGGTACCGTTCCCCTCTACGGTGCCATGACCCCACCCCTTGGGGGGTAAGCCATGGGTAACCGAGGGGAGCATGAAGAGCTTAGAAGGAGGTGGAAGCATCAGGGACGCCGCGACTAGGGCAGATAACACTGGCGGCAGGTGAGGGGGCAAAAATAGCAGAATATAAAAAAAAAAAACTACTGTTAGAAAACCTCTCAGCTGTTGGTCTATCCCCAACCACCACCAAATGGTTTAAGGCTTAACTATCGGATAGGTATTGAGTCATCCACCTACGGGAAGTCAAATCCGCTCCTCTCCTTATTCTTGCTGGTGTGCCCCAGGGGTCGATCCTTGGTCCTACCTTATTCTCTATATTCGTAAACAACCTCCCATCTGTCTGCTCCATCTCTCATATTCAAATGTACGCCGATGATACTGTGATATTCACTTCTGGTCCCTCCCTAGCCCAGGTCAAACTTATTATACAATCCAATTTTGAGAACATCCTAAGGTGGCTTGAAGATAAATCACTCAAATGCAACACTTTGAAAACTGTCACTTTGGCTTTCGGCACCACTCAGAAACTAGCAAAAATGGTATCTCCCCCCTCCCTTTATGTCCTTGATGGCTCCAAAATTTTGGCCATCGATTCATGCAAATACCTGGGAGTCTGGTTTGATCCCAAACTGGACGTCTCCCTACACCTGAACACTATTCACAACAAGCTGTGTCCTAAATTAGGAATGCTTTGCAAGCATAACGACAGTCTTTCCCCCTCCATCAGGAAGGAGATAATTACTAAGCTGATCCTACCAACATTTGATTATGCAGATGTGGTCTATAGCTCAGCACCACAATCCTCCCTAGCCAAGCTTGAACCATTGTTTCATGCTTTCTGCTGATTTGCCTCAGACCTCCTGTACCGCACTCATCACTGCCCCCTCTACAACTCTGTCTCCTTGCCCTCACTTACCAATCATCGACTGGCGCATTGTGCTACTTTCATAGCTAAGTTCTGGTTCAATACCCTTCTCATCTACCTTTCCTCCTTACTAGCCCCTACCCCAAATACTGGCTACTCCCTGCACTCACACGACCACCGCTTCTTTGCCCTAGCTGCACCATGCTCATTTGCAGGGAAACTAGCCTTCGCCCATTGGCTTTCCGCTCTCTGGAACACTCTTCCCTTCGCCGTACACAGCTTACCTACCGCACTGTCCATTAAAAAGTATGTCAAGTGCCTCCCACTCCTCCATGTTGATATGACCACCCCCCTTAGCTGCTAAGTCCCACTGGCTATGTTGGCCCATACTCTTCTACTATCAATGTGACCACCCTCCTTAGCTGCTAAGTCCCACTGGCCCATACCCCTCTACTATGTTGCTAATTCCAGCTCTTATCTCTCCTCCTCTGTTGTCCCCCACTAGTTACTGCATTCCCTTTATTTATGACTGTGTATATAATTTTGGATGCACAATACCTGTGCTCATCATCTGGATTAAGTTACTAGCCTTGTTGTGTTAGCTAAGGTGTTGCTTGTTCCCTGTATGTTTTCATTGTCCACTATTAGGTCCTACATCATGAATAGCTGTACCACTGTTTAGTACATGGTACTCTTGTTTATATCATGCTTGTATTTGTGTACATTTATATATATATTTATTCTTACTTGTATCTTGGCTCCTTACCCCCTGCCCCAGGTCGCACCTGGAATCAAGCCTTGGCTCAGTGTGCCTTTCACGGTAATCAACATTTAAATAAATAAATACATAGTGATATACTGCAGAACACTTGTAATAATTGTACTTTTGGGAAATGGAAAACCAGAAGCCAGCTAATACTTTTGGCACCCCCGGTACAAAAACGACATTCAGCAAGCATCAGTGGCACTTGGACAGAGGCAAGTATGTCTGCTGGCATCCACTGCAGTAGACAGGTAGGTGGCACCCCTCTTTATCCAAGGTTTCTACACTACACAACAGGTTAAATATATACTGGTTTTCCTTCAAATATGGCAGGCACTGTGGAATTTCTTAAAATGTTCTGAAGTGAAGGTGGAGCTAGTGAAATGTATCAAATGCCTCATGTTCACCACTGTTCCACATTATGAAATAATTGGGGACTTCCACTGTAGTAAAAGCATTGTTTTCCCTGAACTCATAAAAGAATTACAAGTGCTGAAGGGAGAGATTTTTAGTTTACAGGAAATAAATAAAACTGAAAAGTTTGTGAAACAGTTAAGCTCTGATACTGTTGTCCAAGAAACAAGGAAGGAATCACAAAAATGATCTCAAGAAAAAAAGAGAAGAAGAGGAAACATCAGAACAGGAAGACAATGTGGCCTTAAAGGGCCGAGATGAAAGCCCACAAAAAAGTAATTCTGAGGAGTAGGACTTGATGACTAGGAGAAGGGGAATTAAAAGAGGTTGCGGTAACAGTCTATTAAATAATCAGAATGACCAAGAGGTCTGACAGAGGGCAGGAAAAAAAGGTACAAGAGCAATATCAGGAAATTAAGTCCTTCATCTGAGTAGTAGTTTTACCCCACTCCAGAATATTAATGAACCAGACCCAGAGTTAAGTATCTCCCACTTACCCACCCAACAAATTGTTATACGCGACTCAGTCATTCGCTTTACATATTCAGTAATATGCAAGATCAAATGGGAAAACAAAATGGTAACATGTCTCCCCGGTGCAATAATTCAAAATGTGAATGCTTGGATTGAGCCACTTATCAACAAAAAGTCAGCAGTCATACTCCATGAAGGCACAAACGATATAGGAAAGCTGAATGAAAAAGACAAATGCCATGATCTCTTAAATCTATCAGTCAACGTTAGGGCCACAGGTTCAAAGGCTGTGGTTTCAAGCATTTTACCCATCCCAAGAGCCCATAATGAAAAAGAAAACTGACAGTCTCTCGAATACACACAAGACTGTCAAATTGGTGCAGAAAAGAAAGCATAGATTTTATAAATCATTGATCTGACTTTAAAAGCAGCATGAATCTATATGCTAGAGATGGGTTGCACTTAAGCAAATTAGGTGCAAGAACCCTGGGGAATACACCAAGCTCCACCCTCGAAAAACTGACTTTAAAGTAAATAAGAAGGGGGAAATCTGGGTAAACAATGATAAGAATAAACACACTGAGGTTAAAAACCATATTTAATTTCAAAGTATAAGTTCCATCAAGGGTGATAATATATTAAAATGTGCATTAATTAATGCCAGAAACTTTAGATGTAAAATGAATGAACTTGCAGCACTTGCCACCATGCAAAACTTTGCCATAATAGCAGTTACAGAAACATGGGGTGAAAACGATATCGGGGGGGAAAAGAGATTCTTAGCTTGTATAACAGAGATAGAGAACAGAAAAAAGCATTTGTCAATATTGAATGTTGGCTTGCTGGCACTACCATTGGTACTGTAGGTGTTAGAGAGCTGCATAATAGGACTGGCAGTGAAGTAGTGAAGTGTCGCCGACCCCAGCCCCACCATGCAGAGAGTGCAGGCATTGGGGTGTGCCTTTGGGTCATTGTTCATAACGCACATGCCATTTCACCCCACCCTACCCTGCAGAGACCAAGTGCCACAATGTGCCTTGGGTTCCTCGGGCCTTACGCTCACCCCATTCCATAAGGAAATATACTGACATGGGTGCAGTGTAGGAGAATGGGGTGAATGCTGGGGTCGAAGAGTCCAAAGCACACCTCGATGCCTATGTGGCTGCAGGGTGGAGGTGGAATGGCGTGAGCATTACAGCCAACAATGCCAAGTCACACTCCTGACGCCTGTCAGTCTGTACAGGGTGGGGCATTATAGGTGGAAACCCTAATGCCCAGGGCATTTGTTAGTATTTTCACTCCAAATTTTCAACATGGGCCATTTGTGACCCCACCTCATGAGCAGTGGCACTATGAGTTTGTTTGCCGAAATGTGATTTTGTATGGGTAGTGTGCATTTTGGCGCCACAGGTGCAAAAACACATTTTGGGCAGGATGTGAAAAATGACAGCTGCACTGTGCATGAGGAGGTGTAATAAAATGGCATTGTTGAAAATCTGAAGTGAAAATAAGACAAACTGGTGACATCACTAGCGTGCGTAGAAACTGTGCAAAGCATGCCTGTAACGCAATTATTTTGAGGATTTGTTTAACCAAATTTTCAACATAGGCATTTTGGGAACTGCAGTCATGAACAGTGTCACTGTGATTTTGTTAATCTGGCACGAACACTGATTTCCCACAGCAACCGCGCCATTGTGTGACACGTGCGAAAACACATTTCAGGCAGGATGCGAAAAATGACAGCTGCACTGTGCATGAGGAGGTATAATAAAATGACAAGGGTGAAAATATGGGAAATTGATGATGTCATGAGCGTGTACAGAAACTGGGCAATGCACACCCGTAGCACAATTATTTTGGTTACTTTTTTTTATCACATTTTCAACATAGGCATTTTAGGACCTCCACTCATGAACAGTGTCACTGTGATTTTGCTAATGTGTCCTGAACATTGATTTTGCACAGCGACCGTGCCATTGTGCGCCACATGCTCGAAAGCACATTTTGAACAGGATGTGAAAAAGGACAGCTGTACTGTTCATAAGGAGGTGTGAAAAAGGGGCAATGCTGAACATCTGGAGTGAAAATATTAAAAATTATCAAAGTTACGAGCGTGTGTTGAAACTACACAATGCACACTAGTAACAGCCATTACAAAATTTTCACCAAATTTGCAAGATAGGTTTTGGGACTCCACCTCATGAACAGTAGCATTGTCATTCCATTAATCGGTCCTGAAAGGTGATTTTGCACAGTGACTGAGAAATTACCTTTCAGGGTTGAGTAACAAGATGACAGTGCATGTGTTCATGAGGTGGGGTCCCAAGTATCCCATGTTGAAAATTTGGAGGCAGAATTCCAAAAAATGGCTGAGATATGCACCTAAGTTGGAAAAAAAAACTATTTATACCATTATACAACTTACCGGTATTTCTTTAGTTCACGGTCAGCTTTGAAGAGTGCAGACATGTTCCCAGTCCACCGAAGATCGTTATGCCAAGCTCTGGAGGTAAGTATGGGGTCAGGGGTGTGTGGGGAGGTGGGTATGCAGAGGGTGGGGGGTTGGGCAGGAGGTGCCACAGACAGCACAGGACCATTTTTTTTTTCTTTCAGGTTCAATTTTCTTTTTTGCAGGTGTGTAAAACTGTTCTGCATGTGTACTGAGCTCTGACAGCCATCTCGGTCATGGCAGATTGTCCCACCGTGAACTCAGTGCACATGCACGAGTTCACTGCAACTGCAGAAGTGAAGTTGCACATGCACAGTTGCTCACACATGTGCATTGAGCTCTGGAGGCCATATTGAGAATGGCAGGCCTTATCGGAAGTGACAGGACAGTAAAGTAGTGTGCCCATGGGGGAATGCTTCAACTTGCAGAATGATCTTGCTGCAACTCCAGATTTGTTGTTGGGTTAGATCCGGTGGGTCATTTTCACTTTCTGATCACAAGACAGCAGCACAACTCTGCCCCTGCAGCCACAAAAAGGAGGATAAATCCAACCGGTGCAATTGCAGACCCATAAGCCTTACCTCTATTATACGTTAAATCCTGGAAAACATCTTTAGGGATAAAATACTTGAACAAGTGCCAAACGAAGATACAGACCAACATGATTTTGTAAAGGGCAGGTCATGTTCTACCCATTTACTCAGTTTCTATGAAAAAGTTTGTAAAACTTTAGATAATAATAGTCCATGTGACATACTTTTCCTTGACCTGAATAAGACTTTTGATATGGTGCCACATTGAGCCATTTTACAAAAACTTCAAACGAAAGGGCTAAATTACAAAATAATAAGAAGGATAGCTGAGTGGCTTAATAAAAGGATCCAGAGAGTGGTTATAAATGGTTTTCGCTGGAGTTATGGGATGATGACTAGTGACGTGCCTCAGGGGTCAGTCCTTGGACCAGTTATTTTCCAAATCTTCTTATCAGACCTTACCAGAGATCTGTCCAATTCGACTATCAAATATGTAGAAGATACTAAAATGGGTGGATCTTCTGCAACCACTGAGGAGAGAAATAGCATCCAAAATGACCTAAACTTAATTTCAGCCTGGGCAAAAAAATTGGAAGTGTTTTTTTAACGTAGGCAAATCCAAAGTGATGCATGTAGGAAAAACAAGTGCTTTACAAACGTACACATTGCACAACACAAAATAACTACAACTACCTAAGAAATAGATCTGGGTATCAGTATAATGGGAGGGCTTTAAGCCTGAGATTCAATGAGCGGAGCAACAATGTCACTCCTCCATCGACCTCAAAACGTCACTCATCCTGGACTCTCCCAGGATTCGTTTTCATTGCCCACTATCCACTCCTCCTCCTCCAGCAGCTTGTCTCTCTTACCCATGGGCTTCTTCCTAACCTACCTTTAGCTGACGGATTAATTTCCGGCACCTGTAGCGGGGGAACCCTCTCCTAGGGTTCTTTGCGTTGTACCCCTACTGGGTGGTATATCCCATGGATAGAGAGGGGGAAAGCCACAAAAGTAATCAAGTTACTCAAGCATTATACTAACATACTATTTGCCAGCAGATTAGGCCTTAAGGTCTATTGAGTCTGCTCGAACTTTAGATCCTTAGTTGGGTGCCGAGACCCTCCCATCCCTTGTGCTCCAGAAACCCGTATCATCCATCCCCACCCCCCCGGGACAGGCCATCATCTGATACATCCACTTTCTGTGTCTGTCCCATCCTCTCTTGAAGCCCTCCACTGTGGATCTCTGAACTAGCTCACCAGGCAGTGCATTCCAAGGGTCCACCACCCTCTCAGTGAAAACCTCCTCTCTTTTCCCCTCACCCTTCCACCTTCCAACTTCAAACCATGCCCTCTGGTGATACCTCCCTGCTTTAGTCTAAAGATCCCTTCCATGTTTACCCTATTTATTCCCTTGAGGTACTTGAAGACCTAAATCATGTCCCACCTGTCTCTCCTCTCCTCCAATGAAAACAGGCAGAGCTCCTTAAGTCTGTCCTCATACGTCAAATCCCCTAGTCCTCGTATCATCTTTCACATTATCACATATCTTATCATGTTGCGTAAGCACATTGAACTAGAGACCTTGAAAACACAGAGCAGTGTAATGATGCTGTCTCTAAGGCAAATAAAATAATATGGTCATTACAAACAACATACCGTCTAGGGACAAAAGTGTAATTTTCCCCTTGTACAGTGCATATGTCAGCCCGCAGCTTGACTTTGCTTCCCAGTTTTGGTGTCTGAATAAAAACAGTGTGTAAAGCAACTGAAAAGGGTACAAAAACAGGTTACAAAATTAATACCAGAGATAAGAAACTACCCAATGAAACTAGGCTAACTAAACTTGTACTAATGTCATTGGAAACAAGGAGACTCGGGGGGATCTCATGCAGATGTTTGACATAATATATAACCCAGTCTTTGTTTAGTAAAATTAATTTTTATTTTGAACACATTCATAATTAGAAGGGACTCCCTCAGTACTCATGCAGAGCTGCTGGCAGGGGATGGTGACTGGAGCCCCCCGAGTAGCACTGCATCAATAACATACTGGCAGGGCAACCACACTGGCGAACCTTCATCTCTTAGCTCCGACTGCAGCAAGCACCGACAACAGTTAAAAGCAACATGGTGCCAATATGCATAACCAGGAGGAGCAAGCACGACAAACTGTGTGAGCACCTGTTTTGAACCACATGTCACACTACACTGCACAGTAGATAACCATGATGTGATGTAAGTAGTGGTAACACAACAGATGCTGTGTTGTTTGTGGCTGGAGGAGGAGCATACAGACCTGCCACCACTGCCACCACTCTCGCTACTGTGTTGGGGATCTGAGATGAAGTGACAGGTTGTAGGGAACTTTTAGCATTTAAATTATAGCTCTCAGGACCATCCCTGACCAATCACAGCCCTTCCTTCAGTTGTGCACGAGGTACTCATGTTACTGTAACAGTGCCTCATGCACTGAGCCACTTTAATGGGTTCTTCTTGCTGACTACTTGTACCATCAGTGTTTTAAATTAAAAAAAGGGATCTTTATTTTTAAATTTAGTACAGTTAGCGATCTACAATAATGTTATGGGTCCGTTTGAAGGGTCTCTTATGGATCTGATAGTGCTGTCTCTTGCATTCTTAGGACTGCAGAACTCTTCAGCTTCAGTCTGTAGTCCTCTGGTCCTAAGAACATGAGGAGTGATGCTCTTATATCTGTAAGAGGCACTCCAAATGAACGACCCATAAACTTATATACAAAAACTAAGTAGCGCACAAGACAAAAACATTTGAGGCCCAAGCCCTGGTGGTTCAGTCCTAGTAAAGTCTTGAATCAGTGCCATATGTGCTGGCTACAGTAGTTCTGTTCCTCCACATGTATTATCAGCCCTGTGATCTCCCTGCCTGCCACAACTGACCAAGAAGGGCCAGTCACCTGCTTCCAGATCACTCGCTTGTGATGTCACAATCAGTATAGTCACAGTGCTGATGAGGTATGAAAAGGAACTCAACTAGATCTGTCAGTCAGTACAGTCAGTTTAATAAAGTGCACATTAATAATATCAAGTAGAAAACCTAATGACTAAATGGAAAAAAAAGACAAAATACTTTTAGAAATAAAAAGTAACAACTGACTTTTTAATAATTAATAACATTTTCATTTTCTAGCCCTTATTTGTTTCTGTGGGGCCCTAAACATTTTGAAATTGTGCCCTTCGTCTGAATTTCTGTTAACCTCCTTATCTACTATGGCAGTTACTTACTGGCCAAAATTTAAATGTATATGGAATTTTATAGCTAATTTTGTGCATATAATATAGATTTCACTGGCATTTATAACAGCTCTTGTCTATGTATATGACATACCTTTGATGTAGCATCATACTCCTTATATATAGATATCATCATTACTGTGTATTTATACTGAATTTTTACAGTTGACCATTTGCATGAAATATGGATCCCATTGGGTTTTCTGGATGGTGTCTATTTACATACATACAACAGCTTAATCTGGTTCAAGGTTAGTTGACATTCATCTGTATCCCCTTCCCCCCGGTCGTGCCTGAAAATAGGCAGGATTTGTCTAGTGCACTTACCCGGTCAACAAAAACTAAATAAAATAAATAAATAAATAAACATGCACGATGGGCTTCTGGTGTAGCATGGTAGTTTTACCAGGATCTGTCTAAACAGGGAAGAACGAAACTGTGTCTCGTATAAATTTGCATGCATTTATGATCTGTGTGTTTATCTGTCCTGTTTCAGTCTTTGTGAGGTACTGAGGGGTGACACTTCAACACTGACATACCAGTCATACCACCAGTCATACAAGTATTTGGAATATCATAATGGCTAATCAAAGTAAGACACCATGCTAGAAGGAGCATATTTGCAGCATCTCACAGAATTTATTTGTAGAAGTGAAAAACTACGCTTTATCTGAAGACTCTTGATGTCTAAATAACAGTTATAGTTATCTGTTGTTAATGTTGCCATGTGTACTAGCCACTTTAATATTTTGAAATGCATCATTCTGACATCACTGTCGTTTGCAAAATTAATAAATAGCACCTGTATAGGAACTGTCAACCTTGAAAAAGTTCTAGTAGGAGCATGAAAAGGTGATGGGTAATTCTATGAGGTGTGTGGTCACCTTCGGCTATATGCCTAGCACCTTACAGTAGCAAATTAAAGTATTTTTATGCTTGCTTGTGCGCATGCGCAAGAAACATCTTATGATAGTAGCAGGTTTCAGAGGCATGTCAGTGTTGTGGAGAAGGCCGGCAGTGCTTTTTTGGGCTTGTCTGTCTGGCACCAATTAGTGAGCATGCTGTCTATGACAGCAGTGTTAAAGTGTGCCACCAACTTAAAACAAATTCACCGCTGCCATCAGGGAGTGCCCCGTCATTGCAGCGTCAGCTCCTTCTTCACCCGTTCGTGAACAGTCTGCATGCAGGCAGTGCCGGGATACTGGGGTTACAGCAGAGACAGCTGAGGCAGTCTCCAGTGTGCGCTCCCCATTGTTTGAGGGCCGGGGATACCAGGGTTACAGCAGACAGAGCTGATGGACTGAGAGTTGCACAATACTGTAATTTGAAAATGTCTGCCATGTCCATTGATTAGTTTGTCTGAAATAATAATGTCGGCAGGTGTACACTTTCACCAACCTGCCTATTCTACTTCTTGTTGCATTTTTTTTTCCGTCTCTTGGGAGGACCAAAAATCATAATGGCCCTTTTCTGGGCTGAAACTGAAAGGGGTGGGTAGGTGTGTGTAAATTGCTTTGATGAACTGTGACAGTTGGAGTGCTGTGGGGTGTGAGTGACTGACTGGCTCACTTGCTGTACATTGTCACTGCTGTGCAAGCCGATTGGGAAGGGAATAATCAATGCTGCTCAGGGGTAATTTGTGTATTGGTATTAGTTACCCAAAATGTCAGGAAATGGAAACAACAAGCCCATTGGTAATTGGCGAATTGGCGGCACTGCTGCGGTGAAGATGATCCATAAGCCTCAACCCATTGGTGTAGACTGAGAGAGGGGGTGGAGCATGTGTGGAGGTGCCAAGGAGCAGATAATCATCTGAAATCCTCTGGTGGATGTACTTCGGCTGGAAGGACTGGTAGGTTGGAGCCCTGAGGTCGAGCGTCATGCCTGCTGTATGCTGACTCCCGGGCATGGTCCACGGCATTGTAAGAAACTCAGGCTAGCAGCATAGAAGACTACTACAGCAGCAGTCAAGATTCATCCCATCATCCAAGCCAAGGCGTCGACAAGCAGGAGGATGGTGGCGTCGGGCGAAGTCGAAGTATATCTTATCTAACACAGACAAATCTCCCACCTTTCGGTCATCTCAATTTCAGGACAACACAGGATGACAATCTGTGCACTCACTGTGCACATCAATAGGCATCACAGGCATTGGTGGGTGTCACTATGTCAGACGATTGTTAGACTGTGAGGGACCGTGGGTGCTGCAGACTGAGTCAGACTGCTCCGGAGGAGAGGATTCACTAGGAGCATGGACTTGGAGTACAGAGTTATTACAATACCAGTACCAGCACAATAAGCCTGCCTAGCAGACAGCTGGTTCTGACCACTGTATCATTTTTTGCAATATAAAAAATGGGTTATGGACTATCTCTCTTGAGAAATGCTGAAACAGCATGTGAGTATGACACACACACACACACACACACACACACACACACACACACACAGGTTTTAGATACAAGGTGCTACCTGGAAGGCCCAGAGCTAATTACAGACTTTAACTAAGTTAATTATAGCTGTAGTCACTAACAGGGAAAATCATAAACTTTGATAATGCTTAGAGGAAGAAGAGGAGGTTGTGACGTTTTAGTGCGAAGTCATAAAAGATGCTTTCATGTCCTGGAAGGGGGAAGCTTATCATAAGATCAAAGACAGTCATTTGAAGAACATGAGTTATGCTGAGGTTGAAGAATTTACTGCTTGGAAAAGACATCCTGTTTTTATATAGATATATATTTTTGTATATATTCTGACAGGGACGAGCTAGGTGACCTCATGCAAATAGGTAGGGAAAATCAGCTTTTAAACATTATTCTGTTTTCCTTCAGATATACTTTTATCTAGACTCTGACCAAGAAACATCTGTGAGCACTTTAAGCAGGTATTTAGAGAGAGAGAGACAAGTCTAAGTACTGTAGTAGGAACTGCACTGTTAAAACCTGTTTTGTTTAATAGATTTGTATGTCTTGTGATATAATATTTCTGTATTTTATGTGTTCCATATTTTTTATCTATTTTAGTAAAACATTTTTAGAGCCTACTTGGTCTGTCTTTGATTTCTTTCCTTTTACAAGTGGAGTATATATGATTAAAGCGGACACTGTACATAAGCTTGAATGGTGATACCAAACTGGAAAAAGGTAAGCGTTTTAAATTTGAAGCCTTTTATTACAGTTTTTAAGGGTTAATTTCTGTACACCTGGTTAGGTGCCCATAGGCAAAGATATCTGGCCCCCAGAAGACAGAATTATCTGAGCCTGTACATTGGGTATGCTAACAAGAGGTTCACAGTTTGAATCCCTCCAAGATTTGAGACCAAAGGTTGATTTGAATCCACAAAAACAGACAAGAGGGTTACTTTGTTCTGTTAACTGTTCACAAGACTGTGCTTAGAGGTTGTCACTTTGAGAGTAGAGGACTGATCTGCTGAGTGGGTTTGTGACAGATTGGTTGAGAGCGGTATGGATAATTTTGGTATTACAAGCTTTTATTGTTCAGCGTGTCAGCTTGAGACCGTAAGTTCACTTGCAAAGAAAGAAAAAGGCAGTGATTTATTTTTAAAAAGGAAACAGAACTATATCAAATGGTGTACAGTCAAGTTCCTATCCATTTTATTTTTTTCTAAAAGTGCAAATCAGAGTAGCAGTAGTGAGGGAAGAAGATGGCTTCCGACTACAGCAGGCACACTGTAGACTCCTCAAAGCAGTTGTGCAGGGACAGAGGAGTCCCATTTGTGGTGAAAGCCAGCAAGCAGAACCTCATAGATGCCCTGATGGTAGCAGATACCCAGAGCAGTGAGTCATGGACCGTGACTGAAAAGGACCAAACCTCAAGTGTGGCAGGGCTAGTGACCATTGTCCAGATCTGGTGAGGATGACAGCAGGGCCACTGTCAGTGAAGAGCCACAGCAGCAGGAGATGGTCATCAGTATCCTGGATCCAGAAGTACTCAGGCTGCAAACTGAGTTGGGCAGGATGTAGCTGGAGTTCCAGGAGAAGATGGAGTGAGAGAAGTGAGAGGCGGACCGTGAGGCAGAGCGAGAACACTGTGAGGCAGAGTGAGAATGCCGAGAGGCAGAGGGAGGCAGACCATGCAGAGCTTGAGTGCCAGTGAGCTGCAGAGGAGAAGAGAGAGGAGCACCAGAGGCAACATGAACTGGAGAAGCTACGACTCCAACCAGCGGCACCAGAGCAGGTAAGTGGTTGGGTTTAACTGGGACTGCAGGACTGGGTTACAAATTGAACTCCAAATTAATAGCCAGATTTAAAGAGAGGGAGGATATGGATGCATCTTTAAATTCTTTTGAAAAAGTTTGTATTCAGGCTAAAATTCCTAGGATGTCCTGGAGCTTCCAGCTATCCCCATTACTTACCGGGAAATCTTGGGATGCATTGGGTCAAATGGACAATGAGGACAGTGACAATTACAGCAAACTTAAAGCTGCACTGTTAAAAAAGTTTGAATTAACTGCTGAGTCATGCAGAGCTAAATTCCATAAGCTCAGGAGAAGCCCTGAGATGAACTACAAGGAGCTAGCCATGAAACAACGTCAGTTTTTAAAACGTTGGTGGGAAGGAATTGAGGCAAACTCTGTTGATAAAATTAAAAATGTGATTCTGTTTGAACAGTTTTTCTGGGCGTGCCCAGCAGAGCTGAAAACCTGGCTGAAGGACCGAGATCCCAAAACAATGCAAGAGGCTGCTGAACTCTTGGACCACTATGCCAAGAGCAGACCTGCTCTGAGAGTGAATGGGGCGGGTGTGGCAGTGCAGAAAGGGAAAAGCGCACCTTTGGGGCAGCTAAAACCCTCACTGCCTCCACCAAAACCAGTTAGCCCCAGGTTTCAGAAAAAAGATTTTTCTGAAAGGAGAAGTGAATGTTGGATATGTAAAGAAATTGGGCATATTGCAGATAGTGTCCCAAAAAGACAAGCAATAATAGTCAAGGTGGTGCTTGAAAAGAAGTGGGCTGTTTCTACGTCCCTGGAAGCATGCCAGTGAACATGAGGGAACACATGCACCCAGTCATGGTGAATGGTGTACCGACTCAGGGGTTAAGAGACACAAGGGCATCCCTGACATTGGTAAAAGGGGATCTGATACAGCCTGGTCAGCTTATACCTAATAAATACATCACTGTCCAAGGGTTCACTGGTGAAGAGAAAACATTGCCACTGGCCAGTGTTCTCCTGGACTGAGGTGAACCGGGGGAACTGTGCAACAGGTAGCTGTAGCCCAAACCTTAGCAGTAGATGTGATCCTGGGCAACAATCTCAAACAGGAGATGGTATGTGCAGTTACCCGTAGCCAAGCTGCAAGGGAAAATTGTAGTTCCCTGAACCCCACAGAAGCCATTGTGGAAACCACTGAGAGGCTGATTCCCCAGCCTGTGTCTCCAGATGGGGAGACTAATGAAAAGGGAGTAGAAATTTCCCCAGTAGCAAGTAACCACACAGCTACAGAGGGTTACTCCAAAAAGGGAGGGGTGACCCATTGCCAATGGGTTGGGATTGACAGTGATCCTGAGGGCCCTGACGCTAGTGCTAGGGACCCTAGTTTAGCGACTGAAGGGGACCTGTCCCATGCCTTGGGACTGTGTGAGGGGTTTGGAGCTGCTCAGAGGATTCACCCTAGTTTAGAGAAGCTGAGGGCTTGGGCAGACTTGGACAGTGCACAAGGAGGTGATGGCAGACATAAGGTTTATTGGTAAAATGGACTTATGTATACTCAGGCTGTGCAGATAGAGGCAGAGATGCTAGGCAGGCAGCTTGTCATTACCCAGGGATATCGTGAGCAGTGGCTCAAAATTGCACATGATATTCCCTTGTCTGGTCATCTGGGAATCGCACACAATATGCAGCAGTTAGCCCAGAATTTCTACTGGCCTAACTTCACCCATCAGGTGAAGGAGTATTGCAGGTCTTGTCACCAGTACCAAGAAATAGGGAAGGTGGGCAAGAAAACCCAAGCTGCCCTGATTCCATTGCCCATAGTGGAGGAGCCATTCCAGAGGGTGGGAATGGATATTGTGGGGCCTTTAAATATCCTCAGCTCCTCAGGGAAGAGATTCATCCTGACTGTGGTGGATTATGCCACCCGGTACCCCGAGACAGTCACCCTATCCTCACTGAGAACAGACAAAGTGGCAGATGCCTTACTTGGGATTTTCTCCCATGTCAGGTTTTCGCAGGAGGTAATCACCAATCAAGGGGGTTCTGTCATGTCGGACCTGATGAAATGTTTATGGGAAAAGTGTGGGGTGGTGCAGAGATGCACAACACTGTATCACCCACAAGCCAATGGACTGGTGGAACGATTCAATGGTACCCTAAATTCAATGCTCCGGGTATTTGCTGAACAGCATGGGAGGGACTGGGAGAAATACCTTCCCCACCTATTGTTTGCATACAGGGAGGTGCCCCAAGAGTCAACAGGATTTTCCCCCTTCGAACTGTTATATGGACACCAGGTACGCGGGCCCCTAGACTTGATCCGGGAGGACTGGGAAGGCAAGCACGCCACCCAGGGAACTCCCATTGTGGATTATGTCCTTAGGTTTAGGGAAAGGCTGAAGGAGCTTATGGGTACAGCCCAGAGCAATCTGGCAGCTGCCCAACAGAAACAAAAAGTCTGGTATGACTGCAGAGCCGGAGCTCGCTCGTGCATGGTGGGTCAGAAAGTCATGGTCCTTATTCCGGGCCGGAAAGACAAGCTGCAGGCTGAGTGGGCAGGACCGTACAAAGTGGTTAGGATGGTAAATGATGTGAACTACATTGTGGAGTTACCTGACTGAAGATAGACAGAAAGGATGTACCATGTCAACATGATGAAGTCATATGCAAATAGGGCTGACATGGTGTTTGCAGTGTGTAGTCCTGGGGAGGGGACGGATGAAGGAGACCCGCTTCTGGACTTGCTGGAGGAAAGTAAGTAGGAGACCTCTGTGGAGGCAGTAAAATTGTGTTTCCAGCTGACCCCGGATCAGATCCAGAAAGTAAGGGAGGTTTTAGCAGACTTTGCCCCATTGTTTAGTGCCAAGCCTGGACTACCCCCCTTAGTGACACACGATGTGGAGACAAGGATACAGATACCCATGTGGTGGACAGCATATTGGGTGTCAGAAGCTGTCCAAAAGGACATTAGGAGGGAAGTGGAGGAGATGCTGGATATAGGGGTAATCCAGAGATCCCACAGCCCCTGGGCTTCACCCATAGTCCTTGTACCTAAGCCAGATGACTCTACTCATTTCTGTGTGGACTATTGTATACTGAATGCAGCCATGAAGTCAGATGCCCACCCGATGCCCCAGACAGATGAACTCCTGGACAAGTTGGAGGGGCGAGGTATCTTACGACGATTGACCTGACAAAGGGGTACTGGCACGTAGAATTGACAGACAGAGCTAGGGCGAGGTCAGCCTTCATCACTCTAATAGGCTCATTTGAGTTTAAAGTAATGTCTTTCAGAATGAAGAATGCCCCGGCCACTTTCCAAAGGTTGGTGAACCAGGTGTTAAGTGGTGCTGAGGAGTATGCCGTGGCGTACCTGGGTGACATTGTCATCTTCAGTAGCAGCTGGGAGGAATACCTATCCCACCTTAGGGAAGTGCTGGGAAGGATACAGAGGGCCAGGCTCACTGTTAAAGCCAAGAAGTGCCAGGTGGCCATGGGAGAAGTGGCATACCTCAGGCATGTGGTAGGCCGGGGACAGCTCCATCCTAACCAAATAAAAATAGAAGTAATCCAGGCATGTCCCAGACCAGAAACACAGAAGCAGGTCAGGAGTTTTCTAGGGACAGCAGGGTACTACAGAAAATCTGTACCCAATTACAGTGTCCTGGTTGCTCCCCATCTGACTTGACAAAGAAAAGAATGCCCAAGAAAACTACCTGGGGCCCAGCCTGTGAAGAAGCCTTTTCCAAACTAAAGGAGGCAATGTGTAGTGCTCCTGTTTTGGCGAGTCCTAACTATAGCAAAACATTTATTGTTCAGACTGACGCCTCAGACATGGGTATTGGGGCAGTACTGACTCAGACATCCAGCCAAGGGACAGATCACCCAGTAGTGTACCTGAGTAGGAAGTTACTTCCCAGATAGCAAGCATACTCCACGGTGGAAAAGGAGTGTCTTGCCATAGTGTGGGCCCTAAAGAAATTAGAGCCATACTTATATAGGCAGCATTTTGTGGTGCAGACTGACCACAACACTCTGGTTTGGCCGATGCAGATGGGAAAGAACAATGGTTGATTGCTAAGATGGAGTCTTGCTTTGCAAGGGTATGATATGACAATATTACACAAGGCTAGAGCCAAAAATCAGAACTTAGATGGGCTGTCTAGGGTCTAAGAGAAGTGAACTGACTTGGGAAGCTCATCCAATGCAGAGGCTAGAGCCCCAAAATTCAGTCTAGGTGGGGAGGAATCGTGACACTTGGACAGCTGGTTCTGATCACTGTATCATTTTTTGTAATATAAAAAAATGGGTTATAGACTGTCTGTCTTGAGAAATGCTGAAACAGCATGTGAGTAAGACACACACACGCACAGGTTTAGATACAAGATGTTACCTGGAAGGCCCGAAGCTAATTACAGATTTTAACTAAGTTATTTATAGCTGTAGTTGCTAAGAGGGAAAATCATAAACTTTGATAATGCTTAGAGGAATAAGAGCAGGTTGTGACGTTTTAGTGCGAAGTCATAAAATATGCTTTCACGTCATGGAAGGGGGAAGCTTATCATCAGATCAAAGAGAGTCATTTGAAGAACAATGAGTTATGCTGAGGTTAAAGAATGTAATACTTGGAAAAGACAACTTATTTTTATATAGATATATTTTTTTATATATTCTGACAGGAAGGAGCTAGGTGACCTCATGCAAATAGGTGGGGAAAACCAGCTTTTAAATACTATTCTGTTTTTCTTCAGGGACACTTTTATCTAGACTCTGACCAAGAAACATCTGTGAGCACTTTAAGCAGGTATTTAGAGAGAGAGAGACAAGTCTAGGTACTGTAGTAGGAATTGCACTGTTAAAACCTGTTTTGTTTAATAGATTTGTATGTCATATGATATAATAGATCTGTATTTTATGTGTTACATATTTTTTTATCTATTTTAGTAAAACTCTATTTTTAGAGCCTACTTGGTCTGTCTTTGATTTCCTTCCTTTTACAATTGGAGTATATATGATTAAAGCAGACACTGCACATAAGCTTGAATGGTGATACCAAACTGGAAAAAAGGTAAGCGATTTAAATCTGAGGTCTTTTATTACAGTTTGTAAGGGTTAATTTCTGTACACCTGGTTAGGTGCCCATAGGCAAAGATATCTGGCCCCCCGAAGACAGAATTATCTGGGCCTGTACATTGGGTACGCTAACAAGAGGTTCACAGTTTGACTCTCTCCAAGACTTGAGACCAAAGGTTGATTCGAATCCACAAAAACAGACAAGAGGGTTACCTTGTTCTGTTAACTGTTCACAAGACTGCACTTGGAGGTTGGCATTTTGGGAGTAGAGGGCTGACCTGCTGAGTGGGTTTGTGACACTGTACACTTGACTTTTCCAGTCGGTTTAAAACTTTACACTGTCTGACTGTCTTATCCTGTGTGGCTGTGTCACTGTGTTGAATGGGGTGGGTTTAGTAAAATTACTAGATAAATAAAATTAACCTGGCTGGGGTCTGGAGGAGGTGGTTTGGGGGAAGGGGAGTAGGGAATAACGATCAAAAAATCAGCTTGTCTGTGCAGTGCAGTTGTGCACCATGCCAGTGACCAGTCCCAATGTGGGTCCTGTATTTTTGTTGAATTCTTGGACTGTCACTATTCACTCCTCCCCCTCCTGTACCTAGTTTGATGCCTGTGCAGTGCTCTAAAAAATCAGTAGTTAATGGTTCCAATAGAGGTGCCAGGTTTGAGCACAACACATGTAGCAATGGCAAACTGGCTGGAAACCATTTCTGACTGTAGTTAAACTGTTTGGGCCCTGGTGACCTCTGGTGGTGCCGCTCTTTATGAAAAGTGGTGTCCATGCTCATCTGTACTTTTCAGATATTACTCCTTTCCTTGTTCCAAACAGGTCTTCTTCTGGAGCTAATATAGACTTGATATACACAGTAGTAAACCCTGACACTTCAATACACAATATGATTGCAACCGGACTGTCACCTAGGGGAATGTGAGAAGGATTAATCAGGGCATGGGATGGGAAAGGTGGCCTAGGAGAGTTATGGGGTCAGAGGTCCTGACCTGGGCTTGCTTCGCTCTTGGGGGGGGTGAGGTGGGAAACTGGGAGGGATAAATCAGGACATGGGTGCATGGGATGGGAAAGGTGGCCCAGGAGAATTATGGGGTCAGAAGTCCTGATCTGGGCTTGCTTCATTGGGGAGCAACAGCTGTCAGTTTTGAGTACAAATTTAAAATTTCTGGTTACTCCCCTGCTGCTCACTGATCCAAAATGAATAAGCTACTGGTTTGTGAGGAGATTGCCAAAAATCCCTCAGTGCTTGTGTGACAGTGGCAACAATGCCTTACCTGTTTACCAGAGAACAATAATAATAAAAGGTTTACCATGTTTTCATGACCACTTCAGTCTATTGAAAGTGACACTGTCAGCTGTGAAAAAATCTTAATTTCAGCCTCAAGTCTCGGTAAAGTGTGGTTGTGCAAAACAAAGTGGTGTCTTTTTATTCTTTTCAGCACAACCTATATTTGAGTCTCAGTCAATTATTTATAATCAGTGGGGGTCATGGGCTTGGCAGACTGGCACGCTCGTCCCCATGGTTACAGCGATGCTTTGTTATTGCTGTAGCAGACAAGCAAGCACACTCCTCAAAGCACAAGCACTTTTCAGTGTGGTAGGGCACTGTAAAGCCACCCATCTTTGTAACTGATTGGCAGCAAACAGGGACGTGGCAACTAATAACACTGACTCAGAGATGAGACCCAAATGTTGCTAGTTTCAGTCACTGGATGTGGTCCTGCAGGATCAGCTAACCTGAGCTGTGACAGAACAGAAAGTACCTACTTTTGGCAGCAGTGACAGTGAATACAGAGAGACACTATGCCACCTGGACTCCTTTTGAGAAACTGCACACAACTTGTTGTTATAATTATTTTACAGATGTACAAAGTTGAGTGTAACATAACCGGTATAGATTTTCTCACTGCTCTCACTAGCAGTGATGCCGTTTCTGTCACCAACACTGCACAATTCATCAATATTCATTGGCGGCACTCAAGCATCGCAATCACAGACAGGTGATGAGTTACACACACAGGCTACCAGCCATACAGGCTACCATTGGAAGGAACTCTCCCATCACCCCTTGTTTTGAATCATGCAAAACATAATGTTCAAGCCAGCTTCTCGCATTAGAAGCTGATCCACTCTACTTTTGCATCAGTCCCTACCATGCGACAATAGGTAATTCTTTGACTAAACCAGGACTGATCCTTTACAATTAGTGTTAAAAAACAAGTGAACCAGCTGTTTTTCAGAAAATTGTGGGTGGCTCTGAAAAGAGCTTTTTGGTTTAGGTGTCGGTCACTGCTGCTTCTGTTTATTTTGCTTTGTCGGCTTTTTCCATTTTCTTGGGCAACAGCATAGCCTGGATGTTGGGCAGCACCCCACCCTGGGTGATGGTCACCCCTCCCAGCAGCTTGTTGAGCTCCTCATCATTGCAGACAGCCAGCTGCAGGTGCCATGGGATTATGCATTTTTTTCTTGTTGTCCCAGGCTGCGTTATCGGCCAACTCCAGGATTTCAGCCACCAGGTACTCGAGCACAGCGACCAGATAGACTGGGGCTCCAGCCCCAACTGATTCCATGTAGTTTCCCTTCCACAGCAGCCTGTGCACCCAGCCAACGTGGAACTGCAGCCCGGTCTGAGAGGAGTGAGTCTTGGCCATAGCACAGGCCTTTCCGCAGGTCATTCCTCCACATCCAGATATGTATGCTGTTTTTATTTTTCTCAATACCTGTAACTAGTACCAGGGGTCACTGAAACAGGGTGTTGTATTCTCTTTGGTTTGTCACCGCCAATGAGAACAGATTGGTGGATGCAATAACTAGCCAATCACCATAAAGAGAAAAAAAAACTGACCCAACAGATTGGACGCCTTGCGATCTCTAAATTTGCATGCTGGTGTAAATGAATTACAGGAAATATTGTTCACTCTGATTGGCGGTTGTGCTCAACCAATAAAAAAGTAAGCTTTTATAAAACTTATTTGCATCTCATTCCTCATTGGATTAAATGTTGCAGATGGCGTGTTTCAAACCAGTGTTAAGAGCAGGAGTTGCAATATGGTGGTTTCAATTTTATTTTTGTCTCTATCTTAATAAAACCTTTAGCTCAGAAATGTCTTTGTGATTTTGTTAACCCTTTCTGCTCTATGGGTGATCCTATTGACATGCCCGCTACAGAAGATCAGCTTGCCGTTCTCAGTCGGCGGCATCTGCTAACAAGTGTGTGAAAGTGCCGTGGATCACTGGCATTATTATACTTTTGTCTTCACATTACACCACAAGGACCCCTGCTATATTAAATGCTAGCTGATGGTGACAGGCAGGCATAAGGGAGCAATAGTAACAACAAAAAAAACACGTTCCTGTCAGCAGATCAGCTATTCCCACTGCCTGATGCACATTGCCAAGTTTATGAAAAGCACTGACAGAACAGCTGATCCTTGACAGCCTTTAGGCACTGGCGTGGAGCACTTGCTCTGAATATGCGAAGTCAAGGCATGATAATTAAAGAAGGCTATTTGAAGGCAGAATCTCGTGGTATGGCCAAAGGCATAGTCACTGACACACCTGGCAAACCATGGCATGCAGCAGACCAGCGGGAAGGGGGGTAGCAGGAGCCACCGGCATGTCTACAAATGTTCTCCCGGTTTTACTGGCCACTCTCAATTCTTTGCAAGTTGGGTTTTATTTGCCGCTGTCAATTCTTTGCGAGTTTTTTATGGAGGAGGGGTGAGGTCTACCTGGCAAACCTGTGTGATGTGGTGGCCCAGCGAACCTGATTGAGAAGTATACGCTGCCATCTCAATCAGGTCCGCCTGTGAGGAAAGGAGGCATAGCGTGGCTAGTAAGGGGAGGGCCGGGCAGGCTCTTTAAATGGCCCTGGTCAGAATAGTTCTGCTGCCTGTTGCTTCCGAACTGGATTATCAGCGGCTCAACAATGGTAAGCCTGCCTGAGAAGAAAAGATCCTCCTTGCTGCTGCAAGTCGACCGCTGAAGAGCCAAAGAACTGTGGAAGGCTGAGTGAGCTGGGGCAGGAACATTACTACAGAGCGAGGAGCAAGGGCGTAGCCATCAATACTCCTTGCATGCCATGACGTGCAGCAGACCAGCGGGGCAGCTAACAGGAGCCGCTGATGTGTCTGCAAATTTCCCTTTTTTTTTTTTTGCAGGCTTTCATGGCCACTCTCAATTCTTTGCAAGTTTATTAGGGAGTAGGGGTGGGGTGTTGTCTACCTGGCGAACCTGTGTGACATGGTGGCCTAGCGGACCTGATTGAGAAGTATATGCTGTCATCTCAATCTGGTCCGCCAGGAGGAAAAAGGAGGTGTGACGTGGCTAGTAAGGGCGGGCCGGTGGGCTCTTTAAATGGCCCTGGTCAGAGTAGTTCTGCTGCCTGTTGCTGCCGAACTGGATTATCAGTGATTCAGCGATGGTGAGCCTGCCTGAGAAGAAGAGATCCTTCTTTCTGCAGGAAGTCGACTGCTGAAGAACCGAAGAGCTGTGGAAGACTGAGTGAGCCAGGGCGGGAACGGTACTATGGAGCTAGAAGCAGCTGCAGCCTAGGGAGCTTTGCCATTATGCATGAGTTTGACAGATGCAGACCAGGAGGAGAGATCAGAGTTTAGAGCTGGAGGAGAGTGCATACAGCAGCAGCTCATACCGAGTGTCTGGACTGGCACTGCTGTTGGCTTGCAGTTGCTATTAGTAACTACACAGAAAAGCGAGTCTGTCAGATCTGCTGTGTGACTGACTCTGGGAGGGACCCACACTGCTGAGCCAGGCCAGCTAGGGGAGCTTAAGCAGAAGGCTGGTCTACCAGCGTATTGCCTTACTGCAATTTATCGAGTCCCTCCCGACTCTCTCTTTCTGCCTGGATCCTGTCGATCTCCGGTACTGTTCATGCCACACAGTGACTGTCTGCGTTGGTCTAGCCACTACCAGTCAGGAGCTTTGTTTTAATTGCAGAAGACCAGTACCACCGCACCGAGGCACAGGCCTTTCCATCAGTCACTGGCAGACAGTGAAGAAGAGACCATCACAGCTTACAGTCAGGTACTTGTGTGGGGTTAATTCGGATGTGTGGGGTGGGGGAGGGAGGGAGAGAGAACAAACCAAGTCCAGCTAGGTACGAATGTTTATTTAAGTACAAAACTTTACTAAGGTATGGTAAACCTTGACCTTGGGCAGGGGCTCCATAAGCAGACTATACTATAGGGGGTTAATTCATTGTTGTGTGTAATGTGTGCGGGGGGAGAGAGAACCAACCAAGTCCAGCTGTTTGAAATAAATTCATTGTTGTAGGGGGGTTAATTCATTGTAAGTGGCATGTGCTGTTGGGGGGTGTATGATAGAGATCCAACCAAGTCCTGCTGTATGAAATTATAACTACAATGTGGTCGTGGCCTTAAGGAGGGAGGGTTAGCAGTCATTAGTCCGTGATGTTGTGCACTGTGACTGCACCCTAATGTTACTGCTGGCACTGTGTCTTAACATTTCCAAGAATTGTATGTTAAGGCAAAGGTAATAATGAACTTCACATTTTGGATGCCTAATTTTGCAGTTCTCAGCACCGGGATGATGCTTTACTGTGACTAAGTGCTTGTTTTACTTTTATTACAAAGTAATACCGTATAGGGCCTATGACTAAAGCTGCTGCTGTTAATGCTGCCCATGACAACCTGGTTATTAGCTTATGCTAAATGTGATAAATAATTACTTTTATTATTATGAAATAATGCTCATTTTAATACAGTTACACAAACAAAGCATTATCCCGGTGCTGACAGCTGCAAACTGAGGCGGCCAAAATGAGGCGTTCATCATTATCTTTAAATACTTCTTGAAAATGAATGAAGACAGTGCCAGAGGAACATATTGGTTTGCATTTTATTCTGAACTGTGGTTTTGAGCACTGCTCCAAGAAGGACATTAAATATTCTCACTCAGCAGAAATGTGTGGCTTCGAGCACTGGTCCTAGAGTGAGAAGTGTGGTTTCTCTACTGTTTTTTTGAGCACCTAATAAGGTTTTGTCAGTGCTATGGAGTCTTTATCTTATGAATATATAAAGAAGCCAGCAGAAGGCCATTTGGTTTATCTAGTCAGATGAGCTACTGTCCCTGCCCTCCCTCCCCACACCTCCCTCCCTACCAATGATCCTTACTACCATCCCCCGATGCATATCCCAGCCTCTGTTAAAGCTGCCCAGTGTCCTTAACACGATCACTTCCTCCAGCAGCACATTCCAAGTGTCCACCACCCTCTCTGTGAAGAAGTGCTTCCTGACCTTCCTCCAAAAATCTCCCACCCTCCGGCTTAATACTGTGCCCCTCACGTTATGGGTGCCACTCAGCTTAAAGAGACTCTCCTTATCCACCTTATTTATCCCCTTCCCATACTGTTGAAGGTCTCTCTCTCTCTCTTTCACTCTCACTTTCCAGGAACTACATGTTCAGTATACTCAACCTCTCCTCAACCATATGCCTTACCCTGCTCATCTGCTTTCATCTTTCTAGCCCTCCTCTGGACCGTCACCAGCAGGTTAATGTCCTTTTTTGAGGTGATGGCACCAGTACTGAACCCCATACTCTGGCTGAGGCCTTACCAGGGATCTGTACAAGGGCAGTATAACCTCTCTCCTCCATTACTTTCGGGCTTTGGCAGTGTTCAACTTCTGTGTGGTATTCAGTCATCCAACCTGTGTGCATATGGCTTTGGCTTAGTAGTAGTACTGCGGCAGAAAGGAAAATGCTTGGGGCACTGGGCAGCTACTCTTGCCTGTCTTGGTCAGTTAGGCTGGTATGGGTAAAAATGCAAGAAAGCTTTCAACCACATGAAACACACAGGTACACATGGCCCCATTCTACCTAAATATTAAGTTGGTGGTAGAAAAGGGTGAAAATAGGTTTATAATCTTTAAAATAACTCTTCTGTGGGGGTGCTCCACCCCCCACCGCCAGAAGTACCAATGAAGCTGTAACTCAAAGGCAATATTGCACAACTTCATTAGAGCACCTGGGGGGTGTGTGGGGGCAGAGCTCCCCCACAAAAGAGTGGTCTGATGAAGCTGCCTAAAATTTGAGTTTTATTTTGTTATAGTTACTGCAGTGATGTCTTTCTGTGAGGGCGCTCTGCCCCCCACTCCCAGGGTATTCTGATTTTCCAGTTGCTGCCATAAGTTTCTGCAATTGATGCTATATTATCTCAAATGTGTTTTTTGGAATGATGTATTGATTTTCCACGTGCAGCTATGTTTCGGTGTTACGACATCACCACATGGGACTAGCTACTTTATGTGGTACAGAGGCTTGTCACAATGCAATATTGTAACCAAAAGCCAGTCTGTTGGTCTGACAACTGTTGGTGGTGGTGTAGCTAGTGGTGTGTGAATGGACCTCTGTGGGACTGGCTACTTTGATGTGGTACAGAGGCTTGTCAGAATGCAATATTGTAACCAAAGGCCAGTCTGTTAGTCTGACAACTGTTGTTGGTGTGTCTAGTGCTGTGTGAATGAACCTCTGTGGGACTGGCTACCTTGATGTGGTACAGAGGCTTGTCACAATTCAATGTTGTAACCAAAAGTCAGTCTGTTAGTCTGACAACTATTGGTGATAGTATGGCTAGAGGTGTGAATGGACCTCTGTGGGACTGGTTACTTTATGTGGTACAGAGGCTTGTCACAATTCAATATTGTAACCAAAAGCCAGTCTGTTGGTCTGACAACTGTTGGTGGTGGTGTGGCTAGTGGTGTGAATGGACCTCTGTGGGACTGCATACCTTGATGTGGTACAGAGGCTTGTCATAATGCAATATTGTATGCAATTCTTCAGACTGTGTATGGGTGTTATGCAATATGGCCACCACTACACATTCAGTTACTTTACTACCAGTATAGCATTGCTTGTAAAGCACTATGGGATACACTTGTATGAAAAACGCTATATAAATGCTGATTTGTCTTCTTCTTCTTGTAACCAAAGTGGTAGTATGGCTAGTGGTGTGCTGTGCTGGCATACGACACAGAGAAAATGATGCTTGTGTCAGGTGAGGGGATAGTGGGGAAGGGGCAGTTGGCCTAAACAATGGGGGTAGGGGGTAGCAATGAGTCTACTTGGTGTGCAGACCATGTTGAAAATTTGGTAAAAACATTTCAAAAACTGACTGTGTTACGAGCGCGCGTTACACAGTTTATACACACACTCATAACTTCAACACTTTTTCATGTTTTCACTCCAGATTTTCAACATTGCCATTTCTTCATATCTCCTCATGAACAGTACAGCTGTCATTTTTCACATCCTGCCTGAAATCTATTTTCGCACCTGTGGCACCGAATGACACACTCGCTGTGTGAAATCACCTTTTGGCATTGAGTAATGAAATGATACTGCCAGTGTTCATGAGGTGGGCTCCCAAAAAGCCCATGTTGAAAATTTGGAACAAAAATACCAACAAACGCCCAGGGTTTTAGGGTTTCCAACCATAACATCCACCCTGTGCAGACTGACAGGCATCAGGGGTGTGCCTTGGGGTCTTTGGCCCTAACATTCACCCCATTCTCTTATACTGCACCCATCTCAACTTATTTCCTTTTAAAATGGGGTGAACGTAAGGGTCAAACACCTCAAGGCACACTACAACACCTGTCGGTATCTGCAGGGTGGGGTGAGGTGGAATGGCACAAGTGTTATGGCCAGTGACCCAAAGGCATACCCCCAACACCTGTCGGTCTCTGCAGGGTGGGGGTGGGGGTTGGTGTTACTTCAATACTTCAGCACCATTCCTATTATGTATCACTCCAACTCCTACACTACCAATGCCAATACCAGCAAGCAAACATTCGGCATTGACAAATGCTTGTTTTTTTTTCACCACATTATCTGTGTCTGGCTGTTACGTGCTGGGAGAGGTCTAGTGCTGGGTCTTTTTGCTTGTGTGGTTACATTTGAGACCTTTAGCACATTCTGCTCTTGGGGCGACTCCCTTCTGGATTGTGATATGAAATGGCCAGACTCAGAATATGCCATTTATCTTCATGAGAGTGGGGGCAGGATCATAACTGTCAAGTGGCAAAGCCACAATTGAGTTACAATTCTTGTACTTGCACAAGTGACAATAAATGGCATATTGTCCGTAACACCACTGTGACCGAATTTTACAACATATTATAAAATGGTAAAGCTTGAAAATTTGTTGGTTTTTTTTTAAATAAAGATTTAACTGTTTCTATTTGATTTCATTGCTCTGTCCTGAGTGCAGCAGGGGCATGGTGCTGTCATTAGACATTGTGCTCGCTGTACTCTCATTAGTCAAGTGTTCCTTTGTGACTTATCAGAAGTGGAAATACATGCTGATGACCCACCCAAAATGGAAAGAAACACATTTATCTTCATTTTGGTGATGTCACAAGCAAAAGTAATGTTTATTTTTATGCTTTGAATTACACATTGTATATGTAGGTACAGTATATAAGCTCTGCAGCACATTTGTATATTATAAATCACGTACATGATTTTAGCCAATTAGGGATCTGGATCACAGGGCCCCCCATCCTGAGTACAGCTGTTGTCTCATGCTTGGAACATTAAAGTGGAGTGTTTCACTTCAGAGGTGGGAGAAGAGCACTAGTATTATGTGCACTTTTTTTAATTTCAAAAAAGTGAACAGAATAGAAAATTTCATATAAATAACTCAAGCCAACTTCGCTTCGCAGTCCCCTTGCCCAACCAGCACAAAATGGCACAGAACTTTTTCGACAGAAAAGGACCGCTTGGCTCACCCAGTCTGCTCAGATGGTCCCTGCCTAGTCTGTCTCCACAGACCCTAACTGGTTTTTGGCAACCCTCCCTCCTCCCTGCCTGTTTACAAATATTGCCCTATGTCTAGCCCACACATGCTTGAAGTCCCCCTACTTTTTGCCTCCACCACTTCTGTTGGCAGCCTGTTCCAGATGTCCACCACTGTATCAGTGAAGCAGTACTTCCTCACACCCTCTTAAACTCCCCCACCAGCTTCATCCAATGCCCTCTGGTCCTCCTTGGTTCAGCAGCATATAAGAAATCACTTGCGGCACCTATTACATCCAACCGGTGAAGTTTTCTTCTGTTTCAAGGCTCAACCAGTTCAATCTAGCATAAGGAAAACAATGATACTGTATAATTTGTAAGTGACGCTTTGAAACACACCCACATGAGGAATGAAACAGTCTCAAAATGAAGTAATCTTGGCAGCTAATCCCTTGAGCGCATTCCTTTACACTTTATTGCAATGATGTATGGATGAGAGTAGAAGCTAACATCACACATTTTTGCCATATTTATTTTGTGAAAACAGTTTTGGCACTTGATCACAAACAATGTAATATTTATAACTTTATCTTTCTTCAAAGCCAAGTGTGATACAATCCACACACCCAAATACTCCTGCAGCTATGCTAGTAAACTCATCTTAATTGTTCCATAACAGTGTTATTAGCATAAGATTCAACTTTTTTTTACCCAAAGCAAGTGATACATTTTTAGGGCCTAATGTCTGCAGCTGGAAGATGTTCCAGTAACTAGTTTATTTCATTCTAATCGCTTTGAAGATTAAAAACACTCATTTATATCAGCAACACTTTCAAGTATTATAGTACTTTGCCATCTGTGTACAGGGCAATCCGAGTATTCTTTTCATATTCACTGTTTCTAGCCATGCTCCTGTCTGTTGCCATCTGGTCCTCCTTCCCACTCACCAGCTACTCACTCTGGAGTTCCTCTACTGACCCCCAGTCACCCTCAAGGTCCAGGACACTGCTAACCATGCTGCACACCTTGGATTGGCTCCCCTCTCCCCCCACACAGGGTCCCTTTCCTGCCTGACCAGGAGGTACTAAGGAGAGAGACTGAGCCACTGCCTAGAAGTAGGGGAGAGACTGAGTGTTTGGCCAGTCCATGAGGGGTGGGCAAGGACTGGCTATATGGCAACATCCTGCCACCAGTGGGGGGGGGGGGATCTCTATCTGTTTCCTTCCTACTTCCTGTCTTTTTGGGCATCTATAATACAAATCTGGGGCTCTCAGGGATGGTGTGGGGGGGGCCATCCTGGGTCCTTTAGTGGTTTTCCTTTTTAGGGAGATCAGGGTTATCTCAGAGCACAAAGTAACTTGCAACCTATTGGAAGGACAGGAATGTCCACATTATGTTCCTCATCAAGCAAAGATGTAATTTATGTACGACCCCCACTCCTGATGTCTAGGAGTATCCAGATGGTAACATGATGGGAGGAGGGCACTGTACAACCAAGAAAACACAGTCCAGAAATAATAACAGGAAAAACAGTACCTGGATTCCCTCAGGTGTTGCAGGTGATAGATTAGCTCCATCAGGAGTGCCCTTGGACTGCCAAACAATGCAGGGGCGGTGCACTGGTGGGATGATGCAAACCTTCACCTGCCTGGCCTTGCCAACTTCACCCACAGGGCCTTTGTGAATGTCTTCACCAGGCAGGCCTCTTGACATCCTCCTATGGTGTGATAGTTCTCTGCGATCACACCATGAAACAGACAGGTGGCTGACCTACCAAGGTACCAGAGGTCACTTGGCTGACCTCCATCCTTCTTGCCTCTCACAGGCTCCAGATCCCAACACTACCAACAGGACCCAGGCTTGTTGCTCCACTGCTCCCCCTCGCTAATGGACCAAACTGCTGCACTGCTTCTTATGCGGGTCTTCAAGGGAGGAGGGCCACGATAGCAAGAGGCCCACCTTGGCCCTGTCACTGCCCTCAGGGCTCAGGCTAAACTATAGGCCCAAACCCCCCGACTCTCTCTCTCTCCCTCTCCAAGCTCTCTTAAAATCTAGGCTCTCTACTATTTAAACCCTCTGAGATGGTGCCCCCTGCCAGCAGCAAGCAAGCCCAAATCCCAGATCTACATCCTTTCCTGCCTAGCTACAATTAGCAACTGAAGTTAACTAGTAAGCTCCCAGAGGGTGCTTACATTTATATTTTGCATCCTTCTTCATACTGTGTTCCAGCATCTTGGTTCCTTGGGGGTTTCATACTTCACCAGCTATTAATTCAGTCCCTCTACAAAATCTTTCTGGTCTCCCTTATCCCAGGTAACTATCCCCAATCTCTCTCTTCCTATAGAGCTTTTTCCTCCCATGGGCGCTGGCAGGCAGGCTTCGGCTTACTCTATGAGGGCTCCAATCCACCCATTCAAGGCATCATGTAGCCTGCCAGACCCCCATTTTTCTGTTTTCTCCCCCTTTCCCCGTTGGTGGGGTGCACACATCAGCATAAACGTGTGGAGGTGCATGTACACTGCAGAAGTCCCTCAGCACCCTCTCTTCCTTGGTGCCCTCAGTCTCATACTACCCTCAGGCTTCCACCCGGGGGAAGTTGTTCAGCAGGAACGGCAAGCCTCCCTCCCTGGGAGAGGACAGCAGTCTTCCAGAGGCTTGATCCTCTCCGGCCGACCCCTGGCAATCCACATTCTCCACCGAACATGGGTCGCCAGCGTGGCAGGAGGTAAGGCACAGATGCCTCAACCCTCCACACCACTAGGCTGGCCTCCCAGTCTCTCTTTCTTTACCTGCCCATGAATGGGCAAATTTATTAGTGGCCCTCTCCATCAGAGGAGGAGGCAAAACCTATTTGTTAGTCTCCACACAGATCTGTATCTTTTGGCTGCAGTCTGGTACATTTCTGATGAATTTGTCCTTTTGGACACAAAGGTCACCTTTGCCCTTTGGGAAAGGGATTTTAACCTGTTACTGGGCCACCACACAGAATATGCCCCACTGCCTTTTGCACGAGGGGCACTGTGCCCTGCAGGCAAGGGAAAAATCTGAATGTAGGTATCCCAAAGGCTTACACCACTTTATCCCCTTCTGTCCATTATTTCTGACTACATGCTGTGGTGTACTCTTTTCTCAGGCCCCTTCCTTTATTCTTCTTCTCCTCCTCTCACTGGTTCTATCTGCTTGATACCTCAGCAGGAACTTTCTACCCTATAAGAAACATCTTCCACTTCACTAGCAGGCAGTGTGTCTTTTCACCCTCAGATACTCCTTTCTCCTTCAGCCATGAGCTGTTTCTTCTCTTCTGTCTTCTGTGGGGAACTCTGATTACAAACAATTACCTCACTTCCATTCTGCCAGCTAGCTCTTAGCTCCTCCCTCCAAATTCCTTAACCCTATAGTGATAAACTAGGGCATGCTGCCTAACTTTTGATTCTATTATTAACTAGTAGCCCCAATTCTAAGTGGCTACATATGTATAACCAGGAAGCAAAACAACATAATAAGCCACACTCAGCCTTTAATGTAAAAAAAAAAACAAGCATTTGTCAATGCCAAATGTTGGCTTGCTGGCACTGGCATTGGTAGTGCAGGAGTTTGAGAGATGCACAATAGGATTGGCAGTGAACTGACACTGACCCCAGCCCTACCATGCAGAGAGTGACAGGCACTGGGGTGTGCCTTTGGGTCGTTAGCCACAACGCTCATGCCATTTCACCTCACCCTACCCCCGCAGAGACCGACAAGAGCCGCAATGTGCCTTGGGGTCTTTGGGCCTTACGCTCACCCCATTCCATAAGGGAATATACTGACATGGGCACGGTGTAGAAGAATGGGGTGAACATTGGGGCCGAAGAGTCTAAGGCACATCTTGACACCTGTCACTGGCTGCAGGGTGGGGGTGGTGGAATGGTGTGAGCATTGCAGCCGACAATGCCAACTCATACCCCTGAGGCCTGTCAGTCTGTACAGGGTGGGGCATTGCAGTTGGAAACCCTAATGCTGAGGGCATTTGTTGGTATTTTCACTACAAGTTTTCAACATAGGCTGTTTGTGACCCCACCTCATGAACAGTGGCACTATGAGTTTGTTTTCCAAAAGTTGATTTTGTACAGAAACTGTGCATTTTGGTGGCACAGTTGCGAAAACACATTTCGGGCAGGATATGAAAAATGATAGCTGCACTGTTCATGAGGAGGTGTAAAAAAAATAACATTGTTGAAACTCTGGAGTGAAAATATGAAAGATAGGTGACATCATGAGCATGCGTAGGAACTGTGCAACGCGCAGCCATAATGTAATTATTTGGGGGATTTGTTTAACTAAATTTTCAGCATAGGCATTTTGGGAACTCTGGTCATGAACAGTGTCACTGTGATTTTGTTAATGTGGCCTGAACATTGATTTTCCACAGCAACCATGCCATTGTGTGACACGTACAAAAACACATTTCAGGCAGGATGTAAAGAATGACAGCTGTACTGTTCATAAGGAGGTGTAGAAAAATGACAGTGGTGAAAATCTGGAGTGAAAATATGAAAAATTGGTGACGACATGAGCATGCATAGAAACTTGCTCAGTGCACGCCCATAACACAATTATTTTGGGTGTTTGTTTTACCAAATTTTCAACATATGCATTTTAGGACCTCCACTCATGAACAGTCTCACTGTGATTTTGTTAATGTGTCCAGAACATCGATTTCGCAGAGCGACCATGTCATTGTGTGCCACATGCGCAGAAACACATTTTGGGCAGGATGTGAAAAATGACAGCTGTACTGTTCATAAGGAGATGTAAAAAAGGGCAATGTTGAAACTCTGGGGTGAAAATATTAAAAATTGTCAAAGTTACTAGCGCGCGTTGAAACTGCGCAAGGCAGACTCATAACACGGTCATTTTTGAATTTTTCTACCAAATTTTCAAGATAGTGTGAGATTCCACCATGAACAGTGGCATTGTCATTTCGCTTAATCAGTCCCGAAAGGTGATTTCACGCAGTGACCACGAAATGACCTTTTGGGGCCAAGTAACAAGATGACAGTGCATGTGTTCATGAGGTGGGGTCCCAAGCACCCCATGTTGAAAATGTGGAGGCAAAATTCCCAAAAATGGCTGAGATATCCACCTAAGTTGAAAAAACCCTATTTATGCTTTTATACAACTTACCGGTATTTCTTCAGTTTGTGGTCGGCTTTGAAGAGTGAAGATGTGTTCCCGGTCCACCGAAGATCATCACACTGGGCTGTGGTGGTAAGTATGGGGTGAGGGATGTGTGGGGAGGTGGGGTGTGCAGAGGGTGGCTGCGGGTTGGGGAAGGGGACCCCACAGCGTGGGTCCATTTTCCTTCTTTTAGGTACTTGGCATAAAAAAACACCACCACTGAGGACAGTTTTCTTTTTCCACAGGTTTATAAAAAGTGTTCTGCACACTGGGGTGGGCTCCCAGTGTGCACCATGACTTTGTGGGGGGTAAGATTGCCACACTGGGATGGGCTCCCAGTGTGGCACAGAAATGGGGGCGGGGCCTCAACATGCCAACGATGATCGGCTTTCATCATGAAGAGGCACACTGTGGTTGGCTCACAGTGTGCCACACAATCTTGGGGGGTGTTATGTAGCATGTTGACATGAAGATTGGGCAGCCCTGAAACTGGCATTGTGCGAGAGGTGGCAGCAGCTACTGCCACCATGTTTATAAATATTTCACCAGGAAAGGCACATCGGGAGGCATGTTATTGTGCTGCTGCATGATGAGCTTGCCTCTCATTGCAGCAGCACTTTTCTTAGAAGTTTTGACAGCTTTAAATATTACTGATGTCAGCGCCTGCATGCTGTCTTATTGGAAAATGAGGGCTGCACCTACTGATGTGTGCCCTGCATTCGCCCACACTAACTGCACCTCCAAATCTGACATATTAATGTAGATGTTGGTTGACGCAAGAGTGCGAGCCAACATAAAAAGGCGGAAGACAGTGATAGTGAATACTGGAGCCAATGGATCCAGCACTGCACTGAATTAGCCCTGGCACTTTGGGTCTGTAGCATGACCCTTCATTGGGGGCGTGGTTACATGAGGAAAAAACACTTAAATATGATAACAATTACATATCCATGAGATGATAGAAACATGTAGCCCACTGTGGACTTACCAATTTGATACCCAGCTCATCAATAAAACTTTAAATGAATTAAATGTGCCCTTGTGAAGAAAGTGATAATTCATGTGCTAATTAAAAAGTGACACATAAAAGAAAAAAGTACATACAAGGACAAAACAGTAGCAAGCTTGAAAATGCAAAAAAAAAAATATTTATCAGACTATTAAAATACAAGTTCAAATGCATGCAAGTAGAACACAAGGAATAACAAAGCTGGAGACAGGAGCTGGTCATTTGCATTGCTAAGACTAACTGCAGCTTAAAACAGAGAGCTCTTATACCCAAAGGTACTGTAACAAGTACAATGGTAAAATGCCTAAAATCCAAGGGCTGAGCCAAGCTACCCTATATGGAAGTTGACAATACCATGAAATATAGAAACATAGACTTTGACGGCAGATAAGGACCGCTTGGCCCATCTAGTCTGCCCATTTCCCTACCTACAGGATAGGCCGCAGATCCTAGTTAACCAACAGCCTATTTCTTCCTACCCCACAAGAATTGCCTTATGTCTGTCCCATGCATTCTTGAATTCTCCCACAGTTTTAGATGCCACAACCTCCTCAGGAAGGCTGTTCCATGCATCCACTACCCTCTCTGTGAAATAATACTTCCTCACATTGCCCCTGAACTGCCCCTTCTATCTTTAAATTGTGTCCCCTTGTTCTTGTACGTCTCTTTTTCTGAAAGATGCTACCCTCTTGGACTTTGTTGATTCCACTGAGGTACTTAAAAGTTTCTATCATGTCCCCCTCTCCCTTCTTTCCTCAAGGGTATACATATTAAGCTCCTTTAGTCTCTCCTCATACGGCTTCTCTTGCAGACCCTGCACCATTTTAGTTGCTCTCCCTCTGACCTGCCTCTATCCTGTCTATGTCCTTGCAGAGATGGGGTCTCCAGAACTGGATGCAGTACTCAGATGGGGTCTCACCAACTGTCTGTACAGAGGGATAACAACTTCCTGTTTTCTGCTGCTGATGCCTCTCCCTATACATCCCAGTATACCCCCAGCCCTCCCTACTGCCTTCTCACATTGCTTGTTTACCTTAAGATCATCTGATATGATTACCCCCAGGTCCCTTTCCTTTTTGGTTTTTGTTACTACCTCCCCACCCATTGTGTATTCTTCCTCTGGGTTCTTGCTTCCCAGGTGCATTATTTTGCACTTCTTTGCATTGAATCCTAGCTGCCATACTTCTGACCATTCCTCCAACCTTGCCAAATCCCTTTTCATCCTTTCCACACCTCCTTGTGTATCAACCCTGTTGCAGATCTTTGTGTCATCTGCAAAAAGGCATACTTTTCCTTCCAGTCCCTCTGCAATGTCACTTATAAAGACATTAAAAAGGACTGGACCCAATACTGAACCCTGCAGTACCCCACTAGTAACCTCTTTCTTCAGAGTGGACTCCATTTACAGTTACCTTCTGTGTCCTGTTGTGCAGCCAATGTTTTACAGGCTACCACCCTGGGACCTACTCCCAGGCTGGTTAATTTGACTATTAATCTTTTGTATGGGACTGTGTCAAATGCCTTGCTAAAGTCTAAGTAGGCCATGTCCACAGTCCCTCCCTGGTCTACTACTTTGGTCACCCAGTCAAAGAAATCTATTAGATTTGTCTGACATGACCTTCCCGCTGTGAACACATGCTGCCTTGGGTCCTGTGCTCCACTGGCCTCTAGGTACTCAACTATTCTTTCCTTCAGAAGTGACTCCATCACTTTCCCTACCACAGAGGTCAGACTGACAGGTCTGTAGTTTCCTGCCCCTGTCTTGGTCCCACTTTTGCAGGGAATCACATCTGCCTTCCTCCAGTCCTCGGGTACCACACCATCCTCCCATGATTTATTAAAAGAGTAGCCAGTGGTTTCACTAGTTCCTCCCTTAATTTTTAGAATCTGGGGTGAATTCATCAGGACCCATTGCTTTGTCCACCTTCAGTTTTAGGAGTTCTTGCAGAACCCTTTCTTCTGTGAAAGGACTGGGATCAACTTCATATCAAGAGTGCTTCTGTTAATTGGATTAGGCACTTCCCCCTCCTCTTTTGTGAAAACTGAGCAGAAATATTCATTCAGTATCCCTGCTTTTTCACTGTCCCCCTCTGCCCACCCACCGTTCATTCTATTCAACCTCACTATCCCTCCCTTTGTCTTTCTACTCGCTGATGTACCTATAAAGGTTTTATCCCCCTTCTTAACTGAGTTGGCCATCTTTTCCTCAGTTTGAGCCTTTGCTATTCTGACTTCCTCCCTGCTTCCTTCTGCCTTAACTGGTACAGCTCTCTGTCCTGCTCCTTCTGTGTTTCCTTATACTTCCGGAATGCTATCTTTTCTTCCTGACTTTCACAGCCACCTCTTTTGAGAACCATAGTGGCTTTTTCTTTCATTTGATTTGTTTATTTGCTTCACACAAAGGCTTGTTGCCTCTGTGATGGCAGTTTTGATGATTCCCCATTGTTGCTCCACACCTCCTTCTAGTCTGTTTGCTAGTGCTTTTCTGAGGCACTCTCTCATCTTGCCAAAGTCAGCCCTCCTAAAGTCCAGTACCCTCACTTTTGTATGGCTTGACTCTGTAGCTGAGTTTAACGTGAACCACACTGTTTGATGGTCACTTGTTCCCAGATGGCAACCCACTTCTAGATCTGAGATCCTCTCACTGCCCCCGTTTGAAAGTACGAGGTCTAAGATTGCTCCCTCACAAGTGGGTTCTGAAACTAGCTGTCCGAGGCCTGCCACCTGTAGGGCATCAAGAATGGCCCTGCTCTTGGATGTGGCTGCAGCAAATGTGCTCCAGTTAACATCTGGCATATTCAGGTCTCCCATCAACAGTATCTCCCTTTTCTCTGCCATTCTAAGAATGCCTTCTACCATATTCTTGTCCATTCTCTCCCCCTGACATGGGGGTCTGTACACAACCCCTGTGCGGATTGTGGTGCCCTTTCCAGTCTCCAAGGTGACCCACAGTGCCTCCTCTCCTCCCTGTTTACTCTTTTGTTCAGTTGCTTTTATCCCTTCCTTTATATAGAGAGCTACTCCTTCCCCTCTTCTCCCCTGCCTGTCTCTCCTGAAGGTTATGTACCCTGGTATGTTAACATCCCAGTCATGGTTCTCCGTGTACCATGTTTCTGTGCTACTATGATATCCAGGCATCCTCTTCCATCAAGGCCACCAGCTCAGGGAGCTTGTTGCCCAGACTACGGACATTGGTACTATTACCTCCATTTCCTGATGGCCTTACTCCTTTGCCCCATCCCTGTCCTTCTTACCTTTGTCACTTTCTCCATTTACCCCAACCCTCTCCCTATCGACACCTCTATGTTGGTGTTTGCCGACTTACTACTGCGGATTTTTTGGGGGCTAGGATTTCCTGCTCCTTTCCAGTGCCTCCCTTGGCTAGTTTAAATGCTTGCCAATGAAGCATTTAAACCTATCACCCTAGGATCCTGGTTTCCTCCCGGACAGATGCAGCCCATCATGCCAGTATAGGCTTGCATCACTCCAGGTGGACCCCAGTCCCCAATGAAGCCAAATCCCTGAGCTCCACACCAGTTTTTCAACCACTGATTGAATCCCATGGTGGAACACCCTTAGCCCTCCTACGCCATAGGTGTGGTGCACCTCCGAGAAGGTTACCATGCGTATGTTGACTAAGGCCCTCCCCAATTCCACAAACTCTTCCTGCACTTCTCTAATCCCTTTCTTAGCCAGGGCATTTGTCCCTAGGTGGACAATGACATTCAGCTCCCTCCCCTGTGCAACTGCTCTGGCAATCCTGAGGATTCGCTCCCTGTCCCTCCAAGCCATGGCACCAGGCAGGCACCTTACCTCCCCCTTTCTCCCCAGTTCTACCTTCCTAACAATGAAGTCCCCACCAGGAGTTGTTTCCTTCCCTGCAGGGTCCCCTGCCACCCTCCTGTGGGTCTCCTTGTGGAGGTTCCCAGCATCCTTCTTGTCTCCACTAGGTGCCTCCATAGAGGAACCACGCTTGCCAGAATGGCATAGGAATTGTGGAGAGGTACAACTGGAGGGATGCGCCTCTGTTCCACCACCTTCACCCTCCCTGAGCCCACTGTGGTCCAACAGCTCCTCTTTCTTGGCAACCTCTGAGGCAACTGCAGTGGCACTGGTGGTCCCTAGATGGAAGAGGAGGTCCCACAAATCCTGGCCAACTCAGCCTGGAGATGAGCTACCTCCTCCCTCAGCCCAGAGAGGTGCCTGCAGATGGGACAACACCGCATCCTCCAGAACATCTCCCAGAAGACTGCTGCTCCACAGCCACTGCACTGCACCACTCCAATCATGTCTTATTTCTGGCCCCTTAACTGTTTGCAATCCTTACTCTTTCCTCTGTTTTTCTCTCTCCTTACTTTCTGCCTGTGTGCCTTTAAGCTCCTGATTGTCCTGTTCTGAGACAAGAATATCCTATATTTCTCAGTAGACCCCTTACTTGCTCAGAGGCAGACCTCCAGCAGCTAGAGGGGTCCGGAGAGCTACTCTTACCCTTCTAGGATGGTGGGTCTTTGGTGGCTCTGTGATCACTCACTTCCTGCTCCCAAACAAGAAGTTCCTGTTGTCAGTCAAATCCTGTGCCTATAAAAGTAGAACTAGCTTTGGGTGGGAGGGGAAGAGGGGCAATATAGTCCCAGTAGAGAAGTCCAGTCACACAGCAGTCCTTTCTCCTGGTGTCTTCTGCCAAGCCATGGACTGTGAAAAGGGGGAGGGAGGAGGGTGTAATGTGACAAAACACTTAAAGATCAATTATCTGACAGCAGAAGCTAGCAGCAGCTCAAGACAAGGAACAAAAATTTGTCTAAATGTAAATTATTATGGAAGTACATAACAGTAAATACTGTAGGCAAAAATGCCTAAATACTAGGGGACAAAAAAAGGCTAGACTGGTGCAAAGCTGTTGTGGCAAAGACAAATGGCAAAAGTGTGTGTGGGGGGAAAATACAGGTAAGGAGGGGGAACAAAACAAAACAAAGGTGGATCCAAGAGTTACAATGGTGGCTCAACTGGAAGAGGTACTGGTTAGTACCAGGAGCAAAAGTTACCAAGGGACAGCGGTACAATAAAACATAAGACAAGTAACGACATGTAAATTATTAGACAGCAAAAATCATTGTAAACCAATTGATTAAATAATATGTCCAGCTGCCTGAGGATCTCCCCTTGGAAAAAAGGGGGAGTGCAGCAAAAAATAAAATAGAAAAGAGACACATATATCATCAGCAGCAGGAATGTCCTAAAACAGAGAAAATATGTGCTCTCCAAACAAAACCAGTAGACCTGCCATGGACAAATCAAATCAGTGTAGCACTTGTCCTCATCACAGTATCTGTAAGAAAAAATTATGTAATCAATAAAGAATGACTGTAAAATATATGCTGCCAGAAACTGAAAACAGGATTGCCATTCACAAAAAAGTGTATGATAGCAGCATTATTATTCAGTCCAGCTGGTGGCCTGAAGGGTTACTTAGGTTACTCAGGTTTAGCAGGACAAAAGAAGGCCAAAAGCCCATCATGATTGTCCCCCGCTATTTGCAAGCCATTTATCCCCAACTTAAGTAGTTGACTGGAGCCACTCATCTAATTTTACTTTAAAGAAATCAAAATTATCTATCTCTATGAACTCTTGTGGAAATGTGCTCCAGAGTTTAGCCACTCTGATACTATAAAAATTATCTGTTTTGGATGTATTTGCCCACATTACATCTAATATTTTGTTATGAGATCTTCCTATGATATGTCTGTCGGTTAGCTTTATGCCTAATAGATCCATCATATTACTGTCATTGAGGCCTTTGTGCAAGAGAAGTAAGTCACCCTTAGTTCTTCTCGGTTGTAGTAAGAATAAACCTGCTTTCTTTAGTCTATTTACATAATCAGTATTTGATCATTTAGAGACCATTTTAGTGGCTCTTCTCTGGACCCTCTCCAACATGGCTATGTCCCCTTTCAGATAGGGGTTCCAAAATGGTGTACCATAATCCAAATGAGGTCTAATGTAGCTCCTATATAGTGGAATAAGGCATTGTTCACTTCTGGATACAAATGTCCTCCTTACCCTATTTAATAGTCAGTCTTGCTTCTTTTTGTAGAAACACCTTGATCCTATACTCACCTCAAGGGTTGACTTGAACTTATTTCAGTCCCATAAATGGCATGTGTCTTAGATCACTGTTGTGATGGGAGGCAAAATGCTCACCTAGCAAGGTGTCTGGGGTAGCGGACCGGATAGAAGGCACATGTTCTTGAATTCTTTTGCATAAAGGGTGTATTGTTCTCTGCACATAAATAAGCAGGCAACTGCAAATGAGAACATATATTACAAAAGATGTGTCACATCAGATAAACTGTCTTATCTCAAAATTTCTACCAGTGCTGGGGTGAATAAAACTATTCCCTGTAATATTATAGGTACAAATACTTCAGTGCCTGCAACAAAATTTCCCTGGAGTAGAGGACATAGCCATTGCAGTCCAAGTGGGCATTCTGCACTGCTGTTGCAAAAATAACTGAGTTAGTATATCCCCTAGGTTGGTGCCATAGTGATATGCAGCTCTGGGGGCATTTCCAATGCTGTTGAACAACTTCTCATCTGCATGAAGAACCTGCCAGTGTTTCCTGACTATGGCAACCACTTGTGTGGTTATAGAATTGTATTCCATAACAAACTTTACCTCACTGTGGCTATCCCTAGTGCTTTCTTTAGATACTAGGATGTTAGGTCTTTTAGTGGACCTAGTTCGAAGTTTAGTCTCATTAACCAGCTCTGTTGAGCACCCTCTGTTCAAGAATTGACTACTAACTTCTTCAGCTTGTCTATCATAAAGGGGCAAAGTGGAACAGTTGTGTCTTATTCTAATTAATTGACCATAGGGAATGGTATGATTAATATCCTGAGGATGGTCACTTTTCGCTAGAAGGAAGATATTGCCTGAAGTGGTTTGCGATAGCTACAGGATTGTACATTGAACTCAGGGGTAATGCTGAAGCACAAGTCCAAAAACATGATGGTTTTAGCATCACTGGTGGAAGTAAACTGAAGGTTCACATCATTCCTGTTGAGGAATTTGATAACTCCATTGGCAAGTTCTGTACTGCCCTCCCAAACCAGTATGATGTCATCAATGTACCTGCCACCAAATTTGACATGGGGCAGGTATGGACTCCTGCCATTGTTGAACACAGTGACCCCCTCCCACCAACTCAAAAAATTGTTTGCATAGCAAGGGGCCACAGTGGTCCCTATGGCAGTCTCACAAGTCTGTTTGGATATGTGCACCCAGCAGTTCTCATCACCCAGCTCAAGGCTGAATACTAGAGAGCACTCCAAGGAATAAGCCTGACCCTGACAGATGTTCTCTAGTGGCCCCTGCTTGGAGACAGGGTGTCTGGAGTTTGTGCCTAGAGCTTTCTTGACTCAGCCAGAAGTGGGATGATCAGAAATTGATATTCATGGCCCTGCCCTTTTCCCTATACAGTGCAAGAGGGGAAAGCAAGTTATGAGTCCAGGAGGATTTGGTTGGGGAGCAGAGAACAGCAAAGAGAGTTTAGCCACCCAGCTGCAACTCAGCTAAGGGGGCCTGCAACCTCAGGGATTATATTAGGGTCTCTAGGTCATGGTGGCACTGGTCCCCTCCAGTGGGATCTCTAGAAGCTCTGGACCAAGCCAGGGTTCTGCAGCAGAAGAACACCCCTCAGAGCACCAGCTAGGCAAAGGCAGACTATAGCCCATGTGCTGCCTTGAGAAAAGTAACACTGTATCACAATACAATGGCACCATGGAGTTGTGATGGCCCCTCAAGGGAGGTCACCGTGATCCTTGCAGATTCGATCCCATCATCTGTAAGCAAGGGAGAGAGCTGACATGTAAGTTAACCTTCATTGAAACTGTTCCTTAGGAGTGAAAAGCCTAGGCAGTAGTTATGTAACCCCTTGGGGTGGTACCCCAAATGAATGGTTGTCTGGAGGAGAGGGCCTTATATGAGTTTGGTCTATAAGTCCCTAGATGAGGCTGGGCATGGGAGCCCATTTCTTTGGGCCACTAGAGCTGTCACTGTGATTGTTGGAAGGAGGCACACATGGCCAGACTAACTATCCACCATTTAGTAGTAGGTCATAATTCTTATACACTAAACATTAATGTGAATGCCACTGTCTGGCACGTGAGACAAGCATAGGCAGGTATGCCCCAAGTGTAGTGTTCACCTTGCCTGGGAGGATATCACTATGTCATTGGTCATGGGAGCACCAGGGCTTTAGGGTTTCTAAAAAAAGAGAGCTAGGGTTTGTAGTAATTGAGATGACAGCTGCAAAAGAACCTTTTATAGCAAAGGAAAGAAAACCTGGGATGAGTACAGTGTAGCATTTTGTGTGTAAGACATGGCTTCAGTAATTGAACGTGATTAATGGTAACAATGGAAGATATAATTTACAGAAGGAAGGGTAATGCCCTTATATGCCGAGTACCAGCATACAGCAAATAAAAATACATCCTGCCTATTCCCAGCTCCCAGTGTGCACAATAGATTATGAGTATTCTCCTATTTGTAATGCCTGTAATATCTGCATTGATTGCACCTGGTCCCCATTCACCCTGACCCATGGTGACAAAGTAAAGCTAGAGGTACTGGTGTTTCATGGCATAAGGCAGGTACTCTTCTGGATGACATATGCTACCATATACCCATAGGTGCAGGGGGAGTGCCAGGCCCTTACACATGTTTGTGATGTACCTGGAAGGGGGGCATTCCAAACAACACATGGTTACCTGCACTGCCAGTGGTACCCCAACCTAGTTGCCCTGAAGTGTCACTTAAGGACCCAAATCCATCTACCCCTAGGAGGAGTGTGTCCTGGCCTCTCTCCTGGCCTCTGCTCCTGCTGTCCCTAGTTTAGGGCATGTACCTAGGTTGCTAGCATGCCAGGTATCCCCATGCTGCCCAACACCATGGAAACAGACCCAAGTGTGAACATTCCTAAACATTTCTGAAATGCTGATAAAGAGAATAATTATGGCACTGTACCAGACCTATGGATAAAGTAAGCTGTGTCAAGTCAGATGGGCATACCGAAACCTTATTACGTTGACTAAGATAGGTACTGACTACAACCTACAGTAGGAGGCTCCAGTAAGCAATAAGGCATGACAGGGTGTGCATTACTGTGGGATAACAACATGCCTTGGGAAATGAGGCACGAGGCAACATCAAATGCCTTGCACACTCAATACCATTTTCCCTTTAATTACACACACACACCTTTGAGTACCTCATTGCAATATAAAATGGTTGCATTGATTTTTATTTTAAAAACTGAATAATGAGGTTCAGAAAATTAAGTATTTCTGATCTGTGCTGTGGTGCTGGAATTACATTTGGTCAAGTGATCACATCTGCCCAATCACAGCTCTTAGTTTCTCTTACCCATTAATTATAGTCATAGCCTCCAAGTCTTTTCTGATCCAGAACTGAACTCTCTTTGATACCCATATTTAACAAATCTGCAAAATCTCTTGCCTTCACTTGCATGTCATTATTACATAGCATGACTTGTAAGGATTTCTCATCTGCCAAAACTCATATAGTACCTCCCATGTTTTTTTATTGCATCTTTTTACTGGCAGGCTCTCTAACTCCATTGGGTCCAAAATCTGCCAAATGTCTTCTGGTCCAAAAGCACAAATATCATAACATTAAGCCAGTTCATCAGATCCCACACCAGTTCCTTGTTGCACGAGTAAAAAATGAATCCCTTATTCTCAGAACCGTCCATCGCCTTGGCCCCATCTTGGTTATCCGCCCTAATATCCCCCACCCACCAATGGCATCTGTGTGTCACCAGTTGTCATCTGCTCTCTGCCCCTCATATCCACCTAACTTCTATTGGTGGCAGAACCTTTCTCTAGGGAATGGAGAACCACATAATGCTCCACGAGGTTATGTAAGTCATGATACTGTAGTTGTTCGAGCCTTACTAGAATTTTTGTAACTGTTTTGCTTTTGTTGAGTTCACGAAGCAGTATTTGTTAGCCGCAAAATATCATATTTTCTTTAGCAAAAATATATTTGTGATATCCTCAGATTTACCATAGTGTAGTGGAGAGGCTAGTAACTGTTCTGGAAGAAAATGTTCTCCAGGACAGCAGGCAGCATGGTTTTGTAGCCAGTAGAGCCTGCAAGACAAACATGGTTGACTTCTATGACTGGGTAACAAGGGCAATCAACAACAGCCAGGCAGTGGATGTCCTGTGCTTGGACTTTATAAGGCCTTTGATTCAGCGCCCATGAGGCTATATAAATTGATCATCTCGGGTAGGGGAGATGATAGTGGAGTGGTCAAAACTGGCTGCGGGACAGGCAGCAGGGGGTTGTTGTAAGGGGGAACTCTTATCCCCAAGGACTGTAACAAGTGGGGTTCCACAGTGATCAGTGCTGGGTCCAGTGTTGTTTGGCATCTTCACTGCTGAAATAGCAGATGGGGTGAATAATAAGATCAGCCTATTTGTAGATGACACAAAGATCAGGGTAGTAGTGGACAACACAGAGTGGTAGCTAGGACTGCAGGAAAACCTGGATACACTCAAATGCTGGTCAGACACATGGCAGCAGGGTTTCAATGCAAAGAAGTGCAAGGTTTTGTGCATGGGACAGAAACCAAAAGCTCTGCCACAGTTTGGGGGGGTACAGTTATCCAATACAGAAGAGGAGAAAAATCTTGGGGTGATAATCACAGGGCAGATGAAAGATGCTGGGATGTATTGCCAAGGGCATCACCTCATAGAGGAGGGAGGTTATCATACCACTGTACAGGTCACTGGTCAGACAGAATCTGGAGTACTGCCTGCAGTTCTGGTGGCCCTACTTAAAGAAAGATGTCAAGTTACTAGAGGGGATCCAGTGCACAGCTACCAGGATGATCACAGGAATGGAGGACAAAGCCTATGAGGACAGGCTGAGGGAGCTCAACATGTACTCCCTGGAGGATAGGAGGGATAGAAGGGATACGATTGAAACCTTCAAATATATGATGAGTATAAATAAGATTAGTACAGATGGGATTTTTAAATTAAAGGGAGGGAGAAACACTAAGGGGCACAGTCTGAAATTGGAGGGGGGAAGGTACAAGAGGGAAATGAGAGGACACTACTTCACAGAAAGGGTGATGGATGGATAGAAGGCACTGCCAAAGGAGGTGGTAACATTAATGTCACTGGCCAATTTTAAGAGGGGGTGGGACAGGGTCGGGGAAAGGTCACTACCATATGGGGGGGCAGCTGCAGAGCAATACACTGCTAGCTGCACATTCAAGCAGACTCGATAGACCTTAGGGCTTGTGTCTGCTGGTATTTTTCATATCTTTGTATGTTCGTATTATTAATTTTGTTTAAATAATTTTGTTTAAATCAGCTTTTATAAATAATTTTGCAAATAATGACAAGTCATTAAAAATGTACGCCACTTGCAATTTTTAAAAATCTCTTACACTGAGGTTACCTGTTGAAGGTACATACGAAATTCATACTGTGGATGTAGTAGGATGGTGCTACCACATGTTTCGGATGGTAAACAGTACAGCACCACACCAAGTTATTTAATCTTGATATAGTGGTTGTGGAAAGGGTGCTGGAAGTTTTAAAAACTTTAAAATAATTTCGCCTGAGTTTAGGAATGTACAAAAATGAGTTTATTGATGTTTTTGCTATCAAGCTATAAAATGTTGATAGTAAAGGATAATAATGTTAAAACAAGTTAGAGTAGTATTCAATTTTATGGCCCAGATATTCAAAAGGATTGCGCCATGCGCAACAGAGATGCGCCAGCACAAGTCCGAAAATGCGCCGTTCTGTGATATTCAGCGGGAGCAGCTGTCCCCAAATGTAGCGCAGAAGTGCAATGGTAATGAATGCATGCGCAACTGAAGGGGAGGAACCATGAATAAATGGCGCAGTGCGATATTCAACAGCATGTGCCATGCACAATAGGGGAGCAAGCGGAAGTTGCGTGATAGCAGAAATGATCCAAAATAAAAAGGAACAAGAGAGAGGAGCAAGAATGCTATAGGGAAGCCAGAGGTGGGAGCAAGGTGACAGCCACAGAAGAGATGGAAGCAGTGAGTGGGACTGGAAAAGAGCAGGACAGGGCACACCTGGGAACATAGGGCAACAGGATAGGAGTGGGGAGCCTGTGTCACAGTGGACCGAGGGCAGTGGCAGTGGGCAGGACAGCCAAAGCTTGGAGGTGTTCCCGGTAGAGGGGGGAGTAGCACAAAGGACAGTGGGGGGAACGGGATTACAGCTGCGGGGGACCAAGCCAGGGACATGGCCAGTGCCACCATTCAGATGGAGGCGGTAATGAGGGGTGTGAGAAGGCAGGCAGCAGGGGGCACGGCCGTGGAAGGGCCCGTCGGCATTATGCCCCCAACAGGTGGTACCGAGCCCGCACCAGCTTCGAGCACTACAGTGACACCGAGACTGTGGGCCGGTACCGCCTGAACCGGGCGATCCTGAGGTGGCTCTGTGAGCTGTGCAGTGATGAGATGCAGGCACCCATACGACAGAGCCATGCTCTGTCAGTGGAGACAAAGGTAACAGCTGTGATGTGCCTGCTAACCACAGGCACCTTCCAGAGACCAATAGGGGACACAACAGGCATAACCCAGTCGGCCGCTTCACGCCTACTCACATAATTTCTCAGTGCACTGCTGCCACATGCTGCGGAGTACATCCATTTCTCCAGCACACCAGCGGAGTGCAAAGCACACATACAAGAGTTCCACAGGGTAGCACATATGCCTGGCATGCTCGGGGCCATTGACTGCACCCATGTGGCCATCCGCACACCACCTGGCCCGGAAGGTGCTGCGTACATCAACCAGAAGAGCTATGCCAGCATCAACTGCCAGGTGGTGTGCGATGCTAGGGGGCGCATAACCAATGTCTGTGCCATGCACCCTGGGGGAGCACATGATGCCTTCATCTGGCACCAGTCTGCACTGTGCCACAGGTTCAAGAGTGGGGACATCCCCACTGGCTACCTAGTGGGTGAGTATGCAAATCATGCAGAAAGACATGGATCTTGGGAGGGGCATAGTCAGAGGTGACATGGCTACGGGCCTAGATGGCCCATGGCAGGGCGACGCTGATCACCAAACTACTGTCTACCCTCTACACACAGGTGACAGTGGCTATCCACTCCGTCCCTGGCTGCTCTCACCATACCGGCAGCCTGCGACCCCATCGCAGCAATGGTACAATGAGGCACATGCCACCACACGCAATGTCATAGAGGGGGTGTTCGGGATGCTGAAGGCACATTTCCGTTGCCTGGACACATCTGGTGGTACCCTACAGTACAGCCCCTCGAAGGTCTGCGGGCTATTCATGGCCTGTTGCATTCTGCACAACATGGCCAATGACTGTGGGATAGCTGTAGCGGTCGAAGAGGGGGACAGCAATGGGGACGATGAGGACGCTGGTGCAGATGGTGATGGGCAGCCCCCCTTTGTCAAAGGGACTCCTGACTGAACCAGATGTCACAGCTGCACTGGGACACCATCACAAAGGAGCACTTCAACCAACCCAGGTAAGTCATGGGGCCATGTGCAACCACCAATGGCAGGGGCACAACCCACAAACATTCATGGACAAACCCCAGGGGCGCATTGCGTAAAGGGAATTGGCTGAGTGTGGAACCGCACACGCCATAAGGGATGGGCAAGGCCTAACACAGCATGTGGTCACGCACACACACACACACACATCCACCCCCACAAGACATGCACAAAGGGTAGGAGGCACGCCGACACCAACCACCACCCCTAGCCACACACACGTCCACAGACCACCATGCCCAGTGCCCGCCATTGTGCGTGTCTCAGATGCTGGGCACCATTGCACAGTGGTGGACAGTGCAATGCAGGCATCATCATGCACACACCACCACAGCCAGCAGCCAGGAGGGTGTGCACATGTACCGTGTGTGTGTGCTCAAGGCCAGGTACCCCACCCATGCATTGCACATTGGACAACACACTGCACACAGGGCAGCGTCAGACAGTAGCCATGGTGGGAGACAGGTCAGTCACACGGCATGTGCCACGGCCACCACAGATGTGTGGGTGGCCCCGCTGAGACTCACCAGCTGTGACAGAATGACCATTGGCCTCATGGGGTGGCACCGACAGTCCCCCAGGAGTGCCGCTATGGGAACGCGACTGTTCTCAAGCAGGGGTCTGCAGTTCACCAAACATGCCTGCACTAGGCGTGCTCAGGATGCCCACAGCTGAACCCAGTGTCAACATGGAGGGTGTCGCATGACGCCGGGAATGAGGGGTGGACATGGCACTGTGCGGTGTCTGCGGCGCATGGGCATATAACTGTGTGCCCATTGTGGCCATGACAGCTGTAAATGCCTGTGTCTGCCTGTCAATGGTGGCAGTCACATCCTCCCGCAGTCGGTCCATCCCTGCCAGGAGCAGACCAGTGTCCCTGCTGCACCACTCCTCTGCCTGACGCAGGACCGCACTGAGTTCATCCACCACCATCACAAGCTGCAACTGCTGATCCACTGATTCATGGAGTATGCGGGTGTGCGCATCTAAGAGGTCATCCACCTGTTCGGCATGCTGTCCCTCATGGTGTTTGCAGCTGTGCTGGGCAGTACCCCTTGAGGTTGGGCACTGCACACCAGGCCATGCATGGGCATGTCCACAGGTGGTGCACTGATGCCACCCCCCAACACTGTCCCCCCGTCGCCATTGGCCAACTGCTGACACTGCCCCTCTGGCTGCTGCTCACCAGGGCTCAACAGTGCCACCACAGCGGCTGCAACAGCCCCACTGTCCTGGACGCACACCAGTGCTGCCTCACTGGTGCAGACAGGCACAGGCTGGGACTGTGATGTCACGCAGTCCTCCACGGCGGCACCACCCATGGCTATGCCCATCCTTTTTTTCTGCTGTGTGGCCATCCTGCGGCCAACACGTTTCACTGTTCATGATGTGAGCTCCATCATCATCGGTGATGTATCCGGCACCAGTCAGAGTCTCAGCATGCTGGCATCCATGGACGCTGTCATGCTGGGACACAGGCAGGGACTCCTCCGCACCAGCTCCACCAACTTCAGTCCGGACAGCCAGGCAGGCCCACTGTCGTCCTGACCCTCGGACACCTGTGGAGGTGGATGGGCACTCCTCTGTGTACAGGGTATCACCCTCAGTGGATAAGCCCACCACTGCTGACCCATGTAGACGCTCAGGAGTTGTAAGGGAACACAGTAGCATTAATGTCTCTGCCCTACCCTGTGGCATTCCCCCAACCCCCCACACAGTGACAGATCAGGACCTACTATGCAGTGATGGGCTACCACCAGTCTGGAAGCCACCATCTGGAACACACTCGAGGGCACAACACCGCATGCTGCCAGTAAGCTGCTCTTCCTGTGGCATCAGGTGTGGCACGGCCAGCTGTCTACCACCAGTTGCAGCCCGTGCTGCCCTGATGGCAGCCACCTTATCTTTAATCCTCCTCCTGTCCGTGCCCACCTTCTTCTTGCACTCCTGCACATACTGCTGGTGGCTGCCATGCTGGTTGACGGCACACGCCACCTCACCCCATGCCGCAGCATGGGCCTGTGGTATTCCCTGCTGTCCTCTGAGCAGCGGTTCCTGGTCAAGGTAGGCCTCAAACAGGACATCTGATTCTGCCTTGGTGAAGTTGGGCCTCCTCTGTCTCCCACGTCTCTGTTCCTCCTACTCCTCCTCCACCTCACGTTCGGTCATCATTGATCCTGTGGGAATGACAGGTGTTACCTCTGAATGTGCAGTCCCATGGATTTCCAACACACCACAATCCACACTGGCAAACAGCTTGAACTCACCACAATATACTGCAATACTAGACTATGGCCTTTGCAGCCCCATGTTGCATTTATATAACACAACGCATGCAAATGAGGCGAGGCTCAATTTAAAGTGGATGCTAATGCAGTAGCTGTGCCATTGAATTGCTGATAAGCTGATTTGCATATGCTGGCTGAATATTGCGCTGCTGCTCCTTGCGCAATTGTGTTGAATGTGCTCAGACAAGGATGCAGCTCTGTGACGTGGCAGTAGACACCGAACGACTCATGCCCAGGGTGCTGACGTCTGCCACGCTGCTGACGTGCTGAGCACAGAAGGCAGTACAGGGCACGTCCACCACTGTGCCAGTGGCGCTAGTGCACTGTTCACATGTATAGTGCTCTTGCACTGGGGCGCCATAGGCGCCGTGGTGTCACAGCATGGTAGGCTGCTACAGGAAGTGCCACACAGGTGCCCTACCACACTACATGTGGTGAGTACCAATCACGCTGTGGCAGTCCGTGCGAGAGGGACCCCATACCCTGTGACAACCTTTGCCCACTAGGCACCATGCGTCTGCAAGGGTGCACCTCTATCGCACTGTTCGGTGACAGCGCGGTGGGGAATGGCAGCGCAGTACCACGCAGCATCAGCATGTGGCGGACATGCACTAGGGAGCACCATTTTGATACTCAGTGGTGGAAAGATGGCACAGAGATGGGCACCAATCTGGAGCCAGGTTGAACTGACTAACCTTGTGTCCGTAGTTGAGCCCCATGCTGGTGCTCTCTTTGGTGAGGCACCCCTGGACAGGGCCAGGAGTGCCATGTGGGAGGAGGTGGCGGTGGCCCTGGAGGAGGCGACAGGGATCCAGCGCACAGCAGAGCATTGCAGGCACCGATATAGGGACCTCCAGTGAAGTGACCCGGACAGGCTTGCCTGCCTGCGGGCATGCGCAAGGAGGGGCGTGGTTCCACGGCCAGGTAGGTGCCCCATCCATACACTGGTTATGTCCATATGGGTATCGCGGTGGGCATGTGTCCACACACGGGGGGTGGTCCATCCAGTATGGGTCGTGGTGGTGGTGGTGGTATAGGGGTGGGGGTTTGGTTGTGTGGGATCGCACACACCTGGGGGGCAGGGGGCCTTTGCTACCGGGTTGTACTGATGTTCCTCTCTCCATGTTTTCACCCTAGGCCCTGAGGAGTGCCAGTGTGTCAGGGAGGAGTGGCTGCAGTGTGAGGCACGTCCAGATGCCAGAAGATCCATACCAGCCCAGCGCCCAGACCAGCCTGATGATGGTGAGTGCCTTACATCCAGGATTTTCTGTGCATGCTTTGTAGCAGGGCGGGTGGCGGGGCACGGCCACCATCCATTGACACCACTGCCATGCGTGCAACATAGTACAGTCAGCACTGTCCAGTGGCACTGCATGTCTGGGAATGCATCACTGGTGGTCCATGCATGCACCGGGTACATGGCTATGCCACTGCCTTCGGACGGCAAAGTTGTCACTGTACAGCCACGGTGGTGCTGTTCAGGACTTGGGCGGTGGGTGTGTGCAGCGGTCCACATGGCTGTGTGCGCATGGGTGGGAAGGTCTTGTAGACATGATCACTGTGGGTGGTCGCACACCTTCACAGGGGTGTGTCCCGTGGCTGTATGCCATGCACAATGGGTGGGCTGCAGGGGGCTGTGCATTCACACCTATTGACTCTGCTCCCTTGTCCTAGGTGGATGGAGGATGGTCCATATGGAGCAGGTGCTGCAGGAGCTGCTACAGGTGGCCAGGGCCTGTCTGGCCATCCTAGAAAGGATGGATCGCCATGGTGTGAGGTGATGACATGGCAGGAGGCACCGTAGAAGCGGGGAGCGGGGCTCCTGCTGAAGATGGACTGCACTTTTAGCTTGGAAAGGCCCCCTGGACCCACCCTCACACTCCTCCTTCCTTCTCCCATTTGTTCACCCCTGCCCCTTACCCACCTCCACCCAGTTTGTGGCCCTCACCCCTTTCAAATGTATATATTTGTACACAGTTTTGTTACTACTTTTGTAATATATTTGTTTAGTTATGCCTACTGTTGTGGTCTCTGATTTGCAGTGGGCTAATGGTGCTCAGCTGCAGTGGTGTGCATGGTGTTGGGGGTGGTGCTATCATGGGTGGATGTCTGTGTGTGTGTGTGTGTGTGTCTCTGTAGGGGAGGCAACTGTGATGTGGGCATAGCTCTCAGTCACTGTCTGTGTTTTGTGTGCTGTTCCCTGTGCAATGGATGACTGTGTGCTGTGGTACATGGTGCATGCGCTGTGTCCATGGCATACCTGTCAGACCATACATGGCCTGTGCAGCTTCCACCCTTGCATGTCTATGACCTGCACAGTCCACTGGCATGTCAGTAGGGGCTGCCCATGCTGGACTGCCACTGTACCAAGCACAATGCTGGGTTGTCTTCTGTCACTGGTGTGGTGCATGTCTGCCTCGGGTGGCACTGTTGCCTCCACTGTTGTTGTCTCACCTCGATGCTGTCACCTGTGCCTGTTGCAGGGGATGGGCTCCATTGCCTGTCACTTGTGCTCCAGCTGCATGCTGGTGATGTACAGCATTGTGGTGCCTGCACAGGGTTGCTGGCACACCTGTGCCATGGAGGGGTTGTGGCCATGTGTACACGGCTGCCGTGGTCACATGCCGGGGACTTGGTTGACCTGCAACTGTGTCCCTGTGTTGGTGTGCCCTTGGGTATGGGTGGTTGTTTGTCTGTGCACTGTGTTGCATCCTGTGTGGTGCATGCTGCCACGCAACACTGTGGGTGTCTGCACTGGCTGTTGTGGCCAGTGCTGGGATGGGGTGTGTCCTTGGGAGGGTGTGCAAGGTGCTGTGACACTGGTGATGGGTTCCAGGGCATGCCCTGTCATGTGTGTGGTACCTCGTGTGCTGACGCATGGTCGGCCTCACAGCTTTACCTGGGGGGGACATGCATGGTGGCACTGTGTGTACAGCCGTTGCTTCACTGTCTGCTGCTGCCCACTGTTGGGTGCTCATGGTGGGGATGACTTGCATGGTTCTGTGGTGCACAGGGTTGTATTGTCACAGTGGGGGTGGTGGCATGCTTGGGGTGTCCTGCACTGTTGGGTGCTACTCCTGGGCAGGGTGTATGGGGATCATGGTGCAGGGTGTGCTCTGCATTGGTGGGTTGGTGTGGCACGGGGTGGACGAGCATCCATGTGTGACAGTTCCAGCTTGCAAAGGGGTGTGCTGGTGCACCGTGCCATGGCGGTGGGTTTCTTGCTGGTGTCCCTGGGCATTGGTTCTTCCTGATCTCCTCCAGTTGTGCGGTGCATGGGGTGTGGGGGCGATGTCTGTTCTGCTGAGTGCTCCTCTGCCCATCCCTACCATGGGTGGTGGGCCCCTGCATCCTGTCCCTGCGCATCTCTAGTTGTGCTGTTGCACAGCTACCCTGCTCCACTAGGCATCCTGGTTTTGCTATTGCACATCTGAGCTCCACCACTGCACATCCCTGGTTGCACTATGGTGCAGTTGGCACGATATTCAGTCATGTACTGCAGGCACACCTTGACCTGTGCAGTGTTTGAATATTGCATGTGTTGCCCATGGGCGCAGCGGACTTGCGCTTACTCCTGCTGTTGTGCACTTTTGTGGCGCAGTTTGAATATCTGGGCCGCTATGTGTTACATAGCTAGGCAGGACACCATATATTGAGAATATTGCATGGACAACTATACACACATGCTGTGTTTCCATCTAGGGGTTGAGATGACATCATATGGACCTCAAGGGCAAAGATCGAAAAGTCCATGATGTCAACTCAGCCCCGAGATGAAAACATGAGCCATGCTGGCCATGGTTGCCCATGTGTTATTTTTTATTGTATACTGCTTTAAACTATGTCAAAAGTGAAAATTTCTGTTTATGTACAGTAGTAAAAAGGACCCATCCCCTCCCCTCCCACCTGCCTTTCATCTTTATAGTCTCCCACTATATTAAACATAAACTATATGGATGGAGGGGCTTAAAAGGAGATAACCACACACAGCAACTTCTTGGTTACCTTTGAACTGTGCACAACTTTTTATGACCTTTGAACTGTGCATAACAACTTTTGGTGAGGCTATTCACCGAAAAACATCCATGAAATGTTATAGTGTATGGGAAACAAGTATAAAACCATTTGTTCCTACTTTTTCTTTTTTCCCCATGGCACCACTATCTGTAAGCACCAGCACTCACTGCCGTGGCCATTTGTTGTGAGACACTACTTCATAAACCGCACTTGCACGGATCCATTACTGTTTTCATGGTATCATTGTGATGTAGTTAAGAGGAGTTAACAGCCTCTTGACATCACAACGATATAACAACATTATTAACATTGAGATTTCAGTGTATAATAAGGGCTCCTCATACATTGTATATATACAGAATAGTGGATGGGTGCCCATCTACAATAGCACTGTTTCCATTGAGGTTGGTGATGACATCCTAGAGACCTCAAAAGCAAAGCTCAAGAGGTCTCCACGATGTCATCAACAACCAAAATGGAAACACAGCCTTAGCTGTGAATGGTCATCCGTCCACTGTTTGATAGCGTATATGGTTACAGTTTATTTTTTGTATTTATTTTCAGCAGCTTGCTACCGTCTGTGTTATGAGGTGCCACTCACTTTCTCCCCACTCTCGGTGTCACTGTCGCTCTCTCCAGCTTCTGTTTAATATATCCAGCATTGTTAATTTTGAAAATGAAATAAAATGAAAAGTTCACTTTTGTGACACAGAGCGGTGTGTGGCTCCTCGCATCAAAATTAGCAGTGTCCACTACTTGGCATTCACTAAATCACACCATGTTTCCACAATTTGTTTCAGTAAAGCCAGGTGTAGTGAGCCAATAAGGAGGCAGATCAAGGCTGAAAAGTCATTGTACTATCGATGTGACCTCAGAACCATAGTACAACTTTTTTGACTTTTCAACTGTCCTGCAACAAGATTTGGAAAGCCACCGTTTTTCATGGAGAATAAGTCCTTACCATATACTATACATGTATTGACATAAGGTATTATGAGTGCTCTGCCAAGCATAGTGTGACCTTAGGCAAGTCACTTAACCTCCTAGTGCTTCAGTCTACATAGCTGTGGAAATGGGTAGAAGCAGAACTCCACAGGAAGCGAGTTGCTGCATCTCAGCTGGGCTATCCTAGTGAAATGGACCATAAAATATAAAGAAAATGAATAGGAGGGGCCGGTCTGGGTTCTTTCTTAAGCCTCTAATGGGACAATAGGCACCTGAGGTGGAGGGGTGCCTTTAACCCTTTTGATACACAAGTTAGTCACTTTATTGTCGAGTGATAAGTATAGCAACAGCACACAAAACTCCAGTCAAAAGGAGGCTTTATTTAGAATACATTGTATGTCCCTCTGGCTGCTATCAAGCATGGGACAGAATGCAACTAAGCCACCAAAGATCCCCAGATGGCTACAGGACCCATGTGGGAGGGGGAATTCAGTGAATTCACAACTTCCTTTTCTCTGTCACATACAGATTAGTAGCATTTCTGATACAGTACAGGGACGCATTATAATGTGAATGCATTAGTCCATACATGACAGTAGTATTTCTGATGCACAGACACGTTATTAGGGCTGCAGGTAGGCGGAGCCTGCAGCCCTACTACATCAGCTCTAAAAATGAGCTACAGGATTCAGACCAAAGAACACTTCCTTTGGAGTTTTCAAATGATCCTTCCACTACTTTGCAGCCCTTCAATTTAATCCTTGCAGTGCTGCAGACTAAACATCTGTGCAGAGCTCAGTCATATAGATTAATTATAGTTCTTTTGGCAGCCCTGTAGTTCTTCAGTGACTACAAGAAACACTTTTACTTTTCAATCCAACTTGGTAAGCAGCATTTGTAGAGCTACTGCAAGGCAGATAACAGCACCTAACCACAGAGCGGTCTCAAATTACATGCTTGGTCATCTCTCCCTGTGTGTGTGTGTGTGTGTGTGTGTAGCAATGATTTACAGTACTTTTGAAACATAACAGAAGATTACTTCAGAGAAGCTAATTGACACCAGTATGCTTTTAGCTGAGAAACCCCTGAAGGGCAAAGTTTAACAAGAATTATCAACAAGTAGAGAGCGCTTCTCACATAAATTTTAAACTGCCTCAATAGGTTTCAAAAAAGCATTCTACTGATAGAAAAACCTTGGGTTACTATTCTCCCTAATACATGTAAGATGAGCTTACAACTTTTATTACAAGTGTCCTTGTGTTTTAAAGAGCACAGTCAATGAAAGACAAAATGCTGAAATAAGGTCTAATTGCAAGTTGAAATTAAAATAAAATTATACATATAGATATATATATATATATATATATATATGTGTGTGTATAATATATATATATATATATTTATGCAACAGACATGGACATAAATCCTATGTGATAAATCTGAGCTACTATGTGATAAATTCAAATGTTTACATTTATACACATAGTAAACGCATTATCACAGATTTATGCACATAGTAGATATGTCACAATCACTCTGGAACTTATTTAGAATGTTCAGCCTCAGTACCAATACTAACTATATTCAAATGCAAATAACTTTAAAACGAAAAAAGGTAACACAGTGCTGTGAACATGAAAGTTGTTCAGCACAAAATTATCTACAAAATAAGCAGTATATAGTTTATAGATACCTTATAGATTTTTTTATAATTAGCAAAAAAGAGCAGAAAATGCTAGTTTTGTTCACTTTTTTGACAAACATAAGCAAAAAAAGATAAACAATCAAAAGCAAAGCAAATGTTCCTGCTCTGACAGAAAGCATCCCTATTGCATAAATGAAATATACAATGATGAGCTGTCAGATAAATGATTTATCTACACTTGTGCTGTTTGACCTCAGACATCTCACTCGTGGCTTACGCCACTCATGAGGTTACCGGAGGTCAAACAGCACTTGTGTAGATAAATCATTTATCTGACAGCTCACCATTGTATATTGCTTATTTATATATATATATATACGCACACATACATATATACATATACACATACACACGCATGTACATATACACACATTTACATACACACATACGTATACACATATACAGTATACACATACACATATATACACATATACATCTATCTATATATAATATACATATGTACACACACATACATTATATACACACACACATATAAAGACATACATACCCACAGATACACACACACACGCATATATATATGCATACATACACATATACCTACGCACATATATGTATATACATACACACATACATATGTATATATCTATATATCTATATATATATATATATATATATGTGTGTATATGTAATGCCCAGTGGTATGCCGTTTGTTTCTGACAGCAATACCAGGTGGGCTGGGTTCAAGGAGGTATAGGTCACTCGGCACAAAGGCTAGGTTTGGCTACTCTGCCCAGGGCACCCAAATAATTCTGAACACAGGAAGCAATAACTGTAATGTCCAACATCAGAAGTGGGATTCTAAAGTGTGGCTTTTTATTCATATCTAAACAGAATAAACAAAGCATAGATGGACCCCATGGGGCTACACTCCTGGTAATGCAGATTTAAAGAACCAAGAACACTTCCTCAACACTTTAGCCCTCATGCTCTGAACCCACCAGGCACACAGCCCAGACCTGCACGCTGCTTTGGGTACACAGTCCAAACTTGTACACTGTTCTGGGATTTCCCAGGGTCGGCTCCCTTGCCAGCTACTCAGACACCTTCCATATGTCATGGAAACATTTTCTGGTGGCTCCCTAAACCACCTAAGAACACCTCAGCTCTATCAGGGAATTCTCCTTTTAATCCCACATCTGGGTACTTTCCTCAGGCACTGGCCAAGTACCTGAGAGAAGTAAAAAGTGCCTCAAAGCAAATCTGTAGAGGTGAATTTGGTTACTACTGATGGGGGGGGGTCTCCCACCTCTCGCTCCCACAATTCATACCCGGCCATTTCTCTGGACAATAAACACATCATACTGTAAAGCTTGGCAACGTAGATTCTTGCTAAATGTATGTCACAGTCCATCTACTTGTCTTGCTTTCCTTAGTGCTGGACTTGAGCAGTACTTTTAATTGGCATAGGCCATTGCTCTGGGCCCCTCACTGATTAAGCAATCCAATCCCACTTTACAACTGCATGGCTGTCTTTTCCTGACCCCACATTAGCAGTCCCTTTAGTTTGCTTCTATTAAGGTGAAAACACTTGGCCCTCTTTCAGAGTGAACTCACCCTTTGGTTGCAGGTGCCCCACAGGCGATTCCTCCACAGGAATTTCTCTCTCAGAGCTTTTGATGCCGCAGCACAACTTGAGTAGGCAGCTTCTTCCCTTAGCTGGAACCAGGAGAGTTGACCCTGGAAAACAGACAAACCTTCCCCCATCCCCTCAGGGATGGGGCACTTGGACCAGTAACAGCGGTCTCCACCACTTCAACTACCAATTTCTGTGTTCCTCTTACAGTGGAAACACACACCTTCCTAATCAGTAGCTCTAAAACAGAGCTTAAAGCTCTGAGAGCCTGCACACAGACAGCTGTACTACTGTCTCTCACCAAGACTGCACACAGACAACATTCAAAATCCCCAACGTTCTATGCTAATCTCCAACTGCAGCATTCCAGTGTGGCTTATGCAACTGTGAAAGTTCTATGGTGATGTCATCTCTCAGTCTCAGATGAGACTGAGAACAGAGTGAGACAGTGTGAAATCCATTTAACTGGAGTTTCACAAGCTGCCTTCCCTGCCTACCACTAGGTCTTACTGGGATTCTAGTAACCCCGGGTAACAGAAGGGTTACATATATACACATATATATGCAAGTAATAAGCCATAACAGGGTGTGCATTAAAGGATTTTAATGCACACCCCAGGGGTGTGCTAAGGCATGAGGCCAAAGGCTGAGTGTCTGTATGCCCCTGGGAAATGCATTAAAATCCTTTAATGCACACCCTGGAGTGGCTTATCACACTTATAAAATGGGCCACTGTCATAAAAGAATTAGTTTGATTTACTCTGATAGGGATTAAAACTTGTTTACTATTTTCAAAACAGTGTACAATACATTACCTCTACAACATCTAAAATCTAAAAAAGCCCCTAATAATGAATAAAATAGCATATCTTAGCAATAGGTTAACTAGTACAGTACTTTGCATTAAATAGAGAATAATGGATGGGGATGGGTTTGATATGATAATTTAATGCACACCCGAGTTGTGGGATGTTACATAAACCCCGAGGGTGAAGCCCGAGGGGTTTATCAAAGCATCCCACAATGAGGGTGTGCATTAAATTCTCATATGAAAAACCCTCCCCATCTTTTATTTTTTATAATAACAGACCAGCAATTTTTCTCCAGCAGTTTGTGAGACTGTTTGGCCCCGCCCACATACAGAATGTTGGCCAGTGAGGCAGCAGCATAGTTTGACTGGCATGGCTCATGAATGTCATAACAACCAGCTGGTTGTTATGGAAAATATCAAGCTGGTCAGTACATTGAAAGAAATTGCTGACCAGTTATTATAAGTATTTACTGGTAGGTTGGTTGAAAATAAATATTTTCTCTGTAACATGTAAATTATCATATAAATGCACTGTAACATCTGTACATTTGTAAAACATAAGTAGCGTTTAAAACTTAATTTTCATTACACTGTAGTTATATACTTTCACTGAAGGCAACCTTCTCACTATTTTTGTTTTTTTACTTATGTGTTGTGGTCTAGTATATAAAAGGAAATCTGCTATAGGATTGAGGTGAAAGGTTAGTAAGAAAAAATTTTTTAAACCTATCAAGTTGTCTTTTTTTTGGCGGTGATGGAGGGTAGATTTCACCTATAAACACCTATATATGATTAAAATGTACGTGCTTTTATAAACATCAGCAATGTAGCTGAGCAGTTTGGATCTACCTCTGCCTATGTAACTTTGTTTTCCCACCTTTTCTCGTTGTTTATAAAGTATTATTATATTGCCTACTATGTTCATCCTGTTTTTTTCTGTTTTTCCCCACATTCAAGACATAGAGGCCTGGAAATTCAAAAGAGTTGAGCCAAGCGCAATAGGGTTGCGCTCGCCCAAGTCCGAAATTGCGCCATTCTGCAATATTCAGCAGGAGGCAGTTGCACCCCCCAAGTCATGCTGAGCAACAGCACAATGCTAATGAAGGCATGCTCAACCGGAGGGGGAGGAACCATGCATAAACTGCACAGCCCCATATTCAGCAGGGTCATGCAGAGTTGTGCAGGAGCAACCCCCTACCTGTGCCTGCACAACTTTGAGCCAAAAAAGAAAAGGATTAAGTCGAGGGCCACCCACAGGTGAGCTGCTGCATTGCAGGGCACAACACAGCAGCTGCCACCTGTGGGTAGCCCTCACTGTTCCCTGTACCCCCGCGAGCCGATCGGCGGGATAATAGTAACCCCGAGCCAATCAAGGGCAGCAGAGTATTCCTTCCCCGAGCAGCCCGATCACGGGCATGAAGTGAAACAACCCCCAACTGGCCCGATCGCGGGCATGATGTCACACAACCCCCACGACCAGCCCGGTCGTGTGCAGAACTCACCCCGACTAGCCCGATCATTGAAGAACACATTCCCCACCCCAACTAACCGATCGGACATAACGTCCAACCCTCCCCCAAAGTCCAATAGCCCTGGTGGCCCAGTGGACATGAAGCCGATCGCGGGCATAAGGTCAACCCCCAAAGTCCAATATCCCTGGTGATCTAGTGGCCCCCACCCCACACACCCATGGAGCCCACCACCCCACTCCCCGTCAGCCAGCGGGCAAGCAGCATCCACCCACCTGCCACCCGCCACCCGCCGACTGACAGCTCAGTAGGGCTGCACGCCCATTGGTTCTGGAGTAAGAGCCAATACCGTGCAACGCCAGTGTACAAGGCAGTCCAGATATGTGAATGAATATGTGAATGAAATGGCTGTCGGGCGAGCGGGTGATGGGGCCCGGTGGGTGGGGTGGGGCCACCAGATCACCAAGGATATTGGACTTTGGGGTTGACCTATGCCCACGACGGGCTTCATGGTCCACTGACCACCAGGGATATTGAACTTTGAGGGGTTGACGATATGCCCGCGATTGGGCTAGTGGGGAGTGAGGGAGTGTGTTCTGACCATGATCGGGCTAGTCGGGGTGTTCTGCCCACGATCGGCTAGTCGGGGGTGGGTGAGTTCCCCGCGATCGGGCTAGTCGGGGTGGGGTTGAGTTCCGCCCGCGATCGGGCTGATCGGGTGGGGGAGGGGTTCTGCCCGCGATCGGCTAGTCGGGGTGGGTGAGTAGTCTGCCCACATCGGGCTAGTCGGGGTTGAGTTCTGCCCGATCGCTGGTCGGGGGTGGGGAGTGGTTCTGCCTGCGATCGGATAGTCGGGGTGGGGATGAGTTCTGCCTGCGGTCGGGCTGGTCGGGAGGGGTTTATTACGTTATGCCCGTGATCGGGCTAGTGAGAGGGATTTACTTTATTCCAGCGATTGGGCTGCAGGGGTGTTGGTCGATGCTGCTGCCTCGGTAAGGCGCCAGAGTAGCATCGGGGATCAGTCACCTGCATGCTAATAACGTATGCAAATGGGGCCGTAATTAGATGCAAATGGCCCCCCCGTGCACCTTGCATAAATTATGGCCCCATTTGCATGTCACTTTTTGAATATTGCAGATTTGCACATGGCACAATGGAACTTGCGCCACCGCATCTTAATGCTCCACGCTGACCACTTGCGGTGGTGCAAGTTCCACGCGCCATGCACAGTGCCTGTGGCTGGGGGGTGATATTCAAAGGAGTTGCTCAATAGCGCAACTCCGTTGAACATCGCCCCGGCCACACCCCTGCGCAACTTTTTTGAGCGGCGCAAGGGTTTGCGCCACAAAATGGCACAGTTTGAATATCCAGGCCAGAATGTTTATCATGGAATGTTTACCAAGGAATGCAGGGATTAAGAATTTAGCTCAGTTCCACTGGTAGAATGTTACTCTCCTAACATACTGTACACACAGACAACAAAGGCTTGTTTTCGAGCCAAAAACTCAATTATCTCACTGTCAGGGCAAGCAGAAGAGATTTCCCTGATGAGCAGGTAAAGGTAGAAGTGGAATTTTTCACTGTCAGTAAATAAACAGTTGTAATGAAAACTATAAACAATACTTAATGTTTCTGATTTGTTTATGTGTGTAAGGAGAGTGTGATCAGGTAAACAACATTTAATTAATTTGTTCTATTTTTTATTTAAGGTAGTTTTATTTTTAGGGCCCAGCTGAAGGTTTTTACAGTGTAAAGGTAACAGCCATGTTTGTGATGGAAGATCAGTTGTGGTTGCAAGGGAACTGAAAGAAGATAGTTCTGGTTGTAGGAGGACTGATTTGCTAATTGTGTGATGTGATTTAGGACCAGAATGACTGTACGTACTGTATATAGAGATTTAATGTACAGTCAGCTGATGCCTCTTGGCCAATGAGATTTCTTGATTTTTCTTGCCATTTATATATATATATATATATATATATATATATATATATATATATATATATATTATAGTGGCACGGTAGTGCCACTATAGTTAGGGTTGAGGAGCCATTTCTATGTTAAACCCCAAAACTTTGCACCTTAATAACTTTGCAACCGTTTCACAGATTTGGCTGAAATTTGGCATACATGATCAAGAATCATAGGCCTTGGGATATGCCAAGTTTTGTACTGGTCAGATATACAGCTGCGGAGTTATTAAGCATGATCTGTGCATTGTACGCTTTTCTGGAATTCTACGGTCGCACCTACAGGTCGTATGGTTTTATGCGACCAGCCCAAAATCTTGGAACATGCTAGCTGGGTCCCCAATGTGCCATTCAAAGATTTGTGAAAAATATTAAACGTTCAAAAGTTATTCAAAAACAGTTTCCCATTATAAGTCAATGGGAAAAGTTAACAAAAGTTCAACACTTTCGCGAAATGCATTTTTACTTTGCAAATGGGCCTGTTACTTTCTAAATCGGCCATTTTGTTTTCAGTTGGTGATCAGAAAATGGTTGGCATTTAAATTTGGGACCCTCTAGCAACCTAATTCTTTTTGTATTCACCTAGTCGAACCCTGAGGATGCTTGCCATGTCTTTATTTTTGGTAAAACACCCCAGAAATATGTTTTTCAAATTTCTGGAAAAAGTTCTTCTGCTCTTACGAAGTGTCGAACTTTTTACAAAGCTTTGAATTGGCAGTAGTTTTCCATCTGTGGAAAGTAACAGCATTCTTTGGCACTGCGCTGCAAAAGAACCGTTGGGAGTTTGAGGCTGAAATTTGAGGAAGCGAGCCGACATCTCACAGATATGCCTTTCAGTGTTGTATTGAAAAAATATTACATGGCAGCAAAGTTATGGCACTCAAAGTTGACCATTTTCCCATAGGATAACATTACGGCACCTGACGCATTACAGAAATCCTTTGGATCCCTGCTGCAAAATAACGGTTTGGTCTTTTTTCCTGAAATTTGGAGGGAAGACAGCCAACAGCCCACAGATGTGCCTTTCAGTGGTTTGGTGAAAAAACATTACAGGGAGGGAAAGTTATGGTGCTCCAAACTTTTCTTTTTTTCCCATAGGATAACATTACGGCGTTCGCCGCGTCTTTCAGGGCCCGTATCTTGGAAACGGTGCGAGATACGGACTTTTCGCTGGAAAAGTTCTTAGCCCCCTAATGGGGATAAGTACCAAATTAGCCAGGACAGTTGTAAATAATACGACTTTTACATTTTTTTTCTACGTCGTACAGTTCCTGAGATATAACGTATTTAGTATTCCAAGTTCTCATTTTCTGCGCTGATACTCATTATTATGCATACATTATTTGTTCTCACTGTCTTTCTCTATGCAGGTTTTGGGGAAAACCAGCCTGTGCGCTTACATTACTGTTACTGTTGCCCTTTCCACTTGCGGTTCCGTACCCGTTTCACTTACCGTTGACGTCTGCGCCACCATGTGTGTTATCCTTTGCGTTTTCAGTTGCGCTTACGTTTCTGTTATTTTTTGCCATTTCTGTCTACAGTACTGTTTATCTTTCTGTTTCACTTTACATCACCATGCCCATTGACATTTCTGTTTGCAGACACCATGTTACTATGTGACAACACTTCACGCGGGCAGACCGTTCCCGTCTACGCCACCATGTGTGTTACCCTTTCTGTTCTCATTCACACTTGTGTATTTACAGTATACGCCACTGTTAGCATTTCTGTTTGCGTTGCTGTCCCTGTTAGTATGCCACAAGACATCATGTAGGCGGGGCCGCAGGGCCCTGGGCCCCGCTCCGCGCCGCTACATTCATTCACTATTTCTCGTTATCATTCCCAAAAGAAGGAAATTAGAGGCAAAAACTTAGTTTAATGCATTAGTTAGGGTTGTTCCCAGCGACAAAAGTGAGGAAATCAGCTGTTAGGGTTGAAAACCCCTTGGACCCGCCCACCCCCAACGGCATTGGGGTGTGCATTGGGATCGTGGATCTAACTCTCACCCATTCTCCTATACTTCTGCTGCTTTACACATGTCATGGGGTGAGAGTTAGGGCTGGCGATCCCAATGCGCACCCCAATGCGGTTGAGGGGTGGCGGGGGTCAAGGGAGTTTTCAACCTAACAGCAAATTTCTCACTTTTCACTGTGGAACAATAACAACTCACGATTAAACTGAAGTTTTGCCATATATATATGTATATATATATATATATATATATATATATATATATATATATAATGTAGCATGGTAGTGTTACCATACTTAGGGTTGAGTAGCACTTTAAGGGTCAAATTTTGCACCTTAATAACTTTGCCACTGTTCAACGGATTTGCCTGAAATTTTGTATGCTTAATTGGGCATAGTAGATCTTGGGATCAGCCAAGATTTGTACTGGTCGGATATACAGCTGCGGAGTGATTAAGCAACAACCAATTGCACAATTATGCTTTTTTGTGATTTCTTTGCTCTCACCTACAGGTTGAATGGTTTGCGCGACCAGGCTGAAAACATCAGGGAACATGCAGCCAGGGTCCCCGATGTGCATTTTGAAGATTTCATGAAAAAATATTGAACGGTTCAAAAGTTATTCAAAAAACAAGTTCCCATTATAAATCAATGGGAAAAGTTAAAATATTCAACACTTTCGCAAATGCACTTTTTAGTGTCACAAATGGCCCTAGTAGTGTCACAAATCTGCCATTTTTTTTCAGTTGTTGGTCAGAAAAATGCTTGGCATTTAAATTTGGGACCCTAGTCTAGGGACACAATTCTTTTTGTGTTCACCTAGTCGGACCTGAGGATGCTAGCCATGTCTTTATTTTGGGGTAAATCACCCCGGAAATATATTTTTCAAATTTCTGGAACCAGTAGTGTTGCAAAGTAGTGTCTCAGGCACGAAACTTTCACAACATTTTGTGAAAATTGCCGCAAATTGCGACACTACTTTTTCAGACTTGGCCAAAATGACAGGAATTCTTTGCCACCCTGCTGCGAAAGAACAGTTTGGTCTTTTGAGCTGAAATTTGAAGGGAAGGCAGCCAACATCTCACAGATGTGCCTTTGGTGGTTTGGTGAAAAATTATTGCACGGCTGCCAAGTTACAGTACACCAAATTTGACATTTGTTCCCATAGACTAACATGGTGACGTCCGCCGTCCCTTTTGAGGCTCGTATCTCGAAAACGGTGTGAGATACGGAATTTTTGTTGCGAGTTACATAACCCTATGGGCTATGTAATAGCAAAAACCAGCCAGGAAAATCAAGATTTTTGTGAAATTTAAATTTTTTTCTACGTTGTGTGGTTGCTGAGATATTAGCAATTAAGTACTTCCAATGCTTGTTTTACGCTTCGATCCCCATTACAATGCATACATTCTTTGTACACACTGTGTCTCTGTATGCACCTGTTTGGCAAAAACAGGTGATGCTCTTCCGTTACTCTTACAGTTACTGTTTCCACTTGCATTTATGTCCCCGTTTGTGTTACCGTTACCGTGTACGCCACCATGTGCATTACCCTTTGCGTTGTCATTTGTGCTTGCATTTTCGTTACATTTACCATTTGTGTTTCCACTACTGTTTCTGTTTGCGTTCTTGTTTGGGTCACCGTGCGCATTGCCATTTGTGTTTATGGCACCCCTTTCGTTTGCATTTCCATATCTCTTTCGTTTTGCGTCTTCCTTGCTGCTACTGTTACCATTTACATTTGCGTTACTGTGCCTGTGCGCATTACAGTTTGCATTTCCATATGCGCTTGCATTTCCTGTTGTGCTTCTGTTTACTTTGCTGTTATTGTTGCTGTTACCGTTACCATTTGCATTTACAATTGCGGTGCTGTGCCCATTAGCATTTCGGTTTGTGTTTCCATAGGCGCTTCTGGTCCCATTTCTGTTTCTCTTTCCTTTGGCATTATTCTTCATGTTAACTTTACCATTTGCATTTACAATTGCGGTACCATGCCTGTGCGCGTTACACTTTGCGTTTACGTGTGCGTTTGTGTTTGCATGTCCGTTTCTGTTCCCTTTCGCATTCTTTTTGCTGTGACACTTAACATTTCCATTTAAAATACTACTCCCATCAATGTTCAAGTTACCAGTTGCAGTTTTGTATGTGCTTCAATGTCCATTTGCGTCATTGTTCGCTTCGGCGTCACTTTGCGCTTGCATTTCTATTAACATTTCTTTACCATTTACGTTTGCATTACCATGTGCGCCACTGTTTGTGCTTCTGTTTGTGTTGCTGTTCCTGTTACTATGTCACAAGACATCATGTGTCGGGAGTGTGGGGCCCTTTGGGCCCCCCAGCTCCCGCCCCCACATTGGCATTCACTGCTCTCGTCATCATTCTCAAAAGAAAGGAATTAGCAGCAAAAACTCCATTTAATGCATTAGTTAGGTTGTTCCACTGTGACAAAGTGAGGAAATTTGGTGTTACGTGTTGAAAGCCCCTTGACCCCTCAGCCCACCCCAACCGCATTGGGTGTATTAGCCAGTCCCAACTCTCACCCCATTCTCCTATACTTCTGCTTCTTCACATGTGATGGGGTGAGAGTTAGGGCCGACTGACACCAATGCGCACCTCCGATGCCGGGTTGGGGGGTGGCTGGGGGGTTCAAGGGGGGCTTTTAACCTAACACTGAATTTCCTGGCTTTTGTCACTGTGAAACAACCCTAACTAATGCATTAAACAGAATTTTTTGCTTCTAATATATATATATATATATACACACACACACACACACACACACACACACACACACGCACACACATATACATACACATACAAACATGTACACACACATACACATGGCATACAGAGGGTCTAAAGTGAAGTTTACTCAAAGTGAGCAAATGTTTCACACAAAATATAGAACTTAGCCTGAGACATTTTCTCAGCTATACTCTCAACCAGTCAATACACTACATAAACTTTAAAGCCTTCAGTTTTGTAACAGCATTTAATACATGATAATATCAATTGTAAGTATAAACGCCAAATAAAAAAAAAAAAAAAAAGCTACTTGTCAAGGACCCCCAAGAAAATGAGACCATGAGCCTGATATGTACAGATTTCAATACAGTGTCAATGTATAACAAACATGTACAGAACCAGCCTAAGAAATCTAAATAAAAACTCATAGGAATAACCCCCCAGCCCCCCCTTTCCTGGGAAAGGTAACTAATAGGAATGAGATATATGTACACGAGTCCTGATACATCATCATTCACACCAATCTTTGTAATATTTACACAAAGGAATTGAAGAGTTGATTTATATTAACCTTTTCAGGACCTATGTAATTAATGCATTGGAACTCTCATAGTTTTATACTTGTAGGAAGGGTATATAAATGCTAGGCAACTAATGTTTTAGGCATTTTCTGAGGTTGCAAGGGGCATCCTAGGGAATTACAAAGAATCATAGTGGTATCAACCGCAGTGCTTCCAGATTGAAGAAAGCATTTCCATGTAAGGCAGCCTCCTTTTCCATGTATTTTCCATATAAAACTATTGGAATCTCTCAAGCTTTGCTCCCAATGTTCTTATAGCTCCAGAACCTCTTGATGGTATTATAGTATCAGAAGAAGCCAGAAGGTGAAGGAAGGAAACATATTCAATTCAGTGCTTCAGAGTAACTGGTAACTGGTATTTTTCTTTTAAACTTAGATTGTAGGCTTGTAGTGACACTATACTTTCTTTCTGTGTTGTCTTTACTTGTAATTGGTTTTGGCTGTTGAAAATTAAAAATAGTGGTGGTGTAATTCTGTGCTGTCTTTAATTGCTGCAACTTGCCCCCTCCCTTCCCCAACTCTTAATTATATGCCCTGATAAATCTGATTGACAGGAGCTAAACACAGGGTATAGTAAGAGGTGTGAAGTAGGAGGGGCATAAGGGGGAAGAAGACCACCCTCAGCACGACAAGTGTTTTGACTCATTTATTTATTTATTGGTTTCTTTTTCCTTAAAAAAATATATATCTGAGGATCAGTTACAGGATTTTTAGTACTGTAAATAAATAAAAAGAGAACTAAGAGAGCTTCAGTAGCAGATAAGTAGTGGAATTGCAGTATAATGTGGGGAGTGGTGCAATGTAGTGGCTGTGGGGCAGCCATATTCAGGCAGACCTTCTGGACACTGAGGTGCTTCCTATCTGCATGCATCTCTCGACCGGGCGGGATGAGGTAGCCAGACTCAGAGCAGAAGTAAACTGGGTCAGGAGTACCATCACCCCTGTCCAGGAACCACCCAGTCCAATGCAGCTGCCTCAAAGGATGCCGAACGAGGAGCACTTGGATGACAGTGGGCTCAGGAAGGGTTAGAGCAGTCAGGCAGAGGCACATCCCAGATCCTATTCCTCTCAAGAACTCATATGCCACACTGGCAAATGAGGACAACCAAATAGAGGTACCCAGGGAAGTGGAAGGAAAGGATGGAGGTTAGGCAAGGAGGTGACCTCAGTGGGGAAAGCAGTGGACCCCAGAGGAGGAGGAAGCTAATCCTGGTGGGGACTCCATCATAAGAGGGATCCAGCTAGGAACACAGGAGGGGAGGACAGGGAGGTGAGGTGCCTACCAGGTGCCACGGCATGGAGGGATGGAAGGAAGATACTGGGGATCACTGGGAAGGCAAGACAGGAGGGTGAGCTGGATGTCATTATCCACCTAGGTACTAATGACTTGGCAAATGGGGAGCCAAGGAAGTTCAGGAAGAGTTTAGGAAACTGGGAGGGTCTCAAGCAAGTAGCTACTTCTGTCACTTTCTCAGAAGTACTACCTGAGAGGCAAGGAGAGCATAGAGTGCATGCACCAGGAACTTTAACTCATGGTTGAAGAACTGGTGCTGTGAGGAAGGGTTTGGATTCATTGGTGACTGGGGACCCATCTGAGGGATGGAGGTTTATTCAAGCCTGACGGCCTGCATCCATCCTGGAGGGGAATCCAAGCACTCAATGATAAGTTTAAATGCTACATTGACAAGCATTTAAACTAGCAAAGGGGGGTGGCAGGCCAGCAAGGACGGTATCTACTTGCTCACCCCCCACAGCTAGTAATGGAACCAGTGAACCAAAGGAGTGGCTATCTCTGCAAAGCAGTGTGCAAAAGATGGAGATTAGTGTCCAAAATGTGGATAAGCAGAAAAGGGGCAAAAATCAGCAGAAGGGCAGACAGCAAGGAGAACCAGGGATAAATGACAACCAAGGAAGGGGCTGGAGTAGAACAGTGAAGCAGTCTAGGAGGTCAAATCATGGAAGCCATGTGCAAATGCCAGGAGCCTTAGCAACAAGATGGAAGATCTGGAGGCTGTCATGGTACAGTCAGACCTGGACATTGTGGCCATCACTGAAACCTGGTGAATGATAACCATGACTGGGAGATGGCCATACCTGGCTACAACATATTCAGAAGAGACAGAGCAGGCAGGAAGGGAGGAGGAGTGGCACTGTATGTGAAAATGACATAAGGGCCACACAGATCCAGGAGGAACAAAATGGGAGAGATACTGTGGGTTAAGCTGGAAAGGAAAATGGGGCCAGCCATCCACAGGTGTGGTCTATAGACCACCAGCCCAGGAGGAAGAAACAGATAGAGTTGATGCTAGCCATCCAAAGGATGGCAGACAAGGGTGAGGTAGTACAGGTTGGAGACTTCAATATACCAGATGTGGACTGGAGCATCCCAGCAGCATCAACTAGGAGCAGATTTATCCTGGACTCTCTTCAGGGTGCCTTCTCAAGCAACTGGTCTTGAACCAACTCGGCAGAAGGCAATACTGGACCTTGTGCTCACAAACAGGGACAGTGTGATGGGGGTAACAGTGGGGAGCACCTAGGTAACAGTGACCACCAGTCATTGTGGTTTGAAATCACAGAAAGAGCAGAACCAAACCACACAAAACACGATCCTGGATTTTAGGGGTGCAGACTTTGGGAAAATGGGAGATGCTTGAAAGAGGCATTAAGGGAATGGGACAGGAATCAGGGATTGAGGAACAGTGGGCAGTATTTAAAATGGGGAGTATAAGAACAACAGAATTATGCATTAAGCAGGTTAGCAAGCGAAAAGAAAGAGGAGACCATTATGGTTTTCCAAAGAGGTAGCAAAGGAAGTGAAAGCTAAAAAGATTGCATTCAGGCAATACAAAAGACACAGGCAGAAGGGATAGGAGAAGTACCAGGAGAAACAAAGGAGGCAGGGAAGTCAGTAAGGAAGCCAAAGCTTCGACAGAAGAACACATTGCAAAATCAGTGGTTAAAGGGGACAAAACCTTTTACAGGTACATAAGTGAAAAAGAAGGACAAAGGGAGGGATAGTGAGACTGAAGGGGAGGATGGGAGCCGTGGAGGATGACAACAGTAAGCTGACATATTGAACAGGTATTTCTGCTCAGTCTTTACTAAGGAAGAGGGGGTAATGGGTCTGAAGGGAGTACAAGGGTGAGAATGGTGCAGAAATGGACACAAGTCCCTTTACACGAGAAAGGGTCCTGAAGGAACTGGAAGTAATAAGAGCTGATAAAGCAATGGGGCCAGATGGGGTGCACCCAGGGTCCTTAAAGAACTAAGAGAGGTGGTGGCTGAACCTCTGGCTATCCTGTTCAGCCAATCACTGGAAACAGGGAGGTACCCAAAGACTGGAGGACCAGATGTAGTCCCCTTATACAAAAGTGGGAACAAAGAGGAAGCAGGAACTACAGACCAGTCAGCCTCACCTCGTAGTGGAAAGATCATGGAAGCACTACTGAAGGAGAGATTGGTGGAACATCTGGTTGTCAATGGACCACAGGACCCAAGGCAGCATGGTTTCACCAGGGGAGGTCATGTCAGACCAACCTCATTGAATTTTTGACTGGGTGACTAGGAGGTGGATCAGGGAGGGCAGTGGACATGGCCTATCTGGACTTCAGCAAGGCCTTGACACTGTGCCACATAGAAGACTATTACAAAACTGGGGAATATGGGTGGGCAGGACAGTAGTGTGGTGGGTAGGTAACTGGCTGGGTGGCAGGACACAGAGGGTGGTGGTAATGGCTGTCACTCCACAGAGGGAAGAGTGACCAGTGGGTACCACAGGGATCAGTGCTGGGACCGGTCCTATTCAACATCTTCATCAGTGACATTGCACAGGATCTAGAAGGCAGAATTTCACTGTTCGCTGATGACACAAAGCTCTGTAACAGAGTAGACACACCAGAGGGTGTAGACAGAATGAAAAGGGACCTGCAGAAACTTGAAGAATGGTCAAGGGTTTGGCAGTTGAAATTAATGCAAAGAAGTGCAAGATAATGCATATGGAGACAAAACCCTGGCACAATATATCAGTTGGGGTGAGGATATAGCATGCACCAAGCAGGAAAGGGATCTTGGGGTTGTCATCTCGATGACCTCAAGGTAGGGAAACAGTGTGACAAGGCATCAGGTAAAGCAAATAGGATGCTGGGATGTATAGGCAGGGGCATCACCAGCAGGAAAAAGGAGGTCATAATTCCGCTATACAAGACACTAGTGAGGCCCCACCTGAGTACAGTGTACAGTTCTGAGACCATACCTACGTAAGGACATAGACAGGGTAGAGAAGGTTCAGAGGAGGGCAACAAAGATGGTGCATGGGTTGCATCACAAGTCCTATGAAGACAGGTTGAAGGAACTGAATATGTACTCCCTGGAGGAGAGGAGGAGAGAGGGATATGATAGAGACATACAAGTATCTTACAGGGAGGAACAGGGTGCAGGAAAACACTATTTTTAAGCTAAAAAGATGTTTCAGGACTAGAGGGCATGGGATGAAGTTGGAGGAGGACGATTCAGAGGAAACATGAAAGAATTTCTTCACAGAACGGGTGGTGGACAAGTGGAACACCCTGCCAGAGGAAGTGGTGGGAGCTGAAACAATCACGGGATTTAAGAATGCATGGGATAGACATAAAGGAATTCTAGAGGTCAGGGGTAAGGGGAAATAGACTTCTAGGAAAACAAACTGAACTTACAAGCTCAAATGGGCAGACTAGGTGGGCCATAGGCCCTTATCTGCCGACACTGTCTATGTATCTATGTATCTATAGCATTGCTGCAATAGCACAGCTGGATAGCCTGGCTGAGATGCAGTATGTCATATTCAGTGGGGTCATACTTTTATCCATTTTGGCCAGGTACTGACACAGGATAGCATTGATGAGATGCAGGTTCTCATTTTCAGAGGGGTCCTAATTTTACCCATTTCTACATGTACTGATATAGGTTAGCCTGGCCAAGATGCAGTATCTCATTTTCAGTGGGGTCTTATGCTTACCCATGTTTGAGTTCCAACAGAGATTACAGCATCTAACTGCAGAGCAGTTCCAAATTACATCCTTGGCCATCTCTCCCAATGTGTGTATGTGTGTGTAGTAATGATTTACACTATTTTCTCTGAAGAGTAGATTTATGTTAACCCTTTCAGGGACCTATCTAATTAGTGGCATTGGAGTTCTTATGGTTTTATATTTGTAGGAAGGGTAAATGATAGGAAGCTAATGTTTTAGGGGGTTTCAGAGGTTGCCAGGGGCATCATAGGGGATTACAAAGAAATCATAGGGGTGTCAACTGCAGTGTTCCCAGACTGAACAAACATGTACAGAACCAGTCTAAGGAATCTAAATAAAAACTCATAGGAATAAAATCCCCCAGCCCCTCCTTTCCCTGGGAAAGGTAACTAGTAGGAATGAGATACATGTAAACGAGTCCTGATACATCATCATTCACACCAATCTTTGTAATATTTACCCAAATACACACATGTGACCTATACGCTCAAACTGGGTGGCTCCAACTCTCTAACCGCATTAAATACCAAACATACCTTATGGCTAAAAAATCAATTATGGGCCTTGCCCCTCCTGGTGTTCAAGCTCTCATCTGACCTGCTCTGAATCGTCGCCTCACTAGGGGCTTGGGAATCTCAATCACTTCACATCCCAAGATGCCGGACTATGCTGGGCCAAAGATCTTTTGCTTATAGTGCTCCTAGCTAGTTAAATGGCCTAAACAGTGACATCTCCTCCATCCCTAAGCTTGGACCCTTCAAATCTAAACTCCTCCTGCACTTAGCTACCTCCAGCTCATGTGACTGTCATCCCTAATCTTTCTGTATCTAGCACTTACTCACCCCCTCCTCCTCCTCCCCCTCCCCCTCCCTCCTCTACAGCCCCCCATACTGCACTTTCTACTTGCACTCTCTGTGTTATGTGAGACCCTGACACTAGCCACTGGCTGCATTTTTGTGTGTATTGCCAAACTGGTGATAATAGTGTGTCCCCAGTCCTTTGTTAATTAATCTGTCCACTGAATCCATTGTACTCATGTGTTTTAACGCCTGTAGCCTGTTATACTGACATAATGTAAATGTCTGTAACCTGTTAACATGTCACATTGTCCTACCATGTGTTATACCTCACCTGACATGGAATCTTTGTAAAATAGCCTTGGCTCAAAGGTATTTGTAATCCTAGATTAAATAAATAAATCAAAATTTTCCGGTAGGGCAACCTTACTTTCCCTGTGTTTTCCATGTACAACTTGGACAAACCTCCTGTACATTTTCCTGTATGCACAAATCAATACATGCACGAAACTAACTTCATTATGCTTGTCAGTAAAATTTCTATAACAAATGTTAAGGCTGTGTTATGTGCTCTTTAGCCCAATTACAGTGTACTGACATAAGATAGCCTGGCTGATATGCAGTATGTCATGTTCAGTGGGCTCATACTTTTATCCATTCTGGCATAGTACTGACACAGGTCAGGTTTGTTGAGATGTAGTATCTCATTTTTAGGGGTCCTAATTTTACCCATTTTTACAGTGTACTGATACAGCTTAGCCTGGCTGAGATGCAGTATCTCATTTTCAGTGGGGTCTTACTTTTACCCATGTTTACATCTGTGTGCAATGTACTGACACAGGACAGATTTGCTGAGATAATAACAGTCACTGTGTGCAACATGGCAGTGCTGACTTAAACTATGCATATGTAAGTGACACCCACATGTAGTCATGTCAGTGCTGCCATGATACGGCTGACTCTGGAGCAAACTGCACATGTGCAAGTATCAGTCATGTGCAGTTCTGTAATCACAGCAGTATCACTTACATCTGACTGCGGTGTGGCAAGAGCATGGCATATTCTTTTCAACACTCTGGCCGCTCCTGAAAGCTCTCCACAACTGTATTGGCCCAATGTTGGCAAAGGCTAATGGATGGGTAACACTGGGGATCACTCAACTGTCTTCATGTCCACTGGCTCAATTGGCAGGTCATTTTAGAAGGCCACCACCTTCTGGAACAAAATATGCTTCCTGGTGTTACCCCTAAACTTGCCATATGTTACCTTCAGAGCTTGGCCCTGTGTCCTGCTGGAGAACATATCCATATGTTCAGTCCTGTCAATATCCCTGAGATTAGGAAGACTGAGCTCATGTCCCATCTTAATCTGCTGTTCCACAGGGACAAGCAAAAGGATGAGGAGCACCCACATATGTAGAAAGCACCAGGACCACAAAAATATTATTCAAAGTCCTTTATTTAACTAAAGTGCATAGTGCACCCACACATAGTGAGCATAAAAAAGTGGTGGCTGAGCCTTTCTGCAACTATCATTTCTCCTGACTCCTGCCAGGTGTCATCAGAGTGATTCAGTCTGATGATGCCTGACAGGGGCTGAGAGAAGCATTACTTTCAGAGTGGCTCAGTCAACACTTTCTTATGCTCACCATGTGTGGGTGCACTATGCACTTTATTTAAACAAAGAACTCTGAATATTTTTGTGATCCAGGTGCTTTCTGCATATGTGGGTACTCCTCATCCTTTTGCTTGTTTCAGTTTTTTCATTGATGAGCACCATATTACTTGTTCTGCCACTCCATATCCATTTTGCTTTGTTCCACAGGGAGAGGACAGTAATGACTACTAGTAAACATAAATGTGGATGTTATCTGTTAGACCTTTCCAGGTATTCCTGTTTCGAAAATGCAGCTTCACCTTAACAAAGGTATCCAAACAGAAAGCCCACCAGCAAATTTAGTTTTCTTTTTAGCACTGAACATATTCTCTTTACTGCTGCAGTAAATGTAAACACTGGAGGAAATACGAAGAAACTGATAGGGGAAGCTTACAAAGAGTGTCAGTTGCCATTTTACTGTATGGAACTGTATAAATATGCAGAACTAAAAAATGCTACATAAATTCACTGCCACGAAGTAAGCGGCAGATGCGGGGGGGGGGGGATTTGTCAACGCAAAAACGGGGCTTGGTTTGCACTCAGAGAGGAGTGAGAAGATCAGTTTTCCTATGTGGCATAGTGACCCACAGGGTGTAAAAAGTTGAGGGTATTGAAAATATGATGGATCATAATGATCTACAGAGCCCATTTTCTTAATTCAGTGATTTTGTCATCAAAGAAGAGAAGAGGTGGGTTGGAATTGATAACTATCTGACATTTTTAATAATCCCCCCACTCAAAAAAGAATACCGACACCAACTTGCTGCACTATAAGACTGCACCAAAGAATTTAACATCTATGCCAAGCTCCATGCTGCATTCTATCAGTAGGGTCTTTACAGAGTACAGTACCACAATACATTTTATTTACCTTATCCTCACTTTTATCTGAATGCGCACTGACCCACTTTCTGCCCTGATACCATGATATTTAGGGCTTGATTAAATCAAGCTGTTTCCAAAGTTCCTCCCCATGGACCAAGTTAAACTTTTTCAATGTCAAAAAAAGACTAGCAATGCATTCCATGGCTTTGAAAAAATGTAATATGGGGGTGGTATTATACTTTGCGCATTCTTGTATTCTATGTTTCTAGTATGTTCACCTATTCATTGATGAGGCTATGTTGAATTTTGCAAATGCAAGCTCATAACTTCTGTAATATTCAATATTTTTATCACATTTCAACATAGCCATTTTGAAACAGCGACTCATGAATGTGGCAGCTGCCATTTTTCAACTCCTGCCCAATATGTGTGTTTGCAGCCCAAAATCTGATTTTGCAGTCCCTGCACAACATCACCTTTATGCCAGGAGTTAAACATTTTCTCTGCCCTTCTTTATGAGGAAGGTTCATCACAAGGCTGTGCTGAAAATTTGGTGTAAAAATATTTAAAAAAAATAATTTTCAATATTTTAAACCCAGATTCCTCTCCTGCAGCCCTATTGGCTCTGGCCATAGTTTGTGTTCTTGCTAGCTGCATCACCGATGGTCCATAAGTAGAATGCTGATGAGTATTTACCTAGGCACAAAACTGACTAGCTCCCGCTTGGGAGGGATCTGCCTTGGAGACCAACCCTCAGAGGGCACTCGTGGGTACTTCTGCACTCTGCCCTTACTTGTTGCCTGCACAGATCACATTATGTCCATAAATACAGGGACTCTGACAGGAGAACCCCCATACAACATATATTTTAATTCCTCAGCTGTCTCTCTGCTTCTCTTCTACAGGTACTGACTGCTTCTAAATAGTTCCTCACTCAGCAGGGATTGCTGTTTCCAAGGTACATGTGACTAGATGGCCCACTTCTGAGCACCTGAGGGGCTGCTGGTTGGTGGCTCCTGCCAGATACAGCCGCACACAGACTCTGACTTCTCTTTCTCTCTCTTTCTCTCTCTGCAGCTTCTGCAACCCTTTAGCACTGGCTCCACACACCTCTATTACATACAGGTGAAGTTGTCTTGCAGTCAGCGGGGGTGGGGTGGAGCAAACTGTTAACCCATTTACATTGGGGTTACACATGTTGTGCATCAGGACTGTGAATATAGCCACTTAACACATACCTTGCTCACAGGGTCCTTTCTCCACCCAAGCCTTCTTTATGAGGGGTTTCTCTACGCCAATCTTCGTAGGTGAAGAGCTGCTGGAGAACTCATTGTTCTCCAAAATAAATTGATTTCCATATACGTATTTTATTCTTTTTATTTATTTACCCAGGATAGTTCAGCTGAGCTTCAGCATCTAATTTGTAGTAGCGTCCTGCTTTTACCCATTATTTCTGCTGGGTGAATGAATGAAAGCAATGAGAGGTTAAGGGATTTATTCAAGGTCACACAATGTGTAAATGGCTCTGGTGAGATTTGAACCTGTATCTGTGTCTTCTGGTTTCCAAGACTGTACTCTTGCCATGTACTAGACCACATTGTTTCTTACTGCATTTTGTTTCCTTATTGCACTCTGCCAAGTGCAGACCAGTGTGAAAAGGATGTTGGCAGGGCTAGTGGGATGCTGGGGTGCATAGGGACAGGCATCACAAGCAGGAGGAAGGAGGAGGTGCTGGCACTGTACCGCTCTCTGGTATACACCCATGTGGAGTACTGTGTCCAGGTCTGAAGACTGCACCTCAAAACGGACTTAGAGTGGAAGCAGTGCAGAGGAGGGCAGCCAAAATGGTGCAGGGCTTGCAAGGAAGCCCTATGAGGGGAGAATGAGAGATTCCAACATGTACACCCTGGAGGAGAAGAAAGAGAGAGAGAGAGAAGTGATATGATCGCAATCTACAAGAACCTCACGGGGTGGGCAGAGTGCAAGAAGGGAGCCTTTCCCAAATGAAAACAAGCTTCAGGACTAGAGGGCATGCATTGAAACTTGGGGGTGGGGTCACAAGTACTGTAGGGAAATACTTCTTCACTGAAAGGGTGGTAGACATTTGGAACCAACTGCCATCTGAAGTGGTGGAGGCTAGAATGGTGGAGGGCTTGAAGCCTGCATGGAATAAACCTAGGGGTATATTAAATCAGAAGCAGGGAGCGTCACTGGAGACCAGACAGCGTCTGCAGAGGTAGAATAGCCAGGTAACACTTGGGCAGACTAGTGGACCACTCAGTCCTTTTCTTCTGACAAATTCTATGTTTCTATGTATTATGCATATCATTTCCTAGACTTAACACAGCCCACTGATCTCCATGGCTTGCACCCTTCGCAGGGCTCCATAGTGGAAGCAAGCAAGGAGTATCTGGATTCAGTGTGTGTGTGGCAATGTCCAGGTTTGTGAGCATCAACCACCATTCTGTCCTCTTCATCATTTTTCCTATTTAAATCAGGCCCAGAAATAGCAGCTGTACAGACCCATCCCAGATCTTACACAAAGCACCCCATCCTCCCACACTGCCACATGTTGGTGTTCTCATCACAACTGCTTGCTTGATATATTCACTTTCAATGTATGTATAATAATGGGTTAACACATGACAGGCTGTACATCATAGGGAGATACTGCATGAATCAAGGATTTAATGAACACTCCTGGTGCTAAGAAGGCATAAAGTGTAGACAAGTGTCTTTGCACCCCTCCATGTACATTAAAGGCAGGACTCTCAAAGTTTTCAGAAGGTGCAAAACCTTCCCTAAGTTCCCCAAACTGCCTCAGCTATGGAAAAAAAGGGAGATTGACTAAATGCTATTTACAAAAACCTCCGCAGCTGTGGGAAAAAACACTACGGCCCATGAAAAAAGTGCAGCTGTGGAAGTCCCTGATGAATAAAAGGTGTGAGATAAGTAAGGCACAGCCCCTGACAGGCTATTCTCAGCCATTTTTTTCCACAGTTGCAGAAAAAATGTTACACACAGTGGAATGAGGTGTAACTCTCCCTCAGCAAACTGCAGTAGTGCCCCAACAACTGGAATCAATTAAGGTGAAGGTGAGGCACAGGTAATAGCATCCCAGATAGTATAGCAGTGGCTGATGTTACAGCAACAACAGCACACATTGCCATGCTATGGCAACAGGCAACAACCACTAGACCCAGTGCAGCCCATGATGGAGCCCCACAGGCAGTAGAGCCTGAACAGCCTGCAGCGAGTGCTACCCCCGCAGGCCACAGGAACACTTCAGGGAGGGATAGCCAGCAAGGACAGTGGGCCACTGTGGTGCCATGGTATCACTGATATCTGTGGTGCTGCAGTGGTCCCAGTTGAGGGACTGGTTGCAGGTCTCTGTGTGTGTGTGCTGTCAGCATCATATTATAGCAGTAATGTTAAAGTCTGTTGCTTCAGCTACTGAAGTTTACTATTGCTGTGCCTTCTCAGCCATTGCCACAGCTGCAGATCCACAGTTGTGGATTCGCAGCACTTGCGCAATTCCCGCGGCTGCTAAATTGCCACACCTGTGGCACTTTTTGCGGAAATCCGCAGCTGCACTGGTTTTCTTTAAGAATACAGCGCAACTGCATTTCCGCACTGCTGCAAGCCTTTTTCCCGCAGCTGTGGGATTTTCGGCTTTCTTTGTGAATCCTGCTTTAAATGTCTAGGAGTTCATTATCTACAGGTAAGCACAGCCTGGAATGTGTTAAACGTATTGTAATATAGTTTGCGAAACAGAAAAAAGGATGAATGCAATTTGATTTGCCTTTCCAAAGTGTTGTACCTTTAATTACTATTTAGCAAGCTAATTGCCGAATCTGTCAATCTCGGAGCAAATCTTTCATCTGTCTTTAAGCAACCTAATTAACTAATACTGTGTGTCAGTTTCAGAGTGAAAAGTGGCTTGCAGACCTAGGTGCAGGCAATTAACTGTAGTCTCAAAGTGAAACAAGCTTTCAGTGGCAGCAGAAAAACCCTGTTTTTTTCCTTACAAATAAAAACGTTATCATTTGTTACAATAGTAGCTGCATTTTTTGTTCAGTATTGTTCATAATTATTGGTGCTGTGCTGTGCTAAACACTACAATGTAAAAGTTCCTTTTGACTTCAGAGGGACAACATTTCAGTGCTGAGATTTCTGTTTGATTGATGTGGTTTCTCTTGAAGGTAGGGATTTATGTCTGCATGATGTGGCTTCACTGGCTTGAGGAAAGTAGTTCCCTACAGGGGATTTAAATCCTTAAACAGCTTGTGTGCATGTTAAACTACTTAAGGTGACTTGTGGCACTTTACTGGCAGTTGAGTAATTGTCATGTGGCATGACTGGGCAAATCAGCCTGCTGGATTTCAGCAACATTCTCTCGATCATTTTAAACTGTGTGTTAATATGCTCTTTGGAGGTGCTCACCAGTATACTATGAGTGATCTTGAGTACAGTCTTGGCATATAATAGGTAAGAGTTCTAGAAAAAATGGCTTCAGAAAAATATCTCTGGGAAAAAACATCCCCGGAAAAAAGGTACAAGGAAAAAAAACATCACCCGGAAAAAAGGCACAAAATGCAGATGCAGAAAAAACGGCACCTACACAACTCAACAGTCATAAATGTTGCCAAAAATACCTAAAAGTTAACAGACCTAAAAATGAACAGTCAGATCACCTGCAGCATGTACACTCCCTGGCTCAGAAAATATAGCGGACAACATCTGTGATCTATTCTGCAGGGGACTCCCCCCCATTGTAAATATATAAACACTCCACTAAAAGTAACCAAACAATATATCACCATCTGGCAATAGTGAAATCCAGAATATAACAGAAAGAAAGACACAGGACACAACATATACCGTAGCACTTTATCCCTAATTATACCACTTCACCTATCACGCTTCACAAGGCATCAAAGCCTTTTTCCCTGCGCCGTTTATTCCATCTGCTATATTTTCCATGTGCTTTTTTTTCTAGTGATGTTTTTTCCAGATACCTTTTTCCCTGAACCTGTTTTTTTGGGGTACCAGAGGGTAAGCTATAACCCACAACATGGCATGGGTGTATCAGACACTAATGCATGCCTGGGGTGGCTGTGAGGCACGAGGCAGAAGGCTGAGTGTCCTCCCAACCACCCTGGAAGTGTATTAATGCCTAATATACCCATGCCTTCATGTGTGTTCTTGTACATATACAGTGGGTAATTAGTACTTGAATTTTTAAAAAACATTAAAGAAAACTGCTAAAATTTAATAAAATTTAAGACTTGTTGATATTTGTGCAGTACATGAACTAGTTCCCACAGTGTCCCTCAGTAGTTTTTATTCTAAGTAATTTTATGTTCAGAGTTGGGATTGAATCTCCCCCCAGTTTTGGGAGACTTTGACCTGTGCTCCAGTTTGACCTGTTTGTTTGTTTCACATTCCACCCCGAGTTCAGATGGAGTTGTGGTCAGCAGTCAAGAAATGAAAGGTGAGTCGGACTGCTGCAAACTGTTTTGGTCACGCACGTTGCATAGTAATTCTTAATGCGGTCACTGCACCTTAATGTTTGGCACTGCACCATAGCTGATATTTACTAATATGGCCACAGCTGGGTCAGCTATCAGGAATTTTTAATACAGGCACAGTGTGTCACCACCGTATATTCAGCAGCAAAGAGCTACACTGTCACCACTTCAGGTATCTTAACGTAAAAACAACGTGGCTACTATTTATGTATTTATTTTTTGTGTGTGGAAGCACTGAAGTGAAAGATTGATTTGTTGAACTGCAATAAAACTAATACTAGGTAGAATAAGTTACTTTGGTATGTATCGTAGGCATTATTTAATGGTCAGCTGACTTGTTTCGACCAATAACATTTTTACAGTTGCTAATAGTCTGCAGATCCATTTTATAACAGCAAATGAAGTTGAAAAAAATCTTAAAAAAGCTAAAATCAGAGAAGTATGTAACTGCTTCACCCACTCAGACCCAGTACCGGTGTCTGCACTGGTATATAGCCACGCCTAGAACCAATTTTAACTACTGACCCCCCAGCTTGCTCCTCACAAGCCTAATTGTTCTCTCTCTTATCCCCCTGTCTTATCAACACTAGGCCCGTCCATCCCCTTATCCTTCCTTTCCCAATGTCGGATAGGAGCGCACTACCCCTGGGTTGTGACATCGTACCATGCCCCATACTTTATAGCATTCAACCGGCTCCACATACTCCTTTTCTCCATCCACCATATCTACATCCCATTTTACCAACTCCTCTGTGCACCATGCCCTCCTAGCCTTTCTCCCCTACCTCCCTCCCTCCCTCCCTTCCCTCTACCGGGTGTATATATTTTTTTTCTTCCTTTACTTCCTCCTGCAACCTTAGATAACCTGCTTTATCTTCCTATAGACACTTCTATGTATGTAAATACCCTGTGATCTGTACAATATCTGTATAATTCTATGTACATATGAACTTCTTTTTCTTCCTCTCTGTAAACAGTATTATCTGTATTGCCTTGTAAATACCTTTGTTGACCTGTATATACAATTGTTCATGCTCCACCCAAGTCCATCTTGCAAATGAGCTTCTGCTCGACGATGAACGCCTGGTTAAATAAAGACTTGATTGATTGATTGATAAAAGCTGATTTTTAACTTGAATAATGAATATCCTACATCTGGGTTACAATGGAGGAAATAGGTACTCTAAATTGCCACGAAAAAAAAAAAACAGACTTTGTCTCATAAAGGTATTTTTATTTACAATGTTAGACTCTAATCAGGTTACACAGTGGTGACATGTGCCTCTACAGAGCATGTTTTCTTATTAGAAATCCTCTGTTTTCTTCAGTTTTCTTTATATTTTTTGCTTTTTTTATCCCCTGGTCTGGGTGGCCCTACCTTGGTGCCAGCCACCTCAGACCCATCACCCTGGCTTTCCTCCAGGGAAGCCTTCATGGGAAGCAATGGGTCTGCGGGTGGCTGGAAGTCATCTAGCCACCTTGACACATCTCCTGTTTTCTTCCCCGGAAGGAGTGGGTGTGTAGTGCCATCCAAGGTGGCCTCACACATGCTTCCATGCATAGGACATCACTGGCCACCACTTCTCCCTTTCCCTCACTAGATAGGCCCTAGTTAGCATGACCACAGCCAATGCCATGGGCCAAGCTTCCATTAGGCACTGTGACCCCCCCACCCCGGAGAGGTGAGCAGTCTTGTGGATAATCTATCCTCTCTGTCCCTGGCCAGCCCCCAGTGACCCAGGTCCGCTCTTGAACCCAGATCACTGGCGTGGTGGCAGGTGTGGCATCTAGTACTTCTACTGTCTGTGCCACGTAGCTTGATCACGGAACGCTCAGTTGCTGTGATGACAATGCATGCAGCACGAGAGATCAGCTAAACTGCATAAGAGTGTCTCTGACATTGACTAAATAACATTTCTGATTGGCTGGGGACCCTTCTGGACAGCCAGAGGATTTATAATAAAGAAATACTCAACAGGATTAATGTAGCAGTGTGTAGTCACTAAACATATCTTTCTTTTCTTCACTAGCAGCAGCAGCAGCAGCAACAATTTGAGACACAGGACAAAACATTAAAGTCTGCTACACAAGTAAATATCAATCAAAGGAATGAAAACGGACAAGTGCAAATAATCACCAGTGACCCTGGAAAGATCAGTATACGGCCTATAGGCTGCTGAAAGCTACTCAGACTTCACGAAGGGTGTTTAAAAGCAAAACAGCGCTGCATAGGCAATTTCAAAATGTGTCAGCAAAAACAAAGAAACAAACTTATGTATGTAGCATTTCAAAGGCTATTTCTGTTAGTTGTCCTGTCAGCACAGTAGCATAGATGCTGGTTGCAAGGACAGTAAACTGGGATCAGGAATGCACCTGGTGTGCTGGAAGATGGGTGGTGGGGGGACTGAGTATCCCAGAGGATGCTTGCTTCCTTGAGGGTGGGAGGTCAAACCATTACCATTCGAGTGGCCAGATGGCATCCGCCAGTTTGAGAAGGCAGTGGGGGGGTGTATGGCCTATGTGACATGCACGTCCTTTTACATGTTGCATCACCTGTTCATAGCTTAGCATCTTGGAGGGGGGGGACTTAAGGAAAAAAACTTCTGACCCATATGAAAGATGCTGGTACTCTAAAGCTCCTTCACCACCTGCCCAGCATAAAGAACTACCACCATCAATGCTCACTTTGGAATGTGCTGGATGGGAAGCCATTCCTGTCCTGAAAGGCCCTACTGTAGGATATTTCATCATGGTGCAGGTGGGAGCTGTCTGGAGATGGAGCTGGGTGGTAGCAAAGCAGATGGGGGCCATGGCAGGGGGACAAAACCGTAATTAAAAGGCTCTTTTTATTTATCTAAATTTTCTTCCAATAGGACATCCTTGTGAGATGTAGTAGTTTGTTCATTTCATGGGAATCTTTGGTACGGCAATTTGCAGAACAACAGTTGCTTCACTTACACATATGTGAAGAAATATATGTACAGGTAATATAGGAACATGCACAGGAAATCCACTGTCAGAAGCTATTCAAGATTAAAGTTACTTTAGGTGGATCACAGTTAAGAGGAGTTACAGTTTCATAGTTACTGGGAGACACAGAAGGTCAAGGGTGCATCAGACATTTCAGTTGTATACACAGGAATCCTGAGGCCGAGCCTTTTCAGGGGGATGTTTTAGGGCAATTGCAGGGCTCTCTCGCCCCTTCTGTCCTCTTAACCTTACTCCCTTAAAACCCAGCTCTGTGAGTTCCCGTTTAATGCCTGTCCTTCCAACGAGCCTTTCTCCACTCCTAGTTCTGGTCTACTAGTTAGTTGGCCAAGGTAGCTTGGGCTGCTGTTGACAAGGCTGTCTTGAAGTGAAAAAACAGCACTCAGTCAAAGATTAGGATCCATGGACGAAATTTATGTATTGCCCCAGAGTTGGCATCCCCCAGTGCCCTACAGAAAAGGGGAGGTCTGAGTGCTCCAGGAGCACCAGTGAAGTTGGCCCGAGGAGTAGGGTTTAAAGAATGGTGCCCTAGTATACTCAGTTTCTCCAGTACCCCTAAGCAAGGTGCCCCTCAGCCCTGGACAGTGTAAAGTCACAGAAATTGAGGTAGTAAAGTGAAATGGGGCCCCACACAGATAAACTGCCAGCCTGCAGTTGAAATGCTTTTTCTTTCCCTCAGCCTTTTCCCTGCCAGTCAGTTTACCCATCACAGCTAGAGTGGCATGAGTGGGTGGTAACTTTGAATTTGCCAGCTCATGCCGGTTTGTGGGTTGCCCCCCACATTACCAGGAACTCGGGATCTCAAACGTTAAGGGGCTATAAAAGAAGGTGGCTCAGCAGGAATTAAAGTCAGTGAGCCATCAAGCACAGAACATCTGAGTAGCCCAGCAACTGGCCAGCCAGTGACAGCAGGAGGGACTTACCTCAAGTTTGCATGGTCTCTTGCAGTGTTCTGGCTGGTCCGGTGAGGTAGTGTGGTCCAGTCTGGAGACATGCAGTGGCTGCAGCAGTGGAGGATGTTTGGGAAAGGGTCAGCTCCAGTAGGTGGTTCCCTGAAGCAGAGTCAGCAATCTGAAAATATTCAGTCGGCAGCCATACAGTGTGAGCTCTGTTCAGCTCCTTTTATTTATTTATTTTTTTATTTAAATTGCACAGTCCCTCATTGGTGGCATTCAGAAGTGGAGCTGTGGTGGTGGGAGGAATGTGCAGCCAGAGAATGAGCAACAGTGATGAGAGGGCGAGTGTGTGGGCTTTGGGGGTGGAGCAACGCAGGCCCTGCAGCAGACCACCCACGATGCCAGCAGCAGCAACAGCAGCCAGCTCCTCACCCACTATTACCCTACCCACCAGAACAATACTTCACCCAAGCTCACGGCAGTGAGTCAGCAGCAACACTACTGGCCAAGTGCTGACAGCCAGAACCATGTAAATAAAAGAAAAGTTTTAAAGCGTGGGAAGGAACAGTAGAAGATGGCCAAGGCCATGTGGTGGGGGGGGGGTCAGGAAAATACCTACAGAAAGGACCACCTAAAGGGGAGAGCAGTGAGCAAGAGGCCCTAACTTTAATAGTGCAGGCTTCCGGGGTCAGAGTGAGGGCCAGGGCAAGCCCCTTATAGTGAAGGACAACTAGGATGTGGAATAAGGGGTGGGACAGGTCCCAGTTAAGTAAGGTCCAGAAGGGGAACAGGTACCATGGAAGGGACAAGACAGTTCCTTATTTAGATACATTAAGTTCCTAGCTTCTAGAGGATGGAGTGAGGGGCAGGGCAAAGCCCCAGTTAAATAAATATAAGATAAGCTCCCGGGGAGCAGGGAGTAGTGGACAGGAGGGCCATAATTAGAAAAAGCAATGCCCAAGAGGTGCAAGGAAAAGAAAGCTGGGGCATGAAGACCCCAGTTCAAGAATGACACCACTAGTTGAACTGATGCTCAGAAGGTGCAGAGACAGAAGGGATGGGGCAGGACAATTCCTCTGTTGTGTCGAGGAAACCACAGGGAGGTGGTTTGAGGGCAAGCAAAGTCCCTGTGATGAAAAGTACATGCCAGGGGGGCAGGACATGGGGCAGGGCAGGCCCCAATGGTTGACCAGTGGCAAGGCTAGTAGGCCGTCACAGAATTTAGTAGCCTAAAACAGAATCCAGTAGCTTACAGCAATAGACTAGTGAAATATCTTGTACTGCACTCCAGCCAAGAACAAGGGGGAGGGAGAAGCAGACAGGTTCCCCAGACCAGCAGCATAGCAAGCTGTTTGTGTAGCGGCCACCTCCTACGTTTATAATACAGTGTCTACCTTCAAACTCAAACAGATAAGTGCAGTCAAAAAAAGGGGTGATGGTATTCACAGAGAGTTGGTGGGAAGAAACTTAATGAACCAATGGTTTATTTCTTTCCTAAATTTGTATGTTAATAAGCATACAGAGGGCAGGGAGAGATTACACATATGAAACATAGAAACATAGAATTTGACAGCAGATAAGGACCGCTTGTCCCACCTAGTCTGCCCATTTCCCTACCTAATGGATGAGCTGCAGATTCTAGTTAATCAACAGCTTACTTCCTTCTACCCCCACTAGAATTGCCTTATGCCTGTCCCATGCATTCTTGAATTCTCCCACTGTTCCTGACTCCACAACCTCCTCAGGAAGGCTGTTTCATGCATCCACAACCCTCTTTGTGAAAAAATTATTTCTAACATTACCTCTGAGCTGTACCCCCTCTATCTTCAAATTGTGCCCCCTTGTTCTTGCACATCTCTTTTTCTGAAAGATGCTACCCTCTTGTACTTTGTTAATTCCCTTGAGATACTTGAAAGTTTCTATCATGTCCCCCCTCTCCCTCCTTTCCTCAAGGGTATACATATTAAGCGGCTTTAATCTCTCCTTGTATGTCTTCTGGTGCAGACCCTGCACCATTTTGGTTGCCCTCCTCTGAACAGCCTCCACTCTGTCTATGTCTTTGAGGAGATGGGGGTCTCCAGAATTGCATGCAGTACTCCAGATGGGGTCTCACCAACTGTTTGTACAGAGGGATAACAACTTTCTGTTTTCTACTGTTGATGCCTCTCCCTTTGCATCCCAGTGTCCCCCCAGCCCTCCTTACTGCCTTCTCACATTGCTTGCCCACCTTTAGGTCATCTGATATAATTACTCCTAGGTCTCTTTCAATTTTTGTTGTTGTTATTATCTCATCCCCCATTGTGTACTCTTCCCCTGGGTTTTTGTTCCCCAGATGCATTATCTTGCACTTCTTTGCATTGAATCTGAACTGCCACATATTTGATCACTCCTCCAACCTTGCCAAGTCCCTTTTCATCCTTTCCACCCCACCTTGTGTATCAACCCTGTTGCAGATCTTTGTGTCATCTGCAAAGAGACATATTTTTCCTTCCAGGTGCTCTCCAATGTCACTTATTAAGACATTGAAGAGGACTGGTCCCACTACCGAACCCTGCGGTACCCCGCTAGTTACCCTCCTTTCTTCACTGTGGACTCCGTTTACTATTACCCTTGCATCCTGTTGTCCAGCCATTTTTTATCCAGGCTACCACCTTGGGACCCACTCCAAGGCTGGCTAACTTGTATATTAATCTTTTATGTGAGACTGTGTCAAATGCCTTGCTAAAATCTAGGTAGGCCATATCGACAGCCCCTCCCTGGTCTACTACTTTGGTCACCCAGTCAAAGAAATTTATTAGGTTCATCTGACATGATCTTCCTGCTGTGAAACCATGCTGCCTTGGGTCCTGTGCCCCACTGGCCTCTAGGTACTCAACAATTCTTTCCTTCAGAAGTGAGTCCATCATTTTCCCTACCACTGAGGTCAAACTAACTGCTCTGTAGTTTCCTGCCACTGCCCTCTCCCACTTCTGTGAAGTGGAATCACATCTACCCCGCTCCAGTCCTCAGGTACCACCCCATCCTCCAATGATTTGTTAAAGAGGGTAGTCAGTGGTGTTACTTGTTCTACCCTTATTTCTTTTAGAATTCTTGGGTGAATCCCATTGGGCCCCATTGCTTTGTCCACCCTCAGTTTCAAGAGTTCTTTCAAAACCCTTTCTTCTGTGAATGGACTGGTATTGACCCCCCTATTCAGAGTGTTTCTCTTGTTTGGTTTAGGTACTTCCCCCTCCTCTTCCGTTGTGAATACTGAGCAGAAATATTCATTCAGTATCCCTGCTTTTTCACTGTCACCCTCTTCCCACATTCCTTCCCCTTTATTAAGTCCCTGTATCTCTCCCTTGATCTTTCTTCACTCCCTAATGTACCTGTAAAAGGTTTTATCCCCCTTCTTAACAGAGTTGGCTATCTTTTCCTCAGTTTGTGCCTTTGCTATTCTGACTGCCTTCCCTGCCTCCTTCTGCTTTAACTGATAAAGTTCTCTGTCCTGCTCCTTTTGTGTTTCCTTATATTTCCTGAATGCTGTCCTTTGTTCCTTAACCTTCCCTTCCACCTCCTTTGAGAACCACATTGTTTTTTTTCCTTCATTTTGTTTTGTTGATTTGCTTCACACAAAGGCTTGTTGCCTCTGTGGTGGCTGTTTTGATTATTCCCCATTGTTCCTACACCCCTCCTTCTTGCCCATTTGCTAGTGCTTTTCTGAGGCACTCTCTCATTTTCCCAAAGTCAGCCCTCCTAAAGTCCAGTACTCTTGTTTTTGTATAGCTTGAGTCTATAACTGTGTTTATTGTGAACCACACTGTTTGGTGGTCATTTGTTCCCAGATGGCTACCCACTTTTAAACCTGAGATCCTTTCTCCTTCCCCATTTGAGAGTACCAGGTCTAAGATTGCTCCCTCCTGAGTGGGTTCCAACGCTAGCTGTCTGAGGCATGCCCCCTGTAGGGCATCAAGAATGACCCTGCTCTTGGATGTGCCTATAGCAAAGGTACTCCAGTTAATATCTGGCATATTCAGGTCCCCCATCAACAATAGCTCCCCTTTTTCTGCCATTGTAAGTATGCCTTCTATAATTTCCTTGTCCATTTCTTCCCCTGAGATGAGGGTCTGTACACACACACCCATGCAGATTATGGTGCCATTTCCTGTCTCCAGGGTGACCCATAGTGACTCATCAATTTCCTGTTTATGCTTTAGTTCTGTTGCTTTAATCCCTTCCCTTATATAGAGAGCTCCTCCTCCTCTTTTACCCACCCTGTCCCTCCTGACGATTGTGTATCCTGGTATGTTGACATCCCAGTTATGATTCTCTGTGTACCATGTTTCAGTGACTGCCACAATATCCAGGCATGACTTCTATAATAAGGTTTTAAAAGTGCTTTAGTAAGAATGGGGCATTTAGTACACTTGGAGTTAGCATAACAAAGAAGCAGTTTGCAGGAAGAGTAGTGCATAGGATCATCAGATCCATGAAAGAATACCAAGAGAGAGAAATATCCAGATTGTTTGGTTTGTGCAGCTCGCCAAACCACACACGTACCCAAAAACTACAAACTCAGTGCAAGGTATTATAGGTATGCAAATCCTTGTGCAAGTCAGGCTGACAAGGCTCCAGTAGAGCAGACATGGCATTTTAAGCAGGTTTGTACCAGTATAGGCTGATAATGACAATGTACAAGCATGTGTTTTGTCTTGTTGGGACTCAGTGCAGTGCAGTAGTTTCCTCAGACAAACATTAAGTGAGACCCAAAGGGCTGGGCATTTAGTACACTCCAAGTTATTATGCATTTCTTGCAAGCTTGCAAAAGTCACAAATTGTCCCTCTTCCTGGCCAGTGTTCTATATGTTGGTGAGCAAGTGTGCTGCTCTCTTGAGATAAATTAAATGTAAGCAGTTCTATATTGTGCCACAATAGCAGTAGATGATTTCAAGTAGCAGTGCAATGCATGGCTGGATCTGAATCTTTTTGAGATTGCTCAGCAATCCAGCTCCGTTCATTTTTGCCTGCTGAATCATGTTATTTTTCAGCAATTTCGGAAGATATTGCATATGAACACAGAAATACAGGAGGCCAGGTTGCCCACTGAGAGCATCTCCCTCTATGCAGCAGTTTAATCCATTTAATCTGGTTAAAGAAATTAAGTTTAGAATTTAATTACCTTCTCTCACACGGGATGAAGATGGTGCTGACCTTTGACCCTGCAGCATCTCATCTACTCATGCATTCTCTGTATAGCTTTCTATCAGGAGCAGGAGTGAGTGGTCTTGCTTTCATCCTCCCCCCCATCTGCAAGCCCCATGTACCTTGAGTATCAATGAGAATCTTTGCTTCCCCCTATCTTAATCTCTGCAATAAGTACCTTAATGTATTGTAGGGCACGGCAAGGCAGCTACCATATTCCCTTGTCTGTCTTTTTTTTTTAATCACTGGAATATTTAAACACAAAAGAAAGTCAAAATGCACTTGTAAAGGGTGAATTGTTATGAGCAAATGTTATAATTCAAAGTATTTTTGTTGAATTTATGGAAGATGCATAATACTACATCTGGCTTCAGCTGGTGTATGATAAAGCCTCATTCCTCCAGTCTGTTAAGGATATAATGGCATAGCATCATACAGACATATGAAGAAGCCAGCAGAAGGCGGCCATTTGGTCTATCAAGTCTGCTTGTACTGCAGGGTCCACAGCTTGAGCTAATGTCCCTGCCCTCCCTCCCTCCCTCCCTCCCTCCCACCCTCCCCACTTCTCCCATCCTCCCTACCCATGATCCTTACCTTCCCCCTATGCCTATCCCAGCCTCTGTTAAAGTAGCCCACTGTCTTCAATGAGATTACCTCTTCCGGCAGCACATTCCAAGTGTCCACCACTCTCTCTCTGAAGAAGTGCTTCCTGACCTCCCTCCTAAACCTCCCACACTCCAGCTTAAGACTGTGCCTCCTCATGTTATGGTTGTCACTCAGCTTAAAGAGACTCTCCTCATCAACTTTACTTATACCTTTCAAGTACTTGAAGGTCCCAATCATGTCTTCTCTCTCCCTCTCCCTCTCCCTCTCTCTCCCTCTCTCTCTCTCTCTCTCTCCTGTCTTCCAGAGAGAACATGTTCAGTTCCCTCAACCTCTCCTTGTATGCCTTACCCTGCTGAACAGCTATCATCTTTGTAGCCTTCCTCTGGACCTTCTCCAGCAGGTAACATGATGGGCTGCCAGATATTATGGTATAGCATCATGTAACATTCTGACCTCCTTGGTGTTTAACTATCCCCCCCTCCTTTTTCCTTTTCTCTTGAATATATATATATGAATAATTGCTTGTTGCCTGCTTTGATATCTAAAGCAATCCAGAGTTCAGTTGATGCCATCACCAGCCTTACAGCCTTCTTGGCCTCCTTACATTTCTGGTTGTAGATGTTCCAGTTGTCATCCTGGCTTTTATTATTAATATCTGTGGAGTGCCTCCCTTTTGTCTTTAATTGCTGGCTCGACATGCCTAGTGAACCATGGGATTTATATGCTTTTCCCCTTTGCACTGTTCTCATGCATGGGATTTATATGCTTTTCCCCTTTGCACTGTTCTCACGCAGTGCTTGGTAGCTTCTAGTGTGGCTTGCTTGATCTGCCCCCAAATGTCTTCAACCTCTAGTTTTTTGTGAACCCCAGTCAGAATGTCTTTGATCACTACTTTCATTGTTTTTTAAGTTGGCTCCCTTGAAGGTCAAAACCTCTGCTGTAGACTGAGATTTTACATCCCCTCCTGCCAACGTGAACCAAACAGAATTGTGGTTGCTGTTTGCCAGGGGCTCCCCAATTTGGACGTCTTCTACTACCTCTGAGTTTGTGAGGGCCACATCAAGGATGGCCTCTTCTCTGGCAGGTGTGCTGACCAGTTGGGTGAGTAGGCAATCTTGCAGGGCATCTACCACCATCTGACGTCTTGCTGATCTTACAACAAGAGTATCCCAATCCATGGCTGGCGTGTTCAGATCACCAATTAGCATGGTTTCTCCCTTATGTGTTACGCCTCTGATTTCTTTGATGAGTCCTGCATGTTTCTCTTCTGTCTGTCCTGGTGGTCTGTAGACTACCCCAATGCAGATCTTTTTTTCCAGAAGCTGTGCTCAGTTGAACCCACAGCAATTTGGTCCCCTCTTTTTTGTGTCTGTCGACTGGCGTGGTAGTCATAGTAACATGAACACATAGTGCCACCCAGCATGGGTCATAATGTCGCAAGACATTGCGCCACATGGCAAAATCACACTGTCAATACAGTGCGATTTATGCCATGAGGCATAAGTCTTTTTTCTTTGGGGGACTCTGCCCCCCCACCCCCCACTGTGGGGGGACTGCACGCACCCGGACCCCCCCCACTAAAGATTCTCAACTCCAATGGGGTCCAACTCAGGGAGCGCAGAAGTCTGAAAAAAATAAAATGTTCCATGGACTGGGAATCAAAGCCAGTCCCAGACACAGTGCCTTGGTTCCTACGGCTATGGCTCAGTCCTGTGAGCCACTGCAACTGCTTGTCATAACCGGCTCCCAGCAGAGGTCTTATCCTCTGCCTGGGAAACCGCTACTGGTGCAATACCGCATACAGCAGTATATGTGGTATTGCACCAGCAGCAGTAGCATACTGCGCTGTACCAGGTTAGCCATAATGTTGACGCTATCAAGCGTGCAACATTATGACCCGGTACGATGCCACCCCACCTCCCCCTCTCACCCTTCCTGTTCTGCCTACTGAATATAGAGATTAACTAAGGACTGTGAGGTCCCAGTCACTGATCTGCCAGAACTAAACACATGGTGGATTTCCTGCAGGGGGAGGGTCTCAAACAACTGGTACAACAACCCACAAGAGACAGGGCTATCCTAGATCTAGTACTGACTAACAAGGAAGGGATCACAGATCTCCAGGTAGAAGGTCACTTGGGGGCCAGTGACCATCACATGGTATGGTTCAGTTTGGCCACTACATATAAATCATCCCGTTCCAAGGCAAAAATATGGGACTTCAGAAGAGCTGACTTTGATAAGATGGCCAACAGAGTTAAGCTAGCACTGGCAAAAAGAAACACAGGTGAGGGGGTACAGGCAAAGTGGGCAAGCATTAAGGATGCAAGACTTGAAGCAACATCCCATTGTGTTAGACAGAAAAGGAAGAACAAAAGAGAAGGAAACCACTTTGGTTCTCAAATACAGTAGCAGAAAAGGTCAGAGGCAAAAGGCTGGCCTTCAGGAAATATAAGGGAACACAGCGGGATGAAGATAGGGAGGCATACCAAACTGCCCTAAGGGAAGCAGGGAAGGCAGTAAGGCAGGCAAAGTCCCAAACTGAGGAAACACCAGCACGAACAGTAAAAGAAGGTGACAAGACTTCTATAGATACATTAGTGAAAGGAGAAAGTCCAGAGGGGGTATTGCTAAGCTCAAAGGAGAAAAGGAGGCACGTGAGGAGGAGGACCCTGTAAAAGCATCTATCCTAAATAAATACTTTTGCTCAGTATTTACTGAAGAGAAGGTAGGGCAGGACCCACAGCTCAGCACCATGGACACAGGGGGGAGGGAGGTGAGCACTACTCCCTTCACAAAAGAAAGGGTCCTATAAGAGCTCACTAAGCTCAGGGTGGACAAGGCAATGGGACCTGATGGTATACATCCCAGGGAACTTAAGGACCTAAGGGTGGAACTAGCAGCGCCATTAGCAGAACTGTTGAGTGAGTCTCTGAGCAAAGGAGAGGTCCCAGAAGACTGGAGAAGGGCTCATGTGATCCCGCTCCACAAGAGTGGTAGCAGGGAGGAGGCACGGAACTACAGACCAGTCAGTCTTACCTCAGTAGTGAGTAAGATTATGGAGGTATTCCTTAAGGAAAGGATAGTGCAGCACCTGGAATCCATAGGGTCACAGGATCCAAGACAGCATGGGTTTACAAAAGGAAGGTCCTGTCAAACTAATCTCATAGATTTCTTTGACTGGGTAACTAGAGTGGTGGACTAAGGGGGGGCAGTTGATGTCGCCTACCTTGACTTCAGCAAAGCTTTCGACACTGTTCCACAGAGAAGATTGATAAATAAGCTGGGTAGGCTCGGGGTGGGTCAGAAGTTGGTCAACTGGGTGGCAAACTGGTTGACGGGCAGAAAACAGAGAGTGGTGGTAAATGGTATACAGTCAGAAGAGATGCAAGTCACAAGTGGGGTACCTCAGGGATCAGTCCTAGGGGCCAGTCCTCTTCAATATCTTCATTAGTGACATTGCAGATGGACTAGAGGGTAAGGCTTGTCTGTTTGCAGATGACACCAAGATCTGCAACAGAGTAGATGATCCAGATGGGGTGGGCAGAATGAGAAGAGATCTGGATAAACTAGCAAAATGGTCAGAAGAGTAGCAACTGGGATTTAATGTAAAGAAGTGCAAGATCATGCACATAGGAAGAGAAACCCTGAAACCACCTATAGGCTGGGAGGGGAGTTGCTGGCAGTCACAAAGGAAGAAAGAGACTTGGGCATCATCATCACCAATGACTTGAAATCATCCAAGCAGACCTCTAAAGCAGTAGGTAAGGTTAGGGGGATGTTAGGGTGTATTAGTAGGGGTATCACAAGTCATAAGAGGGGGTAATAATCCCTTTTTACAAGACACTGGTTAGGCCCCATCTGGAGTGCTTCGTGCAGTACTGGAGGCCACACCTCCACAAGGATATTAACCAAATTGAAGCAGTCCAGAGAAGGGCAACCAAAATGGTGCAGGAACTGCATCAGAAGACATATGAGGACAGATTAACGGAGCTCAATATGTATACCCTTGAACAAAGGAGGAAGAAAGGTGATATGATCGAAACATTCAAACACCTTAAGGGCATTAACAAGGTGAATAGTCTAACATATTTAAATAAAAGAAAAATAGCAGGACAAGAGGACACAGCATGAGATTAGAGGGAGGCCAATTAAGGGGGAATGTGAGGAAATTCTTTTTCACAGAAAGGGTGGTAGATGCATGGAACAGCCTACCTCAGGAAGCGGTGGCTATGAATACAGTGCAGGGCTTCAAACAGGCATGGGATAGGCATAAGGGAGCAATACAGATGAGTATGAATAGATAAACCACTGGCAGAGCAAAGGCCAATGGCACATTTATAAGGTAGAAAAAGAAATGGGCAGACTGGATGGGCCTTGCGGTCCTTATCTGCTGTCAGCTTCTATGTTTCTATGTTCTCAGTAGCCCATGTTTCTGTAAAGGCAATTAAGTCTACCTGGGTGGCTGCCATTATTGCCTGTAGATCACTGATTTTGTTTCCAGCGTTTTTGGTGTTGAAGCACATCCCTTTCCACAAATTACGCAGAGCTCTCTTATTCCCTGTATTTGGTATTGCATGATCAATTTGAATTTTAATATCCTCTTTTTGGACCCTTTTGTTCCCTTTATGTTTCCGTCTCTTACCCTTGGTTTTTGGCTGAGAGTTTGTAGCTTGTGGGGGAGTGTCGGCTAACTTTTCATCATTTATGACCTCCCAGATGGGTTTCTTGGCCTCAGGCTCCCCCACTGCTATTTTAAATGCTCATGTAGACATCCAGTTTTTGCCCCAGTGCCCTTACCCCTTCCCTGGTTAGGTGGAGCCTGTCGTATTTAAATATCTGTCTCTCCAGAAATCCCCCTAGGCACCAATGAACTTGGTAACCCTTTTACTGACACCATCCTCTCAACCATGCACTGAATTTGTTTATCTCCTCAGTTCTGATTTTGTCCTTACTTCCCCCCTTGCCCCATACTGGGAGGACCTCCAAAAAATTATGGAGGTTGGATAGCTGGCTAGTCTTTCACTTAATTGGACAAAACTTTGTGTGGCCTCTTCCACTGACTGATTGGCCACATCATTAGTTCCAAGATGCACCAGTATGTTCATTGCATCTGCTTTATCCACTAATATCCTGATGTATTCTACATCATGCTTGGCCGAAGCACCAGGGAGACATTTGACTTTCACATTGTCATGTGCAATATTATTTAGGTGTGGCTCAATTCCTCTTATCATTGAGTCCCCTATGACAAGATTTCGCTTGTGCTGTGTTTTTTACGTCACTGACACTAGGTGTTTTTGCCCCAATGTTCTAAAGCAATTTGTGGGTGTGGTGTCCTTTTTTACAGGGTCAGGGTCCTTTACCCTAGCTAGGGGTGCATAGCAGTTTGTGGTCTTGATTGCTCTAGATGTAACAGGGATTGGTTGGCTTATCTTAGTAGGTTTTCTACCCCCCCCACCAGCTTCCACTTACCCAGTCCAGTGGGCCTCTGTGGAAGCTGGTGCGGTGAGTTAGAATACCCAGTGGGCCTCTGTGGAAGCAGGTATGGTGGGTTAGAATGCCCAGCAGACCTCTATGGAAGTGGGTACAGCAGGTTGGGATACCCATTGGGCCTGTGTGGATGTGGGTGCAGCGAGGAAGAATACCAGTACAGCTGGTGATGCAGCTGAGCTATTTCCTTCCATGCTGCTTCCAGCTGAGACATAAGTTCATACAGTGATCTACAAATGGGGCAGTGATCTCTGTACCCAAGATATCCTGAGAGATTAGTGCCCTGCAAACTTTGCAGCTGATCACTTCCATGTTATTCATTATACAATGTGGCGAACCTAATTTGCGCTAACTTCTGTGAGTCCTCTAATAGTGGTTTCTTCCTTCAATTTGGGAGGGGTGATGCTGTGAACTTGCTCCTGGTGGGAAATGTCTGCTGTTAACCAAGCTTCCTGAGTGTTCTAAATAATTCCCTTACTGATTGCAGCACTCAGTAAAAAACATTTAAGGGGGGTGGTTTGGTTGGAGGTTCCTGCCCTTAACAGGACACTCCTTCTGTCAATCAAATGCTATGCTTATAAGAGAACAACAGGACTGGTGGTCCTACCCCCACCTGGACTCTCCTTCTGTCAATCAAATGCTGAGCCTGTAAGATGGTGGAAGGAGACTGAAGGTCCATCAAGTCTTCCCTTTCTGTAACATCTCACCCCATAACCTACTGTGCTTGCATGCTGTCACCCACCTCCCCTGATAACCCACAGCATAAATGTGTGTGTGTGCGCCCCACCAATAATGAGTCTCCATGTCCTCTCCCACCTGTGTTTAAACTTGTTTAGAGTAGCCAACCCCAGCACTTCACCACCCTCTCAGTGAAGTAGAACTTCCTCACATTTCTCCAGAACCTACCCCCACCAACCTCCAATCATGCCCCCTAGTGACTGCAATAATTTTCCTTGCCAGTAGGTCCTCACTATTCATCTTGTTTATAACGCTGAGAAACTAATATGTTTCTGTCATGTCCCCCTGCTCCTGCCAGGCCTCCAGCGAGTGCACATTTAGGGTTTCCAGCCGATCCTCATGGGACCTGCTCTTCCGGGCCTGGATCATCTTGGTGACTATTTGATGCACCAACTCTTATCTGTCCATGTCTTTCCTTAGGTGAGGACTCCAGAACTATGTGCAGCACTCCAGGTGAGCCCTCTCCAGGGACCTGTACAGTGAAAGAATCACCTGTCTACTCCTGCTGTCAAAACCCTTCCCTATACAACCCAGCATCCTTGATGCCTCGCTGTATGTCTTGTGACATTGACTCCTTTCCTTGGAGGAGTCACTGATTATGATCCCCAGATCCTATTCCTCTGTCAAAGTGGCCAGTCTAACCCCTTCCATCCAGTTTTCCATGCATGGATTCCATCTCCCTAAGTGTATTACTGTGCACTTTTTGGCATTGAATCTCAACTGTCAGATCTTAAAGCATCTCTCTCTAACTTATCTATGTTGTTCTGGAGTTCCTGCACCCCTTAATCATTATCTACCCTGCTACATAGCTTTATGTGGTCAGCAAAGAGACATAACTTTCCCTAGATAACTTGTTGCCTATGAACACATTAAATAGGATAGGTCCCAGTACTGATTCCTGCGGTACTCCACTCCTCACCTCCTTGCCCCGATTTAGCTCCATTCACAACTACTGTATGTTGCCTTCCCCAAGCCAGTGCAGTGGGCACAACCTCTTGCCACCATCAGAAGAACTAGAGGTTTGTTCTTGTTCACTCAGACCTGATAGTTGTCTGATTTTCAAGGAGAGGTGAGCATGACTTCTGATGCAATCAGAAGGTTCTTTATTAAGGAGAAGTGCAAATGTCATGACAGGATGCATACAAACTGGACCACTGGAAACACAGAAAGGTAACAATATGAGCAATGTCACAAATTCTGAACTTTATAGGGTTACTTTACTTTAAGCAGGTTTCAAGGATATCAGCCTCTATGACTTCTATGGAAATCTAATGCTCTATGAGACAGCAAAGGTTCTAAGGCTTCAATGGCATTGACAAGCAATTCTAAAATTCTATAGCAACTTCACAGAATTTTAAACTCTATAGCAGTGGCAAAGAATTCTAAACTCTATAGCCCTGGCTTCATTTAATTTTATTTCATTTATTTGAATTGCAGGTAGGTACACTGGAATAAAAACATTCCATTTTCAGGTACGACCTGAAGTCAGAGTAATAACAACACTACAACATACAACTTGTATAAGACACACTACAAAAACAGTGAAACATTCAATGAGACAAAAAATGTAAACATGTTACTACAACTTACATGAGCATACATTTGAGTTTTTAAAATACTGAGTAACAGATAAAATGAATGACTTAACAGATGGAAGGTGCATCTTGATTCGGGGGAGCAGGCAGCTCTTGCCCCCTGCACTGCCTAAGCCATTCCACCGTGGAGTCGAGGTGCTGGGAAACCGGGCGGACCTCCCCCGCTGAATAATCAGTCAAAGAGTCATTGGGTCAGTTTGTGAAGAGTTTTGGGAGCTGCAGGGATTGTTTGGAGGGGCTGGGTGGCAGCTGCACCGGAGAAGCAGCTCATCTGTCCTTTTCTCCTACCTGAATTCGTTCCCCATGCCTGCCTTTGTTCGTTCTCTCATGAACTGTGTGCAACCGAAATTGGTGCCAAACTGCCATTTAAAAAAGGCAGAAGCGTCGATTGGACACTGAATGCTGTGACGCTCGGGCAGCCGAGGGTTAAAGGCCGTCCCGACATCTGTTTGGATAGACTGCATTTTGGTTCGGGGGAGGCGGGTGAGCTTTGCCCCTGCACCGCTTAAGCTTATTCCACCATGGGGTCAAGGTGCCTGAAAACCGGGCAGACCTCCCCCACTGAATAATCAGTCAAAGAGTCGTCGGGTCAGTTTGTGAAGAGTTTTGGGAGCTGAGGGGATTGTTTGGAGGGGCTGGGCAGCAGCTGCACCAGAGAAGCAGCTCATCTGTCCTTGTTTTTCAGCCCACCCGCCCACCTTCTTCCCTCCTCCCATTAATTGCCAGGTAACCACGCCCTCAGTTTACCAATGGTCAATTGGAACTGAGTTAAGGCGGGACCTGAGCAGCTGCCCCAAGACCGCTCTGTAGCGCCTAGGTTTTCTCCCTCTGGCTACAGCGCAGTGCTTATTCACCCAGACTGTAAACTGACTGAGCATTGTGAAAATATCTCTGTGGTGATCTACCCATACTAATGTCCTCTCACCAGCATAATCATTATATAGCCTGCCTGACTTTTCTTCCTTAACAGCAAAATTTAAACCTGTTCTGCCTGTCGTTTGCCAGCATAACTTAATCCTGTCAGCCTATCTCTTGCCTGCATAATTAATCCTTTGCCAGCATAACTTAATCCTGTCAGCCTGTCTCTTGCCTGCATAATTAATCCTGTTGCCACTAGACTGTCAACCTGCCTGGTACTCTTTAGTCTATTGGTGGTAAATTAGACACTTGCCAGAAAGGTTGCATTGTATCTATTGATCTGTCTGCTAGTCTGCTTAAACCCTTGCATGGTCTGTGTGTCTGATGACTGCCTTACGATTAATACTCACTTTAGGGCCTTAACTTGCCAGCTAACTTATTTTTCAATCAATAATATATTAGCTTGATTTGTCTAGAAGGTAGTAACAGGACATTCAGATGTACCCAGCTCTAGCATGGTTGGGTGCTGAGACTAAGCGATTAGTCGGGTACCAAATTAACCTACAGTTCTCTGCCCTATTTGCCAGCCTACTAAATACACGCACAGCACTCTCCTTCATCCCACCTCCCCTGTGCTGAGTGTGTTGCATCTCAACTTATAATAGGTACCGGGTCGGGTTTTTGATCCTGTGGAAGTGAGGACAAGAGCGTCCATAAACCAGTGGTACCAAGCTACGTGCCCATCCGTGGTAGGCCTTACTGTCGTCAACTGGTGACCTCATGGTAGCAATCTCTTTCCTGTCACAATCTGACATTCGTCCTGGTACTGACATGGGATACCCTGAGCTTCTACCAAAGCTAGTCCTGCTGCAGTTACTCCTGGGTACAACCATCCTTGTGACCCTTACTGTTCCTTGGATCCCCTGGCTCACAAGAGAGGGTGATCCTTCAAAGGGAGAGCCCTGGTGTACGTGTACCCAACCGGTGGAGACTGACTTCATCTTCTCCAACCTTCTAGCAGAGGGCTCACCCCCTCCCTGGGTCCTCAGTAGTCTCGACCTGCGGAGCTTTCTGAGACCTGCCCATACAGTCAGGTGCTATGACCGCAAGTGACAGACCAAGGATGGATCCCTTCCCTTAAGACATCTATTCTGGCTCCTACTGGTGACTCTTGTGCTAGCAGAGGACATAGAGCTAAACCCAGGACCTCCATACCAGTCCTTCCCAATACTGGCGGGCTGGTCGGTGGTAAAAGGGCTGAAAATAGCCCATCTTAACATCAGAAGTCTCCTGCCCAATCTGACGGAACTTCATGTCTGGGTAACTCGACATAGTCCAGACATCCTTGGCATTACAGAAACCTGGCTGAAACCTGCTACACCAAATTCTGTGTGCGCCCTCCCTGGGTATGACCTCATCAGACTTGATTGTCTGGGGAAAAAGAAGGGGGGGGTGGTATCCTGGTCTACTACAGGAGACATCTTAACCTATCTGCCCTACCCAGTCAACAGACAATGCAGTCCCCCGTGAGACACTGCACACGGTGCTGTTACTAAGGATGTGAAAAAAATATACATGTTGTCTACATCTACAATCCTCCAAAGGGAGGCCTAGAGGGTCTGACTGGCCTCCTCGACACAGTTGGTGCTGTAACACGGCATAATGAACTAATCATCCTGGGTGACCTTAACCTTAATTGGCTGGGCGGTAACACCAAAGCCTTTGAGCCTTTACTTGCTGGTCTCTCTCTTTGACACAGCTTGTCAAGAATCCTACCAGGTGCCCTCCAAATGGTGGTGTGAGCTCCCTCCTGGACTAGATCCTGACTAACAGACCAGATAGGATCAGCTCGTCTGGTATTCTGCCTGATTCAGTCTCTGGTCACTCCCCGTGTACTGTGTTTGGAGGATCCCACTCCTGAAAATACTGCATAAAATGATCCAGATCAGTGACTACTCTAGGTTCGATCTGACTTCCTTTCATAATGATATTATGTACACTGACTGGTCGGCAGTATGGAATGCTCAGGACTCCACATCTGCTGTCAGTCACTTACTCATCTCTCTAAAGGCCCTGCAGGAGAAGCATGCCCCCCTCATCAGACGGAGGGTTAGGGGAACGGCTACAAAATGGCTTCATGGCAGCCTCCTAGCCCTCCTGAAAACTAGAGATAAGTGCTGAGCCAACTTTAAGGCCACAGCTGATCAGGCTATCTTTCAGAAATAAAAGAAACTCAGAAACGAGTGCAAAAAGAACATAAGGGTAGCCAAAAGTGAGTTTTGCAAATCTGCATTACTGAACTCGGCTAGGGACCCAAGGAGGTTCTGGAGGAATATTAAACACATAATGAGTGGTACACAGAATGCGGAGACCACTGACATGGCAATTGATGGTTCCAGCTGCAACAACTCGGAAACCATTGCCAACACCTTTAATCATTATTTCTCTGATCTGTCTGATTTCACCTCGACATTCCCCAATGGTGGTGGTGTCAACGGCGATCAACCCACAGCACCATCGCCACCCCATCTGCCCTTTCATTTCAGGGCAGTGGTGGTACAAGAGGTGCGGAGGCAGCTCACGGGACTCTCCCCCTTCTCAAGTGCTGGCCAAGATGGCTTGTAACCAAAGCTCCTCAGCCTCGGTGCCCCCTGGCTTGCCCCTCTGGTGGCACACATCTTCAATTTGTCCCTGTCAACTGGTGTTATCCCAGACATATGGAAGGTCACCAGGGTGGTCCCAATCCTTAAACAGGGGAACCCAAAACTGATAAAGAACTGTCGCCCCATATCCATCCTATCCATGGCTAGCAAACTCCTGGAGAAAGCTGTGGCAGGGCAACTCACAGAGTACTTACATTCACATGATATACTGCCTCCTGTACAGCATGGACTCAGAAAGGGGCATGGTACAACATCAGCCCTTGTTACTGTCTCATCTTGGATTAGGGAGGCCATGGACCAAGGCAAACTCTCGGGAGCTATCTTTATAGACCTCTCAAAGGCCTTTGACCTGGTTGATTGTGCCACGCTATCAACTCAGCTAAGAGCAATTGGCCTATCCACTGCTGCTCTCAGTTGGTTCTCCAACTATCTACATGGTAGAATGCAGCGGGTTAAATATGGCAAAGAGCTCTCGGGCCCCATCCCGTTAAAAATGAGAGTCCCTCAAGGCTCCGTCCTTGGACCCTTGCTCTTCTCCATTTTCGTTAATAATCTCCCCGCAGCCACTGCTCACTGCAAACCAATCCTCTATGCAGATGATCTGGTCATCCTGTCTCACTCCCCAGAGATGGGGGTCATTAACAGTCACCTGAGTGATGACCTAAGTAATATTCAGACATGGATCCTGACCCATAAGCTAGTCCTTAATCTAAAAAAGACCCAGGCCATGCTTTTTGGGTCCCTGGCTAAGATTAAGGCCTACCCTGTGCCGTTCTGTGTCTCCGGTAATGGGGGCGTCCCGATCCCAATCATGGACAATTTCAAGTACCTTGGGGTAACGTTGGACCCACAGCTTGACCTTGGCTGCCATATCCAGAATACATGCAAAACTGTCATCTGTAAACTGGGTCTGGCCTATAGAGCAAAAAATAACCTCACTCCGGCTGCACGTATTGCTCTTGCCAGAGGTGTGCTTCTTCCCTTGCTATGTTATGGGCTCTTTCTGTTTGCCCGCACCACCAAAGCCCATCTCTCTAGGTGGTCGATTGCCTACAACAATGTCTGCCACTTCACTCTGGCGGCCCCCGGCTCACTCACCATTGTGAGCTCTATAGCAAGCTAAACTGGCTCTCTCCCTCAAAGCACATTGACTTTGTCCTTGGTTGCTTCAAAGGAAAGGTCCTTAGCACTGGCACCCCCCCCAGTGGTGATGAGTTTGCTTGCCCTGACTGTACCCTCTTCCTACCACCTTAGGTCTCAGGGGTCTGCCACACTCAAGGTACCTGTGACTCAGACTCAAATGGGTGGAAGGGATTTTGCAGCATGTGGAACGTATGGAACACCCTCCCTGCCCAGGTCCATGTTGCCCCATCACAGGGCTGCCTGGGTTCCTCCCTATGGAACTATCTCAAATTCACATCGGCCTGTGGTTGCCCAAAACCCCTGTGACATAATTATTGCACTCAGCCCTTATACATAACAGTGGCCCTTATGTTGATAGTTTATGTACCTGCTGGCTCTCAATCCGTGCCTTTGTACTGCTAGTAATTGGCACATACCATTACTCTGTTGTGTTTATGCTAACTAAAATATGCCTCACAAGACCTGTACTTTGTGTATTCTGCATTATGTTGTTCTTATGTGACATTTAAGCTTTTCCTAACTATGTACCATGTTGTCCTATGACTTGTAATCTTTTTTCCTAATTATGTACCATGACGTCCTAAGTATGTAATTTCCTGTACTGTCCCGGGTCGTACCTGAAAATAGGCAATTGTCTTGTCTAGTGTACTTACCTGGTTAACAAAAGCTAAATAAATAAAGTTTGTTGGTAAAGAATTCCACAGTGAAGCAGCAGAATATGCAAAAGTTCTTTTACTAGCATTTGTGCAGACAAATGGAATAACTAACTGTAAATTTTCAGATGAGCAGTTACTCAAAGTATTGGTCTGGTTAACATTCATTGTAGCTGTAAAGGATGACCTGTTGACTTTCAAAGCAGTGTGGTACATGCAAGGAAGGTGCTTCAAGGGAACACGTGCACCAGAGTAGGATGAAGACAAGGGCTTCCTGGAGGAACAAGGGACACTTTACTGCCAATGGAGGGGTTCAACAAAGGAAGCTCCTTGTCCCCTGAACTGAGGATTCAATGGATGGGAAAGGTCATGACAGACCACCAGGCTAGATGCACTCCAAGATTCTGACATCAGTATGAGGTCATGGTAGACCACTTGCCAGGTAAGAACAAGTGGGTTTCTCTTTTCACCAGACCCTCTGGGTGTTGATAGCGAGGTCATGACAGACCACTGACCAGGGTCACACAGAGCACCCATAAAGATTTGCAGTCTTGGTTTCCTGGGCTTTTGTCATCCCAATCTTGTTGATTTTCTTGTCCCAGTCTTGCTGCTTTCATTGTTCCCAGTCTTGCTGCTTTCATCATTCCCAGTCTTACCGCTTTCGTCTGCCTGAAAGAAGAAAATTCCCATCCCACTGTATGTTGAAGCCCTCAACTATTGAGCCACAGTGGGTGTTAGACTTACTTCTCTTCCTCAATGGGGTAGGGATGCAGCAAAGATGAATAGCTGAAGGGGTCTGTCCTAACTATCCCCTAACTCCTGCTGAAATGGCCACCCACTTTGTAGTCCAAAGGCAGAAGGTTAAGCAGCTCCTTTATTTATTAATTTATGAAAAATCTGGGCGATAATCTTTACAATTAGTATGGCAGTACACCTTAGAGACATAGCACAGTATGGACAGTTCATTATGCCATGTGGGAGGGGCCTCACACTGAGTGAACAGTTCACTTTGGTGGCAAAATTTAGTACTGGTAGTTCATTTGCAATAGACAAAGCACAGCATCAGCAGTTTAAGTTGCAATAGGGCAACTACAACATTGGCAGTTTGTGCAGTAGGGTACAACAGTTCAGTAGTCGTAGGGCAAAGCACAACATTGACAGTTCATTTTCAACAGGGCACAGTACAGACTTGGCAGTTCAGTTTCAGTAGGGCATAGTACAAGTTTAGCAGTTCAGTTTCAACAGGACACAGTATAGGTTTGGCACTTTCATTTCAATTGGGCACAGTACAGATTTGTCAGTTCACTTTCAGTAGGGGGCAGTACAGGCTTGGCAGTTACATTTTAATAGGGCACAATACAGGTTTGGCAATTCACTTTCGGTAGGGGTAGTACAGGTTTGGCAGTTCACTTTCAGTAGGAGCAGTATAGATGTGGCAGCTCTGTTTCAATAGGGCACAGTTGTACAGGTTTGGCAGTTCACTTTCAATAGGGCACAGTACAGGTTTGGCAGTTCTATTTCAATTGGACACAGTACAGGTTTGGCAGTTCCAATTCAGTAGGGCACAGTACAGGTTTGGCAGCTCTGTTTCAACAAGGCATAGTACAGTTTTGGCAGTTCTGTTTCAAAAGGGCACAGTACAGGTTTGGCAGTTCCATTTCAATAGGGCACGGTACAGGTTTGGCAGTTCAGTTTCAACAGGGTGCAGTTCAGGTTTGACAGTTCAGTTTCAATTTTGTGCAGTACAGGTTTGGCAGTTCCATTTCAATAGGGCACAGTACAGGTTTGGCAGTTCAGTTCCTTGCCCTAGTTGTGCCCAGAGGGTTCCTTTCAGTCATTCAATCCACCCTATATGACCCCTATGAAGCCTTTCAGCCCCACTGTATGTGTAATCCCCTTACTGGGGCCTGGATAGGCTCAATCAAACTCTGGTGGAGCTTTCTCTTAGCTGCCTCTATGGGCGGTCCTGAGGTGGGATGTTCACTGCCCACCTGTGTGGTTTTGGCTGCTGGCTTAGCACTGCTTGACATGAATTAAAAAAAAGGCTTTGTCCCTTCTACCAGGGCTGCTCCACCACTCTGCTCCGCCCTCTGGAAGCTCTTTTTTATTGATTGGCCTGTTGCCCAATGCTGCACCCTTTTGCTCCACCCTCCTAGGCAGTCTGTTGTGCCCAGGGTCTTACCTGCCTCTCGTGGCCTCAGCCAGTTACCGTGCACCATTCAGTGCTTTAAAACTTTATTTAAAATAAACTGAATTTTCTGGTAGTCAGCACTTGCCCAGTGGTGCTGTTGCCGAGTCATCGCCCCAGCCCTGGGTAAAGTCCTGGAGGAGGAAGATTGCTGGAGGCTGGTGCTGTCAGCTGGAGAGGGATGGAGGATGGAGGTGGTTGGTCCCAACAGTGGCTCTTGCTGCTCTTTCCCAACACTCCTTCTCTGCCCCAACAGTCTTTTGCACTACTGTGGCCTTGATTTGGTGCTGCTCCCTAGCGCCTCGGCGCGATATGTGGCTCACTGAAGCCACCAGTGGGGGACCACTTTGCTTTACCTAATTAAAAAAAATGGAGCAAAGCAGAGCCTACACCACAGCTACCAACCTGCTGCAGAACATGGACTGCCATTTTAGGAACTGCCGCACTGATCCTACAACATGCTGCTACTAATGAACTGGACCGGAGGTAAAGTACAAGACAGAGTCAACACTACCTGCCTCAATCAGAGGTAAGTCATCTTTTCTTATCTCTGTCGCTTTCCATGCTTCCTCCCTCACCAGTCCTACTGCAACTGTCAGCACTGCCCCTTCTCTAATGCTCAGGGTTCCAGTGCTCAAACCCCAAACTTAAGCCACAATGGCTCCTAGTTTGAATCAAGCCCAGGCAGTGGGCTTGGACAGCAGTCCTAGCATGTGGCTCACCCATCCTTGTGCTGCCTGGGGAAGGGGGACCATAGGTGCTGCAAGCAGCAAGACACCAAGGAAGCAAGATAGGGAGAGCAAACAAAAATGTTTAAAACAGAGCCCAGACTTTGGGCTAAAAGAGAGTTTGAAACTACCACAAAAAGGGGGTGTCCTATTAGAAGGCCACAAACTGTGGACACAGGGCCTAACTTGGACACCCTCACCCATTTCTTTTTTGGGGCCCTTTACCCTATCTCATGGGACCTCTGCTATACTGCCCTCCCATAACTACCTCTGGGGAACCGTGGAGAAAATTATCCTGTAGGGCACCAACTCTTTGGCACTACACTGACTTCTTTCCCCTTAACTAAACCCCCCACCCACTCCCTAGTCTTTCAGCTTCTTCAGCAGTCTCCTGTGCAGTACTGAATCATAGGCCTTGCTGAAGCTGAAGTAGAGGAAATCTACAACCTGTCCTCTGTCAATCACCTTGATGACTCAACTGAAAAACAGTATCAGGTTGGTCTGGCATGATCTTCCTGACATAAACCCATGCCGCTTGTTGTCCTGTAGTCCATTGTCCTCTAAGTAGGCCACCAAGTTTTTCTTCACCATGGTCCACATCAGATTACCTACAGTGGAGGAAAGGTTGACAGGCTTGTAGTTGCCTGGATCCTGCCTGCTCCCCCTATGGAGCAATACTACATCTGAGGATCTCCAATCTGCTGGCACCACTCAGGACTTTAGTGAGTCAATAAATAGATGAGTTGAGGGTACTGCCAGTTCTGCTGCCAGTTCGCTGAGTTCTCACGGGTCAAGGTCATCTGAACATGGTTCTTTGTCTACCTTGAGAGATTCTAGATCCTTTTAACCTTACCCACTAGGACCTGTACTCCTCCCATTTCCTGAACCCCACTGTGAAGGGGCCTTGATAACACTCTCTGGCAGAGAACCATTGTCCTTTGTCATTAATAGTGAGCAGGAGTAATTGTTAGCACCTTTGTCTTCAGCTCATCTTCTTCCACTACCTTCCCCCTCAAGCTAGCCTAACTATTGCCCCCATTTTCCTTTTTTCCCCTTATGTACCTAAAAAAAATATAATTTTCCCCACCTTTTACTCCTTTAGCAAACTGCATATCTGTGTCTGCTTTTGCCCTCCGGACCTATATCCATGCCCTTTTTAATTTATGGAGACAGAAGCAACGATTCCAGGAAGTACTATAAGTGGTGGTGGTGCTGTAAGATGCAGGCAGTCCCGAATAAAAACAAGAAACAAAAACTGTGCTCCAGAGTCAAAAGATCAGCAGAATTGAATAGAAGTAGCAAAAAGCAGAAACTTGGTTTGCCAGATTGCTGGAGGACTCAAAGCCCAGACACTTTGATCACAAGCTGGTCTTCATCTGGGGGTGTCTAGCCTGTTAATCCGGCCAGGCTTCACCCTCTTCTTCCTCTTGTTCTCTAGGAAGGACCTTCTTTTTGCCCTTATAGCCTCGCTCACCAGCTTGGAGAACCAGATCTGCCTTTGGGTTTGTTCCTTTTGGCGACCTTCCTTGCACAACATTCGGTTGCTGCCAGGAGTTCCCCTTAATCCTGCCCACTGTTCTCTAACCCCTGTATCTGGTCTGTCTCTGCTAATCTTTCCCTAGTCCTGACATCATTCCCAGTTCTGCATTTCTGAGGTCCAGAACCACTGTCTTTTTAGGGATACCATTGCTTCCTCATGCCAGTTCAAACTGCACAGTGTTGTGGTCACTGGACACCAACAGTTCCCTGACATATTATAATTTAAAACTGGACAAATGAGAACAGTAAAGTCTGAAAATAAAGCAGGTGGGTAGGATCTAAATAACATATTTACCATGCCGTTTTGCACTGCAGGTTTTCCTGCCAGGCTCACTGGTATGGTAAATCCAAAGGACCATTTTAGGGATATAAGGGCCAAATATGTCACAACAGGTGGGTGGGGGGCACATAGGCCACCCAGTTGTTGGAGCTGTTAGTGGTGGCATTCCACAACTACAAATAAATGTACATGTGCATGTAAAACATACAGTGACTCCACTAATATGAACTCCTGAACAGTCTGCTTAAAAGAACATTGTTTTCAATTCCTAATTCTTTTCTATTTACACCCAGTGTTATTTTTCCTGATACTGGAACTTTTTTTTCCTCAGACATAAGAAAAGTTTGCTAATAAGATTTTTAGATTTAAGAGTTTATTTATTAGTCATAAGATGTTACAATGATAAATACCAATAAATTAATTCTAAAAACAACATTCCATACAAGAGGCATAAATTACAAAGAAAATATAGATTCTGACAACAATATGCAAACAAGCACTTATGCAATACAGTTAAAGTGCTACATGCTATAAGAACAATCAAATCACTAATGGCAAAATATTTTCTTGTGATTTACTTCATTTGTATAAGCTATACACTCAGGACCGGATATTCAGACTACACCTGGCAGTGGCGCAAGCGTGGGTGCAGTGCATCCGGGATGCGCTGGGGCCAGGACCAGGTGATATTCAATGGTGATGTGCCATGGTGCAGCACCATTGAATGTGACATGGACTGCGCATGGTGCAGTGGCACTGTGCTGGCACAAGGCACATATCAGGAGCATGGGGATGAACCAGCATAAACACAGTTGCGCTGTGCGCAGCACCCACGATATTCAGAAGATTGAATGCAAATGAGGCCATAATATATGCATGGCACAGCTGAGGCCATTAGCATGTCATTATGGCCCCATTTGCATGTCTTGTGCAGGGCAGCCTGGTGACTTGCGCCTGGTGCTCTGCACAGCATGATGTGTGGACCGAGGGGGTCCCAGGGCATCCCCCGCCCTGTAGCCGCAATTGTGGGTATTTCTTTTGTAAAACACAATCCCTGGTAGTTTAGTGGTACCCCCTCCCTCTCATGTCTGCAATCACCATGAAATAGTAAATACTACATTCCCTGGTAGTCTAGTGGTACCCCCGTCTTCCCATTTCTGCAATGGCCATGAAAGTGTGATTACTACATTCCCTGGTGATCCTAGTGGCAACCCCCCACCCTCCCACCCACACAGGACCCCTTGCCCACCTGCCCCCCTCATTGGCAAGCAGCTGCAACGCACCCCATACTGCCCAGCTGCCGCGAATGACAGTTTACAGTATGCTCAGAGCAGACACAGACTAAATAAGTCACAAATATGAAATGACTTCATTCATATTATTTATGACTGTGTAGTATAGATGCCCTGCAAGCCCATTGGTCCACAGTGGGCTTGCTGTAAGCTGTTATTCAGCGGGTGGCCGGGCGATCTGCGGCTGGGTTGCAGCCACCTGCCGATGATGGGGGAAGCGGTATGGACAAGGGGTCCTGTGTGGGTGGGAGGGGAGGGAGGTGCCACTGGATCACCAGGAAATGTATTTACAACATTTTACTGGTGATCGGGGCTGGGGGGGTACCACTAGACTACCAGGGAATGTAGTAATCACACTTTCACTGTGATTGCCACAACAGGAGGGGGGGTACCACTAGACTACCAGGGACGATGTGGGTGCTTGTGGATGGTGTTCTGGTTGGGTGGGTGGCCACCCGTGGCTGACGGCTGCTGTGTTGCGCCCTTCAATGCAGCTGCAGAGGGGGCCTCAAAGTTGAGCCCTTGAAAAGGTGTAACAAACCCTGGCCACCCTCAGGTGAGATGATTATAGTTTTATAAAAAAGGGGATTATGATGCCAGGTGTTGATAACCAGTCATTGCCGATGAAGTCTTGGGGACAGTTATCATGATTTCATGCACATCTCCTCTGTAATCAAGATGAAGGGGGCCATAAATGCAGAAAATATATGAAATATGAACTGAATTATGTCTAAATATTGCAGTTTACAAAGTTTTTCCAACAGCGTCAGGGGCTCTTTAAGTTTTGAACAGCAAGACAATGATTAATAGAGTGCTATGCAGATAAACATGACTTACGATACCTGCCCTAATTCAGCCCTTGCACTATAACCTGGTACTGACACTAGTAAAGGCTACAGCTGTGCAGAGGCTTTTCTAGAGCTTTCTGATTTGCAAATCACTGTATCTCTGTTACATAAACTGCTTGAGCAATGGCCTTGCCATTGCACAACCTTATGGCTACTTCGATAGTACTGCCACCAAATTTCTTATTGAAGCATGATATGGCTTTTGTTGTTTTGAGTCATGTTACTGTAAGTATTTGCTATCCAGTTTTTCCACAAAACATGTTTAATAAATGAGAGCCCCAAATATGAATAGCCATCTGCCTGTTTCAGTTTTGTACCACATGTACCATCTTCCTGCAGTAAAATGTCTGCCTCTGCAGGGATCTGCGACCCAGGTGCATGATTTTTCACTTTTTTGTGTTAAATTGTAATTGCCACACTTTTGACCAGTTTCCTAGTTTTTCTAGTTCCCTCTTCATTCTTTCGGCCCCATCCGGAGTGTCTACCCTGTTGCAGATCTTAGTGTCATCTGCAAATAGGCAAACCTTCCCTTCCAGCCCGTCAGCAATGTCACTGAAGAAGACATTAAAAAGGATTGGTCCCAGTACTGATTCTTGAGGCACCCGACTGGACACCCCTTTCCTTGGATGTGATCATTTACTACTACCCTCTGCTTTCTGTCCCTCAGCCAGTTTCTAACCCAGTTCTCCACTTTGTGACCCACCCCCAGGCTGTCCAACTTGTTAACCAGTCTTCCATGTGGAAAGGTGCCAAAGGCCTTGCTGAAATTAAGGTAGGCTATATCCAGCGCTCCTCCTTGATCCACTTCCTTCATCATCCAGTCAAAAAAGTCTATCAGGTTTGTTTGACATGACCTTCTGGTTGTGAATCCATGCTGCCTCAGATCCTGCGCTCAGCTTGATTCCAAGTGTTCCACAATCCTTTTCTTAAGATGTGCCTCCATAACCTTGCCCACTGCTGAAATGAGGTTCACTTGCCTATAGTTACCTGCTTCCTCCCTGCTTCCACTCTTGTGAAGAGGGACTACATGTGCCCACTTCCAGTCCTCTGGAACTACCCCTGTATTGAGCGACTCACTAAGCAGGGCTGCCAGTGATGCTGCTAGCTTCCTCTGAAGTTCCTTTAGTGTCCTGGGGTGTATACCATCTGGTCCCATCGCTTTGTCCACTCTCAGTTTTGTGAGTTCCTCCAGGACTCTCTCTCTTCTGTAAATAGACTGGTATTTACCTCCCTCCCCCCCACAGTGACTACCAAACTGAAGTATTCATTCAGTATTGATGTTTTATCTAGGTCACCCACCACACACACACCTTCCTCTCTGAGCCTTACACTCCCTCCACTGGCCTTCCTTCTTTCGCTAATGTATCTATTGAAAGTCTTGTCCCCTTTCTTTATTGTCTCCACTAATCTTTCTTCTGTTTGCAGCTTCATGCTCCTAACTGATCTCCCTGCCTCCCCCTGTCTCTCTAGGTACACCCCCATCCTCATCCTTCTGTGTCTCCCTGCATTTTCTGAAGGCCACCTTTTTGTCCCTAACTTTCCTGCCACCTCCCTTGAGAACCATAGGGATTTGTTCCTTCTTTTGCCCTTCCTTCCCAGCTTAATGCACCGACTTGTCACCTCCACTATGGCTCCTTTTAGGTGTGCCCACTGCCTCAACCCCCCACCCGCCTCCTTTCTCACCAGGGCTTTTTTTTCACTTAATATACTTTATTTTAAAAACAATATAACAAATAAACATACAGAAGAGAAAAGAAACCAAACAGTACTTCCAGAAACAGCAATGAATTCTAACAATAACAGTAATCCAATAACAAACCACCTCCCTCCTCCCCAAATGCCACCCAGACCCTGTCCCCCCCTTCTTGGAGCACCAGAAAACCCCATCCATCAAAATAAAATCAGGTGCACAAGACTATAGTTTGCATTGGTTATTGCTCCAGCCCAATACCTGGCTTCTCTAGATAATCTTGACATCTCTTTTTGATGAGGCCCACTCCTGGGCTGATTCATGCAGTATTTTCTCCTTGTAGTCTGTCCTCTCTCTGCTGCCCCTCTGTCTGTGCTAACTCTCACTTTGTCACACTCCCCATCCCCCCTTTCTTCATTGAGCTGTGTCTGTTTTTAGTATATATTGTGTTATTTATTTTAGTGTCAATGCCCTGCAACTACTTCTGCTTAAATGCCCATACATTGTTGTCATCTTTATCACACAGTTTAATCATAATTTTGTAATTTGTTAGTATGTCTTTTGCTGTTTTACCTTGACATGGAACCTATGTAATGAGCCTGTTCTCAAAGGTTTAATATAAGACCTTAATAAAATAAAAATAAAATAAATAAATAGAAACCCAGCAGGGAATAAAATACAACCTAGGCCACAAACAACAACTGTATTTGAAAGAAAATGGAAAGGAGAGATAAAATGAGAGAGAGAGAGAGAGAGAGAGGAGCGCCTCAAGAGGTTCTCAACGATCCTGGTATGTCTGATATCTGCTTTGATGGGAAGCAATATGTTCCTCTGTAGCCAAAGCGTGGAGGATTTCTTAATGCCATTTCCTATAAGATGGAATACCATCATCCATCCAGTGATGGAGAATAACAATCTTGGCGGTAATCGAGATCAGGGCCATATAGACCTTCCATGGATTGATAAGCTCATCCAGAAAAGCCCCAACAAAGCGGATATTAGGAGTGAAAAATGGATAAAGATCCAAAACAGGATCAAGGGAGGTGTGGATAGCAGATACTAGTGGATACTTTCGGACATTCCCAGAGGATATGCAGAACAGATCCAAAACCAGAACTGCAATGAGAACACTGCTGAGGCTCTTCTACCCATCCTATGTAGTCTATGTGGGGTATAATATAAATTATGTAGAATACGGAACTGAGTAAAACAATATCTGTCCTGCTTAATAAGATTATACAGCCTAGCCCAGAGAAGTTGCCAATCTTCTGGGTTTAACTGTAAGCCCAATACCTGCTGCCACTAATAACAGACCCCCACTAGACCACCAGGATTATGAAGTTGAAAATACACACACAATGTTGAAATAGAATTGAGCTGCTCAACAATTATTATAAACTCCATAAGGATGGGGGAAGAATATGCAGTCCAGGGACCCGGACCCCAAAAAACTAGAAAGAGCCCCAGAAAGTTGGATATGTTTAAAGGGATGATACACCATAATGGCAAAACAGAGCTAGATAACTGCAGGAGAACACAATTTTTTATTTCTTTTTTTATTTTTATTTTATTTTAATCTTTGGTAACTGGGTAAGGCACACTAGGCACAAGTGTCTGTTTTCAGGGGTGACCTGGGAGCACTGGGCGGTTAAAGTGACTTGCTCAGTTTCACACAGTATGCAAGTGGAGGTTGTGGGCATGAAACCCAGGTCTGGTCTGCTGGATGTACCAAGCTCGTTCACAGCTCGTTACTCTAACTTCTAGGCTATACTGCCAGCCACAGTCCACAGTCAAGGATTCTAAGGAAGCTTGCTGAAACTGTAGGTAGAAATTGAGCGGGATAGGGTGATTAGCTATAAGAACATTAGGGTTACCCAAAATGGGTTGTGACAAGTCCTTAGTCCGGTCAACATGCAGATAAACACAAAGTTGCTTAAGAGCTTTAAGGGACCACATCAAGGGGGTTCATCATAATTGGGAAGGCAGAGAGGAGGGGCTAATGTACAGCAAACTGTTTAGTTGCAAGCCAAATTTTTTTTGTTGTTGTTGTATTATTTCTTATGAGCTGCCAGGTTCTCCTTCAGTTGTCCCCCAGTGCACACTCCCCTGAAGGTTAGACCCCCTCCCTTGTGTACCCCACGACTTACCCTTCATGGCAGGGTGGTGGGGAGGACTTAACCCACCCCAAAGAGATCCATGCCAGGAGGTGCCTTTCAGAGGGTGGAGGCCATGGGACCACATCATCCAGCTGGAGTTTTTTCTGCTTTTTCCCCTTGTGAGGAGGCAGGCATGCACGATTTCGCTCATGTGTGAGATACCCACGCCACCGCACGACGCCCCTACCAGCATCTGCCTGTCTCCTCCCTTCAGCTATAGCATTGCACGCTGCCCCCTCACAGCCATTAGGGCCAGTGCAGCACACAGCTAGTGTCCCCCCACCCTGGAGAAGGAGGGCAGTCCCACGGATGCTCGATCCTTCTCCTCCCCTCCAACCCCCAATGACCCGTGCTCGTTCTCGAACACGGGTCACCAGCGGGGCTTGAGGTAAGGTGTCCAGCGCCTCAGCCCTCAATGCCACTGGGTCGGCAGCCAAGCCAAATTTTTCACAAAGCTGGGTTTCTATAGAGCCAGAGGGGATTACAGAATGAGCCTGAGGGAGGTCGACTGAGGTCACGCCCAGCAGAATAGTTTGGAGCTGTGTAGGGCACAGTAATAAAGGAAAACATTGGGTAAACAGAGCCCACCTCTGTCTTTCGGCATGGTAAAGTTATAATATGCTCTTCTGACCCCACCCTTATTCTGTAAAAAGTCCGAGAGAAGACTATGAAACTGGGTAAACCAAGTCTTAGGGAGGAACTCACCAGAGCTTCTTTGATCCCGCTCCACATCCTCTCAAAGTCTGTCTTCCTGAAATCCAGGACCCTTGCCTTTGAGTGACTCTCCTGTGACACTGTACCAATATTAAACCACACTGTATGGTGGTCACTGGACCCTAGGTGACCATCCACCTGGACTTCTGTGATTCCCATTGGTCAATACCAGGTCCAGAATCACCTTGCCCTTGGTGGGCTCCTGCCCCAACTGCTTGAGGCCTGCCCCCTACAAGGATTCTGTGATGTCTCTGCTCCTGGCTGAGGTTGCTGCCGGGATGGTCCAGTCTGCGTCTGGCATGTTAAAATCACCCAGCAGCAGTACCTCCCCCTTTGCTGCCATCCTGTATTTCCTCCACTGTTGCCCTATCTACCTCCTTTCCCTTGTAGTGGAGGCCTGTAGATCACTCCTGTGTGAACTGCTGTGCCATTGCCTGGCTCAAGGGTAACCCTCAGTGCTTCATCCTCCCCCTGTCTACCCTCCACCACCGTTGCTTTAATACCTTCCCTGACATAAAGGGCCATCCCCATTTTTCCCTCCCTGTTTCTCCTGAATAGAGCATACCCTGGTACATTTACCTCCCAGTCATGGTTTCCAGTGTACCACATCTTGGTAATTGCCACTATGTCCAGGTTCGCCTCTGCCATCAAGGTCATCTGACCTGGGATTTTATTTCCAGACTGCGGGCATTTATATACATGGCTGTCTATGTTTCTCTGCCTGTCCTCCTTGTAATTCTGCTATTGTTTTCCTGTCTCCTCTTTCCAGTTCTGTTTTTTTTTCCTTTTGCAGCCTCCTTTCCTCTGCCATTCCACTTGTAATGAGCTCAGGAATATTTGCTAACAACTGTTCCTCCCGATCCACCCTGCTACCTTCTCTGACCTGTGGAGGTGGGCTGCTTAAATCTCCCAGCTCCCAACTGCCACCTCCCCCCCTGACTAGTTTAAATGCTTGCCAAGGAAGCATTTAAACTGTTCATTGAGGACAGCAGTCCCCTCCCTAGACGGATGAAGGCCATCCCCCTTGTACAGGACCACATCGCTCCAATGTGGGTCTCCAGTCCCCAGTGAAGCCAAACCCCTTTTCTTTGCACCAGCCCTTCAACCAGGTGTTGAACTTTCTGCTTCGGAGATCCCTAGCCTCCCCCCTGCCATGGACTGGCAGCACCTCTGAGAATGCTATGGATCCTTCTACCTTCCTTGCATATATTGGCTGGCAAATTCAGTTGGTTTGGTAGACCTTTTGGGTCTGAGATAACAGCACCAGGTCATTTGCATATGCTTGAATGGGACATAGCCATTGAATCATTTCTGACTGACCAAATTCTTTATTATCAAGAGCATTAATTATATAATTAATACAGATGTTGAAAAGAATCAGGACTAAAACAAAGCCCTGTTGTACCATGGACTTTATATTTATTTATTGGAGTGAGTTGCTATCTTATCTTATCTGACCCTGAACCAATTTTCTCTGTACAGTTGGGTTGGTTTATTAATACCACTAAGTGGGGGTAAAGTCCCAGCAGAGTAAGTTTTCTTCCCAGGATATTTCTGTTTAAGGAGCCAAATGCTCTGCATAAGTATCTGAAAGCAATATAAACAGACTTTTTTTAACAGACCCGTATTGTTCTAAAATGTGATGTAAAATGAAACTTGAAAGATCTCCCTTTTCTAATCCCGGCTTGTACTGTTTATAAGAACAATTTAGGGTCTGATTCTTTCCTTTTTTTAAATGTGAAAGCTTTTACTGAAAATTTCAGTTCCATACAGCACTTGAAACATTTGGTCACATGACTTCATATCACCAAGGGATCTGCATTTTTGAAAACAACATGTCTTATATTGGCCGTGTCTGTTAATGGACTCTCTAATACTCTAAGGCCCAGATATTCAAAAGGATTGCTCCATGCGCAACAGGGTTGCGCATGCTCAAGTCCTACATTGCGCCATTCTGCGATATTCAGCAGGAGGCAGTTGCTCCACTGGCAACAGGTTGCGCAAAAGAGCAATGCAAATGAATGCATGCTCAACAGGAGGGGGAGGAACCATGCATAACCTGCGCAACCCGATATTCAGTCGGGTTGTGCAGAGTTGTGCATGCGCAACCCAACCTGCGCCTGCACAACCTTGAGCCAAAAAAGGATCACGTTGAGGGCCACCAGGGTGAGCTGCTGTATTGCAGGGCGAACACAGCAGCTGCCACCCTGGCTGGCCCCCAACTCGGTCCCTGTGCCCCCACCAGCCCGATCAAGCGGGCATAGAGTAACATGAACCCCCGCCCACACATCTCTACAGCCCATCGCGGGCATCACAGTTACAGAAACCCCACACATATCCTGAAGTCCATCAAGGGCATCACAGTTACATGAAACCCCCACACATATCCCGAAGCCCGTCAAGGGCATTACAGTTACATGAAACCTCCCACACATATCCCACAGCCCGATCAAGGGCATTACAGGTACATGAAACCCCCACACATATCCCACAGCCCGATCAAGGGCAGTACAGGTACATGAAACCCCACACATATCCCGAGCCCGATCGCAGGCAGTACAGGTACATGAAACCCCCACACATATCCAAGCCGATGGCGGGTAGTACAGGTACATGAAACCCCCACATCTCCACAGCCCGGTCGCCGGGCAGAACGTGATCGACCCCCAGTGCCCGATCACAGGCAGAATTAACCCCTCCCCAACCCACATATCTCCCTGGTGGTCCAGTGGACCGTAGCCCATCGCGGGCAGAATGTCTACATCATTAACCCCTCCCAAACATCTCCCTGGTGTCTAGTGTCCCCACCCACCCAACGGCTCCCTCCACCTCGCCTCCCCCAGCAGCCGGGCGGTTCGACAGCATCCCACCTGCTTGTCGCTTCACTGGCCGATTGATGACTTGGTTGCATACAGGTAGAGTGAGCAGCCAATGGGCTGCAGCCCATACCGCATATGACAGTTCAGATTTGTGAATGAACATCATTCACAAATCTGACTGTCATGTACGGTATGGGCTGCACACCCATTGGCTGTAGCTCTGCACCAATAGGGCGGCAGCCCTACCGGACAGTCAGTCAGGGCGGGCGGGCGGCAGGCGTGGATGCTGTCGCCCGCCGCGGGGAGCAGGGTGGAGGGGCTTGTGGGTGGGTGGGGGGACACTAGACACCAGGGAGATATTTGGGGGTTGTGATGTGACATTCTGCCTGCGATGGGGCTTTACGTCCACTGGACCACCAGGGAGATATTCGGTTGGGGAGGGTTACATTCTGCCCACGATCGGGCACTGGGGGTTCATATACGCTCTGCCCGCGATCGGGCTGTGGGAGATGTGGGCGGGGGTTTCATGTACCTGTACTGCCCGCGATCGGGCTTCGGATATGTGTGGGGGTTTCATGTATCTGTACTGCCCGCGATCGGGCTTTGGGATATGTGGGGGGTTTTGTATTTGTCTACTGCCCGCGATCGGGCTGTGGGATATGTGTGGGGGTTTCATGTACCTGTACTGCCCGCGATCAGGCTGTGGGATATGTGTGGGGGTTTCATGTAATGTGATGCCCGCGATCGGGCTTCGGGATATGTGTGGGGGTTTCATAACTGTGGATGCCCGCGATTGGCTGCATTGTGTGTCGGTCCCCACGGTTGCTGCCTGGCAGGGTGGCCAGGAGCAAGTCCTCGGGATCGCGCACTCTACATGCAAATGGCATGCAATGGGGCTAAATAGATGCAAATGGCCCCCTGCGCCTTGCATAAATTATGGCCCCATTTGCATGTCACCTTTTGAATATCGGAAATTTGAGCATGGCGCAATGGTACTTGTGCCACCGCAAGTTTAATGCTCAACTCTGGCAACTTGCGGTGGCATAGTTTCATCTGCTATGTTAGTGTGTGGAGTTGGGTGATATTCAAAGGAGTTGCTCAATAGCGCAACTCCTTTGAATATCACCCCAGCCACACCCCTGCACAACTATTTTGAGCAGCGCAGGGGCTTGCGCCTCAGAATGGCGCAGTTTGAAAATCTGGGCCCAAATATTTAAGCAAAGGCTCCCCTAAAAAGTTATTTTCTGCTGTTATTAGTGGGTTTTCAAAAACTAATTTGTGCCTAGTTTCAGTATGTTAACCATAGGACTTACATGGATTTTCATCAATGAAAAAGCCCTCAAATAAGAACATCCCAGTTCTAAGAACATTTTTACTATGCATTTAGCGTGTGCGTATAACACTACGTTAGTTCTCATCACGATAACAGAGGGAGATGAGTAGTCTTCAATATGGGGGGGGGGCACTTAGGATAACTGGTGTTTTTGAACAAACTGTAATGAGGATTGTGGGTGGAAACTTTGGAAAGGCCCACACAGAAGCCAGGTACTTAGATGGCTATTTTTGTTTTTGAATTAGATGTTCTGATTATTCTCAAAAGTATTAGAAGAAAATAAAAGGCGGGGTTCTCCAGGAAATCCTGGTGTTGTCTCTATGTAGAATGGATGTCTCTCTAGGCCCCTGGTATGTCCTCCTCACAGTTGCTAGGTATTAAAAAAAATTAACGACTCAGTGGTGAGGAGAGCTAAGGTGCTAGCACTGCAACTCTTCCCACGCCAGCGACCAGTGTTCAGGAATGAGCATGTGTCAGCTGGAGGTCGGCAAGGGAGGAGGGGGAGAAGTTGGATCGAGCCGCTGCCAAGCAGCTCTTCCAGGGAGGGATGTGGGATTTCCCCAGCTCTTAGCTGCCACCAGCTGGAAGCTCGTTGGTAGCACCAAGCCATGGGGGAATCTGGTGCTAGGCCAGGTGGGAGGAAGAGGCCATAACCAGAGCCTCAGAGTGCATGCGCGTCTCCACGTGCATGTGCATCTTGGGATAAGGGGAGCACAGGAGAAGGTAGGATGATGACACTGAGCTGGAGGGCGGAATTAATCCTCTCGAGGAGAGGACCTGAGTGAACCTTGCCTAGTGCCCCAATGAGAGAAAAACCTATTACGGTAATCACACAAATGCTGAGCAGTAGCACGGTATGCTGAGCAGTGTGCAAGTGCAGTACCCATTGAATAACATGTATAGAGGTACTGCACAATGATGCGCAGTGCGCGGTGTGCAGTACCGGTCAACTTTTGCACGATTACCACTGTATATGGAAAAAAAAATCAAAAGACGAGTCTCACACCACCAAAGTTTTTTGTTAATCTGTTTATTTCCATTGTGTTTGTCATCAGGTGGTGCCTAGCATCCAGCTCCCATAAAGGGTCTTTTCCTATCACTTCAGTTCTCCCATCAATCACAGTGCCTTATCCCACTGTCTACCCCCCACCCAGGAGTGGGATCCTGTTTTCAGCAACTTCTCCTTATAGCATACTTCAGGCAAATACTGATCGTTGTGACATGGTCCCCAGAAGCTTGTCTTTCAGAGTGCATGGTGGATGTGGGTGGTGAAAGGCCCCACTCATCATCCTTCCACCAGTGGGATTTTCCCAATTTTTCCCCAGCCCACCTCTCTCACTGTGAGTGCATACATATACTATGGTCTGGGTGTGGATACCAGTCAGCATGTGATCACCCACACTGCCAGCGGCCCCTCCACCAGGTGCAACTCTACGAGTGGTGCTTTACTGACCCCCGGGAGGAGAGCATCCATACAGGCACTGTGAATCCTGCCTGCTGTTCTTCGCTCCTGACATCCCGGGCTCGGTGCACAAATCTCGGTTACCAGCATTTCAGAGCCGTTCCCTATTGCTCGGCACTTTGGAGCTGGCTGGACTACACTAAAATATAATTAATAATGCCTCTTTTTTGTAATTGTTTTTCTTGCCACGATATCTGATCCTGTTTTGTGGAGAGATTGACTCCATTTCATCAGGTGTGTGGTTCATTAAATCTCAATGTTACAGGACGGGATTCTTAAAACTGTTCCATTGATGAAGTTATTGTTTTGTTTTGTGGAATGCAGCTTTTCTTTCAGCTTTAATTGAAGTCTGTCTTGTTATGAAACTTTCCAGCATATCCCACTTGCAAAGCCCAATGACAATAAAGACAAGATGGAAAGTTTCCTGACAAGACAAACGGAAGCTGAAAGCAAACTAACAGCAAAGATTATGCAATGGATAGAAAGAATCCAGCAACGTGATTGACTGAGACATCTCCTTACCCATGATTAAATCTCGGCACATACTGGTCTAGGCTAGGCTTTCCCCTACTGGCCAACAATGTCTTACTCTGGACCACTTTCCAGACAAACTCTTTTGAACAGGCTGTCTTCCCTAGCTTGGTATCTGCAGTGCCTGTCCCCTGCGTACTTGCTATGGTATGTGACCTTACAGCCTCTCATTGAGCACTGGTGCTCCACTGGTCTTGGAAAACTGGCTTTTGCAGTCCATGCCCCTATTTACTGGAACTCCTTTTCCCCAGAATTACACCCCTCTCCCAGCCACTCTATCTTCTGCAAGGCTCTGAAGGACTCATTCTGTCTTCCCAGTCCTTACTCCGGCTAGTTAACAACAGGGCTTGCTGCCCGAGCACTGTTGCATGTTGCCGCTCACATCTCTGATGTGTTATTTTTTTTTCCATGCAAAATGTTATTGCTATCTGTATGTTGCACCTGTGCCCACAAGGTTTACATCATTTGATTTCCCCCTATGTCCTGTACCATGTTTTCCTTTTTTGCAGGCATATGTTTTCTATAGCTGCAGTGACTACTGTATTATGTAGTTATGGTTGCACTACTGCTCATTCTGATGTCACTTAATGATAACCCATTGCTGACATGGAACCTTTGTAAAACAACCATTGGTTTAAAGGTATTTGTAATCCTAGTAATAAATAAATAAAAAATAAAATAACTCTCTGATGACATTGCTCTCAAACATGTACACTGTTGCTATAAAGTTTCATGCTGTTAACTGTAATTCTCACAGGTTGTGCCTGGAACATGGCATATGTTTGCCTAGCATATCTTACCAGTATCAAAAACAAGTAAATCAATATCACAACGGATCTTCGTAGGTACCACTGTACATCTTTAGTTTAAAAGAGGGAGGCCAATTTTGCAGTACCTCTTAATGTCTGAAAGAACATGAAAAGCTGTATCAAACAAAGATAATGATGAAGAAGAAGAATTCACATTTACAGTTATACAGCGCTGTTGTTAACACATTGTATCCCAAATTGCTTTACAAGCAATGAAAGACTGGTAGTGAAGTGACTGAAAATGTGTACTGACGCTATTTCTTTTTTTTCATTTTTGCAATTATAACTTTATTTAAACAATTTTCATGTCTGCAACATCCATAGACCTGTCAAATAAAGCAAGTAAACAAAAACCAGTGCAATTTCACACATCAGCATACATGCACACACACCCACACCCACATCCACACACAAAATCCAGGACAATCCCCTAAACTATTTTTATGGGAAGAGGTATATTGGGCAGGAGACTGGGAAAAATCCTTTACACTTTCGAAAAATGTCTTACGTTCTTTAACTTCCACCTGGACACCGACCAGGACAGCACCAGATATGGCAGAAGGGGCTTCACTTTAATGTCTCATCTGAAGGATGACACACTCTGACAGTGCAGTATCCCCACTAGTACTGCACTCAAATGCCAGCATTTTATAGCATGAATCCAAGTGCAGGGGCTCAATTTTCAAAGGAGCCCTTAGGCTGATGCAAGCTGTAGAAAACAGAAGCTTGCATCAAATGCTGGTGCAAGAGGGACCCTGCATAGAATTCTCATATGGAATGGGTCCCAGTTCCAGACTCCTCCAGTTTTCCACAACTGCACCTGTGCATCAAACAAATGGCGCATAGGAGAGGCTTGACAGAGGTTGCTGGGAGACCCTGGCCAGAGCAGATGTAACCCTGACTCACAGAGATCCTGGTTGAAAATCCCCATGACAGAACCCTGTCTGAGTGCAGCCCCACTACAAAGGCTGCAGGAAGACATGTTCACAGACCTCAAGGGGGGTTAAGGAACAAGAATGACACACAAGTGTGCTGTGGAGGATGTGGTCCATGCTGTAGCCATGCACTGCACACCCCTGGAACATCTGCATCTCCCACAAGGGACTAGACGTGGCTTGTTGACTGAACAGAAGATGCCAGCATGTGTCTAGGTGTTCCTCACCCCTCCACATCCCCTACCTGGCCTTGTCTCCTAGCCATGAAAAGAGCTGCAGTATCTAGAGTGGAACTGGCAGAGTGGCACCAGCAGACTGTGTGAATGCATAAGGCAGTCCTGAACAGCACAGTATGTGGTGGCACGGGGACCCTGTGCAAATGCCACACAGCCCTGCCCCTCAGCGACATGCCAGTATATAACGTGTCACAGCTGCTGTACACAAACCCACCAGGAGGCAGGTGGGTCAATGCATCTGTGCCCAGCTGTGGTACATGACCAGAATGGTTGAGATAACCCTCCATTGTTGACCACCACAGAGTCACAATGTCACACAGACCATGTATAGCGGTCCCCTGGAGGTTCAGTACAACAGAATAACCCTATGGGCTCCTAATACCTGGACTGACACACCAACAGGTACAACACCCGTTCCATGAGAGTTATCAGCATGGGCTACAGCAGAACCTTCTGCATCTAATGTACAGACATGGGTGGCATCATAAGCGACCCCACAGACACTATAGTGACTAAGGTCCAACATTGCAAGATGTCACAATATGTGGCATAAACCTGTGGGGTGTACCTTGCAGACTGCAATTGTCTGCTGGTAACAGTCCCATGGGCATTCTCTGGCACATGGAGGCCACTATGGGGGCTAGCATTCCTGACAGTGTCATCACCTGCAGGTGAGACACAGTGACTCCAGGGACACAGGATTGCATGGCACACTGTACTGCTGGAGCATGGGGCAGTGTGTTTCTACAGTGCAATATTTGGTGCTCTGGCTCTGACATGTCTGGAAGCTGCGTGGTCTGCCAATGGCAGGCACTGCATCAGAGGGGAACAGTAGGGGACATCCCCTGTAAGGCAGGTGAGTGGTATGGGTTGTGTGGTCCCTTCATGCCCTGTATGGGATTTACCCAATCCACTCTCTCCATGTCAAGCCAGCCAGGAGCACAGACACTGTTCACTGATAGCTGCCTACTGCACCTCATGGCACAGTGGCATCTCAGTCACTGCTGTGCTTGCCCCAGGTTATGATGTCCTGTGCATCGGGGTTCCTGGGTGGTCTGTCAACTTTGGAATTGGAATGCACATGGGGCTGTTAAATCAGCTCTGGCTGGTCTAACCATGGACAAGGCTTGGGGACACAGCGGGGCTTTGAGAATCCTACATTAGTGGATGCTGCAGTGTTATTGTGGCACAAGCCCCCTTCCACCATGGCACAGGGCTAGTCTGGCACAAGGGCATCCGGTTTCACCTCGGCCTGCATATGAAAATCAAGATTTCCACAGGTTTTGGTGCATAGACCCCTTGCATCAAGTCTGTTTAATGCAAGCACCATGCATCTTTTTTGGGGCTTTGAAACTCGAGCCCCCGGTGTGGGACTAGACTCCATAATCTTCTGGCCCAGAGCGGATATGCTATCAAACTGAGCCACACTAACATCGTAAGTGCCAGCAGTCTGGAAGTGTTCATATCTAAATCCGGCATACTGCAAACTGAAACAAACCAGCATCTTTCAGAAATATTTTTATGCATCTGTATAAGACAAGGACTATGTACAATTTGATTTCTTCTGCAAATTGTAAAATGAATTTAAAGTATAAATATGCTGGCTTAGAATTTGTAAGGGACGTTATAAGATGTCATAATCATTGTAAAAGCTGTTGATGTCTCTGCCTCCCATAAAAATACTTTAGAAAGTTTCAGGATCAAGACAATTCCATGTTCATGTGTTTTGAATATCTATCTTTGAAGGTTTGTCATTGTATTGTGTAAACATAGTATAGGGCATTATAAAACCATAACATATTCTATGGGGTTTGTTTGAGAATTGTGCTACTTCTTGGCTGCCATCTGGTGGCCTGTGGTAGGGCAAGCAGGAAGGACACCTTCCATCTCCTCCCTCAATGCACTTTTGGGAAATTAGAACATATGAACATATGAAATGCCAGCAGAAACAGGCCTCACAGTCTATTAAGTCTGCTCAATTGTGCAGCGAGCCCCTCAACTTGCAGCTGCCCCACCCTCCCCTCCTCATAACCACCCCCTCACTCTGTACCACCCTCTCTTAAATCATCCCACTGTTCTACATGATACCACCTCCACAGGCAGAGTGTTCCACTCATCTACCACCTTTTCTGTGAAAAAGTGTCTCCTGATTTCCCTCCTGAATCTCCCCCCTCCAATCTCAGCTGATGTCCTCTTGTGTCCCTCCCCCTTCTGATCTGAAGAATCCAATCTGTATAATTCTTGTTAATACGCTTTAGGTACTTAAAGGTTTCAATCATATCCCCCATCCCTCCTCTCTTCCAGGGAATACATTTGCAGCTCTCCCAGCCTTTCCTCATAGGATTTTCCCTGAAGTCCCTGTATCATCTTCATTGCCCTACGCTGCAGTCCCTGCAGTAATCTGATGTCCCTCTTCAGGAATGAGCACCAGTACTGAATGCAGTATTCCAGGTGCAGCCTGACCCGTGACCTGTACAGGGGTAGGATCGCTGCTGTGTGCCTGGAGGAGATTCCCCTCACTATACACCCCAGCATCTTGTTTGCCTTTTCAGCCACCTTCCTGCATTGAGCTGAATGGTTCATACTCCCCGTTATTAGTACCCCTAGATCATTTTCCTCCACTGTGCTTTCCAACTGTACCCTTCCCAACTGATATTTCCTACCCTGATTCCTTGCTCCAAAGTGTAGTACCTTGCACTTCCTGGCATTAAACCCCAACTGCCATGTCTCCAACCATGTCTGTAGTTTGGTCAAGTCTTTCTGCAGCCCCCTCCACCCCCTCTATGTCATCTGCCACTGCATCGATCTTAGTATCGTCTGTGAACAGTCTGATCCTTCTCTGGATCCAATTTGAGATAGTGGCGATGAATATCCTGAACAGCACTAGTCCCAGTACTGAACCCTGGGGCATCCCACTCACAACATCCCTTGGTGATTAGAGTGCCCCCATCACCACCACCCTTTGCTGCCTACCCCTCAGCCTGTTGGTGATCCAGCTGACCATTTTTGTCCCCACCCCAATGTATTCCAGTTTCCCCCCACAGCTTCCCATGTGGCACTGAGTCAAAGGTCTTGCTGAACTGCTAATATTGGACATCCACTGCATGGCTCCTGTCTAGTTCCCTGGTAACCCAGTCGTAATACTCAACTAGGTTCATCTGGCAGGATCTGCCCAATATAAAAATGTGCTGATTGCCTTCTTGGAGCCCATTGACTTCCAAAAAAGGTCACCAGCCTCTCTTTTAGGATTGACTCCATGAGTTTCCCCATGATTGAAATGAAACTCACTGGTCTGTAGTTCCCTGGATCATCCTTTGAGCCACTTTTATGAATGGGCACCACATGGGCCATCTTCCAGTCCTGTGGCACGCATCCTGTGTCCAGTGATTATTGAACAGGTCTGCCAGTGGTCTTGCCAGGATCTCCACTAGCTCCCTAGGTACCCTAAGGTGAATGCCATCTGGCCCTGGTGCCTTGTCCACCCTCAGTGCCCTTAGTCTCTCCAGCACCCTGTCCTCTGTAATTCTGATATCAGTCGACCCCACCACCCCTGCTCACTCCACCCGTCCCATGGGATATCTGCTCCCCTCCTTCCTTCATGAACACAGAGCAGAAGTACTCATTCAGTGCCTCTGCCTGATCCTCCCCCTTCTCCACCCACCCCCCATCTTTCTTAATCCTCACAATCTGGTCTTCTTCTCTCACCAATGTATGTGAATAAGTCCTTTTCCTCATCCTTGATTCCCTGTGCCAGTCTCAGCTCTTTGGAAGCCCTGGTCACTCTGACTAGCCTGGTAACCTCCCTGGACTTCTTCGTGTACTCATCTTTGTCCCCTTATCCTCCCAATTTCCTAAGCCTCTGGAATGCTTTTCTCTTGGCCCTCGCCCCTTCCATTATCTCCCGAGTCAGCTAGCTTGGCTTCTTTGCTCTTCCTGTCTTACTCATTGTCCTGGTGCAGGTCTCAGTAGCCTCTGCTAGCCCTTTCTTAATGATATTCCATTTTTGGCTGGCACTCAAGCATGTCTGAATTTCTACCAGATGCTCAACCAAAATTGCCCCCATCCTTTTAAAGTCTGCCCCCTTAAAATCGATCACCCTGGTACCTGTTCCTCCTGTTATCCTTCCCATATTGAGTGTGAACCACACCATATGATGGTCACTCCCAGCCAGGGGGTCCTCCACTCCCAGATCCCTTACAGCCTCCCCATTTGTTAATTCCAGGTCCAGAGTCCTACCTTCTCTATTCAGCTTGCAGACTAATTGCACCAGGAAGCAGTCCTGAAATGCATCTAGTAATCTCTGCTCCTTTGCACACATGGTGGTTGGGGTGTTCCAGTCAATCCCAGGGAGGTTGAAGTCCCCCACCACTATGGTGTCCCCTTTCCTACAGACTCTTCTGATCTGCTTGGCTAACTCCCTATCCAGGTCATCCCCCTGACCTGGTGGCCTGTACACTACCCCCACCCTCAGTGTCTTTCCTTCAGAGTCTTAAAACTGCATCCATAGGGTCTCTGTCTTGCCCTCCACCCCTCCTCTCTCATACACCTTGTCTCCTTCCTCATGTAGATCGCCACACACACACACCCCTTTCCCCCTAGTCCTGTCCTTTCTGAATATCCTGTACCCTGGGATCATCATATCCCAGTCCTGGTTCTGGGTGGCCCAAGTCTCCGTGATGGCTGCAATGTCTACTCCCCCCACAACCAAGAGAGCCCATAATTTGGCTGATTTGTTACCTAAGCTTCTCGCATTCAGCAAGACCACCCTCCAACCTGTGTCCTTCTCCCACCAACCTTGGTTCCCCTTCCCTCCTAATCCCTTTTTGTGTCCCTACCTCAAAGACCTCCCTAATAGCTTGGGGGTAGGCATGCTTGGCTCCCCCCCCGGATCCCTGCCTACTAGCTGTCCTCCTGCCACCCCCACCTAGTTTAAATCTATCCTTGATGCTACATACCCCTCAAATCTCTGCTTTAATACCCCTTTCCCCCCACTCAGGTGCAGACTATCCCCTACATATACATATATAGATCTTTATTTTCCCAGGTACTGCCCCAGTCCCCCACTATCCCGTACCCCTTAGACTTATACCATTCCTCCAGCCATTTGTTGACCTCCCTGATCCGATCCTTTCCTTCTCGTACTCATGCAGGGTACTGGGAGCACCTCTGAAAAGGCCACTGATTCCCCCACATCCTCACATAGCCCTCCTTATTCCTCAAACCTCCTCCTCACTACTTACACATCTCCCCCCACCAGGCTATTAGTGCCCACATACACCACTACATGCTGTTTCTTCCTGCCCCTCCTTGTGCATCTAAGAACTGCCTGCCCTGCCCTGTCCGCCATTAACCGGGGTATAGTCTCCACACATATTCTACTATGCCTCTCCCCCCGTCCCCATCTGATCCCTCTAAGTAAGGAATCACCCAGCACTAGTACACCCCCTTCCTTGTCCCTGCCCCCACCACTTTCCCAGGGCATCCAGTCTTAGAGTATGCCAGCTCACTGACTCCAGCCTTCCTCTCTACTGCTCTCTCCCCCTTCTTCCCGTCCTGTCCTCTGCCCCGTCACTGCTCCCTCCCTATCCTCCACATCTCTCCCCTCTGCCCTGGCCCCCCTACTCTGCCCCTGTTGTCCACCTCACCAACAGTGCTTCTCTCCCCTTCATCCCTGTCATCCTCCTACCCCTTGTGGGTTTCCCTCTTCCTCCCTCTCCTGCTGTTTCCTGGAGACCACTGCCCCCCTTCTCAGCCAGTGTCACCAGCACAGCAAACCTATTTCCTGCCCATCCTGCCTGGATGTGCTTCTGTTTCCCCCCCCCCCAACTTTAGCCTTCCCACTAATGCTAGGCCCCTTGTTTGTTCCGCTCCTGCATTCCCTCTCCATCACTTCCCTTGAGTCACTGTTCCTCCCCCATGGTGTCCTCATGTTATTTCCTGGATGTGATCCTCCTGCCTCCAGGCCCATCCCCCTTCTTCCTCCTCTCCAGCTCTCTGTCAAGCCACAGTACTTCCTCCTCCAGCTTCCTCAACCGAATACAGATTGGACACCCTCCTAGCCTCCATGATATGTTAATACAAACTGCCGCCTCACATCCATTACAGCCCACTATCCTACCCATGATACCAGTACTAACTACAAAATACAGTTCTATCTATAAGTTTCTAACCAGTCCAGTCCCTATATAAAACTACAATACCAACTCCACAAGCAGAGAAGCATAAAACACTACTAACTATGAGACCATACCATCCATACGCTTCCCAGCAAAATACAGCTTGAGGTGCTACACCTAAGTACAAGCTACATATCACTCTACAGGGCCGTTGCCAGGATTTTTACAAAGGGGGTTCTTTTTATGCAGTCTGCAACCTTTATTTTATTTTTTTTTATATACATTTTTCATTTTTCTGTTTTGTTCCCTACCCCCCCAGGGCCACAGCGTACACATGCATGTACTCGCATGGAGGCACACGCCAGGATCCGGTGGTCCCTTCCACCCCTCCTGACTTCTGTCACTGCCCATACCGCCTACTCACCCACCAGACCTCCACTCAGTGGGAGCAGAACTATGGGTGGGTGGGCAGCCACCCCTTTGGAGGGGAGAGCCATGGCTCAATCCCACTCCAGCCCCCCCAAGCCGGCACCCCGGTGACCCAAGGTTGTTCCCAAATCCAGGTCACCAGTGTAGCATGAGGTAAGATACCAGCACCTCAGCCTTCTATGCTACTGGCTCGGCTTACAGTCTGCTACCTTTAAAAAAAGCTGTGGATCTTAGGGCCGCCAGGACCCCAGACGCCATGGGGTCCTAGATGCTCTGTGGTGCATTTTGTGGCTTATTGTGAAGCTAAAGAAGTCATATCTGAGATCTCCTACACCCCTTGCTCTAAGCAAAATTATTATCTGTCTGGCTGCATGGTGAATACATATATGTGTTCAGTACCAGAGCGCAGCAAGATGCTGCTACTGTAATATATCTAAGGCATTGTCTCACATATATTATGTTATCAGTTTTAATATCTGCAGCTGTATCTACTGGTGCGTAGGTAAGGGGTCTGGGGGTGCCAGGCCCCCAAAAGCTCTGGGGTACTAGATACTCTGTGGCTCATTGTTTAGCTTATTTTAAACCAAAACAACTGATCTGTGAGCCCCCTTCCACCTCCTGCTCTAAGGACAATTATTACTATCTGAATGGCACAGATTGTGTGTGTGTGTGTCTGTCTGTGTATGTATACATATATGCACTGAACCTCAGTGTGGCGTCTGTAGCTGGTTTTGGCTAGGTATTGTATACTACTAACTTACTGCACTGTTGGCTTGCTTCTAGGGTAGGGGTCTGGGGCTAAGCTCCCAGAAACCATGGGCTATGGTATGCTCTGTTGTGGCTTATTTTAAGTCTATATAACTCATATCTGAGCTCCCTTTACACCTTACTATAACCCTCACCCTCCCCAACTCAATATACCATTTAAACAATTGAGTGAGTGCAACATGGCCTACAGCAAGGCTAGCAGGATGCTGGGATGTATCGATAGGGGTATTGATAGCAGAAGAAAGGAGGTAATACTTCCTTTCTACAGATCCCTGGTGAGGCCTCACCTAAAGTACTGTGCCCAGTTCTGGAATCCTCACCTCAGAAAGGATAATGATAGGTTGGAGACAGTGCAGCACAGAATAACTAAAATGATTCAGGGACAACAAGGCAGATCCTATGAGGAGCGCCTCAAGGCACTACATATGTGCTCACTGGAGATCAGAAGGGAGAGGGGGAGATGTGATAGAGACCTTCAAGTTCCTTAAAGGAATTAAAGTGAACTGTGGGGTATTATTTATAAAGCCTGTGTACCAATTCGCGGTCACATGGACGCGAATGGAAATTAACAGGAGGTAGGTTCAGGAGAGATGTGAGGAAGTACTACTTTACGGAAAGGGTGGTGGAACTTTGGAACAGTCTGTCAGCTGAATTGTGGGTGCAAAAACAATCAGAGGATTCAAGTAGGGCTGGGACATAATGAAGGGAATAGTGGTTACTGGGGGGCAACAGGACCAAGGAGGAGAATAGAGAGAGGATGGGGAAGTGGCAGTGTAGATCCCAGCCAGACCCTTCCAAACACTTGCATTGCCTTTCCACTGTGGTACCTCTTTTGCTTAACTTATGAAAAGTTAAAACAGGCATATGAAACATGACAACTTTGTATAGAGGAGGATTTAAGTAATTTATTTCTAAATCTTCAGCCCACCCACCGAACAGCTCCCTTGTTCAACTGCACAGCCTATCCCTTGATATGCAATTATTAAGGGACACATCTTTGGCACTAGTGGCCAGCAATAGAGCAGAGCACCTCATTCTATGTATTTTGAACAGGGTTCTATGGACAGTGTACTATCCAATTTTCAGGCTATCCCGAGACTCAGATGGAGTTTTAACCAAGGGGGTTGGATACATTTACCCAGGATAATAAACTCAAATAGTGCACTTTATGCACCATATTCATGGATATTAGGCACTATCCCAAAAATGTGAAAAATGTGCTGGTGACTGATAATATTATAAGTCGAGGTCCTCTACTTCTTTTTTGCTCTCCTGGAGACATCGTCTCTGAGCCGGCCACCATGCTCCATCTTCCTCGAGTGCTAGCTGACAGTGTGAATTGTGTGCAGCGGCTGTGCTGTATTCCAGTTACATTCACGATGCCGACGTGAACTGCAGTTGGCCAGCCAGTCATAGGGGACGGTGCAGAGAAAGACTCACAAAGCAGCTCCAGTCATCTTACTGGCACTGAGGGAGCTGATTGGTAGCACATGGGAGGGGCATGCATACAGAGAAAAAGTGCTGGGGTTCATCATGTGTGCATAAGCACTCTGTGACAGTCACAAAATAAAAAGAAATAATGAAAAAAATGTCACAAATTATGAAAAAAAGGGGAGAGTTTCAAAAGGGTTTTTTTTTTCGAACCATAAGAACCCCCCCTGGCAACAGCTGTGCTCTATAACATTACAAAGAACAATCCCCTCTGTTAGGGCATGTTAGTGGATGCACCTGGTAGTGCTTTCCACCATTCTGAATGCATCACCACCCCAATAAGAGTGGATAAGCTGGGGGTAGGAGGGATGGGGAATGGTGGGATTTGAGCCCACTGCCATGTCAAGGTGAGTCAATTAGCCTCTTACACAACTGTACACCTCAGCCCCTTTCCTCAGTCAGGAGCAAACACACCCCTGTAGTTCATCCTTCTTCAGTTTCCAGCTCCAAACTGAATCAGTTTAAAATAGCTCTTGGCTCTTGGTTTACTAGAACAGGGGCCATGGAGGTTGCCTCTGGCACCACCCCTACTTATTGGTGCCATGCATGGGGCCTGCCATCTCTCCCCAGTCCCAACAAAAGATTTAGATGAGTTGGTGGACTTCATTGTTGGTGAGTTAGTGAGCACAGATGGTCACAATTCCACCCCACAACAGAGGTGCATGAGACCATGCAGGAACATCATACTAGTGATAGTAGAAGGCTAATGGTATTTCAGGGTAAAAATTAGGTAAGTAGAATTTAAAATAATCATTTGTGAATGCTGAGTATTTGCCTTCTTGTATTTGCTGTGCGGTTGCTGGACATAAAGAACACAGCACATAAAACTAACAAATTAATACCATGAGTTGCAACAGTGAAATTGTCATGTCTGGGAAATGAAGAGGTGCTTTGTGTCCTGTGCTTAGCATGAGTGAGAATTACAGATAGGCAGACCCAAAAAGGTCCTGACCCTTTTTATCATGGGTAGAATCCAGGTTAGAGTCTTGATTACTTATGACTGGTTCTGATTCAGATCAGAACCTTTAGGAAATTAATGTTAATATAGAAACGTATCACACAATGTATGAAAACAGAGACACAATGCACTGAAAATGTAACACAGAAGTGTTTTTCTAACATGAGTTTGTGTGTGTATGTTTGTGACTCTATTTTGCCTATTCTTCTGCTCTTTTTTGCAGTAGAAAATGTTTATTTTATTAATTAAAACAGTTCAGACAACAATATAGAACACATCTTAAACATCAGTAAATAACACAGTAACAAAGTGTAACACTATTTCATATAAACAACTTTGTATCATGACTTAAAGTTCTGACAACCAATCTAATTTTAAAATTAATACAATAGGTAGACTCTGGGATAGTGTGAAAAGGCAGAACAAAAGCAATTTCAACAATTAAACAAAAAAAAGCAACTATGTGGCAGTAAATAGGCATCTGCTCTATGGTCAGATAAGACTAATTTGGTGATGCAGGCTCAAGGTATTTAAGAAATGGGCCCTAGACTGCTGTGAACAACTCAAGCTTGTCTATCAACATGTAACAGATTCTCTTCGTTGTTTGCTGTGGCACTCATGTAATTATATAATTCAGGCAAAGAGGGGGAAGTAGCTGATTTCCAATAGGACAAAATGAGTTATTTAATGCCCAATGAGGCTGCTAACACCAAACTGATTTGATATTTATTCAAATGTGGATTATCTGGAATTATACCTAAGAGAAGCATAGCTGGACAAGGAGGGATTTTTAGTGTATAAACAGAAGAGCAGATGTCTAATACTGAGGTCCATAAGTCACCAATAAAAGGACAATGCCAGATCACATGGGAGAAATCTGCACATATTGAGCCACATCTCCAATGCTTTTCACTCAGGGAATTGAGAGAGGTATAATAATATGAATGCAAGATTTTGAGTCGAATTAAACTCCTTTGCATTTCTTTCTCACCCTAGTAGCACTTTCAAGTTGCTTCCCATTCTTTTGGAAAAAATGATAACTTAAGTTTGTTCCCATTTATTTTTAGAAGACATTGTTAGCTGTTCTTTGGGTTTGGACAATATTTTGTATATGAAACTTGCACCCCTCCTTAAATTAGCCATTATAAGAATCTGGGCCCAGTTGGAAAAGTCTGAAAGAGAGTACAGCTATCACCAATAATATGTTTCAAAGTTTCCCTGAACTGCGGGTAGAAATAAATGGGAAAACAGGGGATTTTATACTTGTCCCTAAGTTGTTTAAAAGACATGAATAATGTAGGGTTTTCATCTATAGCATCAGAAAGTTTATTAATACCTAACTTCCCCCAGCCTATATCTTTCAAAGAGGAACTGATATACAAAATGAGCAAACTGTTCCATAGGGATCATTCACTGGTAGTAACAAGATTGGGATTTACCTGTAAATATACCTTCTTGAAAACTTTAACAGTGCCTGACAAAACAGGATTATCCCTGAGGGGGACACAGAAGAGGGTTAAAAATGAACTCCCAAGATACTGTGAGGAGCTAATAACTGCGCTTTCAAAGAGAGCCATAAAGGGATAGTCTGAGTTGTGCATGCAGTTAGTTGAGGATGTTGAAGCATTTGTTTTAAAGAGAAAGCCCAACAGTACCTTCCCCACCAAGGAAATGAGAATCTGCCAGCTTCTGGAGGGGCTCTTAATTTAGAAATACAGAGACAAGGCAGTCCCCCCCAACACACAACAAGTTCTTAATGATAGATTCTAGATCTGTGGAGTATTTTTTTATCTATTACAAAAGGTACGTTTTGCACGCCATAGTAAATTCTATGTGCTTCTACCATTTTAATGGAGTTTATTTTCCGTATCAGGGAGTGATTTAACTTTTCCCATCCTTCCACATCTGTTTTAATTTCTAGTAAGCAATTCGATTTGTTACGATTGGGGATGAGCTTTAGAATATTGTGAATAACCAGTCTCAGACACTGTAGTTTGTAAGAGCAATTTCCCCAAAGTGCTTTAGAAAGCTTGTTTTCAAGTACCTGGGACAATAAAGGGGCATAATTGGGTTTTTTCTCCAATTAATTGTGAGACCTGATACTGAAACAAAATAACATAAAAGGGTTTTAAGTGTCTTATAAGAATCAATGGGTCTGGCGAGAGTTAATAACAGGCCATCTGCATATGCAACTACAGTGTGGATTTGTTTTCCAACTTTGATCCCATGAATAGAAGGAGAATGAACAGTATGCCCAATGAGGGGTTCCAAAGCAAGGGTAAAAAAGTATGGTCAAAGGGGACAGCCCTGTCTTAAATTATGGGGAAATTGTGCCATTAGTGATGACAGCAGCAGAAGAATGCTTGTATAAAATCTTAGACCAGGCCCCTAATGAATCTCCTAGGCCAAATTTAATGAGAACCAAATCTAAGAAATTCCACTCCAGGGAGTGGAATGCTTTCATCATGTTAAGTGAAATGTTGAAACTAGGTATTTTATGTTTATTTGATGCCCACATACATTAAATAACATTCTTACATTATCTGCTCCTGATCTGCCCTTTAAAAAGCATACTTGCTCCATCCAAGTAGTTTATGAAGTAAAAGTTATAACCTATTAGATTTTAGTCAAAATGTTGTAGACCTGATTGAGTAAAGATCTAGGGCTTTTGTTCATACAATAGTATAAGGCCTTCCACTTGGTAGGGAAAAGGGAAATAAAAGCTTCTGACATGGATGAAGGAAGGGAACCCTGTGTCCATGAAAAGAATAACGTTCTGTGTAGAGTAGGGATTATTTTGTGAGACTAGTAATTTGTAAACTTCCCCAGGAATGCTGTCAGACCCTCGGGCTTTCCCATTTTTTTGTTTTTTGTATTACAGATAAGACTTATGTGAGTTGAATAGGGTTTTTTAGGGTATCTGAATTCTGTCTGGGAATGAGGGGAAGACCAAATTTGCTAAGAAATTTAATGATTTCATATATGGTACATGTAGCTTTACTTTTATAAATGTTTTCATAAAATTCTGTAAAAACTCTGTTAATCTCTGAATTATTCCAAACTGTTCTACTATTTTTTGGTAATTGCATTGCTAGCCTGCAACTTTGTAAGTCTATAAGCCAGTAATTTACTGCCCTTTTCCCTAGATTCCCAGAAGGCTTGTTTTGTGTAGAATATGGTATATTCAACTTTTTGCATATAGTGTTGATTGATTTCAGATTTTAGTTTTGTTATGTGGACTAACAGTTCACACCTACTCCTGGGATCTTTATTGCAATGGGTTTCAGCCTCTTTAAGCTGAGTTTCTAAGTCAACCAACCCTTTCTGTGCTTTCTTTTTTTTTGGATGTAGAGAAACGTATCACCCGTCCTATAAAGTATGCCTTAAGAGTTTCCCATATACAGGACTGTGGTACCTCCCCCTGTGTCATTAAGATTTAAGAAATCAGTCATTTCTGTCAAAACCAATCACAGAATCCTTTGTCTTGGAGCAGCAATGTATTAAATCTCCATTTTAATGTTTTCTCCCTCCTTTAGAAAGTGTGAGACTTGCACTAATTGCGGTGTGATCTGATACCACTATGCTGAGAATGCCAGCAGAGGAGACCAAGTTCATAAGCAGTGGTGATAAAAGAAAATACTCATATCTGCTGCTAGAACCATACCTATTGCTATAGGATATAACAGTGAGTGAATAAGCTTTTATTGATCAGATGTGTTGATCTTTTCAGTAGCGAAAAGTATTGCAGTAAAAAAGTGATACACAACTTTGAAATACAAAAAATTATATACATACAGTACATATAAATATACAGATTACTAAAAATGCTTCAGTTATCTAGCAGAGCTGAATACATAGGCAGAATAAATAGACCCCAACAAGATATGTAGATTGATCGACCAGCTCTTCAACAGGTCACTAGAGACAGGGAGGGTACCTAGGGATTGGTGAGAGGCACATGTGGTGCCAATCCATAAAGGGGGGTCAAGGGAAGTACCAGGTAACTATAGACCCATCAGTTTGACCTGGTGGGAAAATTAATGGAGACTATATTAAAGGAATGATTGGGGGTGCACTTGGAGGAGGTAGGAGGTCTGGATAGTCGGCAACATGGGTTTGTGCCAGGTAGATCATGTCAAACCAATCTTGTGGAGTTCTACAAATGGGTAACAACAGAACTGGATGGGGAAAGCCTGTGGATGTATTATTCTTGGACTTCAGCAAGGTGTTTGACTCTGTCCCCCACAATGGTCTGGTGGAGAAACTGATGGGGTTGGGAGTAGGCCCTTTGATGGTCAGATGGATTGAAAACTGGCTAGCTGGATGCACCCAGAGAGTAGTGGTCGGTGGGGAGCTCTGGAACCCTAGAGAGGTCGGTAGTAGGGTACCGAAATGCTCAGTCCTGGGTCCAATCCTGTTTAATGCATACATATTGGACATCAGGGAGGGTATAGGGTGTGAAATGAGTCTCTTCACTGATGACTCCAAGATGGGAGCAGTAGTTGAGGGAGAAGAGGGGAGGTTGGCCCTGCAAGGGGATCTGGACACCCTGGAAAGCTGGACTCACACATGGAAATTAAATTTCAATATCACCAAGTGCAAGGTGTTACATCTTGGGCGGGGAAACCCTAAACACAGGTACACCCTGGGAGGGGAGGCGCTGGAGGCCTCAACAGGGGGAAAAAGACCTAGGGGTCATGGTTGATGAGTGTATGAATAACTCTGAGCAGTGCAGGAGAGCGGCTAGCAAGGCAAACAGGATGTTGGGATGCATCGTAAGAGGGATCACCTCTAGGAGCAGGGAAGTGATTCTGACGCTGTACAATGGACTGGTTAGACCACACCTTGAGTACTGTGTACAGTACTGGAGACCACACTTGAAGATGGACATACAGCTCCTGGAGAGGGTACAGAGGAGGGCAACTAAGATGATACGAGGACTAGGGAATTTGACATATGAGGAAAGACTTGAGGAGCTCTGCCTGTTTTCATTGGAGGAGAGGAGAGACAGGGGGGGACATGATTGAGGTCTTCAAGTACCTCAAGGGAATAAATAGGGTAAACATGGAGGGGATCTTTAGACTAAAGCAAGGAGGTATCACCAGAGGGTATGGTTTGAAGTTGGAAGGTGGAAGGGCGAGGGGGGAGAAGAGGAGGAGGTTTTTCACTGAGAGGGTGGCGGATCCTTGGAATGCACTGCCTGGTGAGCTGGTTCAGAGACCCACAGTGGAAGGCTTCAAGAGAGGGTGGGACAGACACAGAAAGTGGATGCATCAGATGATGGCCAGGCCCAGGGGGGGTGGGGATGGATGATAGAGGTTTCTGGAACACAAGGGGGGAGGGCCTTGGGCACCCAACTAGGAATCTGAGGTTCGAGCAGACTCGATAGACCATAAGGCCTAATCTGTTGGCAATTAGTATGTTAGTATGTTAACTCATTTTGACATAATTTAAACACAAGTCACATGCTCAAATAGGACCTGAAGTGCTATTTACTCTATTCTAACTAGTATTTTTAAACTTTCTATGGATTCTAAGAATGTTAGCTAAATAATGGGCAACACAATTATTAATTCAACATTAGATGTAAGAAAAATATTAAGCAGAAGAGTTGGATCATTGGTGAGAATGCTATGACATAGAGGCAGCAACCATTTGCTTCTCGCTAAATTATACGGATATGACAGTATAATCCTTACGCATCAGATGAGAGATGCAGCAGGAGTCAGTCAATTCAAAGTCCTCTTGGACTGTAAACATACTGTAGCACTCCTGACAGGGGTAGAGGTTATGTTTGTTATTAGTCTAGGAGAAGACCTGTCCAGAATGAGGTCCAGAACCTCACTGAAATCACCCGTGAGCATTGTTTCATAGCCTGATAAATCATTCAGTTGAGATGCTGCTAAGCTAATACATTTCTTTTGGTACAAGATAGGAGAATATATATTACAGAGTGCTATGGCAGTGCCTTCAAGGAGGCCTGTGAGAGCCTGAAACCTGCTCTCTGGATCAGAAATATGGTTATATTTAATAAAAATGGTCCCTTTTTTAATTAAGAGAGCTGTACCCCTCTTTTTAGAATGAAAGAACTATATTCTATCTGTGCAATCCACACTCTTTGAGCTTTTCCACCTCTAGGGGCAATGCATGGGTTTCTCGAAGGAAAACGACATCTGCTTTCTGCTCGCAACATTATGATACTACTTTTTTCCTCTTACTATGTGACCCTAGACCCTGAAAATTCCATGAAACTAACTTAAATGATTTAGACATAGTACAACAAATTCCTTTTATCTACATATTTGTCAATTACTAAAATACTGAATAGGGTGCTATCCAAGGTTTTATATAAATAATAAAAAAAAGAAAGAAAGCAAAAGATCCCAAATACCAGAGCCTACCTTAATACAACAAAACAGCTAAATAACTCAGTAAGTATAAATTAAATATTGAACCTTAAAATCTGAATGGTTGACCAATAAATAGAAAAGCAAGGAGAAGACTAGTGAAGTAGTAACAGCTGTAACACAGATCTTTTAAATAAACTTATGTTAACACTAATGAAATCTAATTTTTTAGATCAGTAAGAATGACTAAAATGCTAGATTAAAAGGAGTTACATGTAGCATTGAGACAAAGATGTGTAAAGTCGCAAAATACTTACAGAGTACTCTGTCGACTCTTGATAGGCAGCAGTGGAGCCAGAGCTGCTTCATCCTGTTAACCTTGAGAAATACACATCAGAAGATAATAATGAATTAGACTCATTGTCCCAGAATATGGAGGGGGGTTATGTATTTGCATGAGGGGTTTCAATTTAGCAATCAAATAAAATTGTAATTAATAAGGGGCCTAATTCCTTTGGCAGCGTGAGCATGTCATTATTGTTAGAGCCAAAGAGGAGTAGAAGAAGAAGAAGGAAAAAGAAAGGGGGGAATTAAGTTTTGGGTCTCACACCTAACCTTTAGCAGACAGTAGGCTGACCATTTACCAAAGAAGGGTTTACACCTGGATGAAAGTTCTAGCTACATAGAAGCTAAATCTGCCACATAATGTAAAGAATGGTGCACTAAGCCACTACAGCACCTGCAGGTCTCGAATGCAGCATTCAAATAGTGTACAATATTTATTTATTTATTTATTTATTTAAGTCTTTGGTAACCGGGTAAGTGCACTGATCCAGGGGACCATTTTCAGGCATGACCGGGGCCACACAGGTGGCAGTTGCAGAGGTAGTAACAAGTTATACAATGAATACAAGCCATGTGGATATACAGACATCACTGGTGAACAAAGAAAGTGACATAGGAAAGTACAATTAATGAGAAGCTGAAAAAACTATCAGTACATCATGATAAACAACAATTGTCATACAATTATTTACTAAGGATAAATGGGCAGTGCAAATTAATGCATGATGGAAAACAAATAAACAAACAAACAAACAAACAAAAAAAGACATACAAGACAATAGCCAAGTGAGAGATACCCCACAACTCATATCAAGTCTGTTTCATGACATAAATAAACTTGATGGGTAACGCCATCAATGCTATATCTATGCTATAAACACCAACTGGCACAGATGTATTCATATAAGATGAATATATAGCTGTAGTCAGATCACTATTGCTGCAAAGAACTTAGCTCAGAGTGGTGAAAACAATAAAGTATAGTGGCCAATGAAGAGTGCTGATAGGAATAGGTTTGAGAGCTAGTATTGGCTTGTCCCATGCTGCAAAGTCAATGTCAACTCACCCCTAGCCTGGACATAGCCTTGGACTTTTTCACCAATAATTTCCTTTCTGCCACTAATAAGCATGCCCTCCTTAAACAAATGAGGGTCAAAGATGGCTGACGCATGACTTGAAAAAAATTAATGAGGGAAAGAGACAGGGCCTGGGGTAGGTACAAATCCGCCAGTTTGTCCAGTGATTGGGTCCAGTACCGAGAACTCAGGAATAACTGAAAAAGACAATTAAAATGTGCAATGCGACATTACCTCCAGAACTTGCAAACAAAGAATCTCTCTGATCCCAAAAAGTTCTGGTCCAAAATTAATGTTCTCATAAAGGGGCAGGCCACACAAAATGCATGTGACATTGTTGTGGGCGGCATACACCACACGAACCTGCAAGATTCCATAAATGCCTTCAATTAATTTCTCACAGACCTGGGTAAATACAAGGTTCATCCCATCAGCTCTAGCCTAACCTCCCATGACTACACAGTGGACCATCCCCATCACCAAACTTCCACCTTAAGCTGGTGTCTAAACCTGAGGTTCTTCAGCTGCTCAAAAAAATTAAGATCACTGGTTCAGCAGGGTATGTCAAACTTGAGCCCAGATTACTCAGAATAGCAGCCCAAGTAACTGCCACACCAATCATGTGGTTATTTAATAGGTCGCTGCTTAAAGGTAAAGTTCCCACAGTGTGAAAAGTTGCCCTGGTAACTCCCATTCCCAAGGGGGGGCAAAGTGAGTTAGTCGAGAACTATAGACCAATTTCTGTTCTCTGCACACTAAGCAAAATCCTAGACAGAATTGTGTACCAGCAAGTCCAAGAATATATTGAACAACACAACCTTCTCACTCCATGGCAACATGGGTTTAGAAAGCAACATAGCACTGATGCTGCTCTGGTTAGCCTCACATCAGACATCCTGACAGCCCAAGATAATGGCCAATTAACTGGCACGATCGTTATAGACCTCACCAAGGCCTTTGATCTGGTGGACCACCAGTTGCTTATATTGTGGCTCAGATCTCTCAGACTGGACAATCACTCAGTGCAGTGGTTCACAGATTACCTGCATGGTAGGTCTCAAATAGTCAGATGGTTGGGGGCAAAGTCCGACAAATGTGCCATTTTGGATGGGGTTCCTCAAGGTTCAATATTGGGGTCCCTCTTGTTTTCCCTCTTTATCAATAATTTGCCCAAGCACTGTGGAGGTGCCAAGGTGACCCTTAACGCTGATGACACTGTGCTGTACAGATCATCTCAGGATGTTGCCCAGCTAAATCAACTTTTCAGCCAGGACCTCTTTACTTTGGAGAATTGGTTCCTGATCAATTGGCTAGTCCTTAATGGAAAAAAAAAACAAAGCTATCTTATTTGGACCCAAAAGCCTGGGCATTGACAGGTCAAGCTTACTGTCCCCCTATCTGTCCAACGGTTGTAAGATAGAGGTAGTTGACTGCATTAAATATCTGGGTGTGTATATAGATCAAGGCTGTTCTTTCAAGGGTCATGTTGACCAATTAACCAGGACACTGAACCAGAAGCTTGATCTCCTGTATCATTTGAGCCTATTCTTCACTCAGACATTTAAGCAAAGGGTAGCCACTGGCATGCTCTTGCCCACACTGTTCTATGGAGCCCCTGTGCTACACTCGCTGAGAAGCACAGAGATGCAAAAGTTGAGAACATTATATCATAGGGTTGGGTGTTTTGCCATAGGTGCACTGCCCCTAGAACACCACTGCAAAGTTTTGGATGCACTAAATTGGCCTTCTTTAGAGGGCAGATTAATATACCCTTCCCTATGTCTGGCCCTATATCTGGCCTTCAAGCTTCAGCAAACTAACACTCCCCCTAGTCTGGTGGGTACTATAACACCTAATCAGACTGGAAGAGCTTTGAGGTCCTCCGATCAGCAGCTTGTCCATTTCCCCAGAGTCCGGACATCTCAAGGGCTCCAGTCATTTGCTGCTTACATTCCGTCCCTCTTGAACAATGTCCCTAATAATCTCCAAGAATGCAGCTCACTTGGAGGTTTTAAAAAAGGTCTCAAGACCCACCTACTGGGGCTGAGTCCCTGCTCATGTTACCGCTGAGTATCAGATCACTCCAAAGGGTTACCTCAGTAGCTTCTGTCATTCTCTTGGCTGGCCATTAGTCCCATTTTGGAAGCTCTTCCGATATTGATAAACTATATATAACTGCTTTATTTCTGTGTAACTGTTTATTATACATGATGATTATCAATTGTACCTGCCTGTTGTTCCACCTTCTATGTCCTTGATTGTAATGTCTGTATTACTCCATTTGCATTGAAATGTTCTTGCTGTTTTCTTTTCTCTTGACTTATGTAATTAATCTGGGGTCGCCCCTGAAAAGGGACTGCAATGGTCTCAGTGGGCCTACCTGGTTACAAAAGTCTAAATAAATAAATAAATAAAAATGTACCCAGTGTGTCATGCAAAAACAGCATAACAAACCCTTTCAACAGCATCAAAAACAAACCCGCACTTTAATAAACAATTTCTTATGTGAGGGAGACATAAATGTACAAAGGTAAAGTGAAAATATCATAAAGGCACTAGATAAATGTACAATATAGTGCATTCATATTTATAGAACCATGTCTGATATTATTAAAGTTTAGATGTCCTTCTAAAATGCTTCATATGATTGGTGCATAGAAGAAGGAGATGACTAAGACAGTCATACCATACCCTTTCACAATTCACAGCAGACAGTAAAAATAGAATTGTTACCTGTCTGATTTTGTAATCCCAACACCAACAGCCCTCTTCTGAAGGTGCATGTCCAGCGCAGTATCCTGAATGAGGAAATCTGGCCATGTGTTTACCGAGTGTAGAACTTGATAAGACTACGTCGACCATTTCAGGAAACAAGTAAAGCTGTAAAGGAAAAATATTTTGCAAAGACGTACATCGGTATGTTAAAGAAAAAGTAAAGTAACTAGCTGATTAGAGAGACACTCTGTTGGATTGTGATCAGGGATCTTTCTGGATCAGAAAAAGAGGTTTATTCCCCACAGCATGCTTTTTTAGCCCGGAGGATCACTTGAACTGGGAAGTTAATATTTAGGAACATCAGTTTCTGAAGGATCAGAACATAGCAGTCTGATCCTGAGCTGACAGCATATTTCCAAGTAGAAGTACTTTCTTTATTGTAATACTGATTGTCTCTCTTAGGGATGAATCAGGGCTGGAGCAGGTGGTGGGACAGGTAGGCCGCTGGCTTGGATTTCCTGTTGATAGTGGAAAACATTGTAGTCTTCTGTGTAACTGTTTTTGGTTACAGTAGAATACTGAAATGGGGTGAAAATTTGAGGCGCAGTCTCAGGCTCATAGTGTGCGTGCTGTGACGGAGCACTTGTAGCACGTAGTGAAGTGTTCTTGTCATGCTCGAGGTAGCTGTGAGGAAGGTGTTCTCAGCTCATGCTGCAGTGTGTTGCTGCGGGGGATTTGAATCAGTGGCGGCAATTTTCAGAATAGACTTGTGACAGTTTTAACCAATGGTATTTCAGACTCTGTCCACAGAATCTGAATATTGAGCTTGGTTGTTACAATCCAGCACCACAAGAATGGCAGGTTATTTGAAACTGTAAGTGAAGTCATTCTTATGAAGTTCCCTTTTAACCTTGTTAAAAGCCCTCCTTTTCTCCACCACTTTGGTGGAGAAATCTTGAAAATTAAAAACTTGTTCCCCATTCCAGTTAAGAAATGTCCTCTCTCTGACCACCCTCATAATCACTTCCTTAACTATGTATCATAGAAGGTTAACAATAATAACGAGGTTTGGCTCCCTGTTGGGATTTGGGTGGTAGAGTTTGGTGGGCTCTTTCTATTTCAAGAGCTCATGGCCACTGATAATTGAGTAGCTCAGGAATAAATTGCTGAAGGAATGAAATCATGTTATTCCCCTCCATCTCCTCAGGGACACCCAGAATCCAAATATTGTTACGTCTTCCCCTGTTCCCTGTTCTTTAGATTGTCTATTTTCTTGACTAAATAATGTATCTGTTCAGACTGCTGCTCTGGCTTGTCTTCCAAAAACTACACTGCATTCTCTACTTGCTCAGATTTTGTTTCTTTTACCTCCATCCGTTTACTAGTCTTTTTAGAGTCCCTGCTCAGCAATGCAGTGAATGACGATTATCTCTTTTTTCTTAAATTACAACAAGCAAGATTTGTGATCCTCCTTACAGAAATCAGTCGATGAGGAGCAACTGTTCAAAAACACAAGGCAGCAGTCAGCCAAACAAGTGTGAACAAGGAAGAATGTGCACTAGAGAATCCTTAAGTGATCAGTGTGTGGCTACCACTTACTTGGAGGCTGGACTGGATTGGGAGGAGTTCCTGGCTTGTTGCTTTCTATCTGTGAGGAGGGGACTGACTAAAAGCCAGCCAGTAAGGTGAACCAGAGCAGAGCATGGGAAGACAGCTGGTGGTACGTGGCATTGTAGTTCAGCTTTGGCTCTCAGTGCTATGATATCTTGGCATGTGGTGATGAGGAGTGTGTAAGCAAATGCACAAGGCAGCAATCAGCCAAACAAGTGTGGACAAAGAAGGATGTGCACTAAAGCATCCCAATGTGATTGATCTGTGACTACAGCTTATTTGGAGTCTGGACTGGATCTGGAGGAGCTCCTTGGCTTTCAGGGGCAAGCTACTGGTGGTGCGTGGCATTGCAGTTCAGCTTTGGATCTCAGTGCTGTGATATCTTGGTATATGGCAGTGCAGCAGAGTCAGGTCCTCTAGGAAATGGGAAGGAAAATCCCAGGAGAAAATAGGCTGCTGCTCTTTATACAGACCACACATTGGGCCTACTGTGTATCACAAATTCAATCACAGGTGATTGTCAGGATTTACTGAGACCTGCCCTTGATTTAAAGCGCATGACCTGTTTGTGTTCATCATGCTTGGAGTGATGTAGTAGTGTGGAGATTGGTAATTGCACCAGATGCCAACAGTCTTTCGGGACTTTGCTGGCATGAACTGGGACAGTGGGAGAGAGTCACAAAATCATCCCAAAATCCAGACATCCCACAGAAATTGGTGTTTCCCTCTTATTGATGGGGGAGGGTCACCAGGTTGGTTTACTTTGGTGGTGGGTGGGCAAGCAGTAGAGCCAGCTTGGCTGGCAGGGGATGTTCTCTGCTTGCAGGGCAGCGATAGGAGTGGCTCACTCCTTTGAACTACATGATGTTTCCACCCAGCAAGCAGAGAACAGTGTTACGATCATCTTGACTGATCATTGGCTTGTCACTGCCAAGCCCACTGCAGCTTCAGCTACATTGGATCCAACAGGGACACACCTCTTAAATATAGTTCTTTGTAACAAAATATTTGATGCACATGCATGGGCACACAACCATAAAAAGTATTCTACTCTCTGCAAAAGATACTACTTTTCTGTGCCATAATCCTATGGAAAAGTAAACCGCTTTCCTTTGCTGTCAAATAGATCATAAAGGTACTTCCAATGGGAAAGCAAACTTTCTGGAGATTTTGGTAAACATGAATGTTTAGCATCTGGAAAACACCAAGGGCCAGATATTCAAAGCATAGCGCAGCACGCAAACCAATAGCACGGTAATAGCACAGGAATAGCGGGGAGCAGCCGTATTCAAAGGACCAGTTAGTGCACGCTAACAGCAGTAGCACGGGGCAAACCAATAATGTATGCAAGGGGCAAATTGGGGGGGTGGCCAGCAGAGATACACAAAGGGATATTCAAAGGCTCAGCACCATGCTAGGATACATAACGCAACACGTAGTGTGGCGCTAGTTACCGCCTATAAAAGGCTGGTCTTAACCCAGGGCAAAACACAGAGGAGGAGGAACCACAACAGGAAGTGGGAATGTGTGCAGTGCCAGTAGCAGTGATGCTGCCATTGATGGCAGCTGTAGTGGAGGAGGAGGAGGAGGAGGAGAGAGAACAGGCACAACATGGGCCACAATGCAGGCCAAGGAGACGGTATGCTGCAAACAGGTGGTACTGGCCCAGGGTCTCCTTCGAGACCCTGCCTGATGACCACATCACTGGCCAGTACAGGATGAACAGGGGAATGTGGAGGCAGCTCTGTGAACTCCTGTATAAGCAGCTGCACCCAAACACCAGACGCAGCCATGCCATGACAGTGGAGGAGAAGGTGACAGCAGTGATGTGCTTCCTTGCCACAGGGACATTCCAATGACCAACGGGGGACACCATCGGGGTAACACAGTCTGCCACCTCACGCCTCCTGACCCAGTTCCTAGAGGCTTTCCTGCCACATGCTGGGGAATTCATAGTATTCCCCAGCACGGCAGCAGAACGCAGAGAAACAATGCAACAGTTCCATTGAGTTGCGCACCTACCATCTGTACTGGGTGCCATTGACTGCACCCATGTCCCCATCCGTGCACCACCTGGTGATGGCAGTGACGTGTACGTAAACAGGAAGGGGTACCACTCCATCAACTGCCAGATGGTGTGCGATGCGGCTGGGTGCATCAGCAATGTCTATGCACAGTACCCTGGCAGTGCCCATGACACCTTCATCTGGCACCAGTCCCAGCTGTGTCAGGCATTTGAGGAGGGCAGGATACCCAGTGGGCAACTAGTCAGTGAGTAGTAGCATACGAGGCATATACATTACAGCATGGATGGGGGCAGGCAGTGGAGGCCAGGGAAGGGGTGTGGGAGGGCTACACAGAGGTGCAGGACAGCAACGGACAGACTGCAGTATGGCACTAACAGGTACACATCTCTTGACAGGGGACAGCGCCTATCCCCTGCGACCCTGGCTGCTGACACCGGTACTCTGACCGGCCACAGTGGTCGAGGAGATGTACAATGAGGCACATGCCAGCACAAGGAACATCATAGAGAGGGTGTTTGGCATCCTGAAGATGCGATTCAGATGCCTAGACACATCAGGTGGTGCCCTACAGTATACACCTCAGAAGGTATGCCATATCTTCCTAGCCTGTTGTATGCTGCATAACATGGCAGTGAACCATGGGATACAGGCACCTGAACCTGAGGGACAGTCTGACAGTGAACCAGAGCCAGCGGTCAGGGGGATAGTGGAGCAACTCGAGAGGAGGGACCCTCACATGGCACACAGGGCCATAGAGCACAGGGACAATATCATCAGAACACTGTCACAGACAGGAGGGTAAGTACAGACTGCACAACAACTTGAAACAGTACAATGCTGAATCTATTTAATGTGCACAAAGAAACAGAACAGTGACACCAACAATCACAATAGTAACACAACAGAGTGGAACAGACAACATGTGTGCATGTGGTGTGATGTTGGGGGTGTGCAGGACACACGGGGGGGGCACCCAGACACGGTGTACTGTCAGTGGGGAAGCATGATGTGTGCTGTGAGTGTAAGGAGGGCAACTGTGGCAGTGGAAGTGTGAGTGTGCATGTGATGGAGTGCGAGGCTGTATGTTAGTGTGTGTGTGTGTGTGTACATGTGTGCACGTGCATGTGGGTGTGCCAATGTTGAGGAGGGGGGGCGATGACTGCGCAGTGATGCAGTGTGACCATGACCATCACCACCGACTACCACAACACATACGTCGTGCACCACTACTGTGGGTCACAGACCCTGGTGTGCTCTGGGCAGAGGACAAGGATGATGAAAATGGTGAGGCAGGCAGGGCTGGCCTCCTGTGCCCCCGGGGGATGGCAGCGCTTGACAGGGTGAGTGGATGGCCACAGCAGCGCTGTGTTCCTGATGGTGTGCATGACACAGTGGAGCTGGACCCACTGGCAGCCCTGCAGCCACGGGTTGCCCACCTGTGTGCCCCGTGCCTTCTGCACCCCAACCAACAATCTCATGCTGGCGACCCCCATGCACCCCATGAAGTACATTACCAATGTCGACCACTGCAGCCATCAGACCAGCAAAGCCACAGTCGATCGCACCCACCAGGTGGCCCAACCTGTCCTCCACCCGCTGTTCGGCATGGGCAAAGCCCACTGAGATGGACTCTCTCATCAGTGCCAGCTCATGCCACTGCTCCCTCTGTAGGCCATGCAGTTCCATACAAGCCTCCTGCTGGGAAGTGACAGCAGCCTGCAGGAGTGGGCGGGCACCATGGGCATCCTACCCCAGGGGCACAGACCCCTCATCTGCAGCTGGCACTGGTGCCTGCTGCACAGGAGGAATGGGACTCTGTCGCATGCCTGGCATGGCCTGCTGCTGGTGACTACTGGTGGTGGTCTGTTGCACTGGATGGCCCCGGACCACAATATGTGTGGGACACTGCATGTCCAGCAGTGCAGAAATGTTCCCCACACTGCCCACCACCGTATGCACAGGGACAGCCACACCGGCAATGCCGAAGACACCACTGGCACCTGTTCCACGTCCTGCCAACAGCCCCACCCCTGCATCCCCCTCCACAGGCACATCCAGGTGGTGGGAAACCTCTGACATGTCAGTGTCATCACCACTGGTCACAGTCACTAGTAGTACCTGCCCTACACCCATATCCTCTGTTTGTGCATCCTCCAGGTACTCAGTGGATCCCACCCCCCCCTACTGAAGTGTGTCCCCCCTCCCCAGGCAGTTGCAGCCTCTGTCCATGGGATTACCACACATGCAGTGTCTCTGTGCGTCCATGACTGGCACACAGACCGGATGTTGATGGCCATTCACCATCATCCTCCACAACCTCTGGACCATGGCCATACATCCTTTGCTGCTCCTGTTGTTCCACAGGCCTTGCAGACACCACTGTGGAGAAAATAGGGACAGGGTCAGTCATCTGTACACGGACACTGTGCCCTAACACCACCACTACCACCACCACACCATGCAGACCCCAGTACACGTACCTCCTTCACATAAGCCCATGACCACATACACCCACCCAACCCACAGTGCACATGCCATTGCCATGCAGCTGTTCAGCAGCCCACAGTGCACCCTGTGCAGGACATCAACAGCAGGACCATGCACCCATGCCATCACAACATGCAGGGTATATACATGCGAATACAGACCTGTCCTGGGCAGTTCGAGAGGCGTCTCACATCCACCACCTGGCACACCTGCGACTGCCACCATCCTCAGTGTTGATGCCACAATGGCCATGAGTGGCTCCTCCACCCACTGCTGTTGTTCTTGTGGTCCTCCACCGGTCCTCATCCATTCCCGCAGTTGCTGTGCCTCCTCTTCCTTGGCACATCGCAGCAGGTCATTCCAGCACTTTCGCACTGCTTCGGTCGTCCTGCCATGTCCGCCGACAGCATTGACTGCAGCTGTCACCTCCTCCCAGGCTTGGTGCACCACCGCATCAGTGGCCCTGTGCATGCGGAGCACATGCTCCCTCTCGTTGTTAGCTCATCTTGGGAGAACTTATGCAAGTGTATGCGCTCTTGTCATGATTCCAAACCTATGAGACAGTCGAAAGGGGACATGTGTCAGCAGCCATGTCAGTACTGCATTGTATTACGCATAGACATCACGATGCCACCCCCTACAATGACACAGGCCACATGGACATGTCACTGTGCATCAAGTGCATGTACGGTGCACATGGCCACATAGTCGCTGGCCGCCCTGTGTCTGGGCAGCAAGCCCTGTACCCACATGTGCACTGCTGTCGCCCATGGCTGGCATGTGCACCCATGAATGGGGCCAACCCTACGCCAACCAACTAGCACTGTACTGTGCCCTGCGTGATCACTACACTGAGTGCATGGACAAGTGCACTGGCATGTAGACAATGTAGGACACCAGGCACAGTCCACATGGTGCATGGAATGGCACAGCACCAGGAACCTGTGTACTCCCTGCAGGGGGTCCACAGCCTACCATGCAACACATCCAGGGAGTCATGTCAGTGAGCCAGTGTTGCAGGACACACCACGGTAGTGCACTAGGGCCCCTGCCTGGTGCCCACAGTGTGCTGGCAGTGCTACACAGCACAGTGCACTGCAGGAGAACGTGCACAGTGCACTGTATGTTATGCTGACCAGGCTGACATCTATATCTGTGCACCATCACACAGCACAGTGCTTGCCTGTGGTCCAACATGTGTCTGACCGTTCACCAACAGGTACATCTGTGTGCTTCAGTCCATGCTGACCCTGTTCTGAACTCTTGCCATTCCAAGAGTCCAATGGCAGTCGTACGTACCTGCCTCTCGCTGCTCATCCCCCTGTTGCATCTCTCCACCTGTCCCTTGTAGGTATTCAGTATCTGGAGTATGCTGTATTACCACAACACTACACTGGTGGTGCACTGCTTGCCCTTTTATAGCCCATCCAGGCAATCAAGCCTGTTAGGCATGCAAATCAGCGCATAATGATATGCTAATCACGCAGTTTGCCTGATGCATACTCAAGTACCCCCATTTGCATAGTCCAGTTGAATATGTCTCTGAGTAGCACTGGGCTACCACCTTAGCGCTGTGCAAATGTCAGCGCAGGGCTAATGGAGGGACATCGCTGCGCTATCCCTTTAGCACAGTGCTGTGTGCTATAGTGCGACCAACACGCATGCTTGTGAGGCCCCCATATCTGCGCTATCATCCTGGCATAGCGCGTTGTAGTGCCGCGCTAGCCAACACAGTGCAGCGCTATGTGTATGCATGGTACACAACCTCAGGGTCATGCAGGGGGTCACGCATGCGCAGTGTGAACACTTCCATGCAGCACTACACTACGTCATGTGATAGCATGGTGCTACAGTGGTTGCTGAAGGAGAGTCCTGGGTGTGCCAACCGCTTGTGATCTGACAGACGTTGGGGAATACAAGCTCTTTGTGAAATGCCAGGACGTGCAAGACAGCGTGCAGTGGTGCACAGGGACAGGCACTGGGCAGAGGTTGAGACAGCCAACCTGGTGGAGCTGGTGCAGAAGAGGCATCGGATGCTCTTTGGGGAGGTCAGGGAGGGGGACCTCCCATGCACAGTTGCCTGAAAACTTATTGCCCACACTGGGATACCCAGAAATGCAGAGAAATGCTGCCACAGGTATACAGACCTGCGACGGAGGCAGCTTCAGCAGCTGGAGTGCTACAAGTGCATAGTGCATGATGGCACTGTGTCTGTGCCAGGTAAGTGGTGTTGCATGTTGATCACACCATCATGTCGGGCTGTGTGTGTGTTTATGTGTGGGGTGTGTGTGGGGGTGGGTGTGGTGTGTGTGTGTGTGTGTGTGGGTGTGTGTGCGTGTGTGGAGGAGGGTGTGTGTGTGTGTGTGGAGGGTGGTGGTGTGTGTGTGTGGACGGTGGGTGTGTGTGTGGGAGGTGGGTGTGTGTGTGGGGGGTGGTGGGTGTATGTGTGTGTGTGTGGGTGTGTGTGTGTGTGTGTGCGCAGGTGTGTGCCATGATGCATGGTGCTGTGGCACATGGTGAACAGGTGGGGTGGCATATTTAGGCCCCCTAGGGGCACGGTACATGCTGTGCCCATTGCTGTGAGAGGTGGGTTGGGTCCTGCTGTTTGGCATGTCCTGGTGCATCACCAGCCTGCAGCCGGCAACACCATGTTGCAGGGATCTTGCTCCTGGTGGACTGTCGACAAACACACACGGGTATGCGGATGTTCGCATGGGAGCTGCAACAGGCACTATCGCAGTACTGCAGCGCCGTTGATCACTGCCGTATGTGCCTGGCAAATGCACCATGGGCCCTGCCACCCTCTGTGTGGGGGTTCTCCATGTTCACTCCCTGTGTGTGCATTGTTGTTAGGGTTGCATGTACATCTTACTGTGCTGCACGTGGTGTATGCTGTGACATGCTCTAACACCACTTTCTCACCTGTCCACTGTAGAGCGGATTGAGCAGCCCATGGACAAGGGAGGGAGTCAGGCCAGGACCCAGGAGCAGAGACGAGACAGCCTGATGGTGCCATCCATGCCGTAGCGGGCACAGGAGAGCAGCTCTGAGAGCGGTGGCGTGTTGTGTGAGTACCTGTTTCATTGCTCTGTGATCTGTGCCCTTTCACTAGGCTGTGTGTCACATCTGGGTGTCTTGCCACTGACTGGTCTGGTGGCATGTCTGCAACGGGCAGTGGGCCAGTGGCAGTGTGGCACTGTACTGTGCAGCACACTTGTGTTGCACACCACAGTTGGGTGCTGTCAGTCTGGCCCGGGGGTGGAAGGGGGTACTGTCGGCTTGCATTGCTGTGCAGGTGACTGATGGTGGTGGTTGCTCTGGTGGCGAGTGTTCCGTGGGGACAACATGCTGTCAGCTGCCATGCCCACCTCTGGGGTCCATCCAAACCCCCACCCACGGGGCGTCCACATTTGCACTGGTGGTGGTGCCTTGCTGTGCATGCGGGACAACATGCACCATGCCTTACGGGCATACCTCTCATCCTTCTGTCCACCAGCTGTGGAACATTTCCTGTCACACTGTGCTACATCCTGGCACTGTGCCGTACGCATTGTGGAGTTCTTCCATGTGTATCTCATGGTGATGTTACTGTGTTGCAGTTTAGTTACAGGGTACTATTATCACTGTGCTATTACATTATGTGCATCATTGCCTGCCAATGTTGACCTTGGCTATGGAACTAGTACTCACAGGGTGGGACAGGGGGCTCCTATCACGTGGGTTGGGGACACTTCCTTGTACCAAGTCACAGTTGGGTAGTATGCTTTCAGTGGCCTTGCCTGGTGGCATGTGATGGCCCTTCACTGACAGCATCTGTTTCCTGGCTGACTGTTATCCCCTGGCCTGTGTCGGTCATTGGCAGGCCACTGTCATGGTTCATTGATGCTCCTGCATGCCTGTCATCATTGTTGGTGCTGTGCTCTGCATTACTGTACATTTCCATCTTTTGGTGAGCAGCATGTCCCAACATGTGGATGCCCTTGTGAATGTTGTGGCATGGCCCTTGCACTCAACTCTCCAGGGATCCAGCTGTGTGTCTGCCGTGTCTCGCTGTGTGCTGTATCGGGGTGGGCAGTGTCACATGTTCCCTGGTGCTGTCGGAATCGTTGTCATCGTGTGTGTTGGGTTTTGTGTTGGTGCCTGTGTCACTCTGTGCTGCTTTGTGGGAACCTTCCATGTTGGCCTACCAGTGCGGCACTCAACTCCTCTCAGGATTGCCCATTGGGACATGCTGTCCATCCCTGTATGGCCACCTTTGGCTGCTGTCTGCCTCCTGTCTGGTGTACCATCCTCATGGTCTCACCCCTTAGGTCTTGTAGGTCCACCGGGCATCGCTGTAGGCAAGGCCGGAGGAGTCGGAGGGAACTGAGGACCTACTGCGCCGCACCGTCAGGCAGCAAAGAACTCTAATTGAGCAGCAGACCATCATCATTACAGAAACACAAAGGGTGGCAAATGTGCTTGAGGCTCATCTCCTGGATTCAGCGGGCAGCTAGATATGCCCTATTTCCAAGTTGTGTTTCCTTACCACACCCCCTCACTGGACTTATTTATCCCTTCCTTGAATGTAGTCATATGTCCTTGTGTGCGTCCTCCTCCCTTTGCACCCTTGTCCTGTGTCTTCCTGTCCCTCCAGTTATTATCATCACAAATATGTTTTCCTATGGAATCCTTGTTTTGCCAATAGTGCATTCCTTTTTTTGTTCCTGTAGTGGGCATTTGGTTGCATGGGTTGTGTGCTGGGGGGAGGGTTGGCATGTTGCTTGGTGGGTATGGTCCTGTTATGTTTCTTTGTTGTGGGGAAGGTCATCTAGTGGTGGGTGGGGCATTTTTGATTCTGTGTTTTGTTCTTTGGTTTTTTATGTGTTTGCTTCACTGTAATGTTATCGTTGCCTTTACTTTTGCATATTTTTGATTACAGTGCATTTACGAAATTTTACTGTGTCCTGTGTCATTCTTGGGTGCTGGGGTTCCGCATGCTTTGTACTGTTACTTGTGTTCTCCACATGGGTCTGGGTTGTTGCTGGACATTCCCGTGCACGTGTAGCATCCTCCAGGATGTGCGCTGTGTTGTGCTCCTGATACCTCATTCCAGCATGTGTTTCCTTGCATGTGTCCCAGGGTCAGGCTGTCTCACCTCTGCACTTCCATTGTGTGTTTGCACTGCCTGCCTGGGGCTATATTCAGTGCTGTCTTGTGTGCTATATTCAGTGCTGTCTTATTCCTGTGCTGTTTTTGCCTGCACTCCTGGCCCTGTTTGCCCAGCTTCCTTTGCTTGCTATATTCAGCTGGTTTTGCCCCGGGCTATTCCTTTTGAATATGGCTAGCATTTTGCTCCGGGCTAAGTTTGCACGCCGGGCAGTGCTAATCTCAGCCAGGGGCTAACCTTTGAATATCTGGCCCCAAGTTGGGTAAAGAGTAAACAAGACAGCACACATGGGGGTGGGGGGTGGGGGTGAAACAATGAATGGTACTCTATTTCTGAAGCATCTTGAAAATCAAGAGATTCAATTTTTTGTGTAACGTAAGCTCTGTGTGAGAAGGAAGACTTGCTTTGTGAAAAACTGATTCTTGAATGGATGCCATAGCAGATCAGAATAATTCATCTGGTGGCTTTATGATAAAAGGAGTCAAACGTACTCAGTTAAGACAGGGAGAAGCATCACGCCATTTCTTAAGCTACTGTACTTGACCTTAATCTAGTTTTCAATATTAAAGAAAGCCGTGTTTGAAAAAAGGGGACATTATCTCTTTATGAAATGAAGCAGCTGTTCATTTACTTCAGTGGAAACTGAACCCATGCTGGGTGTGAATCATTTAATTTCATTCTATTTAGCACTTTAATTTAGCTGTGTTATAAAAATGATCAGGTGTCAGCTGTTGAAGAATTTGTACTGTAACTAAGCCAGAACAGTAGGGGTTCAATTCACACAACTGCACACATATCTGTCCTACATTGAAATGCATATAGAAACATATATTTTGCAGGCATAAGAAGACTAGGAGTCAATATAGTCTACATACATTGTACTAACATAGAAACATAGAAACATAGAATTTGACGGCAGATAAGGACCGCTTGGCCCACCCAGTCTGCCCATTTCCCTACCTACTGGATAAGCTGCAGATCCTAGTTAACCAGCAGCCTACTTTTTCTTACCCCCACACCCTAGAATTGCCTTATGACTGTCCCATGCATGCTTGAATTCCACCACTGATTTTGACTCACAACCTCCTCCGGAGGCCGTTCCATGCATCCACAACCTCTGTGAAAAAATACTTCCTTAAATTACCTCTGAGCCGCCCCCCATCTTCAAATTGTGCCCTCTTGTTCTTGCACACCTCTTTTTTTGAAAGATGCTACCCTCTTGGACTTTGTTGATTCCCTTGAGGTACTTGAAAGTTTCTATCATGTCCCCCCTCTCCCTCCTTTCCTCGAGGCTATACATATTAAGCTCCTTAAGTCTCTCTTCATATGTCTTCCGGTGCAGACCCTGCACCATTTTAGTTGCCCTCCTCTGGACAGCTTCCATCCTGTCTATGTCTTTGCGGAGATTGGGTCTCCAGAACTGCACACAGTACTCCAGATGGGGTCTCACCAGCTGTCTGTACAGAGGGATAATAACTTCCTGTTTTCTACTAGTGATGCCTCTCCCTATGCATCCTAGTAACCCCCCAGCCCTCCTTGCTGCCCTCTCACATTGCTTGCCCACCTTTAGATCATCTGATATGACTACCCCAGGTCCCTTTCCATTTTTGTTGTTAGTATCTCACCCCCCATTGTGTACTCTTCCCCTGGGTTTTTGTTTCCCAGGTGCATTACCTTGCACTTCTTAGCATTGAATCTAAGCTGCCATACATTTGACCATTCCTCTAACCTTGCCAAGTCCCTTCTCATCCTTTCCACCCCACCCTGTGCATCAACTCTGTTGCAGATCTTAGTGTCATCTGCAAAGAGACATACTTTTCCTTCCAGTCCTTCCGCAATGTCGCTTATAAAGACATTGAAGAGGACCGGGTCCTAATACTGAACCCTGCGGTACCCCACTAGTAACCCTCCTTTCTTCTGAGTGGACTTCATTTACTATTACTCTCTGTGTCCTATTCTCCAGCCAATTCTTTACCCAGGCTGTCATCTTGGGATCCACTCCCAGGCTGGCTAACTTGTATATTAATCTTTTGTGTGGGACTGTGTACTACCTAAACATACTGCAGCCCGTCAGTGAGTGTTGTTAATCTGACTGTTCAGATGCAAATTCTGCCGCCCTCTCCCATAGTGCTGTCCACATTCCAGCACTCTGGGCCCACAGTCACTGCGGTATGCCCCTGTACCTGTCCCAACCCTCCTTAAACCCTTGGACAGACTGTTTTCTTACCAGCTCACATGGCAGTCTGTTTCACTTATCCCACCACCCACCACCCTCTCTGTGAAGTAACACTTTCTCACATCCCTGTCAAATGTACCACCTGCCAGTTTATACTCATGCCCCCTCATGCCTGATGCTGATGTTCTCTGTGTTCCTGTTACAGGAACTCCACCCTGTTGGGGTGTCACAAGGATGTGGAACTCTGATGAGGGGTTCCAGCCTTTCAAGATATTGCAGAGACAGGGTCACAGGACCAAAGGCATCTTAGGGAAGAAGGGACAATCCTAAGGGGAGAGAGGTGCCATAGGAGGAGGATAGGAGGAAGGTGGCATCAAAAAATGCCAGGTGTGCAAAGGACACTTGGACATGCAGTTTTAACCATGCTGGAGGGGCTAGCATGATTGCACACTGCCCCACTGAACTACAGGCAAAGCCTTATAGTTCCAAGGGTCATCAGGCTCTTGCGTAGGTTAAGACTGATTGTGGCTGAGTAGTGTGTGGTGCTTGTGCACCTGTGAACTTTGGTTTATTCTCTCTCTGTCCCTGCTTCTGGGACTACCATCCTGTCAGGGTGTCACAAGGATGTGGAACCCTGATAACGAGCTCCAGCTACACAAGGTGTCACAGGGATGGGGTCCCAGGACCAAAAACACCTTAGGAAAGAAGACCCAAAAGCAAAACGAAAGGCAGACAAGCAGCATTTTCCCCAGGAGAAGTGACAGAGCCAAACTGAGACTCAGACCCAGGAGAGCCACAAACTGACTCCAGCTTCTTCAAGAACTACCTAACTTTTATAATCTTTGACATGGAGAAGAGGAAAAATCCCCTAAAAAGGAGGAAACTTCTGTGGATCTGATCCCTTTGTCACCTTGCCTCCAGGCTAGGTACAGAACTAGTGATGGCTGGGCTACTGCAGTTTAGAAACCCAATTCAGAGGAAGATTTTAGAGGAATGGCTCTCACTCTTTCCCTCTAATGGGAATGCTGTGATGATGCTGCAAGCTGATCTCTGCAGCGAAAGGAGATTCTCCATGAAGAAGGCCCACCCCCTAAGTGGTGAGCAGGAGCAATGACTGCTGAAAGACACATGCCTGGCCTCTAAAAGAGGGAGATCAAGGAAGAAAGCTGAACCCTTGAGGGGTAAGGCATGGAGTTGGGCCCTTGAGGGGCAGAGTTTTGATTGTTGTATGATCTTTGCCCTTGAAGGGAAGGGGAAGTAGGGGGAGACCAGGCAGTTCCTAGGCTGTCGTATGGAGTACTAGCCTTTGCGGTGCTGCCATCAGGGTCTGCACAGCTAAAGGAGCCCCCAAGGAGGTAGAAGTCTCACCCTGTGGTAACTGAAGTCATAAATTCCACATCAAAAGGTGCCACTGAGTCAATCTGTATAGCTAAAGTTTTTCCCATAGCGTAGGACATTCTCACACAAAAAGTTGAAAGAAAAGGACCTTGACAAAGTCAAGGGACCCACTCTCAAAATACAGACTTCATGATCACAGAGTGAGACTGTTGATCTTCAGAGTGTGGAGCCCTGGAAGCCATGATATGGTTACTGTTGGTGTGCATCTGTGCAGGAGGCCAGTAGCAATAGAATCTGTCAGCAGATAAGGAGTCTTGGCCCACCTAGTCTGCCCTATTTTCCCTACCTACAGTGCCACCGTAGACCCTAATTAGTCTCCACTTTGCAGGCCCCTTGTCTCACTTCCAAGATCCCCTTGGGAATATCCCATGCTTTCTTGAATCCTGTAACCATTTTAGCCCCCACCACCTCCGCTGGGAGGCGGTTGCAAGCATTCACCACCCTTTTCCATGAAGAAGTACTTCCTCACATTTCATCTCAGCCTCCCCCCACCAGCTTCATAGTGCATCCCCTTGTCCTGAGCATCTTTTTCTCTGGAAAATGCTCCCTTCCTGTAACCTGTTTATACTTGCGAGGTATTTGAATGTTTCTATCATATCCCCCCTTCCCCTCCTTTCTTCCAGGGAATATATATTTAATTCCTTCAGCCTTTCTTTGTAGAGCTTCTGATGCAGGCCCTGCATCACTTTTGTTGCCCTTCTCTGTACTGCCTCCACCATGTCCATCTGCTTTTGGAGGTGGGTCCTCCAGAAGTGGACACAGTACTTGAGGTGTGGTCTCACTAGTGATCTATGCAGGGGTTATATTACCTCCCTCTTTCTGCTAGTGATACCCCTGCCTATGCATCCAAGCATTCCGCTAGCCTTTCCCGCTGCCTTGTCATGCTGCTTAGCTACCTTCAGGTCATTAGAAACTATTAAAAGGTCTGACAGCCGTAGAGTATGTGGTAGGAAAGAAACACAGCAAACTGAACAACTGATTGGAGGCAAAATAAGACTAAGGCATAACATACCAACTGAAAATGGGCTGAGGCTGACTGAATCCACGATTGAAAATGAAGATACAGATTTAAAACAAATGGCAGATGCATGAAAACCAATTCTGTGAGGAAATATAGTGAGGATTACTAATAACAAAGAAAGCCATAGAATGAAAACTGGAGCTGAACACAGGACTAACAGCAGAAGGTAAATACAGTACATGCAAACTGAACTAAATTGACTGAAAGGTATCGTAAACAGCAGGGATTGAGGCATCTGAGTTGCACACTATAATTCCACTCCCTCGATACTAAGGGAGTATCAAGGAGACCACCACTGTAGGGGGTAAGAGTCTCTTTGTAGGTCTGGCAGTGTGCCCAATTTGTGTTTTAGAGTGTGTCTTTCATGGGAGGCACCTTGGATTACTACTAGCCCTTTTGTGTTTGCTGCAACCATACATATGATGCAGTCATGTAGTAGCCAGTAGAAAGCACTGGCACTTACAGCAACATAGTACAAAGAATGGGGGAAGCATGCCACCCGACTAAAGGGGTGGCATGGCATGCCGACGACTGTGTATAAGCAGTAAGCTGAGGCAAAAGAAAGGATGAGCAGCAGCCTGGCTGCATGGAGAGTAAAGCCCAGAAGCTCAATGGAGCCAGACAGAACCAGGCAAAAAGATGATGATTTTTATGTTATCTTGCACGTGTGCAAGCAACATCTTGTGGTAGTAGAAGAAATGCAGAGGTGTGTCAGTGTTGGCAAATGCAGGGCATGCTTTAGTAGGTGTGTCTCTCATTCCCCAATTAGCCAGCATTCTAGCGCTGACACAAGTATTATGCAAAGTGCCACCAACTTGAAACAAATGTGCTGCTGCAATCAGAAACAAGCTCGTCATGCAGCGCCACAGATGACACGCCTCCCGTACATGCCTTTCCTGGGGAAACATTTCAATAAACATGGCAGTGGGTCCTGCCAGTGCCACACAGTCCCAAAAGAAGGCCAACATCGGGGGTACAATCTCCATGTCAGCATGTCTGCCACCCCCTCACATTGTGTGGCACAATGGGAGCCCAGCCCAGTATGCCTCTGCTCACAGAAAGCTGACCACATTGGCATGTTCCTCCCCCTGCCCCACCCCCATTGTGTGGCATAGTGGGAGACCACCCCAGTGTGGCCAACATAATCCCCCCCAAAAGTCATGGGGCACACTGGAAGCCCACCCCAGTGTGGCCAACATTTGTTTTCTTTCACCTAAAAAGAAAGAAAACCATCCTGCGGTGCAGTGTCCATTTTTTTTTGTACCTGAAAAAAAGAAAATGGTCCATTGTCTGTGGCACCCCCCCCCAAACTGCACCCACCCTCTGCTCACCCCACCTCCCCACATACACACCCTCACCCCATACTTACCTCTGGAGGTCCAGCACTGCAATCTTCGGTGGAGCGGGAACATGTCTGGACTCTTCAAACCCAAACTGCAAAATGAAAAAATGTTAGTAAGCTGCATAATGGCATAAATGTGTGGGGGGGGGGTCCAACTTAGATGGATATCGCAGTCATTTTTTTGAAATTTGGCTCCAAATTTTCAACATGGAGTTCTTGGGACCCCACCTCATGAACACATGTACTGTCATCTTGTTATTCAGTGCCAAAAGGTAATTTCATTATCACTGCGCAGAATCACCTTTCAGGACTGATTAATGAAATGACAGTGCCACTGTTCATGAGGTGGGGTCCCAAAAAGCCTATGTTGCAAATTTGGTTAAAAAAATTCCAAAAAATTACTGTGTTACGAGCTTCTGTTGCACTCTTTCCATGCACGCTCATAACTTCACAATTTTTAATATTTTCACTCCAGATTTTCGACATTGCCATTTTTTACACCTCCTTATGAACAGTACAGCTGTCATTTTCCTGCTCAAAATGTGTTTTCACACATGTGGCTCACAATGGCATGGTCGCTGTGGGAAATCAATGTTCAGGACCAAGTAACAAAATCACAGTGACACTGTTCATGAGTGGAGGTCCCAAAATGCCTATTTTGAAAATTTGGTTAAAACAATCCCCAAAATAATTGTGTTACAGGCGTGCATTATGCAGTTTCTATGCACGCTTGTGGCTTCTCCAATTTTTCATATTTGCACTCCAGATTTTCAACATTGCCATTTTTTTACACCTCTTCATGAACAGTACAGCAGTCATTTTTCACATCCTGCCCAAAATGTGTTTTTGCACTGGTGGCGCAGTTTCTGTGCCAAATCACCTTTTGGCTAATGAACTGATAGCACCACTGTTCATGAGATGGGGTCACAAAAAGTCCATGTTGAAAATGTGGAGTGAAAATACCAACAAACGTCCGGGGCATTAGGGTTTCTAACCATAATGTCTCACCCTGTACAGACTAACAGGCATCAGGAGTGTGCTTTTAGAGTGCCGGCTATAATGCTCACACCATTCTACCCCCACCCCCACCCTGCAGCCAGTGACAGGCATCGAGGTGTGCTTTGGACTCTTCAGCCCTAAAGTTCACCCCATTCTCCTATACTGTACCCACCTTAGCTTTTTTCCTTATGGAATGGGGTGAGTGTATGGCCCGAAAACCTCAAGGTACACCGCAACACTTGTCAGTGTCTGCAGGGTAGGGCGAGATGAAATGGCGTGAGCGTTATGGCTGATGACCCAAAGGCACACCCCAATGCCTGTCAGTCTCTGCAGGGTGGGGGTGGAGTTGGTGTTAGTTCACTACTTCACTGCCATTCCTATTATGCATCTCTCTAACTCCTGCACTACCAATGCCAATGCTAGAAAGACAACATTCGGCATTGACAAATGCGTGTTTAATTATGTATCATGAATGATCATTGTCCAGTTATGTTCAGAGATCATGTTTAAGCTTCAAAAACCATCATTGTGATTATCATTAACAATAATTAACCATCAATGTTACATGGCCGCCAATCAAAAACCATGAAGTTATGCATATGGTGATTATAATTAATGATGTGCTCATATCAGCATGATTTTTCATGGTTGCCCATGGTCAAGATTACAGCAATAAATGTAAAAATCCAATGTATATTTTCTCTATACTTTTGGAATTTATCTTGTATTTAGACATCTTTATTGGAATGATCAGTTATAATACCTTTTCTCTAGAAGCCCCCTGCTTTCATTTATGCTTACTCTAATATCTCATCTTACAAAAGTAAGAGAGGCTCATATTGGTTTATATATATCCCAATTAAGTGGTTTCTTTTATGGTTGTGGTGACTTCATAAAAGTATTTGGTTTGTGCTCAAAACTTTTCCTAATAGTCTGCAAACTAATACTGTCAATGCAAAATTAATTTTAAAATAGAAATTACCATTGTTTTGTTCCATAAACTGTGCTGCTGAAATATGCAAATATGTATCCTATACCAGACATTGCATGTACTCTTGCTACTGGGATTAAAACTTGACTCCACATGATTTACATTATAATTCATAATTAATTTGTCTTTGCTGATATGTGACATTCATATTTTCATAATTAACGAATAAAACGTTAAATATTACCTCTGTGACTCGCAATCTTGTAATGCTGAACTAATACAATCATCAATGCTCATCACTGGATCATCCACAGATCATCAGCAACCATCATGCTGATTTAAGCTTACAAAAATAATCAGTAACCATCAGCTGGTGATTTGAAAGTTCATGTTTGATGATTAAATCATGATCTAGATGATAATCTTAGATCATGATCTCCTTCGATGATGTTACAGTAACATTTGATGATTAACAATAATCAGTCATGACTGACCTTCAGAAATCATGATTGATGATTTACCAGTTTGCCTTGGGAGTGGCCAAATGATCACGGAGGAGGGGGTCATAGAGAGGACACTGCCAAACTGCCAGGAGAGATGCCCAAGGCAGACATGTGATGGCAAATATATGGGGATAGGACAGCTGCTGCGTGGCAGCCAAACAACAAAAAATAGCTGCTTGGACATGTGCAGTTTAAACCACGTGGCGGGATGTGTGACATGGTCAGCTGTTGTCCTTGCAAACTACAGGCAAAGCCTTACAAGTCTCAGTCAAATCACACCTCTCCCATCTAGCTGTGAGAGTCTACATGCTGAGTTATTAATCTGCTTAGACACAAACTGTAATGAGAAATAAAAGAAGTGCCCTTACTGGGAAATGATAGTTTACTCACCTGGTAAAGGTGATTATAGGAACACCTTTTTATCGCACTCCAAGTCACAACACATGGGTTATCTGAGCTCTTGTCATAGGCTAATGCACAAAAGAATTCCAAATTTGAAATCCAATCCATCTCTTCCTGCTTTGCTCCCAGCATTCTCAGTATGAAGTCTTCCAGAGCTTATAATACTCCTGAAAATGATATAAAATTCTAACAGTAATGACCCTAAGAGCCCCCCCCCGGGGTGCTGCTGAGTAATAAAAAGCATTTAACAGTATGTGCCGTGAAACAATTCACGATTCTTTAAGGACTACTAACTACATGAAATACCATCCATACTTTTTAGTAATATAGTGAGCGTCTAGTATTTACACAATTATCATGACATATACAATAACAACATTGTATTACATGGCACCAATCCGTGCCAGCACAAATCCCCTCCATTGTCCTTTCCTCCTCACTGGGTGGGATATGGAGTGCTGTAAAAAGGTGCTCCTATAATCACCTTTATCAGGTAAGTAAACTGCCATTATACATCACAACCTTGTGCAGCACTCCACGTCACAACACATGGGTGATTATGCAGCAGTATTGTTTTCTTATTGGGTGGAAGAGGAGTTAATGCTATCTGGATTACTTTACGATTGAGGTATGATCTGCAAGTTAGTCCAGTATCTAGCCGGTAATATTTGGTAAACGTATGGGGAGATGCCCAAGTAGCTGCCTGACAAATCTCTGCTATGGAAGTTGAATTGCATTCTGCCCAGGAGGTGGGTACTGTTCTAGTGAAATGGACTTTAATCTGGTATGAGACTGGTGGCCCTTCTGTACTGTAAGCTTTTGTTATAGCTTGTCATAACCACTGAGATATTGTGGACCTCAAGGCCTGCAAACCCTGTTTTGGTCCCTGGGGCACAATGAACAATCTGTCTGAACACCTGAAACCGGCTGTTCTGGTGAGCTAGAAACATAGAAACATAGAATTTGACAGCAGATAAGGACCGCTTGGCCCACCCAGTCTGCCCATTTCCCCTACCTACTGGATAAGCTGCAGATTCTAGTTAACCAGCAGGCTACTTCTTCCTACCCCCACCCCCTAGAATTGCCTTATGACTGTCCCATGCGTGCTTGAATTCCACCACTGATTTTGACTCCACAACCTCCTCCGGAAGGCCGTTCCATGCATCCACAACCCTCTCTGTGAAAAAATACTTCCTTAAATTACCTCTGAGCCGCCCCCCCATCTTCAAATTGTGCCCTCTTGTTCTTGCACACCTCTTTTTTTGAAACATGCTATCCTCTTGGACTTTGTTGATTCCCTTGAGGTACTTGAACATTTCTATCATGTCTCCCCTCTCCCTCCTTTCCTCGAGGCTATACATATTAAGCTCCTTCGCCTCTCTTCATATGTCTTCCGGTGCAGACCCTGCACCATTTTAGTTGCCCTCCTCTGGACAGCTTCCATCCTGTCTATGTCTTTCATGAGATTGGGTCTCCAGAACTGCACACAGTACTCCAGATGGGATCTCACCAGCTGTCTGTACAGAGGGATAACAACTTCCTGTTTTCTACTGGTGATGCCTCTCCTATGCATCCCAGTATCCCCAGCCCTCCTTGTGCCCTCTCACATTGCTTGCCCACCTTTAGGTAATCTGATATGACTACCCCCAGGTCCCTTTCCATTTTTGTTGTTGTTAGTATCTCACTCCCCATTGTGTACTCTTCCCCTGGGTTTTTGTTTCCCAGGTGCATTACCTTGCGCTTCTTAGCACTGAATCAAAGCTGCCATACATTTGACCATTCCTCTAACCTTGCCAAGCCCCTTCTCATCCTTTCCACCCCACCATGTGCATCAACTCTGTTGAAGATCTTTGTGTCATCTGCAAAGAGACATACTTTTCCTTCTAGTCCTTCTGCAATGTCCTTATAAAGACATTGAAGAGGACCGGTCCTAACTCTAAAACATGGATAACGGTGCAGTCTGATGCAACTAATTCCCTTGCCTCACACCATGGTGTAAACACTAGTCAACGTCTGCTATACATTCTGTTAGTAGAGTCCCTCCTGCCTGTAACATAGTATCGTCCACCTTACCAGATACCCCTACTTTCAACAGTCTAGCTCTCTGAGTGGTCATGCCATTAGTCTCAGTGGTCATGGGTCCTCAGTGGAGATAGGTCTTAAGGGCCCATCCTGGGTCCAGAAAACTGAAAGTATACCCATCAGGATTTTTTTCCTCTAGGTTAAACATAGACCCCGAGATCTCTTGCGCCAAATGAAAGGCAGAGGCTAACTTGGGAGTAAATGACAGGACTGTTCGAAAGACTACCCTATCTGGGAAGAAGTTCATAAATGGTTCCCTATGTGATAGGACCTAGATTTCACTGGTCCTCCTGGCCGATGATATAGCCACCAAAAATGCCATTTTCATGGTAAGAATTGGTAGGGATACCATCGTCAGTGGCTCAATTGGCTTACCAGTCAAGGTATCCAGCACCAGGTTGAGGTGGCAGGGTACCGTGACTGATCTAGGACTGTGCCTAATATTGGCTGCTGCCTTCAGAAAGGTTTGAACCAACAGATGTGCCCCTGGTAGGTGTCTGTCTCACCTCGGATTGTTCCGATAGCTGCTGCTTGTACCGGTAGGGATGCTGGGGTTAGCCCTTTGTCTAAGCCATTTTGCAAAAACTCTAAAACATGGATAACAGTGCAATCTGATGCAACTAATTCCCTTGCCTCACACCATGGTGTAAACACTAGTCAATGTCTGCTATACATTCTGTTAGTAGAGTCCCTCCTGCCTGTAACATAGTATCGTCCACCTTACCAGATACCCCTACTTTCAACAGTCTAGCTCTCTGAGTGGTCATGCCATTAGTCTCAGTGGTCATGGGTCCTCATGCCATATTGGACCTTGTTTGAGAAGGTCTTGGTATGTGGTTAGTGTTATTGATTTGTTTATGAGCATCCTCCAGATGAGGCCATACCAAGTTCTTCTTGACTAATCCGGAGCAATCAGCAGGACCATGCTGTCTGTATAACGTATATCTTCTATAGAACTTGTGGTATCATTGAGATCAGCAGGAACATATACACTTTTTGAAAGTTCCAGGGTGTGGATATTTTATCCACTCCCACTGCTCCCTTCTCCTTTTACCTGGACATAAATATCAGCAACTGCTTGTTTTTTGCAGATGCCAAGATCTATGTGGAAAGGTCCCCATCTGTTTTGGATCCTCTTGAAGATCTCCAGAATGAATTGCCACTCCCCCTGTTGTATCGACTGGCTGCCTAACCTGTCTGTACTTGTATTTAGGCTTTTTGCAAGGTGGACTGTGGTGATACGGAGTAGATGCTTTTCAACCCATATCATCATTGACTTTGTCTCTCGGGCCATGGCCCTGCTTCTTGTTCTTGCTTGCTTGTTTATGTATGCCACTGCTACCCTGATGTCTGCGCGTACCTTTAGGTGCTGCTTTCTGATTTGAGTTTCAAAATACTTGAGGGCCAGGCAAATGTACCTGGTCTCCAGAATATTGACTGGGAGATGAGACTCTGTTCCGATCCACTTTCCCTGGACCGATTGTCTGTTCAGAACAGCACCCCAGCCCAGCAGGCTTGCATCTGTTTCTAGTGTTTGTGTTATGTGTTTGTCCAATTTTGCTCCCTGTCTCAGGTTGTTTGGATTTATCCACCATCTCAGACATCTTTTTTACCACTGTTGTTAAAGTCACCCTCTAACTGTAGTTCTGAGGGTCATATTTCCAGTTGTCCAGCAGGAGGCACTGCAGCTGTCTCATGTGCACCTTTGCCTAGTTGTGCAGATCTATGCAGCTGCAATCAGATCTAGTAGTTGCATTAGGTGCCACACTGTTGTTGTCTTGCATTGCATGATTTTTCTGCAGTGTGTCACTAAGGTCACTATTCAGTTCTCCTAGGGCCTGTCTGGGCCTCTTGCTGTATTGAAAATTGTTCCTAGATATTCAATTGTTGTCGTCGGGGACATGTGACTTTTGTCACTGTTGACAGTCCAACCGTGGTCCCTGAGCAGCTTCTGAGATTGTGAGATCACTTTCTGTGACTCTTCCTGTGTCCTTGCTTGTATTAACTAATTGTCTAGGTATGGGATCATGCTTATTCCTTCTGTGTGCAACTTCACTGCCAGAGGTGCCATGACTTTGGTAAACATCTGTGGTGCTGATGCTAGTCCGAATGGCAGACACTGATTTTGGAAATGACATACCAGTAGGCAGAACTGAAGGAACCTTTGGTGGGTAGGTCTGATGGGAAAGTGAAGATAAGCATATTTCAGATCTATGGATGTTAGTATAGCCCCTCTGTGGATTACCACACTCGTGGATCTCAGTGTTTCCATCTTAAATCTCTGATATCTTATGAATTTGTTTACGAACTTGAGGTCCAGTATGGGCCTGAGGTCTCCTGTCTTCTTTGGGACCAGAAAGAATACTGAGTAGATGCCTGAATATTGTTCTTGTTTTGGAACCGGCATTATGGCTTTGCTGTGGAGTAACTGATTTAGGTTAGCCCTGGCTTGGCTTATGGTCCTTCTGTCCCCTGAGATATGAGACTGTATGAATCTTTCCCATTTGGGAGTTGCATTGAATTTTATTGTGTACCCCTGTGATACTATTTCCATGACCCATCTATCTGATATTGATTTGGCCCAGGTTGCTGCAAAGTTTTGTAGTCTTCCTCCCACAGCATCCGCTGCTTCCTGGACCTACAGATTCTCATTGACAGAATCCTCTGCTGGAGTTATTCAGCCTGTACCCTTGTTTGCCGCTGTAGTAGCCTCCACGTCCTCTGTTATTCTGGTAGTGTGGTTTGCAGTTAAACAAATTTGGTTTAAACTGCTATTCCAGGGTCAATCTCCGACACCCTAGCATGACTCCCTGGGTCAGACTCATGTATAAGACTTTCATCTTGACCTTCGGAACCTGACAATCCATCCAAAGCTCCCATAAGTTAGGATAAGTTTGGATAGAGTCTGGTCAGGGCAACGACACATAAGGCAGGCAATCCAGTGTCTGTGCCATCACCTTCTAATCCTCCTGCTATTATTACCTTGTCAGTGATTTGACTGATCAAGACTATTTGATTTTGATTAACAAATATAATATGTTCATTGCAATCTAAATGTCCCTTATGGTCAAGATTGCCCATCATGGGGTAATGGGCCTATCCTAGTTCCTCAAATATTCGAACTTTTGTTTTAACATTTCCAGTATCCCTATGTCTGGGACAACCCAATATTCTGCAAATGTGTCTCCTATCACTACCTATGAGACACCATCCCAAATAGTTATGTATAAATTCTGGACATGATAAATCTGTACAACTAATCATATGAATGTAATCAGGGATAGTCATTTTAATTGTCCCTGCATGATCTATGAAACAAAAATCACAGTTTGGTTTGGTTTTTAGTTTTACACATTCTAAATCAAAACCTCTTAACTTATTAAGTTTAACTAAGAAGCAGGATCAAAGCAGTCCAAATTCATGTTTTTAAAGATGGTTTTTACTTGATATCAAATTCAAGAATTACAAAATATTTTGACATTAATGCAAACAGACAGATATAATTTTTTTCTGAAACAGCGGTATAAGCAAAAAAAATATATATTTCCCGTCGCATGAAAATAGATGCAATAAAAGAATAAAAAATAAAAATATAATTATGCAAGCATTATAGTGTCTAGGTCCAAATGCCTGGACTGAAAGGCAAGACTCACCCATCCAGATTTAACCAATTATGTCAATCTAAGGTCCTAAAGCAAGAATGGCTCCGTGTCCTCTTTCTGCCAGCTCTTACCTTGACTGCTTGGCCTGAGGATTTGTACAGTACAGTATGCACCACTTAATGCAGTCACCATTAGTGTGGTCAGTCAGTTTTGGTGGACACATGCTGTTATTCAAACACCCAAACCTATACCTACAGAGTAATACTACAGTGTTATTTTGGACCTTGCCCTTCGGCAATAGCGGACATGCCTGCCACTCATTTCGCACTATCTCAAAATTAAAATCTTTTTTTTCCAAAAAATTTGCTCTTTCAATAACTGAGCACAACACTGGTTACATACCAATTTGAATAAATCCTCCACTTTTGGTAAAAACTGACGATTGCAGCTCGACACTTGGCATGTGACGTCACCGAGCTCGTGGTTCATCAGCCAGTGAGCTAACTTCATCCCACATAATTGCTGTCCCCTAGACTACAGTTGCCATGAGCAACACAAAACAAGGAAGTTATGGCACTGAACTCCTCATCCAAACGCTGTGCTTTAACTGATATGGGCAGATATATTAATAAAGATACTGAATCAAAATCATATTAGCAATCACTAAACTAAATTGTAAGTAATCAATCATTAATGAAGCAAGTCTAGGTATTTAGTTTAACTGTAAATGTATATTTTTGCAAGGAAGGCTGAAACCCAAGCTGTAGAGTATTAATATTTAAAGCTGTTTGTTATGTTACTGTATTTTAAAACCCATTAAGCAAAAAAAAATTTTATTTGACAGTGTTTAAAATTTGTTTATAATGTTCAGCGGTGGATCCCTTCATTTATTCAATTTCTTGATCCATTTGTTCAATGGTTATATGTGTTGGGGGTGAGTAGATCCACTGGGAGCTGGAGTGGGGTGCAGGCTGTGCAAAAACCCAAATGAGCACCTGTCTTAACCCTGTTGGCCCTGGCACCTTTTGCCGCTGTTGTCACAATTGCAGATTTTGTTGCTTTGAAAGGATGGTAGGGTTGCCTGGCCCCCGTGATTATTCCTGTCATCCCCTTTCTTTATGGTTAACTCTTCTATGCCTGGACCGAACACTCTGTCACCTGAAAATTGTAGTTTCATGACTCTGTTTTTGGACTCTTGATCCGCATTCTACAGCTTAAGCCAGATGTGTCTCCTGGTTCTGTCGATCACTGCTGTGGACCTGGATAACTTCTTGAAACTATCCATTGTGGCATCCACCATGTACTTAATGGCTTGTAAGACATAGTCGATAGTTGCTACTCATACACCAATGTAGTTTGAGAACAGTTGCTAAGCAACTCTATACTGTGCTAAAATCTCAGCACAGTGCTTGGACAATCGGGCTGTTTACAGCAAAGGAGCTAGAAGTGGTTTTCCTCAGTGTGTGTTGTTCTCTGATTTTTTAATGCATTCTGCTATTCACAATGAGTGATGAGTGGGTGAGCCACATCCTACCAAAATGCATTCTATCTTAACAGTTTGGCTCCTTTGCAGTAAATAGCCTGATTGTCCAAGCATTGTACTGAGACTTCAGCACAGTATACAGTTGCTTAGCAACTGTTCTCAAACACCAGTGGTATATGGGTTGCCATGACATAAGAAGACATGGCCTAGATGATCGAGTTAAAAGGAAGGGCTGATGCACCTATGCATTTGCTAAAAAACGCAAGTTCAACCACCATTGAGGTATGGTCTAAAACAAATGGAAAAGATTACAGAGGAACTAAGGTAAAAAAGCAGTGGCTAGCATCTATACTATAAACAAATCAAAGTAAAATATACAGATACTACAAATACATGTGAGAAACCCTGTCATTTCAGAAATTAATAAAAGCAACTGAACTACAGCAAAGGTTCTAACTGACACAAAATAAGACTTAAGGTATGCATCTGTATCTAAAAGCAATGTCACTAACTATAAGCCACTATACAATTTTTATGAGAAGCACATCACACTCTCAAGAAACGAGACACTTAAATATTGATACATACAAGTACAGAACACAAGGATGTGCATACAACAACTGCTAAAATACTCTTTCTGGAACGAACCAAATAATTTTATTTTTATAGAAAGAGAAAATAAATACTATATTCTCGAATGTCTCATGTACGGTACAGTTCTGTGACGGGGTACGTCAGGCTTATAGCAATTGTTTGAAAAATTAACCGTGTAAGGCACAATGGTGGTGGTAGCACTTCTATACTTTTTAAGAGTTTTATGTACTAGTGAAAAGATAAATTCATTTTCATTGGTTGATAACCTAACAATGGAACGAAATATAAGAAGTGATTTAAAGAATGTTGAATGAAATCTCTGGTAACTTTAATTTTTTTTCCACCATATAAGAATTTATTACTGCATTTGACCACTTCATAAACATCTTCACTGTGGCCTGTGACACGTATGCTCCTACTAAGAAATGCAAAGTCAAATCACGCAATAACCCTTGGCTCAAAGGTGACCTCCTCAGGATGCTAAAAACAAGAGACCACCTATGGGAGCTGGCCAGAAACTCTGGAAGACAAAATGACATTCAAAACTACAAACGTGCCCACAATGACTGCACCAAAACCATCCAACAAATGAAGTCTGCCTACTATAAGCATGCCCTCGCAAAGTCGTGGGGCAATGGTCAGGAATTCTGGAAGAACATAAAGGAACTCACCGGGAATCCACCCAAACCCCCCCCCCATCAATACTCAACATCAATGGAACCACAACCCTCAACCCAAAAACCATTGTGGATACCTTTAACAAAACCTTTACCGACCTCAGCACTGTCCTACCCCAGGACTGCTTCAAAGATGGTGAAGCACCTCTGTCCGCAATGAACACTACTCCCACCAGCTCCCCCCACTTCTATTTCAAAGCAGTCAAGGCTCATCAAGTATGCAAATATGTAACCAAGGCCCTTGGTAAATCAAGATTCAGTAATGACTCCCTCGATCTCAAAATCCTGTCTCTCACATTTGATGAAGTGCTTAGTCCTCTAACCAGAATTTTCAACCTCTCCCTCAGCCTTAACCAGTTCCTGGACAGATGGAAATCTGCCACTATCACCCCAATCCATAAAAGTGGTGACAAAACTGCCCACGATAACTATAGAACTATCTCCCTACTACCCCCACTTTCCAAGGCACTAGAACACATCGTTTCGGACCAGCTCACAGAATACCTGGATACGTACAACATCCTGTGCAAGCAACAAAACGGGTTCGGCAAAGGTCACAGCACCTCCACAGCCCTTCTTGAATTCACCAGTGCAATCCACAACGCACTTGACTCCAGTGAACTACCAGGCTCAATCTACATTGACTTAACTAAAGCCTTCAACACCGTCAATCACTGCCTCCTGCTTGTCCAGCTTCAGAACACTGGGCTGTCAACCAACTCCATTGGCTGGTTTAAGAGCTACAGGACCTTGAAGAACAGTCCCAAACAGTAAGAATAACTGATACACTCTCGGACCCTAGACTGGTCCGCTCAGGAGTCCACCAGGGCTCCATTCTGGGACCCCTCCTCTTCAGTCTATTCTTAAACTCACCACTGGACAGCTGCCCAGAACTAATAATTCTCTACGCCGATGATGCTGTGATCCTCACCTTGGACCCTGATCCAATCCTATTACAAAATAAACTTCAGCAGGCCTTCTCCTCCATCGAATCCTGGTTTCTAAATCATAAACTGCTTCTCAATCAGGAAAACAAAAAACAAGTCTATGGTCTTCTGTAGCCCCCACAACAAAAACAAACAACTCCACTTCTCCATTGCAACCAAACAAGGAGCCATCCTAGAGCAAACACAATTGTTCAAGTACCTCGGCATCACCCTTGATCCCCACCTCTCATACGCTGTCCATATCAGCAATGTTGCAAAGTCTGCCAATGTGAGGTTAGGCATATTATTCCAGCACAGGAAACACCTAACCCCAGAAGCACTGGCAGTGGCCATCCAAAGCTCCATCGTCAGCATCATAGACTGTGGTCTTATCATATATGGGTCTGCAACTACCTCTGCTCTCAAGCGTATCGCAACCTCCCTGAAGAAGGCCTGTCATCTCATCACTGGCTCACATCGCCGTACCCACACATGTGACCTTTATTCCCAATCTGGATGGCTTTGACTGGACAAACGCATAAAATACCAAACCTGCATCACGGCCAAGAAAATTATAATGGTTCTGGCCCCACCTGGTGTCTGTGCCCTCCTTAAGCCTAGACATAGGAATGTCACTACAAGGAGATCCAATTCCCATCTACTACATATCCCACGCTGTCGCACGACCCAAGTACAAAGATCATTCGCCTATCGGGCACCCAACTTGCTCAACTCTCTTGGCAGCGACATAGCGACCGCTCCAACACTCGACCTCTTCAAATCCAAGCTGTGCCTCTCACTGCTTGTGTCCTGTGATTGCCCATCTTAACATTTCCACCGTTCCAGCTGCAAATGTCCAAGCACCCAGCACTTACAATCAGTCTTTGCACCCCTAGCACCTTACCTGTCATATTCCCTCAACAAGGCCCCCTGGCTGCACTGTCTCCCACCCTCACCCACCTCCCCCGGTATCTCCGCTCCTGCCCCCACCCCAACCACCTCCCATACTCCCCTTACCCCTGCATCTCCTTCCCCTCGATCCCCTACCCTCACTTCCCCCACCACCCACCCCCTTCCTTTATCTTGCTCATAGCTCAAGTCTTTGTACTGGTCATTACATGTCTGTAAGTCAATGACTACATGTTTGTAACTAAAAATGATGACTGTTCACATGCTGACGTGGAACCTTTGTAAAACAGCCTCGGCTCAAAGGTATTGTAATCCTAGATTGAAATAAATAAATAAATAAAAGTAATGCAATATTATGGAAATAATCAAAAATGATGTAAACAAATTGATATTTAATTATTTTCTGTTTGAAGCCCTTTGAAAAAGCCCCTTTACAGGAGTGAAACATCAGGGCAAAATAAAGATTTTGAAAACTGAAGAACCAATTGGTCCCAAGGACTATTTGTGAGCCACTTTCTCTAACTTTTGAAAAAGCTGATTCAAAGGACCCTGATTCGACAGTTGACTGGAAGACATGGATTTCAGGATGTCACTTGAATTAAATCAAGCCATGGCTGAACCCATTTGGAGAATGAGGACACATTATTTGGATTGAAATGGTACAGGAGTGGCAATAGGAGTAGGTACTGGTGGCAAAGGTGAAGTTGGGTTTGCTGTTAATGCTGTGAGATACAATACAATCAGTTCCTGGCTGACAGTATAGCCTAAAGGTTAGAGTAATGAGCTGTAAATGAGCTTGGTACATCCAGCAGACCAGACCTGGGTTTGAGTCTCACAATATGCACTTGCATACTGTGTGACTCTGAGCAAGTCACATAACAGCTCAGTGCTCCCAGGTCGCCCCTGAAAACAGGCACTTGTACCTAGTGGGCCTTACCCAGTTACCAAAGACTAAAATAAAAAAACAAATCCTGCTTTTTGGTAGAGGAAAAAAAGATAGACTTTCAATACTAGGTGTGCAGACATTAGCTTGGGAAAAGATCATTCCATAATGCAGAACTAAGATTTCGAGAAGGCTTCCTGTCAAGAATGTGGTAGGAGGCACACCACTACGAATTCATGTCCTCCAGCTTTGAAATGACTGAGTGAGTGAGCATGAGGCTCCATATGCTAATAACTGGGAAGGATTATGAGGACTAAATAAGTTTGAGTGGAGCTCGGGGTGCTGAGCCTGTCCCAAGATGGTAACCGCTACGTGCGAATGACCCCTGTGTCCCAAGTGATGCTATGAGAATGGCATCCAGTTCCAAGTACAGGCTAGGCTCGGCACACAACTAGTACTTCTACAGGTCATCCCACTACCCCATGTCACTTATCCCAGGAGTGATATGAACTAACAGATGAGAGGTGTTTAAACTCAGCAAACACCAGAGCATATTGTAGAAGGTCCACAAGGAGAGGCATGCCATTGGAACACCTGAACACGATGAACAAAAAAAAAAACAAGAGAGGCACCAACCAGGAGCAGCAGGAGATACAAATGAAGGCTGCAATACAGACATCTAAAAAGAGGCAACTGAGAATAAGAAGTCTGTGTTTGGATTCCCAGGAAAAGGAGATGGCTGGCCAGCAGAGGAAAGCAGGAAGCTGTTAACTAGAATGGTAGAGGAGAACTGAAGGAAACACAAGTCAAAGACCCCAAAAGCATACCAAATAGGAACAAAACAGGTGGCAGCAAGCCACAGACCATGAGCAGCTTGGACAGAAATGCACAAAGAATGGGGGTGGGAAAACAGAGGACTTGAAGATAAACAAAGCACCAGAGACAGAGAGAGAGCACGAGAGCAAGAGAACAGCACAAATGAAAAGCAAATCACAGCAAATGAAGCCAGGAAAGATAACAAATGAAACAAAAATGTGGGGGGTGCAGAAGCAAAGGGCACAAACAAGCAACAGAAAACACAGTAGCAGTAAAGGGAGCGCAAACAGCAGAACAAAGAGTAAACAACAGATAGAGATAAAATTTACTGGAGCAAGGAGACACAGGAACAGAGACATGAAACAAAATGGTAGTGAAAGTAGAGAAACTAGAGGCAGCAATGAGGTAAGACCACATGTAAAACAAATAGAGTGGGAAGGTGTGTGAGTGTGTGGCTTATGTAGGGCATAGGTTGAGTCTGGTAGCCCCCATCAAACCACAGGTGAAACCTTTTGAGTAGTAAGTGGAATAGCCTACCTGGTTAGGTTGTGGAAGCTAGTTTTCTTCTGTATGTTAATACCACCAGCAAGACCACTCTTGTGGTTGTAAGACTGGTCTCACGTGCATTTTTAGGGTAAGAGAACCAAGGTGAGTGGTTCTGATTCCCTAAAAATGAAAGTGACACCACTTTTACAATCATAAGAGTGATCTCAGTGGCGCTGAGGGTTGAGGCACAGGACGCCACATCTTGCACTACTCCAGTGACCCAGGCTCAAGAACGAGCCAGGGTCGTTGGCGTTGGCTAGGGGGGGAGCTGGATTGAGCCACCGTAAGGTAGCTCTCCTCTCCTGGGGAGGGATCTGGTCACTTCTGCTGCATGGCCGCCATCAGGTGGAGGCCTGGGGGTAGCGTAGGTGGGCAGCGGCAATAATAGAGAAGGTGCTGCCCATTGTGGCATGTGCCTCCACATGTGCATGCACAACCACAGCAAAGGGAAGAGAGAAAATCAGAGATGGCAGGCTCCATGAAGGTCCTGGTAGCGATCCTGGTGATGGGGACACCAGCAGAGAATGGATGCGAGTCCCCCAGGAGGGGGGCTGGAGACCAGCTGCCAGCTTCACCAAATACCCAGGGCATAAAATGTAGATAAAATAAAACTTTGGTCTCAGTGGTGGTATTGATATATTATTTGAGCTTGATTGATAATACATGATTTTTTTATAAAAACCTTACACAAACGTGCCCATTTCCAGGGTAGCTGCGCATAATTCTCTCTTCACAAAATAAGAGTGTCTCACACGCAGAGGAAAAGAGATCTCCAACTGGTGAGGAACTCTCCCTCAATCTGTAATGGCTTTCAAGGCAGGACTATGGTAGACAGATTCCTGAGACAGCCCAGCACTGAGATTTAAGCAATGTGAGTAAGGGCAGCATTCCAACTGGTACACTTGGATGAGTATCCACACTCATACTTGGTGTAGTCACTGCCATGAAGCTGGGAGATGGACTGTAAGCCCCTTCCAGAATCACAGTACTATATTGCTATGTTACACATAGTGCTGTCCACCAGTAATAAGTGCCATGTGTCAGATTTTACATTATAAAATTAGGGTTTGAAAAATCCTCAAACAGGATTGACTGAGGGCCACCTTTACCGGTGCTGTTATCTCAGCACAACAGCAATGGATAAAGAGCCAGCAGCCTCTTCGCAATATTCAGATTAGTGTAGAAGAGCCCATACACAACAATGCAATTCTTATACTGAGTGGTTACCATGATGACGAGGACACTGAGTGCGAAGCTCAAGAGGTCCCACTGTCATTGTGGTAACCACGAGGTTTAAGAGTAGTGATGTTGTGTGTTTGGGCTATCATATACTATTCTATATAGTGTATGGTCCAAAAAATACAATTGCTTTACTTGTACTTGTTCAAGCAGTCAGTCTCTTTCATCCATGACCCATACTTCTTGGCCATCCACCAACTGGTAAGATCACACAAGTGATGCTTCAACAATCCCCTTTCCTATGAACAGCACTGATGGGGGTGGTTGCATTGTGACATAGCTACAAACTTAGATCAAAAAAATGTTCTGCATTTGTAGTTACATTGCTACTGCAGCACAATGACTTTTTACAGTGTATGGGTCTCCATACACAATGACGTTCCACTATACACTATAAAATCGGTACTAACCACACATCCCTGTCTGCCATCACACACATGGCTACCACTTTTACTCAGTGAACACCTTCAACTAGGCCCTAAAGAAACTGATTAAAACAGTTCAATATTATTTGCCCTCATAATCCCCTTCTTACAATCACATACATACTTTTAAAAATGAAGAACCACATTCATACAGTTTTAATTTCTGGTGTTTCTTGGCTGACAATAAAAAATCCACCTCCCATCCTTACCTGTTTACCAGGAAAACCTCTGCTCTTTAACCTCCCACAAATACAGCACAAGCCCTGGTTCCATCTGAGGCCTTCTGTTGTGTGAGTGGCGGGGCATTCTGCCAGTATAACTGAGCAAAGGTTTGAATTCTTGCCTTCCATCCATAGTAAACATTCCATCTACTGAGTATAGGAAAGACAGAACAGGCACAAGGTGGGGAAAGGGATAAAATAATGTAAAGAAGGAGAAAAGATGAGGAAACAGGTAAATGGTGTGAGTTGGGGAAAAATGAGGGTTTAAGAGCTAATTTGAAATTATGTGTTTAGCTGTGCATTATGCAGTAGAATCCGGTTTATCCAAACTGTGCCAGTGACACATTTCTGGTTCAAATAAACAAGAGTTCATTTAATCAAGATTGTTGGTTTCAGTGCATCCCGCATATAGAAACTATGCTGCCGGCATCCATTACATTATGTGATTGATGCACTGGACTTTTTCACTAGTGGCACTGTTCGCTCACCATTTTCAGTTTGATCTAAGATCCACAGCTTCTGCTGCAAAGTGAGCGCAGTTCACTTCCTCTTGGTGCTCATTTCTCTGAAAGGCAAGCACAGACTGAATTGGATGTGTAATGTACCAGAATGTATTGGGGAGGGAGCGTGCATGTTGCCATACTTAAAGGGAACTGCTGATGCACAGCTGATTATGGACCAATTGCAAGCTGCCACGCTCAATTCTTAGCAGAAACATAAGGTATTCTAAGCCTTTTTATTTCATGAATTACATGAGTTTAATATGTTAGACACTCAATCAGAGGGATGCTGATTTGTTCAGTGACAGCACTGGTTTGCGCTGCTAAAATTCAGGCGACATGACCGCAGTTCGGATGACAGGGATTTCCGGTTAACCGGGATTCGGTTAATTGGGAGTCTACTGTATTTAAAACCAAAATGGCATGACAAATGCTGGGACGTTCTGGGCCTATTTTGTTGGGATGCGTGAATGTTTTAAAAAAATCTTTAAAATGCTTAACATTATTTTATTTTTGTGTATTTTTCATCCACCCGAAAAAAATCTTGCTCCCATTTTATAATTGCAATATGAAATTCCGGGTTGCACTTCGTAGTGGGATAATGGCTCTTCTTGGGTGATTGAAGGGACTCAGCGATGCCTTGTGCTTTCCAACACACCCACGGTGTGCCAGTATCCCACCACAATGCACACACTATTATATCTTATTGCTTAAGTTTACTGTGAAACAAGTAAGCAATAAGACACAATGGGGTGTGTGTTGTGCTGTCATAACCCACTCCCAGGGTGTTGTTAGGGACAACACTCCAGGCAGAGTGCCTTCAGCCCCTGGGTGTATGTTATGACAGCACAACGCACAAACTCTGGAGCATCTTACTGTGCTTATAAAATGAGTAACAGAACATTAAAAACAAAAGCTAGCTTTTTTCATAATTAAAACAGTTTTTTTCTTCTGTTAAAAGTAATTAATAAAAACAAGTCCCTCCCTAGCTGTTAAGCATTTGTCTATCCACCCATTCAATAGATTTTGGGCTCCATATTCAGAGCTGGCCAGTAACGTGTGCACGTGGGGGTGTCACATGAAAAAATAGGGCCGGACGGTTCCAGCCTCATATTAAAATAGATAGCACAATCCGAATTGACAGCACTATTCGCTTGAATATCAGGCCATGGTAGCGTGGTGCACAGCCAGCGGTCACCATGCTTTGTGCCATACTATCATGGTGCCGAGCTAAAGACTGCCCATAGGGGTAAAGCGCAGCACACACTGGTTAGCACCATGACCCCTGTAGGTGATATTCAGCCCAAGCATGCAGATGAACTAACTGGGCATGCATGGTGCTAGTGGACCATTTGCATGCCCATTATGGTCTCGTCTGCATGCTACCACAGTAACCATGTGTGTCAGGCAAGGTCCCCTCCTCAGCCCCAATCCCCGACCATGTAAAGAAAATGAAAATCCCTGGTGGTTTAGCAGTCCCTCCCCAGCTCTGATCCCCGTCCATGTTACAATAATGAAATCATTGGTGGTCCAGCAGTCCTTCCCCAGCCCTGATCCCCATCTGAATAAAACAAATTACCTCCCTGGTGGTCTAGCACTCCCTAGTCTCGATCCTTCCTGTTGTAAAACCAAAAAACATTCCTGGTAGTCTAGCATTCCCCTCTACGAGCCCCAGCCTTTATAAAAATAAAACAGCATCCCTGTAGTTTAGCGGTCCCCCCTCCCTAACCCCAACCTGCCCATATCAGTCAAGAAAGACCATCCTTAGTGGTCTAGTGGAGCCCCACCCTTGCAGCTAGTGTCCCACCACCACCCCCCTCCCATCCCAACCCTGAGGGATGGCGACCAGAGCAGCCCTCCACTCACCACCACAGCTGGCTGCTGATTAAGCTCTCTTGGAGTGCATACTCTACAAGCTGATTGTACAGTATGACTCAAGAGACTGTCGGCCCGGCTTGCCGTGAGTGGTGAGCAGAACTGTGCGGTCACTGGCCCCTGAGGTTGGGATGGGGAAAGGGAGGTGGGACACTACCTGCTGTGGTTGAGGGTGATGGGTGTCCACTAGACCTCCAGGGATGGTGATTCTGACTCAAGGGCAGGTCAAGGAAGGGGACCAGTAGACCAACAGATGTGCTGGGTTTTTTCTGTGAAATGGGGCTCGGGGCTTGAGGGGCACTAGACCACCAGGGTTACAGTCTTTTGTACATGAAATGGGATCGGGGCTGGGAGGACCATTAGACTACCAGGGAGGTCATTTGTTTTATGCAGATGGGGAACAGGACTGGGGAGGGACTACTGGACCACCAGGGTACCCAGCCCTTGACAGTGTATAGAGGGTGTGTGGGACACCCACCCCCTCTACACACTGATAAAGGCTGGGTTTCAAAAACATTAAACTGTGCTGCACTTGTAGCTGTTTAGCACATCTAAACAATTCTCATTATCATGCTGTGCTGCGTATGTATGGGATCTTCCTCATTTGCATATGCACAGTGCGATGTTGTGTGTCACAGTGCAGTTGGGGGTGCGCTGCACATAGGTGGCCTTTGAATATGGTTACACCCACGATGGCCAGTGCTATTCCCGGTTAGTGCAGTACAAAACCCAGTCTGTGCCGTGCTAAACTTTTGAATATGGAGGCGGAATGTTTATCATGGAATGCAGGATTTCAAGCTACTGTAGAATTCTGCTGGTTGAATGTTCTACTCTCCAAACTTTAACACACAACAGAAGGCCCCAGTAAAGCCAGGGATTCAATTGTATCTGGGGCAGAGCATGCAGCGAAGTTCTCCCTGGTAGGCGGGTAACGATAGTGTGTCGGGGGGCAATGCTCAGAAAAGAAGCTCCAAAAATTAAAACTATGAATAGTACTTCATTTTAATTTGTGTGTGTGGTAAGGAAGGGACTGTAAAGGAAAAGCACATTTAATCAGTTTGTTTGTTTGTTCTTTTTATTTTAAGGGAGTTTAGTTTTTAAGGCTGAGTGATTGCTTTAGTGAGAGAGAAAAGGTGGTGGCCATGTTTGTAATGGAAATTGGGAATTTTAAAGAAGGCATTGATATTGTTATTGTGCTATATCCTGACTGCCAGCATTTTTTTTTTACCTGTGCATTGTACTCTCATAACGCACAGGTCCTAGCCAATCAGGATGCAGCAGTTTCCATACCCATTTTGTTAATTTGGAATAATTACCATTGGATTACATGGATCGACGACCATACTGCAAGATATCTTAGCAAACACTGATATTGTGCTTGATCCTGGTGGACACCACTGTACTAATAGCTATGATGTCATAAGAATGCTATACCAAAATAAGTTATCCAGATGGGTTTCTGTACTCTTAAGCCCTTATGATATCAACATAGTTTCTCCAGCAGACAGGATATTTAGTCCCTTTGAGATTTGTCACAAGACCCAGAACAGTTACAGCAGATACTGCTGAAATAGCAGTATAGTCTAGAGATTAGAGCAACGAGCTGTGAATGAGCTTAGTACATCTAGCAGAACAGGGTTTGATTCCCGCTATCTCCCACTGCATACTGTTTGACTCTGAATAAGTCAATTAACCACTTCAGTGTTCCTGGTTCACGGCACCCCTGAAAACAGGCACTTGTGCTTAGAGGGCCTTCTCTGGTTACCACAGCAGCCAATCTGGTGCGAGGCCGGGCTCCTAGCCCTCGCAAAAGGGCTAATCACACAGCAGCTCTGTAAGCCCTTTGTATTGCTAGGATGTAGCAATACAGCATTGGGACAGTGGGTTTACTGCTCTGTTAATACACAGCGCTAATGGGAATCCCTCACTGCAGAACAGCAGTTCAGAAGCCTGTATAAACCATTATTTAGTTTTTTAGACACCTGAATCACTGCATAACAGCATTGTTGAAAGCCTGTATCAAGTGTTGTGTGATTGTTACTTATGATGGCTTGGTGTGGCCTTCCTCTTTCCATCTAGGGGAGCCGTGGGGAGAGCCTGCTATTCAGCAGGGGCTCAGCGGGCAACTGGTCTGCTCCTGCCCCCTCCTTGGGGCTCGGGTTACCACCGCCCATCCTTCTGGCCTGTTATTTAACAAATCCTCTCCCTTCCTCTCTCCCCAGCCTCCCTCCACCAGCTCCGAGTCACAGGACAGTGCCGTTTGGCCCTTACTGGCATATGGGGGCAGTCAGTGTCCTTGGAGCTCTCCCCCCTCCCCTCAACCAGCCTACCTTCAGGAACACGCTACAGGTATGACTCCTCTCTATGAGCAGAATGCCCTCGTACAGTGCCGTGCTGTGTGCGCCACTGTATAGTTCTACCCAACCCTCCCAGCCACCCCCACCCAAAGGTGGTCTGACACTTAGTGAGTCCCTCCAGAAACAATCAGCCCACTTTTGCCCCCTCCCGTAGCACAAGTCGCTGTGGTAGCTCCTGAACCCCCCTTGCACTGACACTGCCTTGGTCTGCCCCTCCTTCCACTATTAGGCACTAAGTCAAATGAGCAGATCACACACTATTGTGCAAAACCACCGGGAATCCCCTACCTCTCCACAGCGGCTCTTATCACGTATGGATACCATAAGTCAGGTGCTCCTCCTAACCTTCATGCTAGCCTTATTATCCTCAAAGAGCATGGACAGGACACTCCAGGAGATTAACAACCACCCCACCCCTGCAGCCAATTTTAACAATAGTCAAGGTACTGTTAGTCACACTATTGATGCTTATCTCAGAATAACCAGCCCCCAAGTAGGTCCGCTCAGATGCGACTACCCCACCCCCTTCTGTCTCCTCCCCAGATTAACCTTATTGCAGCAGATCTCCATAGCTCGAACGGTTAAAAGGTGGAAGCACTCAGACAACCTCAAATGAATTAAACAGTTGCTTACATCAATCGCCTTGCTGCTCCTTCTGCTGTCAGGCAACATTCACCCCAACCCTGGCCCCATGTAACACACGCTGAGCACAGGAAACAGCAGTGCCACTATTAAGCTGGTGTTTATCAACATTTGCAGTCTGCTGGCCAGATTTGATACCCTCCAAGTGTGGGTCACACAGCACAAGCCTGACGTGCTCTCTGTAATGGAGACCTGGCTTACACCAAAGATCCCTGACACAGCAATCACCCTAAACAGATACTCCCTATTCAGATAGGACAGGATTAGCAAGAGAGGTGGAGGCACTGCAGTCTATTTGAATGATAATCTTCAGGGTCACACCCTTCCTAAAATTAACTCTGGTAACAATATGCAAGTGCTGGCGGTCCAGGTACTGCTAGGAGCCCACAATAAGATATTCACGGTTGTATCCATTTATGTCCCCCCCCCGGTGAACTGACCACTGGTATTAATGTGGTCATCGACTACATAACTAGCCTACACCAAAACATCAAAGTGTTAATGTTAGGAGATTTTAATGTAAACTGGCTGGCACCTGAGGCAGCCCCTTATGAGGACACCATCTCCGCCAACAATGTTTCACAAATGGTCAAGTTCCCTACCAGAGCTAACCACTGAACTAATACCAGTACACTTCTGGACTGGATACTAACAAATCCCCTGGAAAGAATCTCCAGCACCACCGTCCTCCCGGACACTATAAGCGATCACTCCCCCATACTTTGCCACTGGTCTTATAAAGCCCCAACCCCCCCCCCCACAAAGACCGATACAGGGCGAGTCCTGAGAAAAGGGCCACTTAAATCATTGAAGTCTCACCTTGAACAGCTCAACTGATCCCCCATTGACCCTAGCCAGAATGTGGACCAAGCATTTCAATATTTTATCACGATAATCAACTCAGCCTGTGACATCCATGCACTCATAAGAAAACGGAAGGTCAAGGGCACAAATAACTCCTGGATTACCCCAAACCTTCTTGCCCAACTGGCCACCAGGCACAACCTATGACACCGTATGCAAACCACTGGTAAACAAACCAACATCTAGCAATATAAAAAGGCCAGGAATGCCTGTACTCTGGCAATCCATCTTGCCAAAATTAGTCATTTCAAAGGTGAACTAGCCAACTCATGGTAGGATGGCAGAAAGTGTTTTGGAAAACATAAAATAACTGATGGGAAAACTACCAAAGCCTCGTCCTTCATGTTAGATATAATTGGGGCAATCACCCAGGACATGATGGTCATAGTTGACACTTTCAGTAGTGCTTTCTCTGGCCTCAGCAGTGTATTCCCACCTGACTTCTTTGATGTTAACAGTAACAAAATCAAGGAAGGCAATAAAAAACCCTCCCGAGGCCCACTGCCTTTCTATTTCAAATTAGTCACCAAGGCCAAAGCCAGGAAATGCCTACAATAAGTGTTAAGTAAATCACGTTATAGAAGCAATTCCCTAAACGTCAGACTTAATGCCCTCACCCTGGACAAAGTATTAACCCTTCTGACCAAAATACTGAACATATCCTTATGCCATGCTCAATTCCCCCAGAAATAGTTAACTGCTGTAATACCACCAGTTCACAAAAGCAGAGATCGGGTCCTATATACAAATTATCGCCCCATATCGCCCTGTTCCTGAATTCAGGTTGCCGGCATGGCGTGAGGTGTGGTATCCAGCGCCTCAGCGCCACCAGGCCTGCCCCCAAGGGTTTCTAATAGTAGGAAAATCAGAATAGTAGAAATGAGGAAGGGTGGGAATGAAGGCTAAATGGATAAGGAGAGTAGGCAAAAGGGAAAAGTAGGACTGACAAGAAAGGTGATAGAAGAATTGGGAAGGCCATGTGCACAAATGCTCGAAGTCTGGGAAATAAATTCCTGGACCTGGTAGCCATAATGGCAGAGGCTGACCTGGACATTGTTGCCATCATAAGGTGAGGGTCCTGGACTTCAGGAAGGCTGAGTTTATAAAGAGTTTACAATGCCTCAGGGATGCCCTGGCAGGAAGAAGGACATGGGTGGAGTAGAGGAACAGTGAGCAAAACTAAAACCGGCCATAGGAAAGGCAACATACCTCTGCACCAGGCAAGTAGGCAAAAGCAAGAGGAAGAAGAGACCACTATGGTTCTCAAAAGAGGTAGCTGGGAAGGTAAGGGCAAAAAAGTTAACATTCAGAAGGTAGAAGAAGGCACAGAGAGAGGAGGAGAGGGAGGTGTATCACGGGATGCAGAGGGAGGCAGAAAAGGAAGTCAGGAGTGCAATGGCGCAAATGGAGGTGAAAATAGCACAGGCAGTAAAGAAAGGGGATAAGACATTTTTCAGATATGTAAGGGAAAGGAGAAAAATATGGGGGGATTGTAAGGAAGGGGAGGAGTGTGTGGAGGGGTACCAGGAAAAAGAAGGCATCCTGAACAAATATTTTTGTTCACTGACATGGAGGAAGGGAAAGGTTAGGGACTACAATTTAGTGACAGGAACATCAAAGGAAGGATAGTGGACACCAGTCCATTTACAGAGGAGAGAGTCCTGAAGGAACTCTCAAATGTGAAAGTTGGCAAGGCAATGGGGCCAGACAGACTACATTCAAGGATACTGAAGGATCTCAGAGAGGTGCTGACTGCACCTCTGATAGTAGTGTTCAACCACTCACTGGAGATGGGAGTGGTCCCGGAGGACTGAAGGAGAGCAGATGTAGTCCTACTTCATGAAAGTGGTAGCAGGGAGAAAGCAGGAAATTACAGGCCAGTCAATTTGACCTTGGTGGTGGGGAAATTATTGGAATCGCTGCTGAAGGAAAGGATTGTGGAATATCTTGATACCAGCAACTTACAGGATCAGAAGCAGCATGGATTCACCAGGGGGAGGGCATATCAAACAAATATGATAGATTTCTTTGACTGGGTGACCAGAAAAGTAGATCAAGGTGGAGCAGTGGATGTGGCCTACCTAGATTTCAGTAAGGCCTTCAACACTGTTCCACATAGGAGACTAGTAAACAAGCTGGGCAGCCTTGGAGTAGGGCCAAAAGTGGTAAACTGGATAAGGAATTGGTTGGCAAATGGATGTAAGAGGGTGGTGGTAAATGGAGTTCACTCCGAGAGAAGGGAGGGTGACCAGTGGGGTGCCACAAGGATCAGTACTGGGATTGTTCCTCTTTAATGTATTTATTTGTGACATTGCAGAGGAACTAGACAGGAAGGTGTGCCTTTTTGCAGATGACACTAAAATTTGCAATAGGGTAGACACTCTAGGTGTGTGTGGAAAAAATGAATAGGGATCTAGGAAAGCTTGAGGGGTGATCAAGAGTGTGACAACTATGTTTCAATGTGAAAAAATGCAAAATCATGCACTCCATCCCAGGGGCAGAGTACAAGATGAAGGGAGTGGTACTGACGACCACCAAACAAGAAAGAGACCTGGGGGTAATCATGTCTGATGACCTAAAGGTGGCCAAACAGTGTGACAGGGCACAGGGAGAGCCAGTGGGATGCTAGAGTGCTTAGGGTGAGGTATCACCAGCAGAAAGGGGAGGTGGTGATACCACTGTATAAATCATTGATGAGACCTCACCTGGAATACTGTGTCCAGTTCTACAGACCACATCTCTGGAAGAACATAGACAGACCAGAGGTGGTCCACAGGAGGGCAACTAAAATGGTGCGGGGTCTGCACCAGAGACTATACAATGAGAGACTAAAGGACCTCAATATGTATACCCTGGTAGAATGAAAGTCTATATCATATCCCCCTTTCCCTTCTAATTAAAAAAACGGTATCTTGGACAGATAAAAAACATTACCTTATTGCTCAGTACCTGACACAGGATAACCACAGGCTATTTCAGCACATTAGAGAGACTCATTTTCCAGTAAAGGTGCTACAGATGTAAACCTTTTGTTATGTATTTTTGAAATATCTATTTGAAACTCTGTATGTTAGAATGTATGTATATATGCATGGGGCCTAAATGAAAATGGGCTTTACTCAATTGAGCATCCAATTCATAAAATGCTTTACTACTACTTTCAAATACCTCACAGGTATAAACAAGGTACAACAGAGAAGCACTTTTTAGAAAAAAAGATACTCAAGAGCAAAGGGGCATGCTATGAACCTAGAGGGGGTAGGCACAGGGGGAACATAAGGAAGTACTTCTTCACAGAGAGAGCAGTGGATGCCTGAACAGCCTTCCAGTGGAGGTGGTAGGGGCGAAATATGTGGTGGGATTCAAGAATGCATGGGATAGGCATAAGAGAACCTTAGTCATTAGGGAAAGGAGGGCTGAGCCGGAGATCAAGTAGGGTCTACGGTATTACAGCAGGTAGGGAAAATGGGCAGACTAGGTGGGCCAAGCACTCCTTATCTGCCACCAAATTCTATGCTTCTATGTTACCAAAAAGAATAAAAAAAATATATATACTTTCATCCCATTACTGAATTTCACAGCTGCTGCTGTATGCTATATATTGATTCCTCTTCCATTATGCTCTGTCCGTAGAATTGTTGCCTAACTAGTAATTACATAAACTTATGTTCCCCGAGGGGAGCCATCCCAGCTGCAATAACCACAGCAGGAGGCTCTTCTATTTGAGTGTGAGGATAAGGAAAGGAGTTTTGATGTGAAGCAACATATTAGCACAGCTGGAGCCCCAGAAAATCATTTCATGTTTGAACAGAGGCCTCTGGCACGTTATGTCAAAAGGGGAGCATTGACCATCTTTGATTTCTAGTACCACATCAAGATAAAAAGCCTACAGTGGGGAACAGGCATTAATGCAATCATGTTGCGGTCTGTCTCGGTTTTAGTTTGCTGAAGCCACCTCCATCTTTAAAAGTGTTATTCTGGAGTGCAATTCATGGGCTTTTTAAAAGATGACAGTTTAAAGAAACACAACCTTAGAAATCAGATCAGGCATGTTTTCAACACTTGGAAATACTCCCCCCATGAAAGAAGAAATGAATGAAATAGAAGCCAAATGTAAGAACTTTAAAGAGTGTTTTTCCCCTTCTCATTTTTGGACTACTAATCTTTATTGAAATGTGTTTCAGTCAGAACACAAAATGGATGCTATGCAGTAAACTAATGTTAATAACGAATAAGTACTTGCAGAGTGTAACCAGTGACGTATTGTAGCCGAGAGAAAAACCTCTTTAGTCTGAAATTGCCTGACATTTGATATCAATTAATTTGTGCACTTTGATCCAGAAGTAAATGGTTTGATACCTTTTATTGGACCAACACAGATGTTACAAAATGGCCAATAATTGTACTGGTCCAATAAAAGGTATCAAACCATTTGCTTCTGGATCTGTTCTTACATGGAACAATGCAGCAACTAATCTATTTCTGTATATTTGCGTACTTTGTGAACAATATGCTGTTGCTATCTGCTATATCTTTAGCTAGACTTTTAATAACTTGTTTTTTTTTCTCTTTTAGATATTTCCTGAAGAAGACCTAAGGTCGAAACGTAGATTTTTAACTCTATTTTCTATTTTCAGCGTGCATTTAATATAACCATTTTGTTTTGCTTTTAATAGGGATGTCACATAATGTAGACCCTGATAGTCAATTTACCTTAAAGTCGGAGTTATCACCGATGCTCTTCCTGCTGTGTAATTGATGTTACTGTATATATTATATATTATACCTGCTGGTCATGGTCTCGGAACTTAAAGTTGCACTTCCACCACTACTGGACATGCTGACAGCATTCCACAGCGTCTCTGGTCTCAGGATGAACCATTCAAAAATTGAGGTGCTCCCTCTAAGCCCCAGTGCACCCTCCATGCCATGGGGGGAGTGGGGCTCAAATGGGCAGCGGAGAGTATATTCTATGGGGCTGTAACAGTGGTATAATCCACTCCTGCCACACACGGGGCAGGACCTTTTCAGTGTCCGCCAGGCAGGTACTGCAAGAATACTTGCCCATGTGACACATGTGGCCATTTCCCTGGTTTTGAGCATGTTTCCACTGGCCGACGGACTTGCATGTGTAATAATGCCCATTGTGCCACTACACAGGAGGGATCCTGCAACCCCCAGGTCCATGCAGACTGTATGACATGGCGTCTTAGGCCCATGTCACATCCTGCATGTGCCACTGCAGTCCACATTGCATATGACACTTACTGTGCCCACTGGAACCAGCAGGTGCTGCCTGGTCCGTAGCCTCAGTCACATCAGTGCCACCGTCCCTGGCAGCCATAGATCCGCTGCTGTCCTGTGCTCCTGTGAAGATTCAAAGACATTTCTCACACTGTAAATATGCACAACCTGATACAACTAGATTTTAGCATCATGTCAGTTAACTTCTGTATGACAAGTGCTACTCACCTCCTGCTGGACACTGACCTGTCTGCATGGCCACATCTGCTTTGTGTGTCATGTCCTGCAGCCACTGGAAGATCGCGGGGTCCTTGCTGAACATATCCAGCTAGCAGTGCTTGAGCTGGCGGGGAGTCCTCCTCACTCTGGACTGCTTGTGCAGCTGGGCCCCAATTACCCACCACACCCTGTCCCTCTGTCAGGGGCTGTGCCTCCTGCACCTGGGGGACAACAGATAACCTCCACCATTGCTAGACAAAGCTAATAAGCTGGGCAGCCTCCTCTGTTATACAGTTAGGTGCCCTGCCACTTAAGTTAGCCATTTTCCACAGCTTTGTGGTGCTGAGGGTGTTTGCTGATTGACTGCAGCACTTTCACTACCCCACAGTGCAGGTTGGCATTGCAAGTAACCCCATTTTCGATGTGCCACTTGCATGCAGCCGTACTCCTATGTTCGCATGCTGCATGGGCATGCCAGATGCAACTGCATCATTTTCCAGCCACACACGCATGATGCATCTATTTTTACCATGTGAGTGTGCCACAAGTTGTAAATACCTTACATTTGCAGCATTTGTTTCCCACAACTGCATTAGAGAAACAAACAGTAGCTTACACTTGCAACACATTTCCTCACAGTTGCCTCACGTACTCCATGATACAGACATGCAGGGCATAGCTGCCCACCTATGTCATGCGGCCTGGCCCTCTGACCCCCAGGCACACCTGCAGGTACTATGTGTCCCCATTGACATACATGTCAGTGGCAGACATGGTACCTTTGTCAGCTCTTGACTGCATGCACCACATAGGATGCAATGCCTCTGATACTGTACCATGCTATGTCACCACCCTTCCTATTACCCCCCCATCATACCCAAGCCATGCAACCTCTGTCAATCAACATACCATGCTGCAACGTCCCCCACCATGTGCCACTAGCCCCTGTTGCCAATATGTTTCCTCTAGGGCACCAGAGATCATGGGACTTCCCCCTCTGATGTACCTTTAGCCCTCTTGAGCTCCATGAACTGGCCATGGCTCACCTGCAGTGACCTCTCATGTCCTGCTGCATGTGCATATGGCCAGCACACCCAGAATGTAGCCACTGGACATACACGAAACCTTGCGGCCCCACTGCCTGCCTTCCTTGTGGGCCACCCTGTTGCCATGTAAGCCTTGAGGCACACCACGGGTGCCACTCCGGCTGCTGTAATGTCAGGCACAGACAAGTTCTACAGGTACCCCTATAGTGCACATAGCTTCATGCCCCCGCCTGGGGAGCCTCCTCACATATATCACAGGGGAGATGCACATGGCTTTGCTATTATTCGGGACATGGCCAGTGGGACTCCAGTTTGCCCGTCATGCACCGATACATCCCACACTACCTACCAATGCTGCAGGCATGGGGTCTTGCTAGTACCTTTCCCTACTACAGTTGGGTCATTGAGTGGCATGACTGACACCCTACCCCTGCCTTCATTACTGCCTGTGGCTATGTGTTTCTTGCCCAACCCCCCCTTGTCGTTAGAGATCACTTCCCACTCACTTTATCCCATGTGTCAGCACTGCATACCTTGTGCCTCTTCCCTGCTGGGTGTTGTATTCACCAGGTGCCACTCACTAGCAATGGCCACTGGATGTGCAATAGTGCTGCCATCTCCAAGCCCCAGGCAGACAGACATCCTCGTAGCTGTCACATGATCACACTGCCACTGAGATTACCATGACCTTAATAGAGCACTGCCACGTGGATGATATGTATAGCTTTCAGTGGCACCCTTGGGATGCTGCTGTCCTCAGGTGAAGTGGTTGTGAAGTGGTTGTGAATGAGGTCCACTTCACAATGCCCCACAGACCCAGCTCCTGAATGCATGGGCACTTGCCTGCTGTTTGCCCCCTGCATTTCTTCTGGTCCATCCTCCTCCTCCACCTAGAATCATAGAACTTGATGGCAGAAAAGGACATCATGGTCCATCCAGTCTGCCTTTATTCCCCTGTTAGACTATCTGCCTCCCCCTTAAGAGCCCACCCCACCGCACTCCACCGCACCTCCATAACCCTATATGCCTGTCCCAAACCCTCTTGAACCCAGACACTGTTTTCACCTCCACCACCACCTCCTCCTCCGGTAGCCCGTTCCAGGCATCTACCACCATCTCCATAAAGAAATGCTCCCTCACGTTACCCCTGAAGTGTACCCCCTACAGACTCAGGCCATCTCCCTAGTAGTGGTGTCATTCTTCCTTTGGAATAAACACCCCAGGCCCCCTTTGTTTATCCACTTTACATATTTGAAGGTCTCTATCATGTCCCCTCTCTCCCTTCTGGTCTCCAGTGTGTATAGCCCCACCTCGCTGCATCTCTGTTTATATGGTTTGTCCTTCATCCCTTGCACCATCTTGGTTGCTCTTTGCTGAACCCTTTCAATTAGGTCAATGTCCTTATGCAAGTAAGGCCTCCAGAACTGGGCTCTGTATTCTAGGTGCAGTCTCACCATAGCTTGGTACAGGGGCACCAGGACTTCTCTCCTCCTGCTGGTGGATCCCTTCCCTATACTAGTCAGCATCCCACATGCCTTCCCCCGACCCCACCACCCTTGTACACTGTTTCCCCACCCTAAGATTGCTGGATACTACTATACCCAGATCCTTCTCCTGCTCCATAGCCCTGATTCCCTCCCGTCTCATTTTGTACCTTGCCCTCAGGGTTTCTGTGTCCCAGGTGCATAACCGCACACTTTTTAATGTTGAATTTTAGTTGCCATGTCTCCACCCATTCCTCCAGCACCCTAAGGCCCTGCCTCATGTCCTCCACCCCTCCCTCAGTGTCCACCCTGTTGCAGACTTTCATTTCATCCGCAAAGAGTGCCACACATCCTTTCAGTCCATCTGTTATGTTGTGTGTGTGTGTGTGTATATATATATATATATATATATATATATATATATACAGTGTGTATATATATATATATATATATATATATATATATATTGAAGAGTTATTTTGTCCCCCGCCCCCAGAATTCTCAGTTTGCCGACCAACCTCCTATGGGGTATGGTGTCGAAGGCCTTGCTGAAGTCCAGATAGACCACATCCACTACTCCCCTTAGTCTATTTCCTTCATCATCCAGTCGAAGAATTCAGTGAGATTGGACTGTCATGATTTCCCCCTTGTGAACCCATGCTGGCTTTTGTTCAGCAATCTGTTCACCTCAAGGTACTGTACTACCCTTTCCCTGATGAGTGCCTCCATGATCTTTCCCACCACTGTGGTAAGGCTGACTGGACAATAGTTCTCCTTCTCCTCTCCCCCCTTGTGTATTGGCATGACTCTGGCTCTCCTCCAGTCCTCTGGCACCCTTCCAGTGTCCAAGGAAAGGTTGAACAGCCTCGTGACAATTTCAGCCCCAAGTTCAAGTATGAATACCCTGTCCCCCCAATCAGATGGCAGCAGTGCTTGAAATACAATTCCCGTTCAAAGTTCAAGCAACAACAGCTCTATCATGGAATTTTTCAGTCCAATGTTCCAGTGCTCCACAGCTCAATCAAGTGTCAGCCCAAGGTACAAGCCACAGCAGCCCTTCCTGAAACTTTTCTGCCTACTGTCCCAGTGACTCAGTGCTCAAGCACAATTTCACTCCAATCACAAGTAACAACCTCTCCTTTTTGGAAAATTTCCACCAAAGGCTCCATTGCCCAACTGTTCGAGCAAAATTTCAGCTCAAAATGCAAGCAACAGCCCTTTTTGAAGAAAAGTTTAATTAATTCAGCCTTGTTTGAGAGAGTCCAGCCCACTGCTCAGGTACCACTTCATCCACATTTCCCACACAACAGTCACTGGTGCACTTCTGACCAATCCCTGCTTCTTTCACTTTTCAGGCTCATCCTCCCACTGGCATTTATTAGAAGTTGGGGCTGGGGAGGTGGGCAGGGCAAAAACAGCTCCCTCAGCTCTGCAGCTCTTTGCAATTGCAGCCTGGCTCCTGGTTTTTAAAGCCTGGCCGCTTTCAAATTCCAGTGCCTCTTCCCCTGATTGGACCAGCCATCTTCCTCGGCTGCCAATGCGGCCAATCAGGGACGCCCTCACCACCGACTGCAACCACCAACTCCTTCCCGCTTGTCTCTGCCCCCTTACATTGCCGACTGTGGCAAGAGCTTCTGGGCAGCATCTTCCTTGGCCACCAGTGCGGCCTCCCTGGTTCACCTCACCACTGACTGTGGAGTCTCTTCTGGCTGCCAATGCAGCAACTCAGCCCTCTCTTCCCACCACTGAATGAGGCTCCCAAAAAACAGGTCCCTTGGCTCCTCAGCTTCCTGCAATTGTGGCCTAGCTCCTGGCTTTTAAAGCCTGGCTACTTTCAAATTCCTGTGCCTCTTCCCCTGAATGGCCCAGTTGTCTTCCTCGGCCAATGATGCCATCAATCAGGGACGCCTTCACTGCCGACTGTGACCACCAGCTCCTTCCCACTTGTCTCTGCCCCCTTACATTGCCGACTGTGGAAAGAGCTCCTGGGCAGCACCTTCCTCTGCTGCCAGTGCAGCCTCCCTGGTCCACCTCACCGCTGACTGTGGTGTCTTCTCTGGCCGCTGATGTGGCCGCTCAGCCCTCTCGTCCCACCACCAAATGTGGCCCAGAAAAATGGCTCCCTTGGCTCCTCAGTTTCTTGCAGTTGTGGCCTGGCTCCTGACTTTTAAAATCTGGCTGCTTTCAAATTCCAGTGCCTCTTCTCCTGATTGGCCCAGTCATTTTCCTCGGCCGCCAATGTGGCCAATCAAGGATACCCTTGCCACTGAATGTGGTCACCAGCTCCTTCCCACTTACACCACCAACTACGGCAAAAGCTTCTCGGCAGCACCTTCCTCGGTCAACAATGTGGCCTACCTGGTCTACCTCCCATCGACTGTGGTGTCTTTCTCCAGCTGCCGATGAGGTTGTTCAGCCCTCTCTTCCCGCTGCCAAATATGACCCCTGAAAAACAGCTCCTACATTGCCATATTCAGTACATCTGCTGCAGCATACTGCAGAGTGCTTTAAAAGTGGGTCTCATCCTGGGGAACACCACTGTATGTTGTATAGGATACAGCATGCCAGGAAGATTCAGCAGGTGATTGCAGGATTGTACTGCCCCACCTGACCGATCAAGGCATCCAAAGCTCACCTTCAAAAGGCCGAAGGTCCTCTCTATAACTGACCTTGTGGATGCCAGTGCCTCATTGTATTGCTCCTCTTCCTCACTCTGTTGATGTTAAACAAGGGTCATGAGTCGCGGCAGTTGAGGAGATCCCCCCTGTCACCTGTAGGGGTTTGGGGATAAACATTGTTATTTCAATACTCTGTGTGTGATGTCCTTCACCCCTCCCCCCCCCGCTACTTTAGGACCAACAAAGTGATATTTGTACAGCTGTCAGATACCACTGCTGGCAGCACAACACACTCCCCCCCAAGCCACCCCTTCTACTTTTTCTGTTGTATGCTCCCTATGGCAGCTGGCCCCCAGACCTCTTGCCCCCACACATACATACCCAACTTGCATATACTGATATCACATTATTCCATCCACACTGTCAGACTGCATCACCTGCCCAACAGGAGGACCTAATGGTCACCCCTGTGCACTCATTCCTGAACACTCACCACTTGCTTCTCCCTCAAATATGTGTATGCCAGGACCCCTATTACACATGTGTGTCCCACTGCCACCTACCTGCTAGCCATCCTCCTTCGATGTCTCCCCTTCAAAGGCCTCATGCAGGCCACTGAGGCCGAAGATATAGGCATCATGGCAAGATCCAAGGTACTGAGCAACCTCATCCAAAATGTGTCACTGACTGTTGCACACCATGTGCATCTTCATAGCATGATAGCCCTTGTGGTTCATGTACACCTCCTGCTCTGCTGGTGGTGCTCTGATGGCCATGTGTGTGCAGTCAATGGCATCTAGCATGTGGGGGAACCATGCCAGGGGATAGAAACCCTGCTTCACAGCTTGTTTCTGCACTGCATCCTGTGGGAAGCTGACGTACCTGTGTGAACTGCATAGCAGCACCTCAAGAGACTGCTTCAAGCACTTAGATAACCAGTGAGGTCTGGAAGCTCCCTGTGGCAAGGAAACAGAGCCCTGCACTCACTTTCACATCCACAGGTATAGCATGCCCCTTCTGGATTGCACTATCCAGGTCCTCCCTCAACACCTGGCACAACTTTCTGATGGCAGCCCTGTTCAGGTGATACCAGGCTATCCATTGCTTGTCCATGAGGTCCTGGTATGATGTCTTTCTAAGGAACACCCATAATGCATATCTCCTTGTGGCTCTGCACTGTACCTGTGCCATGCTTTTCCCCTGAATCCTCACAGTCTGATGCCTAGCATGCCTCTGCCACCTTTCCATTGCCATCATGATGTCCAGTAGGGCTAGTGGATCAGACATCTTCACTGTCACTTATAGGCTGCTTGTGCTATCACACTGCCACTTCACAAGTAATGCTGCTGTGTATGTCTGTTAGGGTCTACTTATATCTCTGGTGTGAGTTAGACTAGCTCTACCTTGATCTAACAGGTGCATGCTATAATCAGCACAGTGAGCAGGTGTCCAGCTTCTAAAATCCCCAAGAAGGAGATGATGGATAATTTTTTGGATACAAGTCACTTTTCAGCATGTCACACCAAACTTTTTGATGCAAACGTGAGCAAGGCACTTTGACGCAAGCCTGGCAGACATTGACAAGGACTGCATTATAAAACTGCAATTGCCGCAATTTTCAACGCAAGTCACCATTTGCGTCAATATCGTTTGATGCAAATCCTTTGCATCATTCTTGCTGCTTTGAAAATTGAGCCCTATTGGTTCAGGTTACCGGTTAACAGAAGATTAACATTAAGGGATCAGGTTAACGGTTAGCACAAGGTCAACATGATGGGCTCATGTTGTGTGTTACCACAAGGTCAAAATCATGGGGTCAGGCTACCTATTTGCACAAAGTCAACATCATGGGGCCAGGTTATGTGTTACCACAAGGTCAGTATCATAGGGTCAGGCTACCTGTTAGCACAAGGTTAACCTCAAAGGATCCAGCTTACTTGTTAGCACAAGATGAACATCATAAGGTCAGGTTACATGTTACCACAAGGTCAACATTATGGGGTCAGATTACCTTTTAGCACAAGGTCAAAATCACAGGGTCACCTCATCTATTAACATAAGGTGAACACCATGTGGTCAGGCTACTTGTAAGCATAAGGTAAACATTATGGGTTCAGGTTACCCATTAGCAGAAGAGTAACATAAAGAGATCAGGTTACTAGTCAGCACAAGGTCAACATGATGGGCTCATGTTGCATGTTACCACAAGGTCAGAATCATGGGGTTAGGCTACCTGTTTGCACAATGTCAACATCATGGGGTCAGGCTACCTGTAGGCACATAGTCTGTAACATGGGGTCTGGTCATCTGTTTCCAAGGATCAACATAATGGGGTCAGGCTACCTGTTAGCACAAAACCAGCATCATGGGGTCAGGTTGCCTGTTAACAAAAGGTGAACCTCATGGAGTCAGATAACTTTTTAGCACAATGCATACATAATGGAGAAAGACTACATGTTAGCACAGTGGCAACAACATGGGGTCAGGTTGCCTGTTAGCATTAGGTCAACAAAATTGGGTCATATCTGTTTGGCACATAGTCAATGTCATTTGCCAGGCTGTCTGTTACCACAAGGTCAAAAACACTGAGTCACATTGTCTGTTTGCACTAGGTATACATCATGGGGTCAGGCTCCCATTTAGAACAAGGTCACATCATGAAGACATAGCTCAAGATCAACATCACAGGGTGAGGTTACCTGTTAAGATAAACATCAGTTGGTCAGGCTATCTGTTAGCATACAGTCAATAACATGGGGTCAACCTGCTTGTTAGTACAAGGTCAAAATCATGGGATCAGGTTTCCTGTAGTTTGTGGTCAGCATTAAGGGATCTGGCTTCATGTCAGCACTAGATCAAAGTCATATGGCCAGGTTGTTTATTAACACAAGGTCAACATCCTTGGGTTTGGCTACCTGTAGGCACAAGATCAACAAGATAGGGTCTTGGTAGCCGTTAGCACAGGGTTATTATATTGGGTTCAAGTTACCTGTTAACATGTGGTAAATATCTTGGATTCAGACTACCTGTAATCACATATGTCAACATCCTGTTGTCTGGTTAACTGTTAGCACAAGCACAGCATCAGTGGACCAGGTTACTTATTAGCACAAAATCAACATTATGACTTTTGATTACTTGTTAAGACATGGTGAACATCATAGGTTCACGATACATTTAACACAAGTTCAGCATCATTTGGTAGGGTTATCTGTTAACATTACAGTAGGGCAACATCATTTTAAGGCTACCAATTAGCACAAGGTCAATATCACAAAGTCAGCTTATGTATTAGCATGAGATAAACTGCATAGGGTCATGTTATTTATTAGCCAAACTTAGCATCGTTCAGTTAGGTTACCCGTTAGTACATGTCATCATCATAGAGTCAGGTTACTTGTTAGCACAAAGTTAATATCATGGGATTAAGCTAGCTGTTAACACAATAACAATATCAGAGCCAGGCTACCTGCTAGCACAAGGTCAGCATCATGGGGTTTGATTACCTGTTAGCACAAGTCACCATCATAGATCAGGTTACTTTTTAGCACAAAGTTAACATCATGGGCTCAGGCTGTCTGTTAGTGCCAGTGAGAATCATGGAGTCAGGTTACCTTTTAATACAAAGTCAACACCATGTGGTCAGGCAAACTTTAGTACATGCTGTTGGTTAACTAGGACTGCAGCTTATCCATCAGGTAGGGAAATGGGCAGACTAGGTGGGCCAAGTGGTCCTTATCTGCCGTCAAATTCTATGTTTCTATGTTTCTAGGTCAACATAATTGGGCAGGCTATATTTTAGCAAAAAGTCAACATTATTGTGTCAGTTTACCTGTTAACACACAGTCAAAGTCATGGGATTAGGTTATCGATTAACATATGGTCAACATTATGGGGTTGGTTTACCTGTAAGCACAAGGTCAACATCATGAGGGTCAAGATATCTGTTTGCACAAGGTCCACATCCTTGAATCAGGCTCCTGTAAGCACATGTTCAATAACATCAGGTCTGGTTACCTGTTTGCAGAAGGCCAACATCAAGGGGTCAGTCCACCTGTTAGCACAAAGTTGACATGTGGTATGGTTATCTGTGAGAAAAAGGCAAATATTAAACTGTAGTTTCAGGGCATCTGTTAGCACAATGTGTACATAATGTGGGCAGACTACCTATTAGCACAATGTCAAGGACATGCGTCAGGTTACTTGTTAGCATAAGATCAACAACATTGGGTCAAATTATCTGTTAGCACATAGTCTATGTCATTGGTCAGGCTACCTCTTAGTACAATGTTAGTATCATCAGGTTTGGTTGTCTGTTTGCACTAGGTGTACATCATGATGTCAGGTTACCATTTAGAACAAGGCCACATCATGAGGTCAGGCTACCTGTTAGCACACAGTCAACAGCATGGGTTCATCCTACTTGTTAATGCAAGGTCATTATAATGGGGACTGGTTACCTGTTAGTTACCTGTGGCTACTTGTTAGCACAAGGTCAGAGTCATGGGATCATGTTGCTTTTAACACAAGGTCAGCATCCTTGGGTTTGGCTACTTGTAAGCACAAGGTTAACAAGGTGGGATGTGGTTACCTGTCATCACAATGACATTATCAAGGCCTGGGGTTCTCCATGGCACTGAAGATGGAATTCCGCAGCAGGGACTCTGAACTTCCATGAAACTATTAGGCAAAGCTCTGCTTCAAGGTTTAAAGTTATGTGGCACAGTCATAAGTAAATAATAGAGCCAACATTACAGTTTTGAGGGACCCAGCAGGTATGGCATGTGAGGAGGACCCCTACCTCCCACCATGTACTGTAAATGTAAGTTGCATGATTTCCAGTTTTATGTTTTTCACTTGCTGTTCTAGCTGTCCATATCTATCTGAATCTATTAAGAGCTTTGTGCCATTTCATGCAACATTAATGGCTACTGGCAGACCCCCATCCCCCAACCTCCTGGCAGCAAAGCACACAGATGAATAATTGTTTCTCCTAGGGGGAGCCTGAATCATAGGAGCCGGGTTTGTAACATTTTTGGTGGGGCCCAGGGGTCAGGGGTCAAAGCCCCACCCCCTGGTCCAGGGGTCAGAGGTCATCTACCAGTGGAGTCAGAGGTCAGCTACCAAGGGGTCAGGGTTCTAAGCCCCACTCCATGGGCAAGGGGTAGGATGTCAACCCACCACTACCACCGTGGCATTATGGGAGCATAGCACCTTGTGTCATGACATGGGGATCGAGGGGTTAAGCTCCTGGCCTCAGGTATAGGAAATAAATTGAAATACTATTTAAAAGGCTTGTTTTTAAACTTTAATAAGAGGACACTTTTTCTGGGGGGGTGGAGGCATTTTGGGGTTGGTGACTGATTTTCCTTAGAAACTTTACATTTTGTTTGTTACTGTGTGCAAATGTTGATAAATATTGTACTTACCATGTAGTGTCTTTTACTATGTTGTGGTTTTCTTTCTTCTTCTTCTTCTTCTTCTTCTTCCTTGTTTTGATCCATGGCTGGGACTTCAACAGAAAGTGGATGTGAGGTGTCTTCTGATCTTTCTTCCCCATTTTGGCTGGTGTTCAGTCAAAATGGCCCTATATCCCAGCAATTTGCACCATCTCTGCCGATTCCTCAGTGGTGGTTAGTGTCCAACTCCCCGCCTTCCCAGCTGCAGCATCAACATATTTGCCCCCCCACACACACACACACATTCGTTGGTGCTCCTGTTTGATCAGACGAGCCACAGTGACCAGATCAATTGTGACCGACACAGCTTGCCACATACTACCTCGGCTACCTCTGTCTAGCAGTAATAAGGAGGAGCACAGCCTAGTATGGCAAGTCATCACCTATGCCTTATTCTTAAGCTGCACTACCTGTTACTGTTAGACAGCAGGTGGCCTATGTCTGGTGAGCTGTGCCAGGCTCAGTTGCCATAGCAAAACAGTCAGGTCAGACAGGGGGACCAACAGGTGTGTGTGGGCATGTGTGCTGATGACTCAACTGGGAAAGCGTGGAACATTCCTTGTGTACCTGTTACTGTTAGACAGCAGGTGGCCTATGTGTGGTGAGCTGTGCCAGGCTCAGTCACCATGGCAAAACAGTCAGGTCATACAGGGGACCAACAGGTGTGTGTGGGCGTGTGTGCTGATGACTCAACTAGGAAAGCATGGAACATTCCTTGTGTGGAAATGGCATAAATCACTGGGGTATGAGGCCAGGGCATTGTTTGTGCATATATATATAAATAAGATATAATATATAAGATATATTATCTATTATCTATTATATATTATAATATATAAGATATATATATCTATATATATATATATATATATATATATATATATAATTATATATATATCTTAAATGGGCAGACTGGGTGGGCCATAGGCCCTTATCTGCCGACACTGTCTATGTATCTATGTATGTATCTATGTATATATATATATATGTATATGTGTGTGTGTTTGTGTGTGTGTGTGCGTGTGTGTGTTTCCTTGCAAGCAGATTCACACACAGTTGTTGCAGGACTGGGAGCACTCAGGCTGTTGCCACGAGGTGAGGACTTGACAAACATTGGTGGGGGGCTCTTATCCTAACTTGATTGGGTACTGGATGTGGGGAGGTATTCCTACACAATAGGGACTAATACATACAACATAGGGCATGGGATGCAGGTGAGGGAGGGAGTGCAGGACACAAGGGAAAGGATTAGGGAACCATTCGCACTTGAAGGGATGGGATCAGAGGAACATGTTCATCTCTATAAGAGGTTGGGATCAGAACAGCGAGGGGTAGATGCACTACCACATACCAGCAACACATTCCCTACTATACAGGAGCAGGCTTGGAGGAGAGGGAGTAGTGTGTGATGTGTGTGGAGAGGTGGTGGCCCACGCTGCCTTAGGCACACTCCCTACACCAACTGCTACAGTGGCAGCACCATCCTAATACATCCACAGTATGAATCTAGCATGTGCATTTCACAGGTAACCTCAGAGACCAGAAATCTAATAATTGCACGTGGTTAGTGGTGGGCATCTTTAATGGCGCAAGTCATTAATTACTACATGACCTGCAAAAGGTCTGAGAAAACCACAGATATACCAAGTATTATCATAGGATGTCAGAAATACATTGTTGCTTAAAGACCATATGATTTCTCTACACAGCGAACACGGGGGGTGTGGCTTGAGCGCAGAGGAAATGGCAGTATAATTCTTGGGCTCCTTCCCCCCTGGGAATAACCAGTGGTGAGTCTGTCTATTCCCAGGATGTGAATTTTTTATTGCTAAATACTTACTTGGGAAACTGCTCTGAATCGTCTGATGTGACTCTTTCTGGTGGTACGATATTCAAAAGTAGCTATTTTTGCACCGGTTACTCGAGAGTTACGCCGATCTGCTAGGCCATAGGAACCGCAGACCTAATCCTTGGAAGTCCTGGAGCATCTGCCCTACTCAGTCTGCAGATGGAGTCTACAGCCGCATCCCTTCCAGCTCAACTGACCCCGAATATGGTGGCAACTGATGGCTCCTTGCCTATAACCTCCCCAACGCAAGGCACAAATATGCAGTCGCCTTCGGTGGCTGAATCATTAACATATATTACTCGTATGTTGGAGACAGTTCTGCTACAAGTTGATACTATTAATACTACATTAACAAACACCACTGCAGAGGTACATCTGATACAGGATCGTTTAAATGTAGCAGAGCAAAAGATGGAAACTCTGGAAATGCAACAAATTCAGTTAGAACAGAGAGTGCAGATACAGGATCTACAGTTGGAAACATTGCTTACCAGAGTGGAAGACCTGGAGAATAAGGCAAGACATGACAACCTCCGAATTGTTGGAGTTCCTGAGGGTGCTGAGGGAACATCTATGGAAAGGTTTCTTAATGAGACACTCCCTAAGATACTAGGGGAGTGCTGGAGTGGCCCAGTTGAAATTGAAAGGGCCCATCGAATTGTTGGAAGGAAGGATAATCAGCAACTGACCCCAAGACAAATAGTGGCATATTTCTTGAGAAATTCTACAAAGGAACACATTTTAAGTGCAGCTCAAGATTTGGGTGAAATTCAATGGCAAGGAGCACTGATTTCTATATATAGAGATTTTGCACAGGAAACAGCAAATAAGCACAGAGCTTATAGCCCTATCAAGAAAATATTAGCTGCCCACAATTTCCAGTATGGATTCAAGGGTCTTACCAGATTGTTGGTCTCTAAAGAAGGGAGAGAATTGCTGGTAGGCACTCCTGAGGAGATCGAGAGATGGGCATCTAAGTTTTAATCTAATCTACCCATTCACACTACATCTCCCAGAAGGCTACGGGAGCCCTCTGATACCAGAACTAGGAACTGAAATTGCCAGCCATGGAATCTAGAGGGTCGTGGTGCTATTGGACCAGGTCATTGGATTGATGAATCCCCCAGAAAAAAGACCCTCTCTATGAGTCTCATACCTGCATCTACAACGGCTGCTAGCTTGGGTCAGCCTTTCCTTCCTCCCAGGAACACCAGTTCAACCCCAAGACAGCAACAATGATCTAGGAGTGGCCAACAACTGTCACCCGAGCAGCAGAAAACAGTTCCTCCAGCGAAGATGTCTAGAGACAATCCTTCTGAGATCCATTTGGACTGCCCTATGAATAGAACAGAGTCCTCCTCGCCTAGTCAAGGGAACCATATGGACTGGGCTGACATCTCAGAGAATCTTCTCTTTTGGAAGTGGTGGTCATTTCCAGTCAGCTCAAACTAGGGCTAAAAGCATATGCAGCAGCAGTAGCCTCTGAGGAAGTTCCTGATCTCAGTGGTAGCTCCCAACAGGCAATGACTCATGCTGGAGAATCCCCTCGCTGACTTTTCAACTGTACTGACTGCAGTTTGTATACCTTGCGTGTATGATGTTTTCATTTGCTCTGTTTACTGAAGATATAGAGGAATGGCAGAGCCTTTTTTTCCTGCTACTGTTGAAACTCTCTGAGGCAGGTTGCAATGATGGAGAAGCCCCCCCCCCGGCATGATTTAAGGGACGAATAATCCCCTCTCCTTTCAAATTAGCACCTTCTAAGTCTGGCAACCAAAAGTACAAGCAGTGTTAGAGTTGCTGAATCTATATATCTTGATGTTTAGATTGATCATGAGCCTGCACTGTACGGACAAATGTTATAGGGGGGTTGGCCCTTATGTTTTCGATTAGGGCAGTTTTCCTACTACCTCCTTGTCCTTTTTCTTTTTTTCTTCCCCTTAACCCTTCTCCCCTTTCCTACCTGGCTTATATCCCCCCCAGGGATTATACCTTCCTTGGAATTATTCATCGGATGAGGATGGGTACGTCCAGTTTGGGTCGTGACTTTCCTCGACAGCCCCTGAGCACAGATGCAAGTGGAGCTGAGGATACTGTTCTTGTTTATCCTCTTTCCCTGAAACATCTGTAGCAGTTAACGGTTAATCGCTTTTTGGACCTGGGCCCTGGTTAGCGCAGGTTTTTGTGCTTGTTAGTCTTTTTGGACCTGGGCCCTGCTTAGCGCAGGTTCTTGTGCTTGTTAGTACTGTACCCAGTTTTAGTCTGTGCTAAATATAACTGTTAGTGGATACACTTCCTGTAGCTGTTATTAACAATTTATATTTTCTCTCGTATTGCTGTGTGTAGTATCCTCTGGATATCTGTTAACAGTCAAAGTTGATCTTTTAGGTAGTTGCTCTCAATAGGGTATTAGGGGTCTATCCTTTTTGAACACATTGGAGGAAGTCCTTAGCTTTCTGACATATTTATAAACATGCCCCCAACCACTGTACAGAGTCTGTGTCTAGTGTCATGGAATGTAAAGTGCCTTAATCACCCAAGCTTTCTCTTTCCACCCCAACCCCTCACATCAATTAGACAAGTCTCAATTAAGAGGCTTCGAAACATGTGCATATGTAAGAACAAGAAAGTTAGTCTAGCAAATCCCTCCAAAATCAGATACTGTAATTTAGTTACTGTCTGTACCCCTGTAATAGCTACCTAACCCACACTAATATCCCTTGGGATCATCAACAACTGCGGCACAACACAACAGCATCCTGACCCCAAAACTTGATGCCATTTAATCAGGCATGCTGCCGTAATAAGTCGAGGAAACCTGCTGAAACACTTACACCTACACAGCCTTCAGCATATCAAGGTAATGCTGCAGGCCAGGGATGTCCCCTGTTTGGCAAAATGGACCACAATCATTCTATTTCCTGCACACTAAGTTCTGGCCCAGTGCCCCATACTCCTAAATTGCCGATAGTTTGGTTGCTCTGCATTGGCTGGGGACTGGGCACCCCATACCAGTTACCAGTAAATAATACAAAGTCCAAAGCACAGCAGGAAACACCAGGTTATGTAATCTGTAGGCTAGTGGAGACAACAGAGAGAAGCCCCAAACCCCCAAACACCCCAGGTCCCCTACATCAAGTCACTCACACATGTAATTCCTGAATATAGTGTACTCCCAGCCCCCGTCTGGCTGGCTGCCCCTACGGGTTAAGCAGAGGTTGAGAAATGAGAGAGCAAGACATAAGTGGAATGAGGCACTGTATTTCGCTAAACATACACCATTGTCAGGTTAGAGACATGGGGACTCAGGGACATACACACACATAAGATTTGTTTTGGGGGGTGAGGACATTGTCTGACTACACAGAAGACACAAAGGTAAAACCCATGCAACTCATTACAGTTCACCATCACCACATTATACCTTCCAACACAAGGTGACACGATCATTATTATCATGGCTCTTGGGGTGTGTAGTCTGTGGAAATGACTGGATGAAACCTTGTGCTGCAGCCTGCAAAGGATAACTCACCAAAGGCCTCCAGTCCAGTGCTTGCACCCAACTGCTTATATACTGTCAAAATGGGTCATGTGGCCAATAAATTGGACGGGAGGACAAAATAAGAAACACAATTCCCTTGTCTGCTGCGGTCATTCCCTACATTATTCTTGACTATCTCATTCATCTATCCATCCTCCTCCTCCTCCTCCTCTGAGAGGAAGAGAAGCACCAATACCCCCTGTACCCAAACCCCAGGTTCACCACATCATGTCACTCTCACAAACAATTTCTGAGCTTGAATCATGATGGTGATCCAACCCTTGGCTGGCTGGCTGCCCCTATCAGTTTAAGCAGAGGTTGCAGATTGGAATGGGAGAGATAGACTGTGGCATTTTTTTTTACATGGCCTGCCTAGGATGATACAAGACACACAAAGGTAAATTCCATGCAACACATTAAAAGTTCGCCATCACCAGCCGGCCCGGTGGTTCTGAGGGTTGAGGCGCCAGCAACCTGGGTTCGGGAATGAGCCTGGGTCATCAGGGGTCAGCAGGGGAGGAGAAAGGTGGAGCGTCCAGAGGACTGCGGTCCTTCTCCAGGGAGGGGGATGGGTTGCCATCGGTGCTCTAGCGGCCTCTGGTGGTGGCTGGGGTGGCTGCAGAGCATTGGCTGGGACATGGAGGGTGCGTGCTGAGGTAGACACTTGGCTCGAAGTGGGTGCGGACTCGTGCACACTCAGGGCCTTAGGTGTCATTGCACGCCTCAGCCGATGAGGAGAAAAACTGCGGAAATAGGGGGCACTAGTCACAGCAGCATGATGGCTGTCTCCTGAGGGGACTCATTTGGCACTGAGGGTACATGGCAGACTGGATCCTGATCTGGGGGGCTGAGCTAGGGGAAGAGCTCCCCACCATCCCACCGCGGGGGGCAAGCCGTGGGCCCAAATGTGGAGCCGAGAAGTAGTCCCAGGAGATGGTGGCCTGAATACCTGGAGGATACCAGACATACAGAGGTAAGGCAGACTGGGGGCCCCAGGGGGAAAAAGTATAGCAAAAAAAAAAGTTCACCATCACGACTACATTACCCCTTCAATCACAAGGTTACATGATCATCCTGGTTCAGTATGGGGTGTGTAGTCGAACAGACTGGATGAAGCCTGGTGCCTGCAAAGTATGACTCAAAGGGTTGTTTTTCTTCTTCACTAGTTGGGGGGGGAGGATATTCCATCCAGATCGTGGAGGGGGGGAGGAATATCCCATCCAGATCAGGGGTGTTCAAATCAACATTTTTAGGACTTGCCCAGGCATGACACTAGCTGAATATCCACTTGCCCCCTATTTGTTACAATGAAATTAGCTCTCTTTTTGTACTTGCCCTTCAATGAAATTGTACATGCCCCAGACAGGGGGCAATGGGATTTGCACACTCCTGATCCAGACAGCAGGAATTGTGCAGTGCCTCTGCCCAAAGAAAGATTAATGACTGGTCAGCATAACCCCCAGGACACTGTACCTGCCCACCTCCCCACTGTGGTCACTACCCCAACAATTGGCTTGCACTGATACTCTTTGGAGACAATGAGCAATGGCTTCAACAAGAACACTGTTCCATTCAGGGTTAATGCAAATGAGGTAATGCACTGTCAGACTGGTCTTCTGGTGCCTTATGCAGACTTCATCACAACCACATGTAGTCATTATTTCATGCTATAAGCATCCAAATAAACTTTTCTGGGACTGCCACTAAAAACAGGTACCACAAGTGCAGCCCTCACACTCTGCTTGCCAATTGCCATCACACCACAACGCAGCTTGATACCAGTATTTCCCTTTTAACCAAGCTAGGGAGCGCTTATAAAACGGCAGAATAGCCTAGAGGTTATAGTAACGAGCTGTAAATGAGCTTGGTGTATCCAGCAGACAAGACTTGGGTTTGATTTTCATAACCTCCACTTGCATACTGCGAGACCCTGAGCAAGTCACTTAACTACCCAGTGCTCCCAGGTTGCCCCTGAAAACAGGCACTTGTGCCTAGTGGGCCTTACCCGGTTACCAAAAACTAAAATAAAGTCCCTGTGTGCCCAATATTGAATCGGTACTGACCCCATTGATGTTGCCATGGGATGGCTGGCAAATTTGCATTTTAAATTAAGTGCTGGGCACCTGTTGCTGCTACTCAGACAACCCCAAACCCAAAGGTCATGCTATTGCAAAAATGGCAGTCTTCCTTAAACCTGAGGTATTTACAGAGTTCCTGGCTGGCTTATAATGGCCAAATGCAAAGATAATAAAATGCTCTAGCCTGCTGGCAGCTGTCTACCTTTGCTGGGGGTCTGGGGGATGATACTGGCTGGCTGTGCTGATGGCAGGTCTCCTCTGACCTCCTCTGATGTTGCTCAACTTGCTTCTCCACTTTGAGGTTCCAACTGACCTGCTGGCTGCTCTGCTGGACCTGGTGCCTTGCCACCACTCCAGCCGCCCAGTCCAAAAAAGGACCCTCATCATCCACGACCACAACGCAAACCATCACCTGGCCACATTGTAACCCCAACCGGCATGCTTGAGTTGCCCGACACACTCACTTTACTCACTCCGACACTCTCCTGCAACACGGCACTGCTAGTCTGCTGCTCATCCTGATGGCCTTCTTTACTGCCTGGTGGTGGTGGTGTCATTTGGTACTCCGGACTCCCGACTGGTCAACTCTTGATCCTGGACTCTCTCCTCAGTGAACTGCTGAGCTGATTCCAGCCACACTACCTTGCTCTCCCTTTCTGACTAAGCTCCACTTGTCTTGGCTGGCTGGATTGCTGAATGCCTGGACCATCACCTCTCCCTTGCCTTCGACTACTTCCAGGCTGGCCCATTGCATAACACACTATTGAAAACCATCACCCTTAATGGTCGCCTGAGCTCCTCCCTAGTCAGACGCACGCCTATCACGCCTAATAAGCCTTCCCCCCGGCCAATTGCAGTGCGTGCAGCAAATTGAAAAATGGCACTTCCTGCTAATAAACCAACCACAAATTGATTTACTGGGGGGGGGGGTGATACCAAGCAAAAGCAGTCAAAAGGCACCATCCAGTTCATGCCAATTTTAAATAATGCCAATGCCACCAGTCAATTAAACAGCAGCGGGTGGGCAAACAGGGGGATGCAGTGGTGCACATGTGGTCACAGTCAGCAAAGGGTGCACGCACAATACAGAAACTAACCAGGGGGCAAACAATTGCACTGGCAGCATGTAGCAAAATATTGCTGGGGCTCAGCCCAGGTAAAAAAAATATTGCCGGGACCGATGTCCCACAGGCCCATACAACCCGGCACCTATGGCCTGAATTAACCTTGTCATGGAGCACACAAGATCTTACTTTGAGATAGAGCTCTTGCAGCAGGCTATAACAATTAGGACTATGCTGCAGGCACTAGGAGCATACAGAAAAACTTCTGCCAGCAATACCAGCAGGGGACTGCCCCCGACGCCGGCCCTGCCCTGACGTCGATCAGGGTACAAGAGGGGGCAGACCCAGCTCCACGTCAGTTCTTTCCCGCCACGTAAAACGCATGTGAATAACTGCTGCCTGCAATTCACCAAGCGAGAAAGGGATCTTCAATCAAGTTTTTCGACGCTTTTACCGTTTTTTCCTCATTACCGTAACCGACGCCTGTATGGTTACCGCTAGTGGCTCGGTTTTTCAAGTGACTCGTCGTACTTTGCCTCGGTGTTTATCGCCATTGGTGGCGACTTCAGTACCGAAGTTTGTCCTGCGGGTTTGATGTCTTCCCGGTTGTCTATTTCCCCAGAATACCTAAACAAGTGCGGACAGCAAATTCCCACCAAAGACGGTCATCGGTGGTGCGTTTTCTGCTTGGGCCCAGACCACGACACCACTAACTGCGCGCTGGATCGCAAGCTTTTCTAGCGGACTCAAGATCCGATGCATGAAGGCCCTGAAGGCCTATCTGTTAGAGAAGAAATGGACCTGCACTCGTCTGAGGGGAAGAAGAAGGAGAAAAAGCGTCATAGTAAAGAGCACAGTCAGTCCCGGCACCGATCCCAGTCTCAGTCCCGCTCAGAGTCGTGACCTTCCCTGAAGAAGGACTGTCCTTCGGGCTTGGGTGAGTCACCGCGTTCATCCCAGGCTAAGGCCAGCCCGTCGGGGGAGCAGCTGTCCAGGCTGAAGGTGACTCCGATCAAAGTCATCTCCAAGTCCGTGGCGGTACTTGCTTTGGCCCTACCATCCATGGCACCGGCACTGCTTGCTAAAGGTGCACCTCTGGAGCTTAAGGACTCTCCAGCACCCCCTGTCATTACCCCATCATCAGTTTCGGTACCAACGCCGGTTGAAGGGGCCAAGGACCCGGGTTCGGTCATTGTCCTACTGATGTCCCCGTTACCCAAGTCCTCCTCCCACCTGGGCCATCAGGAGAGCTTGCTGTTGTGACCCATCATGCAGGAAGCTTCTTTCCCACAGCAGGCGGCTGAAATATTCTCCCCGGATAAGCTTAAACAGCTTTTTTGGTTTTGGTGGGGTCAGGTTCACAAGTTTACCACCCCGTCGCCGGCCCAGACACCAGTACCGGATCCTGTGGGTGAACCACAGCCAGAGGGTGAGACCTCTCCATTGAGGTCCCTGGAGCACTGTTTTTTGCCCCCATCTAGGGCTCATTCCGGCTCCCAAACCGGGGACCACCGGCGTGGCTCCATGCTCATCAGGCCGGCCGGTCGGTCTCGTTCCGAGCCCTTCTCGCACTCAGCGAGATGGCTCCCGACGTCGGTCTCCTGATCGCTGTCAGTCTTCACTCCGTTGCCGGTCCAGGGACCAGAGTCGGTCTTTGGACCATCGCTGGTCTTTGGACTGTCATCGGTCTTCGGACCATCGTCGGTCCCCTGCATACCGACGTCAGCGTAGGCATGGACGTGAGGCAAAACCAGACTACTCTAAGTAGGATAGTCAGTCCTCCTCTTCCTCGTCATTCTCTTCATCTTTCCTCAGCCTCAAGCGCTCCCCTGAGGAGAAGGCCATGCCTCGCTCGCCTCCTGACGATCCCACATTCATGGACGTCATGAAGCATATCCAGGCTTCCAATGAGTGGGACACAGAAGACCTGGACCCGGAATGCCAGAGATTGGCCAAATACTTGTGGCAGAAGGAGACAAAGTCTTTGGTCATTCCTCCTCTGGTGGATACTTTTCAGGACCTGACTAGATTCACCTGGCTGTGTCCAGCCTCCATCCCAGTGGTTCCCAAAAAGTCAGACAGGCTTTACAAGGCTCCAAGGGCTGAACCCTTCTTGGCGGAACACCCTCAGGCAGACTCCACTGTGATCACGGCTGCTTATGACAAGTCTAGACAGCCGCGGCACCTCAGCTCCCAGCCTCCCGACTTGGAGTCCCGTTACCTGGATTAGGTGGGCAAAAAAGTTTACGCTGCTTCCACCTGCTCCATTAGATCCCTGAATTTCCTAATGCATATGGTGCATTTCCAGAATGCGTTGTGGGAACGGGGTCTTGAGCTGGCACAGGCCATGCCAGACTCCGATAAGAAGATGGAGCTCCTGGCCCTCTTACAATCGGGCTCGGACATAGGCACTCATGTTCTGAGGGCCTCGTATGACACTGCAGATACGGCAGCCAGAGCAGCCACCTCTGGGGTTTGCCTCTGGCGCCATGCCTGGTTGAGGCTTTCAGTTTTCACCAGGATCTGCAGTCCAGTATCTGGGACCTACCATTTCAGGGTACCGTTTTGTTTGGGCAGGAGATGGAGGCCTTGATCTCCCATCTCCAGGATTCAGGTAAGTCGATCTGGTCAGTCCGCCAGATGTACCGTGGCGACCAGCAACGTCCCCATCACCGTCAGCCCTTTTTGAAAGTCCTCAGGCAATCAGACTTCAGCCCGAGGTTCCCAGCAGGGGCAGAGAGGTGGCTTCCACCAGAGATCTAGAAACCAGCAGTCTGGTGGACCTTCCGGCCATGGGTCCAAGTCCTCCCAGGTCTCTCTCCCACTCCCGTTTCTGCTCAATGACTCCCTTCCCCCCCCCCCTGTGGTCAGACGTCCAGGGGGAACTGGTTGGGGGCCACTTCTCCCTTCATCTCGAAGGGTGGAGCTCTATTACTACAGATCAATGGGTCTTGGACGTCATTTGGAGAAGACACATGTTGGAGTTCACAGAGTTCCCTCCACGTACTACGCCAAAGCTCTCCCGTTATCCTCCTTCTCACATTCCACTCTTGGAAGGAGAGCTTCAGGCCCTCCTGCAAAAGAGAGCAATAGAAAGAGTTCCCATGAAGCAGTGGGGTCAGGGGTTCTACTCCCACTTTTTTCTGATCCAAAAAAGACAGAGAGACAAGGGGTTTGGTCACCCGAGGAACAGTCCCTTCACATCAATGTCCTGGAAATGTGAGCGGTCTTCTATGCTCTTCAAGCATTCCAAGCGGACCTGGTTCCCGGCTCTCTTCTAGTTCAGATGTTCAACATGGCAGTCATCTTTTACATCAACAAGCAAGGAGACACTCATTCTTATCCTCTTTGCCGGGAGGCGATGAGAGTCTGGTACTGGGTGCTGGAACGGGGCATTCGTCTGTTGGCGATGCACATTCCAGGAGTCCTAAACAAGCTGGCCGACGATCTCAGCAGGTCGTGGGCCAGAGCACATGAGTGGGTATTGCTTCAATCCATGGTGGATCAGCTCTTCAGAAGGTGGGGCCTTCCCGAGCTGGATCTCTTTGCGTCACCATGCAACGCCAAACTGCCACGATTTTGCTCGCGAGAGCATGCGCCTGGCACTTTTTGGCCAGACATGTTATCCCTTTGTTGGGCAGGGAGGTTTCTTTATGCCTTTCCACCCTTCCCTCTCATCCAGAGGGTTCTGCTCAAACTACAGGCAGAGGGGGCTCGCATGATCCTTGTGGCCCCCAAGTGGCCCCGACAGATTTGGTTCCCACTCCTGCAGCGGTTGTCCCAGGAGCCTCTAATTCCGCTGCTCATATGCTCGCAACTGCTGTCCCAGGACCAGGGTTTTCTGGTTCACCCGGATCTCAGATCCCTGCACCTTCTTGCTTGGCTCTTCCAGATATAGCTAAAAACAGATACAAGGTTTCCCCGGAAGTGGCTGAGGTCTTAGCATCAGCAAGAAAGCCCTCTACTCGCTCCGCTTATGCTATGAAGTGGAAACGTTTTTGCCTTTAGGCCTTGTCACAGCATTTAGACCCTGTCACCTGCAATGTGAACTCTGCTTTGCAGTATCTCCTCTCCTTATGTGAGAAAGGCCTGAGCTATTCCTCTATCAAGGTGCATATGTGGGCGATCTCAGCCTATCATGCTCTAGTAGGAGACAGAGCATTGGCCCAGTTGGAAGTGGCCCACACCTTCTTTAGGGGGGTTCTTCACATGAGACCTCCCATCAGGGACCCTGTCCCACCATGGGACCTCCTTTTTGTGTTGGAGAAGCTCACCCTTCCCCCTTTTGAACCCACAGCAACTTGTGAGCTGCGATACCTGTCTTGGAAAGTTTGTTTTCTGGTTGCTGTTACTTCCGCTCGAAGAGTTCCCGAGCTGCAGGCTCTGATGAGTAAAGAGCCCTATTTGGTTTTTCATAGGGAAAGGGTTTCCCTCAGAACTAATCCTAAGTTTCTTCCCAAAGTGGTCTCGGAGTTGACCATCAACCAGTCGGTTGATCTTCCTGTTTATTTTCCTTCCCCTTCCAATAGAGGGGAGGTTCTCCTCCACACATTGGATGTCCACAGGTCCCTGAGGTATTACCTCAACAGGCAGTTCAACACCGTAAATCAGAGCAGCTTTGTGGCTTTTATACCACAACGCTAGTCAACCGTGTCCAAGCAGACTATCTCCAAATGGATAGTCCATTGCATCTCGCTTTGCTACGAGCATCACAAGAAATCCCCGCCGGGTCCAGTAAGGGTCACTCCACCAGGGTGTGTCAGCTTCTTTTGCGCGATGCGGAATGTCGCCATTCAGGACATCTGTGTGGCCACAACCTGGAACTCAGTGCATACCTTTGTCAAGCATTACAGCTTGGATATCATCTCCAGACGCCGTGCTGGCTTCGGCCTAGTGGTTTTGCAAGGACTCTTGTCCTGAAGGTCTCTGGAGTCAGCATATACCTCCTCCCGGGGTCGACTGCATCTTCGCTAGGGGACTGCTTGGGACTCAGTCCTAATTGTTATAGCCTGCTGCAAGAGCTCTATCTCAAAGTAAGATAGTACAGTTACGTAAGAACTTACCGTAACATTAGATCTTCGAGAGGAGATCTTGCAGCAGGCGCTGTTTTCCCTCCCGCCTTCCCCCTCGGAGTGTGCAGGTATCTTCTCTTCTCTTCTGTAATGGTAGGCTTCACCTCCTTCTCTTGTCAGGCCATCTGCTGGGTACTGGCGGGAGAACTGAGGTGGAGCTGGGTCCGCCCCCTCTTGTACCCTGACCCGATGTCGAGTGGGGCCCAGCACTGGGGCGGTCCCCACTGGTATTGCTGGCAGAAGTTTTTCCTTGTGGTCCTACTGCCTGCGGCATAGTCTTAATCGTTATAGCCTGCTGCAAGAGCTCCTCTCGAAGATCTACTGTTACGGTAAGTTCTTACGTAACTGTACTATTCCCCTCATCTGTGAACACCTATCGGGGTGCCCTACAAAGTTGTTACTAGGGTGGTGGGCTTTGGAGGCTCACAGAGGTTCCCCACACTACCACCCCAGAAAACTGCCATACATTAAAAATATAAAAATTAAATATCGGCACTGCCGATGTGATTCCCACCCATTTCTTTTCGTTGTTTTTTTTCACTCTTTCCTTGATTGGTTTTCATATTTTGAATAAATAATCTTCAGCTTGGTTGTAATTTTTTTGACTTTGGCTTCTTCTTTTGTTCATTTTCTTTCCTGTGCACCTCTCTTCCTCCCCTAGTCTAAAAGCCTGGCATCGGTAGCACCCCCTGAGCATCAGTTGTCCTATGGCAGAGGATCCTAAGATTGCAGCTGCACATTTGTTGCCCTCATGCAACCTTGACAAACTTCCACTGGCCTAGCAAGGTGTCTCAGCTAGCTTTTTTTTTCTTTGTCTTCTGCCCTGCAGCCAAATTGCCTATGTTTCTGTCGGCAAAGGCTCCCATCCCCCCAAAAAATTAATAATAGCAGCATAATGATAAATACAAATAACTTAAAACAGGAATTGCAAATTTAGCAGCAAGGATAACTTAAAATTCAGAACAGTGGAGTTAAATCAGATTAAAAGTTTGACTAAACATGTGGGTCTTAAGGCCCCTCTTAAAGGGCTCCACCAAAGGAGCCTCCCTCACAGATTTGGGAAGCCAGTCCCACAGGGCTGGACCAGACACCTCCAAAGTGTATTCACCCAATGTCTTGAACCTGATCCTGTTAACCGCTGGGGGGCTTCACTGGGAGGAGCAGAGAGGGTGGGCTGGGCAGTAAGGACACAAGAGCTCACTCAGGTAACCTGGGTGCAATATATGTAGGACTTTGTGGGTCAGCAGTCTGACTTTAAAGGAGATTTGCCACTTCACCAGCAGCCAGTGCAGGTCAAGCAGGACTGGGTTCACATGACATGATCTTGAAAAGGCATATCAGGATTCTGGATGCTGTGTTCTTCATTAGCTACAGGAATCATAGGACCCCCTCCATTAACCCTCTGATAGAGATTGTTACAGTAGTCGAGTCTGGAAGTCACAAAGGCATGTACCAGTGAGGTCAGGTCTTATGGCGATATCAAAGCTTTAATCTGGGATATGTTACAAAGATTGTAAAAGCCATTCCAGACTGCGGACAGCACCTGAGCCTCAAATGTCAGTCTTTCATACAGAATGACACCCAGATTCTTCACCTTAGTGTAGTACCCCAAGGTTTGGGGCACATCAGAAACTAGAAAGTAAACAAATAAGGTGCCCCATAGACCCCATTTGGGTAGACAGTGCAGGGGTAATATACAGGGGTCCCCTACTAGTATGCCTTCCCCTCCACATCACACCAGACAGAGCAGAGGTGCCACTAAAAAATCAAGTTTTTCTCTTTCTTCTGCCTGCTTTGTTTTGCAGATCCCTCCCCCACACACAAGCAGGCAGCACAAGTTCAGGCCATCCACGCACTGGGACTCCTGTCCCTGCCTGATGTGTGGGCTTGTATCTTTTTAAGAAAAAATAGAGAAGTCAGTGGCTGATAAGCATGAGCTTGGGTTCAAGAACCTGAACCCCAAGTGCAGAGCTCTGAATTAGGAACCCCCAACTGTCTTTGGGAAGAGTTGCACTAAGCCATAGAAGAGAGAGGACTGTGAGAGCATGATGGGAACCTGAAGGGCTTACCTGAGGTGTTGAAGAAGGTTCCACCAATTCTGCATTGGTGCCACTCCTCCAGCCAGTGAAGAGAGCAGCCCACGGTGCGTGGTTGAGTCTGCAACCATCCTTGTTGGTCTATGGCATGGCGAGGGCTCTGTTTTGCCCCTGTTCTTATTTGAAAAATAATAAAGCTGCCAGCCCAGTGGCACTGAGGGTTGAGGCACCAGATGCCACATCTCATGCCATGCCAGCAACCCGGGTTCGGGAAAGAGCCTGGGTTGTCAGGAATTGGCAAGGGAGAACTAGGATTGAGTGTCTGTAGATTGCTCTCTTAGTCCAGGGGTGAGTTGTGGAATTTCCACCACACTGTAGCTTCCCCTGGGGATGCCCAGGGGCACTACCAGCATCGGTTTGAGCGGGGGGGGGTTGTAGCAGATGCCAACATGTTCTGTCTGGACATCATTGCACGTCCGTGCCCCTAGGGGCCATAAAAGAGAGAAAAATCAGGCTGGGCACGACCATGCAGCTTGATGGCCACGCCCTGCACTGCCCGGAGGACTTTGGAGGAGCCCCATCTGGGAGGGGCCAGGGCTGTCCTGGCTGGTAGAGGCATAGAGGAGCCCACCAGCAGGATGGCATGACAGCCATCCCAGATCCTACTGGATGCGGTTTGAGTTACCCAGCTCTCAAGGCGGCCGGGGCCAGTGGCTGGATGCCCCATGCTAGAACAATGCCGCAGCAGGGTGGTAAAATAAAGTCATGATAAAAAAAAATAAAATAAAGCAGTTAGGTCCCTCAGTGGCAGCCAGTGAGGAGCCGCGTCATTGAAGAAGAGGAGCGTTGGCCCTCTTGAGGCCACCAGTCATCGGACGTAGTGCCTGATTCCCTCCTGTAATACCTCCCTCTTGCAGCTGCATTTCCTGCCCCACTAGCCAGAATTTTGCACCGGACCAGAGTGGTACATATAGGGCAACACCTCTAGTGGAGTACTGATCACCTGTGTTGCAAGTGTGTTAAAAATAAAACAAAAATGTTTGAAAGTGCCTAGGGTGCCCGAGTGGTCAGCCAAGAGCTGAGGAGGTGGGTTGAGGAATCTTCTGTATAAATTAATATTAAGCGGGCATAGCAATGCCCAGGGGAAGGGCTAAGCACTGGAGGCCCTAACAGCAACTTTTAAATATTAATGAGAGGAGATCTCAGGGGTGGAGCTAAGGCAGGGTCAAAGGCAGGAAGGCCTCAACAGAAAGAAATATATGTATGTTTAAAAGGGGAGCTCATAGAAGAGCAGTAATTAAAGACGTCAACCCGTGCGAGGAGTAAATAGGGCAAGGCAAGCCCTGTATTTAAGAGAGCTTACCCAGATTTAAGTTGAAAAAGGGCTAGTAAGCTCACATGCATTGTGAAGTACACCCTAGTCCCTGTCACACCTTAAAGTGGGGGGTTTAGCAGCCCAGGTTTAGAGTGGTTGGCTCTGGGAACCCCGGGTTACTGTTTGTGCATTGGGACAGCAACCAAGGTCGCATTGGTGGTAGAATGGGGTTTTAAGTATTTCCCACCTTCAGACCACCCATAGAGGTGGCTGAAGAAGGAGTTGGGTAGCAACTCCCTAATTGGGCTAGTGTGGGACAACAGAGCTATCAAAACACTTAGTGTGGCAATAAGCTTGAAACTATCTGAACTGTGTTTTACTGCTGATGACTACTTGAACTGTATCTGAACCACTTTGCTTGCCACTGTCTGAACTGTGTTATTGCCCCTGGAACTGGTCAATTGCCCCAAGGCTGTGTTTTTGCTCCTGGAACTGGTAAATTGCCCTGAGGCTGTTTGCTTGCCTGCAATTAGCTCAAGTTGCAGTTGCACCATAGTTGCCAACAACTTGTACCGGGGAATTCCCAAACCAGTTTCGCAGCCCCAGAAGGGTGTTCAAAGTCGAATTCAGAATTAGTCTTCAGCAGCCCCAGAAGGGTGTTCAGCAAGTGAGTTCCAGAATCAGTCTTCAGCGTCTTCAGAAAAGTGTCAAGCTGGTGATCCTGCACCTTCCGTATCTGGTCTGAGTAGCGTGACCCTGCAGTGAGAATCCTCTGAAGATCCTCATCCACATCCCATACCCCTTGCAACATCATGTTTGTTGTTTTCTGCTGATAGCACTCTATGTTCAGGCCCTGCAAAGATCTGGTCATCTGTTTTTTTGTTTTCTTTCTTCATCCCAGCTTCTTCAGGATCTTCAGTTCTCGTCCACAAATCAACATCTCATTTGTTGTTTTATGCTTATCCTTGGCTCATCTGGCCTTTGCACCCAGAACTCCACTATCTGTCTGACTCTCCAAGATATCTTCATCTTGGTTCTCAGTTTATGTGGGGTCCTCCCAAACCTTTCTGCATCTGGTATCTTGTCCCAGCAGTCCAGCAGAGGACTCTGGCTGGGTGGTTCCTGTATCTGTCTTCTCATCCTGGCTGTCCACCAGAGGACTGCGGCCAGATTGCTTCTGCATCTGTCGTCTCACCCCGGCATTCCACCAGAGGACTGTGGCCGGATCCTTAAGCTTGTTCTTCAGTACTACATTCTGGCAGCCAACCAGAGGGTTTTATATTGGGGAGTTCTTCTGTTTGTTCTTTGTTTCCGGCAACCTGGGAGAGGGAGTATAGCCGATGGACCAATGTCCTGTTCAAAAACCTCTCCACATCCCTATAGTCCCACAGAAATTTCAGTAGCCATGATGGCTGCCGAGCTTGCTTGTTACCCTTTCAGGATTCTCCTTGTTGCCCCTTTTTCTTTTGCACCAATCGACCATCACGTGGACAGAGACTTTGATAGCTGTGCATGAACTGCAAATTGTATCATTTTAGAGTCAAGTAGAGATGGGTAGAGGTGCACCTCAGGGTAAGGGTAGAGTTAACTGTACAGTATTTAGAGTACCTTTACAGTTTTAGAGGCTCGTATAGTTTTTGAGTTACAGTACATTTACAATTTTAGAGGCTCGATTAGCTTTTGAGTTACAGTACATTTACAGTTTTAGATGCTCGGTTAGCTTTTAAGTTAGAGTATATTTACAGTTTTAGGGGCTAGTACAGTTTCTGAGTTACAGTACCTTTACAATTTTAGATTATCGTATAGCTTTTGAGTTTTAGTACTTTTACAGTTTTAGATTATCGTACAGTTTTAGCATTACAGTCCCAGAATTTAGAGTTTCAGTCTTGCTCTTCTAGGAATATTGTAGTGCTAAGTTTACTCCTTTTTCCTGTGACTGTGTCTTCCTTTCCCTCTGGTTATTAATAAATACGGTGAAGCATCTGAACCTCATTCACAACTCCTGCCTCTCTTTGTCAGGTGATACCACCCACCTTTATAGAACCTGAAGTCTCCTCCCACCATTCCACCTGCTGGGAGCGACACTGATGTTGGTAAATAGTGTGCAATTTACCTGGGTCATTATAACACTTTGGCTCTAGTCACACTTTTACTGTACTTGTACTACCACAGCCCGCCACTAGACCACCACATTAGTAGATGCCACCAGACTAGAATGTTAGAAGAGTGTCAATATCATGGGGCCAGGTTACTCATTTGTCCACAATCAATATCATGACATCATGACCTGTTTGCCGAAGGTCAATATCATGGGTCAGGCTACCTGTTAGCCCATGGTCAACATCATACGGTGGTGTCAAGTTACTTATTTGCACAAGGTCAGCATTAGGGTGTCAAGCTACATATTAACCCAAGGTCAACATCATGAGATCAGGTTACCTGTTTGAACAAGGTCAGCATCACGGGGTCAGGCTATCTATTTAAATAAGACCATGCAATCAACTAAGCTAGGCACACACTTCAGTACAGATAGGGCTTGTACATTTATGTGTCCCAAATGCAAAGTTTATTTAATAAATACCAACTAAAATTAAAATTCTCCAAAGCAGTAGCAAAAAGATGTTCCCTGACGAGAACAGTTTTGTGAAGTTCTCATGCTGTTTCAAAGCTAATGGATGTATGTCTAGTAATCCAAGATAAGGAATGTGACTTAAAATAACAGTGCAGTAATCAATACCAGCTTAGCATGTAAATGTAAATGCACCAAGTGTGGACACCATAATCAAATACTAAATGTGCATAAAGTGGAAGATTAATAAAGCTGCAAAATAGCTCAAAACAAGAAACCTGAAGGAGGGGGAAAGGGAAAGGGGGTAGAGGGGAAAAGAGATGAGGGAAGTGAAATCAAAGGATAAGAAGTACAAGGTGCTGTTACCCAAAACAATAGGGAGGATGAGGTATACACTGCCTGAAAAATGAATTCTGCATTTGTTTATTGTTCAGGTTAAACAAGGTCAACATCATGGGGTTAGGTTACTTGTGAACATAAGGTCAACATCATGGGGGTCAGGCTGCCAATTACAACACAGTCAGCATCATGCAGTAAGGCTACCTGTTAGTGTAAGAGCAGCATCATAGGGTCAGAATACTGTTAGCACATCATGTGGTCAAAATAGTTACTAAAACAATGTGAACATCATGAGGTCATGCTACCTGTTAACCCAAGATCAACATTATTGGTTATGGTTACCAGTTATCAAAAGGTCAACATCATGGGATCTGGCTACTTGTAAGCAAAAAGTCAATAACATGGAGTCTGTGTACTTGTCAGCACAACGTCAACATAATGGGTTCAAGTTACTTTTTAATACAAGGTAAACATCATGGAGTCAGGTTACCTGTTATCACAAGTTCAACATCATGGGGTCTGGTTCACTGTTATCAGAAGACAACAACATGGGGTCAAGTTATTTGTTTACTTTAGGTGCATAGCATGGGGTCAGGCTACCTGTTAGCATAAGGCTAGTTTCATGGGGACAGGTTACTTGTTAGCCTAAGGTGAACTGTATGGGATCAGGTTACCTGTTAACATTAGGTCATCATCATGGGGCTAGGCTATCTGTTAGCATAAAATCAGTATCATGGAGGGGAGGTAAGTTACTTGTTAGCATATGGTTAACCACATGGGGTTAGTTTACTAGTTAACATTAGGTCAAAATCGTGGGATAAGGCTACCTGTTAGCTTATGGTCAGTATCATGGGGTCAGGCTACCTGTTAGCATAAAATGAACTGCATAACGTCAACATCATTGTCAGCACAACTTCAGGGTATCTGTAACAGAAGTTCAGCATCATGGGGTTAGATTACCTGTTAGCCCAATGTTATTATTGTTTGGTTAGGTCACCTGCAAGCACAAGAAAAAAATTATAGTGTCAGGTAACCTCTTAGCACAAGGTCGGTCAACATCATTGGGTAAGGTCCTCATTGAACATATCATCAACACTTAAGCATGAGCTCTTATGATACTCAAGAAGAAGAAAATTGCCTTTCTATCTTTCCCTCTTTTTTGTGATGAACATGGAACCCTGCCAATCAGCCAGACAGAATTAAGACAACTGGTAAGTGAAACTGCCAATGCAATCCATACAGCTACCTCTAAAACTTAAAAATTCTGCTGTCGAAATTCTGTTGTGGAGCACTTGGCAAGTAAATTATGCTAAGATCACAAAGTTTCAAACCGGCTGATTGTGTTTCATGTCTCTTACATTGTTCTCTCTCTGGAAGTTCCTTCAGTCATCCCTTCATTCTGTATACATGACAAGTTCATTGACTTAAGTCGTCTTTTAAAGTTATGTTCTTTTGTTTGGAAGGCAGCAGAAGCCAATTATGTATGCTACAGTAATGTATTAAAACTTGTGTTTAGTTGCAGAACAAGGGCTATGGAATGCCATAGGAGATTCTAATGATCGGCACCATGTTACACTATAATTGCACAAGTTTTGGTACAAAGCACACATTTTGTTAAGAGCTCTTTTGAAGACAAATTGCTAGCAGTGCAGTCAGATCACACTGCCTTGTCTTTTTCATCTCTGGGCCAATAAAGATGCCCTTTCACTTTTTCAGGAAAGCATTTTCTTTTTCCTTGACCACTTCCATTAAAAGGACTGTGAACAGTATAATGACCCTCTGCTGCCATAGGAAAAAGACACACTTTAGAGAAAATTCAACTTATACTTCAGATATTTTCCTGTTTATACGACCTGGCCCCGATATTCAGAATTGCACCTGGCAATGGTGCATGTGGTGGCGCAGTGCAACTCTGGGATATATTCAAAGGAGAGGAGCCATGATGCAGCTCCTCTGAATATATCAGGCAATGCGCACTGTGCAAATAGGATGCACTGGCACATCCCCCCAGATAGGGCTGAGTACCAGGAATGGGAACTGCACCAGCGCAATGAAGTTACACTGTGCTCAGATTCCTGATATTCAGTCAGCAGTATGCAAATGAAGCCATTTGCATGTCATTATAGCCCCATTTGCATGGGTTGTGCAGAGCTTGCCAGCTAAATATGAAAAGAAAATGCTGAAATAGTCCTGGTAGTTTAATGGTACCTCTACCCCTTCCCATGCTCCAATCGCCAGACACTGATGGAAAGACATCCCTGGTGGTTCAGTGGCACCCCCAACACACACAGGACCCTCTGCCACGCCCCCCAGTCATCGGTGGACAGCAGCAAACCCACCCGCATACTTCCTCGGCTGCCCCTGAATGACAGCGTACAGTATGAGCTGCAAGCCCATTGGTCCACACTGTGGATCAATGGGCTTGCAGTACATCTGTAATAGTCATTCACAAATATGAATGAATGACATCATTCACATATTTCTGAATGACTAACACAGTATGCACTACCAAGCCCATTAGTCCACAGTGTGGAACCGATCTTTCAGCTCATACTATCGCTCTCATTCAGCAAGCAGCCGTGGAAAGTATCTTGGGTGGATGCTGCTACCCACTGATGACTGAGAGACAGCATGAGTGGGCAGGGGTCCTGTGTGGGTGAGGAGTGCCACTGGACCACCAGAGATGTCTTTTCCATTAGGTAATGCTGGTGATTGGAGCATCAGGAAGGTAGGGGTGATATCATTAGACCACCAGGACTATTTCAACATTTTCTGTTGAGCGACTGGTGCTACGGGGAGGGAGGAGGGATATCATTAGACTACCAGGGCTATTTAAACATTTTATTTTTGGTGATCAGGGCTATGGTGATGGAGGGGGGAACCACTGGACCACCAGGGATGTTTTGGGTGCTTGTACACAGTGTACTGGGGGTGAAGTCACCCACGGCTGGCAGCTGCTGTGTTGTGCCTTGCATTACAGCAGTTCACCTGTGGGTGGCTACCATTTGGGCCTTATTTTTCAGGCTCAACTTTGTGTATCAGTATGCGACGCATCTCAGGGTTGTGCTGGCATATGCGCCACACATCCCGGCTGAATATCGTGATGTGCTACATATTTATGGGCACACCCCCTGGAGAAGCACTGCATACATTATCTTTGTGCCCCAGTGCATCGGGAATTGCACTTTGCAATTCCCTCCTTTGAATATTGCCCCAGGCGAATTTCTGGGGTAGCGTGAGCAGCTCAGTTACACCAGGCACAACCCCTTTGAGTATCTAGCCCATGTGTGTAAAAATGAATTGTGTAAGATAAATATGGACTACATAATGGGGTTGGCATGGAATAACACATTTTTTCACCACTAGTGAGTAATAAGACCATAACTCATGAGTGGTGAAGCCAAAAGTTTGTAGGAAGGTCTTGTTACTGGTGTGGAGATAAATATGTCTTTGTATTGCAACACTTCATGTACTGTATTTGACAATATATACCACATTAGTTGTAACGTCTTTCTCAGAAATGTAATTCTTTTAACTCAAGAATGTCTTTCTTTCCATTGTGAACTCTCTATCTGGCCTAGTGACACACTAGGTTGGAGAACATCACTTTGTGAATTACTTTACAAAGTGTCCCCAACTTCACTTGACCTGCCGTGGCACTTTACATAGTTTCAGCAAGCTAAGTGCCCACCTATGCCTGGGAAAAACACTACATGTAATGGCAATTCAGTGGTGAAGATTTTGGCAAAGTGGCACTATGTCTACTTTCCACAGATGATGATGTACTTTTCTGGCAAAAACTACAAAAAGTGTTGTTTCTTTCCCTCACACACACAAAAAGCTCTTTTAGAGCTGGCCCTGTGATGCTGAGGGTTGAGGGGCTGGATGCCACACCTCATGCCACACCAGTGACCCGAGTTCGGGAGCAAGCTCGGGCACCGGGGAAAGGTAGGGACAGGGTGAGGACTGAGCACCTCCGGGGCTGCTCTCCTCACCCGGGGGGATGGGTAGGGGATAGCTCGGCATGCCAGGGGCTCCCAGTGGAGATCAGGGGCACTGCAGCACATCAGTTACATGTCATGCAGTGTGGATGATGCTGGCAGGGTTGCCTTGTGCCAGGGCATCATGGGTGCACCACGCCAGGGGAGCGGTACCAAGAACAAGGAAAAACCTGGCTCTGAGGGGAAGGCAATGGCACCTGACCCCCATGCCCACTGCTGGATCCACCCTGCCTGGCCTTCCAGGTCCTCTGCCCAGGGCCCACTCCCTCAGCCAGAGTTTATGTGTGTGAGAGCGCCCAATGAGGAGGGGCAGCCCCACCCCGGAGGGGTTAAGCTGAGGGTGCTGGCTGTGTGACAGGTGGGGGATAGAGGAGGCACAGGTTCAGGGGGACCTCAGGTAGGCAGGAACAGGCAGAATGCCTGAGAGATGCCTCCTCAGGCCATGACCAGAGGGAAAAAAAATCTCTTTTAAATGTGTTACCCACCCCACCTACTGTGACAAATGGTCCCCACCCCCTTCAAATGAAATGAGGTATCCCAACCCCACCAATCTCTAACATGCCCCACACAGTCCCTGTGAATTTTTGTAATAATAAAAGATATTGCTTCCCCACACCCGACATCAGTAAAAAAATAAAGACATGACCTCACCCACCTCCTCCCACCCAGTGCCTGTTCCCCCAAGTCATATACTGTATATTGTGACCCCCCCCCATGCTACACCCCCTTTAGGATCCAACTTCCCTCCTTCCCAGCCCCAAATCATAAGACTTCACTGAACCTTTCACCTGTACTGAAAGAAGACAGTCCAGTACTAGAGCAAGATGTCTTCCCTCTTCACTGTCATGCTGTGGAATAAATGAATTATGATATCTTTACCTATAGCAGCGGTTCTCAAATGGTGAGGCTAGCCTCCCAAGGGAGGCCTCAAACTCTTCCAGGGGGCCCAGTCAAGTCTGTGAATGTACAGTATTTAAATTTTAAGTTTTGGGTGTTTTGTTTGATGGGATGAAACAAACTAAATATGGATAATGGCAGCTGAATTTCTTTACTGATGCACAAACTGGTGACCAGGAAAGGCACAGTGAACAAAAGCTTGTTTCTAGGTGTGTTTATATGTAAATTGGTGACAAGAAGGCACACTGAGTCAAGGCTTGCTTCCAAAGTAGGCATTTATTTATTTATAAATTGGTGACTGAGAAAGGCACACTGACCCATGGCTTATTTCTACAGTAGGTGTTTGGATGCAAAGGAGTTACTGGAAAGGCATACTGAGTCAGTGTTTGTTTTTACAGTAGATGTTTATATGCAAACTAGTGACTGGGAAAAGCACACTGAGCCAAGGTTTGTTTCTACAGTAGGTGTTTATTTATATGTAAATTGGTGACTGGGAGAGGCACACTGAGCCAGTGTTTGTTTCAGGTGTGACTTGGGGATAAGGGAACATGAAGTTACTTAGCAACAGGGAAGAGTGGGAGTCAAGTCAAGTCAAATTTTATTGGCAGGAAAGAAACTCCATTGAGCAAGCTCATTTACAAGGAGGTCCTGAGAGACAAGTAATATATAATGCATGTAAAATAAGCCAAGATCAAACATATACCAGGAATGCACAGGGCAATATACATTAACATACAGCTTTCTAAGGGAAATATATACAGTACATGGAGTAGAATAATTTACAAGGTTGAAACATTGTGGCGCAATAGTCAGGCATACAGCTTCACAAGGGAAAATATATACACGGAGCAGGGTAATTTACAAGGTTAAGACATTGCGGTACAGAATCAGGCATAAACAGTCAGGTAGATGGCACAGTTAGCAGAAGGCAGTAATTAAAACTTGCAATGATAAAAGTAGTAATGAGAAAACCTGGAAAAGATAGTATGGGATTATAGAGGAGGTGGAGTGGGTAGGTAGGCTAGGTAGGGTAGCTGTGGTAAGGGTGGATAAGGAAGAATAGTGTGGAAGATAAGCAGGGTAGGGAGAGATGAAGTGGCTAGGTTAGTTGTTCCAGACAGAGAGAAACAAAGTAACAAGGGCCCAAGAGTCAGAAAAGTGGAGTGACAAGGATAAACTGGGGTGTGGGGTTGTGGGTGGAGAACAATAAGTTTAATAAAAAAAGAATATACTCAGTCAGTTGTATTAGTTTTACTTTATACCTGGGTGCACTGTGCAAAGTATGATATCTTTTTTTTCTATGGGGAGGCCCAAGATTTTTTCCAAATTTGAGGGAGGCTCGAAATCTTTTCCATGCCTTGGGGGAGGCTCACTATCACAAAGTATGAGAACTAATGACCTATAGTAACACCTAATATGCTGACAAGCTGAATGGTTTTCTTTTCTAAAAGTGCTGCAACTTGTTATATCCACTTATTTTTTTTTTATTTACATTTTTTGCTGTCTTCGCACCAGGAGGGGAAACTCCACCTGCGCCACCCGCCCGTGAGCTTCACCACCACTAACTAACCCAAGACCCCCCACAGAGTGCCCCCCGTGGTGGGGCCAGGAAGAGAAATCCCCCCCAGAGCACAATCCAAATTTGGGGAGGTGGTGATGGTGGACCACCGAGATGGGGGTGAGGCTTCATGAAGCCCCCGTCCCCATTTTCCATTTTCTGGTGACCTCCCTCCCAGCACCATTACGACCATGTGCATGTGGGGGCATGCACTTCATGATCACTGGCTGCCTGCCCTCCTAGCCTGTGCCACTCCAAGACCCCACCAGAGGGCAGCAGACAAGCAGAACGACAATTCCTCTCTCCCCGAGAGTGGAGAGCAGTCCTCTGGATGCTCAATCCTCTTTCACCCCTGCTGCCCCCTCCCCCAAGGGCCCAGGCTTATTCCTGAACCTGGGTCATCAGCGTGGCATGAGGTGTGGTGTCTAGCGCCTCAACCACCAGTGTCACTGGGCCAGCCTATTTATTTATTTCAAAAGTTTCACCAGGAAAGGCATGCTGAGCTAATAACAGCTGGTTTCCAGATGCATCCTGGGGGGGAAGGAAGGGAAGTAAAGTAACAATGACAAGCATTTGTCAATGCCGAATGTTGTCTCACTGGCATTGCCGTTGGTAGTGCAGGAGTTATAGTTGCATAATAGAAATGGTAGTGAAATATTGAACTGATGCCAACCTCACCCCCACCCTGAAAAGACACATTTTCAACATAGGCATTTTGGGACCTTCCCTCATGAACAGTGGCACTGTGATTGTGTTAATCTGTCCCAAAAGTTGATTTCCCACAGCGAGCATGCCATTCTGTGCCACAGGTGCAAAAACACATTTTGGGCAGGATTTGAAAAATGACAGCTGTACTGTTCATAAGGAGATGTGAAAAAATGGCAGTGTTGAAAATGTGGCATGAAAATATTGCAAATTTAAGTTAGAAGGGTGCGTGGGAACTGCACAACGCACGCTTGTAACATATTCATTTTATGGACATTTGTCACCAAATTTTCAACATAGGCATTTTAGGATCTCTGCTCATGAACAGTGTCATCATCATTGTCTCAAACTGTCATGAAAACTGATATTGCACACCGACCATGCTATTTTGAATCGGACGTGTGAAAACACATTTCGGCCAAGATATGTAAAATGATAGCTGTACTGTTCATAAGGAGGTGGGGAAAAATGCCAATGCTGAAAATCTGGAGGCGAACATTATAAATTGAAAAGTTACGCTGCATGAAAACTGTGCAATGCATACCGTGAAATACAGCCATTTTTTATTTTCCAAATTTGCAACATAGGTTTTTGAGACGCACCTCAGGAGCAGTGGCACTGTCATTTCGTTAATCGTTCTGGATAGGTGGTTCCACGCAGTGATCACGAGATCAACATTTCGGGAGCAAATAATGCCATGACAATGACTGAATTCATGGGGAGTGGTCCCAATAACCCTATGTAGAAAATTTGGTACCAAAATTCCAACAAATGCCTGAGATATGCACCAAAGTTAAAAAAAAAAACTATTTATGCCATTATACAGCTTACCGGCATTTCTTCAGTTCGCGGTCAGCTTTGAAGAGTGCAGACGTGTTCCCGGTCCACCGAAGATTGTCACACCATGCTCTGAAGGTAAGTATGGGGTGAGGGGGTGGGGAGGCAGGGTGCACAGAGGGTGAGTGCGGGTTGTGGGAGGGCCATCAGAATCGACGAGGGACCATTTTCTGCTTTGCAGGATTTAACAAAAAAAAAAACTATCGCATGACGGTTTTTCTTTTACAGGGGCATTTGGCACACTGGGGTTGGCTCCCAGCATGCCACCTGAGTTGTTTTTTTTTGGGGGGGGCTGCAGCCGACGGGGGATTGGGCACCCCATCTGCACACAACAAATGGGAGAGCATTATGCCGATGGGGAGTGGGCTACCCCATCTGCAAATTAGACTGGGAAGGGGGGACATGGCCAAGAAAGAACTGGGTACCCCTCGGCACACATGTTAAATGAGAGGGGTTGCATTATGCCAACGGGAGTGGGCTCCCCATCGGCAAATTAAGTGGGTCGGGTCACTCTGTGATGGCATGCCGCCATGTTTTTTTTTGTAAACTGGTTCACCAGGAAAGGCATGCCGCTGTGCGAGAAGCTTGGCTCTCATTGCAGTGGACCTTTCCTTAGATCTGGTGGCCAATTTATGTGTTGAGGGTGTTGGCACCTCCAGCTTATTGGGGAATGAGGGACACACCTACTGATGTGTTCCCTGCATTTGCCCACCGTGACCACACCCCCAAATCTGCTATTACTGCAATATGTTGGCTGCGCAAGCGCGAGCCAACATAAAAATAAACAATCATTCAGAAAAAATAATACACTACTTTGAAGTAATACAAAAAAGAGAAGGTGTGGTTAACAGATGAGAGTCATGGAAGGAAGGTGAAGGAGGAGAAGAAGGGTATTGAGAAGAGGAGAGAGAGACAAGACTGTGCAAGTGCTGAAGTGAGAGGTGAAGTAATGGAAGAGAGAGAGAGAGAGAGAGCTTAGGAAAGAGGAGAAGTGAATGTTTGGGGGAAGAGAATTCCAAAGTTTAGGTAAGCAGTAGAAGGCAGCTTGGCCAGCAAGGGATTTCCTAGAAGGGAGAGTGAAGGAAGGACAGCTGGAGTTGTGAAGGGAGTAGGAGGAAGGTGAAGAGGAGGAGAGGAGAGGGGGTAAGGTAAGATGAAAGGGAGGCAAGTCAGAATTTTGATATAAAGGAGGCACAATGATTGAGGTATCAAGCTTTAAGGGACGGGGGAGGATTTTGGGTGAAAGAGGATAGGGTTCAGTGTGTTCTTATTGGTTCAGTGCATGGGGTGAGGTGAGGTGGGTGTGTTTAGGAGACATGACGTTGTGGGGGGAAGGGACATCTGTACATGGCTGACAGGCAGTAGCATGGGGGAGAAGGCTGGTGCTAGAGGATGGCAGGGTGGGGGGGCATAAGTTTTAAAGGTGTAGGTGGTGGGAGGTGGCTGCAGTTGTCTCACAGTGGGTGGTAATGGTGTACACTTTGAAATGCTTTTTTCAATAAATAGAAAAACTTTGTGTAGCTTTCACTAGCGCAGAGCTACTCTGCCAGGCCAAGACTACACAGAGTGGTGCTTTGCTGTCACTTTTGCCAGTGAGGTGCCACTATGCATAGTCTCTGCTGGGTGGAGGTGGACAATTTTCTAGGTGATAGCTACTAGAAGTCCTTCCACTGATGCAAAGTCAGGGAACTTCACAAAGTACTCTAGGAAGGGAAGTTTCCAGACATACAGTAGCAAACTTCTATAGGCTATGCTTAGTGGTACTTTACCAACACTTTCACCAGGTAAGTGCCACTATGGGTAGTCTTCACCAGGTGAAGGTGGACACTTCATCAGGTGATAGAAACATAGAAATCATTGGCAGATAAGACCACCAGGCCCATCCAGTCTGCCCATATACCCTACCTTTATTAGCAACTACTGACCCTATCTGTTCATCGGCTTTAGCCTCCCTTTCACATCTCTAGGGTTCTCTTATGCCTATCCCACACATGTTTAAATCCCCCCACTGTGCCCACTCTCACCACCTCCTGGGGTAGGCTATTCCATACATCCACCACCCTTTCTGTAAAAAAAAAAAAACTTCCTCACATATCTCCTTATCCTGCCCCCCTCCAATCTCATACCGTGCCCACTCATTCCGCTACCTCTCATGTACCGAAAGATGTCACCCACTTGTCCTTGTTTATGCCCTTAAAGAGGACCAGTTCTGACCTGATCACCTTTAATGCATATGCAAATCTGAACTGCATTAAAGCTGTGCACTTACTTTTGCCTTTCCTGATGTTCCTTCAGTGCATTTTTATTTTCAAAATTGCTGCAACTCTGCTGTGTTCTAGGGATTGTACCTGTGCTTCTGTATTATTGAGGTGCTGCTGCGTGATGTCAGAGTTGGTCGTGCTGGCAAGTCCCTTACTGCTGAAGTTATATCTGGTTTCGATGGAGCGTCACGGGAAAAGTCAGAAGTCTAATATACCTAGCACATTTTTGGCAGGGTAAAGAATTTCCGGAGAGCAAGTATCATCTTCCTCAGAGTCTGAGGATGAGGAACAAAGCTGGATTTTCAGTCATTTGGGTGTTCATCTGTATATGTTTGAGCCAGAAGCAGATGACAGTGAAGACAGCTCTGATCAGGCAGCGGCATCGATTGAGGAGGATCCCGCAAGGCTCAACAACCTGTCTTGGTAGGTCAGGTTGTGTGGTTTCTAGCAGAGCACATTGCAAATATTAATTATTTTTTGCAGTATGTATGAGGGACATGGGCATTTAGAAAGATTACAAGGGACAGTGAACCCCATGAGGATGGACACATTGAGGACTGTAACTAGTTTCCAGGGCAGTCTGTATGACTGCATATACTGCATATGTCATCTGCCATTCCATAGCAGTTTGAGGTTTCTGTGCCAATTATGGATGTTGAAGACACTCTCAATGTAGAATGCACCTGTCATATCAGGGACTTGACAAGGGATACATCAGTTTGCTTATAGTGGATATCACCCATACTCATTCCCACTTGAGAGTCATTACCATTCTACAGATAGAAGCCCTGTTGTCTTGCAAAATGTCAGCTCCCCTCTATAGGTTTATAGCTATGCATATTGGGCATACATTACATACCCTTATCTGTCCACACCAGTCACCCCAAGTCACACTGCAACGTGTTTGCCCTTGCTCTGCCACCAGTTATTGCTGCTTCCAGGAATGTCCACTGTTCATAGGCATGTTAGTGCCTGAACACTGCTTGTGTACTGTGAGCTTGGGTCAACAACAATCCCATCCCATCCCATCATTTGTGGACTGCTGTGTTGCTCGTTCCCACCATACCCACATGGGAGGGGGGGCGCTTGCTCCAAATTCATTTACCATAGCTGGGCAGTGAATTGAAGAGACACAGCCTGCAGTTTGTGACCATGGATCACCAACAATCCCCACCCCAACATAGGTGCCCCACACTAGGTTGGTGCCTCCCCCCCGAGGGAGTGGTGCTTACCGAAACATCCTCTAATACCACTTGTCTTGTAATTGATTGGACACTACCCACTGATGGACAAGGTGACTTGCCCACAGTCCTCGGCCTAACATGTGGCTGCAGCACCATCTTGGTGCCTTGACCCCCCCCTCTCCCCACCAAGGAGTGGTGCTCAGATCAACATACTCCACTTTCCCTAAGCTTGCAATTGATGGGACACTGCCCACTGATGGACATGGTGGCTTGCCGATAATCCCAAACCCAACATGTGGCTGCAGCACCATCTTGGTACCTTGACCCTCCTCCTTCCCACTACGGAGTGGTGCTCAGACCAGCCTCCTCTACTTCCTCTAGGCTTGCAATCAATGGGGAACTGCCCGCTGAGGGGAAAGGTGGCTTGCCCACAATCCCTGGCCCAACATGTGGCTGCAGCACCATCTTGATGCATTGACCCCCCCAATAGGGAGTGGTGCTCAGACCAACATCCTCCACTTCCTCCTGGCTTGAAATCCATGGGACACTACCCACTGATGGACAAGGTGGCTTGCCAATAATCCCAGGCCCAATATGTGGCTGCAGCACCATCTTGGTGCCTTAACCCCCTCCCTCTGCTAGGGAGTGGTGCTCAGACCAATGTCCTCCACTTCCCCAGGCTTGCAATCGATGGGACACTGCCCCTTGATGGGAAAGGTGGCTTGCCCCCAGTCCCCAGACCAACATGTGGCTGCAGCATCATCTTGGTGCCTTGACCCCCCCAAATAGAGGGGGGTGTTCAGACCAACATCCTCCACTTCCCCCAGGCTTGCAATCCATAGGACCCTACTCGCTGATGGACAAGGTAGCTTGCCCACAATTTCTGGCCCAAAATGTGGCTGCAGCACCATCTTGGTGCCTCGACCCCCCCCCACTAGGGAGTGGTGCTCAAACCAATGTCCTCCACATCCCCATGGCTTGCAATTGATGGGACACTGACCACTGATGGACAAGGTGGCTTGGCAAAAATCTCCGGCCCAACATGTGGCTGCAGCACCATCTTGGTGCCTTGATCCCCCCCACCCTCATAGGGAGTGTTGCTCAGACCAATGTCTTCCATTTCCTCTAGGCTTGCAATCCATTGGACACTGCCCTCTGATGGGCAAGATGGCTTGCCCACAATTGTCGTCCCAACATGAGGGTGCAGCACCATCTTGGTGCCTTGACCCCCCTCTTCCCCCACTGGTGAATGTTACTCAAATTGACATTGTTGAATGACTTTTGTCTGCAAACTGATGGAACATGCAGATCCTGAAGATGGTTCAACCATAATATGTATAACCAATAACTGTGTGCCGTGTCTTATTGTTTGACTTCCTGTCATCCACCCACACTGGGGAGTGCTGCTTCCATGAATTTCACCCTTTGTCTATATGGTTGATGCAGATAGTGTGCTTTCTCTCTATTATGATTGTGGCTCTATAGTTACACCATGTCTGCAGAGATATGCTCGGCACCATGATACTGCATTTGGACAATGTCTTTCACCAGCACACAATGGGGGACAGGTCCTTCCTGAGATATTTTGCATAGTGCCTTGCAATGTCACTGCTCATGAAGTATTTAATGGGAGACAAACCTAACCGAATCGTCATGAACGTGTGACACTAAGACCTTATAGGCAAAGTCCTCTGCACAACCCAGTCAAGTTGGTGTGTGACACTACTTGGCAGTACCACCTCCACATTTTGGAACATTTGTTCCCAACATATGTAAGCAATAATACCTGACAGGGTGGGCATTATTGGGAAATACCGGACCGGCCAGGGGCGTAATGAGGCCCGACGCCGCAGGGCATTATTGTGCTTAGAAAATGGCTCATATGTAGTATTTTTTAATAAAAAAGAATAATTAGGAAGATAATTAAGACACATTTTAAAAATAAACTAAAACTATTTTTTTTTTGTGAAGTAGTTCCTGTGTTGTTCTGCAGTGTCCAATAGAGGGCGTTGCTGATTGGTGGAGCTTGCTTGCTTGGCTGATGTGGATTTGTGCCGCACAGTTTTATGGGACTTGTAGTTGTATGGTCCGATATGACAGTAATGTGGGAGAGTGGAAGAATCAGGTGTCGTTTGAAAAAAAATTAAAAAATCGCAAGACTGTGGCAAGTGAAATGGCAGCTCTTTAGGTTGGTAGGTAACTTTTTTATGTTACAGTCGAAGCTCAGTGAGCAGGGCAGGAGCAGGACTTATGTGAATACCGCCCGTTAGATGGAGTCGGCCAGCCGGGTCAGATCGTTTGTGAGCACGGGGATCGGAAGTCGGGATGGGGGCTTTTTAAATATCTCCGTCGGGTGCAGTTTTCTGGCTGGGGGAGAAGAAGACGGGTTACTTTGTTGTTCCGTTGTTATTTTTGGTTGTTGCTACTTTAGATTTCTTTGTGGGGAGAGGTGGTTTGACTGCTCAAGGGTTGGGCCCTCCCTCAGTCTCTCGCTTAGCGAGGGAAAAAATATGGTGGCTCAACATTTTTTAAAGTGAAACTGGTAGTATCTGGCACTTGTTTTTCAGAGGGCATCTATCAAAAAATAATTGCCCAGCTCTGGGAGCCTGCCAGCCAATCAGATCAGTACAATGTTCTTTGCCATTTTCTAAGATTCCATAATGTATTTTTATAATTTTCCTTTGGTGCACCTGTGGGAATTGTGTTATCATGCTCTCTGCCATGGAATGTTGCTGTTGCCGCAAGATACAGAAGGTCATGAACAAGTTTGCAGAGCACCACCTGGAGGAAGCATACCGTTTTGGGTTTCAGGATGTATGCCTACGTGTCTGAGTCCTGCAGATGGCCTATTATCACTTCCGACAGGAAGATGGTACTTCAGACCCTGTTGATCCCCATAAGTAGGTATCTCACAGTAACTTTAATTGTACATGTTCTCTGTTAATTTCATTTGCAGTGATATATGCGGGTGGCCATGCTGCAAATAGATCACTTGCTAGTGTCTACTTTGTGGACATCACATTGGGGGGGGGAGTTCATGGACATGAAGTCATACAACAATGTGAGGGCCTGTGTGTTGTACAGTGGGTGCAAGTACTGTGTTTGCAGCATGTACTTGCTGTGTGCATGCATACCCTCTATATATTCAGTCGTAACTGAGTGGAGACATTCTGACAGCAGTTCCATGTCAAAGCTGTCTCTCTGTTTTAGCAATCCAATATCTTTGCTACTGGAGCTTTGGCCAAGGAATGCTTCACTACTGTCAGTACTTAATAGGTGTTGAGGTGTTTATTTAATTCATTTTTTGGGACAGGTAAAGGAGGATGCTCACTACTGGCTATTTTCCTCCTCCTCCTCCTTCTCCCAAGGGGAGCATGACACAGATGAATGCCAAGTGACGTTAAGGCAGATTGAGCTATGGGTGATATTTGTAATGAGTATATTACATTTGGTCAGGACAGTGGTGGAATTCCATCACTGCTTTTGAAGTCTGGCATGGGGATTTTACCATCCACATGAACCATCACCAGAACAGGCACATGGGAGCAGAGTTTAACATGTTATCCAAAAGATGGTACTGCTGGAGGCGCACCACTCATGCTGCTCGGCAGTGTCAGTACTGGCATTTTAACAAAGTGGCTGGAGTTGGGGTACAACCTAAGGCCATGTCATAACAGACGCAGAGATGAGGGTGTCAAGAGCCAGTGACAGAGCTGTTGTAGCTCTCTGGTGCTGAGTAGAGGCATGTGAACGAAATCACTCTCCTGAGTTTCAACAAAATCTAAAACATTTATTAACATTTCATATAGTGTTCACAACATATCAACCCACATCAGTTACATTCAATATGTGTCTCATTACTGTCATGTCAGGACACATTGGTTCCATTTAACTTGTTTCCTAGTATTATCACCAGGTACCTAAAGAAACCAGCAGGCACTATCATTTCAGTGATGTCCTTGTTACTGTAGTTCCGGTCAGAATTACTACCTGTCTTAAGTGCTGTGACATAGTGGTTGCACTTCAGTAGTTAGATAGCATTCTAGGTGAGGTCGGTGGGGACTGCATCATGCCATTCTGCCACTCCATCTTCACTGATTGGCATGACATAGTAGAAACAGACTTTTTTTTTAGAGGAATCATCAACTACACTTTGGTTGCCCCCCCCCCCCCCATCTGGAACCGTTTGCCATGTGAATGTCTACTTCCTCACTGCATGACTGCAGAGTCAGGGACATGCACGTTGCCTGTTCTCAACACCACAGGTCCACATCATCACCGTTCCCCTTATGCAGTTGCACATTTCACAGTGCAGTACAATAGTCATACAGTGTTGTGAAGTTGTTTCCACTGTGTTGTGACAGCAGTGTTGTGTGAACACATATAGGAGACACTGCAGCAGGCTATGCAGATGTAGCCATGTGTCCACTATCCACCTGTGGCAATGGAGCATGTTTCACAGTCCGCGGTGTTCTGCAGACCATGGTTGCGAGGCTTTGCGCTTGTCAGTGAGAATGGTCAAAGCAACAATACACGGTAGGCTGGATGGATACACCTGCTTGAGTGACGCAAGCCTTTCTGGCAAAACATCAGTAACAAGATTGATTGCCCAAAGTAAGTGACACTGAACACCCCAGCAGGTCCTGTTCAGTGCCTCACAATTGTTATGTGCACTGTTTATATTAGTAACACCAAATAGTCTGGCACACACAAACCCCATCATAAGATGATCACCTGTGCAAAGTCTTCCAACTTCATATATTTCTTACCAAACTTTAATCAAACACCAGCACATAGCAGAGTCATGATAGATGGACTATGCTATGACTTGATTGTGGATTTTATTATGATGTAGAAAACATAAGGTAAGAATACTTTGGACTGGTGTTCTTTTCGTGAACAAGTTTCAGTGTGTGCCACACTTTTTACTGTAATTGATTTACAATTGTTGGACCATAGCACCAGTGTCCCTGTGTGTAATCAGCTTGGCTTCAATAGTGAGTGTCCTGACTATGCTTGACATCAACTGGCAGTAATGTGATGTATAAACTACTACTGTGTTGTCACGTCTATGCACAATGATATTAAACACATAATTTATTCTGTCTCCTCACAGAGTACCACGTCAAGTGAGCATCAGACTGTAACGCACCGCTTGAATGACCACAGACAGCGCCACACAACTCACCTGCAAATGACTGATTACATCCCTGATATAAAACAACCAGTTAATAGAAAACATTGCCCTTGACTAGTGCTCCTTGTTATCATGAGGCTGCTATATTAACTTCTCTACTTGCCACACACTGATGCCTGCACTTGAGGTGGGTGCACGTTGTTGAGTTCAGTGGTGTTGTCTGTGTTTGTCCAACCTTGTGGTGCATGTTCCAAGCAATTAACATGTACCCTTTTGTCATCAACCGATTGCATGCAGAACAAAGGCTGTCGAGGATAATGACGCACTGTATTTGGGTACTGTGATGTCTAAATCATTGCTCACATGACACGTCACTTGAATTAAAATGCTATTGATGCAGTTGTTGCTTGCTGTGATGATGTACATGTCAGCCTCTGATTTCATATGCTTTTGTGGGTAGTTGATTCACAGAAGTCACGGCATGCTGTTCATCATGGCCACAAATATTTATTTATTTAGTTTTTGTTGACTGGGTAAGTGCACTAGACAAATCCTGCTGATTTTGAGGCACGACCCGGGGGAGGGGGATACAGATGAATGCCAACTGACCTTGAGCCAGATTAAGCTGTTGGTAGTATTTTTTGTGAATGAGGGAAATTTGACCAGAACACCGGGGAGATTCCCCAACTCTTTTCGATAAGTGCCGTGGGATCTTTGACATCCACCTGACCTGCCACCAATCCAGGCAGATGGGACCTCGGTTTAACATCTCATCTGAAAGATGGCACCTCAGAAGTGCAGCACCCCTCTCATGCTGTGCTACGGTGTCAGTACTGGAATATTAACCCAAGTGCCAGATGTGGGAACTGAGCCCACAGCCCTCTGATCTCCTGGCATCAGAGGCGAGTGTGCTACCTACTGAGCCACTGACACTGCAATGTGGATGATACATAACATTTGGAGAAACCCATGACCCAGCATACATGACCCCCTCTTACACTGCCTCCATTGCATCACATCAGGGGTAGCATTGCTCATGTTGAGATGCACAGTGCGTTATGCTATGCAGAAGTGTGTATTCCCAGGTTACCATGGTTCCTTGTTGCAGTCCGCAACTGACCACTTTTGACAACGGGGCACAGTATGTTCACTGTTCACTCATACTGCCACACCTGTCGTTTCTACCCCCACTCAGAATGTGTTGAGTGCACAGTGTTGGCAGCACTCACTCCTAACCATATAATAACAAATTCTTGCTGACTTAGTAACTGATACCCAATACCCAATACCCATGAACTGCACACATTGAACCCATCCCAGGTAATGTAAGTGTTGCATCTCCTTCCAGAAGTACAACCACTTCACCTTCATGGACTATTATCATACAAGTACTGCCAGCTAGGTGATTGCCAGGCTCCATTATTTGTGGATGCTTCAGTACATTTGTCTGAACAATGACAGTTCCTCACAGTCCTGTTACGTGCTGACCATGCTGCATTGGTCAGCCTAGTACAACATACACAGTAAAAAGCATAAAAACACACACTGTCAGGTTGTGCAGCCAATGACAGTAGGTTTCTCACAACATGTCAACAGTTGTTTGCGTTAACCTCAGAGACACAATTGTGTTCATTATGGTGCAGAATACGGATTCCTTGCAAATTCTCAAAGTAACATCAATATGATGAATGACTTTCGTTTTGCCTGTTTCTTGACTTCCATAGGTGCTGAGCGTGAAGCGCTGAGTGTGAGTGACATAATAGGAATATGATTTCTTTGCGACAACTACTTGAGGTCAATGTCCTGGTGTTTCACTACTACGAGCATTCACAAGCAAGTAGATCTCAGTAATGATGATTCGTCACAGTGGTTGAGTTTTCCCACGTCTCACAGTGCAAAAAAGGATTCCGTTCCCTGTTAGTCATGCACCTGTGGAGCAAGATCAAAGTACTTGTTATAGAGGGACAATATTACTGTACAACACAATATTCACAACCACCTCTTCAGAATGAACCTAAGCCTTTGGAAGTCACTGGCACCGTGGCAGTGCTGATACCCTGTGCACTGTAGTGTCACAACCTAAAAATACATACTTGTCTGTCATACGACAGTATCCTTACACATGTCTTGCACCTCCTGTGAAGTGACAACTAACAAGCCATTGGAACCACCCCACAAAGTGTTGCTACTGCATGCTGTTGCACTTCCAGCACTGTAATTGCAGTGTTGGTGTTCAGCTGTCCTTGGTCCCATGTACAGCTGGACACAGTTGACAGTATGCATTTATGGTCATATTTAGTGGTTTGTCCACATGCAGGGTCTTCACCTTCACTGTTATCCGCATGACTAACCATGAACCTCTGGCATGGAAGGCCACGTGCATGTCCATGGTCACTCACTATGCTGTTCTCAGAGGGAGTAACAATAGCAGTCATGGATTATCTTCTGCATGTAGTCATACACAAAGCATTATGCACTGGTGATGCCCTTAGACTTCCACTGCTGTTATGCAATACTCAGACATGTTACAGTTGGATGTGTATCTTGCAAACTGTGTACATAGAAGAGTTGGCTAATACTTTTTTCAGTTGTTTTTTTTACATGAGTTATCGTTACATTGCCTATCAGCAACTAACCAGATGGTGCTGGGGTTGGCTGAGACGCAGTGCCCGGGTTGTGCTTCCAGCATGCGCAGTTCACAGGATAAGAACATACAAGCATAAAGACATAAAGAGTTCACCTCTGAAATAAACACTGGATTCAAATACCCATCACTGCAGTGATGTTTGTCAAATTCAATGCATCGGTTGGCCATGGGTGATGTTACGGACCCAGCATACTACTCAACACATTGCTTCCAGTACCACATAAGTTGTGACATGTCACTAGGTATCTGATTGTCATTGGTTATGCACACCAAATAATTACAATACAGTGATCGAATTCACTGTTTCACTACATAAAAATTGGTTGACTTCCTATGACTCACCATGGATTTCAGCCATGGATGTGCATGTGAAGTACTGCTGTGTGGCACATCACAGTCCTCAAACCTTTGTGTCCATCATCCTCCACTACGCAGCCCCATGGTTGCCCTGGGAATGGCATCCACCAAAATACTGTACTGTGGCATCCTTGCAGTTCAGCAGGTTGTGACCCAGTAATGCTGTACCACACCAGTGAATGGTCCTCTGCCTGTGGTGACTCATTCTGTAAATGGTGATCCTGAGCCTGCTCCCCATGCATGAGTCAAACCTACAACTACCTGGCCATATCTCATATCACCACTGTGCTGTAATCTGTGTGTGGAGGCTGCCTGATGTGTGCAGGCTGAGTTCACTAACAATGCTGTGCACACAGCAGTGATAGTGTATGCAGAACAGCTGCTTGAGTGCACATATACTGTGTGACAAAAGTCACTAATCTCATTCAGAATGGGCATTTTCCAAGTGCTCTGTTAAACTGTTGTTCACAGAACTATTTGTTGTGTCAAAATTGTATAAGTCTCTGCTTGTGACGTGGTGATGCTGTAAACACAATAGGTTTCACAGAAGCACTCACTATCAGTCGTCACTCACCACCCAAGTCACACTCAACCCACTTTGGCTGCACACACCTGGTCGTGGTCCAGACACATGTCATAGCTCAATCCCCTCCTCACCCTCAGCCAGCCCTATGACACCCAGGCTCACTTCCAAACCCAGGTCATTGGCATCGCAAGCGGTAGCCCCACTGCGGCACCAGCCGGCTGGCCAGCTTTTTTTAGTAGAGAAATTTAAACATAGCTGTACTTCTGATTTACAATATATGAATTAATAGTGCTGGTAGTCTTGTATTTGTATGCGTGAACCCTTCTACTTGCATTCAAATTCATGTTTATTAAGACATCTTTTGGGGATTTGTTTTTTTTTTCAAACATGCGTGAATGATTTTTAATACTTGTGTGACCTTGTTTGTCGTCTTCTTGCCAGAAAGCGCTTGGAAATAAGACAGACATTTTTATGAGGTTTATCCAGGATAAATAAAATGATTAAAAATAATCCTAAACTCAAATATCATATATGGAGACAACTACAGACTGATGAATAGATGAGCAGGCTGACAGACGTTTATGACAGAAAGAGACAAATACATTTTATTAAAGTTCTTACTATTACCCATAGTTATAGGCAGCATGCACCTAGACAGCAGTTTTGCTACTTTGCGAGTGTTCATGTGATAGCACCCTTATTTCTGAGCTTATTCTGTTATGATTTAATACCTGGCTAGCTATCATAATTGCACCTGGTGGGTGGGGGACTTTTAATTTGACAGTTACTGGACTGCAGTGTACTGGTTGCTAAAGGGTCCCACGAATGTTATTAGTTTGAACTGATACAGTTCAAACCAGAAAAGGTTGCAGGGTTAAATCTCAGTCTGCTGCTGAAACAAAAAGAGCAGTAACAGAAATTGCCTGTAGTGATTGCGAGATGAGGACAATCCACTTCTTGGCTGACATTTAGCTGGCAAAAAGTCAGCCGTTGCCATTACAAGTGAAGTTGCTCACTGACCTGACACGCACCTTACTGCATCTGTAATTACAGCACTATCTAAGCAGTCGGGTGTGTGGGCTTTCTCTGCCTTCTTTGTTTTGGAAAATTAGCCATTATCTCTAATTATGTAGATTTTTGTGAGTGTATGTTTATGTGTGTTCCTGAGTAGGAAACATTCAGTTGCATGAGGGCTGGGCTGGCTGTTCTAACAGAACAAGCATTTGTCAGTGCCGAGCATTCACTTGCAGGTATTTGCAGTGATGTTTGGTACTGGTACTGGCTTCAGAGGAGAGAGAGAGGAAGCAGGAGTGAGAGTTGGGTGTGCTGCTTGGTGAAAGCTGCACCATAAATGATCCCAGGACTGATCCCTAAGGTACCCGTTGTTCACCCCCCTCTCCCCAGATTGGATCCCATTACCACCACCGCTGTCTGCCTCCTGTTCGTCAGTCAGTTTCTAACCCAGTTTATTAGCTTGTACCCCGCAGCCAGACTACCCATCTTGTGGAGGAGCCTGCAAAGTATTGAAACAGGCTGGGCTTTGTCTGGGGGCATGGCCAGAGACACCTGGACAACAATAGGGACCCAGGTAGGACTGTCCAGAAGGGGTTGGGGGGAGGATAGGGTTCCCAGGGGGGAGGGAGCTTGCGGTGAGGGACAGGGTGGAGCCAGACCCCTTAAGAGGGGCTGCACAGGAGGAATTCTTCCCCATCCCTCCTTGTCCAAAGTTGCAAGCAGAATAAGGAAACCAGGATCAGCACAGACCAACTGCACCAGAGGTAAGGCTTGGTCTGGGGCCTAGAGGCCGCATGGCCTAAGATAGGCATGTTGGAGCTGGTGGCTTCCATCTTGCTGGTTTAGGGCAGTGTAACAAACTGTACTGATGTTGGGGAATGAGGTAATTTAGCAGCTTAGTCATTACTGCTCTCCTCTGTAGTATTCATAAATAGGGTTACCACCTTTTAGGAAGCCCAAAGTGGGACATTTATGACCAAAACATGATTGATTGCAGGACAATATGTAATCTCAATCAATGCAACAGACTTGTTGTTTTCTCTAAATAATCAGAATTAAGACTATGTGTTGTAGTTTTTAGCATGGATCAGCAAACTAGAGGTAAGGGCTGGGAGAGGGCCTGCAGCTGCATGGCTGGGGAAGGGGAGACCAAGCTTTGTCCTAGGTCTGAGATGCCTTGTAGGCCCCTCCAGCAGCTCAGCTGGAAGAAAGAAGCAAATGGTTGTTGTGAGGTATTTGAAAGTCAAAAGAATTTAACATTTACATACAGCACTAATGTTTGTGATCATTACACATACCTCTACTGAAAGCTACAGAAGGTAAAATATATATATAAAGAAAACAAAGCCTCCACCTATGTTAAAATTGTGATTCTCTGTTAAAAGTTATGGATGCAGTTAACTTTGGCTGATAAAGAAGGTCAATACTAGTATCAAATGCTTTCTGTTGTTTTGATGCATATAACAAAAAAACTCCCAGTGGGGAAAGTAGTAGAAGAGACTAGAATCTCATCAGGGGAAATTTGCTATTTAGGATATTAATCACTTTGTGGTCCTGGTTGCCACAAGAAACACAGATGCTTTACAGGACTGGCTACTGTTGCTGATTATTTAATTACAGGAAAGAATGGGGTGCGGGCAGCCTGGAGGCTGGATAGCCGGGCGGTTTATCTAAATAATCAGAATTAGGACTGTGTTGTAGTTTTTTAGCTGTTTCTAGTGTTTCTTATCAATTTAAGGTAATTTAGTTAGGTATTTTATTGTCATAGCACCAACAGCAAACAAGAGGTAAGGGCTTGGATTGGATCTGTAGGCCGCATGGCCTGGTGGGGGATCAGGCCTAGAGCCTAGGTCTGGGATACCTTGCAGGCCCCTCCAGCTGGCCAGCTGTAAGAAGAAAGCAAGTTGTTTATTGTGAGATATTAAGGGTAAAAGTTCACTGGACTACCACTTTTAGAATCAAACAATTCATATGCTGGCTGCAGCCTAGAGGTGGGGTAATTGGCGTTATGGGTAGTTGCTGTACCCATACCTGGGCACAGACTTAGGGGTTTCTCAGAGTTTAATGGTTGATACAAAAAAAAAATTTGCTTGCTTCTCTGGGGAACTTGGGCATGCAGTATACTGGGGATTGAGTCCCACTACCTTCACTTGCATGGGGTGTGACCGGGGGCAGGTCCCTTGTCCCATCGCCCCAGCCATTTCGGAGATTCCCATTCTGAGCCAGGCTAGCCACCCTGGGGTGGATCAGAGGCCCCAGGGCCAGAAGGGCTGGCAGTGTAGCCTAAAGGTTAGTGTAACGAGCTGTGAATGGGCTTGGTACATCCATCAAACCAGACCTGGGTTTGATCCTCACAACCATCATTTGCATACTGTGTGACTTTGAGCAAGGCACTTAACTGCAGGAAACAAAGGGCTGTCAAAAGGTATTTTCTGTAGAGGTGCAATTGACTACCACTTCAAGAAAAAGGGCAAGCCATGTGGTGGCCCTGTAGTCAAGAGTCTTTGGCTCGATGTGCAGTTGCTGTAACTTAACTGTGGATTAAAAATAAAGAAACCTCTTTTGTTTTGCTTTCTTGGGAACTGTTGGCATTGGGAGGAAGAATAAACAGGATCAGGGCCTCGGGGCTTCAAACCTGGGTTGGATTCCCACAGCCACCACGTGCAGGCCGGGCGACCTTGAATCCCTTCCCCACAATCAAGTCAGGTTGCTGGTAGAGGGCCTCCAGAGTTGAGATCTACCAGGAAGCTGCAGTAGGGTGCAGTGGTTAAAATGTTCTGAGCTGCAAACTGGGAGACCGGGGTTTGAATCTCACAGTCCTCACTTATAGCAGCCATCCAACTATTCAGGGGTGGGGTGGATGCTGGCCTACCCGCAGCATGGGGGACATCTTTCCAGCTGGGCAGGTAGGCCCTGCAGCGGTCGCATGGCCTGACCTAATGCCTTAGGTTCATTTCTCCAGGGGTGACTGGGTGTTGCTATCTGGCCCAGCCACACACACACAAAAAAACAAAAAAAATGCTTCTCCTCCTCCTCCCAGGACACGAGAGGCTTACCTGAGTAGCCACCACCTCCAGAGTCTTCCAGAGGGCCTGCCAGCACTGCTGCAAGCGAGCTTGAAGACAGCCCTCGGGGTTGGGTCAGACAGCCAGAGACTGGAAGGGGCCTCTGGCAGAAATCTCGGGTCTATCAGGTGTGGAGCAGAAGCTTGATCAGCTGCTAGAATTACTGGTGGACCAGAATAAGGCTCAGCCAGGAGTGGCCCAAATGGCCTTGGCCATAGTAGGGATCAGGGATGCTGGGGCAGGAGTGGCATCAGTGCCACCACCAATACCAGAGCAGCAAGGGTAAGTGAGCTTCCTATTCCTGGCAGAGCGCATTGGGTCACACTTGCCAGACAAGATGAGGCAACAAATCAGTAACGGGGATACGTTGACATCTTTGCTCTTCTGAATCGGCCAAAAGAGATGGAAAAAGAGAAAAATGACAAGGATGGGAACGACGTGGTCGAACAGAAGTGGAAAGCAACTGTGTGGAGGACATGGGAGAACTGGGCCGCAGGGTTCTCAATCTATGCAGGATTCTCACCCAGAGCAGCCTGGGGAAAGCTGATGGGCCATGAGTCTACTTCAACAGAATAATAACCATGCATGCTAGTAAACTGGGAGGGGAAGGTGATTGGAATATGAAGAGGAATATCGGAGGAGAAAACAGATGGACGCAGCACAATTGTGGGCAGTCTTGGATCTCCCACTGCTGTAGATGATAGATTTGAGAGGAGGGGTTCAACACACAGACAGTGGTTTTCCGGTGAGGCACCCCCATCACCGAAAAAAGGTTATCAATGGGGTAATGGGGGAAGGGGGGGCAGGAGAGGGCATTGTTCTAGCTACAATCAAGGGTCATGCAAGACCGAGCATTGTAGATACAGACACGAGTGTATGGTGTGCAGGAACCCATACTCGTTTCAACAGTGTGGGAAGGCAGTAGAGGTGGGGGCAGGGAAGGCAAAGAATCTTCGTCCTTTTCAGAAGGAAGGGAAAAAGGCTGCCAACACCGGTCAAGGCCGAAAATATTGAAGGGTGGTTGGTCAATTACCCAGACATGGAGGCCACTCACTCTTTGGCAAAAGGTTTCAAGGAGGGTTTCATATACCTTTCCACGGCCAAGGAGGGCTTACGAGGCTGACAATCTGCATTCTGCCCAAGAGTGGCTGGAGGTCGTGTGGGGCAAGCTACGGAAGGAGCTGGAAGTGCATTGGATCAGCAGCCCCTTCTCTTCTCCCCCTTGCTCATGGTTTAGGGTATTGCCCATTGGCCTAGTCCCCAAGAAGGTGCCAGCTGAGTTCCGAATGATAACCCACCTGTCATACCCAGAGGGGATTCAGTCCATGGAGGTGGTGCACCAGGGGGCATTGCTGGAGAAGACTGATATAGAATCAGTATTCCGTCTGTTGCCGGTGTTCCCAGCAGATAGGGAGCTTCTGGGCATGAAGTTTGACGGGTACTACTATATGGACAACTGCATTTCCTTGGGGTGTGCAGTGGCTTCTGCAATTTATGAGCAATTCAGCACATTTCTGTATGGGGCCACAGCACAGAAAGCCAAAGTCAATCACATGGTTCATTATTTGAATGACTTTCTGTTTGTGGGGAAGGCCAGCTTGGGGCAATGCACGCATATCATAACGGCATTCCACGAGGTGTGCGCCAAGCTGGGTGTACCTTTGGCACAGGACAAGACAGAAGCGCCATGCACAAGGCTTTCCTTCCTTGGGATTGAGATTGACACAAGGGAGCAAGTATTCAGGCTCCCCCAAGAGGAGCTAGCGGCCTTGCACACCCGGTTGGACACTGTGATGAGGGCACATGAAGTCACATTATGAGAGCTCCAGCAACTAGTAGGCCATCTCAGTTTCACTTGCCGGGTAATGCCCATGGGCAGGACATTTATGAGGCACCTGGCGGGCGTTGGGGATGGCTGTACAAAATTGCACCAAAGAATCTGGGTCACAGCGGCAATGCGGGTGGACCTGGGCATTTAGCAGACATTTCTGCAGTGCTTCAATGAGGTGTTGATGTGGCCGGTCCTGGTGTCCAGTGAAGCATCGGAACTCTTCACAGCTGCCTAGGGGAGGGGAGCTTGGGCTGTGGGGTGTACTTACAAGGAAAATGGTTTGCTGGGCAGTGGCCTTCAGAGTGGATTACATGAGGCATCACGAGGCAGATAATGGTGATGGAATTATTCCCCATCATTATGGCATTGGTGGTCTGGGGGGATGTGCTGCGGGACAAGCACTTCACATTCAAGTCTGACAACACTGGAGTGGTGTATACCATAAACAAACAGTTGGGGGGCAAGGACCTGATGGGCAACCTCATGCTGGTGTTTGTCCTCAAGTGTTTGATGTTAAATATTACCTTTAGGGCTGTGCATGTACCAGGTATTGAAAATGGCATTGCTGATGCTCTTTCTTGTTTGCTGTGGCAGAGGTTCCAGGAATTGGCACTAGTGGCAGACCAATATCCCAGGGAAGTCCTGCTATACCTATGGGAATTGATAACGCAGAGGTCTGGGAGTTGATTGAGAAGGCCCTTGCACCTAGGACGCATATAGCATACCAGAGGGGAGTCAACTGTTTTCTGGAAGTGCAATATGCACAAGGGTGGGCAATGACATGTCTGATCCCAGTTGAACAGCTGTATGAATATGTACTGATCAAAAAATGGGAAGGGGTCACCCGGGCAACAGTCGAACAGCACATTGTTGGCATTGTCTGGTTCCAAAAGGCCAGAGGCTTCTCCAACTCTAAAAGGGCATTTTCCCTTCGGAAGATGCTGGGAGGTTGGGCACGGGAACCTGAGGGGGATGGCCAACAGACACCCTTTCACCCCTGCCATATTCAGGCTGATCTGGGAAGAGTTGCCCAAGGTATGCGCATCCACTGATGAGACAAGACTGTTTCAGATAGCATATCTGGTAGCATTTTGTGGGGCATTTCAGATGTCAGAGCTCGCGCAGCCCAGCAAGGCTACGGGGAGACCAGTAGTGCTGGCAGAGGCAGACATGGTGGTCAAAATGTCTGGAGTCTTTGTCCACATTTAGAAGAGCAAGACCAACCATGGGTGGTGGTGCTGGCTAGCAGTGCCCCATGGATTCCAGTGGGATGTGAGAGCAGGGGTACAGGATTATGTAACTCGGCTCCCGGCATTGGGGGGACCTTCTTTCCATCACGGAGGGGGTGGCCCTTTAACAGTGTATTAGTTTTGGCATGTGTTGCAAAAGTCCTTGCGATAGTTGGGCATCCCGGCAGAACACTACAACACACACCCTTTTAGGATTGGAGCAACATCACATGCAAGGCTGAGGGCTTATCAGATGGGACAATACGGGCATTGGGTAGTTGGAAGTCATAGGCTTTTGAAAGATACATAAGACTGCACATGTTATAACTCTCTTTTGCTTTGTTTGGACAGGTGTTGCAGCCCAAGTAGAGCAGGTCTGACTTTGTGGCCACTCATACATCCATTGGGTGGCCCGCAGGGTGAGGCAGTATTCCGTAGGAGAGAACTTGTTCCTAGCACCCGAGAGGGCAGAGGTGCATTAGCTGGGATGATGTGGGATGCTATGGATTGAGTTAATCACAATACTGCAAGCAAAGGCCCAAGAGAGGTTGTAACCAAGTGTTTTAGTCATCCATTTGGGGGAAAATGATTTATGGGTTGTGTATTGGAGGGAGCTTAAGGAGAAGATCAGGCAGGACATGGTAAGATTGAAGCTATGATGGCCCCAGGTGCATATAATCTGGTCCGATATGGTGCAGTGACAGCAGTGGCAGCACACCTGGAACATTAGGGCAATAGAGAAGGTGTGAAGGCTACAGAAAGTGGTCATGAGATCAGTTATGGACTCCGTGGGTGGGTTCATAGCAGCGCATTTGGGGGTGCCTATGAAAAAGCCTGATCTGTATAGAACAGATGGTGTACCTTTAACAGAAAAAGGACCAGACCTGTTTTTGAATGACATACAATGGTACAATGGGCAGTGGTGAGAGTATTAGCGTGAGGTGCTTGTGGGGAGGGGGCTGAGTTGGTGCGGACTCACCTTGTGGTGGCTTGGTAGTCTTGGAATGCTGTGGAGGGGGTAACAGGGGATCACGTGTCTTGACCAGTCAGATCTCCCTGTGGCTGACAGGAGGGCGGGCCTGATGGATGGAGTCCAGAGGGCACCCTCTTCAGGCAGTGTCACATGGTATGGCAGTTCTTCTGCGGGAGGAGCTAGCCGCAACTGGTCATAGAGCCATTCCTCATGCCCCAGAGGCTGTTGTCCCTCGCGGGGTCCTGGTTGATGGTGAGATGGCCCTCTCCTGGGAGAGAGGGTTGACCATCAGCGGTCTAGTCTCAAGGGGCAGCTAGATTCCTTCCAAGGCTACCTAGCTGTGCACAGCACACTGAAGCATATGTATATATGAAAATTGGTTTTAATAATAAACACATGACTGTGGCCATTTCTCCAAAGCCCGTTGTTGTGTCAGTTTGTTCAGATGAAGAAGGCCTATGCCCTCAAAAGACAATGGAGGAGCCTGCAAGGTATCAAAGCAGGTGGGGCTTTGTCTGGGAGCATGGCCAGAGACACCTGGACAACAATAGGGACCCAGGTAGGACTGCCCAGAAGGGGCTGGGGGGAGGATAGGGTTCCCAGGGAGAAGGGAGCTTGCAGCCAGGGACAGGGAGGAGCCATGCCCCTTAAGAGGGACTGCACAGGAGGAATTCTTCCTCATTCCTCCTTGTTTCTGGTCACATGCCACCCAAACCTCACCCTCGTAAAAGCAGGGGGAAGCATGGGAGGGATAGAGAACTTGCTGTCCCACTAAAGGGGATTGCCTTAGGGGTTAGGAAGGAATTTCCTATTTTTTCCCACCAGGTTTTCCAGGTTTTTGCCTTCTCCAGCAAGGAGGGAGTCATTTTAGGTAGAGTAGGCTAGGGAGTAGATAGATAGGTGTCACAGTCATGAACCTTTGTAAGTGGTGGCTTGGTAGTCTTGGAATGTTATGGAGGGAGTAACAGGGGATCACGTGTCTTGACCAGCCAGATCTCTCTGTGCCTGACAGGAGGGCGGGCCTGACAGATGGAGTCTGGAGGGCACCCTCTTCTGGCACTGTCAAGCAGTATGGCAGAACCTCTGTGGGAAGAGCTAGCCACAGCCAGTCATAGAGCTATCCCTCATGCCCCGGAGACTGTTGCCACTCGCGGGGCCCTGGTTGACAGTAAGGTGGCCCTCTCCTAGGAGGTAGGGTCAACCCTCAGTGATCTAGTCTCCATAGGTAGCTAGATTCCTTCCAAGGCCACCTAGTTGTGCACATCACGCTGAGGTATATATATATATATATATACTGAATGGCCCAGATATTCAAAAGGGTTGCGCCATGCGCAATAGGGTCTTACGCAGAAGTCCAAAGTGCACTATTCTGGTATTCAGCAGGAGGCAGTTGCACCACCGAAAAACATGCTGAGCAACAGCACAATGCAAATGACGGCATGCGCAACAGAAGGGGGTGGATCCATGCATAAAGAGCGCAATGCGATATCCAAAGACTTGCACAATGCGCAACAGCGGAACAGCCGGAAGTTGCGCACCAGCAGAAATGAGCCAAAATAAAAAGGCTCAAGGAACAGGCGCAAGAACACCACAGGGATGCCAAGTGGGGAAGAGAGAGACAGAAAGACAGTCAGTGACAGGCCAGGGCAGGCAAGGGAAGCAGTGTGGGCCATAGGCTGCATAGGTCAGCGGGGGGGTGCCCGGTGCAGTGGAAGTAGCAGTCAGGACAGTGGGGGTAACAGAGCAACATCAGCCGGGGGGGTCACAAGCCAGGGAGATGGACAGTGGCAGCTCCACATGGAAGCTGTAATGAGAGGGTGAGAATGCAAGGTGCAGGGGGACGTGGCCGTGGAGGGGCCCATCGTCGGTACGCCCCCAACAGGCAGTACTGTGCCCGCATCAGCTATGAGCTGTACACAGATGTAGAGATCGTGGGCCGGTACCGCCTGAACAGGGCAATACTGAGGCGGCTCTGTGAGCTGTGCAGTGATGTGATGCAGGCACCCTCACGACAGAGTCATGCTCTGTCAGTGGAGACCAAGGTGACAGCCTGCATGTGCTTGCTCACCACGGGCACCTTCCAGAGGCCAACAGGGGACACCACAGGCATCACACAGTTGGCCACGTCACGCATCCTCACCCAATTCCTCAGCGCACTGCTGCCACATGCTGAGGAGCACATCCATTTCTCCAGCACCACGGCAGAGCGTACAGCAAACATGCAGGCATTCCACAGGGTAGCACATATGCCTGGCATGCTAGGGGCCATAGACTGCACCCATGTGGTCATTCACACACCACCTGACCCCGATGGGGCCACATATAGGAATAGAAAGGGTTTCCCCAGTGTCAACTGCCAGGTGGTGTGTGATGCCACTGGGTGTATAGTCAATGTCTGTGCCACACACCCTGGCGGAGCACATGATGCCTTCATATGGCATCAGTCCACACTGTGCCATCGATTCAAGAGTGGGGACATCCCCACAGGCCATCTAGTGGGTGAGTACGCATGTAGGGAATGCAAACTCAGGGCAAGGGTGGGAATGCCACAGGTGCCATGGTAGTGGCACACAGGGATATGGGCAATATGGACCTGAACATGAGACTGATCTCCACTATCTCCACACAGGTGACAGCGGATACTCACTCTGTCCCTGGCTGCTCACACCGTACTGGTGCCCCATCACCCCATCGCAGCAACGCTATAATGAGGCACATGCCGCAACATGCAACATCATCGAGTGGGTATTTGGGATGCTCAAGGCATGCTTCCGATGCCTAGACACCACCGGCGGTGCCCTACAGTACAGCCCCTCAAAGGCTTGTGGGGTATTCCTGGCCTGTTGTATCCTGCACAACATGGCCAATGACTGTGGGATAGCCATACAGGTTGAAGAGGGGGACAGCGATGGGGACGACAGCGGCGCCGGTGTTGATGGTGATGAGCAGCCCCCCCTTGGACGGTGGGACCCCCAACTGATCCGGTAGGCCCAGCTGCACCGGGACACCATCACGGAGGTGCATTTTGCACAACACAGGTAAGTCAAGGGGCCATGTGCAGACAACACTGTCCTGGCGCAACCCAGAGGCACACAGAGTAACACTCGGGGTGCCTGACAGAAAGGGGGGTTGAAGGGACCAGGCACACCAACACACCATCAGGAAGGGGCGAACAGTCAAATGGAGACACACACACACAAACACACCAGGCACAAAGCGTACATGGGCAGGTGCACAGCACAGCAGGAACAGACATGGCAAACACACCGAAACACAGACCACACCCACCACCTGTACTTGTCAAGCACGTGTGTCAGATGCTGGGCACCCTTGCACCTTGGTGTACAGTACAATGCAGGCATCATCATGCACATGCACCTGTGGACAGTGGTTGGGATGGTGTGCAGGTGGTCCGTATGTCGGCGTGATGGGCAGGGCACCCACCAGTGCACTGCCCACCATGCCTCACAGTGCACACAGGGCAGCACCAGACAGGGCCCGCACTGGGAGACAGGTCAGTCATGTTGCACCGTTCCACAGCCACCGCAGATGCGTGGGCGGCCCCGCCATGACCCAACAGCACCGGCAGGCTGAGCAGGGGCCACATGGGGTGGCACCGATGGACCACCAGGGGTCCCACTGCGCGATCGCAACCTTGTCCGCAGTGGGGTCTGTAGGATGCCAAACATACCTGCACCAGGGGTGCTTGAGATGTCCACAGCAGAACCCGGTGTTGACAGGCTTGGCATCGCACGACGCCAGGAATGGGGAGTGGAGAGCGTACTGTGTGGGGTACGTGGTACAGGAGCACCTGCATGTGTGCCCAATACAGCCACGACAGCGATCAATGCCTGGGTCTGCCTGTCAATGACGGCGGTCACATCCATCCACATGTGGACCATCTCTGCACTGTCCAGAGCACATTCCCTGCTGTGCCGCTCCACAGCTGCACACAGTGCCTCCACAGATGTTGCAACCCGCCTTTGCTGCTGTACTGATTCCCACAGCAGGTGGGTGTGCTCTTCAAGTGGGTACTCTGCCACAACAGCATCCTGTCCCCCAGGGTGTGGAAGGTCCTGATGCTCAACACCCCTTGAGGGTGGGCGCTGTTCACCAGGACCAGGAATGGGCATATCAAAGGGCAGCGGGCATGTGCCACCACTGGACACTGTACCCCCAGACCTGGTGGGTGACTGATGCTGCTGCCCCTCAAACCGCTGTGCCCCAGGGACCACTCATTCCACTGCTGTGGCTGCAACAGTGCCAGACACCTGCACAGCCACTGGTGCTGCCCCACCAGTGGTGACAGGCACAGCCTGGGACTGTGCCGACATGCTGGCACACATGTTGGAACCAGCTAGGCCCAGGGGCACATGCTGGCCTGCTGTGTGTCCGTCATGGGACACACACATGTCACTGCCCATTGCAGTCCTTGCATCATCAATGGTGCAGGTACATGCTACAGCCACAGTCACAGTGTGCTGGCATGCTTGCATGCCAGACTGCTGAGACACAGGCTGTGCACCCCCCACACCAGACTCACCGACACCAGAGTTGGCAGCCCAGCGTGCATGTTGGTGCAGAGCATGCTGGCTGGCGACAGAGGTGGATGGACCCTCCTCCATGTCCAGCAGGTCATCCTCACTGCCTGGACCCACCACCACCATCCCCTGAAGATGAACAGGATCTGTAACAGAAAGAGAGGACATGTGAGTGCATGAACAACCTCCCCCCCCAACACCACCACCATGTCATACCGTACAGTAATGGGCTTCCACCTGTCTGGAATCCACCTCATGGTACGCCCTCAATAGCATTGCGCTGCATTGATGCAGCCAGTCGGTCCTCAGCCAGGGTCAGCTCCACCACCGCTGGCTGGACCCCGCCAGTGCCAGCACATGCCGCCCTGAGGGCTGCGACCTTCTCCTTCACCCTCCTGCGGTCTGTCCCAATCTTCTTTTTGCATTCCTGCACGGGGTGCTGGTGGCTTCTGTGCAGGTTCACTGCCTGAGCTACGCCCTCCCATGCAGCCGCACAGCCCTGAGGGGTGCCCCACCATCCACTCAGTAGTGACTCCTCCTCCAGGTAGGCCTGGAAGAGGGCCTCTGTCTCTGCCGTGATGAAGTTGGGCCTCCTCCTCCTTCGCCCACCATCCTCACCCTCACCTTGGCTCTGCTCGGTCATGGCGATCTGTATGGGTGGAAGTGGACACCTGTCACTGTGCAGTCTACAGCGCTATCCCATGCCCATTGACCAGAACATCCCACAGCATGCAACCCACCTCTCACCTGCAGTAACTGAATCTGGCCAGCGCAGCCAAATGTCGCACTTTTATAGCGCAATGCATGCAAATTAGGAGTGGAGCAACTGTAATGAGATGCAAATCGTGCCACTGTGCCTTTGAATGGCTGATCAGATGATTTGCATGTGTCGGCTGAATATCACGCTATTGCGCTTTTTGCAAGATGGTTGAACTGGCTGAGCCAATGGCGCAGATCTGTGACTGTGTGATACACTACATTGCGCATGCCCATGTAGCTTATGCAGGCATCTGCCGCGCTGATGACGTGCTGTGCGTGATCGGCAGTTCAGGCCATGGCCACCATTGTGCCAGTGGCGCTACAGCAATGGGCACCATATGGCTCTGTGGCACTACTGCTCAATAGTCCACTGTGGCATTGGCACGCAGGTGGTCAGTCATGCAGGATGTGTAGACGTCATATGGTGCTGTGCGTGGCCTTACGTCATAGGCCCCTGACCTGGTGTCCGACCTTTGCCCCCTAGCGCCGTTCAGCTGCCATGTGTACGGCCCTATTGCGCTGTCTGGTGACAGCACTATGTGAACCGACGGCGCTGTACGAACAGCGTGATTGGGACCTATGGTGGTCTATTGTGAAACATTTCCACGTGGGGTTGCCGTGCTGCGGGGTGCCATATTGCCTGCTGTATAGTTAGAACAATGGCATGCAGGAGGGCACTCCAATGGAGCCTGGTGGAGGTGGCCAACCTGGTGGCCCTGGTAGAGCCCCACTATGGGGCACTGTATGGGGAGGAGCCCCTCACCATGGTTCGAACCCAGGTCTGGCTGCAAGTGGCCAATGACCTGGAGGGGCTCACAGGGCGGCGCTGGTCTGCCGAGCAGTGCCAGCACAGGTACACTGACCTCCGCAGGAGGGAGCCGGAGTTGCTACGCAGACCACGGGCCACATGCCAGGAGGGGCGTAGTGCCTAGGCCAGGTGGGTGTACCATCTATGCACCTGTATTCTCCGTAGGGGTGTGCTTGTGTTTTGGTGGCTGTGCATGGGTGATGGCTCTGCCATGGTTGGCTGTGTCAGTGTGTGCAGGTGTGAGATGCATGGGTCTGGCTGTGTGGGCAGGCACACTCACTGGGGCAGGGGGCAGTCTGCTTTGGAGTCACACTGATGTTTTTCTCAACATTTGTCTCCCACAGGCCGGGCCGAGAGGATGCAGGCACTGGATGAGGAGGGCCGTGGCAGGGCCCCGGTGGCGGTCGGTGGTGCTGTGAGGGGTGGGCCACAGCAGCAGCAGCAGCAGCCACAGCTGCTTGCGGAGTGTGAGTATCATTACATCATGGATGCTATTGCATGCTGGAGGGGGTGGGCATGACCACCAGCCATGCACAACACAACCATGCACGACACAGGTGACATTCATCACTGTCCAGTGTCACTGCACATCTGTGTGTGCGTCACTGGTGGTCCATGCATGCACTGGGCACATGGCTGTGGAACTGGCATCACACCACATTGCCACGTCACTTGACAGCCTTGTTTGTGCTGTGATGGACATGGGCAGTGTGTGTGTGCAGTGGTGCACATAGTTGGTGCCGCCTGTTTGTCATGTGCATGGTCACTGTGGGTGGGTGCATACCATCACAGGTGCGGGACATTGGGCTATATGGCTTGCAGGTTGGGTGGTGTTCAGGGTTGTGATCAGTCACAGCCATTGACTGTGTTCCCTTTTCCTAGGCCTCATTGTGCTCCACAGAAGTGAGCGGGCACTGCACCAGCTAACCCGGGTGTCCCTGGAAAACCAGAACATCCTCCAGGATATACAGTGCCATGGGCTATGGAGGAGGCACAGCCAAGCAAGGCGGCACCAGGCAGTGGAGGACCAGCCTGCTAGGCTTTAGGCCAGCTTCCCTTCCCACCTCATCCCTCCCACCCCTGCCTTCCCTCTCCAAGTTGTTCATCCCTACCCTTGCCCACCCCCTTGTACTTACCCCCTCTTGTAAATAGTTTTGTTGTTGTTCATTTTGTACTTTACATTTTCTAATATATATATATATATATTTTGATATGAATACTGTGTTGGTCTCTGATTTGCAGCTGGCTATGGTTGCTCAGTTGCAGTGGTGTGCATGCCATCTGGGGTGGTATGGTCCTGGTGTGTATGTGTGTGTGTGTGTGTGTGTGCATGGGGAGGTGTCCCAGTGTGGCAGTGACTTTCTGTTGGTCTTGCCATCTGCTGCCATCCACTGCTGGGTGCACAGGTGGGTCTGGCTTATGGTTCTCTGCTACGAGGTTGGCGTGTGCCGGGGGGGATGCATGGTGTTTCCTGCAGTGCCAGTCACTGCACATGGGTGGTGTCTTGGGGTCATGGTGCAGGGTGTGCTGTGCATATGGGGGGGCTGATGTGCACTGTGGTTGTCAACCCCCTGTGTGTGGCAGTCTCCACCTGCCAGTGGTTGTGCTGGGGCATCATGGCCCTGCTGTGCTTTGTTGGCTTGTCCCCATGGGCCAGTAGATTATCCGTCCCACCCCCAGTGATGCTGTGCTTGGGGTGTGCAGGTGTCTTGTTGGTTCTGCAGTGTGTTCCTGTGCCCATGTGTGGCATGGCTGGCGGTGGGCCCCAGCCTGCCTCCCTGGTTGTGCAGTTCCATTGCTCTGCTGGGGTTGGGGGGGGCTCTGCTTGCGCTATAGTACCTCTGGATTGCTCAGCTGGGCTAGCCTTGTTGCGCTATGGCGCAACCCTTCTGCTCAGCTTCCCCTTCCTGGTTGCACTATGGTGCAGTTTGTGCGATATTCAGACGTTGGCTGCTTGCGCAATTTGTTTTACTCCATGTTTGAATATCGCATCTGTTGCGCATATGCGCAATTGACTTGTGCTTGCTTCTGCTGTTGTGCACATTTTGGGTGCAGTTTGAATATCTGGGCCTATATATATTTTAAAATTTCTACTTCAGTTGGCATTGACAACATTCCCCTTATCTTTATAAAGAGTTTGGCAGCTGAGTTGGTTGATATCCTTACCTTTCTTTTTAATAATTCTTTACAACAAGGTATCGTACCTATGGATTGTAAATCAGCTACGGTTATACCCATTCACAAAAACGGGTCAAAGTTTCTTGCCAAACAGTATAGACCTATTAGTCTTACTCCTAGCATTGGAAAAATTATGGAAAAACTCATTTTGCATAAACTTGAAAATCATTTTCAAAGCTCTATAAACATAGATATTTTTCAGTATGGTTTTTGCAAGGGACGATCATGTCAGGAAAATTTAGTGAATTTTTTTGAACCAGTAAGCCAGGCTTTGGATGCTGGGTTTCCAGTTGATGTGGTTTTCCTGGACTTTGAAAAGGCTTTTGATTCTGTTTCACATAAAACAATAATAGAATGCCTATATAACCAAGACATATGCATAAATATAATAAAATGGGCTGTATCATGGTTACTAGTAAGAAAACAGCAAGTTTCCATCAGAGGTTATGCTTCTGATTGGAGTAATGTGACGAGTGGAGTACCCCAGGGCTCAGTGCTGGGACCTTTATTGTTTAATTTAGTGGTCGCCAGCATGTCTACATCAAATGGTGTGTGGATAAATAAGTATGCTGATGATGTTAAACTGGGCTGCATTGTTAATGATGCGGCCTCAGTTTATAATCTTCAGTCAAACCTAAATAATATATTAATTTGGGCTGGTGAAAAGAATTTATCCTTAAATATAAATAAATGCAAGGTTATGCACTTTGGAAGAAATAATTTACAGGCACAATATATGTTGAATACTGTACCCTTGACTGTAGTTTCATCCGAAAATGATCTAGGAGTAATGATTACGGATAATTTAAAATTTACTGATCATAATAATTTAATGGTTAAAAAATGTCATTTCCTACTTAATTGTATATTCAAAAATCTTAAAAGTAGAGACCCAGGCCCAGATATTCAAAAGGGTTGCGCCATGCGCAACAGGGTTGCGCGTGCTTAACTCAAAAATCGCCATTCTGCAATATTCAGAAGGGGCCAGTTCATCACAGACATGCTGAGAACAGCGCAATGGAAATGAAAGGCATGCATAACCGAAAGAGGGCAGGTCCATGCATAAAATGCGCATGCGATATTGAACACTTGCGCAATGCGCAGTGGCTGAGCGGAAGTTGCGCAGTACGGTTGGAGCCAAAATAAAAGGCTCAAGGCGGCGCAAGAACTCTAGCAGGCCGCAAACTGGGGAGAGAGACAGAGAGAGAGAGAGAGACAGGAGCTGGAAGGGCAGAGAGGGACAGTGGGTCCTGGAGGACAGAGAGGCCAGTGGGGGTGCCGGTGCAGTGGAAGCAGCAGTGAGGGCAGTGGGGTAACACAGGAACAGCAGCTGGGGGGCGAAGCCAGGAGATGGACAGTGTCAGCTTCCACATGGAAGCTGTAATGAGAGGGTGAGACACCATGCTGCAGGGGCGTGGCACGGAGGGGCCCATCGGTATGCCCCGACAAGCGATATCGTGCCCGCATCAGCTACGAGCTGTACACAGATGTCGAGATTGTGGCCGGTACCGCCTGAATAGGGCAATACTGAGGCGGCTCAGCGAGCTGTGCAGTGATGTGATGCAGGCACCCTCACGGCGGAGTCATGCTCTGTCCGTGGAGACCAAGGTGACAGCCTGCATGTGCCTGCTCACCGGGCACCTTCCAGAGGCCGACAGGGGACACCACAGGCATTACACAGTCGGCCACGTCACGCATCCTCACCCAATTCCTCAGCACACTGCTGCCTCATGCTGCGGAGTACATCCATTTCCCCAGCACCGCAGCAGAGCATACAGCAAACATGCAGGAGTTCCACAGGGTAGCACATATGCCTGGCGTGCTAGGGGCCATAGACTGCACCCATGTAACGGCCGTTAACGCCACCTGGCCCCAATGGCCATGCCTCCGCGGAACCGAAAGGGCTTTTCCAGTGTCAACTGCCAGGTGGTGTGTGATGCCAGTGGGCGCATCATCAATGTCTGTGCCACACACCCTGGCGGGCACATGATGCCTTCATATGGCACAATCTGCACTGTGCCATCGATTTGAGAGTGGGAACATCCCACGGGTCATCTAGTGGGTGAGTACACATGTATGGAATGCAAACTCTGTGCAAGGGTGGGAATGACACAGGTGCCATGGTAGTGGCACACAGGATATGGGCAATATGGACCTGACATGACACTGATCTCACTATCTCCACACAGGTGACTGTGGATACCCACTGCGTCCCTGGCTGCTCACACCATACCGGGCCCCACCAGCGCGGCTCGGTTTCAATGAGGCACATGCACAACATGGAACATCATAGCGGGTGTTTGGGATACTCAAGGCACCCTTCCGATGCCTGGACACCTCCGGTGAGCCTACAGTACAGCCCCAAAAGGCCTGTGGGATATTCCTGGCCCGTTGCATCCTGCACAACATGGCCAAAGACCATGGGATAACCCGTACAGGTCCAAGGGGGACAGCGATGGGGGCGCCAGTGGCGCCAGTGATGTGGGTGATGAGCAGCCCCCTAGGACAGAGGGACCCCGACTGACACGGCAGGCCCAGCTGCACGGGACACCATTGCAGAAGAGCACTACGCACAACACAGGTAAGTCAAGGGACATGTGCAGGCAACACTGTCCATCGCCAAACCACAGGCACACAGAGGAACACACCGTGCATGAAGGTCAGGGAGTTGAAGGGTCAGGCATACCAACACACCATCAGAGAGGGTGAGCACTCATATGGACATACACACACCAGGCAGCATACAGGGGCAGCAGCACAGCACTGCAGAAATGACATCGCCAACACACAGCACCACCAACCACCCCCACCACCTGGACTGTCCACATACATGTGTCAGGACCTGGGCAACCTTGCACCTTGGTGTACAGTGCAATGCAGGCATCATCATGCACACGCACCTGTGGACAGCAGTTGGAGAGTGTGCAGGTGGTCTGTGTGTCAGCTTGGTGAGCAGAGCACCCAGCAGTGTACTGCCCACCATGACACACATTGCACACAGGGCAGCACCAGACAGGGCCTGCATTGGGAGACAGCTCAGTCAGGGAGCACTGTCCCATGGCCACCACGGATGCGTGGGCGGCCCCACCGTGGCCTAGCAGCACTGGCAGGCTGAGCAGGGGCCACATCGGGTGGTGCTAGTGCACCATCAGGGGTCCCAGTGTGCGACCGCGACCTTGCCCGCACAGGGGTCTGCATCCCGCCAAACAAACTTGCACCAGGGGTGCTCGGGATGCCCACAGCAGCACCCGGCGTCGACAGGCCTGGTGTCACATGACGCCGGAAATGGGGAGTGGAGTGCGCACTGTGTGGGGTGCATGGTACAGGGGCACCTGACAGTGTGGTCAATGTGTTGGCCACAGAGACCACTGCCTGGGTCAGCCTGTCAATGGCAGCAGTCACATCCGTCCGCATAAGGACCATCTCGGCTCGGTCCCGAGCACACTCCCTGCTATGCCGCTCCACGGACACAGACAGTGCCTCCACGGACCTTGCAACCCGCCCCTGCAGCTGTACCGACTCCTGCAGCAGGCGGGTGTCGTGGCGTCAATGGTACTGTGCCCCAATGGCATCGTGACCCCAGGGTGTGGATGGTCTGGTGCACAGCACCCCTTGAGGTGGCACGCTGTTCACAGGACCAGGTATGGGCAGATCTAAGGGCAGTGGACAAGTGCCACTGCTTGGCTGTCCCCCAGGCCTGGTGTGCAACTGCTGCTGCCGCCTCCAACTGCCGCCCCAGGTCCACCTGTTCCCCTCTGTGCTGTCAACAGTGCCAGACACCTGCACAGCCACCGATGCTGCCCACGGTGCTGACAGGCACAGCATGTGACTGTGCCAGCATGCTGGTACACAGGTGTGAACCAGGATGGCCCAGGGCACGTGCTGGCCTGCCATGTGTCCGTCGTGGGACACACACCTATCACTGGCCATTGCAGGCCTGCTATCATCAATGAGTGCGGTGTGTGCCACTGCCATAGGCACAGCAGGCTGGCATACCTGCATGCCAGACTGCTGTGACACAGGCTGCACCCCTGCACCCGTGTCACTACCGCCCGGAGTTGTTGGGCCAGCCTGCATGCTGCTGCAGTGCCTGCAGGCTGGTGGCGAAGGTGGATGGTCCTCCTCCAGGTCCAGCAGGTCTGCCTCACTGTCTGCACCACCACCACCACCGTCTCCTGCAGGCGAACAGGATCTGTAACAGAAAGAGAGTACATGTGAGTGCATGTGAACAACAGCCCCCCAACAACATCACCATGTCATCACCGTGCAGTGATGGGCTTCCACCTGTCTGGAACCTCCACCTGGAGCGCCAAATGGCATTTCGGCTGCATAGCGCGAGATAGTCTCCTCAGTCGGGGTCAGCTGCAACACCACTGGTGGTCCCCACCAGTGGCAGCACTGCCACCCTGAAGGCTGCCACCTTCTCCTTCAGCCTCCTGCGGTCAGTCCCCATCTTCTTCCGGCATTCCTGCACGGAGCGCTGGTGGCTTCCGTGCAGGTTGACGGCCCGAGCTACCCCCTCCCATGCAGCTGCACGCTCCTGAGGGGTGCCCCTCCGTCCACTCAAAAGTGGCTCATCCTCCAGGTAGGCCTGGAAGAGGGCCTCAGTCTCTGCCGTGGTGAAGTTCGGCCTCCTCCTACGCCCGCCGTCCACAGCCTCAGCCTGGTTCTCGTCAGTCATGGTGATCTCTATGGGTGGAAGTGGACACCTGTCACTGTGCAGTCCACAGCATTTCTCCATGAGCATAGCTGCCGGCTGGGGGCAGAGCCCCCTTTCCTCTCCGCGGCAGATACTGATGGAAGGTGCCCTCTGTCCCTTTCTAAGTGCCCTCATCATGCTCAGCCCCTCAACCTATATCATCCTCCAGCACCCCTGCCCATGAGCATTGTCCTGAGCATCACACAGCATGTAACTCACCTCTCACCTGCAACAACCAAATCTGGCCGCCACAACCCAGTGGCGCTTCATTTTATAAGCAATACATGCAAATGAGGTGTGGCTCAACTTTAATGACATGCTAATCGTGCCACTGCGCCTTTGAATAGCTGATCGAATGATTTGCATATATCGTGAATACTCGGCGTATTTAAACTAGAGCATATCTGGAAGTCCACTGAGCCCGATGGCGCATGTTTGTGGCTGTGTGCTACACTGCATTGCATGCCCAGACAGTTACGCATGCGTCGATCGTACTGCAGACCTGCTGAGCGCGATAGGCGATTCAGGCCATGGCCACCATTGTGCCAGTGGCGCTACAGCACTGGGCACTATATGGCGCTGTGGCACTTCTGCGCGATAGTCCACTGTGGCACTGGTGCTGTGCTTAGCAGTTGCGCAGGATGCCTATACATCCTATGGCACTGTGCGTAGCCTTGCATCATTGCCGTGACCTTGTGTATGCCCTCTGACCCCTGGCGCTGTTGGCATGCCATGTGTACATCCTATTAGCTGTCTGGTGACAGCGCCATGTAAAAATCTGGCTGTTCGAACAGCGCGATTGGAGCCTGTGCTGGTCTTTGCAACAACTCCACGTGGGGTTACGGCGCAGCGGGCGCTCATATTGCCTGCTGTAAAGTTGGTGCCATGGCTGGAGGAGGGCAGTGTCCTGGAGCCAGCTGAAGTGGCCAACCTGGTGGCCCTGGTGGAGCCCACTGTGAGGCACTGTATGGTGAGGCCCCCTTCACCATGCCTAGGACCCATGTGTGGCAGCAAGTGGCCACTGACCTGGTGGGGTCACTGGCGGGGCGGTCTGCTGAGCAGTGCGGCACGGTACAATGACCTCCGCCGAGAGCAGGACCTGTTGGCGGCTGCATTCACGTGCCAGGCAGGGCCTGGTGCCTAGGCCACGTGAGTGTACCATCTATGCACCTATATTCTCTGTAGGGGTGTGTGTGTGCTTGGGTGGCTGTGCATAGGTGTGTCAGTGTGTGCAGCTGTGCGATGGATGGTTATGGCTGTGTGGGCAGGCACTCTCACTGGGGCAGGGGGCACTCTGCTTTTGAGTCACACTGATGTTTGTCTCACCATATGTCTCCCACAGGCCAGATTGTGAGGACACGGACCGCGGTGATGTGGGCCATGCCAGGCCCGGTGCCATGGGATGTTGTGCCACAGCAGCAGCAGCAGCAGCAGCAGCAGCAGCGTCAGACCGAGCTGCTGGAGGAGTGTGAGTATCATTACGTCATGGATGCTATTGCATGCTGGGGGGGCAAGACCACCAACCATGCTGGACACAACCAAAGGGGAGGTCATAGTTCCACTATACAAAACACTAGTGAGTCACCACACTGGAGTACAGTGTACAGTTCCGGAGACCATACCTGCGTATGGACATGGACTGGGTGGAGAGGGTTCACAGGAGGGCGACATGGATGGTGCATGGATTGCATCACAAGTCCTATGCAGACAGGTTGAACTGAACATGTACTCCTGGAGGAGGAGGTGTGGGGATATGATGGGGACATACAAGTATTTTACAGGGGAACAGAGTGCAGGAAAACAATATTTGTAGCGTAAAGGATGTTCCAGGACTAGAGGGCATGGGATGCAGTTGGAGGGCTCGTTAAGAGGAAACATGAAAGTATTGCTTCACAGAATGGGTGGTGGACAAGTGGAACACCCTGCCAGAGGATGTGGTGGGGGCTGACTTGGTTCAGGGATTTATGAATGCATGGGTTAGCCATGAAGGAATTCTGGAGGTCAGGGGTGAGGAGACGGACTTATAGGACAACAGAGTGAGCGTACAAGGCCAAATGGCCAGACTGGGTGTCCATAGGCCCTTATCTGCCGACACTGTCTATGTATCCATGTATGTAGGCATGACACAGGACCTGCATCTCAGTGCAGCATCATGACACGTCTGTGTATGCATCACAGGTGGTCCAGGCATGCACTGGGCACATAGCTGTGTAACTGGCATCGCACCACGTTGCCACATCCTTGACAGCCTAGTTTGTACTGTGATTGGCGTGGGCGGTGTATGTGTGGTGGTGCGCATAGCTGGTGCCGCCTGTTTGTGATGACCATGTGCATGTTCACTGTGGGTGGGTGCATGCCATCACAGGTGCAGGACATTGGGTTATATGGGTTGCAGGTTGGGTGGTGCTCAGGGTTGTGGTCAGTCTCAGCCATTGACTGTGTTCCCATTTTCCTAGCCTCGGGGTGCTGAGCGCATGTCCCAAGATCTGCGGGCGCCTCACCCAGGTTGGACTACAAACCGGGAGCTCCTGCAGGCCATACAGCCCAGGGTGAACAGCGGGCAAGCGCGGGTACAGAGGGGACGCCAGCAGGAGACCAGAGCCAGCTGGGTCAGTAGGCCCACATTCCCTTCCCACTTCTCCCATCCCTTTCACCCTGCCTTCCCTCTCCAAGTTTTTTATTCCTCCCCTTGAACACCCCTGCCTTTTACCCGCCCCCCAACCTGTACATAGTTTCACCTGTTATTGTTTATATGTTGTTTTTTAAATATACATTTCTATTTTGATACAACTGCTGTGTTGGTGTCTGCTTTGCAACTGGCTATGGGTGCTCCGTTGCAGGGGTGTACATGCCATCTGGGCTGCTATGGTCCTGGGTATATATGTGTGTGTGTGTGTGTGTGTGTGTGTGTGTGTGTGTGTGTGTGTCCAATGGGAGGTATCACCAGTGGCGGCTCTACACCAGGGCCCGCCAGGGCACGTGCCCTGGTAAATACTGTGCCCCAGTTGTTTTCCATATGGTGCAGAGCTTCCCATGAGACAATACATCAGTGCCCTGGCTGCCATCTGTTGTGCCCCAGCTGTGCCCTGGTAACCATTTGTGGCTGGAGCCGCTAGTGGGTATCACCAGCATGGCATTGCCTTTCTGTTGGTCTTGCCATCTGCTGCCACCACTGCTGGGTGCACAGGGTGGGTCTGGCTGGTATGCTTCTCTGCAGCATGGGGTTGGCGTGTGACAGGGGGTGCATGGTGTTTCCTGCAGTGCCTGTCACTGCACATGAGCAGTGTCTTGGGGGCACGGTGCACGGTGTGCTGTGCGTACGGGGGGGACTGATGTGCACTGTGGTTGTCAACCCCCTGTGTGTGGCACTCTCTGCCTGCCAGTGGTTGTGCTGGGGTGTCATGGCTCTGCTATGCTTTAGTTGGCTTGTCCCCATGGGCACGTGGATCATCCGTCCCACCCCCAGTGATGCTGTGCTTGGGGTGTGCCGGTGTGGTGTGAGTTCTGCAGTGAGTTCCTGTGCCCATGTGTGGCATGGCTGGCGGTGGCCCCAGCCTGCCTCCCTGGATGTGCAGTTCCATTGCTCTGGGGGGGCTGTGCTTGTGCTATGGCAGCTCTGCAATGCTCAGCTGAGCTTCCATGGTTGCGCCATAGCGCAGCATTTTGGCTCAGCTTCTCCTTCCTGGTTGCGCGATGGCGCAGTATGTGCGATATTGAGACGTTGGTTGCTTGCGCAATTTGCTCTGCTCCATGCTTGAATATCGCACCTGTTGCGCATTTGCGCAACTGGTTTGCGCTGGCTCCTACTGTTGCGCCAGTTTTCAGCGCAGTTTGAATATCCAGGCCCCTGAGGTATTAATTCCCTATACAGTTGTCTGATTAGATCTAAGTTTGACTACTGTTCATCATTTTGTGCACCTATGTTTGTTAAGGATAAAATTAAAAGAGAAAGGGTACAACGTAGATTCACTAAAAATATTAAGGGTTTTAAACATACTCCATATCTTGAAAGATTAAAAAACTTAAACTCTATTCATTGGAATACAGATCTATAAGAGGGATCTGTGTCTAATTTTAGGGCATCAAAAGATGTTTTCTTATTTGAAACTCTTTGTTTAGTTAAAGGAAATAGTTTAAGTACTACCAGGTCTCATAATGTCAAAATTAAGACATTTAACATACAGACTACCAAAGGAAGAATTTTATAACCAGAGAGCTGTCCCAATTTGGAATTCTCTTCCGTTAAAAGTAGTAAATAGCCCCAGTCTTAATGTTTTCAAAATTAACTTGGATAATTTTATGGGAGATAAAAAATACTACTTCCATCCTAGCTAATGGATGGCGAAGTCAATATGGGCTCGTTCCCTCGACTTTGTATTTTTCCTATGAACCTATATATATATATATATATATATATATGAAAATTGGTTTTAATAATAAACACATGGCTGTGGCCATTTCTCCAAAGCCCATTGTTGTGTCAGTTGTTTCAAGTGAAGAAGGCCTATGCCCTCAAAAGACAATTACTCAGTCTTCTATGTTAGATATTGTCAAAGGCTTTGCTGAAATCAGGGTAGGTGACATCATCCATCCCTCCCTGATTTACTGCCTTAATTAGGCATTAGGGTTTCCAACCCTAATGTCCCACCCCCACCCTGCAGACACTGACAGGTATCGTGGTGTGCCTTGGGGTCTTCAGCCCTAATACTCACCCCATTCCATAAGGAAATAAGCTGAGATGGGTGCAGTATAGGAGAATGGGGTGAAGTTAGGGCCAAAGACCCCAGGTACACTCTGATGCCTGTTACTGGTTGCAGGTTGGGGTGGGGGTGAAATGGCATGAGATTTATAGTCGATGACCCCAAGGCACACCTCTGACACCTGTCAGTCTCTACAGGGTGTGGGGGGTGGGGCCTTATGGTTGGAAATTTTAAAGTTCCAGGTGTTTGTTAGTATTTTTGCTCCAGATTTTTAACATAGGTATTTTGAGACCCCACCTTACAAACTGTGGCACTATCAGTTCATTACTCAATCCCGAAAGCTGATTTTGGACAGTGACTGCACCATTCAGGGCCGCTGGTGTGAAAACACAGTTCAGGCAGGATGTGAAACATGACAGCTATACTGTTCATGAGGTGATGAGAAAATCTGGCAATGCTGAATATTTGGAGTGAAAATATAAAAAGTTGCCAAAGTTACACTCATGTGTAGCGAAATTTCAATGAACGTATGTTGACTCAGGGGTTTGGGGGTATTTTTGTACCAAATTTTCAACATGGCCTTTTTGAGACACCACCTCATGAACAGTGCCACTGTGATTTTGTTAATCCATCATGAAAGTTGATTTTGCACAGCAACCATGCCATTCTGTGCCACCAGTGCGAAAACATGTTTCAGGCAGCATGTGAAAAATGACAGCTGTACTTTTCATAAGGAGGTATGAAAAAATAGTAATGTGGAAAATTGGAGTGAAAATATAAAAAATTGGCTAAGTTATGAGTGTGCATAGAAACTGCACAATGCATGCTCATAATGCGGTCATCCTGGATATTTTTTTCTCCAAATTTTCAACATGGGCTTTTTGGGACCTCCCCTCATGGACACTGGCACTGTCATTTCATTAATTGGTCCCAAAAGGTGATTCCGCACAGTGACTGTAAAATCATCTTTCGGGACTGAGTAATGAAATGACAGTGTCAGTTTTCATGAGGTGAGGTACCAGAAAGTCTAATTTGGGGCAAAAATTCCAAGAAATGTCTGAGATATCAACTTAAGTTGAACCACCCATTGACAGCCATTATATGTGCTTAGCTTGATTCTTCATTTCATGGTTCAGCTTTGAAGAGTGCAGACGTGTCCCAGTGCAGAGAAGATTGCAGCCGCTGACCTCTGGGGAAGGGGGACAGGGGAGACAATGAGGCACAGTTTTCCTTTTTTTCAGGTATAAAAAATATGGGGATCAGTACGATTTCCTGAATATGATCCTCCTGACTATAATTAAACTGACAATTTATTACTGACATTGCAAAGTTACCGTCGAAGAAGTTATTGACAAATACTATTCCCGACACTGGCACAATATTTTGCAGGTACAAAATTCAGTACACATTCTTGCATTTGACTGACTATTTCATCTATAATTTACTCAGCGCAGATGATCTCACCGACAAGGCTTGTATTGAATCAAACAGATTGCATTTGACTGACTACTTCATCCAGCATTTACTCAGTGCACAAGGTACAAAATTCAGTACAAATTCTTGCATTTGACTGACTATTTCATCTATCATTTACTCAGCGCTGACCATCTCACTGACAAGCAAACAAACTTCTTTACTAGTACCTCAAGAACAGAACTATGACCAGTACTGAAAAAAAAACAGCTTCTACTGGGAAAATGATTCCAATGTTCAATTAGCTGTGCTTCAACTATTTAAGCAATAAACCACAAGGGGGTGTGGGTTATGGGGGGATTTACCATGGCTGGCGTGGTTTGGCCATGAGGCCGCAGGCCGAGTGGTCAAATCCTCTCCAGCGTGGTAAATCCCCTATCCACCTCTCATCAGTTTATTATGTTATCTAATGGCTTTTGCCAAAAAAAAAAAGTATAAGATTAAAGTGATTTTATTTGAAAAGTTGTTTTTATTGATTTTCCTGCAATATCCTTCCACTGTGTATTTAAATAGTTCCTTGTTGCTAGGTAGAATATATTTTAGATGGCTGTCACCAACCCTCCCAAACCCACATCACTGCCCCCCAAAACACACAGACACATCTGGTTGCTACAATGATTATTTTTTTTGCACCACAGCAAAAGAGAACACGTGTTGAAGCCTAGATGAGCAGCTGGCAGACAAAAAAGAAAGTATACTGTGAGGGAGAGCGAGTGAAGACAGTATGGTCCTCCAGCCCATTTTCAAAGTTAGGATTTAAAAAAAAAATAACAGCGAGGTTATTGGTTTTGGGTTAAGTTACAGTTACTAAACTAGAAAATAACAAGTGAAAGCCTTTATCACAGTATTGTCTGTAGCCGTGTTTCTAAGGTCCCTTTTGGTGATTTGACTCATGGTAAAAAAAAATAGAAAAACCTTCTCTCCTGTGCCTCGCACTGGAAAAGTACAATAGTCCGTAGTTTGATTTTGAACTGTGTACAGTTTTTACATTTTTTATTTTTTTAAATAAAAAATCAGAAAAAACAGACTCTCCCCTCTGTTTCAGTGCTGACAGACTGTGATGCGTGCGCTTATGGGGTGGTGGCAATCAGCTTGTTTGCTTCTGGGTGCAATTTTGCGATGGGGAGAATGGTCGTATTCGGCAGCTTTTTTTAAGTTTTGTTTTTCTTTTATGCATTGGGAAACTTCTTCCGGAGGGTATTGGCCCATGTATAATGACTGGATCTGTGATCGTGTGGAGGTGAGAGCCAGTGATTTTCTGGGGACAGAGTTGTTTCTGTGGGCTACGAAATGGTGAGATTAAGTTGTTCAGGTGCCTGCCGAATTCCACCACTCCGTGTCGCTGTTCCTGAAGTTTACTACTTGTTTAAAAACTACTGATCAGATGCAGGGGATTTAATTCTTTTGTTTTAGCCTGGTTTCTGCTTGTGAGGGAGTGGTGGGATGATGGGAGCATTCCAGTGCAGGGTAGGAATGTGCCATGGTGGGAGATGGAGGTTTACTGAAGATTTAAGATGGCGGTTTTGGATGGCAAGTACTGGTGTCGGATGGATTTTGGACATACGGCTGACTGGCACCTTTGCCGTGGGTATATCGTAGGATTTACCATGGCAGGAAGGTGCCAGCCACCCAATCAGAGTACAGGATTTGGAGTTAATTTTTATGGCCATGGTATAATTATTACTATTCAGTATGCTGTGTTAGGTTACTGGAAAAACTTTCGTTAACCCCGTTGTCTGACAGGTCAAAGTATAAGTCAGTTATTTTGGACACACTTTGTGCCTACACATCAATTCCAGATTTCATAAAGCAGATTGCCTTTCAACTGACTGATGGTCATAGTAAAGAATGAGCCCCCGGATTCTCATCACTGGTAAGGGAGGCTGATTAATAATTCATCATAACAATGCTATTCTATTACCCTTGCTTAGCCTGCTGAATATAGAGTTGGAAGTGCTTGCTGTTATAAATCAATATACAGAATGTACGTGGGTTTCAATCATCAAATGTATTGTTATCTAAACTGATTTCACTAGCTGCAGTACTGATATGTGTCTGTGTCTGTCTGGAGAATGTTCATCAGGAAAACAGCAAAAGCAAGAAGGTAATATTCGGGAAATAAATTTCGGGATTATTGACATCGGGAAGTTTACAGTCGGGAGATCGTACTAGACCCAAAAAATGCCTGGGTACCATTTTCTTTTTTACAGGGAAACATAAACAGTTACTTTTTTTGTTGACTGGGAAGGAGAACTTTGACAGCAGATAAGGGACACTTGGCCCACCTAGTCTTGCAATTTCTAAGGGGGGTGGTATAGATATTGGGATACTGGGAGTGGGCTTCCCAGTATCCCAAAATATTGGGGGGTACAGATATGGGGACACTGGTAGTGGGCTTCAGTGGCAGCGCTGTTTTGTTTTCCTATTGCTGACACAGGGATTGGGCACCCCAGTGTTGAAAGCCACACCATGGCTAATGTTATGGCAGGAGGGGCAGAGAAGCAAGCCACCAATATAGAAAGCTGCACCATGCCTCATGAGGAAGCCTGGGGGAGCAAAGAGTGACAAGCTGGGGAGAGAGTGCGGCAGGTGGCAGGAGATGCTAATACAGAAAGCTGCACCACAGCTCATGAGGATGCCTGGGGCTGAGGGGGCAAAGAGTGAGAAACTGGAGACAGAGGACATGGTGAGTGGTAGGAGCCGCTAATACGGAAAGCTGCACCATGGCTCATGAGGAAGCCTGGGGATGAACAAAGAGCGAGGACAGGGGACAGAAAGCATGGCGTCAGGTGGCATGAGCTGCATAACTCCGGCCATGCACATTAGTGTCAGATTGTAATGTGCATGGCCAGAGTTATGAACACAAAAGAAATGAAGTGCTTTCCCATTGGAGCAGTTCATTTCTTTTAACAAGTCAACATTCCACATTGGCAAAGGTGAACTTGTGTCATGACCAGAGTGCCTGGTCATTGGTGTACACTGCCAAGACCATTGTAGTTTCAGCTGTAATTGGCTCTGGCAGTGATACACCTCTCAAATGCCATATTGTTCCAACACATTCCTTGCGCAAACAAAGTGAATGCAAAGAGGACTTTCAAAAAGAATTGTGAAGTAAAATGGAGCTGTGACTGTACCTCTCAACTGTCCATGATTTTCAGAGATGTCTCGGAAAGGCTCCATGTCATGATAGCGAAAACAGTGATCGCTATTACGGCGAGTGTATATCGCCAAAAAGCAAATCGGCAATATACACACTAAGGCAACCTGACTTCTGGAACTTAATAAATTATTTTTGTGGTGGGGTTATGCCCCCCCCTGCATTCCCCTGTATTAGGATTCTCAACTCCAGGGTGTGCATGTTGGAGAGGGGGGACAAAATTTTGATTTTAAAAAAAATTAAGTGCCTCAGCTTGCATCTGTGGCAAAATGCAACCTGTACCCGGTCCTGAACCAAGCTCCTGAGCTGCCAGAGGTAGCCTCTCACACCACCATGCCACATGGCTAGCTCAGCAGCAGCAGGTACTCCAGTCCCTGAAAACCCCTTCCCTGTCCCTCCCCTTCCCCTCGCTATTCTCCCCTTCCATTCACCCTTCCTTATATTCACTTTCGCATACCCTTGCTATTTTGCAGGGTAGCCCACCATAAAAGCACCCAAAACAAATCACTATATTTCTAGTCACTCATTTTGGGTCACTCTTATTATGTGCTACCATTTAAAATTCTTAAAGATACTGTCTGTAAATCCAGTTGCAGCCACTGTTCCTCTACTTCCGGCTCCAGACTCGATATCACCACTACGACTTATGCCCGCAATTACCGACCCATCAACTGACTCCTTGACCTGCATTACTTGGTGCTCAGCATCTCACAGAAGGCCTCATGACGTGTGTGAATATCGGTGAGAAATCAGGCCTTTGTTAGTGCTGCAAGGCGTCCAGTGTGAAAGCTCTAATTGCATAAATCAGAAAAACAGAAACAGCTGCACTCAGACCCGTGAGTGTTCAGCGACAATCAGTAAACACATTAGCAAATAGTCATGGCACTCCACCCATTTAGGGACACTATCTTTGAAAAAGACCATCTGGTTGAAACGTTAGAGAGTTTGTTTGTGGGCCTGCTGTTTTCTTCAGGCAACTGGTCGTCAGCATTTTACTGTGAGGTGAATAAATATTCGGTGAGATTAAGTATTCCTGTGGCCTTGTCTTTTGTTGTGCAAAAAGGATGGAGTGCTGTGACTGTCTGATTGTCACTGAGCACCCATGAGTCTGAGTGCAGCTGTTTCTGTTTTTCAGAAAAAAAGAATAATTAAACAAAAATGAATCAGATGGTAGACTGTTTTGTCTCTAGGACAGAAATATAGAGCCAAGCCAGCAGAAGAAAGCCTTACAGTCTATCAAATCTGCCCAATGTGGAGGTACTTGGTCCTTAAAGGTCTAGGAACCTCCCATCAGGTCCCTCCAATGTCCCCCTTGTGTTTGTGCCACCCTCTTCACGCCTCTTTTTCTGCATACCAGCAATCTCAAATGTGGCCTAAAAGGGAGAAGTTCAGTGAACCCATAGGGCACTTCTTCCCGTAGAAACTGTTTTCATATGTTGGATGCCATATTGTTATTGCTCTGTCCTTATTGTCCTTTAAGTGAACTCAGTGGGTGTTTGTGATGTACGCACTGGTGGTCAGTGCCATTTTAGGACTGAATTATGTAGTCCATGTCTTTTGAGACCACAGAGTTCCATAACAAAATGTGGAAGTGTTATGAAAACAATGTAAGTTCCAAACAAGAACATAAATGACATCATGCAGTTCTAAAATGGCAAATCAGAAACCCACTGAGTTTACTAAAAGACCAATAAGGACAGAACAATAACAAAATGTAGACCAGTAGTTGAAAACAGCTTTCACAAAAGACATAGGATTGCAGTTTCCAGACAGTTCTCCTTTAAAGTGGACAAGACTATCACAAGCAGGAGGATATTTAAGTTATAACAGGAAAGTAGTTGGTATTTATGAGGTAATAACTGGATTAGAGGATAATAAACACCAAAGCCATAGGCTGAAGAGTTTATTAACTTACTGGTCCAGTCATTGCAGAATAAAATCCATGACCCTTACATCTGTTATTGCTGTTATGTATCTGAGTCGATGTGCATATGTTGGATGTTACTCATGGGTACTACCTCTGCCTTGCACCTGTGTGAGATACAAACAAAGCTGAGAGGGCTGGGATCATTGCAGTCCTCAAATTGGAAGGGGGGATCCAGGAAAGAATTTAAAGTAATGGCAGTGCCTCCACCCAGAGAAAGATAAGTGGGCCAGGTGACAGGTGCAATGCTGACCCCTGGGATGCAATACCAACCCACCTCTTCACCGATCAGGACACCAGGTATGCCGATGGGACAGTGACACCCGCACAGTGAACCCCCCACAGTGAAACCCCAATAGCAACTGTCTGTGCAGTAACATGGATTTCACTGCGACAGACTTTGCGGCAATGGGGGGCATACATTTAACTCCACCTTCTGTGTGACATGAACTTAGATGTCTAAAGTAGGGGGATTATGGGGGCACAGCCTCCCATATTGCTGTGATCTAAAGTGTAGCTGTCGGTGTCATGGTGTTGCCAGTCATTGTGGGGACATGCTGGTGTTGGGGATATTGATGGGATTTTGTCACTGTTGGGGAGTTTGTTGTGGGGGATGTCATGGCGGTAGAGTAGATCCAGGATGCCACATTGAGACCAGTCAATAGGAATACTTAACTCTGGCAAAAACACAATTTGAAACACTACTAACAATGGCCCCATGCAAGAATCAGGCATAGGTATTCTCAGAATGCATGTACCCTACCCATGGAGCTGCACACCAGTGGATAGGTGCTCATATGCTGGTATGTATAACCAGCTCCCACCTGTCCATGGCCCCTACCCCCCCAGCATGCAGGTGCATGGTGGAGTGTTCCATGGACTGGACACACATCCAATTGGATGGCTGGACCTGGTCTGCAGATGGATCCCTTGTGCCTACAGGGTGCGAAAACAAGATGGAGGGCTCAATGTGCACCACAATCTCAGGGTGGAAGGGTGCCCTGTCCACCACTCCAGCCCTCCATGCTGATCCATAGGCTGGGGCAGCATGTAGGGGGGTCTGCAGTGCCCCCACATTTGTGCCACTGCCGGCAGTGGCATCTGGAGGGCACATATCCCTTATGGCTGGGTGTTACCCAAAGTAAGGTGCACCCCCCCCATGCTAGGCACTCTGCACCTCTGTGAATGGCGTGGGATGTGGGCACACCCCCACAGCCCACCCCAACTGCGTTGCCCTCCACACAGTCTGGCGGTGGGGCTGTGCACCCCATTGGTGAATCCTGAAGCTGGCCACACAGGTGGCACACTGGGCATGGAGTGGCTACATGCCCCAGATGTGCAGTGCATAACCACTCTGCCCCTTCATGCATAGGAGCCAATATGATTGCTAATAGTATGCTCACACTCAAAATTGTAAAACAATAAGAACTGAACTCTAATAACTGCAACAAGCCCTGCTAATGGAAAAGGGTGATTAGGCAATTAGCAGTAATAATGATGTTTTAACAGTACAAGCCCTACAGATGGAAATAGGCTCCCCTCACATTACACATGGGACCCCTTGGAAAATTGTACTGTCCGCCCGTACTGTCTGTAACAACAGTACTCCCACAGCGTTAATTATTCCAACAAAGAACTTTACTTTCAAGAATACTTAGTTACTGCAGTACTGAAACAATAACTAGGTACCAAGGCTAACTAGAAGGTGAAGCCTGATGTCACAGTGTCCAGGATCTTGTGTTGGTGCACTTTAGGAATTACTGTTAGTTTGCAACAACCCCACCCGACCGACATTTTTCTAGCAATTTATGAAACAAGGCAATTGGAACCCAAAGGCACCAACTGTAATCTAAAAGGAAGAACTTAAAGCTGAAGTGTCTTTGTAATTGCTGGCTGTTTAGGCTAGCGCTTATGTGTCTGATGTCCAAGGTCTCTCAGGCTGGCACAGTAACACGGAAGCATCTCTCTGAATGAATGGTTTCAGCTGCAGGGTAACACCAAAGGCTATAAAGGCAAGGTAGTACACATGCTTTCCAGTGCAGGATCCTGGTCTGGCAGTGGGGCAGCCAGCCCACACTAAAGACAACAGCAGTAATACCGCTGCATTCCAAAAGAGTTACTAGGACCACAAATAAGATCAGATGTAATATTATTTGCTAATGCCAAGTAATTTATTGTGGACTGTAGTGCAGGCAAAACTACCACCAGCTGTCCAATACTGCACTTACCTCAGTAGATCTTCCTCAGGGGCACCACTTTGTACATGATATAGATCATGTATCAGCTGGTTTTACCATTACAGAGAATGTGGGCATGCTCATTCATTAGAAGGTGGCTGGCCATGGAGAACAGTGGTTTGTGCCAGTCACCTTTTCAGCAAGCTACTGCATCAGGTGCTGGGGGAGGAGGTTGGATAGGGTACTGGCAGGGTATGGGAACAGGGGAGACTTGAGTTTAGCTGCTGAACTACCAGTTTAATTAGGCCCCAATATGGTCTCGAACCCTGTACCTTGTACACTATAGTCAGTACCTATTCCACTGTGCTAACCGGGTGCCCTACCTTGACCCTGCCTATTTCTGTCCTTACCCTTTTTTTTCTTTTTTTACCTGCCATGTTTTTCCTCCCCTTTCTCCTGTTATTGCTGTCATCTGCCCCCATCCTCTCACTGTCATGCTCTAACCCTTTCGGTATTCTAGTCCCACCTGCCCCTTCCCCCCCCCGGCATTTTCACCTTTACAATTCCTCCTGACCCATCCTCCTGCCCATGACCCCCTCAAAATCCATTCACATATGATCCCATGCCTCCCATCTCCCTCCCCCTATCCATCTTCTGCCCCGGTGTCTTACCAAGCACACACCAGTCACTATAATAAAATGCCTCAGATCAAAAAATCTTAAGTCATATCCCCTCATTTTATATCTCTCCAGAACCCTTATCCTGCTTTTACTCCTTTCCAAGACCATCCATCCCAACCCCGGTCCAGAATTCTCTGGTAGTCCCACCTTGCAACCTTGCCCCCAACAAAGATAACAATATAAGCATAGTCCACCTCAACATTCAGAGTCTCCCAGCTAAATTTGACTCTTTCCAAGCCTGGGTAGCCATACACAGTTTTTATGTGATAGCTCTCTCTGAAGCATGGCTTTCCCACAAGATTGCCAATGGGGAGACTGAGCTTAGTGGCTACTCCTCTATCAGAAAGGACAGACTAAGTAAAAAAGGAGGTGATTGCATGTTCCACATCTCCAACAAATTCTCCTTCTCAGAACACAGTCCCAGTTGTGAATCTTCCCTCCTTGAAATCCTCTCAATCCACCTCCACCTAGGACCAAATAAAACTCTTGCCTTCATGACTGCCTACCTTCCCCCGGGAACTCCGCACACTGACCTTGAGTTGCACCTGGCCTCAAAGCATTCTCTCCTCCTATTAATTGAGAGTAGATCCTCCTTGGAGACTTTAACATCAACTGGGATTCCTGCCAAGCCAATACAGCTAAATCTTGCATTACAAATATTGGGCTCCACCTTATTATTGCCTCATCAACCAGACCTAATTATAAAATAGGTACACAAACACTAATCGACTGGATCATTGTCACGCACCCCTCCCGCATCATCCATGCCGGAGTCTTGCCCAACTGTATCAGCAATCATTGCGCTGTATATTGTCTGTAGTCCACTCATCTTCCCAAGCACCCCCCTAAATTTATCTTCACCAGGAAAATAACCAATTGGAACAACCAATTAATTAACCACAATCTCAGCCTAGTCGACTGATGCTTCACGTATGGGCCAGGTGGCTCCAATGCCATCCTGGAGAAACTCTCCAGCATCCTAATTAACATCTGGGATAAACACATTCCCCTCAAAACAATTAGGACAAGAGGGAAAATTAATGAATGGGTCTCCTCAGATATTATTTCATTAATGAGAACAAGGGACAAAGCCTGGACCTGTTACCACAAACACAGAGGCCCTGCTCAACTCACCCTTTACAAGTCCCTTAAAAACAAATACAAATCAGCTGTAAGAAAGGCAAACATACACTTCCTACAAAACCAGCAACTCGTGGAATACTCAAACCCCCATTGCTCTACATATCTAAACCACTTGTTTGGATTGTTTCCCTGGTATAGATCTTGTTTCTGTTAGACTCTGTTTTGTACTGTCATACCTTCTTGGTATCTCTTACACTGGACATTTGTGAAAATGGGCATTTTTGCTCACATACCATCCAGTATACAAATAAAGCTTGATTGATTGATAGCACAAACAAGTGCTTTTTCTTGATCAAGATGGCAACTGGTTATGGGGTTGGGCAGGTTGTGCAGGTCATCCACTGTGTGACGAAATAATTTAACATTTTACAGTATTGTGTGGGTGTTGGGAGGCGGGTAGGACTGAGGTGCAGACAATGGTGGGTGGAAGGGAGGTAACTGTGTCATGGTTGGGTGGGACAGTTAAAAGTAAGCAAGGGTAGGAGAAGGTATTTTCTTTTGTTAAGCAGATGAATAACAAATATCCGAATACTCAAATATTTGACTACCAAATACCAAATATTTGACTGAATATTCTAGAAAAAGGTATTCACAAACCCTATTAATAACTGTTGAATTTATTTATTTTATTTATTTGGTTTTTGTTTACCGGTTAGGTGCACTAGCCAGAAAGACTATTTTCAGGCATGACCCGGGAGAGTACAGACACAGTTATACAAAGCTACAAGGAGAATTTACATCAGTACTAACTACTACATAAAGAGATAATCGCATAACAATGGAAATTTTGACTACAGGTTTAAAAGGAGGCATACAGCACAGACAAAAATTTAGAGGTAAAGTAGCAAAACAGGTATGTGCTGTTATACATTGGGGATAACCCAGCAGGGCACAGCAAGCAGCTAGCGAATGTTAGGTTGCACCTAACGATAGCAGCGTGAGAATGTTATTGTCAGTGTGGTTTTGTGATTGTGTAGGGTAGCATGGAAGGTGGAGTAATAAAGTTTGCATGGAGGAGAATGAGGAGTGTTTGATGGACATGGCTTCATAAAGTCAACGTGAGACAGCCATGGTACAAAAGAGATCCTATGAACCAGAGCTTGCATATACACAGAGCTTTTTTGCCCCTCTTCATTTGTAAGTTACAGATCAGTGGTTTCTGCAGCGGCTTGTATAAAATGAAGATTGTGCTTTCTAACTTTCATAAGTTACAAGTCTCAGGGTTCTGTAGTGGGGAAAAGGAGGGCAGGAAGCGATTGGACAGAAGGGGTCAAAGCATGAAAAACATCCAGGGTCAAACAAAACTGCTGGGATTTCTTGTACGATCTCACTTTGATTTCCAGATCTACTTCTAGGTGAGGAGCAGGTCAAAGAAAGGAGGTGCTGGACACATGATCTACACAGACAAGTCCCCAACAAACTGAACGTGACTCAGGGACTATAAAAGTAGTCACTCCTTACATGTCCCATTTATGTTCATGTCCCAGAATGTGAGTGGAACAGAACAGGAGTGGTACAAGTATAGGACTGGAATCTTAGGTGTTGGCAGGCATCAGCAGGAGCCCACAGGTAAGCAGGAAGCTTTGCCAGGCAGCTAAGGGCCAAGTCTAAGACTCTGGGGACTAACACACTACAGGGAAGGGGGTAAGTACTCAGCTAACTAAAACTGGGAATAGGTACAATGCCCTATCTAATGTAAATGTACATAGTGGGTCAAGAAGGCAGGACAAATGGAGGTAAGGACTAACTGGATAAGGTACAATACCTTATCTAGGGTAAGTGTACAAAGGGGGTCAAGAAGGGTAGAAGGAGGAAGGGAGGTAAGGAAAGTTGAGGATAAACAGAGACAAAGGAGCAAAAGTATTTTCTGGGGATCACAGGACTAGAAGGAAATTGAAATGTTGGGAGTGGTGCAGTTGTTGTGGGGCATCAGTTTTCAGGAAGACCTTCAGGAGACTGCAATGCTACCCATCTACATGCATTTCACTGGGCCGAGGAAGAGGATGCTAGGATTTGTGGGTCCTCTTCTCCCATTCAGTGGTCATCAGGTCTGCTGCCGTTACCCCAGAGGTTTCCAAGGAGGAGGAACTGCTGGACAGTGATGTGTTCTAGAAGAGTGTGAGTGGTGGGACAGGGGCACTGTTCTTAGCCTGTACCACTACAGAACTCTTTCACCACTCTGGTGGGACAAGACTGCTGCAAAGAGACACTCATGACAGTGGCTGGAGAGGAGGGGAGTCCTCTGGAGTAGAGACCCTAAGGTGGGTGAAAAGGGACCCCACAGGAGAAGGAGGAAGCAGCTTCTTATGGGGGGACTCAACTGCTCAATTGTAAGGGGGATAGAGTTGAGTGGGGAGGGGGAGAGGGAGTTAAGGTGCCTATGTGGTGCCATGGCCTGGAGGTATGGAAAGCAGATCCTATTGATCGCTATGGTGGCAGGATGGGAGGGACAACTGGATATCATTGTCCAACTGGTGACTAGTGACCTGGCTAGAGATGGGGCTGGGATACTGCAGGAGGAGTTTAAGGAGCTGGAAGGAGGGGAGGTGTCTTTGACAGATAGCGAGCTCAGTGGAGTTCGCTGAGGGGCTGCCTGTCTATGACAGGGGAAGGGAAGGGATCTCTGCATCAGGAGCTTCAACTCATGGTTAAAATAATAAAGAGAATGGGTTCAGCTACATAAGGGACTGGGTACCAATCTAGAGGAATAATGGCCTATACAGGGGTGATGGTCAGCATTCATCTGAGAGATGAACCACAGTCCTCAGTGAATGGTTTAAATGTTACTTTGATGAACATTTCAATAAGCTGAGGAGTGGTGGAAGGAATCAAGGAGGCATAAACTGCACCCCCCACAGAATGAAGATGGAAGCAGGGAGGATCAGGGGAGGTGGAGCCCACAGGGAGGAAATTAGTAAAAGTAGAAGGGTAGTAAAAAAGAAGCAGGATGGTAAAAACCCAATTAAAAAGGAAGGGGGATAGGAAGGAGGGATTAAAGAAAAAAAGGGGGTTAGCAAGCTGAGTGATACTAAAATCTGGAAGGCCATGTGTGTGAATGTTAGAAGTCTAGGAAGTAAAATTCAGAACCTAGAGGCCATCATGGTAAAGCTGGCCTGGATTTCAATCAATCAATCAATTAAGTCTTTATTTAACCAGGCTTTCATTGTTGAGCAGAAGTTCATTTGCAAGATGGACCTGGGTGGAGCATGAACAATTGTATATACAGGTCAACACAAGTATTTACAAGGCAATACAGATGATACTCTTTACAGACAGGAAGAAAAAGAAGTTCATATGTACATAGAATTATACAAATATTGTACAGATTACACAGTATATACATACATAGAAGTGTCTATAGGAAGATAAAGCAGGTTATCTAAGGTTGCAGGAGGAAGTATCGGAAGAAAAAAAATAAAAATATACACCAGGTAGAGGTGAAGGTAGGGGGGAGAAAGGCTAGGAGGGCATGGTGCACAGAAAGGAGTTGGTAAAATGGGATCTAGAGAAGGTGGATGGAGAAAAAAGTATGTGTGAGCCAGGATTGAATGCTATAAAGTATGGGCATGGTAGAATGTCACAACCCAGGTAGTGAGCTCCTATCCGAGGTTGGGAAAGGAAGAAAAAGGGGATGTACGGGCCTAGTGTTAAGACAGGGGATAAGAGAGAAACAGAACAATTAGGCTGGTGAGGAGCAAGCTGGGGGGTCAGTACTAAAAATTGGGTCTAGGCATGGCTATATACCAGTGCAGACACTGGTACTGGGTCTGAGTGGGTGAAGCAGTTATATACTTCTCTGATTGTACAGAAATAAAGCATCTTAAAGGCATTTATACTGATTAGAGTGCTTAATTTGAGGGTTTTTGTAGATCGTTCCATGAGGTAGGTAGCACAAGCTTATGACTGCCTGCCGAAGTGGGATTTAGCTTTGGGTACTTTTAGTGTAATAGCTGAGTAACTTCTTAATGTGTATTTCCCAATTATACTCAGGGGAAGACAGCAGGAGATGTAGAAAGACAGCTTATTAGAGATGGCTCTATAGGTCCAGAGAGTGGCGTTTCTGTGGTGCCTGAACTTTAGTGATGTCCATCCCACTACCGCATATAGGGTGCAGTGATGCATGTCGAAGGGGAGTCCCGTTATAAACCTCAGTGCTTGATGGTAGAGTGTGTCCAGTTTAGTCATGTAAGAGTTGGGGCATTGGCTGTAGAGGAAGTCAGCGTAATCAACCAATGAAAGGAAAATGGATTGGACCAGTTGTTTCTTGGCATCTCTGGTGAGAAATTGGTTGATTCTAAAAAACAATCCAAGCCTTTGCCAAAGTCGTTTTAGCAAGTCCTCGATATGTTCAATGAAGGAGAGTCTTTGGTCTATCCAAACTCCCAAATACTTGAATTTTGTAACAAATTCTAGTTTTTCACCTAGAACTGTGGTAATTTGGGGAACTGTCCCACTGGACACAGGGTTAGCTGTATGGATAAAAGGGGAGATAACCACTGCTTTCGTTTTTTTGGCATTAAGGAGTAGCTTTTTTTGGAGAAGTTGGCTTTGCAAAAGTTTGAATTCTGACTGTAGGTCATTGCAGGCAGCTTCAGGTGTTGGGTGACTCACGTAGAGAACTGTATCATCTGCAAACAGATGGATGTTGGCTTCTTTATACAGTAGTCAATGTTATTAATGTAGATTGCAAAAGTAAGGGCCCTAATATAGAATCTTGAGGTACCCCTCTTTGCAGAGTTTTTAAGGGGGACAGGCCTCCTTCAGCTTTAACTTGTTGAAGGCGCCCTGTAAGATAGTAAACCAACGCAGAGAGGAGGGGTCCACACCTATGGTTTGAAGGGAGGAGAGCAGCAGACTATGGTCGACGGTGTCAAAAGCCTTGCTTAGATCAAGAAAAACAGCACACATAGATTTTGTGGCCCTGACTGAGTCATGATGCACTGAAATCATGACTGGGCCATGGCCATACCAGTATATACTCAGTTCAGGAGAGACAGTCTGAGCAGAAAAGGAGAGGGTGTTGTGCTTTATGTGAGGAAAGGCATAAAGGCTACAGATATTTCAGCAATGCAGGGGTCGGGTGGGGTGGAGGTACTGTCGGTCACCCTGAAGATGGGGAAATGGAGCCACTATTCGCACTGGCATGATCTAGAGTCCTTCTGGCCCGGGGGGGATTTAAAAAAGGTATTGGTGGAAGCCATTGGCAAGATTGCAGAAAAAGGTGAGGTGCTTCTAGTGAGAGACTTCAATCTGCCAGATATAGACTGGAGCTTCCAAGCTACAGCTTCAGCTTGAAGAAGGAACATCTTGGACTCCCTGTAAAGGTGGAGAGGGGTTTCCTAAGGCAACTCAACAGGGAGCCAACTCATGATGAGGCAGTGCTAGACCTGGTGCTCACTAACAGTGACTGTACTGCTGTCATCAAGGTGGGAGCTCATGTGGGGGCCAGTGACCATCATACAGTTTGGTTCAACATAAAAATGGAGAAGAATCAAACCAAACAAAGAGTGAAGATCCTGGACTTCAAGAGGGCAGATTTTAAAAAGATGAGTGAATGCCTCAGAGATGACGTGGCAGGAGAGGGGAGGAGCTGGGTGGGGTGGAGGAACAGTAAGTGAAGTTGAAGGACAGCATAGTAAAGACAACAAACCTCTGTGCCAGGCAAGTGAGCAAAAGCAAGAGAAAAAAGAGAGACCATTATGGTTCTTGAAAGAAGTGGCTGAAAATATAAAGACTAAAAGGATAGCTTTCAGAAGGTATAAGGAGATGTGGAGGGAGGAGGAGGATAGACATGAGTATCAGGGGAAATGGACAGAGGCATGGAAAGCAGTAAGGAGTACAGAGGTGAAAACTAAAGAGAAAATAGCCCTAGGGCAGCAAAAGGTGACAAGACATTTTTAAGAAGAAGAAGGAGGAAGAAGAAAGACCAGGGGAGGGATTGTAAGGTTAAGAAGGGAAAAGGGGATTGTATAGAGGAGGAACAGAATAAGGCAGATATCCTGAACAAATACTTAAGTTCAGTGTTCAAAAGGAAGAGGGGGGCACCACAGAGTAATAGTAGAACTGGGGGGGGAGGCAGACGCTAGTCTTTTTCAGAGGAGAGAGTTGTGAAGAGACTCAAAAATCTGAAAGTGGACAAGGTGTTGGGGCCAGACAATGTGCATCCAAGGGTATTGAGGGAGCTCAGGGAGGTACTGGCTGCACCTCTGGCAGTTCTATTTTAACAGCTCACTGGAAACAGGAGTTGTTCCAGAGGACTGGAGGAAGGCAGATGTAGTCCCACTTTACAAAAGTTCTAAAAGGGAGGACGCTGGGAGCTATAGACCAGTCAGCCTGAAATTGGTGATAGGGAAGTTTATGGAGCCACTGCTGATGGAAACAACTATAGAGTATCTTAAATCCAGTGCATGGATTGGGGGGGCGGGGTCATGTCAAACAAATCTGATAAATTTCTTTGACTGGGTGACTAGGGATTAGATCAGGGTGGAGTAGTAGACGTGGCCTACCTAGATTTCAGTAAGGCTTTCAACACTGTTCCACATAGGAAACTCATAAGAATACTGGGAAGCTTAAGGGTGGGTTCAAATGTAGCAATTTGGGTAAGAAACTGGGTAAGGGATTGGTGACAAAGGGTGGTGGTAAACAGAGATCACTCAACGGAAAGTAGGGTGATCAGAAGGGTGCTTCAGGGATCAGTAATGGGACTGGTCCTCTTGAATACCTTTATAGGTGACATTGCAGAGGAGCTGGAAAGGAAGGTACACTAAGGTAATGTAGAAAGGGCCTGGAGACCCTATCAAACGCTTTTTGTGCACAAAGGCTTAATATGATAGTGGGGGACAATGTCTTGTTGGAATGTTCTAGCAGTAACATTGTGTGCTTAGTATTGTCTGCTGATTTGTAATAAAGACTGATTGGTCTGGACTCTGGATCAATTATGAGAGGGAGAATAGAGTCTATTCTACAAGCCATGATGCTCAAGAAAATGTTATAGTCCATATTAATGATTGACATGGGGCAAGATGAGTTGCAGTTAGTCAGGTCTTTTTGTGGCTTAAGGATTGCTCAGATGTTGAGGTATCGGGCCAAAGAGCCTCAGCAGGCCATTCTGAAATGTTTTCAGTAACAGTCTATGTAGGAGCTCTAACATGGTCATATAAAACCCTGACCCATTATCATCTGCAGCTGGGCTTTTCCCATTTTTATAGGGCTTTAATACTGGTAATAAATTCTGATGAAGTGACTGGGGGTACTAGTAAGTCTTTTTGTTCATCTGTTAATTTAGGGGGGCAAATGTAACCACCCAGTATCCTGGGCTTACTAGAATCCCATCAGGTTAGCCCTAGGAATGTAGAGGGCTCATTAGGAGCTCTGTGTAGATGACATCATTGTTTGCTCAGCTAAGCTGAGCAGAGTATGCAATATGTCATCTAGAATTCTCACAGCAGCATAAGCCACTTTGAAATCAGCTGCTCTAGGGAGGTTTAGAATGTTCAGACAGTAGTGTAGGAGTGTGTAGTCAGCAGTAGTACAGAAAGGAGCTCTGAGTGTGGGGATTCCTGGTGGGAGACTGGGTGAAGGACATTTGGCAGTATTTTTCACCCTAGTTAGTGAGACATTTACAGTGCCATCTGAAGTAGTGGAAGCTGTCGATTCCTGGGCACCTGTGTGTTATTTTTCCTGTGAGAAGAGAGAGTGAGACTGCAGTTCAGTGTAACAAAGGGGCAATCCCTGATGACCAAAAAGAAAATCAACTGCCCTAGAGGAGACAAAGAGTGTTTCCAGGTCTGAAAACTATGGTGAGCTATCCGTCAGATGTCTGTACAGAAAAGTGCAACAAAACTGTAAGTAAAGAGACAGAGACTAAAGGGATTGTGTTTTTTCTGGGTTGCTGTCTGCTGGTTGTATGTGCCACAACTAAGGCTAGAGTACATTTGGTGGAGCCCCAGCTTCACCACAGATATATGCTGAATGCTTTTAATTTACTGTGGATGCCTCTAGCACCCTGGTGAGGGTGGATGGTCATTTTTGTGTTACCCCAAAGGGATGGCAAGGGCTAGCTAGGGCTAGGGTGGGAAGAATGCCATTTGAGACGCCAGTCAGGGCTAACTGGTCTTGGAAGGATGCAAAGTCTAGGCCTGCAGATGTTAACTAAACCCATCAAAGTCAGGAGATGTTTTGAGTGCGTGGCAACCCACCATGTAAATAGACACTCATAGAGAAGAAATGTCCAGTATACCCCTAGGACAGAGGGGGTGGATGATGCTAGTATTGGAAAGAATAAAGTGTCTAGATATCCTTGAACATAAGGGTGGGATAGTGTTCAAATTGTTGTGCTATCAGAAGAAAGTACAATCGTACCTTGTGTATTCTGGGAAAAGAGTGTCAGCATTCCTCACTTGTACAGTAACAAACTTGGGGGACCGCACTGTTCTGCATTTGTATGCCAACATGTTTTCAGAATAAAGCCATACTATAACTGGGATGTAAACATACCGGGATACACTATCTACAGGAGGGACAGGGAGGGTAAAAGAGGAGGAGGAGTAGCTCTTTACATAAGTGAAGGAATCAAAGCAACAGAACAAAAGGGTAAACAAGGAGGAGAAGAAGCACTGTGGGTAAATTTGGAGACCAGCAATGGCACCACAATCCGCACAGGGGTTGTATACAGACCCCCTTCTCAGGGGGAGGAAATGGACAAGGAAATGATTGATAGTATACTTAGAATGGCAGAAAAAGGGGAGATATTGCTGATGGGTTATCTGAATATGCCAGATGTTAACTGGAGTGCAGTTGCAGCAGCCACTTCTAAGAGTTGGGTTATTCTAGATGCCCTACAGGGGCATGCCTGAACAACTAGTATTGGAGCCCACTCAGAGAGGAGCAATCTTAGACCTGGTTCTCTCAAATGGAGATGAAGAGGATCACAGATGTAAGTGGGTAGCCATCTGGGAACTAGCAACCATCGAACAGTATGGTTCACAATAAACACAGCAATAGAGTCAAGCCATACAAAGACAAAGGTACTGGATTTTAGGAGGGCTGACTTTGTCAAAATGGGTGAGTGCATAAGGAATGCACTAGCAAATGGGCAGGAAGGAGGGGTGGAAGAACAATGGGGAATAATAAAAACTGTCATCACAGAAGTAACAAGCCTTTGTGTAAGGCAAATAAAATGAAATAAGGTAAGAAACCACTATGGTTCTCAAAGGAAGTGGCAGTGAAGGTTCAAGAGAAAAGGAAAGCATTCAGGAAGAACAAGGAATCACAGAAGCAACAGGACAGAGAACTGTATCAGTTAAAGCAAAAGGAAGCTGGGAAGGCAGTCCGAACAGCAAAGGCCCAAACCGAGGAAAAGATAGCCAACTCAGTTAAGAAGTGGGATAAAACCTTTTATAGGTACATCAGGGAGTGAAGGAAGACCAAGGGAGGATAGTGAGGCTTAATAAAGGGAAGGAGGGTGGGCAGAGGGTGACTGTGAAAGGCAGAGATACTAAACAAATATTTTTGCTCAGTATTTACAAAGGAAGAGGAAGGTACCTAAAACAAACAGTAGAAACACTCTGGATACAGAAGTTGATACCAGCCCATTTACAGAAGAAAGGGTTCTGAAAGAACTCTTAAAACTGAAGGTGGACAAAGCAATGGGGCCTGATAAGTTCATCCCAGAATTCTAAAAGAACTAAGGGTAGAACTAGTGACACCACTGACTATCCTCTTTAACAAATCATGGGAGGATGGGGTGGTACCCAAGGACTGGAGGAGGACAAATGTGATTCCCCTTCACAAAAGTGGGAGCAAGGCAGAAGCAGGAAACTACAGACCTGTTTGTTTAACCTCAGTGGTAGGGAAAATGATAGAATCACTTCTGAAGGAAAGAATTGTTGAGTATCTAGAGGCCAGAGGGCACAGGACCCAAGGCAGCATGGATTCACAGCGGGAAGGTCATGCCAGACAAATCTGATAGATTTCTTTGACTGGGTGACCAAAGTAGTTGATCAGGGAGGGGCTGTGGACATGGCCTACCTTGACTTTAGCAAGGCATTTGACACAGTCCCACACAAAAGATTAATATACAAGTTAGCCAGCCTGGGAGTAGGTCCCAAGATGACAGCCTGGGTAAAGAATTGGCTGGAGAATAGGACACAGAGAATAATAGTAAATGGAGTCCACTCTGAAAAAAGGGGGGTTAGTAGTGGGATACCACAGGGTTCATTATTAGGACCGGTCCTCTTCAATGTCTTTATAAGCAACATTGCAGAAGGACTGGAAGGAAAAGTATATCTCTTTGCAGATGACACAAAGATCTGCAACAGAGTTGATGCACAAAGTGGAGTGGAAAGGATGAGAAGGGACTTGGCAAGGTTAGAGGAATGGTCAAATGTATGGCAGCTTAGATTCAATGCTAAGAAGTGCAAGGTAATGCACCTGGGAAACAAAAACCCAGGGGAAGAGTACACAATGGGGGTGAGATACTAACAACAAAAATGGAAAGGAACCTGGGGTAGTCATATCAGATGACCTAAAGGTGGGCAAGCAATGTGAGAGGGCAGCAAGGAGGGCTGGGGGATACTGGGATGCAAAGGAGAGGCATCACCAGTAGAAAACAAGAAGTTATTATCCTCTGTACAGACAGCTAGTGAGACCCCATCTGGAGTACTGCGTGCAGTTCTGGAGACCCAATCTCCACAAAGACATAGACAGGATGAAAGCTGTCCAGAGGAGGGCAACTAAAATGGTGCAGGGTCTGCACCAGAAGATATATGAAGAGAGACTTAAGGAGCTTAATATGTATAGCCTCGAGGAAAGGAATGAGAGGGGGGACATGATAGAAACTTTCAAGTACCTCAAGGGAATCAACAAAGCCCAAGAGGGTAGCATCTTTCAAAAACAGAGGTGTGCAAGAACAAGGGGGCACAATTTGAAGATAGAAGGGGGGCAGCTCAGAGGTAATTTAAGGAAGTATTTTTTCACAGAGAGGGTTGTGGGTGTATGGAACAGCCTTCCAGAGAAGGTTGTGGAGTAAAAAACAGTGGTGGAATTCAAGCATGCATGGGACAGTCATAAGGCAATTCTAGGGGGTGGGGGTAGGAAGAAGTAGGCTGCTGGTTAACTAGAATCTGCGGCTTATCCATCAGGTAGGAAAATGGGCAGACTGGGTGGGACAAGCGGTCCTTATCTGCCATCAAATTCTATGTTTCTATGTTTCTATACTTCACAATTGCATTTTTCTGTTTGGACATTAAATCTCTGCTTCCCGAGTGAAATGTTATTGGATCCCCTACTGATAGTTTTAGACCTGACATATGCCTAGCACCTCTCCCCAGAACCTAGAATAAATATAAATGTCATTTTGTGCCATAAACTCCTGACCCCTTTAGACTGCCAAGTCGGGTATTCACCTCAGAGCTAGGGGTGATGTCTTTTGTTTTGCCAACTGGTGGTCTGTTGCCTTGTCTGTAGTACGAGTTAGGGGGGTCCCGGTCTGTGCCTGACCAGGGCATAGGTTACACAAATATTTGCATGGAAAGCCTATAAGCAGTCCTCGGGGGGGTTCTCCCTTGGTATATAATCTTGCATAATAATTCTGTAAATTTTGCAAAATCTCTGTAGTTTTAGTGGATGTGTGTCCTGTTACCCGGTCAACCAATTTAGTGATAGTAGTTGCTTGCCACTTTTGGTGAATTCTATGGTCGAAAAGCTTAGTCACCCAAGACCCTCCTTCATAAAAGTCACCCAAGACCCTCCTTCATAAAATGACTGATGGAGCCATTTTAATGTTTGTGCCATTTTATGTAAGTATCTCTTGCACTTTATGTTGTGTTAGCTTAATTTGATCTAGGAGGGAGTCATCTCCCTGCGTATAAGCCAGTTGGAGGAATCAAAGTTTGTCCTGCAGACAGGGGGTCCATTTTGGCTTTCAACGGGGGGGGCAACAGCTGGTCAGAGGGACTGTAAGGGTGGATCCAGGTACTGAAAAACAAAAAAAGAAACAATTGCCTGCAATGCAGGGAAGGGTGACTGCCCCCCCGCCCCTCCAAATGGCACTACTTCCTGCAGACCTTGCAGCTTTTCTTCGCTCTGTTTTTTCCCCAGGAGGCAAACTCAAAAATATCTCCCCAGAGTACCATTTTAATAATATCATACAGTGTTCCTGAGGGGATCTCCAGACTCACATTTTCTCAAATTTTCTGAGGAATGCAATCCTCTAAAGGTTTAAATATTCTGGGTCCCTAAGTAGGGATGGGTTAAAATGCCACTGGGTTATTTTCTGTTCCATTGGGACTGTCTGATGCAGGGAGATGGGGGTATGATCTGATAGTAGTATTGAGCCAAACAATACTTCATCCTGTCATCCCACAATCTCTGATGAGATAAAGAAATAGTCTGGTCTGGAGTAATTATGGTGTGAGTGGGTGTATAATGTGCAGCATCTATCCTTCTGATGTGCAAAGCATAAGATATCAAGAAGTCCTAAATCTTTCAACTGTTGGCAAAGGTGCCTTTGTTCTGCTTTGGGCAGTGTGGGGTTGGTGTTACTAGTGTCCATAGATGGATTCTTTAAAAAATTGAAATTGCCTCTGAGGAGAAGGGTCACTGACTGTCATTCTAGGATTGTGTCTAATAATTTATGAATGGATAAGCCTTGGGGTACATAGACAGTTCCAACTGTGATGGGTTTGCCATGAATGGTACCTGTGGCTAAAACCAGTATACCCTCGCTATCTGTATAAGTCAAGTCAGGATGAAAAGAGGAGTGTTTTGGCAATGTCTCTCATTATGATAAGCTGATTCAACTATATGTTCAAACCCAAATTTAAGTAGCTTTTGATGCTCATTACTGCCTAGATGGGTTTCCCGGAGGAGAAGAAGTTAATGGTGGCATTGTTTTTGTCAGATCCCAAATTACATTTATTTGTTTGACAGGACCAGACAGTACATTTACATTTTGAGAAATTATTTTAAAAGAAGTAATAATGAGTTCTCAAATTCTCAGGTCTGGAAACACCACTGAGGCCCCAGGTTAACCCCATCAACTGACTATGTGCCATTAAGATATCATCTGTGTACTAGAAGAATCATTGTAAGACAAAACCTTACCCTCCCTCCATGTAACCAATAATAAACAGTCTCCTTATCATGAATTCATAGGTCTGTGTTACAGCTATTAACAGTGGGCCAAACCAGTGGTGTTGAGGTGCTGGAGGCTACACCTCATACCATGCTGGTGGTCAGGGATCAGGAGTGAATCCAGGTCCCAGGAGTCAGCTGGGGAGGGAGAAGACTGAGTGACAAAGGGGATGTGGCAAGAGAGGGAAGAATCCTTGAATATGGACAATATTGTGAGTAATACATCACACATCAATTTGAATAAGAATCAAATTGCAACATTACAAAAAGGACTCTCCTTTATTCCAACCCAGGATTCTAATCCTTTTGACCTCTTCACTGACCTCCATAAATGTGCACGTAACCTTAATTTAAAGGTACACTTCCAGAAAAACAAAATGTGCAGGGGGAACATTGCTGCCTAGACTCCCCACAGGAGAAACTGAACCTGTCCTTAGAGACAGAGGTAAGACATTTTAAGCCTTCTTCTAAATTCATGCACCTCAGAATGAGACAGTAGCGGTATTCGAGAGACTATGTGAGAGACAATTTAAGCAACTGCTGGAAGAGACTGATAAACCACACCTTGTTAACATAACCAAAAGGGAGTTAGAAGCACTAAGAAGCTTAGAAAAGAACCAAGAAATTACTATCAAACCTACGGATAGGGGTGGATGGGTGGTAGTGATGTCAACAGCTAAATATACAAGGGAAACTGAGAGACAGTTAGAGAATGCTTCTTTTTATAGACCACTACCATCTGATCCTACTGCTGGTTTCAAGACTGAAATTGACTCCTTTTTATATGATGCTGAGTGTGCGTGTGTGTGTGTGTGTGTGGGGGGGGGGTGATTGACCCAGGGGAGTGCAAATTTCGAACTGTTCCAAAACCAATAAAGGCCTGCATATATGTACTACCTAAAGTACATAAAGACCTTCAGAACCTTTCAGGTCAACCAGCTGTGGCCGGCATCAGATCCTTAGTGGAGCCACTCTTCAAATATGTGGATGCACACATCAGAAGTTATGTACATTGGCTTCCTTCATATACCAGGGATACCACCCACATGCTGGAAGTGTTAGGAGACAAGCAGATTGAGGAAGATTGGTTGTTGGTATCGTTAGATATTGAGTCGCTGTATACCAACATTTCCCATGAGGGTGGGTTGGCAGCTCTCAAATATTGGTTTGATCTTGACCATACATTGGATATTGGGAAAAAGACATGTTGATGGAATGTGCTGAGAATGTGTTAACAAAAACTATGTTAACGGATAATTAGGGCTCCAGCATCAAAGTAGGGAAATGACATCTTAGGGTTCTCAGCCCTAATACCCTACCCCCACCCTCGGTTTCCAGCCCTAACACCCCACCCCACCACACATGCAGGAACAGGTGTGAGGGGTGTGCCTTGGGGTTGTGAACCCTAATACTCACCCCATTCTCCTAACCAGACACTCCTAACCATGCACTCAAGCTCCTGTTTCAGAAGGAACTCCGCCACCCAGATCTACAAAATTCCTAGACTCTGCACTGCCTTGGCACAATGCGCATTCTATTACCGTGCTCCTCTCTGGACCAATGTATTACCACCTGACATTTCTGGTGCTGCAACTATTGGTGTTTTCAAATACAAAGTACGACAGCACCTTATTTCAACCTGCAGCTGTGGCTGCCTCCACTAATACTCCTCCTGTGCCTCAAGGGCACTCTAGCACTTTTATTTCACATCTAACCAACTCATCTGATGTGACCTATCCTTAGCACTTTAGGCCATCACCCTACCTCACAACCTTTGCCACCTCTACCCCACCCATTATGTGTAATCCCCCCAACTCCCTACCTACCCTCTGCACCCTTACCACTATTCTCCTACTATCATCTCCTCTCATGCAACCCAGTAGAGTGCTCTAACTTTGACTCAGGCAAATTACTCGCTACCTATGATCCTAAATTTGGTGTGTTCACTATAGGAACACTGGCCCAGATATTCAAACTGCGCCCAAAATGAGTGCAACAGCAGGAGCAAGCACAAACCAATTGCGCATATGTGCAACAGGTGAGATATTCAAACATGGAGCAGAACAAATTGCGCAAGCAACCAACGTCTGAATATCGCACATACTGCGCCATAGCACAACCAGGAAGGAGAAGCTGAGCAGAAATGTTGCGCTATGGCGCAACCAGGGCAGCCCAGCTGAGCAGTCCAGAGGTGCCATAGCACAAGCAGAGCTCCCCCAGAGCAATGGAACTGCACATCCAGGGAGGCAGGCTGGGGCCCACCACCAGCCATGCCACACATGGGCACAGGAACACACTGCAGAACCAACAAGACACCTGTACACCCCAAGCACAGCATCACTGGGGGTGTGATGGATGATCTACTGGCCCATGGGGACAAGCCAACAAAGCATAGCAGAGCCATGACACCCCAGTACAACCACTGGCAGGCTGAGAGTGCCACACACAGGGGGTTGACAACCACAGTGCACATCAGCCCCCCGTATGCACAGCACACCCTGCACTGTGACCCCAAGACACCACCTATGTGCAGTGACTGGCACTGCAGGAAACCATGCATCCCCCCCAGCACACGTCAACACCATGCAGCACAGAAGCCTACAAGCCAGACACACCCTGTGCACCCAGCAGTGGGTGGCAGCAGACGGCAAGACCAACAGAAAGTCACTGCCATGCTGGAGATACCTCCCCATGCACACACATGCACACACACACACACACACCAGGACCATACCACCCCAGATGGCATGTACACCCCTGCAACTGAGCACCCATAGCCAGCTGCAAATCAGAGACCAACACATTATTCATATCAAAACAGAAATGTATATTTAGATAAACTACAGAACCATAACAATAAAAACTATTTACAAGGGGGGGACGGGTACAAGGTAGGGATGTTCAAGGGGTAGGGATGAAAAACTTGGAGAGGGAAGGCAGGGTGGTAGGGATGGGAGAAGTGGAAAGGGTAACAAAAGCTATGGGCCAGCCGGCTGCTCGTCCTCTGCCTGGTGGCGCCCCGTCCTGTGCCGCCTCTTGCGAAGGCCATGGCGCTGGATTGATTGCAGGATGGCCTGGTTGTCTGCCAACAGCTGTCTGAGGCCCCGAACATCCCTACCAATCTGCTGGAGAACCTCGAGGCCTAGGAAAATGGGAACACAGTCAATGGCTGTGACTGACCACAACCCTGAACACCACCCAACCGGCAAGCCATATGGCCAATGTCTGCACCTGTGATGACATGCACCACCCACAGTGAACATGCACATGGCCATCACAAACAGGCGGCACCAGCTATCGCACCACTGCACACACACACACTGCCCATGTCCATCACAGCACAAACAAGGCTGTCAAGTGACGTGGCAATGTGGATGCGATGCCAGTACAGCTATATGCCCAGTGCATGCCTGGACCACCAGTGGCGCATACACAGATGTGCTGTGATACTGGACAGTGATGCATGTCACCTGTGTCGTGCATACAGACATTGATACATAGACAGTGTCGGCAGATAAGGGCCTATGGCCAACCCAGTCTGTCCATTTGAGCTTGTAAGTTCACTTTGTTTTCCTAGAAGTCTGTTGCCCCTTACCCCTGACCTCCAGAATTCCGTTATGTCTATCCTGTGCATTCTGAAATCCCGTGATTGTTTCAGCCCCCACCACTTCCTCTGGCAGGGTGTTCCACTTGTCCACCACCCGTTCTGTGAAGAAATTCTTTCTCATGTTTCCTCTGAATCGTCCTCCCTCCAACTTCATCCCATGCCCTCTAGTCCTGGAACATCTTTTTCACTTCAAAATAGTGTTTCCCTGCACCCTGTTCCTCCCTGTAAGATACTTGTATGTCTCTATCATATCCCCTCTCTCCCTCCTCTCCTCCAGGAGTACAAGTTCAGTTCCTTCAACCTGTCTCCATAGGACTTGTGATGCAAGCCATGCACCATCTTTGTTGCCCTCCTCTGAACCTTCTCTGCCCACTCTCGTCCTCCGTAGATGGTCTCAGAAATGTACACTGTACTCCAGGTGGGGCCTCACTAGTGTCTTGTATAGTGGAATTATGACCTCCCCTTTCCTGCATGGTTGTATTGTGCAGGGCTACTGGTCTCCCCCCCCAGCATGCAATAGCATCCATGACGTCATGATACTCACACTGCTCAAGCAGCTGTGTCTGCCGCTGTTGCTGTTGCTGCTGCTGCTGTTGCTGCCACTGCTGCTGCTGTTGGGGTGCAACCCCTGTTGGCACCGGGGCCCTGGCACGCCCTCGTCAACCTGGGCCTGCATCCTCACATCCCGCCTGTGGGAGACATATGTTGAGACAAACATCAGTGTGACTCAAAAGCAGACTGCCCCTGCCCCAGTGAGAGTGCTTGCCCACACAGCCATACCCATTCATCTCACAGCTGCACACACTGGCACAGCCAACCGTGGCCGAGCCATCACCTATGCACAGCCACCAAAACACACACACACCCCTACAGAGAATACAGGTGCATAGATGGTACACCCACCTGGCCTAGGCACCATGCCCCACCTGGCACGTGACCGCAGCCTCCCCAACAGGTCCGGATCCTTCCAGCGGAGGTCACTGTACCGGTGCCGGCACTGCTCAGCAGACCGGCACCATCCAGTGACCCCCACCAGGTCAGTGGCCACTTGCTGCCACACTTGTGTGCGTGGAATGGTGAGGGGCACCTCACCATAAAGTGCCCCATAGTGGGGCTCTACTAGGGCCACCAGGTTGGCCACTTCCAGGTGGCTCCAGGACACAGCTCTCCTCCTAGCCATGGTACCAACTTTACAGCAGGCAATATGGCGCCCCGCTGCACTGTAACCCCACGTAGAGATATTGCGCAATAGACCACCACAGGCTCCAATCACGCTGTTCGAACAGCACCGTCACTTCACATAGTGCTGTCACCAGACAGCGCAATAGGGACATACACATGGCAGGTGAACAGCGCCGGGGCAAAGGTCATACACAAGGTCATGGGCAATGACACAAGGCTATGCACAGTGCCATCTGATGTATAGGCATCCTGCGCAACTGACCAGCTGCGTACCAGTGCCACAGTGTACTATTGCGCAGTAGTGCCACAGCGCCATATAGTGCCCATTGCTGTAGCACCACTGGCACAATGGTGGCCATGGCCTGAATTGCCATTCGCGCTCAGCACATCAGCAGTGCAGCAGACACCTGCGTAAGCTATCTGGGCATGCGCAATGCAGTGTACCACACAGTCACAGATCTGCGCCATTGGCTCAGCCGACTCATCTGTATTGCGCAAAGCGCAGATTCGCGATATTCAGCCAACACATGCAAATCATCTGATCAGCCATTCAAAGGCGCAGTGGCACGATTTGCATGTCATTATAGTTGCTCCACTCCTAATTTGCATGCATTGCACTATAAATGTGCGACATTGAGCTGCGCTGGCCAGATTCGGTTACTGCAGGTGAGAGGTGAGTTGCATGCTGTGTGATGTTCTGTACAATGGTCATGGGAAAATGCTGTAAACTGCACAGTGACAGGTGTCCACTTCCCCCCATACAGATCGCCATGACCGAGCAGAGCCAAGGTGAGGGTGAGGACGGTGGGCGTAGAAGGAGGCCCAACTTTACAGCAGCAGAGACAGAGGCCCTCTTCCAGGCCTACCTGGATGAGGAGCCAGTACTGAGTGGATGGAGGGGCACCCCTCAGTCCCGTGCGACTGCATGGGAGGGGGTAGCTCGGGCCGTTAACCTGCACGGAAGCCACCAGCGCTCCGTGCAGGAATGCAAGAAGAAGATGGGGACAGACCGCAGGAGGTTGAAGGAGAAGGTGGCAGCCTTCAGGGCGGCACGTGCTGGCACTGGCGGGGGCCCACCAGTGGTGTTGGAGCTGACCCCGACTGAGGAGACACTGGTCACATCCATGCAGCGGAGCGCTATTGAGGGCGTACCAGGAGGTGGATTCCAGACAGGTGGAAGCTCATCACTGCACAGTATGACATGGTGGTGGTGTTGGGGGGTGGGGAAGGTTGTTCACATGCACTCACATGTACTCTCTTTCTGTTACAGATCCTGTTCGTCTTCAGGAGACAGTGGTGGTGGGTCCAGGCAGTGATGATGACCTGCTGGACATGGAGGAGGGTCCATCCACCTCTATCACCAGCCAGCAGGCACTGCAGCAGCATGCACGCTGGGCCGCCAACTCTGGTGTCGGTGATTCAGGTATGGGGGGGTACACAGCCTGTGTCTCAGCAGTCTGGCACGCAAGCATGCCAGCACGCTGTGACCATGGCTGTAGCACGTACCTGCACCATTGATGATACAAGGACTGCAATGGGCAGTGATAGGTGTGTGTCCCATGACGGACACAGCAGGCCAACACGTGCCCCTGGGCCTTTCTGGTTCCAACTTGTGTACCAGCATGCTGGCACAGTCCCAGGCTGTGCCTGTCAGCACCGGTGGGGCAGCACCGGTGGCTGTGCAGGTGTCTGGCACTGTTGCCAGTACAGCGGTGGAACAAGTGGACCCTGGGGCACAGCGGTTGGAGGGGCAGCATCAACAGTCACCCACCAGGTCTGGGGGTACAGTGTCAAGCGGTGGCACATGTCCGCCGCCCTTTGATCTGCCCATTCCTGGTCCTGGCGAACAGCGCCCACCCTCAAGGGGTGTTGTGCATCAGGACCTTCCACACTCTGGGGGACAGGATGCTGTTGGGGCACAGTACCCATTGGAGGAGCACACCCACCTGCTACAGGAATCAGTACAGCTGCAGAGGCGGGTTGCAATGTCCATGGAGGCACTGTCTGTGTCCGTGGAGTGGCACAGCAGCGAGTGTGCTCTGGACCGTGCTGAGCTGGTTCGTATGCAGACGGATGTGACCGCCGCCATTGACAGGCTGACCCAGGCAGTGGTCTCTGTTGTGGCCGCATTGGGCACACAGTCAGGTGCCCCTGTACTGCACACCCCACACAGGTCACTCTCCACTCTCCATTCCCAGCGTCATGCGACACCAGGCCTGTCGATGCCGGGCTCTGCTGTGGCCATCCCGAGCACCCCTGGTGCAGGTTTGTTCAGCATGCTGCAGACCCCTGTGTGGGCAAGGTCACATTCACGCAGTGGGACCCCTGGTGGTGCAACAGTGCCTCCCCATGTGGCCCCTGCTCAGCCTGCCAGTGCTGTTGGGTCATGATGGGGCCGCCCATGCATCCGCGGTGGCCGTGGGACAGTGCTACATGACTGAGCTGTCTCCCAGTGCGGGCCCTGTCTGGTGCTGCCATGTGTGCAATGTGTGTCATGGTGGGCAGTGCACTGCTGGGTGCTCTGCTCACCACACCAACACACGGACCACCTGCACACCCACCCAACTGCTGTCCACAGGTGCGTGTGCATGATGATGCCTGCATTGTACTGTACACCAAGGTGCAAGGTGTCCAGCATCTGACACACGTACTTGGACAGTACAGGTGGTGGGGGTGGTCGGTGGTGCTGTGTGTTAGCAATGTCGGTTCTGCAGTGCTGTGCATCTGCCCATGTATGCTCTGTACCTGGTGTGTGTGTGTCCATATGAGTGCTCACCCCTCCCTGATGGTGTGTTTGTATGCCTGGACCCTTCCACTCCCCTGACCATCATGCACCCCTGGTGTGTTCCCCTGTGTGCCTGTGGTTTGCGCATGGACAGTGTTGGTTGCACATGTCCCTTTGACTTACCTGTGTTGTGCGTAGTGCTCCTCTGTGATGGTGTCCCGGTGCAGCTGGGCCTGCCGGATCAGTCAGGGGTCCCGCTGTCCTGGGGGGGCTGCTCATCACCATCAACACCGGCGCCACTGGCATCCCCATCGCTGTCCCCCTCTTCAACCTGTACGGCTATCCCATGATCTTTGGTCATGTTGTGCAGGATGCAACAGGCCAGGAATATCCCACAGGCCTTTTGGGGCCTGTACTATAGGGCACCGCCAGAGGTGTCTAGGCATCGGAAGCATGCCTTGAGCATCCCAAACACCCACTCTATGATGTTGCGTGTTGCGGCATGTGCCTCATTATAGCGTTGCTGTGCTGGGGTCATGGGGCACTGGTACGGTGTGAGCAGCCAGGGACGGAGTGGGTATCCGCTGTCACCTGTGTGGAGATAGTGGAGATCAGTCTCATGTTCAGGTCCATATTGGCCATATCCCTGTGTGCCACTACCATGGCACCTGTGGCATTCCCACCCTTGGCCCGAGTTTGCATTCCATACATGTGTACTCACCCACTAGATGTCCTGTGGGGATGTCCTCACTCTCGAATTGATGGCACAGTGCAGACTGATACCATATGAAGGCATCATGTGCTCCGCCAGGGTGTGTGGCACAGACATTGATTATGCACCCAGTGGCATCACACACCACCTGGCAGTTGACACTAGGGAATCCCTTTCTGTTCCGATATGCGAGGCCATCGGGGCCAGGTGGCGTACAAATGGCCACATGGGTGCAGTCTATGGCCCCTAGCATGCCAGGCATATGTGCTACCCTGTGGAACTCCTGCATGTTTGCTGTATGCTCTGCCACGGTGCTGGGAAATGGATGTACTCCGCGGCATGTGGCAGCAGTCGCGCTGAGGAATGGGTGAGGATGCGAGGCGTGGCCAACTGTGTGATGCCTGTGGTGTCCCCTGTCAGCCTCTGGAAGGTGCCCGTGGTGAGCAGGCACATGCAGGCTGTCACCTTGGTCTCCCCCGACAGGCGTGACTCCGTTGTGAGGGTGCCTGCATCACATCACTGCACAGCTCACAGAGCGCCGTCTCAGTATTGCCCTGTTCAGGTGGTACCGCCCCGATCTCTACATCTGTGTACAGCTCAAAGCTGATGCAGACGCAGTACTGCCTGTCGGGGGCATAGCTGGATGGCCCTTCCACGCCATGTCCCTGCAGCATGTATTCTCACCCCTCATTACAGCTTCCATGTGGAAGCTGGCACTGTCCATCTCCTGGCTAGACCCCCCTGGCTGGTGTTGCTGTGTTACCCCCGCTGTCCTCACTGCTACTTCCACTGCACCGGACACCCCCCCACTGGCCTCTACAGACTATGGCCCATGCTTTCCTTGCCTGCCCTTTGCTGGCTGGCTGGCTGTGTGTCCCCCACTTGGCAGCCTGGTAGCATTCTTGCGCTGCTTTCTTGAGCCTTTTTATTTTGGCTCATTTCCGCTAGTGCACAATTTCTGGCTGTGCCGCTCTTGCGTATCGTGCAAGTCTTTGAATATCGCATTGCGGTCTTTATGCATGTATCCACACCCTTCGGTTGCGCATGCCTTCATTTTCATTGCGCAGTTGCTCAGCATGTTTTCGGGGGCGCAACTGCCTCCTTCTGAATATCGCTAAATGGTGCATTTTTGGACTTGCGCATGCGCAACCCTGTTGTGCATGGTGCAACCCTTTTGAATATCTGGGCCACTGTCTAAAAATGTACTACTGTATCACTGTATCTTACTGTTACCCTGTCTAAAACATGTACTACTGTTTTGATGTACCTTTGTCCTTGTAAATGACGTGGAACCCATAAATGAGCAATTGCTCATGGGTGTAATCCAAGAACTCAATAAATAAATAAATAAATAAAATTATCTTATTCTCTACCCATCTTAGCTTACTTGCTCTTGGAATGGGGTGAGCGTTAGGGTTCGCAACTACAAGGCACACCCCTCACACCTGTTCCTGCATGCAGAGTGTGAGTGGGGTGTTAGGATTTGAAACCAAGGGTGGGAGTGGGGTCTTAGGGTTGGGAAGCTTAAGATGTAATTTTCCTGCTTTTGACACTGGAACCCTAATGGTCCATTAACAAAATTTTTTGCAGAGAATATACATATGTGTATAATTCACAATCATCACTTTATTTTTTTATAAAGAAAAGTTAACTAAAAAAGGTTAGACTACTTCTGTACACTCTTTATACCTGTACTGTAATATGTGCTGTTATTTAACAAAGCTACTTTTACCTTGTGAATGTTTTGACTCTGCACTTTGTACAATTTTTTCTATCAAAATGACTATAGGCATCAATAAAAACAGGCAGCTGTGCTCACTGACTGTCATTATCTAATACATTAAAATAATAAACTCAAATATAGTAATTGTATTCTTGCTTGTCACCCATGTAAGATAAGGAAATTCATTGTTTTTCTTTTGTTCCTCAATTGGATTTTATGTTAATTTTTGCACATCCCAAACTTTTATTTTATACCTAATAGGTACCTATTTTATCTTCATGTGCTGTTCTGTACTTGTAAAGAAAGTCACATAGCACACTGCCATCTCAGGATATCTGAGCAGTTCTGCCACTGGTTATGTTGGCTTGTGCATGTGCAAGCAACATCTTGCAGTAGTAGCACTTTCAGAGGTGTGTCAGTGTTGGCCAGTGCAGTGGATGCTTTAGTGGGTGTGTCTCTTTGCCACATTGCTGGCGATGACAGCAGTTTCAAAGAGAGCCACGGAGTTGAAAGAAATCTGTCGCTCCAATGAGGTGCAGTTTCCTCATTGGAGCATCAGATGACAAGGCTGTTACATGCCTTTCCTGGTGAAATATTTTAATAAATATGCTGTCTCCTGCTGCCCACCATACAATCCCCACAAAGCAAACATCAGGGATGCTCAATTCCCTGTTGGCACTTTTCCCCAGTTCAATTTGTTTGCTGATGGGAGTGCCCAATCCCCATTAGCATCATGTTCCACACACCCACTTTCTTTGCCGACAAGGGTGCCCAATCCCCATGAGCATCATGTTAACCCCACACGCACTATCTTTGCCAATGGGGGTGCCCAATCCCCATCAGCATCATGTCCCTCCAAAACTCATGGCACATTGGGAACCCACCTTAGTGTACCCAAAATCATTTTTTACCTGTAAAAATATAGGTCCCTCATCATCCCATTGTGCCCCTTCCCCAATCGATGCACACTCCACCTCCCCTCACCCCCACCCCCACCCCATGCATACCTCTAAAGGGCTAGTGCTGCAATCTTCTGTGTAGTAGGAATAAATCTGAACTCTTCAAAAGCCAACGGAACTGAATAAAATGTGATAAGCTTTATAATGGCAGGCAATAGGGGGTTCAATTTAGGTGGATATCTCAGCCATTTTGGGGAATTTTGGTACCAGATTTTCAACATGGGGTTCTTGGGACTGCACCCCATGAACACATGTACTGTCATCTTGTTATTCAGTCCCAAAAGATGATTTTGCAGTCACTGCACAGAATCACCTTTCTAGATTGATTAATGAAATGACAGTGCCCCGTTCATGAGGTGGGGTCCCAAAATGTTTGGTTTAAAAAATTCAAAAAAAATGACTGTGTTATGAGTGTGCATTGCACAATTTCCATGCACGCCCATAACTTTAACAATTTATAATATTTTCACTCTAGATTTTCAACATTGCAATTTTTTCATACCTCCGTATGAACAGTATAGCTATCATTTTTCAAATCCTGCCTGAAATGTGTTTTCACTCCTGTAGCACACAATGGTCCAGTCGCTGTGGGAAATCAACTTTGGGAACAGATTAACAAAATCAAAGTGTCACTGTTCATGAGGGGAGGTCACAAAATGCCTATGTTGAAAATGCATTAAAAATATCCCCAAAATAATTGGGATATCGGCGTGCATTGCTCAGTTTTATGCACACTCATGACTTCACCAATTTTTCATATTTTCACTTCAGATTTTCAGCATTGCCATTTTTTATACCTCCTCATGAACAGTACGGTTGTCATTCTTCACATCATGCCCGAAATGTGTTTTTGCACCTCGTTCTGAAAAATCACCTTTCGGCAAACAAACTTATAGTGGCTCTGTTCCTGAGATGGAGTCACTAAAAGCCCATGTTGAAAATTTAGAGTGAAACTACCAACAAATGCCCGGGGCATTAGGGTTTCCAACCATAACACCCTACCCTGTACAAACTGAAACATCGAGATTTTTTGAGATTTTTAAGATTTTTTAATATCGAGATTTTGAGATTTTTCCAGATTTTGAGTTATTTTAAAATTTTAAGATTAAGATTTTGAGATTTTTTGAGATTTTGAGAATTTTTGATATTTTGAGATTTTTCAACATATTGAGATATAGAAATTTTGAGATTTTTTGAGACATTAAGAATTTTTTAGATTTTAGAGATTTTTTGATATCAAGATTTTGAGATTTTTCCTGATTTTTCCAGATTTTGAGATTTAGTTGACATTTTGAAATTTTTCAAGATATCGAGAAATTGAGATTTGGAGATTTTTTGAGATGTTGAGATTTTCAGATTTTGAGTTATTTTGAGAATTATGTGATTTTTTGAGATTTTGAGAATTTTTGAGATTTTGAGATTTTTCTACATATCGATATATAGAGATTTTGAGATTTTATGAGAAATTGAGATTTTTTGAGATTTTGAGATTTTGAGAATTTTTGAGATTTTGAGTTTTTTGAGATATCGAGTTTTTGAGATTTTGAGATTTTTCGACATATCAGGATATCGAGATTTTTAGATTTTTTGAGATTTTGAGAATTTTTGAGATTTTGAGATTTTTCAACATATCGCGAATAGAGATTTTGAGATTTTTTGAGATACCGAGACTTTGAGATTTTGAGATTTTTCAAGATTTTGAGATTTTAAGATTTTTCCAGATTTTGAGATTTTGAGTTATTTTGAGATTTTTAGATTTCTTTCAAATTTTGAGACATTTTGAGATCTTTCGACGTAGCAAGATGTTGAGATTTTGAGATTTCTTTGAGATTTACACATTTTTTGAGATTTTGAGAATTTTTGAGAATTTGAGATTTTTCGAGATTGAGATTTTTTGAGATTTTGACTTTTTTGAGATTTTGAGAATTTTTGAGATTTTGACATTTTTGACACAGATTTTGAGATTTTTTAAGATTTTGAGATTTTAAGATTTTTTTATTTTATTTTGAGATTTTTAGATTTTTTGAGAATTTGAGATTTCGAGAATTTTTGAGATTTTGAGATTTTGACATATCGAGATATAGAGATTTTAAGATTTTTTGAGATATTAAGATTTTTTGAGATTTTTGACATTTTTTGATATCGAGATTTTGAAATAATTCCAGATTTTCAGATTTTTTTGACATTTTGAAAATTTTCTAGATATAAAGATATTGAGATTTTGAGATTTTTTGAGATTTTGAGATTTTTTGAAATGTTGCGATTTTTACAGATTTTGAGATTTTGAGTTATTTTGAAATGTTCAGATTTTTTTAGATTTAGAGATTTTTGAGATTTTGAGAATTATGTGATTTTTGAGATTTTGAGAATTTTGAGATTTTGACATTTTTCTACATATCAATATAAAAAGGTTTTGAGATTTTTTGAGATATTGAGATTTTTTGAGATTTTGAGAATTTTTGAGATTTTGAGATTTTTCAACGTATCAAGATATCAAGATTTTGAGATTTCTTTGAGATTTTGAGATTTTTTGAGATTATGAGAATTTTTGAGATTTTTAGATTATAAGATTTTTTTACATTTTGAGATTTTGAGTTATTTGGAGATTTTTAGATTTTTTTGAGATTTTAAAAATGTTTGAGATTTTGAGGTTTTGAAATTTTTGAGATATAGAGATTTTTCAACATATCGAGATATAGAGATTTTGAGATTTTTTGAGATATCGATATTTTTTGAGATTTTGAGATTTTTAATATTTTTAATATCGAGATTTTGAGATTTTTCCAGATTTTATTATTTTAAAATGTTGTGATTTTTTTAAAATTTTGAGATTTTTTGAGATATCGAGATTTTTTTAGATTTTTTGAGATTTTGAGATTTTTTGAGATTTTTAAGATTTTTTCATAGAGATTTGAGATTTGTCCAGATTTTGAGTTATTTTGAGAGTTTGAGATTTTTTGAGATTTTTCAAGATTTTGAGATTTTAAAATTGTTTTCAGATTTAGAGATTTTGAGACTTTTTAAGATTTTGAGAATTTTTGAGATTTTGAGATTTCTTTCAAATTTTGAGATTTTTGAGATATTTTGACGTAGTGAGATGTTGAGATTTTGAGATTTCTTTGAGATTTTGACATTTTTTGAGATTTTGAGAAATTTTGAGAATTTTAGATTTTTCGAGATTTTGAGATTTTTTGAGATTTTGAGAGATTTTGAGATTTTTTGACATTTTTAAATTTTTTGGGATATCGAGACAATGAGATTTTGAGATTTTTTGAGATTTTTCCAAATTTTGAGATTTTGAAATATTTTAAAATTTTGAGATTTTGTAAGATTTTGAGATTTTTTGAGATTTTGAGAATTTTTGAGATTCTGAGAATTTTTGAGATTTTGAAATTTTTGACAGAGATTTTGAGAATTTTTGAGATTTTGAAATTTTTGACATAGAGATTTTGAGATTTTTTGAGATATCGAAATTTTTTGAGATTTTGAGATTTTTCAAGATTTTGAGTTATTTTGAGATTTTAAGATTTTTTGAGATTTTTGAGATTTTTTGATATCGAGATTTTGAGATAATTCCAGATTTTCAGATTTTTTGACATTTTGAAAATTTTCTAGATATCAAGATATTGAGATTTTGAGATTTTTTGAGATTTTGAGATTTTTTAAAATGTTGAGATTTTTAGAGATTTTGAGATTTTGAGTTATTTTGAAATGTTCAGATTTTTTGAGATTTAGAGATTTTTTGAGATTTTGAGAATTGTGATTTTTTGAGATTTTGAGATTTTGACATTTTTCTACATATCAATATAAAAAGGTTTTGAGATTTTTTGAGATATTGAGATTTTTTGAGATTTTGAGATAATGAGAATTTTTGAGATTTTGAGATTTTCAATGTATTGAGATATCAAGACTTTCAGATTTCTTTGAGATTTTGAGATTTTTTGAGATTTTGAGAATTTTCGAGATTTTTAGATTATAAGATTTTTTACATTTTGAGATTTTGAGTTATTTGGAGATTTTTAGATTTTTTGAGATTTTAAAAATGTTTGAGATTTTGAGAATTTTTGAGATATAGAGATTTTTTGACATATCGAGATATAGAGATTTTGAGATTTTTTGGATTTTTAAGATTTTTAATACCGAGATTTTGAGATTTTTCCAGATTTTGAGATTTTGAGTTATTTCAAAATTTTGAGATTTCTTAAAATTTTGAGATTTTTTAAAATGTTGAGATTTTTTGAGATATCGAGAAATTTTGAGATTTTGAGAATGTTTGAGATTTTGAGATTTTTCGACATATCGAGATAGAGATTTTGAGATTTTTTGAAATATCAAGATTTTTTGAGATTTTGAGATATCTTGGGATTTTTAAGATTTTTTAATATAGAGATTTTGAGATTTTTCCAGATTTTGAGATTTTGAGTTATTTTGAGAGTTTGAGATTTTTTGAGATTTTGAGAATTTTTGAGATTTTGAGATTTTTTGAGATATCGAGATTTTTTGAGATTTTGAGATTTTTCGACATATCAGGATATCGAGATTTTTAGATTCTTTGAGATTTTGAGAATTTTTGAGATTTTGAGATTTTTCAACATATCGCGAATAGAGATTTTGAGATTTTTTGAGATACCGAGACTTTCTGAGATTTTGAGATTTTCCAGATTTTGAGATTTTAAGATTTTTCCAGATTTTGAGATTTTGAGTTATTTTGAGATTTTGAGATTTCTTTCAAATTTTGAGACTTTTTTGAGATCTTTTGACATAGCAAGATGTTGAGATTTTGAGATTTCTTTGAGATTTAGACATTTTTTGAGATTTTGAGAATTTTTGAGAATTTGAGATTTTTCGAGATTTTGAGATTTTTTGAGATTTTGACTTTTTTGAGATTTTGAGAATTTTTGAGATTTTGAATTTTTTGACAGAGATTTTGAGATTTTTTAAGATTTTGAGATTTTAAGATTTTTTATAGTTATTTTGAGATTTTTAGATTTTTTGAGAATTTGAGATTTTGAGAATTTGAGATTTTTTGACATATCAAGATATAGAGATTTTAAGATTTTTTGAGATATTAAGATTTTTTGAGATTTTTGACATTTTTTGATATCGAGATTTTGAGATAATTCCAGATTTTCAGATTTTTTTGACATTTTGAAAATTTTCTAGTTATAAAGATATTGAGATATTGAGATTTTTTTGAGATTTTGAGATTTTTTGAAATGTTGCGATTTTTACAGATTTTGAGATTTTGAGTTATTTTGAAATTTTCAGATTTTTTGAGATTTAGAGATTTTTGAGATTTTGAGAATTATGTGATTTTTGAGATTTTGAGAATTTTGAGATTTTGACATTTTTCTACATATCAATATAAGAAGGTTTTGAGATTTTTTGAGATATTGAGATTTTTTGAGATTTTGAGATTTTAAGAATTTTTGAGATTTTGAGATTTTTCAATGTATCAAGATATCAAGATTTTGAGATTTCTTTGAGATTTTGAGATTTTTTGAGATTATGAGAATTTTTGAGATTTTTAGATTAAAAGATTTTTTTACATTTTGAGATTTTGAGTTATTTGGAGATTTTTAGATTTTTGAGATTTTAAAAATGTTTGAGATTTTGAGGTTTTGAGAATTTTTGAGATATAGAGATTTTTCGACATATCGAGATATAGAGATTTTGAGATTTTTTGAGATATCGATATTTTTTGAGATTTTGAGATTTTTTGAGATTTTTAATATTTTTAATATCGAGATTTTGAAATTTTGACAGCTTTGGTTATTTTAAAATTTTGTGATTTTTTAAAATTTTGAGATTTTTTGATATATCGAGATTTTTTTAAATTTTTTGAGATTTTGAGATTTTTTGAGATTTTTAAGATTTTTTAAGAGATTTTGAGATTTGTCCAGATTTTGAGTTATTTTGAGCGTTTGAGATTTTTTGAGATTTTGAGATTTTTCAAGATTTTGAGATTTTAAAATTGTTTTCAGATTTAGAGATTTTGAGATTTTTTAAGATTTTGAGAATTTTTGAGATTTTGAGATTTCTTTCAAATTTTGAGATTTTTTGAGATAGTTTGATGTAGTGAGATGTTGAGATTTTGAGATTTCTTTGAGATTTCGACATTTTTTGAGATTTTGAGAAATTTTGAGAATTTGATTTTTCGAGATTTTGATTTTTTGAGATTTTGAGAGATTTTGAGATTTTTTGACATTTTTAAATATTTTGAGATATCGAGACAATGAGATTTTGAGATTTTTTGAGATTTTTCCAAATTTTGAGATTTTGAGATATTTTAAAATTTTGAGATTTTGTAAGATTTTGAGATTTTTTGAGATTTTGAGATTTTTTGATTTTGAGAATTTTTGAGATTTTGAAATTTTTGACATAGAGATTTTGAGAATTTTTGAGATTTTGAAATTTTTGACATAGAGATTTTGAGATTTTTTGAGATATCGGAATTTTTTGAGATTTTGAGATTTTTCAAGATTTTGAGATTTAAAGATTTTTCAAGATTTTGAGTTATTTTGAGATTTTGAGATTTTTTGAGAATTTGAGATTTTGAGAATTTTTGAGATTTTGAGAATTTTTTACATATCAAGATAGAGATTTTAAGATTTTTTGATTTTTGAGATTTTTTGAAATCGAGATTTTGAGATAATTCCAGATTTTTTGACATTTTGAAAATTTTCTAGATATCAAGATATTGAGATTTTGAGATTTTGAGATTTTTTGAAATGTTGAGATTTTTACAGATTTTGAGATTTTGAGTTATTTTGAAATGTTCAGATTTTTTGAGATTTTGAGATTTTTTGAGATTTTGAGAGTTATGTGATTTTTGAGATTTTGCGATTTGACATTTTCTACATATCAATATAAAAGGTTTTGAGATTTTTGAGATATTGAGATTTTGAGATTTAGAGTTATGAGAATTTTGAGATTTGAGATTTTCAATGTATTGAGATATCAAGATTTTGAGATTTCTTTGAGATTTGAGATTTTTGAGATTTTGAGAATTTTCAGTTTTTAGATTAAAAGATTTTTTACATTTTGAAGTTTTGAGTTATTTGGAGATTTTAGATTTTGAGATTTTAAAATGTTTGAGATTTTGAAAATTTTGAGATATAGAGATTTTTCTATAATGAGATATAAGTTTTGAGATTTTTGGATTTTAAGATTTTTTAATACCGAGATTTTGAGATTTTCAGATTTTGGGATTTTGAGTTATTTCAAAATTTTGAGTTTCTTAAAATTTTGGGATTTTTAAAATGTTGAGATTTTTTGGGATATCAGATTTTTGAGGATTTTGAGAATGTTTGAGATTTTGAGATTTTAAGCCATATCAAGATATAGAGATTTTGAGATTTTTTGATATCAAGATTTTTTGAGATTTTGAGATATCTTGAGATTTTTAAGATTTTTTAATATAGAGATTTTGAGATTTTTCCAGATTTTGAGATTTTGAGTTATTTTGAGAGTTTGAGATTTTTTGAGATTTTGAGATTTTGAGAATTTTTGAGATTTTGAGATTTTTCAAGATTTTGAGATTTTAAAATTGTTTTCCGATTTAGAGATTTTGAGATTTTTTAAGATTTTGAGAATTTTTGAGATTTTGAGATTTTTCGACATATCACAATATAGAGTTGAGATTTTTTGAGATATCGAGGCTTTTTAGATTTTAAGATTTTTCAAGATTTTGAGATTGTAATATTTTTTCCAGATTTTGAGATTTTGAGTTATTTTGAGATTTTTATATTTTTTCAGATTTTGAGAATTTTTGAGATCTTTTGACGTATCGAGATGGTGAGATTTTGAGATTTTGACATTTTTTGAGATTTTGAAAGATTTTGAGATTTTGAGATTTTTTGAGATTTTTTCAATTTTTGAATTTTTGAGAACTTTTAAAATTTTGAGATTTTGTAAGATTTTGTGACTTTTTGAGATTTTGAGATTTTTCAAGATGTTGAGATTTTAAGATTTTTCCAGATTTTGAAATTTTGAGTTATTTTGAGATTTTGAGATTTTTTGAGAATTTGAGATTTTGACAAGTTTTGAGATTTTGAGATTTTTTGAGATGAGATTTTTTGACATTGAGATTTTGAGATAATACCAGATTTTGAGATTTTGAGATTTTTTACATTTTGAAATTTTTTGAGATATTGAGATATTGAGATTTTGAGTTATTTTGAGATTTTCAGATTTTTGAGAATTTTTGAGATTTTTGACATGTAAGATGTTGAGATTTGTGATTTTTGAAATTAAAAGTGTGAGATTTTAGGTTTTGAATATCAAGATATGAGATTTTGATATTTTGAGATTTGAGAATTTTTGAGATTTTGGGATTTTTAACATATAAATTTTAAGATTGTTTGAGATTTTGAGATAATTCCAGATTTTGACTTTTTTTACATTTTGAATTATTTTGAGCTATCAAGATATTGAGATTTTGAGATTTTTTGAGATTTGAGTTTTTTTGACATTGAGATTTTTCCAGAGTGTGAGATTTTAAGATTTTTCCAGATTTTGAGTTATATTGAGATTTTCAGATTTTTTGAGATTTTGAGAATTTTTGAGATTTTTTGACCTAGCAAGATGTTGAGATTTTGAGATTTTTTTGAGATTTTGAGAATTTTTGAGATTTTGAGACTTTTCCAGAGTGTGATATTTTAAGATTTTTCCAGATTTTAAGATTTTGAGTTATTTTGAGATTTTCAGATTTTTTTGAGATTTTGAGAATTTTTTAAATTTTTCAACCTAGCGAGATGTTGAGATTTTGAGATTTTTTTGAGATTTTGAGAATTTTTTAGATTTGGAGATTTTTCAACGTATCAAGATATAGAGATTTTGAAATTTTTTGAGATTTTGAGAATTTTTAAGATTTTCTGATTTTTCAACATATCGCAATAGAGATTTTAAGATGTTTACAGATATCGAGATTTTTTAGATTGTGAGATTTTTTGACATATTTTAATTTTTTGAGATATCGAGACAATGAGATTTTGATATTTCTTTGAGATTTTGAGATTTTTTGAGATTTTTCCTGATTTTGAGATATTTTAAAATTTTGAGATTTTGAGATTTTTTGAGATTTTGAGAATTTTTTAGATTTTGAGGTTTTCAACATAAAGATTTGAGATTTTTTGAGATATTGAAATTTTTTGAGATTTTGTGATTTTCCAAGATTTTGAGATTTTAAGATTTTGCCAGATTTTGAGATTTTGTGTTATTTTGAGATTTTAAGATTTTTTGAGATTTTCAGAATTTTTGAGATTTTTTGACATATAGAGATTTTGAGATATTTTTAGATTTTGAGATTTTTTGAGATTTTGAGATTTTCAAAATTTTTAGATTTTAAGATGTTTCCAGATTTTAAGTTATTTTTAGATTTTGAGATTTTTTTACATATTGAGATAAAGATTTTGAGATTTTTTGATATTGAGACTGTTTGATTTTGAGACTTTAGGCTTGATATCGAGATTTTGAGATTTTTCAGATTTTTGAATTGTGACTATTTTGGGGTTTGAGATTTTTGAGATTTTTTAGATTTGAGAATTTTGAGATTTGAGATTTTTGACATATCTGATATAGAGATTTTGAGATTTTTCAGATATTGAGATTCTTTGAAATTTTAAAATTTTTTAAAATTCAGATTTAGATTTTCAGATTTTGAGATTTTGATTGTTTGACATTTTGAGATTTTTGATTTTGAGAATTTTTGAGTTCAAGATTTTTCAACATATACAGATTTTGAGATTTTCAAGTTTTGGATTTTAAGATTTTTCTGATTTTGTGATTATCAGTTATTTTGAGATTTTGAGATTTTTTGACGTATCAAGATATCGAGATTTTGAGATTTTTTGAGATTTTGAGAATTTTTGAGATTTTCAAGATTTTGAGATTTTACAATTTTTTCAGATTTTGAGATTTTTAGTTTTTTGAGATTTTGAGATTTTTTAGATTTTTAGATTAAGAGAATTTTTGAGATTTTTCGACATATAGACTTATAGAGATTTTGTTATTTTGAGATTTTTTGAGATTTTCAGAATTTTTGAGATTTTTTGACATAGAGATTCTGAGATATTTTGAGATTTTGAGTTATTTTGAGATTTTGAGATTTAGAGAATTTTTGAGATTTTTAGATTTTTCAACATATGGAGATTTTGAGATTTTTTTCAGATATCGAGATTTTAAGATTTTTCCTGATTTTGTGATTTTGAGTTATTTTGAGATTTTTAGATTTTTTGAGATTTTGTGAATGTGAGAATTTTTGAGATTAAGAGATTTTTCAAGATATCGAGATTTTTAAGATTTTTTGAGATTTTTAGATTTTTCAAGATTTTGAGATTTTAAGATTTTTCCAGATTTAGAGATTTTGAGTCAATTTGTGATTTTGAGATTTTTTGAGAATTTGAGATTTTGATAATTTTTGAGATTTTGAAATGTTTCAACATATAGACATAGAGATTTTGAGATTTTTCCAAATTTTTAGATTTTGAGATATTTTTACATTTTTAGATTTTGTAAGATTTTGAGATTTTTTGAGATTTTGAGAATTTTTTAGATTTTGAGATTTTCGACATAGATCTTTGAGATTTTTTGAGATATCGAGATTTTTGAGATTTTTAGATTTTTCAAGATTTTGAGATTTTAAGATTTTTCCAGATTTTGAGATGTTGTTATTTTGATATTTTCAGATTTTTTGAGATTTTGAGAATTTTTGAGATTTTGAGATTCTTTGACTTATTGAGATATAAAGATTTTGAGATTTTTAGAGATGCTAACATTTTTTGAGATTTCTGAGATTTTTTGATATTGAGATTTTGAGATAATTCCACATTTTTAGATTTTTAGATTTTTTTGACATTTAAAAATGTTTCAAGATATCGAGATTTTGAGATTTTTTGAGATTTTGAAATGTTTCAAGATTTTGAGATTTTAAGATTTTGCCAGATTTTGAGATTTTGAGTTATTTTGAGATTTTTATATTTTTTCAGATTTTGAGAATTTTTGAGGTTTTGAGTTTTTTCGAAATATCGTGATATAACTATTATGAGTTATCTTGAGATTTTTAGATTTTTTGAGCTTTTGAGAATTTCTGAGATTTTTCGACATATCGCGATATAGAGATTTTGAGCTTTTTTGAGATTTTTCAGAATTTTGAGATTTTTCGACATATCGCAATATAGAGATTTTGAGTTATTTTGAGATTTTGAGATTTTTTGAGATTTCGAGAATTTCTGAGATTTTAAGATTTTTCGACATCATGATATAAAGATTTTCAGTTATTTTGACATATTGAGATTTTTTTAAGATTTTTGGAGTTTTTGAGATTTTGAGATTTTTCGACATATCATGATATAGAGATTAGGGCCCGGATATTCAAGGTTGCACCATGCAACAGGGTTGCGCATGACAATCAAAACATCTTTAGCCGATATTCAGAAGGGAGGCAGTTGGCCCCCGAAAACATGCTGAGCAACAGCGCAATGAAAATGAAGGCATGCACAACTGAAGGGGTGGATCCATGCATAAAGACTGCAATGCAATATTCAAAGACTTGCACAATGTGCAATAGCAGCACAGCCAGAAATTGCGCACTAGCGGAAATTAGCCAAAATAAAAAGGCTCAAGGAAGCGGGCCAAGATCGCTACCAGGTTGCCAAGTGGGGGGAGAGAGAGAGACAGACAGACAGACAGACAAAGGCAGGCAAGGAAAGCATGGGCCATAGTCTGTAGAGGCCAGCAGGGGTGCCTGGTGCAGTGGAAGAAGCAGTGAGGACAGCGGGGGTAACACAGCAACACCAGCCAGGGGGTCAGAAGCCAGGGAGATGGACAGTGCCAGCTTCCACATGGAAGCTGTAATGAGGAGGTGAGAATGCATGCTGCAGGGGATGTGGCTGGAAGGGCCTGTCGGTGGTATGCCCCAACAGGCAGTACCGTGCCGCATCAGCTTTGAGCTGTACACAGATGTAGAGATGACGTGGGCTGGTACCACCTGAAGGGCAATACATGAGGATGCTCTGTGGGCTGTGCAGTGATGTGATGCAGGCACCCTCATGACGAGTCATGCTCTGTCGGTGGAGACCAAGGTGACAGCCTGCAAGTGCCTGCTCACCACGGGCACCTTCCAGAGGCTGACAGGGGACACCACAGGCATCACACAGTCGGCCACATCATGCATCCTCACCCAATTCCTCGGCGCACTGTTGCCACACGCTGTGGAGTACATCCATTTCCCCAGCACCGCAGCAGAGCGTACAGCAAACATGCAGGAGTTCCACAGGGTAGCACATATGCCTGGCATGCTAGGGGCATGAGACTGCACCCATGTGGCCATTCGCCACCACCTGGCCCCGATGGGCTCGCATATCAGAACAGAAAGGATTCTCTAGTGTCAACTGCCAGGTGGTGTGATGATGCCACTGGGTGCATAATCAATCTGTGCCACACACCCTGGTGGAGCACATGATGCCTTCATATGGTATCAGTCTGCACTGTGCCATCAATTCGAGTGTGAGGACATCCCACAGGACATCTAGTGGGTGAGTACACATGTATGGAATGCAAACTCGGAGGCAAGGGTGGGAATGCCACAGGTGCCATGGTAGTGGCACACAGGGATATAGCCAATATGGACCTGAACATGAGACTGATCTCACTATCTCCACACAGGTGACAGCGGATACCCACTCTGTCCCTGGCTGCTCACCCCGTGCATTGGTGCCCCATGCCCCAGCAATGCTATAATGAGGCCATGCGCAGCACACAACATCATAGAGTGGGTGTTTGGGATGCTCAAGGCATGCTTCCGATGCCTAGACACCTCTGGTGGTGCCCTAAAGTACAGCCCCCAAAAGGCCTGTGGGATATTCCTGGCAGTTGCATCCTGCACAACGTGGCCAAAGACCATGGGATAGCTGTACAGGTTGAAGAGGGGGACAGCGATGGGGATGCCAGTGGCACCGGTGTTGATGGTGATGAGCAGCCCCCCCAGGATGGTGGGACCCCCGACTGATCTGGCAGGCCCAGCTGCACCGGGACACCATCACAGAGGCACTACACACAGCACCCAGGTGAAGTCAAGGGGACATGTGCAACCAACACTGTCCATGCGCACCCCACAGGCACACAGGGGAACACACCAGGGTGCATGATGGTCAGGGATGGAAGGGTCCAGGCATACAAACACACCATCAGGAGGGGTGAGCACTCATATGGACACACACACCAGTCACAGAGCATACATGGGCAGATGCACAGCACAGCAGAACCAACATTGCTAACACACAGCACCACCGACCACCCCACCACCTGTACTGTCCAAGTACATGTGTCAGATGCTGGGCACCCTTGCACCTTGGTGTACAGTACAATGCAGGCATTATCATGCACATGCACCTGTGGACAGCAGTTGGGAGGGTGTGCAGGTGGTCCATGTGTTGGTGTGGTGAGCAGAGCACCCAGCAGTGCACTGCCCACCATGACACACATTGCACACATGGCAGCAAAAGATAGAGCCCGCACTGGGAGACAGCTCAGTCATGTAGCACTGTCCCACAGCCACTGTGGATGCGTGGGCAGCCCCACCATGACCCAACAGCACTGGCAGGCTGAGCAGGGGCCACAAGGGGTGGCACTGTTGCACCACCAGGGGTCCCACTGCGTGAACGTGACCTTGCCCACACAGGGGTCTGCAGCATGCTGAACAAACCTGCACCAGGGGTGCTTGGGATGGCCACAGCAGAACCCGGTGTCGACAGGCCTGGTGTCACATGACACCGGGAATGGGGAGTGGAGAGTGAACTGTGTGGGGTGTGCAGTACAGGGGCACCTGACTGTGTGCCCAATGCAGCCATAACAGAGACCACTGCCTGGGTCAGCCTGTCAATGGTGGCGGTCACATCTGTCTGCAAATGAACCAGCTCGGCATGGTCCAGAGCACACTCCCTGCTATGCCACTCCATGGACACAGACAGTGCCTCCACAGACATTGCAACCCGCCTCTGCAGCTGTACTGATTCCTGCAGCAGGTGGGTGTGCTCCTTCAATGGGTACTGTGCCCTAATGGCATCCTGTCCCCAGGGTGTGGAAGGTCCTGATGCACAATACCCTTGAGGGTGGGTGCTATTCACCAGGACCAGGAATGGGCAGTTCAAGGGTGGTGGACATGTCATGAATTATGGCCCCATTTGCATATCACCTTTTGAATATCATGATTTTGCGATGGCGCATGGTACTTGCACCACCGCAAGTTGAATGCTCCCTCTGACAACTTCTGCAGTGGCACAAGTTCCACTGCGCCATGCACAGTGGCTGTGGCTGGGGTGATATTCAAAGGAGTTGCTCAATAGCAACTCCTTGAATATCACCCCGCCACACCCCGCAACTATTTTGCACAGCTGCGAAGGTCATGCCTCAGAATGGCGAGAAGTTTGGAATATCCAGCCCATAGGCTGTTTTACAGGCGAGTACTCTCATGAAGCTGTTTTTGAAGCTAGTGCAAGGATTGATATTTTGCTGCCCTATTTTTCTTTGCTTTGGGGCATAAAAGGTTCCAGGGATGTGGGATGAAACAATGAAAACAAAGGTTGTGGGCATCAGCTTTTGCCAGTCAAGGCTTACAGGATATACACATTTAGATCCCGTAGGCCCTGTTGCAATTTTAGGACTTCCTGTCCTGCTAGTGCGACAGAAAGCAAAATAAAATTGGTTTTAGAGGTTGAATTGGTGAAGCAAGTAAAACTGTTTCAAAAATTAAGTCCATTTTCAATTTATTTTTGTTTGATTTGGAACCGGGGACTAGAACAGGGAACTGGTGAAATCTGCAATTGTCCTGGTTCTGGGAACTGCTGAAGAACCAGTAAAAATAAAAGATACATTTGGACAAAACTAAAGCCATGTTTATGCAGCCAATGCACTGCCACTTCTGCAGTGTTGTAACCTGTGTCTGACCACCGGAGTAAATTAGTTGATGTATCTACATGGCCCCTCTCAGCACCAATGCAAGCTGAGCTGGGGAGGGGCCACATGAGTCTGGGGGCAGGCTGTAACTATACTCAGAAGCTTACAGAGCAACTGGATTATGTCTATCATCTAATTAATATGAGTTGTGATTACTGGCATGATATACATATTCTAATTGCTCCATAAGCTCCTGGGTACTGAACTGTTAACAGCAGGGGAGGTCTGAGCAGAGAAAGTGTTGGAGCACAGATTACAGGCAGGAGGAGAAAAATAATTTTATACATACCTTCTCCACCCCAGAATACCGGGATAAGAGCCCAAATGTAAATCAAGCTGAACTTCTGGATTCTGGTCACTGGCATCAGTGATGGGCTGAGGAGGATTCTGGGAGTGTCCTCCTTATGAGCTGGAGTGAATGGTGCAACCTAGCCACAAGGTTGTTTAAGCGGCTCACTCCTGTCAGTGTCCCCAGGGTTTGTGCGGCTACTGGAGCGATGTACTGAGTAATACATCGCAATCTGGTAAGTGTCTTCACAGCTGCATTTGCACCAGAGCAACCCAAGCACTCATGTTACTCCAGTGACATGAGACACCTTTGATCTGCAAGCAAGCACCAGAGAGTAGGAGGCAGCATCTTCAAACATGTGGTAACATCTCTGCTGCCTCCTGAATAGACTGTTTTTTCTGCACTTAATTCCTGATTGTTGCTGGACAATTTCTTTTACCGGAGGGTAGGGGGCTCGTGGGAGCCGGCCACCAGTAAACGTATACAAGGGGGCGGGGCTTTGTTCTTTAAAAGCTTGCGCCGCCCAGTAGCACAAGCGTAGCATGAGTGCACCACTCGGGAGAAAAACAAACAAAAGGATGAGTTGTCAGGTAGAATTGTGTTTTATGCTGTTATGCAAGTTAGTTATTTATTTTTTTTAATAATAGTTTGCTTTTATAACATGTAGATTGCATATGTATAGGTATAACACTATGGGACTAAAAGGTTTTCTAGTAAACAGTGTCTATTTGACCTGACGAAAACACAGCTAGAATACTTTATAGTATTTTTATTTTTAAACAAAAGTGTTTCTCTTGCCTTTATGGTGGATTAGAGAATGTTGTAGTACTCTTAGCAGTCTTTAGTCTTAATCTATACAAAGTAGCGCACAGGGAAATGGGACAATTATTGGGGGTAAGGTAACCAAGTTTGGACTATACATGTACAGCTCCTTTAGACTACAATAAAGGACCGATATCAGAAAGAGAAAAAACATGGATTTAATAGATTTGTTTTTGCTGTTAGTTGTCTGTTGCTTGGCTGGTGTTCATTTAACACAATGTGGTAAAAATAGACACACTGGAGCCCATTGGCCTACTCGGTTCCTAATAAAAAATCAGAAGAACTTGGAATCCTGTTTAAAAACTAGGAAAAATATTTTTACAAGATGTTGGAAAGATTTTTGCTTAACCAGCCAGGCAAAGGTAGTGGACTCATATGGCTTACACAAAAAACACACAGGGATCATATTTTGTATCTTATACTCCTAATACTAGTAGTAATACATTTATTGTTTGGCAATTTAGTCATTACAATAACATACAACTAGAAAATTGCAGTAGATAAATATTTCCGTGTTTGTTTAAAAAACACATAGTTACATACATAACAATATACAAATGAATACATTTCCTAGACCCTAGTCTGTAAATATTGTACAACTTCAGGGCTCCTTTGCACTAAGCTTAGTTCTTAGTTTTATTTTCCTAATTCTATCTGTTGTTACAAAGAAATTTGCCAGAAATTTTATCATAGAGTTGTCTGCTGCCTAAAAATGAATCTCTGTTAAAACCGCTAGGTCCAAAGCCAATTGCTCTACCTGTTCCTTCTGGAATACATTTCTAAGTAGAGTATATCTGGCAGCCTTATACCAGCTGCAATGCCATAATACATGCAGGAGATCTTCTGTGCCTCCTATAGCAAAATCATATTCAATAGACTGATCTGCGAATTTCTTATATCTAGCATCAAGAACCTTACTATTGAATAATTTGAACTTATACCTCAGGAAATGAAACCTCATTTTAGGATCAGTGAGATATTCTGAATAATATTGTAACTTAAAATCATCCAGATTCTTTTTAACAAACCGGGGGAAAATCTTGATTGTTGTATGTTTTCCTTATTATGCTGTACCCAGTACTGTTTAACTTTTTTTGTAAAATATTTTCTGTATTGAAGACTTAATGTTATGTTTGACTCATTGTACTTTTTAAAAAAAGTCATTTGTAAATCTGCAATGCTTTATATATTTCCGAAAGCCATATTGATTTGTAGCAGGTCTTTTCTATCCATTTAGATTTCTCCATTAGACATAGCTTTGCAATTCTGTTGTTATTCATTCTAGTTAGTTTTAACCAGTAATAAAGCTTTTTTGTATCGATAACTGCATTTATATTTGTGAACCCTAACTCAGCCCGGAGATAGGAGTTAGGAAATGAGCCAGGTAATCCAAGTGATTTTCTTAACAATTTATGAGCCGGGATCATTAATTTTTCTCTCCAATCAGTATCTCAGATTTCAGCCCCGTAGGAGATCTGGGCTAGATACTTAGCTCGAATTGCCCCTAACAATGGTTGAATACACATTCCTCTGTAAAAGTAATTAAATTTGCCTAAGGCAGTGGCTGTCTTCATTACTGATGCTAGTACGTTTGCTATATGTTCATTCCATGTTTTGTTTACTGAATAGCACACCCCAAGTATGTGTAGGAGTTAGTTAATATTATTCTTTCCTTGTCCAGATACCATTTATCCTTTTCTACCCCTTTGCCGAATACTGTAATTTGAGTTTTGGTTATATTTACACACTGTTTTAATTCCTTGGATATAGTTTCCAAAAGGGTGATCTTTTTTTGCAACCCAGATTTGGATAATGAGAATAATATAATATCATCAGCAAGTGCCAATACACGGCATAGTTTCTCCATAATTCTTGGGGAGTCAGATACATACACCTTACTACTACGTTTCATACTACTAAGAGCGTTAGATGTACAGAAGGCTTTTTTAAACCCATGTAAGTACATCTCCAGTACCTGGATATCCTTATACCTTGTTTAATAAAAATTTGTCTAGGTTATGTTTAAAAGTTTCCTCATTTTCTGTTTCAAATGAATGTCTTGGTAATTTATTCCAAGTTGATATAATTCTTTGTGTGAAAAAAGAACGTCTAGTGTTTACTTTGGGATAAGTTAATGTTAATTGGAACTCATGACTCCTGAGGTTACATTCTCTCATACGGAGGACATTCCTAATTGTATGCTTTTAACAGAGTATCCATATAAACAGAAAAAAGATTTGGTGCTAATACACACCCCTGTCTTACTCCTTTTATCATTTTGATTGGTGCAGATAGTTGACCATTTGGGCCAACTTATATTTTTGCCCAGGTTTCCTCATACAGTCTATAAATAATCCTAATGAGTTGCTTATCTATACCCATTTTTGACATAAGGTTCCATAAAATGTTTCTATTTACTGTATCAAATGCGGACTTGAAGTCCACAGAGAGAACGTATAGTTTTTATTTATGAAGTATTGAATATTTTTGTATTAAATGAGAAAAAATATAACAATAATCGATTGCATTATAAGCATGTCTAAACCTGGCTTAATAAACACTTAGACCTCCACATTTATTTACTTTATATAGTAGTTTGTTTAGGATAACGTTTGAAAAAATCTTCAAGCTAATATCTAGAAGGCTGATAGGCCTATGCATTGTAGGACCTCTTACATTTCCTTTCTTATGGACCAGGATCATTTTAGCCCCTTTCCAAGTGGGAGGAATAAAGCTAGAATTCAGTATCTTGTTAAAGAGCATCGTAAGCAAGTCTGTCCAAAGGGCTGTACTAGCCAGGTATACCTCAGCAGGCATCATATCAGGTTCCGGAGCTTTTTTTTTTTTTTTAACGATTGTAGAGCATAGTATACCTCAGGTCTAGTAATCATGATACTACTAGCATTATTGTCTATAGTGAAATTATCAGGTAATTCCTGGTCCTCATAGAATATCCCTTTATAATAATTGGTCAGCAATTTCTCTCAATGTACTGACCAGGTTGATATTTTCCATAACAACCAGCTGATTGTTATGACATTCATGAGCCATGCCAGTCAAACTATGCTGCTGCCTCATTGGCCAACATTCTGTATGTGGGCAGGGCCAAACAGTCTCACAAACTGCTGGAGAAAAATTGCTGGTCTGTTATTATAAAAAATAAAAGATGGGGAGGGTTTTTCATATGAGAATTTAATGCACACCCTCATTGTGGGTTGCTTTGATAAACCCCTCGGCCTTCGCCCTCGGGGTTTACGTAGCATCCCACAACTCGGGTGTGCATTAAATTATCATATCAAACCCTTCCCCATCCATTATTCTCTATATAATGATTTATCCAGTCCTTTTCCAATATATATGTATCAGTGTGTATCAGTGTTTGCTTTATAGTTACTAGTTCCTTTTGGTACTAATGTCCAAATGCTTTTGGAATTGCCTTCTCTGATTACTTGTAACATTTCCTGCCATCTGTTATATTGGAATTTATTTTTTTTCCCATAAGAAATGCCTGTAGTTTTTCCAAAGTTTATTCAGAGATCTAAACTTTTGTATCTCTTTTGAATATTTAGTTTCTCTAACTTTAGCAGTTAAATATGCTTTTTACTTTTGACACTCGCTATCAAACCAAAAATCGCAGTTTGTCTTATTTCTTTCAGCCAAAGCCTGCTTATAGATATTGTTCTTTATTACTTCAAGAATATCAGTTACAATGCTCCACAAGACATTTGGGGAGACAGCATCAGATTGGTTTAATAGGGCACTAGATAGCATTTCTTTAGTTTGGTGAACTGTTAGACATTCAAGTTAACTGTCCCACTTTAATCTTCTGTTATACATACATTCCCATAAGGCTTCATCTAGAAAGTTCTCATTGTTTGAGTCAGATGATGTTAACAAATCCCCCATTAATATTATTGGTAAATGGTCACTTTCCGTTCTTGTAGTTATTTTACAATTTTTCTATCTACTTGGATTTCCTGACCAAAAGATTACATCTAGTACAGCTGCACCAGATGGCTTAATATAAGTATAATTGCCTCCCTGATCTCCCTTTAACCTACCATTCAGAGGAATAGATTATGAGTCTCTGTTAGTGTGATCAGTTTTACTCCTGTTCTGTTTAGTTTCATGTCCATAGTTTTTCTAGAATAGTTATGATCTAGCTCCATGAAGTCAAAATATGTCTTATCCCAGGAGACCATCAGGTGAACCTATTCTTCCATTAATGTCACCTAAAAGAATGCCCTTGCTGCTGGGAAATCTATCTGCTATATTCACCAATGCTAACTTTAGTTGGTCCCAAACCTTTTCATTATAATATCTAGATACATTAGGTGGAATATAGACATTGCATATTATCAGTGAACAATCAACAGTTGTTCAGACAGAGTACAATTATATAATTGCTAGTCAGATATAAAGTTTTATGTTCAGTGAATAATCCTATTCTGATATATGTAACCAGTCCCCCCAGGTAGTCTACCTAACTTTGCTTTCTTGTTGCCAAGTGATGGACCAAGTCAAAAATCATTCTAATTAATAATATCCTCTTTTTTATGCCATGTTTCCTGGCAACAAACTACGTCTCCAGTTTCAGGAAATTTAAAATTCAACATCAGCAAATGTACCAGGCCATTCTAGCAATATTGTAAATATAACATATGCCAGTACTTGGTTCTACCATTGAGCCATTTTGAATGGGACCCCATAATTACTTATATTTAGAGATAAGTCATAAGGCATCTTGTCCAGCCATGGATTCTAGACTTTACTTTTGACAACTATCACAGGATACAGCAGTTTGTTTCTTTGATTGTGAAACTGGATTCTCCAGGTCAGTAGGTGGAGAACAGTTTGTGCTCTCAGGAAAGATTTCCATGGTGTTAGCTGGATATAGACCCACGCTTTCTAGTACATCACTTTTACTTAGTAATTTCAGGGCCAGTTCTTTGTTCTTAACTAGAATATCTACTTGTGATGAGAGATCTGATCTAGTGGCCATAATAACACCCTGATACTTTAATTGCACATTTAGAATATTTCTAAAAAAAAGATTACATACAGAATAGAGCCTTTGAGTTTCCAATTATTCTCCTTGTACATAGGTGACATTCCAAAAAGAGTTAAAGATACTGGAGTGTCCCTTTCTGTAATATAGCTTTTATTAATATTAAAGAGGTCGCTGTTGACAAAATTAACAATTGGACCTCTCCTATCCAATAGCTCCATATTGTACCAAATGTGATTGGCCAATTTTGGTGACTCTAGGTAGGCTGCAAGAGTATTAATTCATCCATCAGTGCTTTGTTTGATGAAAATAATATCACTCAAGGTTATGTCTAAATCATATAGATACTTTTTATTAGATGGTTTTTAAGGTCCACGTCAGGGGCCTTAGGCCATTCTCCAGTTAGTGTGAGTCTACAAAATGGTACATTTTTGTATTCTTTTTCATTCACTAACTTTGCATTCAGAGAAAGAGAAAGAGAAAGCTCTGCTCCAGCATTTACATTTCGTACAGTCTGACCATAGTCCTTTAATTTCACATGGTCTTGCTTATCTAAATATGGAGTTTTCCCAAGCTGAACCTAAACTTTTAACACATTACTCTCTTTTTTCAGAGCAGCCAAATACTGACACAGATCCTCTGACAGAGAATTGAGTTTGCCATCTACAAAGGTTGTTGTTAAAGATGGATTAATTTGGTTAGAATGAGAGTTCTTTGGCTTATTAGCAGTGTCTTGGCTGCCACCTAAGTTCTCATTTTTTTTTGTTTTCTGTGTTTTTGAATTTCACTGATTTATTACGTTTTCTTTTTGTGGGATTGGGTCTATCTTGATTAGCTATTTGCTTTACCTTAGTCCTCTTTTTTGCCAGGCTTTCTCTTCTTCTTTGGTTTCCTTTATTTTTTGGACTACTATTTGGGATTTCAATAACTGAGAAATCAGGCCTTAAAGGAACAGGTTCTATTTCATATACTGGTTCAGATTCAGGGTCATTATATATCACTGAGTCTGATGATGGTGTAGGAAAAACTGTTTCTAGTTTATTACCAATAGTTACCAATCTTGCATCGTTAACTGCAATATCATGTAGATCATTATCTAGTTCATTTTTTTAAACAATCATCTTTCCATAAGAATTAAATTTGCTGTATACTGATGGCCTCATAGTGTCGCTGAATCTTTACTTAAACAAAGTGGAATGTATTGTGGGAGTCATCAATTTCATTTGGTGAGTTCTCTTTAGATTTTGTTAGATCAATGCTGTCTCTTACTATTACTGACTGATCTTTACTAAAGTCAGTTTTCTCAAATCTTGAGACACACTCCTTCATACCAAGTATTGTTTTTTGAAATTCCAGTTTGACCTGCCTAAATTCAGGACCTGGTGTCATGATTAAAGGGAAAGAATGGAAAAGACAAAGCTTTCCTCAGACACTGCAGAAACTCTCAATTAATGCTTTCAGACAGTAAGAACTTTATTTAATGATTTAGAATAGCTACCCACAATGTTCACTTCCTGTTGCTGGCAGCAGCCATTTCATGAGCAGCAGTGAGCTTCCTGAGCTCACTGTATGCTAATATGCCTGTTTCACCTCAGCGATTGGTTGGCAGGACATATTAGCATAACTGAACTCAGGAAGCTCTCTGCTACTTATGAAATGGTGGCTGCCAGTAATAGAAAGTGAAAGTTGAAGGCCACTGTTTAAATCACTAAAAATCAGTTAGAGTAATTTTTAAAGAAATATTTACTGTCTGAAAGCACTAATCAGGCATTTTTGTAGTGCCTGGGTAAAGCTGTATCTTTTCCACTGTTTCCCTTTAAGTCTTTATGAGTAGTGCTATATCTGTTCTTAGCATTAGATAAGGATTGCTGATCAATGGTTTGGCCTAGTATGCTGGCTTTATTGTAATTAGTTCCATTTTGGTTTATATCACTGTTAGAATTGATAGAGTTATGCTCAAAACTGTTACTGAAGGCTCTCTGATTAGATAATTCAGTAGCACTTCATGTCCCATTTATTATATCAGCCGCAGAGGCCACACTCAGAGACCTGGTTCCTGACAAGTTATCACTACTAAAGAACAATTTGTGGGAGTGCTCCAATGTATACTTATCAGAGACATACTTAGACAATATACTGTAGGTATAGAACAATTACCACCTGGCTTAGGAGTTGAAGTTTTTTTCAATTTCTTTCACATTATAGGGTTTTGAGTGGCCAGTTATTTTAGACTGTTTTGGATTACTCATTTTTTGTTGTTGTTTTAAGGTCACTTAGTTGTTTTTCCTTAGCTATATTGAGTGCCTCGAGCACAGAAAGCACAGGTCATTACCTTTTCTTTGAAGTCTAGTGATAACCATAGCAGCAATTAAAAATTAGGCACAAAGGAAACAATAAATATAATATAGAAGACAAAACTCTACATAAGAATCTCAAATCTCAAAAGTCAAGCCCCCTCTAGCTAGTGTAGAATTAGCCTAATACTAGGGAGGTATGTTGAAGTGAACCCAGGACCTCAGGTTGATAAAACAACAAATGCAAAAATAATCAGTGATGATGCCTGAAGCATGGCCCCTAAGATGGATCAAATAAGAACCGTGTTTCAGGAAACAGAGCCTGATATGTAGTGAATAATGGATAGGCAAGTGTGTATTATGGATTTTTTTTGCACACCCAAGGTGTGTGATTACCCATAAACCTCAAGAGTGAAGCTTGAGAGATTTATGTGATCTCACACTGAGTGTGTGCAAAACTACAAACAATAATTGCCTATTCTTCATTTTTTATAATTGCTGGTGCCTGGATTTGTGGTTTTACTTGCCTGTACTTTTCCCCTGATGCCTGTAGCATGACTGAGTGGTGTCTGGGGTTATAAACAATAATGCTGAATTTATTCAAAAGCACCAGTGCTGAGTGTAAAAAACTTGTCAGGTTTAGTGGCTTACTTCATTTGTCTGAATTTTAGAGAGAAAAGCGCCACATGTAAGACAGCAGAGTGAGTCACTCGGCAGCTTGCGAAGGCATAAGCAAGCATTAGTGAGTGTTGCTAGCTATGCTCACTAAAGCTTCGCGTTAAGCCACTGCCGACTTGTTCTGCTGTTTCTACAAGTGGTGGCTTTTTCTCTTGAAAAACTCAGAAAAGTGAAGTAAACCACTAAATCAGACATTTTGTTTTTTACACTCAGTACTGGTGTTTTTGAATAAATTTAACATTATTATGATCCTGGACGCCATTTGGTCATGCTACAGGCATCGGGGAAAAGTGAAAGTACTTTGGAATGCCATAATAACCAGATTTTGGGTTATTACGGCTTCTTGGAGTGTAATGACTTGAAATCTGGTTATTACGGCATTTGATCAGTACCGTAATCTGGTTGATATTTGGGGTCACCAGTAATTATAATAGGATTTATGGAGACATGGTTAACAGGAAAGATAGAAAATAATGAATTAATGATTCCAGGGTATAAACATTTTAGATCAGCAGGCCAAAAAAAGGGGGGGGGGTGTAATTCTGTATACAAAATTTTCATAGGTCAAGTGGAAATTTTGTTGAAAGGGAGTACAAAGAGCATAGACTATATATTAGTTAACCTACCAAATCTTGAACTGGCAAACTGTATTCTCCACCAAACACCAAACTAGACATAGTAGAGGAAGTATTTGTGACACTCTGCCATCTACTTGTCATTACTGTAAAATATTTGTGGTATAAAAAATATGGGAATGTCTACTTACAGAATAGCAGCCAGCAAGTGTAAGAAGGCTTGACTTTTGACCTCAGCACAGCACTACAGTAGCAGATAGCTGGTTTTCTGCTCTGTTTTAACATATAGTTGCTGGTATTCCAAAGTGACAGGTTAACTTGTAACACATTGTAAAACATTTCTACTGTACTTTTTTTTTTATTTATTTCAAATTCGGATTAATACCTTTGAGCCGGGGGCTCGTTTACAAAGTCAGAGTTTACAAGCTCATTTACTTTGAAGTCAGGGAGCCATAGAAGGTTACATCTTTTACAACATTCTAGGAAGGGACAAATTCTAACAACTATCTGTTATAGCTCTTCACACCTAGAAGGAACTGTTGGCAGGATGTGTGTTCTAAAAGCATCAAAGGAAATGTTCTGATCAAAGAGACTGTCATATTTTGATATTGCTAACGTTGCAGATTTTCAGCCAACAGCAAAATGACACCCTTGGATATACTTGGTCAGGTTACAAAATTAATGACAGAACTAACAGTGACCTCATGTGCGACATCACAAGAAGGTGGAGAGATTGGTTTTCAAGATTGGCAAGCATAGGAGGGGAAATACACACTTCATTTTCCGGACTCTTAAAGGAGTGATGCACTTTATCTCTGGACTCCTAAGAGAACACACACACACTGTGTTCTGAAAGAAAAAAAGCACTTCTGTTACAGTTAGGTAATACCAACTAGAAAACTAGGTTAAGACTATAAATTCAGTTACAGGCATATTTGTTTCTGAAATTCTCTTTTATTTTGATGGTAAGTATTTATGATATATGTTCTGTGTTTTGTATTTTATCTATTTTCAATTTTTAGTAAACACTATTTTCCTTGAAATTCTGCTAGTGTATTCTCAGTTTTTTTTGCATGTGAATACTGGAAAAGTGTTAATAATTTTGACAACTGTTAAAGGCTTAAAAAAGTGTTACTTATTTTGCTAATGTGAGAATATACCTAGGTCTCAAATTGAATCTTAAGGGTAGACTTGTGAACCTGGTTGAGTAACCACTGAGTGAAGTATTATACTGCATCCTCTGAATAGGGTACGTATCTGAAACTGTTAGCTGGATGTGCTAGCAGAAAGGTTCACATCTGACCCCTAGCACTCGAGGCTAGTATGTGATTCAGACACAAAACAGACAGGAGAGTTACCCTGTTTCTCTCCTGTTCACATATGCACTTCAAGGTTTGGCACTGTGGGCAGAGGGCCTGACCTGCAGAGTGCATGTGTGACAGCATTTATTTTTATTGAAAGTTTTACAAGGTAGCATACTGAGCAGCAAGTGCTCATTTCCAGATGCATCCTGAGGAGGAAACAGAGAAGTAATTAATAAAATACAGGATCGTAGGAGAAAGACTTATCATACTAATGGGATCTATGAATTCAGATTGGTATAAACCTAGGGGTAGAAACTTAAAAGAATATCAATATTAGAATAGAATATTTAAAAACAACTAGATTTACTACTACATTGACTGAAGGAGCTGTTTTGAACTTAGTGTTTACATCACCCCAGTTTGATGTTCAGAAACAACAGTTTTACCACCTCACCTGAGTGACCATAATCCAGTTTGGATAAGAATAGGTGTGACTAGCTTTACTGGAAATCAAATAACACAAACTGGATCAGGGACATGGGATACTTTAATTTGGAAAAGTTTGAACTTGACTTAGAAAAAGAAAACTGGGAGTGGTGTAAGCTTATTCCAGACCTGGAAATTACCATAGAACATTTTACAGATGCTTTTCATAACATATGTGATAAAAATGCACCAAGGTGTAAACAGCATCAAAGAAACGCCAATGTATTAAAAACAATTAGAATAAAAAATAGACTTTGGCGTATAGAAAAAAACAAAAAAAACAGAAGACTACAGGACCGGTACATTAGTAAAATTAAGAGAATCACATGTAAAAGCACAAATAAAGTATGCAAAAGCCAAGTATTATAAAGATAAATTAGAAACAAACAAGGACCCTAAAAATGTTGGCAAACAGTAAATAAACTAACACATCCAGGTCAAGAGGAAGCATAAAAGATAGAACAACTAGTTTATGAGGATGAACAAATAAAAGACCCCAAAGAAATATCATTTACTAAATGAATATTTGTCAACTTGCCAGGACTGGAATATTCTGATAGTTTAAACCTGGGAACATTAAACATTGATTACAATGTAGAAAATTCTATACCCCAATTTCATTTTAAGGTTTTGACCATTTCTGAAATTAAGAAGGGATTAAGGAAAATCAATGTACATAAAACCTCTGGACTGGATGGTTTAGAGGGAACATTTTAACACATGGCAACTGATTACATAGCACCCATGGTCATATACATATTCAACTGGAGTTTAATTGAAGTTTTAATTATTTGTAAAGTTTTACTGAATTGTTTTATGATGTTTGTGTATGTACAGTGCTTTGACTTTAGAATTGCACTATATAAATAAAAATATTATTTTTATTATTAATATGTTCAGGGTAATTTCCAACTACCTGGAAACAGAGTAAGATTGTCCCAATTTATAAAGGGGGGAATGTCCAGGATGCTGAAAACTACCAGCCGATAGCCCTCTTATCAATATTATCGAAATATTTAGAAAGGCATGTCCATGATCGGATAACAAAACACCTGGACAAGTATAGTTTATTGACACCATATCAGTCAGGTTTCAGGAGAGAATGTCTACAAATACAGCACTGGTAGAATTTAATGACTTGGTGATTACTTCATTTGAAAGAAAACAAGAAACAACTGTACTTTTCATTGATCTTTTGACTTGGTGGATCACTCCCTATCATTGAATAATATTAAAGTAATGGGTATTAGTTGATGGCCCCAAGGAATGGGTAAGATCGTATTTGAAAGGGAGGTCACAGAAGGTATTTGTATCACAGTCTCTATCATTTAGTAAGAATGTTACCCGTGGAGTTCCACAAGGGTCTATACTTGAACCCTTGTTATTCTTAGTATTCAATAACGATCTCCCAGGAGTGGTACAACATTCTGAAATAAGACTGCATGCAGACAATATGGCACTTGTTGCCACTGGAGGAAATATACATGACTTAGCAAGGAATCTACAGTCAGACTTCGACAAAATGGTGTGATTCACCAGGTCGAGGCTTCTAATCAACATAAAGAAAATTAAAATACTGCACTTTAGGACAAAGAAAGACACCAAATTACATATATATCCACAAAATGGGGAACAAATCAAAAAGGTGCAGGAATATAGATGTTTAGGAGTCACATTTGACACTGAGATAGGTTTTTCCAATCATATTGCAACTTTGATTACAAATAAAAATGTTGGAGCCCTTAGTTGCACCACAGACCTATATAGTTGTCTATAGATATAAATGTATATAACCTGTTTGTGCCTTATTTAATTTACTGTTATTTGTTTTCTGTTTGTAATCTGTATGCTTTTTTTACACACAGGACATTTTTACAAATGGTTTATTCCCTAACGACATGTATTTTCCTGTAGAAAAATAACATTTCTATCTATCTATCTATCTATCTATCTATCTATCAGTGCAAGTACAACTGTAAACAGAGCTAAAGATAAACTAACACAAAGGATTAAAAAACAGAATAACTTTACAAACAATAAAATGGCAGTCAAAACTAAGAACTCTAAACCACAGGGACTGGAACAGGACTTGGGAGGAACTGACCTCTTCAATGGAAAGTAAATCTGCCATTGGAATGATGGGGAGCATGACCACACTACAGAGTTTGAAATTTAATATTCTATAGTTCTATCTCTGCGGCAACACCTCAGGTCTAAGATGCTACTGTTTGTATGACAATCACAAACACACTCTCATTACTAGACTGTGTGTGTGAGTGTTTGTGCGTGTCTGTGTGCATGAATGACCACTGCTGGAATGCCCAGAAAAAGCGTCATTGCCTTGGCTGACCAGCCAAATCTTGGTATGGTCTTGTGCCTCTGCAAACATTTGAGAAATGCCCTTCTCAGAAGATTGCCTATCCTGCTGTGTACTGCCTTGGATACTGGTGTCACCTCTCTTTGAACTCTTTGAAAGAATTAAGTAGTACAATAGTAGTAAATAGAAAATTATGTATACGTTTATATGTACAGTTACTGTGTCTCTTATGGCTATAAGAGTGCATTCTTGAGTTCTTTGGGTGAGAACTGTGAAGCACAGCTGAGCAATTTTGGCACAGAAAGGACTTGAGAAAAAACTCACGACCATTACAAACATGCAGACTGCATATATTAACACATTATAAATCCTGTTAAAGACCTTTGTGTAAAGAGCTGCTAACATGCTCTTAGAATTTGGGCAGACAACTCATGCCAGGGAGTTACCTACCAATGGTGAAGAGCTAAATGAGCTATTTTTTAAATTTTTAGGCAGTTAAAACAACTTAGTTTACCTTACTTTTGCCCAGCTCATAATGTCAGGCGTCTGAGCCGAGGCAGCCACCAGGCACTGCAGTCCCTCCCGAAAACAGCACTTTAATGATATGCATTAGGAAATCAGGCTGTAAGAGCTCTACGTAGTTACTATGATTGGGGAAAGAGCTATCTAAATGTACAGCTGAAGCCACTTAAAGAGGATGCCTCCATGGATGGGCCTTCATCCCTTTAAGCGGGCATCTCTAATAACAGAAGATCCAAAAACCGCAATGTACAGAGGCAGACAGAGCAAACAAACATCAAGAACAGAGACATACATTAACACTAAAACAGCACGTAGTGATTTCAGGTCTTTGTGATTTTTGTGCTGTATGTCTCAAGTTAGATAATGTAACTTTATTTTATTGAGAAAAAAATGTTAAAAAATGTTTAAAAACAGTACAAAGTACTGTTAAGTGCTGTGCTGTGGCATACTTATCTGTCCTGTGGTCCGGGTCCAGGTCTCCAGTCTTCAGTCACTGAAAGAAATCCGTGATCATCTTCTGTTTAGATTCAGTTGCCATCTCCCGGATAATAACCCCCTCGAGACTGAAGATGTGCTCCCATTTATCCATTTTGCCATGCTGTATGCACCAGTCTTGAATGAGCTGCAGTGAAGCTGTGCTTCTTTGTTACTGATGGAAGATGGCTCTGTCAGGTTCTCCAAATCAGCCAGTTCCTTTTCTTCATCTGAGGGGTTCAGTGTGCCTAATGCCTCACAAATGCTCTCCCCTGTTAGATCCCTCTCTGTGGCTTCCTCTGCATCAATATTGACAAAACACAGGAATTCCTCTTCTGTGAGACTCTCTGGCAGCGGGACATCAGTGAAGAGGTAGTCACGGTTAGGTAAAGCACTAGCGCCCTCTTCTGCTCCCTCCATGTTCACACTGCTGACAGCATCAGTAGCCTCACTGGGATTTAGGATAAAGCCCCCTTTCCCAAAACAGATGGAGATTGTGGTAGGTTTTACAGCAGCCCAGGCCTTATGCAGCATATGAATGGCATCGAATCACATGTTTTGCAATCTCTGATGCCAAGGCCGTTGTGCTGCTGTCTATTATGCCCACAATGCACTCAGAAAAGAGTAATAATGCCCCTTGAGATTTCTGATCACCCCCTATCAAGGGGCTGAATTAGACTTGTCATGTTTGGGGGGAGGAAATGTACTGAAATATGACTAAATCTGTCCACAAGGTGAGCACTACAGTTATCCACAAAGAGTATGATTTTTTGCCTGCGCCTACGAAGCTTGCTGTTCCAAGCCTCGAGCCAATCATAAAAAAATGGCACTTGTCATCCAGGCATTTGTGGAGCTCACATATTGAACAGAGAGGGTTGTCAAATCTTTAGGCATGCAACGGAGGTGCTTGCTCATTCCAATAACTAAGAGGGACAATTTCTCTGTGCTCAGCATATTAGCAACAACAGCCAAGGAAACCTTGTCTTTTTTTTTGCCTTTTACTCCCACAAGCTCCAGATCTTTTTGGATATGCCCCCTATCCAGGTAACCCCAGTAAAAAATGCCAGTTTCATCGGCATTGAAGATGTCGACAGGTACATGATCAACAATTAGGGAAAGAACCACTGTTTTAGTCCACTTGGACGCTTATTGTTCATCAGCGTCCATTCTCTCCCCCTATTCCTTTTTACAAGCACTATTCCAGCGGTCTTTCCAGCGAGATAGCCACCTATCAATAGCATCAAAATTATCATGATTAGGATGGATGGCTATCTCAGTGGCTTTCTTTTTCAGGACAGGACCCAAAATGCATGCTTTCTTATTAACGGCAATAGCGAACCACAGGTGCAGGGCATGGTCAACCTGTGTATCCTTGACGTTACGCTTTTGTTTTCCATTTAGGTTGCTGTTAGCCTGCCACTCTGCCAAAAGTTCATTTTTTTTCAGGCCAATGTGCCCGACTTGACTTTTAGAAATTTTAAAAAGTTTAGCTACCTTGGACATTGATGCACCCGGCTCCTGCAGCGCTTCGATAACCTTCACTTTGTCTGCCAAGGGAAGATCCACTTGTTTAGGCTCCATCAGTACAGATAAATGTGCATAGGCAACAGCAAGAGACACAGCCTACGTTGATTAGCAGTTTGTGACTCCTTTTATGCAGTATGTACTGATTAAATGTGATTAGCTGCACCTGATTAGGTGTGAAATATCAAGTGTCTTAGCAGATGATAATGACAGATAATGAGAGGATAGCAGGGGAAACAGCCACAAAGTCATTCCCATTAAAGGGATTCCTATATCCCCTTTTAAAGGTGTGGTACCTCAAATTCAGTTGCATAGCCACTTAATAGGTGCCCAGGGGATCGTCCCCTTAAAGCGAACATCCTCATTAAGCACTTCCCGATTAAGTGGCTTTAACTGTATTAAGATTATCTTTGCTGGCAGTTCTACATGTATGGGGCTAGTATATATTGTATATTATAGCCCCATACTTGTAGAACTGCCAGCAAATAAAATGACAGAACCTTTTAGAGAGGCCTCCCCAGATCCTATTAGTAACTACATAGAGGCCTACAGCCCTGTTCCCTCACCATATCATCAAAGTGCTGTTTCTAGGGGTGGGGCTGTGGCGCTCGATGCCACCTACTCGCTGCGTGTGTGGAAGTTAGAAACTAGGCAAAGTAAGCTAAAATTAAATTGTTTTAACTGCCTAAAAAATGTAAAACCTAGTTAATTTAGTTCCTCAAGTAAGCAACTCCATGGCATGATTTGTCTCCCGTGTTATGTAATTCCCCGGGTCATCCCTGGAAAAGGGACCTCTGGGGCCCAGTGGGCTTGCCCGGTCACCAAAATTTAATAAATAAATAAATGAACTGCCTACCCAGACCATGTCAGCTGCTCTTTGAAAAAATGTTTTACTTTGCAGAATGGAAGAAAATCCCCACTGTGGGAAATGGGCTATGCCAACTAAGAAGTTTAAGAATGTTAGCACAATGTGCATGAAACACCCTCTTATAAGAGTACCTGGTATGTTTAGAAATAAACAGTCCTAATTGGATAAAAAAATGATGCTGTGATTTATAATAGCAAAAAGAACCCACAGAGCACAATGCTCATTTTCATGGGGGGGGGGGGCATGTTTGTAGGACATACATAGCATTAGCATAACTGAGACACATTAAAAACAATGATGACTAGTACTGCTTACAATACAACGTTTCATAAATAATGCAACAGCAGCATCTAACGGCATGTTGACCCAAGTTTCCAAGACTCCTTACAGTCCATCCCCCTTCGGAAATTACCTAATACCTCTATCGACTCTACTGTTTCTATTGACCCCAGCCCTCCTAGGTGTTAGTTCTCATATCTTTCTCCCTTTCCCCTATTCTCTCACCCTCTTTTCCTAGCTCTTCACACTCCTTCTTGCAGGGCTCTCAGCATCCTGAAAGGGTCCTATACTGCCTAGGCTTGTCACCTTTTCTTCCCTATCTACCAACTTGGCCTTCCATGTCCCTTGCAGGGTCCCCAGCATCCTGCAGGGTTTCTTGGATCAGGACTCATCCCCTCCCAAGTGTTATTTCTCATTCTCTCCTCTCACTATCCCTCTATACCTACAATGCCTAACCACAGGAGGGTTTACAATCACCTGAACTTCCCTTTCCCTTGCAGGGTTCATCACATCCTGAAGGGTTCTCTTTTGGGTCAGGTCTTATTTCCTCATAGGTGTTAATCACTTCTCTCTCTCCCTCTCTAATCATAGAAACATAGAAATATAGACTTTGACGGCAGATAAGGACAGTTTGGCCCACCTAGTCTGCCCATTTCCCTACCTAGAGGATAAGCTGCAGATCCTATTTAACCAACAACCTATTTCTTCCTACCCACCACAAAAATTGCCTTATGTCTCTCCCATGCATTCTTGAATTCTCCCACAGTTTTAGACCCACCCCACAACCTCCTCAGGAAGGCTGTTCCATGCATCCACCACCCTCTCTGTGAAAAAATATTTCCTCACATTGCCCCTGAGCCGTCCACCCTCTATCTTCAAATTGTGTCCCCATGTTCTTGCACATCTCTTTTTCTGAAAGATGCTACCCTCTTGGACTCTGTTGATTCCACTGAGGTACTTAAAGTTTCTATCATGTCCCCTCTCTCCCTCCTTTCCTCAAGGGTATACATATTAAGCTCATTTAGCCTCTCCTCGTATGGCTTATCTTGCAGACCATGCACCATTTTAGTTGCCCTCCTCTGAACTGCCTCCATCCTGTCTATGTCCTTGCGGAGATGGGGTCTCCAGAACTGGATGCAGTACTCCAGATGGGGTCTCACCAACTGTCTGTACAGGGGGATAACAACTTCCTGTTTTCTGCTGGTGATGCCTCTCCCTATACATCCCAGTATCCCCCCAGCCCTCCCTACTCCAGTCCTCTGTCCTCTTGCAGGGTTCCCTGCATCCTGAAGGGGTCTATCCGGGACACGACTCTGCACTATCTGTCATCTCATCCTCCCTCTCTCTCTCCTTCACCCCTTATTTCATGATAGCACTTGTTCACATATTACCATTGCACTTGTTAATTGTCCTCACAAATTACATATGTATACAATACTGTTTGTAACAACTACCTTAATTAATTGTATGCTATGTTGTTCTTTGTAACTTGAGTGTAAAATGTCTCATCCCTATTGTACCTTTCCCCAGGTCGCACTGGGATACAAGCAACCTGTTGCTCAGTGTGCCTTCCTGGTGAAACATTTCAACAAATAAATAAATAAATAAACCTAGAGAATTACCACAATCTGTATTTTTTTAGAATGTCCCAAAACAGTAGTGAAATTAAATCTTTAAAGAAAAACTAGTCATCTCCCTGTGCCACACTGTTGGGGAAACATACACTGTGTTAGGAACCATTTTTTTTTAAAAGGCAAGAAGCTGGAAGCTTAAAATTTGTGTGCCATGCCTAAGGTAGAGCATTCCAACACTATGGATCCAGGCAGCAGAGGAATTAAGGCCTACTGCACCTCTGACTGTCCAGTTATTGAAAATTATACTGTAATTTGTAGTTGAAACAATTATAAAATACAATCAGGACATTGCCCTTTAGATACTTAAACATCAAATGAACAGCATGCAGGCTATGCCTTGATTCTAGATACCCCACCCCAATAACACTGCACAAATTGCAAAGATGTTCTGTGTATCAAGAGGTAATAGAGTACAGTACTTGGATAGTGTCCACAGCATATGCCTACTGTGTGTGTACATCTGAGACCCAGCACAAGCCTCCAACATGAAAAGGCAGCTGTGGAAATGTGTAGTTATAGATTATGCCTTGTGTAATTCCTTACAATAAAAACTTGCTAAATACAAGTCAATATTCACAATTTCCGTTCAGTGATAAAAGGCCTACATTTATAAGTATTAAAATAAAGTTTTTTAATGTGTCTGAAGCATTTCCTTTGACTTTCCAGAGTCAGACTGTGGAAGGGAGTAGACTGCCAGAGGAACAGAAACAGAACTTCCATAGTACTCCTATTATAGATTTGTTTGGATCATGCAGTAACCGCACCATGCGTGATCCACAAGATAGCCAAGTTATTTGACAGTTAAGGAAGTTCCCTGGTGTTTCTTCACCCCATGTCCCCTGTTCAGTTTTCATGCCCAGTATATGATGGTTAGCTACACATTTTAAATTCACAAAATAAACCATGTGTTGTCATGCTTGATCTTCTTTAAGGATCGCTCCTTCCACTGAAACACATCATGGAACTGTAAGCCGTTGGCCGGGACCATCTGGAAAATTTTGTAGGCTGGGGCTGCCCATTGACAGCCTTGTCAGTACCAATGCAACGCCAGAATCCCCAGCATGTCTTAATTCTTTCTCCTGCTGTCAACTACTCATCAGTCCACCTTGGCTGAAGAATGCTGTCAAACTTTTGCAAGTATTTTCTGTTACTCTACATTTCTTTCAGTTTGTTATTTTATGTAGACAAGTATAAAGATTCTGCACTCATCAAATAGACACACAGTCAAAAACGTAATAAATTAGAAGGGTTTATTCCTTGAGGACGACAAAACCTCTACCCCAGCACTTCGATCAACATTTGGTCTTCATCTAAAGAAAACCAATTGCTGGTTGAAGCTCTGGAATAAAGGTTTTGTCCTCCTCGAGGAAATAAAACACTACTAACTTATTCAATTTTGGATTGTGTGTCTAATTTTTCGCCGAGTGCAGAATCTTTGTAAATGTCTAGCTGAACTATAGGCTGGCTGCCCTTTTCTGCACCATCCTCCACTCCAGTGATGTGCTGCCACAAATGGACAAAGAACCATTGTTCTGATATTGCCATTGCAGTGACATTAACATTTATAAAGATGATGACCATGGCATTTGTATCCGTTGCCTTGCTACAAACTAGGATGTTAAAGCAGGGCAATTTGCCAGGGTTTTAACCAGGCAACCAGGAAACGTCATTAGAAGGCTTTAGAAAACTTTCTTTTGATCCAAGATATGGAGAAACATGCTGCGGTGAAGGCGACTTCCCCATTATCAACTGCTTCCATTGCCAGTTTGCCATCAGACTGCTTTCCATGGGCCACGGTGCCCATCACTGAATCATCGAAGAAAAAAAAAGTCATCAAAGTCAGCAGATAAACACTGCCACTCAGACAAAGGGAAATGCAGAAAGGAAAAAGATGCTTCTCTGGCCATTCCCGCTCACCATGTAGATGGGGTAAGTCCATAGACAAAGATGGGAGCCTGGCTAAGGCCTTTGGTCCTGCAGCCCCCCAGACTGTCTTACAGACACCAGGGTCAGGGTCTGGCATCAGCTTGTCCTCCTCAATCAAGAACTCTCAGCCTATTCTGCTGTTGAGCACTGTCCTGTCAGTGCCTCAGACAAGGACCCCTATGGGCCCTGTAGGCATACAGGCTCTGTACCAAACAATGTCAGAGCTGCTTCAGTGCCTCCTACCACTGCCATGAATGCCTGCATTGTCAATGTCCCTGGCTGGTTCAACAATGGTTTTACCTTGATGCTTCCATATCCACTCCTGCTTTAATGCTGGGCCCAGAAAGGCTTCTGTTGATGGGACACCCATCATCGACTCCTTCTAACGTTTCTCCCCATCACATTGACCCTCTGCCTGTAGCAGTGGATGTCGATGATGAACTGCAACATAATCCAGAATACATGGAGGTGGAGGAGGCCATGGAAGTAGAGGAAGGGATAATGTATGTGGTTGGTTCATGCACCACTCTACCCTCTTGCTCTGAGGGGAGCATGGTAAATACAAGTAGATCTCCCCACTGAGGATGCCTTGTTTCAGGCCTTCCTTATACTGGTCCAGGCCAGACCAGGGTTTCAGGCTGAGGAGGAGAAGTCTTCCAAGAAAAATCTTTATGAGTTCATGGAAGAGTCAGCCTCTCCTATGGTGATTATTGTGACAGTGCATTCTGTTCTGGAAGATGCTACTTTGGCTGTCTGGCATAGGTCTGCACAATTATCTGCTGCTCCCAAGAAGACAGATAAGCAACATCCAGACCCTCTTGCAAAGCCATATTATTCTTCACAGCCTGAAACAGACTCAGTAGTAATATGGCAGCTCACGACAGATCTGAAGCTCCAAAACACTTGAGCTGCTGTCCCCCTGACAAGAAGTCAAGGATGTTGGGCATGATAGGTAAGGGTACTTTTGCCTCAGCTACACTAGGCCTAAGAATTGCTAACTATCAGGCATATATGATTAAATATCAGAATTGCCTTTGGAAGACAATGGCCACTCTGTCTGAAAAATTGAATGAAGGCCAAAACAAAATATTGGCTAGGCAAGCAATGGCTAACAGTCAGAGGGCAGGAAAGCACCTCCTAAGATTGGCCTGTAGTGCTTCTGATGTGGCTGCTAGGGTTCCTGCCTCTGGGATCTGCATTTGTCACCATTCCTAGCTTAGAATGACTGTTTTTTTTTCTTTCTCTGATGTGCAACAATCAATAATGAATACTCCTTTTAAAGGGAAAAGCAACTATTTGGGAGTGACATTGAAAATACTTTGAAAGATCTGCAAACGTCATGGATGACTCTCAGATCCATGCACACTTTGAACCCCAAACCCAGAAAGAAGGGTGTGATGGGGTTGAATAAGACCCTGTCCCATTTGTTATGTAGAAAGAGTTAAACACAAGAATCTGTTATATACTTTTCTTTTCTGTCTCTCGTCAGACTGCGCAGTCAAATTATTCTCTGGCTTCACTTTCTGTTTCTATCTTTTCTTCCCCCCTTGCATATCTGAAGTTATAAAATATGTGTGAATCTTAATGTGAAACTGGGATCCCTTGATTATGGTTATATTGTTGAAATGATTGCAAGAAGCTATTTGGAACTTAGGGGGTTAACCTGAAATGCAAAACTAGCTCTTTTGCAGAGCTGTCAACATGAGGCCAGTTCTGGGACATCATGTTATATTTTGTTGCACCTGCAAGGAAAGACACTTACAAAGTTCTGGTCTCTTAATGAGCTCAAGGATGCAGAAATAAGAGCAGAAATGCTTTTGCTAGAATGAGAGAGACTGAGAAACTGAAACTTGAAATTAGAGATATTCTCAGATGTAGGACTTTGTCTTCTGTGTTTGTACTACCGAAATAGTGATACTGAACAATTTTATTTTTTATTTTGCTGTTATTGGAAAAAAATTAAATGCTACTTGTGAATGTTTTACTTGCTCCTGGTCTTTCTATGCTTCATGACCAGTGCCTTGATGACAGATGGTGTTAGCAGTGGGATTTACGCCATGCGTACTCTAAGCCAGGAGTTTTGTGCATGGATGCTAGACCTGGTACCAGGGAAGCGTAGAAGAAAGGCATGGATCCTGCAACAGCAAGCCCAGGAGTGACTAATCAGAAGAATGGCAGCCAAACTAGAAGCAGAAACAAAGGTCCAAACTTGGACTATACAGCCAGAACCATAGTGTTGGAAGAAAAGGAGGCAGGGACAGAGCCTGAAAGCCTGCCTGCCTTCTTCTGGGTGAAATATGACTTTTGGACAATGAAAGAAATTATGCAGATGGCGAAAACCTTAACAGAACTGGTGAACTGGCTCACAGAATGATGGATGGAGGCTGAGCAGAGACACCCAGGGGTCTGAGTAATCCACCAGGGGCACCACTGTGAGTCCACCAGGAAAGTCAAGCACCTGAACAAGTCAGACAAAATCAAGAGGTAAGGAGAGACCCCATCTGTTGCATACAAAGGCCAGATGGAGTCCAGTCGCAGTACAGAGAACCAGTTCAGAGGCATGATACCTCCGATGGAGATGGAGCATTTGGAGCTTCCTGCATTTCCTGGGCTACCTTGTCGATCAAAAATAGGAGATGGAGGAATGCCTGGTGCTGTGTCCTGGAGGATCAGTGTGTAAGTGGTATAGATGCTGCCAATGATAATATACTGGATAATGGTGGAGAAGAAAGGACACCCAGAGATGCAGATCATGTGATCCGAGATAGAGGCATGGCCCCTTTATTAGAGCAGCTGAAAGGTGAGGAAGAAGCCTATGAGATGACTGAAGGAACTGATCTTTTTGTTAAACCAGGGATTCTCTGGAGATTCAGAGACTGGAGTATACTACAAAATGGGGATACACATGTCTGCAGGTTATACCAGTATGTGACAAGTATTGATGGTGTACATATTGGTCCTGTGGTGGTTAACAGAGCCCATCCCCATTATGTTGTGAAGAAAGTGATATTATACAGGTTACGTCCTAACCCCAGGTTTAGCAAAATGGAAGAGCAGGTGATCTTTCCTACCAAATGTTGGATGCAGGTGATGCAATGGGCACACACTGATCACAGTTGGAGGCATCTAAGTAAGAGGGAAACCTTGGCAAACCTGCCACATTTTTACTGGCCAGAAGTCTACAGGAAGGTAGCGACCTACTGTAGATCCTGCATTGCCTGCCAGTTATAGCTGGCTGTAGCCCCCAGGGAGAAAGGGGTTGCCCTGCAGAAAAAAAAAAAACTTTACTTTCCAAAGACCAGGAGAAGCAGAAGGCCCAAAACAGAAGACCACCAGGGGAAAGAGGTAGCATTCTAGTAAAATAGGTATGCTTCCTCCAGGGCTGTGAGAGACATAAAAGAGATAAACGGGTAACAGTATAATGCTTTTGCTGCAATTTTAATGGCTAAATTGATAAATTAGAATCACTAGAACTGAGAATTCAGAAGGTTGAAAAAATGCATGGGTTTGAACTTAACTGCTGTACAAACTTTAGAATTGAAAATTCAGAAGGTTGAAAAAAATGCATGGGTTTAAACTTAAGTGTTTGCCATACTGGTTGGCATGGAGAAAGGGGATACTGCATATGCTGAGAACTGTAAAGCTTACATGCTAATATTAAAGAGCTAGAGTACTGTTTAATTAGAAGATTGTTTACCTGATGTTAGTAGCTGTGGTATGTGAAACAGCTCTTGGCCTGGCAGCTGACAGTCTTCTCTACTGACCCATAGTACATCATCAGGATTGTGACCTCACTAATTGTGACATCACTGCTACTTAGGAACAGCAAGTGAGTGACTGCCAGGTCATTTACTTGTGATGTCACTGTCAGTGCGATCATAATACTGATCATGTACTGTGGGGCAGTAGAGTTAGATATGTCAGTTGCCAGGCTAAGAAATGTTCACACATCCAACACAATATTATCACATAGAAAACTTTCTGATGAGCAAAAGGAGAAAGAAAATACTTTGGAAATAAAAAGTTACAACTGACTACTACTTAAAATGTTTATTATTTTCCTGTGTGCCTGTTTGGCTACACTAGCTCTTTAAAGGAGAATTTAAAGAAAGTTTTGTAAACCTATATTTTTAAAGAGGGGTATGTGGCAGGGTTGAATAAGATCCTGTCCCATTTGTTATGTAGAAAGAGCTAAACACAAGGGTCTGTTCTATCCTCTTCTTTTCTGTCTCTTGCTTGACTGTGTAGTCAAATCTTTCTCTGCCTTCACTTGATCTTTCTATCTTTTCTTCCCCCTTGCATATCTGAAGTTATAAAATATGTGTGACCCTTTATGTGAAACTGGGTTCCCTTGATTTGAAAATGAATATAGTTATATTGTTGAAATGATTGCAGAAGCTATTTGGAACGAAGGGGTTAACCTGGAATGCAACACTATCAACAGGAGGCCAGTTCTGGGACATCATGTTCTACTTTGTTGCACCTGCAAGGAAAGAAACTTACAAAGTTCTGGTATCTTAACGAGCTCAAGGTTGCAGAAATAAGAGCAGCAATGCTTTTGCTAGAGTGAGAGAGAGAGAGAGAGAGAGAGACTGAGAAAGTGAAACTTGGAATTAGAGATATCCGTAGACAAAGGACTTTGTTTTCTGTGTTTGTACTGCCTTTGTAAATAGTTATACTGAACACATTTATTTTTTATTTTGCTGTTATTGGAAAAAAATGAAACACTTCTTGAGAATTTTATACCTGCTCATAGTCTTCCTATACTTCCTGACCTGTGCCCTGAGGACAAAGGGGTTGTAATTATTTTATTGTGGCCTTATGCCCACCCTTGCTGAGGTTACTCAAGAGGCCCTGGCCATGGATCACAGATGCCTCTACCCTCTATCTCAGTGCTTATGCCAGGCTTACAAAAGGGGCACCCATGGCACCTTCTGATTCCCCTGCCTTGCTTCTGGCCTCACTACTTCAGTAGGTTTTGGCAAGAAGCCATACCTCCCTCTTTCTATCAAAATGGAGGGAGATCACTGCAGATGCTTGGGTTCTGGAGGTGGTTAAGCATCAACATGCCTTGGAGCTCCTTACTGTCCCTCCAGTTACCTCCCTTGCCAAACAGATATCCCTTGGGACATCTTGCTGTTCTACTGGAGAAGGTTCAATCCCTCCTCAGCAAAAGGGCTGTGAAGTTAGTCCCTGCTGCAGAAATAAATCAAGGGTTCTATTCCAGATAGTTTCTGATTCCTAAGTGGACTGGAGATGTAAGGCCTGCAGTGGACCTCAGGGGTCTGAACTTGTACGTAGAATACAAGACGTTCAGGATGGTCCCACCCTCCTTCCCCACTTGTCAAGTGCTGGGTGACTATACTGCCTGCTTCTCCACTGATGCCCCTATGGCATCCATACTGAGGTTTCCATATCCTCTCCTGTGTGCCTGGTGAGGTCCTGGTTGGTTCGGTCCCTGCCAATTTGATGATCCCTTAAGCTTGTCTCTGGTAGAGAACTAAAGCATGCTGGGGACACTGATGTTATATGTCTGTGTGCCAAGGAGGCATGTCGTCATGGGCAGCCACAGCCTGCAAAAAGTTTCTGGGAGGTCCTGATGCTGACGGTTTACAGTTCCATGATGTCGCTCAAAGGAAGAGAATGTCTTGAAGATCTACTTTTATGTTAGGCAAATATTTTTTTTTTGAGACTTCAAGTTGACTGTAGGTATTGTGAAGCATGACGGTAGAAAGTGTTACACGGTAAAAGATGCCTTGAAGTTAAACACATCAGTAAAAGCTTTTGTGTTGCACAGATGCACAGGACAGTTGATAGAGACTTTAGGTTTAATCTGTAAGGCTTCACATTATTGTATACAAAATGACAGTACATTTTAAAACAATAAACCATAACTGAGAGACCAAACTATGTGTCTGTGTTATTGTTGGTGGTGTTTGCCATGTTTAAAAGGTGTATGGTGGGCGGCATCTAGGAAGCTGATCAGAGGGCTAGGAGAAAGGTTATTATTCTTTATTGAGTTAAAAATTAAGACTTAATGCTGCTTGCAGGCAAAAATAAATCAGTAATTGATCAGATTATTATGAGCAGGCAGAGTAGAGGGGAGGAGAAAGCTGCTACTTAAGGGTTTGGTGCAGAGAACAAGGATTTAGGTTCCTTGCACACTGGAAGGCATTCTGTGACAGGAGAAGCATTCATGCTTTGAACAGGCTTTGTCTGAGTCCAGAAGTGGGGGTGCTGGCAGACAGGATAGATAGAGTGGTGGGGAGGCTTGTAACTAGGACAGGATTGGATAGGGATGGGTGTATAGGAGAACACCCCTGCCCCAGCCAGATACAGGTGAGAAAAAGGTAATCTCGCAAGGGACCCAAAGTAGGGAAGGAGAGATGACAGTGAATGGGGTAACACAGCAAACAAGACAGATGAGATGGAGAAGACATCTTGAGGAACTGTAAGCTAGGGTGTAGTAGGATTCATTGGGCAGGATTTTCAAAACATGGCACAGGGCTTCACCGAAGCCCTGCTCCACAACACTTAAATTCTGGCAGTGTGCCAAACCCATTGCCACAACTGCACTGGATTCTACAATCTGAGGCGCAGTTGCGACACTTTCACTGATTTACTGCAGCTTGCACCAAATATCTGGTGCAAGTTCCATAAAACAGGCCCCCAGGATTGCTGCAAGCTAGACCAGAAAAAGTTGCACTAACTTGTGGCAGTTCCTGCACAGGATAGAAACTCCCATTAGATTGCTGCAAGCCCCATGGGCCATATTGTTGGCACACCTAGGGCTTGTGGAGATCTAATCCTTTGGAAATCCTGCCCATCCTGACCTGGTGGAAAGAGGAAAACAAAGATGTGAGTGCAGAGGGGCACAGTCTCATCAAGAGGGACAGGGAGGGTCAGACAGGTGGAAGGGTTTCTTTTTGTGTGAAGGAGGGGACTGAAGCAAGCAAGAAAGAGGGAGTGAGGACCCAGGCAAAACAAAGTTCAACTCATGAACTCTGATAAACGTTCTTGAATGGTTCATGAACAGTAATAAAAATTTGCTAGCTGTTCTTTAGCTCCGCTCATGAACCACTCATCAACAAAAAGTGCATGAAGTTACTGAACCACTGCTGGACCATGATGAACTGAGACAAAAAAATCAATTAGCATAACTAATTTGCATATTAGAATGCACTGTTTCCACTCTAAGAGTTGTAAAGCATTACAGAATCAGAATTGTTCGGTTTAGAGTGGAAAATATATATTCTACAAGGCAATTAGCTTTCTGAGCACACCAAAAATTAACATTTAAACTCACCACATTTTCAAAGAGTTTCAGACTTGATTATAATACTAGTAATCGGTTTCTGCTTGGAAAGGAACACGATCAGTAGTTGCATCTGAAGGAAGAAGAACAGAATAAAATTAAGTATAAGGTAAGTTACTAATTCTAAAATGCATAATAAGAAAAGTCATTCATTAGAAAATGTCGAGTTAGTGAACTGAATTTTTCATGGTTAATTGCTTAAGGTATGTGATAAAACAACTAGAGGTTAAAATGCTGCCTTCAGATTTGGTACAGAGTAATGGATATTTTGATCAGGGCTGAAACAGAATTGCCTGATGAATTAAACACTATTAAAACAGCTGGGTATTTTTGGTCACCAAACGTATTGATGGACTTTGTCCATAAAAGATCAGTGGAAAGCTTCATTGCCTTTCGTGAACCGCTATAAACCTTTCTGTTTGTGAATAATTCATGAACAGATCACGTTTTTTGTTTTTCATCTGGGAGGAAGGAGAGTGCTGCACTGTGGAGTTTCCAATTAGGGCAAAAACACACCAATAGGAGTATGTTTATTTATTTTTAAAATTGATAACCGTGACAGGCATACTGAGCCAAAGCTTGTTTCAGATGTGACCAGGGATAGAGAACATGGAACAATGCAAGCGAACCATCAAGAAGGTGCAGTGATGGCTTGATAAGTAAGACCATGAGAACTGCAGGTACAAAATAATCAATCAGATAAATATACACAATACTGTTCTGCAATGTAGCCCTGGGGCATATAAATACATACTGTGAACAGGATAGGGCAACAAGAAAAAATTACTCACCTTAGTAATGTTGTTTCTTCTAATGGAGTCTTGCTATATTATGACCATTGCAGTTTGTCCCACCATTAGAACTGCTCCGGAGGTGAAAGAGTTAACTCCATTCTAAGAATGGAGCTTAGAACTCGAGCTCTATCAGAGAAGCTCTGTCTTGGTTATTTCAAACTCAAACTGTCAGATCTTTTACTGAGCAAAACTCACTAAGGTCTGTGTGGAAGCTGTAACCTACACTAGCCAACTGGCTACCTAAATATTAACACCCAATGCTGGTCCCAACACAAAGACTCAAGTCAAGGGACCAAAAGTAATAGTATAATATGATAATATGAGAAGTAGTAAGATAAAATAAAAACACCACACCCCAAAACCCCAAGAAGGGGTGGAAAATATATAATGGGCATAACTAGTGCCCACACTAGGCTGCCCACCCCATACCCAAGTAGAAGTTCTGAGAGGGGCAGGCTGGGGGGGAGGTCATAATATAGCAAGACTCCATTAGAAGAAACAACATTACTAAGGTGAGTAATTTTTCTTCAAACAACATGAAGTCTTGCTATATTATGACTATTGCAGACTACACAGCAGTACCTCCATGGAGGAGGACAGAACCTACTTAGGAATAGGCTCTGAAGCACAGCTGTGTTAAACCGAGCATCTCTCCTGGCCTGGACATCCAGGAGAAATGCTTGGTGAAAGTGTGTACCGCTTTCCAGGTAGCTGCTTGACATATTTTAAAATAGGGATGTCTCTAGCAGCAGCTATAGATGCCGGCTTGTAACGCTGGTAGAGTGAGCCTCAGGCCTGAAGGGGAACCTTCCCAGTTTTTGATACAAATTGGATACAAGAGACAATCCACCTGGCAATTGATCTCTTAGTGGCAGGTCTCCTTTTCCGATCTCACCATAAGTGAGAAAAGTTGGAGGGATTCAACCTGTGACCCTTGGTACGTTCTATATAGTAACTTAGGGCCCTTAACATCTAACTGTGCAATCTCCTCTCACCAGAGGAGAAGTGATCAGTGAAAAGCACTGGAAGGGAGATAGATTGATTAAGATGGAAATCTGAAACCACCTTAGGCAAAACTGTTAGTCCTGAGGACTACCTTATCCTTGTGGAAAGAAATAAAGTCAGTTTCTACTGACAAGGTTGTAACTCACTTCTATGCCTGGCAGAAGTGATAGCCACTAGAACAGTTTTCCAAGTTATACTTAAGCTCTGCAGAAGACAGAGGTTCAAAAGGGGTTGTATTAACTGAGCAATGCAAACATTAAGATCCCAGGCAGGGTCCGGATCCCTAAAAGGTGGATTAGTATGAAGTAATCCTTTAAAAACTTGAAAATACAGGGTGAGCGGAAAGAGAGGAGGGCTTTCCTGCTGAAACAAAAACAGAGACAGCTGCCAAATGTACTTTCAGGGTAGCTGGTCTCAGGCCCAAAGAATTAAGATGGACCATATAGTCCAAAACAATGGACAAATCATCAGATTCTGGGGAAATATGTTTCCCAGAACACCAGATGGAAAAACTTTTCCACTTAAAATTATAAGTAGCCCTAGTGGAAGGCTTCCTAGAAGCCTTTAGGATTTCAAGAACACCTTGAGAAAGGTGTAGGTCAGCAAATTCTAGCTCCTCAAGAGCCGGGCCTTGAGGTTGAGGGATTTGAGGTTCGAATACCAAACTCTCCCCTGGGCACAGGTTAACAGGTTGTGATTCCTGGGGAGACACAGGGGAAGATGGACTGCTAGGGACAGAAGGAGTGGGTACCAGGGCTGCCTGGCCCAATCTGGGGCAATCAGAATCACCCTGCAAGGCTGGGATCTGATTTTGACTAGCACCTTGAATAGGAGAGGGAAGGGGGAAGGCGAAGAAACTTCCTTCCCAATCTAGGAGAAAGGCATCCAGGGCACTAAGCCCAACACTGGGGGCCTGCAACAGAACAGTGGAAGTTGGTGATTGTCTGGGGCTGCAAAAGATCTATCTGAGGGGTGCCCCATCTGGCAAAACTATCCCAGTATTTGAGGATCCAGAGACCATTCATGATGGCCCTGGGAAATCCTGCTGAGAGCATCTGCCAGGACATTGTCCTTTCCTGGAAGGTGAACTGCTATGCAGGAAGTGTTCAGGGAATAGGTCAGAGACCACAACTTCATTGCCTTGGTGCACAAGGCCGAAGACCGAGTGCCCCCTTGCTTGTTGATGTACCACATTGTTGTGGTGTTGTCTGTTCTGACTTGTACCACTTTGTTCTGAACGGACGCAGAAAACACTTGAAGTGCTAGAAAGACAGCTCTGAGCCCCAGCAAATTGATGTGGAGCAGAGATTCCTGAGGGAACCACACTCCCTGAGTGGAGAGGTCGCCCATGTGGACTCCCCACCCCAGGAGGGATGCATCTCTAGTGAGGGTCAAGGAGTGAGACAGAGGAATGAAAGGGACCCCCAGCCTTAAATTGCTTTGATCCTGCCACCACTGGAGGGCCTGGATCAGGGTTCGAGTCACTGGGACCAACTTGGAAAGGGGGTCTTCTCTGAGACCAAAAGGCTCTCAAGTGAAACTGAATGTCCCTCATCTGAAATCTTGCTTTGCACTACAGCTGTGGACGCAGCCATGTGTCCCAGGAGCTGCAAGACGATCTTGCTGGTCAAGAGACCTCCAGAGTGAAGGAGGAGGCCAGAGCCACCAGGTTCCTTACCTCTCTAAGGGTAGGAAGGCTCTGGCCTGCTTTGTGTCCATTCTGCACCTATGAAGGTGAGCACCTGAACAGGTTCCAGAACTGACTTGGAAGATTGAGCAATAAGCCAAGAGAGGTGAGCAGCTGCTGGGTAATTTGCGTGAGATTTGACCTGTTCTGGGACTGGCCTACAATGAGCCAGCCGTCCAGGTAGGAAAAAGACAGCAAATCCTTGCCTTCTTAAATGAGCAACTGCTACTGCCACACTTTGTGAATACCCTTGAGGCAGAGGTGAGGCCGAAGGGCATTGCTCTGAACTGGTAGTGACCTGAGGGCAGTTCGAATCTGAGGTACTTTCGGTGGGAGCTTCTGATTAGGACGTGAAAATAGGCATCCTTGAGGTCCAGGGAGGCTAGCCAGTCCCCTGGCCTAGAGAGGTAAAATCATTGCCAGAGTTACCATTTTGAACTTTGGTTTCAAAAGGTGCTTGTTCAGATATCTCAGGTCTAAAATGGGCCACCATTCTCCGTCTTTTTGGGGTAAGGAATATCTGAGTACAGACCCTTGCCCTGATGTAGGGGAGAACCCTTTCTACAGCTCTGAGAGCCAGGAGGATGAGACTTCTGTTTCTAAAGAAAAGGTCTCTAAAGGGTTTGCAGGTGGGAAAGATCTGATTCTCATCTTTGGAAATTTTTGAGGCTGAGAACCAGACCCTGACTTACTACTTCCAGGACCCACTTGCCTGAGTTAGAGACTCCCAGTTCCAACGAGTAAGCCAACCTGCCCCTTACAGGTAAAGGAGAATGTCTTTGGGCACCCCAACAGGGTGCCTGTTTGGCAGGTGCTTTAGGCTGAGGTGGGAGCAGGCCTGCTCACACCCGTCTGCCCTCCCTCTGAAGAACCCCTCTGAACATAAGCAGAGGAGACCTGGGTTTGGTAAAAGGCCTGTGAAAGGCTCACCCTACCCCGGGGTCTGCCTCTGAGGAATGGCTTGCCGCTCCTTGGCCTGAGCACTCTTATAGGTAGTCCTATATTCATCCATTTCTTCATATAATTCTCTGTCTGCTCCCCAACAGAGAATTCTCACCACAGGAAAATCCATAGCCTTAGTCTGGGTATCCTGTGACAAGCTAGTACACCTGAGCCAGGCCAACCCTGCAAAAGCTACAGATGTAGCCATGACTCTAGAGGATACATCATTAAAATCCACAGCAGCATTGGATGCCTCAATGCCATCAGCAGCCACCTGCTCCAGCTCATTAGCAAGCTGGCCAGAGGCCTGATTGTCCAAAGCCATGACAGTGTCCCATCTAGAGTTTTGAAACCTTGCTACATAAGCCATGTAATTTGCTTGCCTGAGTCCCAAGGACGCTGCCAGGTATTTTTTTTTTTTTTTTGCCATGGCATCAATCTTCCTGGAATCCTTGTCAGGAGGATGTGAAGCCAAGGGATATTAGCTTTATTACAGACTGCAGCCTGAACCACACCAACAAGACTGCAATGCTGTGAAAGGAATTCTGTATCAGGACCTGACAGAGTGTACCTCCTGTCCATCTTTTTGTCCACAGGAGGCACAGAATTAGGAGCTATTAAAATTTTTATTGTTTGTTTCCTAAATGAATTATGCAAGGGAATAGACAATCTCCTAGACTCTGGAATATCCATCCTTTCTACAAAATCAGGTTCCTTGCTCATCCACAGCTTCCTCCAATGGGAGCTGGAGGATTCAGCAACCTTTTATAAAACAGAAAATGAGAAGGGACTCAGAAAGCAAAGGGGAGATTGTAAGGTCAGTCTGGGAGATGTCCGGTTCAATGGGCACATCCAGACTCTCAAAGTCACATTCACACTGTTCATAATCCTCCTCCCCCTCCTCTGGTTCATAAAAATCTCCAATATCATATTCTTGAACCGGTGGAACCGGCTGAACCAACCTTTTACCAGACAGTGGCGGTTCGGACGGAACCGGAGAAAGCGACTGTACAATTTGTATAGCTTTTGCCATTTCTGCAGCAGTTGGGGAAGGAATTTTGGACTCCCTACCTGCTGATTTTTTATTTTCTTTAGCTGGAACTGGTTCCTCAGAGCCAGATTTACGTTTGCCCGAGGAAGTCTAGCCCTGGTCAGAGGGCACTCCCTCAGGTTCGGTTGGCACCGAACCGGGCTGGCCATCCGGGTCAGTGGACTTTTTGGCCTCTTGTTCCCTGAGCCTGCCCACTCTCTTTTCCGGGGTGGCTGCAGGGAAATTTTTACAAATCTGGCAGTCTGAATTGAGGTGGTCAACCCTAGACAAGAAACACATGTAGTGTGTGGGTCAGCCTTAGCAAGGCTTCCCCCACAGACACTACAGTGTTGAAACAGTGGGCCAGTTTTCTTTTGGGTTTCTCAGACATGATGCCAGCCCTAACCAAGAAACTTGCCCTTTAGCGGCAGTGCCAGGCAAGACACCCTTATCGGTTCCCAACCGTGTCACAGGTCATGGAAAAAACCGTAATGAAATCCAGTTTTTAGAACCGATAAGAACCGAACCGTGACTCTAAAAGCTTTAAAATGCTTATTCTTTAAAGTTTTAACCGACCTGATCGGTTCGAGTCCGAACCGATAAACATTTACAAGTTCCACACAGAATAAAACCTGTCTATTACTTACAATACCACAGACAGAGCTTGAACCGACCGGTTTGGTGTTAAAATAATAATATCATGTTGAATTTAACCTAGAAAAATACTGTTTAAACCGAGAAATGAACCGAGCAGTAGGAGAAATCTCCGGAGCGACTGTTCAGTGAGGCGGAGTAAAGAATCTGACAGTTTGAGTTTGAAATAACCAAGACAGAGCTTCTCTGATAGAGCTCGAGTTCTAAGTTCCATTCTTAGAATGGAGTTAACTCTTTCACCTCCGGAGCAGTTCTAATGGTGGGACAAACTGCAATGGTCATAATATAGCAAGACTTCATGTTGTTTGAAAAAATGAGAACACTGGACCAGGTGCCTTACAGAGCACCATTTTTTTACCCTCTCGGACCCTGGCCCACCTTTGTACCACCTCCCCAGCTCAGTAACCTGCTTCTTGTGGGTTTGCCATCCACTCCATCCTCCACTTTGTCTCTCCCTACCCTGGGGATAGGGGCTGGGTGGGCTGAACCTCTCACTGCACAGACCAGGTCACAGATGGAGAGTGCCACAGCACAGTGTGGGGCCTGCAAGTAGCTGGTATTGTTCCTGTCGGGGCCTATTTTTCTGTGTCTCCTCCCTTTTGGATGCTGTCATTGGGGGTGCACGTGTGCACACACGCAACCATTCATTGTGCGTGGCACCCACCTGCATCCTTCCCTCCCACTATGCTTCTCCGACTACCCTACCAGCTGTGGTCACCCAAGTGGCAGTGATGCAGCAAAGCTAGCAACCCTCCCTCCCCAGATGAGAAGAGCGTTCTCCTGGACGCTCGATCCTCCTCCCCCAGCTGGCATCCAATGCCCCACACTCATTCCTGAACACAGGTTGCCGGCATAACGAGAAGTAATGCTATCACTGCACTGATTGGTTGGCTTACAGACCACCAGTTAGCACTTTGGAGCTCTCTTCCCCCTATCATCTGCTCTGCTCCTTCCCCTTTTTCAAACAAATCTCTACTCTGTGACTTCACTACTCAGTCCTTCCGTTCCCCTGACACTGGACTTGGGCTGTTGCTCCTTGCCATCCAAGCCCGGCTCCCCCTTTAGCCTCCACTTACATTAGTGCAGGTCTCTCTTCACTCCCCCCAACAATTTACAACCCTTTCGCCTATCTTGAACTCAGTATTGCTTTGTTGCACACTACAAATTGTTCCCAATCTGCACCTTTATTTCACTGTATATTCACTCACACTGAAGCCTTGCCTTTTCACAATAGAGCATGTTGTCGGTGCTTAATTACATATTACTGTATTTTTCATCATTTGACATTTGTTCTCTTCCCATCTCCCCAGGATCTGGAAATGAGTTTTACCAGCTCTGTACTGTATATCTTTCCTGGTAAAACGTTTGAACTAAATAAATACAGTTCTTGATCAGCAACCGTGTAGTGGGGATGTCATAGTAAGAGCAATAGACATTTCAGTGCTGATGGGTAACAAAGACCATAATAGGACTGCATTTGAGGGAATCTGGGAGACAACATACTTCAAACATAAGGAAGGACACTAAACCTCATGAGAACTGATTGTGATGAGCTAAGGCAGAGGGCTGTGGCTTGGTTAATGAATATATCACTGAGGGCAGTGCTTATGCCAGGTGAGAGGCCATGAAACAGAATATAATGCAGACAGTGGCAAGATGTGTCTCCGTGGGCTACAAGCGGAAGAGGGCTAGGCAGAGATTGTCCAAAATATGTCAAAGGGAAGTTAGAGTAGCAGTATTTGTTAGTCCACAAAAATATTATATAGCTTTGCAACAGAAATATATTTATGACATCCTTAGATTTATCCTTGGTGTGATTTTAGTTTTCTCAGATATTTTTAAAACAGCTTTTATACTAATTTTGTAATTAATGAAACATCATTAAAGATGGCAGTTGCTCACAATTCTTAAAATCTCTTCCCTTGAGGTGACCTGTTCAATGTACATGTTAGATTCATGTGGTGGATGGATTAGGGTGCGTTACCAAACATTTCTTGCTAGTAAACAGCACAGCACTATACCAACATATTTAATTTATTTATGACAGGCATGGCACTGAATTGAGAACTTTAAAATCTTTAAAATCCTGTACCTTGCTTCAGGAATGCAAGAAATTAAAAGAAAATATGGGCATCTTGATATTTTTTTGAGAAAAACATAACTGCTGAAAAAAGCTATATGGTGACAAACAAATAGTGCTGCTTTGAAGTGATTTTGTGAGCTTTGCCATAACATAGGGAGGCAGTATAGCGCAGTGGTTTAAGGCTCTGCACTGCAAATCTGAAGACCTGGGTTTGAATCCTACAGCCCCCATTTGCATACTGTGTGACCCTGAGCAAATCACTTAACTCCCTGTGCTCACAGGTTGCACCTCTAAACAATCTTTCAACTTAGTGTGTCTCTCCTGGGAAAACAAATGGGATTACTAACCTCTAGGAGTTGTAATTCAATCTCCTACAATTCAAACTGCCAAAAGTGCTGTTTTCCATGAAATAAATGCTTTTATTTCTGTGCTGTGCTTCATTTGCATAACCCACCCTTTTTATGTTGGCTTGCGCACATGTTGATTGCGAGAGAGGTGGACAGCGAGCTGCTGCCATGTTTATTGAAATGTTTCACCAGGAATGACACATAATGGAGGAGTGTCAGATCTGCTGCAGCAATGATGAGCATGTCTTTCATTGCAGCTGCGGATTTCTTCCAAGTTGGTGGCACTCTCTAAAACTGCTGTCATCGGCAGCATGCTCACTGGTTGGCAGCCGAGGGACTTACTTGCTAAAGCATCCCCTGGATTTGCCACAACATTTACATACCTTTGAAAGTGCTACTACAGTGCTGTGGCAAATCCAGGGGTTGCTTTAGCAAGTGTGTCATTCCTGGTGAAACATTTCAAAAAACATGGCAGCGGCTCTTGCTGTCCACCTCTCGCAATCCCTAGAAAGCCAACTTCGGGGGTGCTCCCTTCCTAGTTCAATTTGTTTGCTGACAGGGTACCCAATCCCCATCGGCATCATGCCACCCACACAGGCACACTTTTTGCTGATGGGGTGGCCAATCGTGATGACTCCAGTCCCCCCCAAAAAAAAAAAAGCACACTGGGAGCCCACCCCAGTGTGACCAAATGTATTGTGTCATCTGTAAAAAAAAAAAAATCTTCCCTGAAGTTTATTTTTCTTTTTCCCTACAAAACAAGAAACGGGTCCCTCGTTGTCTGGGCGGCCCTCCCCAACCTGCACCCACCCTTCCTCTGTGTACCCCATTTCCTCACCCCCACCCCATACTTACCTCCAAAGGTCAATGTGGCAACCTTTGGTGGAGCGGGAACATGTCTGCACTCTTCAAAGCCAATCACAAACTGAAGAAATGCCGGTAAGCTGTATAATGGCATAAATGAGGATGGGGGGGTTCAACTTCGGTGGATACCGCTGCCATTTTTTTGACTTTTGCTCCACACTTTCAACATTTTGGGACTGATTAATGAAACGACAGTGCCACTGTTCATGAGGTGGGCTCCCAAAAAGCCTATGTTGCAAATTTGGTGAAAAAATTCCAAAAAATGACTGTATTAGATTCGTGTATTGCAAAGTTTCCACACACACTCGTAACTTCAAGAATTTTTAATATGTTTAGTCCATATTTTCAACATTGCCATTTTTTCACACCTCCGTATGAACAGTATAGCTATCACTTTTCACATCCTGCCCAAAATGTGTTTTCGTGCATGTGGCGCACAATGGCGCAATCACTACAGGAAAACAATGTTTGGGACAGATTAAGAAAATCACAGTGACACTGTTCATGAGCAGAGGTCCCAAAATGTCTATGTTGAAAAGTTGGTGAAATCCCTCAAATCTCTGCTCTCACTGCAAGGAATGTCCTGGCACACTACTGCGCATTCTATGGGGATGTAATAAAGTCACACCCTTCTGGTCTGTCATTAAGTCTAATTTGGACCCCCTATTAGGCCTATCCGAAGCCTTCAGACCAGAAATTTGTATAATAGGGGATTATGGGGACCTTTTGATTGGTAATCAACGAAAACACATGGCATTGATATCCCTATGCACCAAAAAAATAATCATGTACCATTGGCTGGATCAGAACATTCCAACGTACACAGAGTGGTTAAAAGAGACGCTCTTTGCTTTGCAAGCAGAAAGCACGATTGCCCAAATAACGAACAGGCCACATTATTACCAGAAAGTATGGGCCCCCTTACATACCTTATTAACCATTTAAGGGTAAAATGGCACAGAATATCAAAAAATTGTAAAACTATTATTAGTAAAATCTCAAATATTATTCTAGGCCTTCTCTAGTAATTGTACCCTGGGCTAATGAAATTGCAGGCTAATATCACTGCATACCTGAGGGACTAGGGGTGGGGAGGAGATGGCTTAAGGGGGTGGATGGGGGGGATATAGGAGGATGAATAAGTGCATGTTTTCTAAGTTTTGTAGGGATATGCAGAGAGAATCATACTAATAATCATCATGTCATCAGATTTCTATGTAATTACTCAGCATTGTAAAAGTTCACCAATCTACATTACTGGCTTGTGATAATGAAACATGCAATCTTCTCTGTTAAATGTCTGTAATGAGTGATATGTAAAATCTTCCTACCAATAAAACACAGTCAATCTGGAAAAGCTGGTGAAAAAATTCTACAAAATCACTATGTCATGAGCTTTCGTTGCACAGTTTCCATGCATGTTTGTAACTCCGAGAATTTTTTATATTTTCACTTCAGACTTTCAACATTGCCATTTTTTGACACCTCCTTATGAACAGTACAGCTGTCATTTTTCACATCCTGCCCAAAATGTGTTTCTGCACATCTGGTGCACAATGGTGCGGTCGCTGTGGGAAATCAATGTTTTGGACAGGTTAAGAAAATCACATAGACACTGTCCATGAGCAGAGGTCTCCAAATGCCCATTTTGAAAATTTTTTTAAAAAATTCCAAAAAATGACCGCATTACGGGTGTGCGTTGCGTAGTATCTATGCACGCTCGTAAGTTTGCACATTTTTCATATTTTCTCTCCAGATTTTCAACATTGCCATTTTTTTACACCTCCTCATGGACAGTACAGCTTTCATTTTTCCTATCCAACCCAAAATGTGTTTCCACACCTGTGGCTCCCAATGGCACAGTTGCTGTGTGAAATCACCTTTCAGGATTGATTAACGAAATGACGGTGCCACTGTTCATAAGGTTGGGTCCCAAAAAGCCAATGTTGAAAATTTGGAATGAAAATACCAACAAACACTTAAGGCATTAAGGTTTCCAACCATACACCCACCCTGTAGAGACTGACAGGCGTCGGGGATGTAACTTGTGTTCGTCAGCCATAATTTTCACAGAATTCTACCCCCACCCTACAGCCACTGACAGGCAATGAGGTGTACCTTGGGTTCCAGCACCCTAACGTTCACTCCATTCCCTATATTGCACCCATCTCAGCTTATTTCCTTATGGAATGGGGTGAACATAAGGGCCAAAGTCCCCAATGCGCACCCCAACACCTGTTGCTCTCTGCAGGGTGGGAGTGGGGTGGAATGGCATCAGCATTATGACCGACCCAAAGCCACACTCCCAATGCCTTTCAGTCTCTGTGGGGTGGCTTACTTCAATACTTAACTGCCATTCCTGTTTTGCATTTCTAACTCCTGCACTACCAATGCTTATGCCAGGAAGCCAACATTCGCCATTGACAAATGCTTGTTTTTCTCAAGTGCTGCAACCCCCAAGCATGACATCATGTAAGGGAAACAAAGGTTTTTAAGCACTGTTGTAAAACAGAAACCTCTGCTGGTCAGTCTTGGTACTGCAGACATCTACACTACTGACATAGGAGACTACATCGCTCAGTAAAGAAATCTTGTCAGCTAGATACTAAATACACAATGTCTTGTTTTGCAAATAAACACATGAGAGTTTTTATTGTTGAAACCACTACAGAGATATGAGAAGAAGAAGAAGAATCAGCATTTATATAGCGCTTTTCATACATCCAAAGCACTTTACAAGCAATGCTAGACTGGTAGTGAAGTGACTGAATGTGTGGTGGCAGCCATATCGCACATCATCACCCACACACAGCCTGGATAATTGCATGAACCAGTTTATGGGAAGGGGAATGTTGGCCAGGACACCGGGAATGTTCCCTACTCTTTTACGAAGAGTGCCCTGGGTTCTTTTACTTCCAGCTGGACAACACCAGGATGGGCAGAAGGGACCTCTAGTTTTAACATCTCATCCAAAGGATGGCACACCCCAGCAGTACAGCACCCCCCAATACTGCACTCGGATGCCAGCGATTTTTAGGTGCAAGTCCAATCCCGGTGTGGGACGAGAACCCACGACCTTCTGGTCCAGAGACGGATGTGCTACCAACTGAGCCATGCTGACACCATGAGACTGCACCTCACAGTAAAGGAATTGGAAAACAATTTCTTATTGTACCCACAATACCTTGCTATGTACATCTACATATTAGATACAGTCACCAGCCCCAAAATAAGGGACTGCTCCTCTGAGTAACCAACATTTACATCAACATTATAATTTACCCAGAATTCTTTGTTGCTGTATGTAAAATATTGACAGTTCCTTACATGACATCATTCTGGGTGTACACACAGAAAACTAGAAGACACAGAGCTGATAAAACATAAATACAAATGACTATGACAGATTTTTTACAAAACAAATTGTAGCTTCAACATCTGAAGCATGGGCAGCAATTGCATATTATGTAAAAAAAGGCACATGCGAAAGCTTGCAAAATCACTTTAAGATAATTCTATCATATTATGGTCAACAGTTTTCTCTTCTTTTAAAATGCACAGCATGAAGAGCACATTAGTGGGATCCCCACTGCCACTATGCCCACATCCAGAGGATGCAACTATTTTCTCAGTCATGATCTCCCATCTGGTTACTGAATAGGATTCCGGCTAAATGCAGATCATATACAATGCATCCTGATATCTAATATGTATATATTGATTATTTATTCTAGTGTAAAGCAAATTATGCAGGGGATGTGTTCAAGGATGTGGTGTGAACAGGTTATCATGCTAGTTATAAAAGGCTATGTAATGCAGAGCACCAGGCAGGAATTCACTGCTCCCCCTGCTGCCTTCACCCCACCCCCCCAATCACGTTGGCTGATTTTTCTGTTTCCCTGTTTCCATGAACTATGCTGTGTTTTGGACGTGACTATTTTGGGCTGGTAGTCGATGGCATCAAAGTACAGAGATCACAGTGATGGCATGGATAATGCACAGTGATCACAGTGATGGCATGGACAATGGCACAGTGATCACAGTGATGGCATGGATAATGGCACAGTGATCACAGTGATGACATGGAGGCCAGAATCCTCATGTTGCACCATTTTTCTTGATTACCAATTGGAGTGCTACACATTTACAAAGTGAGAAACATAGACAATGTTGACAGAAGAAGACAACTGGTCCATCCAGTCTGTCCTGTTGCACCCTATCCTGCCCCAGGACCTAATGTGTAGACAGGGTTTTTGCCCTCACCCTCTTGAATAACTATTGAACCCTTTACTCTAAATGCCGAGGGTCAGACAGAATTGTTAGTGGCTGGACCCTGCCAACACAGTCAACAAAAATTCTGAAAAGAAAATTATAAATAAAATCATGCAATGCTGCTTATTTTTCATTGGATAGAACAGAAGTTTCTTAGACAGAAAAGCTTGCAGCCACAGTGCACAAGGTATTTTGCCATATACAATCATTGGCAGTGCAATGTACAAGAGCAGGTGCAAGCTTGCCTGGAAAGGGTGATGATATTATCATGGCAGGAAAGCAGACTTGAAGGAGGGGCTCTGATTTCCGTGGGAACAATACAGATTACCTAAGACAGTTCCTTTTGTTTCCAGTGCTTGGTGTGGAAATTCTTGGCCAGCAACAGGAAGAATCCAAATCAGAAAGCCCATAGAGCTGCAGAGTACACTGCACCAGGAAATAACTGACAGCTGGTATTAAAACTGAATTACTCAAGGTTTGAAATAGATGTAACCCCCCACCACCCCCAAGTCTATATGCTAACCTGGCTTCAAGGAGCTCACCAGTCTGTTTGCTCATGCTAGTCCCCTGGGACTGGTATTGGGACCAGTGGAGGGAGTGGAGGATGAGGAGGGCAGCATCCTTTGGCACCAACTGTGCAATTCATCTCCATAGCTCAGTGCCCCACATTGAAGCAGCCTTTCACTGTTGTCACCACTGAGATTGACTGGCACTCTTGACAGCTGGTGAAATCCGTTGACTGCTATCTCGGAGCAACTGGACACTGCAACATGGCTGAATACACACTGCACACAGCTAAGGGCACAACCAAAATGTTAAAGGGTGGGAGACTTTCTAAATATGGACTTTGGGGCCAGTGTTCAGAGTTAGTGAGGATTGGAACAGACTGCGCTAACTGGATTTTGATCCGTATTAAAAACTATAAATAGCCCTCAAGGGCCTGGACAGGGGTTGGGCTAGAGAGGAAGAATGGTATCAAAGACAATGCCTGCATTTAGTGCAGTGCCAGGAGACAGGCAGCTTTAACAAAACAAACAAATCCTGCAGTGTGAGAAGATATTTGGGAGGGGCAAGAGAGGACCCAGTGTGGAGTTAGGGTGGTCATGGGACTAGCCTTGTCCACTGAGAATGGCTAGAAGAGTTTGACCCTAGTGTTTCAGGTTGGCAGACAGGCAAATTGATGCAGTGTATTGGTAGTAGGGCATTTGGGGCCTGCTGGGTGATGTAGACTAAAGTGTGAAAGTATCAAATTTCCATTATTTTTCATAGTTGTAGCAAATGTAGAGGATGATTATGGGTGGCAAACATTTGGGAAGCAGGAAATGTTACCCAAGTTTAAATCCAGTAGTTCATGCAATTTCAGAAAAATCTATACTTTTCCTATGGTCCCATAGTGTCCTAAATGTCTACAGGCTAGAGAGTCAACACTATTCATTTTCTATTATGGACCCAAATGATTCTCATTTAAAATGCACTTAGCAAGCTATATATTTAGGGCTTATTTCTACCACAAGACCTTTGTGGTAAAGGTACTTATAAAATGAGCAGGGAAAATACAGTGTTCTGATTAGCTGGGACCCAAGCATTGTGGGAGCATAGCACACAGGTAAAATGAGTCCTGCCAATGAGGATGTATTACATAGAACAAATTCTTGTGCCAGCTTGTGGAATCTTGTGAATTCCAATGGCAGCCATAGTTTCCCCGATACATCTTGGTAGCTTCTAATAAGCAGAAACAAGCATTTTGTTTAAAATTCTATACTAAATTAAATTTGATACTATTTCTATAAGCTGCCAGTACATTTTTGAGGCCTTTTCTAGTTCAATCAACTGTTTTTCTGGACTCCAATTTGCCTAAAATGTTTTATTGCTGTTGCAAATGTACTCCCTTGCTCTGTATTGTTAACATTATTGTAATGTAATGGATTTGTGGATGTACCGTGTCAAACTTGTGCTCCTCTAGCACTGTGTTGTTATTCTTAATAAACTGTATCATAATGTAGTATATTTAAGTAATAAGCCATGAGGGAGTGTGGGTTATCGGGGATTACCATGGCTGAGTGGTCTGCCCACAAGGCACAGCCGAGTGGGTAAATCACCAGCCATGAATTTCAATAACCCACACCCCTGAGTGGCTTATTGTGATTAAACCATTACATTTTGTCATGGATGTAAGTTTAAATAGTTTTATTTTATTTTTCCTGTGGAAAAAATGATTTTATAAAGAAATATCCTTCCATGAAAGAAAATAGTCCATGATTTTTAATGCAATTCTTTATTTAAGTTTTGTGAAGTGAGTTACAATAACACATAGTGAGGTTTTCAGTGGTAAATAACATGAAATGAGGGTTTTAAGTTGTTAAACAGTCGTAAATTGTAAAAACAGATAATGAGGCTTTTAACTTGTTAAATACTAGTACATTCTATAACAAAAACTTGTTAGTGCTCATACTGTAACATTGTGAGGTGAGAGTTAGTGTAGCTAATTTTCTTTATTAGGAAGCAGTTTTTTTTATGGTTCATATATTGTGTAGCTTTTTTATTATGTTGTTGTGTAGAGCAGTTTGCTTGGTTCTGTTTCTTTAAATTATTGTAATGTAGGTTGCATTTCATTCTGTGGATGCAGTAGTGTGAGACTTTTGACCTGTTGAGGATAATAGAAAGGGTTGTTATTGTTTTTATTTTACTTTTTTTAGAGATTTTTATTAATGGTTTTAGGGTTTGCAGTTTCATTTTTTTGCTGAAAAAAATTTATATTGTATTTCCGTTTTATTTGGATATAAAGTGAACTGTTCCATAGTTAACGAGATATCCAATTGAAGGTAGTTTCGGGTTGGGTTCTGGGTGTGGCTCGCTGACATGGTTTGCTGCTTTCTGCGTGGAAATATTTGCAGCGTTGGAGACTGTTGCGATCGTCGTGTATTTTTGTTGAGGAGCTGTAATTATGCGCTCGGGCTGATTTTGTGTTGTCTTGCTACATTGGCAAAGTTCAGGAGATGTCATCATTTTGACAAGGTATGTGATGGTGGGCGAGGCTGTATTGGCTTGCCTGCAGAACATTCTTTTTTCAGGCACACAGCCACAGTGGCTTTCACAAATGTTTTCTGTCGGTTGCAATGGAGAGTTTGTGGAGTTTCTGTTACCACTTATTATTTGGCCCCATTTCTTAAATTCTGAAAGGTTCGGTTGCAAAGTAACTTCTGATCAATGTCTCATTTTTACGTTCGCTTGCGCACATGCACAAGGAACGTTTTGGGAGAGTAGCACACTTTGGATGTGTGCCTCTCCCTTCACAATCCACTGCTCCATTCAGCAGGCGTGGCGGTCCTGCACCAATGGGTGCGGGAGCTGTGTATGACAGCAGTGGTACTTATCAGAAAACCACTGCTGTCATACAGAGCACCGCGTCATACCACCCCATGACACGCTACCCCCCAAAGCTTTGGTGCCACGCTGGGGTGGGCTCCCAGTGTGTGAAATGTCAGCGTTGTTTGCCGATGGGGTGCCCAACCCCCGCCGGCTCCCTACCCAAGCCATCCTTCTGCCGCTGGGAGCCCATCCCAGCGTGGTAAACGCTCCAGCGTTGTTTGCTGACGGGGTGCCCAATCCCCTTCGCCTCACCCCCAGCCATCCTTCCTTGCTGGAGCCCACCCCAGCGTGGAAAACGTCCCACGTAGTCTTTTTTTTTCTTCTCATCTGTAAAGCGAAAACGGTCCCATGGCATTTCTCCCAGTCCCCCTCCCACAACCTTCACCCACCCACTGCGCACCCAGCCTCCCACACCCCCCCTCACCTCATACTTACCTCCGGAGCTTGGCGCGACGATCTTCGGTGGACCGGGAACACGTCTGCACTCTTCAAAGCCGACCGCGAACCGAGGAAATGCCGGTAAGCTGTATAATGAGCTAGATAGGGGGTTTTCAACTTTATTGCATATCTCAGGCATTTTTAGGAATTTTTGCACCAAATTTTCAACATGGGGTTTTGGGAGCCCTTCTCATGAATGATGTCACTGTCATGGTGTTATTCAGGCGAAAGGGTGATTTCGTAGTCACTGCACAGTCACTGCATGAAATCACCCTTTGGGCCTTGAATAACACCATGACAGTGACATCATTCGTGAGAAGGGGTCCCAAAACTCCCATGTTGAAAATTTGCTCAAAAATTCCAAAAATGACTGTTTTACTTAGCCGCATTGCACAGTTCCTCACGCAGGCTTGTAAGTTTGCGATTTTCAATATTTACCCAGATTTTCAACATTGCCATTTTACCACACCTCCTTATGAGCAGTACAGCTGTCATTTTTCACATCCTGCCCAAAACATGTTTCCGCCCATGTAGCACAATGGCGCAGTCGGTGTGCGAAATCAATGTATGGGACACAGTAAGAAAATCACAGTGACACTGTTCATTAGCAGAGGTTTTAAAATGGCAATGTTGAAAATTGGGTGAAAAAATTCCTAAAAATGACTGTTTTACGAGCGTGTGTTGCACAGTTCCCACGCATGCTCGTAGGTTTGCGAATTTTCAATATTTCCACTCCAGATTTTCAACATTGGCATTTTACCACACCTCCTCATGAGCAGTACAGCTGTCATTTTTCACATCCTGCCCAAAACGTGTTTCTGCCCATGTAGCGCACAATGGCGCAGTCGGTATGCGAAATCAGTGTATGGGACACATTAAAAAAATCACAGTGACACTGATCATGAGCAGAGGTCTTAAAATGGCTGTGTTGAAAGTTGGTGAAAAAATTCCTAAAATGACTGTTTTTATGAGTGTCGTTGCGCGGTTCCCTCGCGCTTCAGTAGTTTCTCTATTTTCAATATTTTCACTCCAGATTTTAAATATTGCCAGTTTACCACACCTCCTTATGAGCAGTACAGCTGTCATTTTTCACATCCTGCCCAAAACGTGTTTCCGCCCATGTAGTGCACAATGGCGCACTCGGTGTGCAAAATCAATGTATGGGACACAGTAAGACAATCGCAGTGACACTGTTCATTAGCAGAGGTTTTAAAATGCCAATGTTGAAAATTTGGTGAAAAAATTCCTAACAATGACTGTTTCTGACGTGCGTTGCACAGTTCCCTGCAGCGTGGGTTTCAGAATTTTCAATATTTCCTCCAGATTTTCAACATTGCCATTTTACCACACTTCCTTATGAGCAGTACAGCTGTCATTTTTCACATCCTGCCCAAAACGTGTTTCCGCCTCTGTAGCGCACAATGGGGGTAACAAATAGGTCATGCTGAAAATTTATTGTGTAAATAACAGCAATCGCACAGGGCATTAGGGTAAAGCACCATATGTGCCAAACACCACTGCAAATACCTGCAAGCGAATGTTCGGCATTGACAAATGCTTGTTATGACCTGTTATGGCCATGATTTGTCTGGCTTCCGTGCCAGAAAAATTTAGCAGAGTTACTGCGGTTGCACGGAGGGAGTGGTTTATAAACATAGTTTCTAGTTTGGCTTCCTTACAGATTTTTGGTAACATATTACCTAAGAAATTTACTCCTATGGGTTCAACCATGTACCAGACCTCAATGGTATCTAGTATTGATTGGTCTAATTTTTTTGGATGAACAAATAAAGCTGAGGGTTTGGTGGCAGCTTAGATAAATATTTTTTGAAACTACTGACTGGACATAAAGGATTGTTGGGCTGTGCAAACATGCAGCCTCAGGTGAATTGTTTTGTAGGATCTATTATTTCTTTGTGATTTTTGCTTTGCTCGTTGAATGTTTTGGTAAGGTATTCTTCACCATTTTCTGTTGATTTTATTTCAAAGGATTCAACTGTGAGCTGCCTAATTCCTTCATTCCCACGTCTGGCAAAGTGTAACAAAATGTCCATCCAGACTTTTTTTTTTTTACAAGGCCAGTGGCAGTGAGTGGAGTCAGTGCAGATGAATTTCTGAGCATTGTAAGTTGATTAATGGTTAGTGGGGCATGATGGTTTGCTTTGTCTTTTCAGTCTTTTTGGAAACACTTTACAACAGCCTTGAAGATGTTGTTGGCTGTGTTAAACTCTGTGCCATTCATTATGTTTATGCTACGGCTTAGGAGAGGATCATTTAAATGTCTATTTAATCCAGCTCTAAGACTTATGTAGCTGGCAAGTACATACTCGTTGCCATCAATACCGCGTATTGTGTTATAATATTGACGTAGTATGCTGCTAATTCTGAAGGACTGATGGTGGCTAAGTTTATTTCTATTTGTTTCTGATTTGCCCAATCCAAAAAGACATTTATTGACCACCGGGTTTGTTTATGTGTGGCTATTTCATGCCGTTGCTTCTCTAATTCAAGCATTTTCTGTGTTATGATTTCTTCATGATGTTGTCTTTTCTTTGCTACAGGATTGGCTGCTGTGTGTGTGAGGTGGAGAGAGGTGCCGAGTTCAAGCTGGTAGCTGCGGAGAGTCGAAGTGATATAGTCAGCTGCATGGACGACTGAAGCATCAGGGTTTCGAATGGTGGGACTGGAGCTATGTAAGGGATATCCATATTTGCCTGAGGTACATTTTCTTGCTCAGAAGTTGTGCTATTGTTTTGAAGGCTTTTGAAAATTGGATCGAGTTTACTTTCGTCGATAAGGTCAAACGAGGCATCCATTTTGTTTGCTGCTTTTTTAAATACGAGACCTACTGGTGACTGTTAGCGAGAAGAAAGATGGCGGCTTTGCAACATTGGGGGGGTCAGAGTGATTTTTTTTTCAGGGTAGCACGAGGATGTGGCAGGCTGGCACATTTGCCAGTGATTACCATAGGATTTACAACAGGGCTAAGGTGCCAGTCTGCTTATGTGATTGGCTACTGATTTATGTACATGGTATAATATATCTGTGGTCTTGTTTCGGCCTTGCAAAGTTTTTTGTATATTGTGGCCTCCAGTGTATTCCATTGTCTTAGATGCTGTAGTTACTGTGAAACCTATGACTGTTGTACATTATTAATCCTGTTTGCTCATGAAAAAAAGGACTTTTAGTCTCAGCAAGCCTGCCATTAACAAAACCCAAATAAATAAATAAAGCTCTATAGTTTTAAGTCATAAAAATTATTTTAAGTGATGTGAGATTTAGTAGTCACATACATTGTCTGGAAGCCTATGTTGGTGGAAGTCTTTTCAAGTGCATTTTCTATTTTAAATCCACTCCTGTATGAAGATACAAGGGATCATGAATTTATTTGAAGGTAGCCAGGCGATCCTTCACTAGTTCAGGTAAAGGAAAGGCCAGCGCTGCAATCAAGTCCGGGAGGATGCCACAATTGAGGCTGCAAGCCTGTACTAACTTCAAGTTAAAAGAACAGTGGCACACAACAACAAATAAGGCAAAATAGCAGACATTTGTAAGTACTGTCTACAACAGAAACCCCTGTGCTTTGACTGTTAGAACTTCCTAAGGGGGGCTGATCCCTTCACTACACAGTTGCTGATATCCACCCCCGTGCTTAGGAATGTAATGATATGTGACCAGGGAAAGTGTGGGGGCGTTCCCCATTAAAGTCAAGGGGGTTACTTTTAAGTCCATTTTTTCACATAATCATGACCTGTTTGAGATCAATGAAGGACACCGCTCGACTGACAAGGACTGTCTTACTTGAGTGATGCCCTTCATTAATCTCAATCTGGCCATGTGTATGTGAAAAAAACAGACTTAAAAGTGACCCTCATTGAGTTTTATGGGGCATGCCCTCACACTCTCTCTGGTCACATGTCATTACGTGTCTCGGTGTGGCGGCGGATCTCAGCAACCGGGAAAGTGAAGGGATCATCTGACTACTTTTCTGGGGCAAGTTATGATCCTTTTATTTTCATACAGGAATGGAATTAAAATAGAAAATGCACCTGAAAAGAATTTTGCCAACATAGGCTTCCAGACAATATAAGTGTTACTCAAAACTAATAATCTCATGACATCACTTAACAAATAAAACACTTCCAGTAAAACCCATCTTATTAGTGTAGTAAAACACTCTGGGTTTGTGTTCTGTGCTGTTGCAAAGCACATCCAGGGGCTGAAGGCATTCCACCTGCAGTATTGTGCTTCACTATGCCCCTGGCTGTGCGTTGTGACAGCACAACGCATACCCCCATCAAATCTTACTGTTTACATAAATGTGGTGTCAGTGTAACTGGTATGCTTTGTAGAATCCATAAAGGTGGTGTTTGTTTACCAGTTGTCTAGATTACAGACTTTTGGTTTGCTAAAGTGTGAAAATTATGCAAATTTCCATTATTGTTTATAGTTGTATCAAATCTTAAGGAGGATTATGGGTAGAAGACATTTGGGTAGTGGGCAACATTACCCATATTTAAAACCAGTAGGTAACATAGTGTCCCGAATGTCCATAGGTCAGAGAATCAGTGCTGTGCATTTTCCATCATCAGCCCACATTTGTTATCCATACACTTGGCACCCTTCATGTTTAGAGCTTATTTTTCACCTGACCTCTGTGGTAAAGGTGCATAAATGTTGGTATTGTTGTAACTGGTACTCTGCAGAATCTATACATGTGTCTGTGCACCTGAAGCTTGTGTAACATAGACGTTTGGATAGCTAAAGTGTGAAAATTAAGCAAATGTCCATTATTTTTCATAGTTGTACCAAATGTAGAGAAGGATTATGGCTAGCAAACATTTGGGAAGCAGGTAATGTTACCCATGTTAAAATTGACTAAACTGCATAAAAATCTGTATATTCTGTTAAAAACTGCCTAGAAAAGCTGTCTTTACTTGTTAAAAATTGTCTAGTTTTAAAGTGATTGCAGCCCTTTCCTTGACTCTGTAACTGCAACCTAGACTCCCAGGCGCCAAGGAAATCACCCCTATTCACTTGCAAATTTACTTTATCACTGCTTGAGAGACCCTTTGTCCCTCTCCAGCATTAATTGGCCTCTTCTTTCCTTCCCTCTTCAGCTGAGACCCTTCTAGGGATCCCTGCTCAACCGCTGCTCGACCAGCGGCCACTGGGCGGCCGGCGCACCAGAAGCTGATGCCCGAGACCACAAGCTCGGAAACAAGCCCCAGAGAGGTACAGTAAAGCCACAAACCAATCGGAGCATGAGCGCCTTTTGCTAGGCTCACTCCGATTGGTCCTTCTACTCCTTCACTCTTTTCCTTGCTAGCGGAGCGAAAAAGGCACTATTTTCACTGAAACCAGCCTAATTTCTAATGTTTACTCTGCTAAAATTGACTACACTGCATATAAATCTGTGTATTCTGTTAAAAACTGCCAAGAAAAGCTGTCTTTACTTGTTAAAAATTGCCTAGTGTTGAAGTGATTACAGCCATTTCCTTGAGTCTGTAACTGCAGCCCAGACTCCCAGGTGACAAGGAAATCGCCCCTATTTACTTGCTAATTTACTTTATCACTGCTTGAGAGACCCTTTGTCCTTCTCCAGCATTAATTGGCCTCTTCTCTCCTTCTCTCTTCAGCGAGACCCTTCTGGTGTCCACACTCAACTACCCGCTCGACCAAGCGATTCCCCAGGCCCAGCATGCCAGAGCTTGATGCCGAGACCACAAGCTTGGATCCAAGCCCCAGAGAAGTACTGCAAAGCCGCAAATTTTCACCCACCGCCCATCACCCTCCCTGTGCGTAATTATATAGACCCGTTAGCACCACCCACTCCTGTCCCTGATGTATCACTGCCTTCTTCCTCCTCCTAAAGCTTTTTGTTACCACTAGGGCTACCACCAGGGTAATTCTGCACCCAACAGACAGTGAACTATCCGTGTCACTAAATCTCCACCCAACTACCCAACAACTGCAACTATGGCAGCTATGTGGCAACTCTTCCTCCTCACTGCATTGTGTAACATACCCCCTTCTGGCTTAATATCTGAAAATTTGCCACTAGGGGTAAACCGCATCCACATCCTGCAGACTGCCTGCCCTCCTTGACCCTTCACAATGCATGCTGTGCTATGCTACGGCTCTTTGCCAGCTGGACCAACTGGACTACCTTTTCCGAAGTGTTACTAGCAAATGTTATTTTACACCTTCTCCTGTACATCCTACTTCTTCAAAATACTACCAGTGGTGCCATTCAGTCAGAGTATTAGCCTCAGTGTCTCTAGGATTGCATAAATTAAAAAACAAAGCCTGGTACCCAGGTTCCTCTTCCATGCCTAGCCAGAAAAAGCTTCGAACTTTCTGCCTTTCACTAGATTCTCTAAAAAAGCTGTTACTTCTCCTCCTATTCTGTTCTGGCAATGTCGAGCTTAACCTAGGGCCTATAAATAGCTTACCTCCCCCTCTGAGTTGCTGTCTCTCAAAGGAATTAACATTATGCAGATCAACGTGTGCAGCCTTCTGAAAAAACTCACCCTTATCCAGGCTTGGACAGTTCATACTATGCCAGATGTGCTTGTTATCTCGGAAACCTGGCTACGACCCTCTACACCAAACAATGAGATTAACATACCCAGCTACCAGATTTTTAGATGCGATAGGCATTTTAGAGGTGGTGGGGTCGCCATCTGTGTCAAAGACAGATTTGTGGTATCAACACTTAACTCAAACTCACTGACAGCGGGTTTTGAGTGCCTGGGCATCAAACTCGAACTATCCCCAACGTTGGCACTCAGAGTCATTGGATGCTATAGACCACCACCGCTGGTTCTCAGCTCCTGTCCTACCTTACAACTATTATGGACACCAGCCCCTTGGAAACAATTATCCTTGGGGACCTGAATTACGATTGGCTGTCGGATGCCGGTCACCCTCTTAAATCTTTCTGCGACTCCCATGGTTTCACTCTACTCAACGAAGAACCTACCCGTATCAACAAGAAAAATCCATCCAAAAGTACCCTCCTGGATGTCCTGCTGGTGCATAGGCCTCACTCCTTCTTTCATGTTGGAACATTCAACGCAGACATTAGTGATCATCGCCTAGTAGCTGGGGTTTGGGTAGCCCACAAAGTGCCAGCTATGGCTAAATTCACCATCTAAAGGTCAATCAGATCTTTTCACCCAAAGGCATACTTAGTTGACCTAAAACACTCCCCCTTGTGGCAAAGCTTCTACCTCGCAAAATCGGTGGAAACTGCATACTCTATTCTACACGAAATCATAACTTCAGCCCTGAGCCTTCATGCGCCTCTGTCAAAAACACACACAAAGGCTAGAAAATGCCGCTGGTTCACTAGTGATCTCAAGGTTGTACTACTTTCCAGGGATAAACTCTGCAAAACTGCCCACAAATCCGATAAAGAGGAAGACTGGTGCCTCTTTAGAACAGCCAGGAACTGCTGCACCAAACTGATTAGGGAGACTAAAGCTAGATTTTACCAAGCAGAATTAAATACTGCATCCAATCATCCCTCCAAATTTTGGGCTACAATAAAAGAACTGTCCAGGTCCATGCCTCAAAATGCGCTTCCTACAAAAATTACCTCCGTCAATACGGTAATCAATGACAAAAAAGAGATACTGCAGGCATTCAACACACACTTCACAACGGCAGGTCTTGCCTTCAATAATTCACCTGCATGTAACCTGTGCAACCAGCTTGGCATGACACCCCCCAAACGCTAGTTCCATAAGTGAGCATTTTTCATTCTCACCTGTTTCCCTCAAGCAAGTGGAAGACCTACTTCTCCAACTGGATACTAAGAAAAGTGCCGGCGCAGATACACTGGAACCATATTTATTAAAGATAGCATGTCATGTATTGGCTGTGCCCATTACCCATCTTTTTAACCTGTCCTTAACACAAGGTACCCTCCCCCAAATATGGAAGATTACACATGTTATCCAAATCTGGAGATCACTGCAACCTTAATAGCTATAGGCCAATTTCTCTCCTGCCTACACTCTTGAAGCTCCTGGAAAAAAATAGTAATGGCCAATTAGATCCTTCATTGACAGAGAAAAATTACTGAACCCCTACAATCAGGATTCAGAGCCAACCACAGCACCGTCCGGCACTAGCCAAAGTAACCAACGACTGGCACAGGAGCTGGAGCAAAAAGTCTGTTTGTGCTGTGTTTCTTGACCTAAGCAAAGCATTTGACACAGTCAACCACAACTTGCTCCTCGACTCGCTGAAACTGTTAGGGCTGGACTCTATCTCTCTAAACTGGTTCTGTGAATATTTGACAAACAGATACCAGCAGATTAAAGCAGATGGTGAACTTTCTGCACCTAAACTCTTACAAAGAGGTGTCCCTCAGGGATCTATATTGGGTCCCCTCCTCTTCACAGTGTATATCAATAACATTGATGAGGATATCAAGGAGGCAAGTATTCACTTATTCGTGGACGATACAGTACTTTACCTGAGTCGCCCTACACCAGAAGAAGCTTGTGTCAACCTACAAAAAGACTTCAACCTCCTACAACTACAACTAATCAATAAAAAATTGTTATTAAATGCCAAGAAAACAAAAGCCATGTTGTTCTCCCCTGCAAACAGACACAAGCATTACTGCCCCCCCCAATTACCCACAATGCTGTGAGAGCATCTAGAGTATGTTTCAAAATTCTAATACCTTGGGGTCTGGATCAACTGTAAACTTTCCTTCGCCGACCACTTGGAGGATTTGCTGAAAAAACGAAGACAAAGACTTGGTCCTTTTTACAGGTTAAGAAGATTTCTTACTATAGCGCAAAGAAACAACTAGTACAAGCTACATTCCTGTCATTAATCAACTACGCAGACTTCATATATAGCAATTGCAGCTTCATATCTCGGAAAATTGGATAGCTCTACCACAGAGCCATACACTCATTACCGACTTCCTTCTCTACCCACCACTGCGCATTCTGTATGCAGCCACGGGTTGGACCTCACTTCAATATAGGCGCAACTTCAATGTCGCACTCTGGACACTCAGAGCCACCAGTGGCAAACTCCCTCATTACATGGCTGAATGTCTGTCCCCAATTGTGACCAGAAACTACACTTTAGAAGTTGCTCAATGCTTTGTTACACATACCTAGGGCACTTACATGTTTTGGGAGAGCCGCTTTGGCTTCTCACTTCCATCATTAGGGAACAAAACTCAAAAAATGTTAAAGCTGAGGACTCTAGTTAGTATCCATTTGTTCTAAAAGCTGTATCACCATGGCATAATGGAAATCTGTAATTGCTTCACTTGACACCAACTAACCACCCTCTCTTATACGGCGGCTCCCCTTATGAAAGTCACCCTTCCTTGTTCTCTCGCCTTGAGTATGCCCATTAACTGCTCCACTGCTTTTTATGTCGAACTCCTATACCCCATACTATACGCTCAGCACTCTTGCAGCAGCATTATTCCCCCTTATGTTGCTGCACTTGGGGACTAATCGATCCTCACCCTCATAATGGTCTTTGGTTTCCTTGTTCTCTCACCTTGAGTAAGCCCATTAACGATTCTTGGCTTCCATTGTCGAACTCCCATACCTCATCCTATACGCTCAGCACTCTTGCAGCATTATTCTCCTTGTGTTGCTGCACTTGGGGACTAAATCGATCCTCGCTTCATAATGGTCCTTGGTACACCCAATACCTTCCTCTGCTCCTACCTAAGAACCAACCCAAACCCCGCCTCTACTCCCACATCCCATTCCACTGCACTCATGACATCTGCAGCCCATTCCTCTGTCAGCTATAGTTGCTGCTACACTCGAGAAAGATCTCTCCGCACCCTCCAGGCATCCTCTGTCATTCGATACCTCACTCTGCCAACCTTTAAGACCACCTCATTCCCGACTCTACACTATATATCCCCTGCTTTATCACTCCTGACATCTTCTACCTGGAGTCTACTGTCTTCATGCACTAATACTCCCACATTTTTACAGTTTTTGGCATGGACCGACTTCAAGTTCAAAACTCATTACTGCTTGTAGATCTATGTTCATATCTATTACCTGTATATGTGCATTGTTTTTGTAATCGAGTACTCTTACTGATTGTACCATTGCAACTTGACTTTCTGTATTATTCTTATTTTATTTTTATTTAATGAGCACAGGTCCACCTTGTAAATGAACTTGCTCAATGGTGTCCCTGGATAAATAAAGATATTGATTGATTGATTGATTGATTGACATACTTCTCTTATGGTACCAGAGTGTCCCGAATGTCTATAGGCTGAAACCCAAATCAATACTGTACATTTTCCATTATGAGCCCACATTTTTCTTTTAAAATACATTTACCACCCTATAGGTTTAGTGCTTATTTTTACCAGATCTCTGTGGTAAAGGTACATAAATTTGGTACTGGTATAACTGGTGCTCTCTCTGGAATCCAAAAATGGGGTGTTCACATACCTGCTGCCTATGTAACCTATACATATGGTTTGCTAAATGGGAAAAGAATACAAATTTCCATTATTTTTTGTTGTTGCAACAAATATAGAGAAGGATTATGGGTAGCAAACATTTGGGTAGTGGGCTGTGTTACCCATATTTAAAACAGCACTTTCGTGCAGTTTGTGAAAATATTAACTTTTCCTCTGGTAACATGATTTTGGGTTTCTAGCAGCCAGAGAAGTAGTGCTGTGTATTCTCTATTATTAGCCAAAATGTATCCCTGCTGTCTTGTTTAGGATATATTTCTGCTAGATCTCTGTGGTAAAGGTACATAACAGTGGTACCTTCAGAATGGTACACTCTTTAGAATTCCAAAATGCAGGGTCTGTCAGTGGAGCAGTAGCACTACGCTGAGAAATCGCTGACCCGGTTCGAAGCAAATCCGGGTTGTCTGAGGGTCAGCCGGGGAGGAGGATCAAACATCCATGGGACTGCTCTCCTCCTTTGGGAGAGGAGGCTGAGCAGAAACCTGCAGCTCATCTGGCCCTGGCGAGCTGAAGGAAGGCAGCTCAGTCCCAAGATGGATTGGGAGGCGTGGCAGATGTCCGTGCATGCCACATGGGAATGCATGGCGTGCACCATGATCCCACTGCACATCATGCCTCTGGGGATGAAAACCGGAAGAAAAATGCTGGCAGCAGGATGACAAGGAGCACCCACAGACCCCATACCCAACCAGCTGGGCACACTGCCAGAACTGGATCCATTCTGCGGTGGGGCTTGGGGGACCCCACCAACCCCACCAGGGGGGACAAGCCCTGGGTGAAGATGTCTGGCAGGTAAGTCCCGGCAAACATTGGGGTGACAGGACTGGGGCAATCCTCAGAAGAACGGCCAACACGGGAGGAGGGGGGATTCCAAAATGCATAGTTCTGTTTTGGTTTATCTGTACCATATTCTATTAGAGCTCTACAACAGTAGAGTATTTGTGACGGATATTTGCTTGTGACAGCAACAATTGGAATGAAATTTATACTCACAGTATTTGCAGTTTCCCTCTTTAGTATTATATTATCCTGCACTGTTGCATATATCTGTTTAGGGTTAGCAGAAGCCAACTTTGAAATGGAGCATTTTGTCTAATTTTTTTTTTAAATATATGTACAACCCAGCACAAGGGATATAAGGTGAGTAAACCAAAATGCCTCAAATCAGCCTTGGACACTCATCATTAATGCAGGGATTATTTTAAATACATGTAAAAATATAAACAGATTGTTGTTCTTAATTGACTGGTTTGGTGCTGAAGATTTCAAAGATATAGGCTTTTATATGGTGTTATATAGTGACAGCTTTTTTTAGCCTGCCTAAAAGGTCAAACTGTTTGCGCTCCAAAATAAAATTGTGAAATTAACACAAAAACACCTTGTAGATCTATGTCAGCGGAATAATTTACAGACCTTTGCATAATTAGTTAGCCTTATGCCAGGAAAATTAAAAAATACATGGGGCTCAATTTTTAAAGTTTGTCGCGGGGCTTGCACCAAGTGTTGCATCTGCCCCAATGTTTGATGCAACTGCACCAAACACATTGCCACAACTTGTGCCCAATTTTAGTACATCTGATGGAGTTGCAACATTTTCCACGATTTTCTGCAGCTTGCACCAAATGTTTGGCACAGTCCCTGCAAAAAGGGTCCCGAAATGGCTCAAAGCTAGACCAGGGGGAAGCTGGTCTAACTTGCGGCATTTGGCGCACCCAACAGAAAATCGTGATCTGCGTCCAAGGAATGCCACAAACCCCCTGCACCATATGGTTGACACACCAAGGACTTGCAGCATCTACAAGTGCTTTTAAAATCGGGCCCATAGTCTTTATACATAACCTGATTTTCACATAATAGACAACTATTAAAAAAATCAGTGGCACACATTGCTATTTTTTCACCTTTTATCTGTTAGAAATCAGAGTACTACTGTTGTAACATGTTTCTGCCTATATAAAATATTTGGTTTTGTTTATATAGTACAGGCATGGAGAAGTTCAGCAACACATAACATTCTATAATCCTCAGTTAAAAATAGGTTTTCTGGGGTCTGTTCTGTAACATTTTTTGAGTAGAAAAACCCATTTTTTTGCATTTCAGGTATTGATTCATGACCAGATATCAACAAAACGTTACTACCTATAAAAGGTCAGAGTCTGCCAATAAAAAACATTTATGATTTCCCTGCTTTTCCTTAAAGGAACATATGCAAATGTTAAATAATATAGTGAAAATGAGAAAACGTGCCTGACACAGAAGTGTAAAATACCTGGCAAAGAAAGGGTGAGACTAGCCCTTTTAAATAAATTATCTTTAGAAAGGTCTAACATTGAACTGTTAGGTCTGGACGCTGAGTCAGACCAGTAATAATAAATCCATTCAATACAGTTTCGCTTGTCGATACATTTCAATATATGTCGATAGTGTTTCAAGCTGCTTTTAAATATGTGCCCATCAATATAATTTTGTTTTTATTGCAACACTCAACAAATATCAAAACTATGTATCAGTACACCTTTATGTATCAAAATATTGCATCAGTAACACATTTTTATATAGTTATATGTAACCTTGGGGCTCACCACCATGGGCTACTACTCCCCGCCTTGCTGGCCAGAACAAGGTTGAGAGGCCTGGGTTCCCATTTTTGATATTGCAGGAGTTCTTTCCCAAGACAGAACAAATAAACAGTGCAGTGCCTCCACCCAGAGTAACATTACAAGTGGGCCTGGTATTTAGCAGTACAACCCCCTGGGATGCTATATCAACCCACCTCCCCATACAGTAACCCCAACACATGGATTTACCATAAACCAAAATCCCCAGTTTCAACAATTTGAAAATTTAGCTTAAGCTAATAATATGCTCATGAGTCAACATTTTCCAAAATGGTTAAACACCACTTATTTACAAGGGGGGGGGGTTAGGAAAGGGTGATTGCAGTAGAAGTTAATCCATAATTACATTTGGCAATTGACATTTGTGTTGTGGCATCAGCAAACAATCAGTTGCGTTTCTTAATTCAAATGCATTTTTGAGGTACACCACCCATCCAGCCATATGATGGAATAAAGTTAAGCTCTCTGACTAACTTCCTGCTGCAGAGTTTTACAATTACACAAACCCCAGTTGGTACCAGTCCCCAGTTCAGATAAAGCAGCTTGAAACTCTGTCCCTGGGTACCCAGTACTAATTCGTTGCAGGCCTGTGATACAGCTGGTTGGCTGGCATCGGCGCGCTTGCTTAAATTAGAAGTTAACCTTTCTGTGCATCTAGTAACTACTTTAGGATTTTACTATGCCATTAAGCCTAACTTGAAAACAACTATTTACTGTCCCTAGGTGCAGGACTATTCCTACTTGTACTCATGGCTCTGCTGACAGTCTCAGGTGGCAATGAGACTGTAGCTCGGAGGTAATTGGAACAGAAGAACTCTGGCACTTGGGAAGATTGAGATGTGAAGCAGGCACCTTGTGGCTTGGACCTTCTGACTTACTTGTAGACTCTAGCAGCTTGTCACCTTCAGCCTACCAAGCAGGCCAGATTACAAAGCACCAACACAAGGCCTACTAAGACACAAAGAGCCCCCCCCCGACCCAGGAGTGACTCCACGGTCCAGCTGCTCAAATGGGTCCAGAGTGCACTTGCACACAAGCACATGCCCTTGGCTCCCTGTGGCCCAGTCTGCCCTACTCAATAGGGATTAGCAATTTCCCTACCTGGCTCCACTATGTGGCTGTGCAGCTTGCAGTCTGGGTCTTTTATCTGAACGGAGATTAATAGCACCTTGATACAGCAAGGCGTCTTCTGGATTCCGCCTGGTAAGTGGCTATTGCTAGAAACCTACAGTCTCTTGAGTGGCCATACCACCTTTTCACAGCCAGATTTCAGCAGTGCAGGTGGGTGCCTGAACACTGGATACCTGCAGTCCTTTTCCACAGTCTCCTTTAGCTTCAGACCAAATCACCAAATTTACTCTTGAAGTTTGGACACATGTGAATATCAAAGACCTTTTCGGCCACACTGCCAGCCTGTCAGCTGTGGCCTTTCAAATCAGGTCACAGTCTCTAGATGCTCGCTGGAGAAATAGTCACAATGAAACTGGGGTACACACAGCTGGGTTCCTCTGAGGACCTTGAATCTGGCACTGAGACGCATACCTTTATTTGAACAGTCCAATAATACCAGATATCATTTTCCTTCACCATGCAGGTGCTCATGAACCAAAAGAGGCTCTCCATTCCCCTTTTGAAGATAAACCTGGCATTACTGGCAAGCCCCCACGTGTCAGGGAAGACTACCATACCATTTTTTTCTGTAAACCAAACCATCCACAGCCATTCCTTTAGCCCAAACCATCCCTGGTTATCCTTTTAAACTTTAAACCAATGTCCATTCCCTTCCTTGTGACGTTGAGTCAAACTGTGTAACAGACCTTAGTACCTCGCCTCCTTGAACCTTCAAGCAGAACTTCACACTAATAAAGTATAGATTCTCCCTGCTCTCTCATTGTTGTAGCTCTCTCAGCTGAATGTTGCTGGGCCTTGCAGCCCTCCTCCAGCTGAAAGTTGCACAACAGAATTCCTTGACCAGCATTTCCTCTTAAATGGGGAAAAGGCAAACTGCAGGCCCTGGGGTACAGGTACCTGGCAACCCCCAGACAGGCCCTTGCCAAACATTGCCGCCCCATCCTTCTGCCAAGGGGCTGGAGCCCCCCCCCCGGAGGGGCTCCAGCCGAACTGAGAACAGAATCAACAGTCATTGTGTTTTGGGAGCTCTCTGACAGCTCCCCACTGTCCGAAACCACTGTCCCTTCTTAAAATTAATATGCAAAAGGCTCTCTTGATGCTTGATTGGTCCTGTAAGAGGGTGCCAACTATTTCCCTAGCTTTTTCCCCCATAAGTCCACTTTACAGTTCCACAGTCCTTGGTAGCAATCCTGACTCTCCGATTGGCTGTAACTGGGGTCAAAGTCTGCTAACATGGCTGCTGGCACAAACAGTTCCACAGCAGTCCCTAAATGTCCCAATCTCAAAGTGTCCTTGCAGACAAACTGTTCACTTTTTTAATATGTTAGCCCCACAGAATTATAACAGCTCCCCCATCCCCATCACTCAGCTGTAGAGATTAAACTTTTCTTTTAACCCCCTGTCGCTAGTGCCAGTTCACACTTTTTTCATAGAAACATAGAATTTGATGGTTGATAAGGACCGCTTGGCCCACCTAGTCTGCCCATTTCCCTACCTGACAGATAAGCTGCAGATCCTTGTTAACCAACGGCCTACTTCCTCCTACCCTCCACTAGAATTGCCTTTATGTCTGTACCATGCATTCTTGAATTCCCCCACTGTTTTTAACTCTAAGACCTCCTCAGGAAGGCTGTTCCATGTATCCGCAACCCTCTCTGTGAAGAAATACTTCCTCACGTTACCTCTGAGCTGTCCCCCCTCTATCTTCAAATTGTGCCTCCTTGTTTATGCACATTTCTTTTTCTGAAAGATGCTACCTTCTTGGACTTTGTTGATTCCCTTGAGGTATTTGAACATTTCTATCATGGCCCCCTCTCCCTCCTTTCCTCGAGGCTATACATCTTTAGTTCCTTTAGTCTTTCTTCATATGTCTTCTGATGCAGACCCTGCATCATTTTGGTTGCCATCCTCTGGACAGCATCCACCCTGTCTATGTCTTTGCGGAGATGGGGTCTCCAGAACTGTACACAGTACTCAGATGTGGACTCTGGGCTTTATTTAACTCTAAAAATTGATTAGCGTTTTGCTCATAGGACTGCTAAAACATTGTGAAAATGCATAGCTCTAGCCTCATTGTGTTTAACAAATATAACACTTCTGGAAAACCTATATAAATACTTTCTGTACAGTTAGCTTTGTCCCAAGAAAAAAACTGCTAATCAATTATTTAAAACCCTGGGTCTTACTAACTGTCTGTACAGAGGGCCAACAACTTCCTGTTTTCTACTGGTGATGCCTCTTCCTGTGCATCCCAGTATCCCTCCAGCCCTCCTTACTGCCTTCTCACATTGCTGGCCCCACCTTTAGGTCGTCTGATATGACTACCCCTAGGTCCCTTTCCATTTTTGTTGTTGTCAGTATCTCACCCCCCATTATGTACTCTTCCCCTGGGTTTTTGTTTCCAAGGTGCATTACTTTGCACTTCTTTGCATTGAATCTAAGCTGCCATACATTTGACCATTCCTCCAACCTTGCCAAGTCCCTTTTCATCCTTTCCACCCCATCTTGTGTATCAACCCTGTTACAGATCTTTGTGTCATCTGCAAAGAGACATACTTTCCCTTCCAGTCCCTCTGCAATGTCACTTATAAAGACATTAAAAAGGACCAGCCCTAGTATTGAACCCTGCGGTACCCCACTAGTAACCCTCCTTTCTTCACTGTGGACTCCATTTACTATTACCCGCTGTGTCCTGTTGTCCAACCAGTGTTTTACCTAGGTTACCACCCTGGGACCCACTCCCAGGCCAGCTAATTTGTTTATTAATCTTTTGTGCAGGACTGTGTCAGATGCCTTACTAAAGTCTAGGTTGGCCATGTCTACAGCCCCTCCCTGGTCTACTGCTTTGGTCACCCAGTCAAAGAAATCAATTAGATTTGTCTGACATGACCTTCCTGCTGTGAATCCACTTAAGCCTCATTGTGTGCCCTAGCTGGACAAGTTTATTTCCCTGCCAAGAGGCAGGTGTATCTTGTACAATGTGTTTCTCTCGACCTTGCATTGTGCTTCGGCATTCATTTGTATGTTGCTCTGTATACTGTCTACCCTAAATCCCCCTCCCCCCAGGACGCATCTGGAATCGAGCGCTACACCGCTCAATATGCCTTCCTGGTAAAATGCTTAAATAAATAAATAAATCCATGCTGCCTTGGGTCCTGTGCCCCACTGGACTCTAGGTACTCAACAGTTCTTTCCTTCAGAAGTGATTCCATCATTTTTCCTACCACTGAGGTCAAACTGACAGGTCTGTAGTTTCCTGCTTCTGTCTTGCTCTCACATTTGTGAAGGGGAATCACATCCGCCCTCCTCCAGTCCTCAGGTACCACACCATCCTCCCATGATTTATTAAAAAGGGTAGTCAGTGATGTTACTACAGTAGTTCTTCCCTTAGTTCTTTTAGAATTCTGGGGTGAATCCCATCAGGCCCCATTGCTTTATCCACCTTCAGTTTCAAGAGTTTTTTCAGAACCTTTTCTTCTGTGAAAGGACTAATATTAACCCTCCTATCCAGAGTGCTTCTATTGACCGGATTAGGTATTTCCCTTCGTTTTCCATTGTGAATACTGAGCAGAAGTGTTCGCTCAGTATCCCTGCTTTTTCGCTGTCGCTCTCTGCCCAACCACCTTCCTCTTTGTTCAGCCTCAGTATCCCTGCCTTAGTCTTTCTTTGCTCCCTAATGTACCTATAAAAGTTTTATCCCCCTTCTTAATTGAGTTGGCTATCTTTTTCTCAGTTTGGGCCTTTGCTATTCTGACTGCCTTACCCACTTCCTTCTGCTTTAACTGGTACAGTTCTCTGTCCTGCTCCTTCTGTGTTTCCTTATACTTCCTGAATGCTATCTTTTTCTCCCTCACCTTCCCCGCCACTTCTTTTGAGAACCACAGTGTTTTTTTCTTTCATTTTGATTTGTTTATTTGCTTCACACAAAGGCTTGTTGCCTCTGCGATGGCAGTTTTGATGTTTCCCCATTGTTGCTCCACCCCACCTTCTTGCCTGTTTACTAGTGGTTTTCTGAGGCACTCTCCCATTTTGATAAAATCAGCCCTCCTGAAGTCCAGTACCTTCACTTTTGTGTGACTTGACTCTACAGCTAAGTTTATCATGAACCACACTGTTATCGAGAGGAAGAGTTTTAATAAAGCAGGTGCTAGGCAGGCTCACACATTAGTATTTGAGATGTTTCATTAATATTCATGAGGCTAAGAAACAGCATGATTGGTGCTCCTTAAAAAAATCATTTTGAGGCTCCTTCTATGCCTCCTCAAGGTATCCAGTCCCCAATTATCTGATTTGTGGGACCGAGACCACCAGAAGGGCATTTGTATGGCCACAGAAATGGCTGAAAAGCATCCACATGCCACTGTGTATGCACGGACCACCAGATCTGCACCAAAGTGCAAAACATAGCGGTGGCTCTGAGATTCAGCTCCTCCCATCCCAATCTGAACTAAAAATGCTGCAGGGGCTGGACAGAGGATTTAGGTGACAATCTGGGACTGGCCAGGCATCATGGTTGGTCCAGGGGATCTGGGGAGAACGGGCCAAATAAGGTTAGCCCCTGCAGGGGGGGTTACAAATATATAAAATGCATGTTTTTAAAAAAAGTTAATGTATTAACCCAAATAAATTGCAACAGTATGATATCAAAGCCATTTACATTGTAGAGGGTATATGTCAGTGGTGTCCCTGTCTTTCCTCCTATTCAGTCTGCATTTAGAGTCCTTAGCACTTAAGATAAACAATATAGTAGGAACTGGGGGCAGAGAAGAGGAGTACAAACTCTCATCCTGTGTACCTCTTACTGCATTTAACACAACTTATAACTTCCACACAATATTAGTAAAAAGTAAAAACACCTTGGGGCTTTTCATCAAATAAGCTTCTTTTGGAAGAAAATGAAGCATACCCTATGAGCTTCAGGGTCTTAAAGAGGGACATAGTGGTCACATGTCTATGCTTGCAAATTACAACTTCACAGGCAGAGATGAAAAAGTTAAATAGGAGATAATTTAATGAACAGTGTTAAACAAGACCTTCACAGGTGAGCAGCTTTATCACTTACCTTGTGCGGATGATTGAACATTTTAAAAATAAACACCTGGCGGCTCGTCGGTGCAGCGGTTAGTTTTCTACTTGGCGACCTGGGTTCGGGCAGGATTCTGGTCGTCGGGGACTCCGCCGGGGAGAAGGCTGGAGCATCTGTAGACAGCCCGCTTTCTCCGGGGAGAGGGTGGGATGTGAGCCGGCACCTGCTGGCCCCTGGTGGAGGCGGAGCATGTAAGCGGCCACGGCCTCTAATTTCCGGGGAATGATGGATGCGCGGCATTCGCCTTTGATGTCAGGTGGCACTCACTCTCCAAGGAGAAAACGGAGGAAAACGGCTCCCTGGCTAAGCCAGATGATGGCCTCCAGGTCCTCGCTGCTGCCAAGGCTTCACGACCTCCTGCCTCAGCAACACCTGGAGCCGATGCCGCAGTGCACTGGATGACCCCCACTGGTGCCTTCCTCTCGGAGGAGGGGACTCAGTGAAGTGTAATGCCGGGCTACCTCCAGGGGTTGTGATCTGAGGTAGGGTAGGTAGTGGAGATGGCGGACAGATGAGGACCTTGGGGGCCCGAAGGAGGTGCTGGCCAGGAGGAGCAAAGGAGCACAAAAAAAAAGAAATAAACACCTTACCCAGACTTAAGTGTCCAGTGAGCATGCTCGCTATTTTTCTCTCAAAACAGATACCTGAGAATTGCCTGGCCTTTACAAAACGTGGCTCTACCCCACAGCATCAGGGTTAATACCTAACAAGAAAACACAGGAGACACACAGAGGCCTTGTGATAAATAATCAGACTGATGAAAGATGGAACACCATACTGTTTCATTCTCTTTATTTTTATATTTTAATTTTTATTATAAAAAGTGTCTTAGAAATGCTCCATTTTGATTGGCTGTCAGCATTCCGACAGCCACACATTAATCTCTGTTATACTGTCATGCACAGCCTGATCACCATAGCACATGGATTCTTCCTGTCAGCGTTCCATCCTCTAGCACTGCTGAATGACCGGAGTGATGCATTTTAATTCTGAGCAAGCATTCTTAAAGAGTTGGTAGATGACCTGTTTTATTAAAAATCTCCCTCTCAATAAAGAAAACTTTCAGAAAGGTACACTTCTAAGAGTTTTCTTTTGAAGTCAGTTTTTATAATAGCAGTTAGTCACTTGCAAGAGGTAGATTAACAGTCACTCACTCCTGGGGCAATACTGCTCTGGTCTACCCCTTGTGCCATATTATGCCCCTAGGGAGCGATTAACAGACGGTCATTGAAGCTGTGATCATGCCATATTGCTTAATTTCCTAAGTTTGTTGTTAATTCTCTATCATACTATATTATAAAATGGTATGTCTGAGTCACAGGAAGACAAGATAAATTGGTCATTAGTACAAGTCTCATGAGGAAGGAAGACATGTTGTGATAATGGGGAGAGAACAACAGAAGCTATAGCGGAGACAGGCTCTTTATGTTGCTTGCTATACACGCATGAGATCCTGGACTCATCTGAAGGTGGAGCAGGGGTAAGTATCCACCAGTTGCTGTTCGGGATTTTGTCTCAGGGCAAAATTAAGCACAGATGCATGTTGCTGCAAGGCTATGTCCGAAACAAGGTATGGGACAGAGTTATTAATGCATGCCGCATGTCCTTTTGCATGACAGGGGACAGAATGCATGTGGGGTACAAACAAGGGAAGTGTTACCCAGAAAGAAGAGAACGAGAAAAAAGCTGCAATTGGTTAATGCTGGATAACACTCCTCTCCGATGCACTTCTTCTGTGAACCCTAAAACCGAATGGGGAGGCACTCAAACTAGTTGTTGAAAGCTGGACAGTTAGAAGGCATAATATCAGTGCTCAGACTTCACAGTTGTTAATGGCAACAAAAAGGTCAGACCACAGCTAGTTACATTGATTGATGTGTTTATTGTGCGTCACTGACTGTACACCATGTAATGCGGTTATGACAAGATATCAATAAAATGTCAAGGGATCGATCTTAATTTCTGCAGAAAAACAAGACTCAGAGAAAAGTTTATAGAGCATTCCCATTACAAAGAGAGAAAGAGGAGCTTGGAGTTGACAATTTTCTACGTGTGCTACAATGCATTTAGGCAGGGCAATATCTGTGATATGCAGTTGAAACTCAAGTCTGCTAGAACTCAAGAGTGTGTTCCACTCTGGATGCAGCTGGAGAGTAATATTTCTCAGTTCAGTTTTAGAATAGGAGCCTTGTTATTTATGCATCACGGCATGACCAGGGGTTACGTTAATGGTCTATTAATCACCCTCTAGGAGTGTACTGTGGCACGAGGCATAGCCAAGCACCACATGCCCCTAGGGGGTGATTCATTGACCATTAGCGTAACCCTGGGAGTACCTAATTGCTATTTTAATAAAAATGTGTGTTTTTAAATGGTGTTAAACATTTTTCAGCTTTCAATCATGCTCTACATGTTAACACAAGAGTGATAGAATGCCTACAGCCAATCAGAGAGCTGTATTTCTCAGACCCTGTTATTTTTTTTCAATTTTGTTTTCTGCCCCCTTTTTTCTCCAGCCCCTCCTATACTTCTGGACCTGCCAGCCACCTCCCTATGCATTGCCCCCACCAGCCACAGTCACATACCACCACTAAACCTTGATATACCCCCCAGGTGGAGTCAGGGTGAGGGGGTAACCCCCAAACTCTTGCGTCTTGTCAGGTGGTGCCATGCACTTGGGGAGGTGGAGACCCGGGATGTACCATGGCTGTCATTAAAGATGTGCTGGGGCCAGTTTTTCCTTGTTCCTCCCACACCACCTGGGGACATTGCCTGCATGGACATCAGTGTGGGCCTACACATGCCTGTGCATGTGACTGCCCACTGATATCAGTGATGTCCCCGCCCTCCCCTTGGCCCACTACTACCACCTGTGGTCACCTAGCTGGCAGTATTGTGGCAGAGGACAGAACCCTCTCTTCTCAGAGGAGGAGATTGTCCCCTGCGATGCTCAATCCACCTCTATCTTGGCTGGCCCCCAATGACCCAGGTTAGTTCCCAAGCTGAGACTGCCTGCATCGTGAGTGGTAGCACTATCGCTGCGCCAATGGGCCAGCCCTTTCAGACCCTTTTAATAATTTAAAAATGTATCCTGCCTAATGAATGGAAAACAGCTCCACTAAGAGAATCCTGGACTGTGCTTTAGACAGTTGAGGAGAAAATTTGTTTAGAAATCTCAGTACCTCAACTGGTTGCCATCCAGTATGGGAAAATGTAATGTTTCAAACAAACAACCAACCATTAAATATTGTACACTGGAAAGAATGAGGAAGTAATGTTCAGATCTTTTAGCGACCATGCAGAAATAGTGCACTAGCTTAAGCACATGATTCTGAAAAGGTCTTAAGCTGGTCCACTATTTCTGCTCAGTTACTTAGAGGATATGTTTTAAGGTGCACAGCTTGTTGCTGAAAAAGACCAATAGTGGAGCACCTAATTTGCTACACAAGATCTTTTAGAGAGTTGCAAGAAATGAATGGTTTATTCAGTCAAGAGGCATTCATGTATTTAGAAGTCACATTTAATTAGGTTGAGGTCAATAAGCAATCATTTGAGCGTGAAGATAGATTTAAGATTTTTTGTCAACATGAAAGCTTTTTACATCCTACATCAAGTATTTACACATTTCTTTGCTTTTTATTGGCAAATATTACACCTAATGTTTATTGAATATGGAAACTGGTATTACAGAGAGAGAATATCAGTTAGGAAGAAATACAGAAAACCTCTTATTGTGTTACTGTTAAACGCTTTAATTCAGATTCAGTCTATAGTTTCCAGGCTCGTAATTCACAGTAATGACATCATACACTAGTATGACATCACAACTGTGAATTACAACCCATGAATTATGACCTGTAATGTTAACTAAATACAGCTGACATGCTCAGGCACCCAAACCACAGTGCTACAGTTTAAAAAAAAAATATATCAAACCTCAAACATTGCCACTCAGTTCCAAATTCCCCTACCCCCCCAAACACTGATGTTTTTCTTCTTAGTCACAGTTTATTTCTATTTCCACTTCCAACACTAATACTATGCAACCGCTTGCGTTGTCTCATTCAGTGACAGCACACTACAGTTCATGCTAACTTAGCAGTGTCAATTTCAGCACCAGCCCCCAAAGAAAACTGGATTATCCATATAGTATTTAAAATAAAATATAGGCAATCTTACATAGAAACATAGAATTTGACAGCAGATAAGGACCATTGGCCCACCCAGTCTGCCCATTTCCTACCTGATGGATAAGCTGCAGATCCTAGTTAACCAGCAGCCTACTTCTTCCTACCCCCACCCCCTAGAATTGCCTTATGACTGTCCCAAGCATGCTTGAATTCCACCACCGTTTTTGACTCCACAACCTCCTCCGGAAGGCTGTTCCATACATTCACAACCCTCTCTGTGAAAAAATACTTCCTTAAAGTACCTCTGAGCCACCCCCCCATCTTCAAATTGTGCCCCCTTGTTCTTGCACACCTCTTTTTTTGCAAGATGTTACCCTCTTGGACTTTGTTGATTCCCTTGAGGTACTTGAAAGTTTCTATCATGTCCCCCCCTCTCCTCCTTTCCTCGAGGCTATACATATTAGCTCCTTAAGTCTCTCTTCTTCATATGTCTTCCGGTTGCAGACCCTGCACCATTTTAGTGCCCTCCTCTGGACAGCTTCCATCCTGTCTATGTCTTTGCGAGATTAGGTCTCCAGAACTGCACGAGTACTCCAGATGGGGTCTCACCCAGCTGTCTGTACAGAGGGATAATAACTTCCTTGTTTTTCTACTGGTGATGCCTCTCCCTATGCATCCCAGTATCCCCCCAGCCCTCCTTGCTGCCCTCTCACATTGCTTGCCCACCTTTAGGTCATCTGGTATGACTACCCCAAGTCCCTTTCCATTTTGTTGTTGTTAGTATCTCACCCCCATTGTGTACTCTTCCCTGGGTTTTGTTTCCCAGGTGCATTACCTTGCATTTCTTAGCATTGAATCTAAGCTGCCATACATTTGACCATTCCTCTAACCTTGCCAAGTCCCTTCTCATCCTTTCCACCCCACCTTGTGCATCAACTCTGTTGCAGATCATTGTGTCATCTGCAAAGAGACATACTTTTCCTTCCAGTCCCTCTGCAATGTCGCTTATAAAGACATTGAAGAGGACCGGTCCTAATACTGAACCCTGCTGTACCCCACCAGTAACCCCCCGTTTTTTCAGAGTGGACTCCATTTACTATTACTCTCTGTGTCCTATTCTCCAGCCAATTCTTTACCCAGGCTGTCATCTTGGGACCCACTCCCAGGCTGGCTAACTTGTATATTAATCTTTGTGTGGGACTGTGTCAAATGCCTTGCTAAAGTCTAGGTGGCCATGTCACAGCCCTCCTGATCAACTACTTTGGCCACCCAGTCAAAGAAATCTATCAGATTTGTCTGGCATGACCTACCCGCTGTGAATCCATGCTGCCTTGGGTCCTGTGCCCTCTGGCCTCTAGATACTTGACAATTCTTTCCTTCAGAAGTGATTCCATCATTTCCCTACCACTGAGGTTAAACTAACAGGTCTGTAGTTTCCTGCTTCTGCCTTGCTCCCACTTTTGTGAAGGGGAATCACATCTGCCCTCCTCCAGTCCTCGGGTACCACCCCATCCTCCCATGATTTGTTAAAGAGGGTAGTCAGTGGTGTCACTAGTTCTACCCTTAGTTCTTTTAGAATTTCTGGGATGAATCCCATCAGGCCCCATTGCTTTGTCCACCTTCAGTTTTAAGAGTTCTTTCAGAACCCTTTCTTCTGTAAATGGGCTGGTATCAACTTCTGTATCCAGAGTGTTTTTACTGTTTGTTTTAGGTACCTCCTCCTCTTCGTTTGTAAATACTGAGCAAAAATATTTGTTTAGTATCTCTGCCTTTTCACAGTCACCCTCTGCCCACCCTCCCTCCCCTTTATTAAGCCTCACTATCCCTCCCTTGGTCTTCCTTCGCTCCCTGATGTACCTATAAAAGGTTTTATCCCCTTCTTAACTGAGGTTGGCTATTTTTCCTCGGTTTGGGCCTTTGTTGTTCTGACTGCCTTTCCAGCTTCCTTTTGCTTTAACTGATACAGTTCTCTGTCCTGCTCCTTCTGTGATTCCTTGTATTTCCTGAATGCTTTCTTTTCTCTTGAACCTTCACTGCCACTTCCTTTGAGAACCATAGTGGTTTCTTACCTCATTTCGTTTTGTTTATTTGCTTCACACAAAGGCTTGCTACCTCTGTGATGGCAGTTTTTGTTATTCCCCATTGTTCTTCCACCCCTCCTTCCTGCCCATTTGCTAGTGCATTCCTTAGGCACTCACCCATTTTGGCAAAGTCAGCCCTCCTAAAGTCCAGTACTTTTGCCTTTGTATGGCTTGACTCTATTGCTGTGTTCATTGTAGAACCCTACTGTTTGATGGTCGCTAGTTCCCAGATGGCTACCAACTACACATTTGTGATCCTCTTCATCTCCATTTGAGAGAACCAGGTCTAAGATTGCTCCCTCTCGAGTAGGCTCCAATACTAGTTGTCTTAAGGTATGCCCCCTGTAGGGCATCTAGAATATATTATATTAGGAGGCAGTATAGTGCAGTTGTTAAGGGCAAACTGAGCTGCAAACCTGGAGACCTGGGTTTGAATCCCATCAGCCCCCACTTGCATCCTGTGTGACCCTAAGTAAGTCACTTAGCTTCCTAGGGCTCCCTGGTCAAACCTGGAAACAAGTTCCAGCTTAGTGTCCCTTTCCTGGTTAAACAATCCACCCACTATTTACAAGGTGGGTAATTTCATCTCAGGGTTCTGATGGCAAACAAAGAACTCAAGCAGTGCTGTTGTGGTTTTGTAATGTTATCAGAACACCTCATTGGATTCACAGCTTTGTAATCCACAGTTGCCTATAACTTAGTCTATATATTAAATTCAACTCATACAGTTTGAAGTAATATAACATAGTGCAACATTTGTATTTCATCCTTTTTTTCCATAAAGATTTTTTCCTACTGAGCCATTTGCATAATTCAGGGATGCAATCTGTTCCCAGGGATGTACCTAGTTTGGGCCACTGTCTCCTATACCACCCCTGCCCTAACAGCCTACTAGTTACCTTCACAGCTCTAACCTCTGTGGCAGGGGCTTGGGCTGGATGTCCCCCCACCATCTTGTCCATTTGGATCAGGATTCAGTGCCAGAGGTGCTAGGACCCAAGGAAGCCAGACATGCAAGCTGTCATTCTAAGGACTGTGGGTTTTTCCCTTCCTTTTTATTGCTCGCCACCTCCCAGATGTGAGCGTATCATTTGTTGGCCTCATATCTATGCAGCACATCCCCTGTGGCTGGAGCAAGCTCTCTGGCCCAGCTGAAGGGGTTGCTGTGGTGCCGCAGCTTGCTGTCAACCTTATCCAGCCAAGGCATGCTGCCACCTGGCAGCTACCTGAACCTGACATGACCAACTGGGTTGTCTGCACCGCAGAGTGACCACACCTCCTTTAAATGACACAAAATGGGAATGCTGGAGAATTCTCAATGCTCTCAATATAAAGGGTCACTAGGAAATATGGTTATTATATTTGGGAGTGTAGTAAGGTGACATCACCATGGCTCAGAGAGGAGCATACTCTGTTAGAGAAAGGGGAAATTGTTTAACCAGGAAAGGCACATGCCAAAGCTGGTTTCCAGGTGTGACTAGGGAACACAAGGAAGTTAAGTGACTTGATCTGGGTCACACAGTAGACAACTGGGGGTTGTGGGATTCAAACCCAGGTCTCTAGGTTTGCAGCTCAGAGCCCAAACCACTGTGCTATACTGTCTCCCATATTAGTTTCTGGATGTAACAAACTTATTATTTAAGGCATCAAAATGTATAGCATGAGTCTAAGATATGCTGCTGAAGAAGTATTGTATCTATATATGTTGTCCTGTATGGTTGTTAAAAAACTTGGTTCTAGGGGCGTGGATATAGTGTACTATCTACACTTCTGGCAGAATTCCTTTCCCCTTTAAATCTGCATGGAAGGTCTTCAAGCTGGCTCCTTCCACCCACTTGGGTAGTATCCTCCTTGGCACCACCCCATGACATCAGATCTTCCTTTCCGCTTGAAGAGACAGGTTCCATCCATAGGGCTTTGCATTCTTGTAGGCCCTATATTCGTTTACAGACCACAAACTTTGGTCTTCAGGCTGCTGTATGGTTTTCCCATTTTGGCACCATGGACTCAACGACTTCTAAGTTGCGCTCGGTTTTAGGCATTGTCCGTGTGGTCAGAAAATGCTGCACATGGACCCTCACACCAGGTGCGTTTACTGCCCGGGCCAGGAACATGACTCTCAGGTTTGCAGCCTGTGCCACACTTTACATCCTTTCATGTTGCAGGACAGGTATGCAAGACTTTTCCTGGGTCATTCAGATGAGCAGGATCCTCCCATTTGGTCAAAGGATGCTTGTCAGGTATCTGTGTGGCTTTGGAATCTGACGAACAGTTGGTGGCTTTCCAGGAAGCTGCCACCCAGGTGGTGGTGGGCTCTTCTTCAGTGTCCATGCTGGTCCTGCTGGGCTTTGGCACCTTCTTTACTGCAGCATTCTGGGACTTATGCCAATCCCTTCCTACCCTTGGGAGGGCCCTTCCCGTGAGTCCAAATCCCAAAGAAGGACTCCAAGGGAAAGCAAAAGATCATGTCACAGGTCTTGGGACCACAAGTGCTCTTGGGTCTCAGATTGCCATGATCCTGCTTCACCGACCTTCATCAAAGAGTCAGCTTTGGATAATGCTTCAGTCCAGGCCACTGGCCCTATGGTGTCCCTGTCAGGCCTGTTGACTGAGACATGGGTTGACCAGCTGGTCAAGATTTCTCAACCCAGTCAACATGCTGACACAGGATGATGGGATACATCCTTCTCCTGGACTCCAGTCCTGACTTTCCAATCCCAGGACAGGTCAGATCAGGCCCCTGACTTGTTCCCTAACCTTCAGGGCACCAAACTTGCAGGAATTCTAATCATCCCTCACTGGTTCACACCTCTCCCCACCATCTGGTCCACTGGCAGTCAAGGTCAAGAGACCTGTAGCTGAAAGTGAAGTAGCCTGCCAGAGTCAGTGGTCTTGCTCTTGAGACTCGGGAAAGTGGTGTTGGTGCTATTCCTCCTTTTCCTCCTCTTCTGGGGAGGACTGGCTTTGATGCAAGTTATGATAATGCTCCGAGGAGCTTATGTGGTAGAAGCTCCGTTTGGGTGCTGGGCATATGCGGGTGCCTGCTGACCCCTCCCTGGTGCTCCCTTAGCTGCCACCACCTCAGCCTGAACCTGTCCTGGCTCAGCAAATTCTGGCCTCTCTGCCCATTTGGGTGGAACCCTGGCTGCCTCAGCCAAAGGATGGTTCCCCCATCCAAAGAATTTGGACTGCCCCCAGGCTTCCTTGCTGGCTGTCAGTCAAGATCACTCAGGCCAAGTAGTCCCACAAGGTTAGGGGACTTGGTGTGTGTTGGGGAGGGTCAGCCGGTGTCTGATGAATCCTTGGAATCGGAGGATTCCTCCATGCTTTCAGGCCAGTCGACAGACCATGGTCCTACCTCTTTGGGGCCATGCTCCACTTGATTTCAGGGGCTACAGGGCTCCAGTTGGAGCTGGTACAGAAACGGGCCAAGTAACACCTCACTAAAATCATCGACCGGGATGACTTCCCAGGGGTCACCTTTCCAGTGGCTGAGGCCATTCGTGGGTCCACATTGGAGCTCTGGCAATGTCCAGCCTCCTGTCCTATGCTGTTGGCCCATATGACCTACAAGTATGTGGTCCCTATGGGTTCCATCTCTGGGTTCATCCAACATCCCTTGGCCAAGGGTTTAGTTACTGACTAAGTGTTCCACTGGACAGGCAATGTTGAGGATGTTGACAAATTCCCCGTCAAGGAATCCAAGAAATTGGACCATGCAGTCAAGAAAATTTATGCGGCCTCCTGTCTCAGCCTCAGGCAGGTTAGCTCAGCCTTAATGATGACCCACTTTACCCAGGCCTTGTTGGGCACCCTTGATGAGGTGCTCCCTTGACTCCCGGCTTACCTTCAGATGATGGTCAAGCATGTCCAGGACCAAGGCCATACTGTAGCTAAGCAGCAGATCCAGACAACCATGGACATTGCTGATTCCTGTGCCAGATCCATGGCTGTGACTGTACACACGCTGGGCTTGGCTGTCGATCTCGACCTTCAAAGTGGTACCTAGCACAGATTGGTGGATGTCCCCTTCCTGGGCACTGACTTATCAATGCCACCTTGGACTCTGTTATTTCAGTCCAAAAGAGCATCAAGGGTTCCAAACCCCAGAAGAAGTCCTTTAGCTCCACCGACTCCTGCGGCTAAGCCTTCCCAGATCCTGGCTGGGAATCAGCAGTCCTGGTGTCTCATACTTAACTGGGTCACTTCTGTGGTCTGGAAGCCAGGTGGTCACAGTCTAGCAGTGTCATCCACTGGCCCTGCCTCCACCTCCAGGCCTGCCCAGTGACAGGTTGCGGGGTGCCCCCTCCTTGTTCATCCTGACTCCCCTGGGTCGACCTGTGGGGGGCCAGCTCCACCACTTTCTTTCAGCCTGGTCCAGTGTTACCATGGACAAGTGGGTGCAAGAAGTGGTCAGCCAGGGCTCACCTCTGGAGTTTGATGCTTCCCCACCCACCCAGCCAATCCCGTGACCCTTGGGAGGATGTGGTGTCCGCAGACATGTCCACCCTTCAGAAGGACATCGCCCAGCTTCTCCAGAAGTAGGTGATGGTTTGTCCCAGACCGCCAGTCGATTCAAGGACTGCTTTGAGATATTTTCTGGTTCCCAAACCAACAGAGGGCTGGTGCCCCATCATGGGTCTGCACGACCTGAACACGTTTCTGTGGTTGCACACCTTCAGGATTATCACTCTGGACCAGATCATTCTGTTCCTGGAACAGAACATGTGGTTCTGCTCCCTGGACCTGTGGGATGCCTTCTTCCATGACCCCATCTGTTCATCCCACTGGCGATCCCTTTGGCTCAATGCCAAGGGCACTCTTCATGAGTTCCAGGCCATGCCCTTTGGCCTCTCCTCAGCTCCCAAAGTCTTCACCAAATGCATAGCAGTGGTGGCAGCCTTCCTAAGGTGACAACTGGCTGATTGCAGACCTCTTCAGGATGGAAGTGGAGTGGTCCAAGGACCTGGCCCTCCTGACCTGCTTGGACCCTAGCTTCCTGGTCAATGAGACCAAATCAGAACTCATACCCTCGCAGGTGATAAATTTCACTGGGGCAAAGCTCAACTCTTGCAGAGCCCGGCTCCTGGTGGACAAGGTGGAGGATCTTTCCTCCTTTGCCCGATCATTTCAGGTTGGGCAGTTGCGCCCTGCCAGGGACTTTGTCCCTCCTGGGCTACATGATGGCTTGCACCAGCATGGTCCATTTGCCTGCTGGAGGATGTGCCCCTCCAGTGGGGGCTGGCCTGTCAGTGGTCCCAACATCAGGGCCACCTCGACCAAGTGGTCACAGTGACCCAGCAGATGTGGGATGCCATGCAGTGGTGGTTGGTCCCGAACATCTCCAGGAAGGAAGCCCATTTGTCCACGAGCCGATGGTCACTCTCATGACTGACACCTCCCTGGTGGGCTGGGATGCCCACCTGGGGGAACACAGGGTCCTCAGCCTCTCGTTCCCTGATGAGTCCTGATGTCACATCAGCCTGCTGGAGCTTCAAGCTGTTCACCTGGCCCTGAGAGCCTTTGCTCCACATCTCCAGGGTCAGATCATCCAGGTCCATGCGGACAGCATAATGACCATATACTACCTCAACAAGCAGGGTGGGATGCATCCCCTACCTCAATGCAGGGAAGCTCTCCACATTTGGACCCTTGTGCTCAGCCTCAAGGCTGACCTGGTGGCCATTCATGTGGCTGTGGTATCCAGTCAGCTAGCAGATGCCATCAGTCGAGTGGGAAAGTGTCTCGTGAGTGGTCCATTCATCAGGAGGCAGTTGACTGTCTGTTCTCCCAGTGTGGCACCCCTCAGGTGGATTTGTTTGCTTCCTGGGAGAGAACACCATGCTGAGCCTGTTTTGTGCCTGCCCCATTCAGTGGGGGAAGCGCTGAAGGGAATGTCTCTCAAGGCCCTATATCCTGGGCCTCCATATGCCTTCCCTCCCTTTCCTCTGATCCACAAGGTCGTGATCAAGACATGGAGGGACAAGGCATGGATAATCCTAGTGGCTCCGAAATGGTCACATCAGTTCTGGTATCCAGATCTCCTTAGCCTCAGCAGCAGGCCTCTGTGGCATCTGCCACTTCACCTGGATCTGCTCTTGTGCACTCAGAAGGAGGTCCTCCACCCACACCTTCAATCCCTGCACCTGATAGCCTGGTTCCTGGTGGCTAGAGTTCTAGGCTCTGGGTCTCTGGAGGAGAAGTCCTCCATGTAGTTGAGGGCCTTCCAGAAGAGTCGACTTGTCAATGCTGTGCCTTTAAATGGAAGAGCGTCTCCATTTGGTGCCAGGACAAGGAGCTTGACATCCTGTCCTGTGGTATGCAGCCTAGATTATTATGGTCCCTCTCTCAGTTGGGCCTTCGTCAATGACCCTTAGGGTGCACCAAAGACATCTCTGTATACCAGGCATGGGCTGATATCCAGATGGTGGCACAGGAGAAGGTGGTTGGTGCTTCTTTAAGGACCTTGACCACATTTCCCCTCCAATGCCTGAACCACTACCACCGTGGGACCAGTTGCTGGTGTTGGCAATGCTCATGGGCAAGCCATTCATACCGACGCAGAGGTGTGAGATGACACACCTGTCATGGAAGACCTCCTTCATGGTGGCCATCACATCTGCTAGAAGGATCAGTGAGCTCCAGGTGCTTTTGGTGGAGTCTCCTTACCTGGTCTTGCACTGGGACAAGATTGTCCTTCGCCTCATACCTGAAGTTCCTTCCAAAGATTGTCTCAGAGTTTTACCTTAACCAGGTGATCATTCTCCCAGTGTACTTTACCAACCACACCTCCAAGGCCGAGCACAGGCTCCATACTATGGACCTCGTCGAGCCTCACCTACTATAAGCGCATGGCTGGATTTCGGGGAAAGGTTCGCCAGCTCTTTGTCACTTACACTGAAGCTGCACCTGGCAGACTGGCAGCAGAGCAGATGACTGACAGGTGGATAGTCTCCTGCATTGGCCTCTGCTATGGGTTTGCTGGTAGGAGCCTCCCATAGGGCTTAGGCATCACTCCACCAGACATACTGCTGCCTCAGGTTTCTGCTTCCAGGGACATCCCTATCCCAGAGATCTGCAGGGCTGCTACCTGGAAGTCAGGACACAGCTTCATCTCCAATTACCACATCAACCTTGAGTCATGCTGGGATGCTGGTTTAGGTCTTCAGTTCTCAATCTCCGTTCCTAAATGGGAGTGTGCACTTGCCTCTTCCTCCCAGAGAGCTGCTAGGAGACTGCCAGAAGTGTGGATAGTACACCATATACACACCCCTAGAAAAACAAGTTACTCACCTGCAACTGTAGTTCTAGGAGGTGGTATATTGTGCACATTCACAGAACCCACCCGACCTCCCCTGGCAAATGGCACATTGGTCTGGCTTTCTTTTTTTTTTTCAGTTGTTTAACCAGGAGTAGCACATCTTTGGGTCACATCTTATGTCATAGAGCAGTACCAAGGGGGAGCCAGCTTGAAGACCTTGTAACCAGATATAAAAGGGAAAGAAATTCTGCCAGAAGTGTAGATGTATAACATATAACAGTCCTAGAACAACAGTTATAGGTGAGTAACTTGTTTTTGCCCATCATTGGATGGACAAAGAAATACTATCATATACTGAATGGCAGAATGAAATATTTAATGTTTTAAAAGTAGAAAACATAAAAAGCCAGTATGCAAGACAAATTAGCAAACTTTGAAAAGATGTGGGCTTGATAACAATATTTCTTGAAGGGCACAGTATAAATTACCAGATCGGATAGCATCAGATACCATCAGTTTAGTTGAATATCGGCTAGCACAGACATCCAACCAAGAATCCAACCTCCTAGGAACCACTGTTTGTATCTGAAGGATCAGTCCTAGATCTGAGAGATCTGATGGATCTGACCTGGATCTCATGGATCAGATGGTCAGATCCAGGGATCCGAGGTTGGATCAGGTGACTCTGACAGTCGGATCCATCTATCCAAGAAATTTTACCTCAGATCCATTAGCTGGATCCTGGTTCCGATACCAACACTATCTGATGGAGGACAGTTGGAGCCACAAAAGCACTATCCGAGCATCACTAGTACAAATAGAAACATAGAATCATAGGTGATAATTGCTGAAGAAAACCAGCAGTCCACCTAGCCTGCCCATATTAGCCTATCATATCATAGGATCTGTTGTCTCTGTAGGGTCTACAGTTACCCGAATCCCTCTTTTGTTCTCCATGTTTCCACCTCCCTCATCCTACTGAGTAACTACTGTACCCTTAGCTCTATGCCAGCTCTGTTCGATGTCATTTATGGTTCGAGAGCCCAACACATCTGCTAGCAGACCATTCCATGGCTCAACCACTCTTTCTGTAAAATAATACTTCCCCACATCCTTTTTAAATCTCTGCCCCATCAGCCTCCACTTATGACCCATGTCTAGAGATGTGAGAAGTCTGTAGAAATTCCACTCCATTAAGATAGATTTGCAGATTTCCACAAATTCATGAAATTACTTCTGCTGGGAATTCACACAATTTGCGGCCTGCAAATTGTGTGAATTCCACAGTGGAGTGTAAAAAAATGTTGTAGGTGTCATATTGGTCCTTTTAAGAACAGGTCCAGAAACAAATGATTTGATACCTTTTACTGGACCAACATGGATGTTACAGGAAAGAACAAAGTGCTCTAGCTTTCGAACCTACCGGTCCTTCTTCAGAAGCTTTATGGCCACTTCTGAAGAAGCTTCTGGCAGCTTCTGAAGAAGGACTGGGTAGGTTTGAAAGATAGAGCACTTTATTCTTTTCTGTAACATCCATGTTGGCCCACTAAAAGGTATTAAATCATTTGTTTCTGGAACAGTGGAATGTGAAATTTTGCCCGCAAATTTCGCATGTTGTCTCTAATTTCACGCTTCACGGCAAAAAATGCATGAATTCCACTAATGAAGTTCACACAATTGGCATGTTGCAAATTTTTGAGTGTTGACCACAATTTTGCAAATTCCACGAAGCATGAATTTTCACTGCTTCATGTGAAATTTGAAGGGAAAGTTTTACTTCACAACATCTCTACCCATGTCCTAGTTTCTCTGTTCCTGGTAAGTAGCTCTTCACAGTTCACCTTGTTTATTCCTTCTACGAACTTGAAGTTCTCAATCATATCTCCCCTCTCTCATCTGGTTTTAAGTGAGTACATGTTCAGTGCCTTTAGCGGATCCTCACAGGATCTGTCTTCCTGGCCCAGACTCATTTTAATCACCTGCATTGTACTGTCTCTAGCCTGTCCCTGTTATTTCTTAGGTGGGGACCCCAGCACGGGCACAGCATTCTAGGTGTGGTCTTACCAGTCACCTATACAGAGGTGACAGTACTTCCTGGTTTCTACCGTCAAACCCTCCCAGTGCACCCTAGCATCCTGTTAGCCTTGCTGAAGCTGTTAGCCTTCAGGCCTTGTTTACACTGGCTGTTTTGTTTAAGGAGTCACTAATGATGACTCCTAGGTCTCTTTACTCTGATGCTGTGTCTAGCTGAACCACTTCCATCCAGTACTCAGCTCTGGTGTTTTTGTTCCCCAAGTGTATCACTTTACACTTTTTGACATTGAATTTTAGTTGCCAGACTCTGAACCAATTTTTTAGCCTTTTCAAGTGTAGTGCTCCAGAGTTGGGGGCCCTTCAGAAATTAAATCAGGGACCACCTGGGAACAAAGAAAGGGACCCTGGAGGGGCACAGGGACCCCCAAGGCTCATTAGAGATAGTTTAGGGGGAAAGTGTGTTAGCCAGGGGCCACAGAGAATATAATATGGTGGTATAGAGATAAGGAAACATGGTTGTTGAGGCACTTTGCCCACTGTAAATAGCCCTCGGCAAGTTTAACCAGAGCAGCCTGCATGTTTCCCAGCAACAGAATTTCTCCAATAGCCAGTGTGTATCCTTGCCAGGTCCCTAGTGTCTCCTTCAGTCATATCCCTCCACTACAGCACTCCTAAAAGCAGAAGTATATCCGTAGCCAGAACAACAATTGCAGCACCTGTTTCCCCTGTGAGCCTCAAAACCAGGGCTGTTTTTAAACTTTTTCCTTTTCCCTCTGCATGTCTACTGCCTGATCACAGAACACCCCCAAACAGGGAGCACGGGGGAAAGCAAGCCACATGCTGAGAATTGTGTCCCTGCCCAGCCCAAGGACATTTTTCAAATGAGAGAGCTGTTGAGGTTCAGTCTCCAGGTTCAAGGTTAGAACCCTGAGCATTTAAAAGGGTGCCTTGACTGACCGTTGGGTGGATAGTTAGTTGGGACCAGTGAGATAGCGAGTGACAGGGAGCGATGAAGACCTTGCAGGCTTACCTCTGAGGGTTGAAGCAGGTCATGCTGGCTCTGGCTGTGCTTGACCCTCCAGTCCATGGTACCATTGCTGACAGTTCCTCGGTGCTAGAAGCAACAGAAACTGGTTCCAGAGGGACAACAGCAGAGTCAGTGAGTAAGCTGGTCATTGAAGAGCAGTCGAGTGGCTGCGTGTGGGCTCAGTTCAACCCTTTGTTATTTTATTTTTAAAAAGCATTCTTGGGATTATGGAAGAGGAACTGCTGACTAGCACTACCCAGGATTTAGGAAGCTGTTACCTGCATGGGGGGAGGGGGTGATTGGCAAATGTAGCCCTTTGGGGTCGGAGATGGGAAATGAGGCTCGGGGGCCTCTTAAAAAGTGTTTTTTGGAACTGGTACTGTACCAGCTTGACTTAAACAACTTAAAAATCTACTTTACATTCATGGAAAAAAAGGGGTGGTACAATTTTTTTTATTACCGAAATACACTAACTTGAATAGTGGGTACTATGCATTATCTGTTTATGAACAGGCCACAGTTCATGGTATTCAGGAAATGGCTATTCATTACTTGCATATGCCTAGCAGTCTTTTTTGTTGGAGTGATGTAGGCTGATGTACTGGACTGTGCAAATGTGCAACACATGCTAAATTGATTGTGCTACCAGTAGCAAAGATTTTATGTTACATCGGCATATCACCTTCAGGAACTGCAGTAGAGAAAGGAACACAGAACTTGCCTTTTCAATGTGAACAGTCCCTTTTATCAACACGTGGGCACACACTTGACATTTGCTGCCCCCCCCCTGGGGTCACCAGTATAATTGAAAATTCATAGTTGCACTCTTCAGTGCTAATAAAGCCTTCAGCCAGCAGGCATGCCTGAAGTTCCTCTACTGTACAGTGGACTGCTGCAGCCTTGAGACCAGGCACCAGCTGCCAGAAACACAAACTCACACATTGCCATCTGTCACCTGTGACATCATACCTTTCAACTATAAGCTATCCAAATGTGTGACAGTGTCCTTCACAGTATGTGACCAGGAGAATAAATATATGGGCACCTCCTCAAATCATGGAAATAAAGCTTGGAAAACTGTGTAAAACAGGACTTTGGTGCTCACAAGTTTAATATTAAGGGAGTGTTAACTATTTTTAATTCTCTTTAGGTTGCATCATATTGTTTGTATCTCCAGATCCTCTGCCTCCTGCTTGCTTTCTGCTCTCAGTCTCCTCCAAGTTGCTCTGGTGTCCTTTGTCCCCAGACAGCTTGACTGATCCAGACTACCTCTCATTCTGGCTCTGCTGTGTTCTAGTCGGGTGCGTGTGTGTGTGTGTGTGTATATGTTATGGAGTACCAGCTTCAGTAGAGGAGTCAGCCATTCAGAATGCTGGCAGCAAATGGCCAGGTCCATTGTGCTACTGCCAGCAAGAGGGTGTTAGTGCCCTGTGTGGCCCTCCAGACACCCCAGTGGCAAGAATGCACATGCTCACGAAAGCCATGGCATGGGGTGCCAAGACACTGTGTGGTCATCCATGTCACTAGAGGCACGTTATCAGTCTGCCATTAGGTGTCACTATCCCAGAGCAACACCGCTGTATCACCCACCTCAGGAAGCATCCTTTTGGATGCTCTGAGCCCTCCATGTGTTCCTCCTTTCCCTGCCATCATGGGAGTTTCACATATCTTAGGATTTTTCTACTTTGAAGTTACAGTGCTGGGGGGCGGAGCCAGCAGCCAGAAGGAACAGACATCTCCTAGAGAGCTTCTCTTACCCAGAGACAAGTCAATAAATATAGCCTTTATTAAGGCTTTGAACTTTAACAGATGCTCAATCCAGATTTAATTCAGAACAGTTTGGTGTAATTTTTGTTTGCATCGACCATAGGAAACCCTAAAAAAAAGGATACTCAAGATGGTGGCGGCCCAAAGCAGAGTAAATTGGTGGATCAGGGTGGAGTGGTGGCTTGTAACTACGAAGCGAGCACATCGGAACCATCTAACAGAGCGCTTCTACAAGCCATACAACTTCTTGATAAAAAGGTGGACAATTTAACCAACTGCATTTCCACCATGGACACCAAAACAGCAAAAGCTACAGCAACAGCCGATAGAACAGTGGAGACTGCGAACCATACTGCTACAGTGGTCACCGGGGTCCTTGCAGAAAACAAAATGCTGAGATTCAGAACGGAACAGCTTGAAAACGCTGTTCTATCAACAAACTTGCGCATTCTAGGGGTCCCAGAATAGTTGGAAGAGCAAGATATTCTGGGGTACGTGGAAACTCTGCTCTACAAAACATATGGCCAGGACATTAAGGGGAATATCGTGGAGGCCTATCGAATTACCCCCAGGCACCGTCAAATGGTAGAAACTTTGCCTTGTACCATACTGTTAGTCACATCTGGACCTCATGTCCTAGATAAAGTCCTGACAGCAGCTAAAAATAAAGGACCAGTTTCCCAGAACACTGGTGAAAGAATACACTGCTTTCCAGACTTGAGTTTCTCAATCTGCCAACGCTGCAAAACGTTCAATGCTGTACAATCGGGGCTTCGGGCCCTGGGGGTTACACATGCATTACAGGCTCAAGCATGCTTTAGGATCCTGTACGCAGGTAAAAGCTTTATTTACTCAGACCCTGCTGAAGCAGGGAAAAGGCTGGCCTTGATTCAAAAAGACTTTACTAATCAAGAAGATAATGATGTGCTGGACGATAGGGACTGAGCTTACATTTAATTCAAGGGGTGAATAATTTAGTCTCCACGTGGCTGTTTGCCTGTTTAACTGTCACAAATATACCTTGAAGTCTAAGCTGATTGGATTACCAACAGCTTCATTATGTTCAAAGTTGTTGTTAAACTGATTTAAATGGCAGACGTTATTTAAAATGATATATTACTGTTTGCCTTGTTGAATCAGGATTTGATATGTGGTTAAGATTTGTCTGGGACTAATGGAGGGGGCTCTCTAGTGAACATCTGCAGGGAAAGTGGAATCAATAGCTGAGGTACATGGACTATAATGCTGCTTTCAGTGGCATTTATAAGTGCACGTAGTGGCATAAGGACTCAATCTGTTGGTTTGATTTACTTCTGTTTGATGTCCATGTTCTTGCTGCAAAGGTATTTTAGAAAATTTTAGGAGTAATGTAGTAGTATGTCCTCACTTGATGCCTTACTGGCTGATAGTCTGTAATCCAAGTTATTAGGTATATATTTTTGGGCAGACTGGGTGGGCTAGCGGTCATTATCTGCCGTCAAATTCTATGTTTCTATAGAGCGGTGAGTAACCAGTATTTTGCCCCCAGTTTTCCAAGACGGGAACAAGACTGTTTTAATGATAACAATTACAGGATTCCTTGAAAAAGAAGGCATAACTTGTTTTAAAAGCAGCTACCAACAAAGGGCAAACTAATTTCAAGAATTTTTGTATCTGATTCCATAACAAGGGGAGCATGTGACTTATTGAGACATTACTAATTCGAGATCTCACCTAGGGGACAAGCAGCGAAATAAAGGCAGAGCTTCTTAATGAGTACTTACCAACTGTACAAGAAGGCAGGCAATCTGAAATATATTGGGGCAGCTTACTGGAAATAGCTTTGAACGTCCATATGGCTGAATTTCTCTGCTGTCTAAATTTAAAAGATGACCATCCCACCGCTGTGTATAAGGAGCAATGATGAGTCGAGTAGGGGAGATCAGTGATAAATCTTAAGGCTCTGTAGTAAAGGGTATCAAGTTTAGAGAGTGCAGCGGTCGGGCCCTGACAGTACAAGAAGTCTGCGTAGTCAAGAAGGGCAATTAAGGTGGACTGAACCAGACTCATCTTGGCCTGTTTTGTCAGGAACTGATTTATCCTGTAAAAAAGACCTAGTCTCTGCTTGAGCTTTTTTAGCAACTCTTCTATGTGATCATTCAAGGATAATCTATGATCAATCCAGACACCTAGGTATTTGAACTTAGCCACAAAGTCCAAGGGTTCTCCCAGTAGTGTAGTGATCTGTGGGGATGTTATGGATGTGGCATCGTATGCATGAGGCGAGAATATCATTGCTTTGGTCTTTTTGGCATTTAGTAATAGTTTCTGATTTCACAACTGTAATTGCAGCAGGTTAAACTCATTCTGTAGAACATCGCAAGTGGCAGTGGGAGTGGTTCCTCCAGCACAGAGCACCATGTCATCTGCAAAGAGGTGAATGTTGGCAGTTTTGATATTGGCATTGATTCTATTAATATAGATTGTGAATAGTAGAGGACCCAATATGGAACCCTGGGTTACTTCTCTCAATAAAAGTTTTAAAGGAGAAAATTCCCCTTCTGCCTTGACCTGCTGGTACCGGCCTGTATGGTAATTAGTGAACCACTTTAGGAAGTGGTGGTCCAGGCCAATGTTCCTGAGTGATGTAAGAAGTAGGTTGTTTCTGCCTATTTTCAGGCATGACCCGGTGGAGGGGGATGCAGATGAATGCCAACTAACTTTGAACCAGATTAAGCTGTTGGTGGTATTTTTAATGAATGGGGGGAAATTTGGCCAGGACACTGGGGGAAATGTCCCTGCTCTGAGGACAGAGGGTGCTGTGTCTCTGTCTGTCAGGGTTCTGCTTTCTGTGATGGACGCCGTTGGAGTTGGACGCTCTGAACTAGCACAGGATATGGCTCATGAGGTGGCTGGATTGCGCCTGCCAGGCAACCAGCAATCGGTCTCGAGTGATGAGCCTTTCCCCCAGTACATCAATTTACCGCATTCTTGTATGACGGCGACTTTAGCTACTCCACAACAGCCCGAATTGAGTTCTGTTGTATGGTCTCCTGATGCTTCTTTGGAAGAGGAGATGCTTCATTTAGCAGCCCATTTCCACGCTGCTGAGAAAGAATATTACGCTGCTCGGCAAAAATCAGAGGACGACCAGGCTAAACATAAGCGCTCACAACTGCCTTCACCCTTGCAGCTATCTCCCCAAATAAAAGGCTTCTTGTGGCTTCTACTGATTCTCCTGCTGTACCTGCAAATGCTGCTGCTTGCGCTGACTTGCCTTCTGAGCCGTTTCCTGATCCTTCTTCCTGGTCAGCTGCTTTGGCCTTGCAAGACGCCGGTTAGACCCAGCATGACTCAGGTACCTGGATTCCTGACCCTGCATGCCGCTCCCTGGATCCCTTCAGCCTGCTGTGGCAGTTGTTGCAGCCTCCATGGCTAAAGATTTGGCCCCTACTGCCACCGTTTTGGATACTCTTTCGCTCTAGATCCTTCGCATATGGAGTTCCCTCCATCTGATCTCCTGCTCGAGTCAGGTACTGTTTCATTTTCTCCAATACTCTCTGCTGACTTGGGTCCTACATTTGATTCCTCTGCTGTTGTTCCTGAAGTATCCTCTCTGAAGGGAGATGAAGGGGGAAACTTAAACATTCCTGTTCCTGCTGATGTACCTGCTACGGTGCAGCTAGAGGCTCCAACCTATGCTAGCCTCTTGCATAAGCCGGTTGATTTGGCAAAGCGGCATTATGCTGTTCATCTTCAATTTACAGGACCTATTGATGATAGCCCAAGTAGATTTTATGTGTGGAAGGTCCTTTTAAAGCAACAAATGGGCTTTTCTCCTACTGAGGTTTATGTATTCATTCATTTATCTGGGGAACAGTCTTATGACATCAGTTTTCACTCTTCTGATATTTTGGACAGGTTTTGGTTAAAATATGCAACAATGAAAATTAACCCTTTGTGGGAACACTTTCAAGTCATACCACTCACTAAGCAGACCTTTAAGGTTAATACTGTCCTTTTTTGTAACAAGGGAGTTAATATCACAGACATTTTGTACTGGTTAGAGAAAAGCTGTAAAATTCAGGGTAATCCTGACCCTATCATTGATGATGAAGGATTTTGGACTGGGGGGTGGAGGGTGAAGGTTAATTTCATCAGGATGACTCTGGTTTGCAACATCTCCCAAATTGTTTTTACATTGGTTGTGACAAAGGGTTTATTTTCTATCCCAGTCAACCTCATCACTGTTATAAATGTGGCTCTCCTAGGCATTTGAGTCGCACCTGTGAGGTTGCTAAATGTGCTCAGTGTGGGGAATTTGGACACTTTATGTTTCATTGTCGTGGCCCTTTAAAGTGCAGTCTTTGTGAGGATGGTCACTCATTCATTGATTGTCCCTGGGCCTCTCATAATACTTCCAACAATGATTATGCCATTCAAGATTACTATATTAATTCTGCTCTGAAACAGGCCACCAGACCTCCATCTGCTTCTTGGTCTCTCTCTGCACAGATACCCTTTTCAGGCCCTGCAGTTCCAGTGTCGGTTCTGTCCGCCTCTGCTCCTCTAGTTCTACAGGTTCCTCCGATTCCACCTAATCGTTTGCCTATTGACCCTGTCCTTGAGTCCCTCCCTGGTGATCCTTCCCAGGTTATGCCCCCTCCCCTTCAGGTACCTGATTCTTTTTAAGTAGTTGGGAGACTTCGGAGTACCTGACACAAAAGTGGGGAGGTATCACCACCTCCTCCTGACCCTCATCCTGTGCAAAATAAATTTGATGGTCTTCTCCTTGAGGATGGTGATATGGGCTCTGAGTCTGATTCTGCCTCCTTCTATTCTTTTCAGATTGATGGAGGTTCTGAGGGTGAACTCCCACAGGAAGATCAAACTTCCAAGCCCCCAAACTTGGAGACTGGGTTCCAGAACTAAGGTAAAGAAGAAATGATGATAAGCATGCCCTTCTTCTGTTTCATTATATAATATTGCTGTTGGTTCTTTAAATGCTAACAGCATTACATCTGAGAAGAAGAGGGCTGTAACATATGCCCAATTATCCTCTGTTCCTTCGGATATCTTTTTTTTACAAGATACTTGGTTACATTCCTCAGAGGATGTGGCTTCTGCTAGCTCATAGTGGCTCTATGGGGCTTCCTTTTGGTCTCTGGGAGAAGACAACTGTAGCGGTGTTGGGATTTGTTTGAATAACCCTGATATTTCAGTTGTCCACCAGGTCAATAAAGTTCCTGGAAGGGCCTTTCTGTTAGATGTTTTGTTACGTTCTGCAGCTTTCCACTGTATAAATGTTAATGCACCCCAAACTAAAAAGGCATGGATTGACTTATTCCAGGGCATCCGACCTTATTATATTTACCTCTAGTTATATTCTTTTGGGTGGTGATTTTAATTGCAGCCGGTATAAAACTGATAGAGGGTCTCAGACCTCTAAAGTGTTTTGTGATGTTTCCAACTTGAATACTCTTCTCACCAATAGTAGCCTGATAGATGTTTTTGATAGACCTGTGTGTATTCCTCCAAAAACGTATTTTAGAGGGGTTCTATCCAGTAGAATTGATTATTAATTTATTTCCCAAACATTAGACATTATTCATTCTACTACTATACCAGTGCCCTCCTCCAATCATGTTCTATTAAGTCTTACAGTTTCCAACTTTGAAAAAAATGGGGAGGGGACCAGGGTACTGGAGAATGAATTTCGCACTATTGCATACCCCTATAGTGTATGATGGCTTTCAGGGGCTTTTACAAGCCAGAAAGTCTGTTTATTTTTTATATGACGATGTTCAGCTTTGGTGGGAAGACACCAAGGTTGACATCCAATCTTATTTTAAACAAATAGGGCAATGTATTGGTAGACACATAATGGACCAGTATCTTTTATATTAACAAGAATTACACAACCTTTTTTCTCACAAGCAAATTCTACTTTAGATTTCTCTGCTCAAATTTCTTCAATTAAACAAAAGATGTCTGATATTCAATATGAGAGATACAAATCATTATTGGCTGAACAAATGTTTGGGACTTAGGGGTCCCAAGCTTTCTCCAATCCCTTCCAGTTTGGCCTTTCCCAACATCATAAGAAGGTTATACACTTTCTTACTACGGAACAGGGTATAATGCTCATTAATCATTCTGATATTTTGGCAGAATTACACAAGCGTTTCTCTTCTATGTTTCAGGCTCCTATTGGTGTTGATGATGATATTAAATTATGGTTGGAGAATTGCGAGTTGCCTTGTTTATCTCCATCTATGTCAGCTTTATTATGTCATTCTTTTTATGACTAATTTATGTCTATACTTCTCAATATATTGGAATAAGCCTAACAGGACTCACTGCTGGTATATCCCATGTCATCATTTTCTGTTATGAAATACGTATACTGTCAATGAACTTCCTGTGTGCTATGTCCTACTCCTGCATTATCTGTTTGTATCTGCTCAACTCTATGTAATCTAACTCCGGTTCACCCCTGAAAAAAGGGACCTTCAGGGCCCAGTGGGCCTACCCAGTCACCAAAATTTAATAAATAATAAATAAATAAAGTTATTGCTTTGGCCTGTTACTGCTTTGGAGCTTCAAGGGGTTATTAACCCCATGAAAATGGGTCTGCTCCTGGTCCAGATGGTATTTCTTATGAGCTCTACGAACACATTTCTAATGTCTTGCTTTCAGAATTGGTTTTATTGTTTAGTAATATGTTGGCTACAGAACACTATCACCCAGTATGTGGGAAGACCTTGTTATTTTATTGTATAAAACGGGTGATAGGTCCCTGTTGTCTAACTGGAGACCGATTTTGCTTCTGAATGCCAATTATAAGATTCTTTCTAAATTGTTGGCTAACAGATTGGCACTGGTGGCACGTGATTTGATACATTCATCCCAAACTTGTAGCATTCCTGGTAGATCTATTTTTAATAATTTAATGTTGCTTCATGAAATATGGAGCAGGGGTCAGTCTGGTGAACTTACGGGGTTCCTTTTTGCATTGAATTAAAGCAAGGCCTTTGATAAGGTTCTCTATGAGTATATTTGGAAATGTCTCCAGCATGGTATTCACCCTCAATTCATCTATTAGTTGAAATTGGGCTATAAGAATGCCATTATTAGACCTTACTGTAATGGCTGAATTGGTAACTCTATTAGGGTGCAGAAAGGTTTACAGTTGAGCTGTTCCCTTAGCCCCTTATTGTATATTTTTTCCCCTAGATCCCTTAATTTTCAGATTAAACCAGGTAGTCATGATTACGGGCTTATCCTTTTCTAGCCTGGATAATGAAATTCAATTCACTCCCTACGCAAATGATTTATGTCTTCTTTTAGCAGAGATTACCTCCTGCACTGCTGCTGGTCACATTTTATCTTTGTTTTCTCAATGCACAGCTGCCCAACTAAATTTTCATAAGAGCAAATGTTTGCTGATTGGTACTGCACCTTTTGATCAGAATGAAATTATAGGAGTCCCCTTATGTTTTGAACCCTGCAGTATCCTTGGAGTGCTTTTTGGGAAGGGGACATGGCTCTTTTGAATTGGCAAACCAAACTTCAGCAAGCACAGGTCAAGGTTGATGCCTGGAATAAATGGAGAATATCCAAAGCAAAAAGAATATATATGATCAAAATATATTTACTTTCCTTTTTTCTTCATCTTAGTATTGTTTACCCCTTACCACTACAGCTCAAAACCAAGATGTATAGGTTATTTTTTTTTTCTGCATCTGGGGTAATAGACTTAATCCAGTAAAGAGAGGTGTTTTATTTTTGGATAAAAAACATGGGGGCCTTCGCATGGTCCATCTGATACTTTTTTCTTTCCCATGTTTGCTTTTAAGAAACTGAGCCCAGTCCTATTAACTAAAGATAAATTATGGATCCCTTGTGTCATAAATAGTCTTAGCCCCATTTTTCAGTTTTGGCCTTTACATGGTGTAATTCATTAGACAATGTTCTCTGGTATCTCTTTCAGGTGTTTTTTCTCCTTGTTTCAGTAAGATCAAGCTTTGGTCATTGTCCAGAGACCATTTTCTTTCTTTGACTAGAAAGCAGCTTTATCATTTGATTTTGAATTAATTTATTGGGGAAACTTCCCCTTTTTTCCGATTATTCTACTTCAGAAAGAACCCAAACTGGCACAATGCTGATTTGCCCTTGTATACCCCCTCACATGTGGTATGTGTTATGGTTATTTGCTCTGTGCAAATTGAATGTTAAGGGTAACCTGAAGCACAAAGGTTTAAAAGATAGATTCTGCCCTCGACTTTCCTGTTCCACTGAAATAGAAACAGCGCATCATTTATATTTTACTTGCTCATTTATTCAGTCCTTTTGGGTATTGGTTGATCAACATTGGAGCTCTTCTCCCTTTACAGACATCAACTTTGATATTTTATGCTTGGGTATCTTACCTTCCCCATGGCTGATTTACGACAGTCTTACTATTTGGATAATTTTGGTGTGTTTTAAATATTTTATTTGGAATGTCAGATGTTGATAACCATTCAAAAACTTACTCTTACAGAATTACAGTTATTTAATATGATTGAATCTGCCATACTGATGATTAAGTCCTCTGAACAGAAACTTTTATCTACTCAAGTTTTTCAGCCCTTGTGGAGTTCCATTTATTGGCTTCCCTGATTTAACATATTTGTTTTTTGACTCTTGTCATGTCTTGTCTAAGTTATTATGTGCAATCATTTGTGGTTTCAGTCTTTCCCTTATGGGGATGTATTCATTGTCTACTTCTTTCACATCATATGTTTTTTTTTTCCCCAGTCAGTAACCACCTTAGTGATGGAACAGAATCACCTGTAGGAAGGGTTTCTGCTGGATTCAGTAAGCTGGATATGATACCCAGTGTACACAGACTCTTTGTTGCCTTGTCTTTCCAGAGCCTGTACTTGAACCTATGATACTTGTTTCTTCCTTTAAGGGATTTCATTGTCCTTTTAGGCACTCTTGTTTTATGATTTAGTTTTCTTTTTTGTATGCTGCTTACCACGGTTTTTCTTTTTCTTATTTAAAGCCATAAGGATTAGTCTTTGGGTTTTATTTACTTTTCTTTCAGATTATGTCTGTATATGATGTTTATCACTTTTATTTTGTCAAGTATAAACATTACCCTATTGAGTTTTGGGATTCTGCAACTGCAATTTTGTGTTGAACGTATGCTGTAATACTTATTTATGTTTCTTGTTGTTTTGCATTATGATTTTATGTGCCATAACACTGTTATCTATTTGTTTTGTTTTTAAGTTTTGATAAGAAAAGAAAAAGAATTTCCCCTATTCTTTTAGTGGGGTTGGGGGTGGAGATCTTTTCAGTTTTTGGATATGTTTGATTTTCAGCTTTCTATGGAACTATTTTCATACCTGTATGACTGAAATACCTGTGTGATTTTTTTATGATTTGTTTCTTCTTTTGTGTGAATTTACATAGTTGTATATTTATTTGCTTTTTGAAGTTTCTAATGAAAATTCCCCTGCTCTTTTCGAGAAGTGCCATGGGATCTTTAACAGCTCCATGAACTACCCCAAGAACAGGCAGATGGGACCTCAGTTTAATGTGTCATCCAAAAGACAGCACCTCAGGAGTCCAACACCCCCCACATGCTGCACTGCAGTGTTAGTATTGGGATATTAACCCAAGTGCCTGGTGTGGGGCTAGAACCCACAGTCTTCTGATCTCCCAGCCTCAGAAGTGAGTGTGCTACCTGCTGAGCCACAGACACTGCATACTGGTAGTTGGGACTTACACAGAGGAGCAGGGGACTGCACAGGCTGCATCGGCAGGCTGCTTCTCAGGATCCAGAGGTCCTATGGGATGGTGCAGGCTGCATCAGCACAAAAAGAGCTGTTGCAGGAGCTGTATCAGGAGCAAATTTGGAGCTGGGCACAGCCACATCAGTGGCTAGGAGAAGTTCAGTGATCTGAGTTGGAGAGCCCAGTAGAAAGCCGGGGCTCCATTTTCAGGACTCGTGGCTGGGCCTTTAAGGGATGAGCCCAGCCACTCTTGGGATACTTGGGACTTACTCACAAAGGAGCAGGGGAACTGCACAGGCCGTATCAGTGGGCTGCTTCTTGGGGGTCCAGAAGTCCTGAGGGATGGTGCAGGCCACATCAGTGGTGGAAGGGCTGTTGCAGGAGCTGTATCAGGAGCAGGCCAGGAATGGCCACATTTGTGGCTAGGAGGAGTTCTACGATCTGAGTTGGAGTGCCCAATAGAAAGCCAGGGTGCCATTTTCAGAACTTGTGGCTGGGCCTTTTAAGGGACAAGACCAGCTGCTCTTGGGACACTAGTCTGCCACCCACCCACCCCAGCACTGACCTCTATTAAATGCTCAGAGGAAGAGGAGCCAGGTGGAGGTAGGTCACCAATTGGTTGGGTAGGTATATTGGGGTTTTCTCTAGTCATGTCTCTGACTATTCTTAGAACTGTTAGGGGATGTAACTCTGTTCAAACTCTTTTATACTGCTTGGTAGCTTGGTCCAAGAGCTGTGTTGTTAATTTCACGGGCTACATCACCTCGTATGGCTGGCTATAGAGTGTTGTGAGTAGGTCTTTCTGGGGATGGGGACATGGTCAAGGATAAACATCCAAGAATGTTTGGAGGGGGCCTCTGGGGGTGGCCCCCAGCCACCAGGACAGGCATCTTTGGCAGGATTATAGGGTGCACTGGCTGTGGGGCAGTCATGGTCCCAAACTGAGCCTGGAGAGAGGGAGGTTGCCCAGTCTGTAGGCAGTTATTGCAGATCAGGGAGCTTGACTGGAATGGAGGAAACTGGAGTTCTTGGGGTGGGATAAACATGTCTGGGAGGGCCTGTGGGGAGCAGGAGGGCAGTGATAGAGTGTGACCTGGATCCGTTCATGAGGCAGGAGTGGAGAACCAATGGGGCATGGGCGTAAAGGCAGTAGCTACGGGAAGGTAACCGTAGAGGAAACAGGCTAAATCATAGGAGGCAGGGGGAAAAGGTGAGTTGGGACTGACAGGGGTCTACTGAGGAGTTGATAGTGGAAATCAGGACAAAAAAGGAGATTGGCTTTGAGTGTTATAATACATTTGAGCCATTGGGTAAGTTCATTGTAGAGAACATGGTGGGGGGGGTAGAAGAGGAAAAGGAGGGTGGAGGACAGAGGGATACGGTGACTCGGACAAAGGTGGGCATCAGTAATTCAAATAAGTATGCTAACAGGGGAGGGAGAAATCAAGTGTCAAAGAAGGGGGAGGGAACCTGCAGAGGGAAGGTGCTGAGGCTGGGAGTCAACTCGGTGAGAAAGGAGGAGAGATTGAGATGAGGGAGGTGCGTCCTTCAAGGTGGGAGGATCATACCAGAAAAAGCCCCAAAGCTAAGGGGGAACTGCAGGTGGGCATGGAAAGAGGCAAGAGGAAAGGGGAGGAGGTAGAGGAGGTGGTGATGGTGGTGGGAATGCCATGTTGGGGGGACTGGAAAGGAGGGAGCTGGATGGGGGGATGAGGTTAGAGAAAAAGGCTGACGGGGGTAGGGAGTGGGGTGGAGGCTAAACTGGGGGGAGCCGGGGAATGCAGTTATAAAAGGAGTGACAAGAGGGGTAGGGTGGCTAGGGGAGGGGTTTTCTTGTAGAGGGTCCTGAGAGAAGCCAAGGGGAAGTGATCTCTAGGAGGGGGGGAGGTGATAGGGGCTGGCGGAGAAGTCCAAAAAGAAGGTGCAGAAAAGATCAAGGGGGACACTAAGGTTCCCCTGCTGGGGGACTCCATAATCAGGGGAATTCATTGGATGGGGCAGGATGAGGGGAAAATCCAGTCCAGTTAAGGTAATGGGTATTTCCGGTCTGACATAGGGCGAAGTTCATGGTGTATGAGCTGGTGAGGGACTGTGGAGGATCACCAGACTTCCTGATGCATCTGGGAACAAATGATATTAAGGGGAATAGTGAGCTGGAAATTCAGGCAAGGTTCGAGGACTGGCCAGGGTCTGTCATGACAATTGATGCACAGTCTCTTCTCAGAAATCCTGCCAGTGCCAAGGGCCACTGTGGAGAACAAACAGAAGATCAGGGAGATTAATGACTGGCTCAGACAATGGATTGAAGCACTGGGGATTGGGGTGTTGGGAGACTGGGGGAGGGTTAGAAGACAAGGAACTGTATGCCCAGGATAGGCTTCACCTAAATCCGGTAGGAAAGGAAGTTCTCAAATGGGGGATGACAGATTTTTTTAATTTTTTTATTATTTTATTGAAATATAGGATTATAAATGCCTTTGAGCAGGAACTGCTCATTTACAAAGGTTCCACGTTGAGAAAAAGGAGGGTAAACATACAAACAAAGGTCAGCAAAATCATGCATAGATACACAATAAAATGAAGCAAGATACTGAGGCTTAAGTAATTACAGTGCCTCAAAATGTGCCAACGTTAAGTAGAATGACATACCATCCAAGGGCAACCTTAGAAATAAGTGCAGCTGGTGAGAGGGTAGGGAGGGGGGTACGCAGGCAGGAAGGCCATTGTCAGAGGGTAAATGGTGAGGGTAAGAGCACTTAGGGAGGGAGGGAGGAAGGGAGGAGGGCAGATGTAAGTAAGTGCCAGGAAGGGGGTGAGAAAGGGAGTGGGGAGGCGGGGAGAAGGAAGGCATGGCAAGGAGGGTAGCTGTCCTGTCTAAAGAAGGAAGTAGTTTGCGTGGGGCCCTAATTAGGCAAAGCAGTCACAATGACTAGTTGAAAATGAGATGAAGTCAGAGATATCTCTTAAAAGGCCAAGAGCTCCAGCAATAAGAGTTTCTTTTTGAGAGCATTGTACCACTGAGGAGCTCTGTGGAAAAAGCCCTCCTGGCCCATGGTAGTCCTGCATCTGGGGACAAGGAAGGTTTGTTGTTGTGAGCTTCTAGTTTGCTGAGTGCTGTGGTGGCCAATGAGAAGCTTTTCAACGCCTGGGTGCATGACCACAAGGAGGAATTTTTTGGCTAAAGAGGCAAGTTTGATACTGGATCTGGCTTATGGTGGAAGCCATCCTGCCTAAGCATACACAGGTCACAAGTGTGCGTAAGTTGGTCAGACCCATTAGAAGCCTGCATGCTTTGTTGAGTGCAACTGTAATTCTGCGGAGGGCAGAGGCAGAGCCATAGATTGCTAGCCTGTAATCAATGATGGAGGTGACAGAGCTGTTGATCGTCAACCGGAGAGTGTCAGGAGTCACGCAGTGTTTATGTCTGTAGAGCAGGCCTATACGGATATTGGTGGCTTTGGCAACAGAATCAATGTGCCGATGGTAGGAGAGGGAGCTGTCCAATGGAACACCTAGGTATTTAAATTCAGGAACGTGTTTAAGAATGATTTCATTCAGGCTAGGTGGGGTTTAAACTTGTGAAGGGGGGAGGGGGCACTGCCAGGCAGATCCGGCCAACCATACTGCTGGTAGGACTGTCCTGCAATCCCATGGAGGGGGACAGATGGTACCCTATGGGAGAAGTGTGGACAGACGTATGAAACATCTGGGGAGGATATGGTAAAGAAAGGTAGGGACAAGGGTCGGAGGGTGGCTTTAATAAATGCCAGGATCCTGGGGAATAAAATGCCTGAGTTCCAGGCCACGCTGTTTGAGAGTGGGGTGGATGTAGCAGTGGTCACTGGAAACTTGGGCCACCCTGGCCATGACTGGGACCTTAATCTGAGGGGTACCTTGTGCTAAGGAAGGACAGAAAGGTGGACAGATGGGGAGGAGTAGTAATGTTTATTAGGGATAACATCGAGATTATGAGAGTGGAGGAAGCAGAGGGCAACGTGGAGACCCTATGGGTCACCTTGTGAACCCCGTGGGAGGGAAGATTAAGTTGGATGTGGTATATAGGCCCCCAGGACTAGTGAAGCACATGGAGGATTGCCTGTTGGCTAACATTAAGTGGCAGTATGGACTGAAGGGGAAGGAGTAGTGTTGATGGGGGACCTTATTATGCCAGCTACTGATTGGGGTACTATGATGTCCACTGTAACAAGGGAGCAGAAGCTGGTGGATGGCTTCCTGGATGCATTCCTCAATCAGCAGGTGATGAACCCAACGAGGGAGGGTCATATCCTCGATGTGGTTTTAGCAGATGGGGATCTTGTACAAGATCTGGTTGTGGAAGAAGCCCTGGCTGGGAGCGACCACAACACAGTCTGATTTTGGGTTAAACTTGGGGGGGGTCATTCAAGGACAATGATAGTTGGGGGAAATTCTCAAGGGGCATTTGCGGAGATAAAACCAGTTTGAACGTGGAAGGTAGGTGGGAGATCATAAAGCAGGGCTACAGGAAGCCACCAGGACCTGTGCAAGAGTGAAGCGCAAGGGTGGTAGATCTCATAAACCATGTTGGTGGGACTGTGGAGGTCCAGGAGGTGGTAAGGAAGAAGAATGCTGCCTACAGTAGGTACAAAAAAATGAGAGGAGAGAGGGATAGAGAGAACTATTGCCTTGCAACCAGGAAAGTCATCAGAGTGGTGAGGGGGGCAAAGTCCTGGAAGGAGCAGATGCTGGCACAGAGGATATGGGGTAGGGAAAAGGGGTTCTTTAGATATATTGGTGAGTGGAGGAAGGTCAAGGGTCAACTTAGTAGGCTGAGGACAGCTGGGGGGTTGGTGGAAGAGGCTGGAGAGCAGGCGGAGGTACTGAATGAGTACTTGCATCAGTGTTCACTAGGAGGCTGGGAAACTTCCAAAAGGGGTTGAAGGACACAGAAGGCACAACAGACTTGACTATTGGGGTACCTGCTGAAGAACAAGCTGCTGGGGGAGGTAGGCTGGGGTGAGATAACTGGCTGGTTCTGCTGAATGGGGAAGGGGGACAGATGCTGATATTCCTATTGGTCAGGTGTGGGAAGCCCTCCAGTCCCTAAAAAAGGATAAATCTCTGGGTCCTGAAGTTATTCTTCCCAGAGTACTGAGGGAGTTGGTGGATGTTTTGGCTGCACTATTGGTGTATCTCTTTAACTTGTCGGTCAGGACAGGGAGGGTGCCAAGGGATTGGAAGCAGGCGCATGTTGTGCCCATCCATAAAGGGGGATCGAGAGAAGAGCCAGGAAACTATAGACCCATCAGTTTGATGTCAGTTGTGGGGAAGGTAATGGACAGCATACTTAAGGAAAGGCTGTGAGGTTTTTTGGAGGAGATGGGTTACCTGGATGACTGGCAGCATGGGTTTGTGCCACATAGATCATGTCAAACAAACCTTGTAGAGTTCTATGAGTGGGTGAGATCAGCACTCGACAGGGGGAGACCAATGGATGTACTTTACCTGAACTTCAGCAAGGCATTTGATTTGGTCCCTCACATTGGCCTAAGGGAGAAGCTGTTGGGGGGATGGGGGTAGGCCCATTGAAGGTTAGGTGGATTGGAAATTGGCTTTCAGGTCACACTCAGAGGATAGTGGTCAGAGGAGAGGTGTAGTCTCCTAGGGAGGTCATAAGTAGGGTCCCAGAGGGTTCAGTCCTGAGGCCACTCCTGTTTAATGCCTATATCTCTGATATCAGGAAAGTATCAGGTGTGAAATGAGTCTCTTTGCAGATGACTCTAAGCTGGGGGTAGTGGTGGAGGGGAGGAGGAGATTGGCCTGCAAGAGGACCTGGATAATCTGATATGTGGTCCTGTACCTGAAATTGAAATTTAATTCCTCCAAGTGCAAGGTGTGACACCTAGAGCAGGAAAATCCCAACTACGTGTACAGTCTGGTGGAGGGGATGAGTTGCTGGCCACGGCAGTGGAAAGAGACCTAGGAGTCTTGGTGGATGTTAACATGAATAATTCAGAACAGTGCAGGAGGGCTGCAGTCAGGGCAATAGGATGCTGGGATGCATCACTAGGGGGATTACCTCAAGGAGCAGGAGGTGATTTTGCCAGTTTACAACAGCCTGGTTAGACCACATCTTGAGTACTGTCTGCAGTTCTGGGCTGCACCTAAGGAGGAACATCCAACCCTAGAGAGGGTTGAGAAGAGAGCAACCAGAATGATTGGGGCCTGGTGGATATGACATAAGAAGAACGACTAGGGAGCTCAACTTGTTCTCACTGGAGGAGAGGAGGGACTGGGGATATGGTTAAGTCTTCAGGTACCTCAGGGAGTAAATAAGGCAAGCCAAGATAGGATCTCTGACTTGAAAGTGGGTGGAATCACCAGAGGACACAGTTGGAAGATTGAGGGTGGTAAGATTGGGGGAAAGGAGCGGAGGTTCTTTACCGAGATAGTGGTGGAACTGTGGAAGCGCTGCCCAGGAGCTGGTACAAGCAGCTACGGTGTAGGGATTTAAGAGAGGGTGGGACAGGTATAGGCAAGACGTGAAGCAGAAACTAGTTTGCCGGGGGGCAGGACTGGGGATGGAGTAAAAATGAAAGGAGACAGATAGAGGGCTACGGTACCCAATCAGTGTGCTGAAGCACGAGCAAACTTGATAGACCAATCGGCCTACTCTACTGGTATCTAATATGTTAGTATGTTAGTGTTGTGGGTACACCTGGTAGTTTGCAGGACCATTGCCATGTGAGCTTCAGATGGTTCAAATGTAATTCCCTTTTTGTGAAATTGGTTATTTTTAGCTCTGCTTAACTGACACCGCTGTCCCTAAACATTTGTTTCATGAAGGTACTTTGTAGCAGATTGTATATGAAGCTGCCCTTGCTCCACAAGGGGCGGAGGCATGTGCAATTGCACATTTGGTCTGCCCTCAGAGTGTGATACTACTTATCCCTCCCCCCTCTTGTTTATATACTGTGATCTGCCCTTCTGCAACTGAGGGTCTGAGACCCCCTCCTCAAAACCAAAAGGGAGGAATCCCTTTCTATGGGCAAGCAGTAGGAAGGATTCCATATGAACAAACTGAAGCTTCCTGCAGCTTGTTTAAGTAAAAAAAATCTAATTCTCATGGAAATGAGATAGGCTTGCAATTTCCTACAAAATTGCTGCCTGGTTGGGGGGGGTGACATTATTGCTTGGCAGGAATTAGTACATTTAAGTGGGAATCAATACTCAGTATAGCAAGCACAATGAGTCAAGTGATGGGGGGTGTTGTAAGCTTAAGTGGAAGGATTCAAAGACTGGAATGTCTGGTACTGTCATATTTGGTGGGGGGGTCTGGGTGTTCTCTCCAGAAAAATCCTTAAAGTAATTCTAAAAAATGTTCTGGGAAACAGACCAAAAGACCCCCACCCCCACTAACCCATCAATGCTGCTGCAGCTAAAGAATGTGGGTATAAGTGTGCCACAGATTTTTTTTCTGGGTGAGGTCAATGAAAGAGTTTTAATTTTCAATAAAATCATAAATGCATCATATGGAACTTAAAATCCTGGAGGCTCTAAACATGTACCCCTCCCCAAACTGGACACCAGCTTGCCAAAGCTGCCCTTATCTCCATGGCTGCCTGTAGGATCCTTGACTTTATGGCACCTCCTGTTTAGTGTTTGTGACAATCTAAGATCATGCACCATGTGAAAGGCAGTAGCTGTGGGAAATTCCATGGCTGGGAAGGGAAAAACACTGTCAGGGGTTCAATTACCCAGGTCAGACTGGAGGAGGAGCACAAAGATTACTAGACCGGAGCAGGAGGGCATCTGGAGTCTCATACAGTCAGGACTTGGCACAGTATTGCATTGGGCGCAGACTGTGGGTGAAGGGAGGATATGTGTGTGTGTGTGTGTTGTGGAATTGGTTGTGTGTCTTTGTGAGTGTGTGGGAGGTGACCATGTGTGTTTGAGGGGAACTGGCCAAGGCCATGCAAGTAGATGGTCATGTGAAAGGGAAACATTCAATGTGAGTGGGGTCACTGGGTGGGATAGTTGACCATCTGAGTGGCTTTTCTGAGCTGAAGGCTAAAAGGGGGACTAGCTGGGCTTCTGTCTAAGAGAGGTTGGCATGTGGAAGGGTAACATTTTGTTGGTGTTGCTGAACAGGGTGGTGTGTGTGTGTGTCTGTGTGTGAGTGTGTCTGTTCACGCTTCTGGCCATATATTGCCATTTGCACTTGCTGCTTCCATCTGACTGACTGGCTCCACCCCTGACTCCCAAACCTGGCTCTGCCACAGGTGCTTACTGCTTTCTTTCTCCCCTCTCTTCTGCCAAGACCTCCATAGGAGATGTAGTTCAACCCCAGAAGCTGCTGACAATGAAGAACTACAAGGCATGCCACTGTCACTGAAACTCTTTGGTTGAGGCTGTAGTTGTTTAGCTGGATGGTATAGCTGTGGCAATCTGTTCCGCTCTGCCTGCAATCCCATGAGCACAAAACTTGGTTTTTCAACCACTTGGGATGGAGGTGCTGCTGATTCCAACGGGGCCATGAGGCAGTGGGTGATATGTGCCATGCCACTACCCCTCTGAGTTCTACATAACAGCTCATGTATCCTCTTGATACCCTTGATTACTATCACTATCCTTCCCTTCTTCTCTGAAAGCTCGCTCTATCTTGACAGTCCTGTGTGTTGATATATGGGGAAGTCAGGTAAAGGATTAACCCTTTTAACCAGCCTTCCTGAAGAGGTTGTGGGATCTAAAACTGTGGGAGAATTCAGGAATGCATAGGACAGACATAAGGCTATTCTTGTGGGGGATAGGAAGAAATAGGCTGTTGGTTAACTAGGATTTGTGGCTTATCCTGTAGGTAGGGGAAATGGGCAGACTAGGCGGGCCAAGCGGTCCTTATCTGCCATCAAAGTCAAAGTCTATGTAAGTTTATCAAGCCTGCAGTCCATTTAGGAGCCCTGTTTTTCCACCTCATCCACATGGCTATCCAGTTTTTTTAAAAACTGGAGCAAATATTGTATACTGTTTCTATCATAGCTGTTGTAAAAGCAGTTAATTCTTTGATAAGCAAGTCCAGCTCTTTCGCTTTTTTGAGGATGTGAGTGGGTTTAGCAGGGCTTCAGGTCTCCATATGCTGGGCCACCTTTGAACTGCATGAGATGTCTGAATTGGAGCCCTCTAGACTACATTCACTGGCATCATCCTTTGTTTCCACTCCTTTAGTCACTGTGGTTCCCCGCCATAGCATATCAGTCTTCTGTATTGGTATCAAAAATTATCTATTTTCAGTAGCAATGTCAGGAGAGTTTTGTGGGTCACATGAACTTGTTCACGCAATCATCTACCATGGGGATGACATAACAACAGAGAAAGTGCCACATATTTGTGCATCTTAAAAACAAAATTATCCCATTTTTTTTAAGACTGTTTATGCTCCACCTGAATTATGTCCCTCAGGTGCTCCTGGCCATGGGTCCTACTGTAACTCCCCATCTCCTCCAAATAAGAAGATTTGTGCATTTGCCTCCTTCCTTTCTGCGTCCACAGCACCTAACTTGGAACAAAAGGAATGCCCCCCTTTCAGCCTCTGCCTTGTTCCCATTCCTCCCAAAGTGTATTATTCAGGTGGGTGTGCTAGCCAAGGTAATACAGTGAATGTCTGTATTACAGCAGATGGGGGGGTACAAGTTCCAGGGGCGTCCAGCCCTACCTTCCTCTCCAGGATCCAAAAAAGAACTGCAGTCGCTAGCTGTAGGCTGTAGAAATCATTATTTGTGTTGTGTAAATACACCATCAGCCAGACCCCTAGCAGGACACCTAGACTACCTGGTGCTTCGCTTATGAGAGATTTATCAGGGTGCCCTCTGATGAAGCTCTCATGACTGAAGCACTGGCATAATCTGTTCATCCAGATGGAGGGTTAGCTGGTGGTGTATTTACACATTTCAAATAAATGAGTTTTACAGCTTACAGTGACTAGTCTGAGTTGGGCATTGGCAGCATATCATTAGCAGGACCAGGGCAGCCTGGAGATTCAAGACACAGAATGGGTCGGTGATATTTAACAGAGCTACTATATCACTGAAGCAGCATTTTCAGTCAATTTTCTAAGGTTTCTGCTTAGGAATTAACAACAGTAATAAACTATAGTCTATAGTAATACAATGAAGAAGTAAACTGTTCTGCACATCAGGAACCTAAGGCATTCCCTAATTTGTTGGTCTCAGTAGCAGGGTAAACCTTGAAAACTGGTGCTTTTTATACAGAGAAAGATACTGAAAATGAGAGCCAATTTGGCTATGAAAATCAAGTACTGTGTGGAAGGTATTTGGAGGAGTATAACACAGTCATTCAGGCCTCAAAAGAAATGAATATTGTATCTATTACAATGTGTTTAAAAATGCAAAGTTTTGCTTCAAAATAAGTCATTTTGTGTGTTATGGGTACACCAGGTAGTTTGCAGGACCATTGCCATGTGGGCTACAGGTGGTTCAAATGCAATTCCCTTTTTGTGAAATTGGTTATTTGTAGCTCTGCTGAACTGACACTGCTGTCCCTAAACATTTGTTTCATGAAGGTACTTTGTAGCAGAATGTATATGCAGTGACCCTTGCTCCACAGGGGGGGAGACATGTCAATCGCACATTTGGTCTGCCCTCCCATTTTTTTTGCCAACCCATAGCCCAGACTGGCTTTCTTCCCTTCATAGCGTGGCTGTCCCCAAGCTGCAGGCAGGGTAACAGAGTGGAGACATTACTGGGACCAGCGTGGCTGCCTACAGCATACCTCACAAAAGGGCTATAGCCCAGATTGGTTCTGTTCCCTCTCTGCACAGATGCCCGCCCATAGCACACTACACACAAGGGCCTGTAGACCAGACCGGTGCTTTGTGGCTGTGCCTTGAGCTGTAGGCAGGGTCAGAGAGCAGAGACATTGCTGCTGCGGGTGCTGGCAGGAGGGCACATTAGTGCATGGTTGGGAGTCTCCTTTTCACCTCACAAAAGGGACTGTATCCAAGACTGGCACTCTTCCTTCTCTGCATAGCTGTTTCCCAAGCTTCAGGGAGGTTCAGAGAGCAGAGACATGGCCTGGACTGTGTAGCCACCCACAGCACACTGCAGGGAAAGGGCCTGTATCTCAGACTGGCTCTCTTCCCTCTCCTTGTGGCTGTTCCCCAAGCTGCAGGCAGGGTTGGAGAGCAGAGATATTGGCAGGACCATGTGACACCCACAGCACATCTCAGAAAGGACCTGTAGCCCAGATCATCTCTCTTCCCTCTCCACACAGCTGCCCATCCATAGCAAACTTCACAAAAAGGCCCGTAGCACAGACTGGCTCACTGAAGCTGTCCCCTGAGCTGCAGGCAGGGTCGGAGAGCAGAGACAGTGCTGCAGGCAGAAGGGCACATTGATGAATGGCCAGGAGTCTCCTTTCCTGGAACCTGGAACTGGTGGTCTGAGTCTGGCCTCTCAGCAAATGGTAGGTTGGTGTGTGGGTTTGTTCAAGGTTCGTGGAGATGCAATACAACATCTTAAAATAGGATGATCTACCAAATAAATTGTGAATATATTTACACAGGGAGTTCTCATTGTGATGCCAACAAGATGTTTGGATATATTTTAGCAGTTTTATAGTTGTCCCAAATTATTTGTTTGTAGAGATACTGTAAATGAGAGTATAATTGAAATCTCTGGACTTACACTGTGTCACAGTCCCACAGCACAGAACCCGCTGCTCTGGGTGGTGAGAATACTTCTGGTAACTGCCATAAAGTGCAGTCTGAACAAATGGGATTTTGACCCAAATAAGACACTATAGTTGGTCCTAGTAAATTATCCCTATGGGATACAGGGAGTAAGGTATGAGAGGGGAGGAGGAGGTACCTAAGTGCTTTTGGTGAAGCCTCAGAATTGGTGTAAGACTTTCAAGAGTGTAGTTTCCATGGTTATTTTTGTATGTTTCTAACACTTCTCTGTAAAGCACCTAGAGCCTCACAGCACCATTTTTTAATGTACTGTGCCATTTTTATTTAAAATTGTATCTTGTTGATCATGCACCCTCCTGTCTGCATTTACAACAGAGCCCTTCCTGGCACACCCACAACCACCTGTAGCTGTCCCCAGTATGACCTGTCATGCAGGGAGCAGCCAGGGCATGTCCATAGGATTACTATTGCAGGTAGCTTCAAATGACTAGTTTGAAGCCTATGTTTGTACATGTTATACTGAGACCAGGTACAGACTGACATGTACCCTGTCAATCTGTAACTGATCAAGTTATAGTTTGGGCACATGTAGTCTCCACATTGGAGCTATTTAAAGCTGCAGCAATATAGGAATCCTATGGATGCACCCCAGCTGCTCCCCGCATGACATTTCATACTAGGGACAGCTGCATTGCAGGCCATTCCACAGATCAATGTTGATGCCACACCTGGACTTCAGTATGTAGTACTGGAATCTTATTAAATTATGAATATCAAATTGCTGGAAATTACTTAGAGAAAGGCCTACAGGGTAACACCTACGGGAGGAGCTGCTCAGTAGCCTTCACATGTAGTCTTTTGACGATGGGGAGGGGGGCTGATGGACAACTTTCAGTATATTAAAGGTATGCCAGTGTGATCACTGAGTCATGCTTTGACTGTTGCAGGAATAAGTACACTATAGGCATGGCCTATGGCTGGCTTGGGGAAGGTTTATGTGGTACATGAATGCAGTGCCCAGATAACTTTTAGGTCAGAAAGTAAAACTTCCTAGTTTTCCAAGCTGGTAGTATTTCAGTATGCCAGGTAGTATTTTGCGACGGGTCACACTGTTCTGGTGGACTGAAGTGCAAATGTGCTGAAGTCCGTGGAAACACCTGGTCGTGATGAAACTACCCAGGACTCTACACAGGGTGTAAAAGGGTAAAATGGAGTAAAATACGCTGCTGCACCATAACTGGACCACTGCATGAGAGAGAAAGGCATTCAGTTTTTATGGAGCTGCTGAAGTCAAACAAACTGACAAAGGAGAATGTATCCTTGAACATGTTTTGATGATTAAAGAGACAATGGTACACTGAAATGTTTAAAATTGCAGATTGTGCAGCGGTACTGGGGATGAAGGGAGTAGGACAGTGGCCTCACAAGGAAAACAGGGAGGGTGGAACTCTCAATGTGTAGTTATCCCTCAGAAAATGTTGGTCAAGTGCTATGTTTGTGATCATTTCATTTTATCCATGGCACACTTCTATAAAATATTGTTTCACTTCAGACACAGTCATACACATACGTATATGGACAGCCTCGTTTGTTTAAAGTACCTGTGCAGACATGGTGCACTGCTACCAGCACAGTACCTTGTGCTTTCTGCTTGTGGCAACAGGTTCATGAAGCACATACAATTTATATTTTCTCCTAAAAAGGTACAGCAGATTACCAAAGTAGGTACTAATATTAAGTGCTGTGCACACATTGCAAGGTGAGATAAATTACATAACATTGTACTTAACATGAGTGAACAATCACAAGAACTGCTAATTTTCTGTCTTTTTGTGTTTTTTTTGGGTCCCACAACAATCAAAGGACAATCCAAGCCTCAAACTAAATGTATTCCTTATCAGATCTAATCCAGCAGATGTTTTGGCTCTGGTTAGATCTTGTTTGATATGGCAGCAGAGGCATGAGATGCAGTGTTGAACTTTGCATAATTTTATACACCAGGGAAGAAATGTAGAAAGTTCTACCTTCAAGGGCCCCACTCCTTGTTCCACAAGGGGAAGACATACAACTACAAAAGCTGCACTCTTTTCAAGTCAACATCATACATGTCAGCATACTGTGCCTCACATCCTCCCAGCATGAGTAGGGATCCTTGACTTGGTACATGAACCCACATACTCAGCTTAACAGGCACAAGCACCATCCACAGGGATATTGAGCCAGCCCTATTTCAACTCTTTCTCAAAGTTTTGGAGATTGTATTGAAATTGCATGATATTAAATTTCAGCAGAAGAGACAGAGCCACGATTGAAAATGCTCATTCTCGTCTTGATATTTTCAGTTAGGAGAAAGGAAGAGAAAGAAGCTTTTCACCTTATAAAATGGTTGGACAAAACCTAATAATTTAAAATTATCACCCTCCCATGCATTAATTCTCAACTAATGCACAGTTGGTTACTGAAGAAGTAAATCTGTTCAGTAACAGCCTTAGTACAGGAATCATTACACCAGTATAGAGAATTGGTAGCCATTTTTCAGTTCCATTACTTCCCTGACATCTGAGTACAGTTAACAGAAACTGTGTTTCAAGTACCCATATAGAATGTTGGCACTGGTCCCGAAACATAGTAGTGCTTCTCCATGCCCTGAAACACTTGTACTGCACAAAACTACTGCAGCTCTGCTCCCTAGCCACTCAGCTCTGTAATTAGTAGTATTGCTCTAAGCCAGGATGCAAAACTGTTGCCACTGTGCTCTGTGCCTGCTCAGCTCTATAATGAACCATTCTACTGCATGCTCACTTGGATTTATAATCAACAACCCCCGAAACTGGTTGCCTTACATTAAAAAACAAACAAAATGCAGCACATAGAAAAAGTGAACAGTAAAACCAGAACAGATGTACAGAACCACAGGGATGGAGCCCTCATTAAGACATTGCCACACAAAGAACCACAACTACAGTGTCCTCATTAGGACACTTTTATTCATATAGACACATAGTTCCAGTATATGGAGGATCTATTTTTGGACAAATTGAAAGAAAATATTTAATTTTTTAATTTATAAACATGAAATATAAAGAATAAAGGTACCCGGGTGTGTGAAGGCACTCAGTCTGCAGCCTTGAACCTCACATACAGGAGCATGTGTTAATTCTCAATAAACCCATGTGCTGTTGTGAGTTATTCCTTATTTAACTAACTGATTAGCATTATGGTGTGTGTGCCTCTTTCTTTAACCTTGAAATTAATGCTCAAGGCACATAGAGCTATGGCAAGAAAGAAACATGGGGCAGGAAAATCTAGAACCCTGCCCAATCCTGAAAATTTTAAATCTGTGGCGACAACTACTGTATGTTTGATACAGGTTACTTTTACCTCAGGGCATGGGTTTATTGAGAATTAATGCACTTCCCAGGTGTCTGAAAGCACTCAACCAGCAGCCTTGAACCTCACAAAACAACCACAGCATTATTAATTCTCAAGAAACCCATGCACTGTCATTGGTTGTTCCATATTTAACTAATTAGCATTACAATGTGTGTGCCTCTTTCTTTAACTTATTCTTGGAGGTCAACAAAGTAAGCTGTATCAAATATAGTTGTTTCACAGATGTCAAATGTGTCAGGTTTGGGCAGGGTTCTAGATTTTCTTGCACCATGTTTCTTTTTGCCATAGCTCTATACGCTTTGTGCATTTTTCTAAAATAGTCTTGTATTTACATGTCCATGCCTTATTTGTTTTCTCTAAACAGTCTGACAAGCAGGATCTAATGGTAATAAAGGAACAATAATCAGAACACAAAATCCAGTGCACACTTCAAGCAACATACAGTATACCTGGAAAACATCTTTTACTCAATTTATATGTGAAGCTCAATCAAAGTACAACATGGACAACAATCCACAGTTCAATTACAGTACCAAAACAAACAATACATTTTTCAGATTGTATTTACTCACTTCCCACCAACTAATATGGAAGGATGGTGAAGAGCTGATGACCCATCTGTTTGGTTTTGAGTTAAAGATTTTTTGAAGCATACATTGCTTTCTGTGTGTGCTGATTGTGTGTTCTGATGAACATGCTTGTTTTGCCTCCGTTTATATCCACCTTGTTGTGTGAAGGCTCAGGTGCCCTATTTTCATTGGGTCCAGAATTTTTTGACTGATTTGTGGAAGCTTGCATCAATATTACATGCATGTATTGGATGCATCTGTGTCAGAACATGTGGTGCTTTTAGAACACCTCTTAGTAGGTCTAGCAGCATCCAAACTTCAGATACAGTTGTGCTCAGAATGGGACAGGACCATTTGAAAAATAATTCCCTGCATTATTAGTATACAGTATGTTACTGCCCTGGACTTTCAAGCAGGTAGAGGAACATGGTATTAATTTCTTATAAAGGGTACTGTGGCTGACTCAATTTTTGAAGGAAAGAAATGCCCTTTCCTGAATTTTCTTCATCCCACCCTGACACATGGGCCATCTTGATCACACTGAGATCTCTTACCAGAGAACAGCTGAGTCTATCTTACTCAAGCAATAAACTGGGGGGTGGAGTTGAGACAGGTGTAGTACCTTCTAAAAATTAATTACTACAGGGTATTTGGCTAGCAGCAGCAAAGGGACGTGAAGGGACACAAAAAACACACACACATTCCCCCATACACACACACACACACACACACAGAATACTGCCCTCTGTCCCACCCCTCCACTCACCCACCCAGGGCTTGCTCCACTTTTATAGGCTCTAGGGTGTGATTGACAGCAGATATATACTTCCTGAGCAGGCAGGAAGGGAGGGTCCACCAGAACACATAGAAATAGCTACAGGGCACAAAGGCAACTAAGCAGGTGTTTTTCTACTGAATGTAAGTAGAGAAGGGAGAAGAGAAATAGAACGAGGGAGAGAGAGAGAGAGAGAGAGAGAGATGAAAATACCCTAAAGCAGGAAGGAAACTTACAGACATGATGGGAGTTGTGCAGGTCAGCGGCCGTGGGGCGGGATTTTTCTGGGACACTTTCTGGAGGCTGCACCATTGTCCTATCTGCAGACATCTCTTTGGGCTGAGGGTAGAGGCAGGCTGAGTTGGCCTTGATTTTGGGACCTCCTCCTCCTCCTCTGCTCAGGGACCAACAAGTTCACCCCTGCTGCCTCAATGATTTGCCAAGGAAAAGGAGTGGCTGGATGATGGTGGGCTCAGGAAGGGTTAGGGTGGTGGGGAAGAGATACATCCCTCCTATGGTTCCACTCCATAACTCCTATGCTGCTCTAACAGGGTTGGGCTGTCCCAGAGAGGCACCTGCAGTGGTAACCAAGAAGGATGCAGTGTTCTTCATGGCAGAGACCCCAGGAGGGAGGCAGAGGACCCCTTTACGAGGTGGAAGCAACTACTGCTGGGGAACTTTATCATCAGGGGGCAAACTTCGGGCGAGGAGGGGATAGAGTGATGAGATCACATGCCTACCTGGCACTGTGGCTTATAGGGATGGACTGCGCATTCTAAGGATCGCTGAGGCAGCAGGACAGGAGTGTGAGCTAGATGTCATTGTCCTCCTAAGGACAATCGACCTGGCAAGTGGTGAGGCTAGGGTAGTGCAGGAGCAGTTCAGGGAGCTGGGGACTGGTCTTAGACAGGTGGCATGTTCTGTAACATTTTCAGAGGTGTTACCCATTGAGGGCAAGACAGAGAACAGTGAACTCCACACCAAGAGATTCTATGCATAGCTGAAGGACTGGTGTAGAACAGAGAGATTTGGCTTCATTGGGGACTGAGGTTCCACTTGGAGGGATGCAGGCCTGTATAGCAGTGATGGCCTGCATCTGTCCAGGTGGGAAACCAGAATTCTTAGTAAGAGATTTAATGTTTAATCAGCAAACATTTAAACTAGCTGGGGGGGGGTGGCAGAAATAATCTGGGTGAAGCAAACAGCCCCCCTACAAAAATGATACAGACAGCAGAAAGGACCCTAACTTTGAGAAATCGCTAAAGATAAGTAAAACCAAAAACAGGTAAAAATGCAGAGAAAAGGCAGTATGGGAGTAAGGACAATAGGGGTATGGAAGAAATACACTGGGATAGGATGGGAATTATTAGGAGAGGAGGCAGTAAAAATTGGGAGGCCATGTGCACAAATGCCAGCAGTCTGGGAAACAAAATCCCAGACCTAGTGGCCCTGATGGCTGAGGCAGACCTGGACATTGTCACTATTACCAAGTCATGGTTCATGGGGAACCATGACTTGGGTATGACAATACCAGGTTACACTCTATTCAAGAGGGACAGGGCGGGTAAAAAGGGAGGAGTGGCTATCTATGTCAGGGAGGGAATTAAGACAACTGAGGTACAGGGAATGCAGATGAGAGGTGGAGGTACTGTGGATCACCCTGGAGATGCGAAATGGCACTGACATTCACATTGGTGTGATCTGCAGACCTCCCTCACAAGGAGAAGAGGTGAGCAAGGTACTTCTAGATGTGATCCGCAAAATGACAGCTAAAGGGAGGTGCAGCTGCTAGAGACTTCAATCTGTTGGATGTGGATTGGAGCAACCAGGCTGCAGCCTCTGCCAGGAACAGAAACATCCTGGAAGTCCTGCAGGGCGTGCCTAGAAAGCTAGTGACAGACACTCCGATCACAGTACAGTGTGGTTCAATAATGAGAACAGCAGAAGAGACAAACCACATGAAAGCAGGGGTCCTGGATTTCAGGCAGGCCGATTTTGCAAAGATGGGGAATGTCTTAGGAAATCACTGTCAGGAAGGAGAAAAGAGGGGGGTGGAGGAACAATGGGAGGACCTTAGAGGAGCCATAGCAGACACAACAAGCCATTGCATTAGGCAAGTAAGCAAAACAAAGAACAGAAAAAAAAACACAAGCTTCTCAAAAGAAGTGGCCAAGCAGATAAAAGCAAAAAGGATGGCATTCAGGAGATACAAGGAAACACAGAGGAAGAAGACAGGGAAGTGTATCTGGAAAAGCAGAGGGAGGCAGGGAAAGCAGTCAGGAGCACATAGGCGCAAACAGAAGAAAAAATAGCCCTGGCAATAACCAAAGGTGGCAAGAACTTTTTCAGGTACGTTAATGAAAGAAAAAAGACTAAAGGTGGGATTGCGAAACTCAATAGGGAAGGAAGGAACTGTGGAGAGGGGGACTGAGAAAAAGCAGAAATCCTGAACAAGTATTTTTGTTCAGTATTTATAGAATAATGGGTAGGGAAGAGATCAGATTTGATGGGAGCACCATTTGGAGGGATGGGGACACCATTCCATTTAAGTAGGAGTGAGTCTTAAAAACACTCAATCATCTGAGATGGACAAGGCAATGGGGCTGGACGAGTTACATCCCAGGTATTAAGAGAACTCAGAGAGGTGCTGGCAGCACCACTGATAGCTATTCAACAGTTCACTGGAAACAGATGTGGTATCAAAGGACTGGAGGAGGGAGAACGTAGTCCCTCTCCACAAAAATTGGAGCAGGGAGGAGGCTGGCAACTACAGGCCAGTCATCCTGACCTTGGTGGCGGGGAAATTAATGGAATCGCTACTAAAAGAAAGGTTTGAGATATATCTTGAATCCAACAGGGCACAGGATCCAAGGCAGCATGGATTCACAGCGAGAATATCTTGTCAAACAAATCTGATAGATTTATTTGACTGGGTGACTAGGAAGGTTGATTAGGGAAGGGCAGTGGTTGTGGTCTAACTGGATTTCAGCAAGGCCTTTAACACCATTCCACATAGAGGCTAGTAAACAATCTGGGCAGCCTAGACGTGGGTCCAGGGTGGCAAACTGGGTCAAAATTGGCTGACCAATAGGACACAAAGGGTGGTGGTGAGTGACATTCAATCTCAAGAGAAGGGTGACCTTTGAGGTTCCACAGGAACAGTGCTTGATCAGTCCTTTTGAATGTCTTCATAAATGACACTGAAAAGGGTCTGGAAGGAAGGTGTGTCTCTTGCAGATGACACGAAGATCTGCAACAGAGCTGACACTTCAAGAAGGTAGAAAAAGAGAAGGGTCCTAAGCAAGCTTGAGGAGTTGTCAAGGGTGTGGAAGCTAAGATTCAATGCAAAGTGCATCATCAAGCACTTTGGGCACAGAAATAGTGAGGGAGGAGTACATGATTGGGGGTACTGATGGCCACCAAACAGGAAAGGACCTGAGAGTAATCATATCTGATGATCTAAAGGTTACCAGACAATGTGAGATGGCTGTGATGAGAACAAGTGAAATTCTGGAATGCATAGGAGGAGTATCTCCAGCAGAAGGAAGGAGGTGGTCATGCCACTGTATAGAACAGTGGTGCAAGCGTCATCTACTGTGAGAGTAGTGTATCCAGTTCTGGAGGCTGCATCTCTGGAAGGACATAGACAGAGTAGAAGCAGTTCAGAGAAGGGCAACAAAAATGGTGCAAGGGCTACACCAAAAGTCATATGAGGGAGACTGGAGGATCTCAATATGTATTCCCTGGAGGAGAGGAGAGGAGAGGAGAGAGAGAGGAGAGGAGAGGAGAGGAGGAAGAGGATATGATAGGGGCTTTCAAATACCTCAAGGATGTAAATAAAATGCAAGAGGGTAGCATCTTTCAAAGAAATAGATGTTAAAGAATAACTGGCCTTGATATGAAAATAGAGGGGAGTAGAATTAGCGGTAATCTGAGAAATTATTTTTTCATGGAAAGGGTAGTAGATCCATGGAACAGCCTCCTGGCAGAGCTTTTAGGGGCAAAACTGTAGGGGATTTCAAAAATGCATGGGACAGACATAAAGGAACTCTAGTAATAGGAAAGAGAGTGTAAGACACAGATCATTTACAGTAGGATCTAGTGTATATGAAACAGGTAGGAAAAACGGGCAGACTAGGTGGGCCAAATGGTCCTTATCTGCTGTTAAATTCTATGTTTCTACTCTGTAGTCTACTGACATGTTGTCAATAAATGATGGGACGCTCATTACCTCCCTTTATGGGAGTCAATCATGTCACCTCTGTGCTGTATCCAGCCCCCGCCCCCCGATTATTTTATGGCTATGTTAGTACTTGTGCTCACTGGTATAGTCCCTTTAAATGAAACATATAATTAGGAAGGCAGACCTAGAAAAGAGTCACATGCATCATTAACAAGAAATAAGAGATAAAAGGAATATAGTGGAACAATATCGGTGAAATATGCAAATATGATTAAGCAATATGACATGACAGCGTGTGCATTGCTCTGATATAACAATTGGTGTGTTCTGAGGGGTATGGTATCACTGCGTGACTTCTACCACACAAAAAGTGTTGTTACACCACATCAGTGCACAGTTTGGAGTGACTTCTTGTAATTAAACATGGGATCACATTGTAACACTCAAAGTTTTTTGGTTAAAATAGTTTTTTATAGTCATTTTTCAACACAGAGAAAAGATCTCCTCATTCTATCAGTGGAGTTCATCCAGAAAGTTTAGTATGGATTCTATGGAACACAGTAATTCAGTATCCTGCTCAATTCCACTGCAAAATTTTTCAACCTTCCCCATACTCACAAGCACATAACAGAAAGCCTCATTGTCTGGTAGGCCTCAAATTCCCCACCCACACTCTCCAAAGAAGACACACACACAAACAGATCTTGGAAGAAATGTCCACGGCCATGTATTTATTTTCATACATTGAATATTAATATTTGACTTTACTAAATTCTTTATTTACTTAACTCTTTATTCAGTTCTCTTCAATATTAATATTCCTATAATCCTTGAGCAGTGTGCACTTCCGGGAGGAATCCCCATACCTCCAGCCCTCACACCACCCATCTGCGTGGGAACCTCCTATGGTGTGTGCCGGGGTATCACCTGTGGTTGCAGGATACTGATAGGGCCAAGGTCGTGGCAGCCACTGACCTTGCAGTATGCATTGCTGAGGTTGGACTGAGACCCCTCTTGCATGTCCAGGTCTCTTGGTTCCCCATCCTCATGCCTACCAAGGGTATCGAGACCTTCAGGAGAACTGGTCTCATCCCCTTGTTTTCCACTACCTCCCTCATGCGCTTCTCCCGAGCTGCCAGCTGGCTGCGACTGTTTGCATTAAGTTCATTTTACTTTCTTATTACCCCAGTCCACTGATGCATGCAGTACTAGCACTGTATATCATGGCTAAGTTGATTACCTATTTCATGGACGGCTAAGGTCCTCTATTAACCTACCCTGCATTACTTGGTAATATCACAACCTATGAAATCCTAATACCTACTACATATTGTTGTTTATTTGTATGTTTACTTTTGGTCTGTATTAAGATACTACTATTTTATTAGTCTTATTTACATTTTATTATCTGTATAATTTTTTTTACCTAGTACCTAACTCATTACTTCCTTTTTAGGGAGGTGAAAACCTAGAATACCCCAGTAGGAGAATAACTTGAAAAAGTCACTAAACAACCCCTCACTGCAGCAACCCAGAATGGGTCAAAAGGGGGGGACCTTCTTCCTTGCCTAAAATACCCCCCATAACTGGGTTGGGAGGGTGGGTGCTCTGCTGGACAGAGGAGAAAGTGAGACTGCCCAGGACTGACCAGCTAGATATCCCTCTTCTCCTCCCCACAGAACCCCCCTTTCGAGCGGGTGATACCTCACCTCAAGGTGTGTCCAGGCCTCTGTCCTCCACTGAAGTGGGTATCCTATCACTTGCTTTGTCCAGGTGAAGGGGCCCCTATACAATTGGCCGGCTGCTGCAATACTTAGGCAGCCTCATTTATTGTCCGCAGGGCCCACAAACTTCAAAGAAGACACACACAAATAGAACTTGGAAGAAATGGCGCAGTCATATATTTATTTGTACATTAAATATTAATATTTGACTACACCATTAATAAATTCTTTATTTACTTAAGTCTTTATTCAGTTCTCATCAATATTAATATTCCTATAATCCTTGAGCAGCGTGCGCTGCCGGGAGGAAGCACCATACCTCTGGTCCTAGCACCACCCATCTTCATGGGAATCTCCTATAGTGCATGCTGAGGTATCACCCATGGTTGTGGGATACTCATAAGGCCAAGGTCCTGGCGGCTGCCCCTTTCCGGTGCCACCGACCTTGCAGTGTGCACTGCTGAGGTTGGACTGAGACCCCCATGCAGGTCCAGGTCTCTTGGTTCCCCATCCTCATGCCAACCAAGGGTAATGAGGACCATCAGGAGAACTGGCCTCATCCCTTGTTTTCCCCTACCTCCCTCATGTGCTTCTCCCGGCATCACAGGCCGGATCAAGTCTGAACCCCCAAGCCACTAACTCAATACTAACCTCGAAGATATTTTTGAAATCTTCCAGTAAACCATCCAAATCCTCAACCTGCAGTTGCCCTTTGTCCCCCTCTGCCAGGCCCGGGTGGGTAAAGTAAATCATATTATACCTCAGTACTGTGCCCTCCTCAAGGACTCCATAAAAACTCTCATCTCCCTATTAATCCTCATGCAAACCTTGTTTAAAGCAATCCCTCGCCTTGCATGGGACCAACTCTTGCTCATCAAGATGTGTGACCAGATGTGAATAGTATGGGGCCACCAGGTCTTAATGGAACATAAATCGTCCTCCATTGCTACAGTAGCCAAATTCACAGTGACCCAAATCCTTGCCACCCAGTTGGATCAACAAGATGTCCGGCTTGCTCTCCTACCAGCTTCTGCTCACAACTTGGGAAACACCCCACCCCCAGTGCATCCTTGGACCCCATCCAAGTAATCTGCTTGTGTTCTGTGAAATCGACAGGTTGCTTCCCACCAACTGGCTGGCCACCCTCTTGGCCACCCACCAAATTAAGGAATGCCCACAGATCCACATGCCCTAGTGGCATCTTTGAGGCCTGTAAGAGACAAAATATGTTACTGCAAGTGAGGTCATATATAGCGCAAGAATGCCTTGACCTCCACCATCCCAGTGCCTGAATCTCCAAATCAGACAGGCCCAAACTCCTGGCATTCGCTGCTGCCCCTATCTGGAATGAATGAATACCATATTCACTGTCCTCCAGCTCTGCATTCTGGAGTGCCGTTTTTAAGATGAACCTGAATTGATATGCCATAACTGGCTTACCATCCTGATGACAGAAAAAGGCTTCACCTTGCTTCGTGCAGGATGACCTGCAGTTGCTGATCATGCACCTCACCAAGCAACCTGATCCTTCTGGCTCCCTCAGTTCATACCAGCATCAAGCCCCTCACTGCTCTGTCTTTGACTTACCCAAATGGACATAAACCCTAGGCCCAACTGAGACTACATCATGTGCTAAAGGCCCAGAACCCCCTCTCTTACCTGTTGCCTGAGTGAGTTCTGACACCCTGAATGCCCCATAGAAAGCCACCTTAAAAAGTGCCTCAAATAATCGGGCTTCGTACGAATTTCAGCAAAACATGGTCAGGGACACGCAAAGGGCAACTAGAATCACTAGGGTTATGGGCCGCCTCACATCTGGTAGGCTAGCTTCCTTCCTTCACCAGCCATCCAACAGCTTACTTACCCAAAAGGCCTTAGTTTTATCCCTGATGCCCATGGCTTTCGCCAACCATGACAGGCCTGCTAAGTGTGGCCCCATCACTCCTGGTGGACAACCGGCCTTCCTCTCTATCATGATGTATCTGCACACTTGATCTACTGGAATGGGCCAAACATCCGACCACCCTGCAGCTTCCTGTGTGGCGATATAGTGTTCAACCAGCTGACAGTAAGCCTCCCTTGTTCTGGGAGCAATGGAATTACCTATGCATCTTCAATTTTCCCGGTCACCACCTACCAGAGAAATGGGGGGAACTCGCATGAGTGCCGTCTGCTCCTGGTGACAACTCGAAGAACCTCTGCCACTGTGATGAGATAAAGCATTGGCAATCCTTTGTCAACACCTGGTACATGCACTGCCTTGAGACGTGATGTTAAACAACAAACATTTTAGCACAAGAACCAACATTAAATCACCCAATGGCCCTGTCGGTCTCAATTGCTGATTGATTGTATGCACTACTTCCATATTGTCTGACCAGAAATGCACTACTCTGTCCCTCAGTCTAGCTCCACAGATGCATAGCACTACCACTACCGGAAAGAATTCCAGCAGAGAAATCTGCTTTCCCAGTCCTGCTGCCAGCCACTGTGCTGACCACTGCCTGCACACCATTCCCCATGGAAGTAGGCTCCAAAACCCTTCCCACCTGCCATGTCTGTGTAAAGTTCCAAGGGATCCCTCCCTGGAGTCTGCCACATGGCTACCCTTTGAAATGGTCCAAGAATATGCTATAGACCTGAATATCCTCCCTGAACTGCTCCATGACTCTAATCCTGTGATGGGGTTTTGGTACCCTCGCCCCCTCTTTGCCAGCCAGGGCATAAAAGTCCTGCCGACTGGAATGACCCGGCATGCAAGCAAGGTGCCCACCAACTGTTGCAACTCACTGAGCATAATTTTCTTCCTATCTCGCATCCTATGCAGGAGTTTCCTTAACGTGGCCAACTTGTCTTGATGCACTCTGCATACCCTGGCTGTGGAGTCAATTTCAATGCCCAAGAAAGTGAGGGTTGTCCCCGGAGGCTGTGACTTCACAGCCAACAATGGCACCCCAAACTCAAAGCACATCTGTTCAAAGGCCACCAGGGTCCCCTTGCAATGCAGCAACCCCGCTGGACCAATGAACAGAAAATTGAGATAGCTCACAATGGACTGACTGTTCACCATTTGTGATGTGACCCAGTGCAGGAAGGAACTGAAATGTTCGAAGACTGTGCAGAAAACCACACAACACATAGGCATGCAATTGTCTACATAGTACTCACCCTCAAATTTCATTCTCAATAGCACCCTGTCCTCCCTGTGGACTGACGGCAATTGAAAAGGTGGACTCAATGTCTGCTTTTGCCATGGGCGCCCCGGGTCCTGCTGATTGGACCACCTCCAAGGCTAGATCAAGGACTGGTAATGTACTGATGTGTGCAGGGGAATCGATATGGGCATTCTCTGAATGCCATCAGGATATGACAGATGATTGATCATCCGGAACTCTCCTTGCATCTTTTTGGAACCAGGCCAATAGGCGATACAGAAATTATCCCAAAGCGGGGATAGTAAATGGTCCACTCACCTGCCCCAGCTGCCATTCTTTAACCAGTTTGTACTGGACCAGTTGTGGATGGTCCCTGGCTGACTTCAGGCTATCTGCTTCATATGTTCTGTGCAGGCCCGAATATGGTATCCTGAAGCCTTCCGTGAATTGTTTCTCCAACAAATCAGCAGCTGCTGTCTGGGTACTGGTCCAACCATGGCTTAATCCTTCTTATCAGGACCAGGTAGGGGAGTCTTCCCACCATGGGGCTTGTTAAACTTACCCCACCTACCTCGCCTTGACCCTCTCCCTCTCCCTCTTCAGGCTGAGGAGCACTGCAGAAAGGGATGCAGTTTTCCACAAGCCATGCACGCGTGCTTCTACCTGCAAATGCTGCACGTGCACATGCTCTGGTTGTAAGCGTAGCACAACTGCTGCACCACACCCTCCGATTTATGCTGTAAAGGCCCTTTTATGGGGCGACTGCTATCCATGTGCTGCACTCCCCCTCCCGGCATGACATCTAAAATCAAGGACATGTTGAGCTTTCCCCCAGCCCAATGCACTGTTCACCCAATGCCTGCGACAAAACTCCTCATCATAGTCAAGCCAGGCCATCCCTCCCTCCCTCCTACCAGGGTGATATGATGCAAATAGTTAAGTAGTTCCACCCCCTGCTTCTCATCATTTTGTAGTATGACAGTGGTATAAATGAAGAATGCCAGTACCCAATTGTCTTGCATCCTGAGCACCTTAATTTTCTTGCACTCCTGATCGTCCCCCTTTTCTTTCTTTCCCTCACTAGGCTCCATAGGCCAGTTAAGGAGGGAGACTGTATCTGCATACTCCCAATTCCTAATCTGCTGCCTAACCTTATCAGTGAAATGGGTGCCTACCAGCGTGTCTAGCCCTGCATATGGGTTATCTGGCAGACGGGGTGTCGGGTTATCCGGTGATGGCCCATTCTTCCCTGCACCATCTCCACTTGTGGGCGCTGGTGTTGATTTATTCTTAATTTCCTCTACTAAGTCCGCTACCATGCCTACTAGCCACTCGTCTGCCATGGACCACAAGTTGGCTGCCACTCTTGGCTGCTAGTCGACTGCCCCATCATCATCCTAGAAGTCCAGAGGCTGCAGTGAATCACCACGGACCATCTCCAGCACTCCTCCTCCTTCCCCCAGGTCATCCACATCTTCATCAGACTCAGTGCCTCGGACAGCCCCCAGAACCTGTTTCACCTGACTGGCCCCCGGTTGAGACCCCTCAGGTTGATTCTTACCTTCAGCACAAGGCACCTCTGCCGGTGGCACTGGTTTGTCTGCTCCTACCCTCTTCTTCTCGGTTGAGGTCAATGGCTCTTCCAGACCCTCCAGGCAAGCCTCAGCCATGCCGCTCCTTTTTTCTTATATAGCACTCTCAGCTTCTCCTCAGCAGCTGCCAATGCCCTAAGGGAAGGGTTCCTCTTCCTGCTGGACATGATCCTATGAGACAACTAGATTCCCCCCCAACAGATTAGTAAGGCAACAGGCAACTCAGCATTATCATTGTCTGGGTTACTCAGGTGAAAAATTCTGGCCACCAGCACCTCAGCATACACAAAGAAACAAAAAATTGGGGGGTGCCCCTTATGTCGCCACTACCGCCCCTCAATCTACAGAAATTAAAGGGAGATTGTTGAACCAGGCAAGGCACCAGACACCAAAGCTAGTTTCCAGGTGCAACCTGGGTGCACATGACAGATAAGTGACTTGCTTTGGGTCACACAGTATTCAGGTGGAGGGTGAGTGGAAGCAAACCCGGTCTCTAAGTTTCAGCTCAATGTCTTTGACCCCTGACCTAATTCCTTCAAGTTATCTGCTAGAAAGAAAAGGGGGTGGGGGTGGGCGGCCTCATAATACTTGTGTTTTTGTTTTTCTTTTATAAATTTTTGTTATTCATTTTTTTTTAATTAGTAGCTTGCCCATGGCTAGGATGCCAGAGGAGCTGCCTGACACCCTAGCCTATTAACCTCACTCCCCTTGGACCTCGGGCCACAGCTCATGCCAGAGGCAGTAAAAAGGGAGATGATAAGAAAGTTGCCAAGTCCACACTGCCTAACATATTGTCACTGAGGCATCCTGTGCAAACAACATAGCCACCCCACTCAACGCTGCCATCTTAGGTGGCCTGCCGAGCTGAATGAGACGTATGTAAACATCTCCCCCTTTGAGCAGTGGAAGCAGCTCAGCTGAGGATGAGGAATCCAGAATAAACCCTTGATGTGGTCAGCATGAATGCTGGGGGGGTATAAGCCAATCCCCCCAGACTATGTGCGCCCAAGACAACCCTCACAGAGGTGAACAGCCCCTCATAAACATGGCTGCCACTTCTGCATAGCGCATGAGATTTGGAGTGCACAGCCCCAAAAGCAGAGTCCTAGCTGGCAATGATACATGAGTGAGGGTGGGTAACGCCTTCGGCCTGAACCACTAATGCAGCATCCCTCTCGAGAGGAGAATCCCTCCCTTAGGCCCCTTCTGCGTGGATCCATTCAACCGTGCACGCAAACCTGGAATGGGTGGGTCTTGGAAATGGGCAGCCGTTGTCAGGCTAGAGGCGATTGGTGCCACGGAAGCCCTCCCACCACCAAACCTGCCCATCAGGACTCCTAAGGACTCAAATATGATGAGAACCAGCTGGCCTGAGGTAAGCCTCTGCAAAGTACCCTGCTGTGTTATTTTTAATTTATATATTTTGCAATGCCCACTCTCCTGCATGCCTCACCCTGCTGGCTTTCTGGCAGGACTCTGGCTCCTCAAGGCCAGGAAAGGCACCCTATGTCTAACAGGAGGCCCAGTAGGAATTGGAGAAAATGCCAGATCCCGGGGGCACCCTCCGCTGGCCCTCCCTAAGCAGACTTCCCAGCCTGAAGAAGGGGGGAGCACCTTTGGACGAAAGAGCTCACAGTTCCTGCTTGGAAATGGTGGGGGGGACAACACAGACAGGAGGCTGGGAGCAGCACCTTGTATTGCAGGATGAACCGTTATGCACAGTGCTCAAACAGGGGACCAAGAGCCACAAAGGTCCTTCTACACAACCCTTAGTCCCCAGCCCAACCTACCGTGCCAGGAAGCTGAGGACTCCGGTGTGTGTTCCGCTGGATGGAGGAGAAAAAGGGACTGCCTAGGACTGACCAGCTAGATATCCCTCCTCCTCCTCCTCCCACAGACCCCCCCCATTTGAGCATGGTGATACCTCACCATCTGGGTGTCCAGAGCCTCCTGTCCACTCCTGAAGGCAGGTATCCTATACTTGCTTTGTCCGGGGGGGGGAGGGGCCCACCAGATGATTGACTGGTTTCTGAAATGCTTGGGCAGCCTTGTTTATTTGGATCCAGGACCTCAGTTTTATCTGTAGCAGGGCAAGCTGAAGGGATTTCCCAAGCAAACTGCTAAGTCTCTGAGGAAGTGCCTGGTTGGTCCGAAAGCTTAGACACTGTTTTCTTTTTGTAAAATCTCGTTGGTCCAATAAAAGGTGTCAAACCATTTGCTTCTGGATCTGTCCAAGCAAACTGTTAAGAAAGGAAGGGAGTTATTTCATGGTTACTAAAAAGACACCAACAACTAAATCTGTGACTAGTGTTCCATCTGTTAAGTGTTATTATGTGTGTTGAAGAAGATCATGAGAAGTAACTCAATTATATATTCATTGTTAAATATAAGTGAATTTTACATTTTACATTATTGTTATGACCCACCATGTCATAATGGGAGGCTTGAAGCCCAAGGTTGATGTTGAACAACTCGTCCTCCCCATCAGGCTTAAAGGTCACACATCCTGGGCCTCGCCAGGATTCATTTTTTTCATTGTGCCAAGGTGCCTCTGCAATCCCCATTTCACCTGTATTCTCCTCTTCTGCGGTAACTTCCGGCTGCCGGCTTGCTCTCCTGCCCATGTGCTTTTCTCCCTTGTTCGTAGCAGCCCTCAGTTGCCCACTTCTCTGGGTTCACTCACTGCCACTGCTCGGCAGCTGTCTACCTCCCCCACTCTCCACTTCCCTGTATCATGCCTCTTTCCTCATGCTGTGCTCCCTGGCTTTGTTGGCTGCTGCTCTGCAGAGCGTGCCTGCATTTCTATGCCACCCTCCCTCTTTGCCTGCTCTGTGGTTTCATTCCTCACTGCATATCAACCATGCCCTTTGTTCACTGTGTTTCCTCCCAGCTTGTTTCCAGTGGAGTGCTGTACCAGCTCCGTAGCTTGCTCGCTCCTTCCTTCCAGCAGACACCTGTGCACCGCTCTAGTCTCGGTCTTCCCCACCTCGCTTGCCAGTTGCTTCTTTCAGCAGTCCTGGCTGCTCCGTTTTCTTTCATGTCCTCCAGCTGCTCATCCACTGCCTCCTCACTTGTCTGGCCAGGTGGTGATGCTGGGACTTGTTTGTCACGGTGAGTGTTACTGCTCGTCACTCATTTCTCCATGACCTAAAGGTTGCATTGTCCAGAACTGCCTGCTGCATTTTTTCCCTTGGCAGAAGGAATTAAATAATGGAAGCCTGAAATAACTCTACAGTGACTAGCACCTCTATACCGTGATACATTACTCACTGTACTTCTCAAATACAGCTGCCAACAACTAGAGGTTTGGTTTTCAAGCCCCTGTATGGATGATGGAATTGTTCCTCTTCATAAGAACCCCCATGATTCCTTTGTCCTTTATTTTAGATTCTCTGATATGGTGCAAAAAAAGTTGTATTTCCTTTACATTTCTAACATAGCCTTTCTGATCTTTATGACACCCAAATCTCTGATATGTCTGATCAGCATCTGTGTTGTTCCTATATTCCTCAGTTCTGAGCTTCTATAAAATGACTGTGTTTGCTTTCTACAGTATTATCCCTCAGTTCTGAGCTTCTATAAAATGACTGTGTGTGCTTTCTACAGTATTATTAATTTATTCCAGTCTACATCCTGTACCAGTTTCATTCATGCTGTTTATGCACTGGGTGCTTAGTTATTACTGCATACCACATCACAGAGCCAGGAAACACCCCCACTAATTCTCTTTCCTCCCTTGCTGGCTTACGCATCCTTCACTCAAATCAAAATATTCTGCAGAGTAACATGGGTGGCCAGCTAAGGAAATGCTGGGGATATTTTAGGGTTTTAGCAAACCATGTAATCTACTTAGCACTTCCCAAACTGATGTCTGTGAGCTGTAAGCTTTCATTCTCTATTTCCTACTAGCTCTGTTTCTATTGTTTCATATGGCTTGGGTCTAGATTATGGGACTGGCACCCAGGGCAGGTCTGCTTGTCCCTCTCGACCTTCAACACTCTTTTATAGTTCCCATTTTTGGCCTTATGAGTCAGTGGTACATTCTTGCAGGCCATGCTGGAGGCCAATGGGCCAATGCAAGCTTTTATGGAACATTACAGTGTGGTCTAGTGGTTAGGGCCCAAACTATTCTGCAGAGTTGCATGGGTGGCCAGCTACAGACCTGATGGGGATATTTTAGGGTTTCTGCTGTAACATAAGGTATTCCCAATGCTCCCTATTCACTGCATTTGGAAACCATGAGGGTGCAACCCTTCTGTCAAGGGGACTCTAACATGATGGTCTACGGCTGTCCTTCGTTTCTCCACTTCACCCTCTGATTATCTCACCATGCCTGCCTATTGCCAACTTGTCAGGGTTGAGACTCTTAACTCTGGCCAGACAAGGACTGCGCCACTCCTGCGCCACACTCCCTGCACCTGCTGCCCCATGCTGACGGCCACTTGGATTCTTTCCATCATCGTTCCTCATTCATTTCCTGTCTCTGTTGCTGTGCTCTGTGCCTTCTCCTGGCAGACCACTACCTCAGCTTCTATTCCCTCACTCATCTGCCCTTAACATCCTGCTCATCTAGTTCAGCTATCACTCAAACTCTCTTTGCCTCCAATGCCCTGCTTTCTCTCATTACTTTGCTACATCGCCATATCGCTCAATCTGTCTCTGGCTGACTCATTCCAGTTCATTTAGCCCTGCAAGCTCCTCAATGACTCACACTGACCTACTCATCTGTTTCTATCGCTCAATCTGTCTTCCTTGGCTGACCAATCAGTATACCTCGGCTGGCTCTGTCTGGCCTGCAATCGAGGTGCCTACTTCCACACACTGCTCTATTAAGCGTACTGCCTTCATACATGTTCATTTCAAGTTCATTCCTGTTTCTTCTTCTTCACATTCCGTATTGGCCATCAAGGATTTACTCCAGTCGAAGCCTGTAATTGAGATTTCTTTTGGGCATCCCTATCATGACTCCTATGCCCCCTCATTGACCTGCGGCCATCGTGCTACATGTATCAGGTTCATAACTCTGGTTATCATTCACTCCTCCTTATCTCAAGGTTTGTCTATTTACATTGCATACTCAAGCATTCCCATCACTGAATCCTATGCTACCTCATCGACTCTGACCTCAGGGTCTAATCGTTAGCAGCGCATTATCAAGCATGCCCTATCAGCCTCAGCGTCTACTTACTTGCATAGCTAAATCAAGCATTCCTCTTATTGGGTCTTATGCTATCTCATCAACCTGCCGCCCTCCTGCGGCGATCTTTATCATCAGTCTTCATCGCTGCCTCATGTTCCTTCTTCGATCTGTGCCTTCTTTTGGGGATTTCCCCTATCTTATCATCATCTTCCCTGCTCATATCTTCTCTTTAATGAATTCTTCTCTTTACCGACATACATCCTCTGATCAAACGTCATCCTCAAATCAAACATCGTCAGCCTGGAGGAAGGCAATCTAGGCCTTGGATCCCCAGAGGTTTCCTCCTTAAGGGGTTTTCCTCTCCTCCATGCCAATGTCATAATATTAGCTAGTTACTGCTTTCTTAGGTTACTTAGTTAGGTTCTGCTGTTGGATGGAGGCAGATGGTGGCCTCAGTTCCCCGTCTCATTAGGAAGTCCTCCCTTATCATCTTCTCAGAATTCATTCATTCATCATCCTCACCTCTTCAATGCTTGACACCTTTGGGTATTCTTTTTGGGCTTCTTCTTAACCTACCTTTAGCCGATGCACTCATTCCCGCAGCACCTGTGGGGGGAGCCCTCCTCTAGGGTTCCTTGAATCATACCCCTACAGGGTGTTATATCCCATGGATAGAGGCGAAAGCCAAAAAGCAAATCAAGTTACACAAGCATCATCTCATCTCATCTAGTTGTGATAAGCACATTGAATGGGAGGCTTTAAGCCCGAGGTTCAATGGGTGGAGCAACTATGTCACTCCCATTGGGCTTAAAGGTCACACATCCTGGGCCTCACCAGGTTTCATTTTGTCGCCCACCATCCACCCCTCCTCCTCCAGTGGCTCATCTCTCTTATCGGTGGGCTTCTTCCTAACCTACCTTTAGCCGATGCAATCATTCCCATGGCACCTATAGAGGGGGAACCCTCCTCTACGGTTCCTTGCATTGTACCCCTACAGGGTGGAATATCCCATGGATAGAGAGGCAGAAAGCCACAAAGCAAATCAAGTTACACAAGCATCATTTCATCTCATCTAGTTGCATAAACACTTTGAATAATTTGTTGTTGGTATGTAAAGGAGCTAGGCCAAATCACAGTGACTTTATGTAGACTGTTGGATGCATGGGCTATAAAAATAAAAACAGGAATTAAACAGGAAAACAGAGCACTAGTTGCTAGAAATACCTTATGAATTTTAAGGAATGGTAGTTTTAAATAAATGGCAAAGTCAGGAACACAGACTCAAGCTTGCAACAATGGCACAGTACAAATTGGGTTTCCACCACTTGAAAATTGTGGGCTTTTTAAAACATGAGAATAACAGCCATTGAACTACACTGTATTTGGCACAGGGGTGCCGACATTTAGATTCTTTGATAAAAAGTGTCAAAGATGTATTATCAATATTAAAAAAGTGTAGTTTTTTTTTCTATTCTTCCAGTTTTCTTCATGAGTGTACTGTTGTCACACGATCTCATCACCATAGATATTCTAGTTTTGTATATGAATAGTAGAGAGGGAGCAGAGGAAAAAATAGTGCAGAGATCGGGGCACTAAATAATGTATTTTAAAGATGGTAAATATGCTTTAAAAATCTTGTATTAAGGAGGGGCAGTTGCTGCGTGGCTGTTAAAAGAGGGCTTGCACTCACACTTTTAGATTCAGCCTGTATTCGCATAATAGCCAGCGGGTTATTACATCAAATAATGACTGGCTGAGCCAATTGAAAAAATTGCTCACCAGTAATTATTATTATATACAGATATAGATATAAATATACATATACATATGGATATACTTAGAGGCTATACAATGGCCTGTGTTCAAATATGCCATTTATTTCCATGAGTGAGGGGTGGAACCATAACTTACGAGTGGCAAAGCCACGAGTGAGTTATGAAAGTCCTCTCACCTCATGAATGAAAATTAATGGCATTTTTGAACATAGTTCATTGTATGTTCTGTGTATACAATGTCTGCTCTGTGTGACAATTAAGGGCAGAATCACTGTGGGGTTTGCAGAATAGACTGTCGATCAGTTTGATTGTGATGTAGGCAAGTGAAAAACAAACTGTGTTATTTACCCATTGGGTGAATAACCTGGTTTATCTTTCACTTGGGTCAGAGTCTTGGGGAAAAATAATGCATTTATTTAAGTAGTGGAATCTCTACATACATTGTATACACATCTATAATTAGTGTGGTATACAAGGATCTATAATCATCCAGAGGCTAATGACACTATAAAGAATACCTATGCATTCATCAATAATAAGTGTGGTATACTAGGATCCATAATCATCGAGGAGGCTAAGAGACTGGGTCAGGCACCCAAAGACTGCATCACATATAAAAGAAATCACTGCTCATGGCATATACAAGTTGCCCATACTGACATATCTGGTCTGTAGTTTGCCAGCACTTCATTATTTTATTTGAAACATAAACACCTCCCTCTCAGTCTCACAAATCAGTCCTAACATTATCCAGAAGAAACACAACATATCCAACTTAACACAAAATCCAATCAGTATGATACATTTCAAGTTTTTCATCAATTAAATCAAAATGTAAAAATAAATCATGATTGGCTTCAAAAGTACAGCATCTCCCGCTCCCGGCTGAGTACAGTGAGAACCTTTGCTTTTACCATGTCAGACACTGGCACCCAAAGACATAAACCTGCTTTTTTTCACATCTTTCTTTTTTTTTTGTTTGTTTTACTAGCTCCCAAAGCTGGCCAAGCAGTCAGTTGCCAATAGCGGTCATTCACTGTACAACAGTTCTCTGTGCAATTGATCTATGCACATGCACGGCTGCCCACTTCACAGAAAAGTAACACACTGTGGAAGTTTCCAAAAACGTATTTTGCCAACAAACCCACCTTTGTACTTTCTCCTGTTCCCAATGTGTACCTGACTTTCACTGCCAGCTGAAAACAAAACACCAACTGCTATAGCCATTCTCTTAATGAAATATATGCTTCAGCTGATGTCCGATCACTCCTTCCTTCGCAGTTCAACATGCAGTTTCAGTGACTGCTGTTACTGAAATGGAAAATTGTTTTCAGGGGCAGGAGGGGAGGATGAAAAGCCAGTCTGAACAAGGCTTTCCAAAAATTGGTTGGGAGGACAAATTAAGAAGACACAGTAAGAGCTAGGCAGAGAGAGTGAGAGTAAGGAATTCATTTTGGAACAGCAGCCCCACCTACAGGGCAAAACTCTAAATCTGCACTTTTTTTCTATGTATACCTACCAATCCATAAAAAAAACTACTAAAAATCTATTTTTAAATGTCTTTTTTTAATCTTTTTTCTGCTTTTCATGTAAATGAGCCATTGTATAATGAGAATAATGCACTCCAAGGTGTGTGTGTCGTGCTGGGATAATATCACTTCTTGGGTGTTGGATGCACGAGGCAGCACTTGCTCAACCACCCAAGGCTTGACATTATTCCATCATGACACACACCCTGGAGTGCATTATTCCTTAATTATCCCATAGGGTTTAATGTATTGTAAGTTTATATCATTTATTAATGTAGGCACCTATTGTACTTTTAATAGTTTGATTAGTGCAGGTATATACTTTTGATTAGTGTAGGTACAGTATATATTGTTCTTTTTATTGACTTTTACTGCAGGTAAACAGGAAATAACTGATGGAGTTCTCTAAGAATACAGCCATGTAGTAATATGCTGCTAATTTATAAAATAGGGTCAGGTAATTTCTGGCTCCTAATTGGGCAGGACCCCATCACATGATATCTCGTTAACCTAGCATATACCCTCTTTTTTATCATTTAATTTTTATTTCACAGGCCGAAGCATGACACAATTTCTACATGGTACAAGGAGTTCAACAAATATCAACACTGGAATTTAAACATCAGTCCGACAATAGAAATAACATGGTTATAAAATGCCTGGTCACAGTTACAGTGCATTCCAGATAAGCATTAGTTTTTTTCCATTTTTCACATTATATCTTTTTATTATTTGTACCTCATTGACCTCTTCTGAACAGGTTAATATCTTTTTCATGACTGTTTCCTTCACTGTTAAGTCTTCTCCAATTTTCAGCCATACCTTTATTCCCTGTTAAGGCACAAATAGTGGACATTTGTCCATGACGTATATTGACCAACCTGATATAGAAACATACAGTTCTGCATCAGATAAGGACCGCTTGGCAGATCTATTCTGCCCATTTTTCCCCTACCTACTGTATAAACACAGACACTACTGGATCTCCAGTGCATCTCACCTTGTCTTACCACTAAGGCTCCCTCATACCTATCCCATGCTTTCTTGAAACCTGTTACAGTTTTTGAACACACAACCTCCACAGAGAATTGTGCCAGGTATCCACCACACTCTCCGTGAAGAAATACTTCCTTACATATCCCTGAGTCAATTCCTTCCAACTTCATACCATGACCATTTGTCCTTGAGCATCTTTTTTCTGATAAATGATTCCCTCTTGAACCTTTATTATACCCATGAGGTATTTGAAAGTGTCTATCATATTCCCCTCTCCTCCATTCCTCCAGTGTTTACATATTAAGATCCTTCTGTCTTTCCTCATAGGGCTTTTGATGCAGACCCAGTGCCATCTTGGATGCTCTTCTCTGGACCACTTCCACTTTGTCTATGTCTTCCGGAGATGAGGTCTCAGAACTGGACACTGTACTCAGAGAGGTCTCACCAGTGATCCCACTCCTATGCCCCAGTATCCTGCTAGCTCTCCATACTGCCTTGTCACACTGTGTAGCTGCCTTTAGGTCATCAGATATGTTAACTCCCAGGTTTCTTTCCTGTTTATCAGTCATCAATATCTTTCTTCCCATTTTGCACTGCTCCTCTGGGTTTCCATGCCCCAAGGGCATGATTTTGTATTGTACCTTTTTGCTCTGATGCCCTGTTGCCATATGCTTGACCACACCTCTAACATTTTCAAATCTACTTTCATTTTTTCCACCCCCCGGAGTGTCTACCCTGTTGCAGATTTTAGTATTATCAGTGAACAGGCAGACCTTTCCCTCCTGCCCCTCTACAATGTCACTAATAAAGACATTAAAGAGGACTGGTCCCAGTACAGATCCCTGAGATAACCCACTGGTCACCGTCCTTTTCTTGGAGTGAACTCCGTTAATCATCGCTGTCTGTCTCCTATCCCTTAGCCAATTTCTTATCCAGTTTACCACCATTGGTCCCACTCCTAGGCTACCCAGCTTGCTTACTAATCTCCTATGTGGAATGATGTCGAAGGCCTTGCTGAAATCCAGGCAGGCCACATCCCCTGCTCCTACCTGATCTGATTCCCTGGTTACCCAGTCAAAGATATGTATTAGATTTCTTTGACAAGCCCACCCCCCCATGAATCCATGCTGTCTTGGGTCTTGTAAGCCATTGGATTCAAAATATTCCACTATCCTTTCCTTCAGTAACGATTCCAATAATTTCCCTACCATTGAAATCAGGCTGATTGGCCTGTAGTTGCTGGCCTCTTCCCTACCACTACTTCTGTGAAGTGGTACTACATCTGCCCTCCTCCAGTTCCCGGAACCTCTCCCATCTCCAGTGAGGCTGAACAGGACTGTTAGGTGCAGCCAGCACCTCTCTGAGTTCACTCAGTATCCTTGGATGGACTCCATCTGGCCCCATTGCCTTATTCATTTTCAGATTTCTCCTCTGTAAATGGACTAGCGTCGGCCTCCCTTCAATCCATGCTCCTGTCACTTTTCTGTGACCCCCTCTTCTGCTTCCCCTTCTTCTGTGAACACTGACAAAAGCATTTAATCATATCGGCCACTGATTTACGGTGATTAAAACAATTAAATTCCGTTTTCAAGACTTAAGATTCCGGAATTTCACCGGTGATTGTTACTCTAATTTCTGGATTTTTACCGGGATTTTGTTATCATTCTTTTAGTATGTGCATAAATAATCAGAATTAAAGAAGACTTAATATACAGAGCATTAAATAAAGCAAACTGAAAATGGTACAGGAAGGAATTAAAAGAAAAACAGACTTTTTTATAGATTTACTGATCTGATAGAAAATGCCAGATTCCATGAAATCTTCATTTTTACCGGTTTTCAGGCAGCCCTAATTCCGGAATTTTACCGGATTTTCCGGTAAAAACGGAAAAACAGTGGCCTTGATCATGATGTCTGATTTTACTTGGTCCCCCTCCATACAATCCCCCCCTTCTCTTCTTAGTCTTACAATCCTTCCCCTGGTCTTCTTCATTTCAGTACATACCTAAAAATTGTCTTGTCTCCTTTCATTACTTCCTGGGATTTTTTCTCCTCTGTTTGTGCCTTTGTCCTCCTAACTAGAGATGCAACAAATTTAAATTCCACCAGCGAAGGGCCAGCAAAGTTGGCAAATTTGCCTGGTGGAGCAATTTGCAAAATTTTGCTGCCTAAGGCTGAATTTCGCCTAGGCAAAATTTTACCTTCCAAGGGTATAATTTCACGTTATGCAGTGAAATTCCACCATTCACAAAGAAATTTTGCCTTCTTAGGGCGAAATTCCACCTCCCACAGGTAAAATTTCACCACCGAAGATGGAATTTCTCAGTGGAAGGCAGAATTTTGCCCCAGAAGGTGACATTTTGCCATTCCGCTGGTCACAATTTCGACACTCAGCCAGGGGAAATTTTGCATTTTGTTCTGTGAAATGGACGTGATTGTGTGGATTGCTCCATGGAGTGAATTTCGCTCACTTTGACCATCTGTACTCCAAACTGATTTCCCTGCTTCCTTCTGATTCTCCTGATACATCTCCATATCCTCCTCTTTCTATGTGTCCTTTTACCTCCTGAATGCTAACTTTTTTGCCCTTGCCCCAGCCACCTGCTTAGAAAACCATAGCAGTCTCTTTTTCCTTTTCCCCTTTCTTACTAGTCTGATACAGAGGTTTTCTGCCTTCTCTATGCCCCCTTTTAGTTTCACCTAAAGTTTCTTTAATCCACCCATCCTCACCCCGTCAGGACATCCCTGAGGCATTCCCCCATCTTTTTAAAATCTGCCTTCCTAGGGCCCATTGCCAGAAGGTGGTATGCTGGGTGCATGGTGATTTACACCAGACCTCATGGTGTAAATTGCACCTTATACCTTGTATACAAGTTGAGATTCTAAGAGGTGACCTGCACCATTCTATATCAGGTTGTCCAAAGAGTGGGCTACGCCACCCACTACACCCATAACCACCAGTGGCATGGTGCAAGGGTGGGTTACAGCACCAACTGTGCCCTATTCCAGAAGGGCAGCTGCCATAACCACTTACATCATTCCAGGACCCGGTATGATGCAGCGGGGTTAGACCAGCTAGTAGGAGGTCTAAGGGGCATCCATCCTGGCACAGTGATGGATGCCCTCCTGCAACACCACAGAAATCACATAGCTGTGCCCCCACTTTGTCATGTCCCAACCCCTGAACTTTAGGGACCCTCGGTTCATTTGCATCATGCCCTCCGATCGCCTGTGCCAACCCGGCCTGACCCCCACTTGTGCCCCTATGATTGCTTGCTGGTACATTTTGAGACGGGGGGCTCAGGAGGGCAGTGGGTGCAGGCGCAACTTGCAGCACCCAGGCCCATTGTGCCATTCCTGTGGTGCTAGCATACAGCTGCTGGGGAGTCCCAGGCTTATGTGCGGGACCCTGCCTGTCCTGGCATATGGTGCAGGGTCTCTGGCATAGCGCACGTAGTGCAACTTGCATCGCCCATGAGTTGCACTGTGTCTTGAGATTGGGTCCCTGATGTCCAGGACTCTTGTCTTGTGTGGTTCAGTTCTGCCCCAGTACATATATTGAACCACACTGATGATCACTGGTGCCAAGGTGGCCACCCACCATTACGTTGCCAAATTATATCTCTTAGGATAAGGTCCAGTATTGCCCTCTCATGAGTGGGCTCCATAATTATTGCCTAAGTAATGCCCCCTGGAAGATCCAGGAAGTCCCTGCTCTTAGATGCAGTTACAGCTGGGATGCTCCAATCTACATCTGGCAGATTGAAGTCTCCCACCAGCGTATCCCACCTTGTCTTACCACTAAAGGCTCCCTCATACCTATCCCATGCTTTCTTGAAACCTGTTACAGTTTTGAACACACAACCTCCACAGAGATTGTGCCAGGTATCCACCACACTCTCCATGAAGAAATGCTTCCTTACACATATCCTAAGGTCAATTCCTTCCAACTTCATACCATGACCATTTGTCCTTGAGCATATTTTTTTTGATAAATGATTCCCTCTTGAACCTTTATTTTACCCGTGAGGTATTTGAAAGTGTCTATCATATTCCCCTCTCCTCATTTCCTCCATTGTTTACATATTAAGATCCTTCTGTCTTTCCTCATAGGGCTTTTGATGCAGTCCCAGTGCCACCTTGGATGCTCTCTTCTGGACCACCTCCACTTTGTTTATGTAATTCCGGAGATGAGGTCTCTAGAACTGAACACTGTACTCCAGGAGAGGTCTCACCAGTGATCCCACTCCCTATGCACCCCAGTATCCTATTAGATCTCCAGACTGCCTTGTCACACTGTGTAGTTGCCTTTAGGTCATCAGATATGATAACTCCCAGGTCTCTTTCCTGTTTAGCAGTCGGCAGTATCTTTCCTCCTGTTTTGTACTGCTTCTCTGGGTTTCTGTGCCCCAAGGGCATGATTTTGTACCTTTTTGCACTGAAGCCCAGTTGCCATACCCTTGAGCACAACCTCTGACATTTTCAAATCTCCTTTCATTTTTTTCACATACGGAGTATCACCTGTTGCAATTTAGTGCCAACAGTAACAGGCTATGTAACGGGAGGAGGTGGGAAGCCACATTGCTGCGGTGATCGGGCTGCAGGATCGTTGGTCCCGACGGCTGCTGACTGGCAGGCGCCAGCGCAAGTCCTCAGGGATCGGCACACCACATGCTAATGGCATGCAAATGGGGCCATAATCAGATGCAAATGCCCCCGCATGCATGCATGAATTATGGCCCCATTTGCATATCACCTTTTGAATATCATGATTTTGCGATGGCGCATGGTACTTGCACCACCGCAAGTTGAATGCTCCCTCTGACAACTTCTGCAGTGGCACAAGTTCCACTGCGCCATGCACAGTGGCTGTGGCTGGGGTGATATTCAAAGGAGTTGCTCAATAGCAACTCCTTGAATATCACCCCGCCACACCCCGCAACTATTTTGCACAGCTGCGAAGGTCATGCCTCAGAATGGCGAGAAGTTTGGAATATCCAGCCCATAGGCTGTTTTACAGGCGGTACTCTCATGAAGCTGTTTTTGAAGCTAGTGCAAGGATTGATATTTTGCTGCCCTATTTTTCTTTGCTTTGGGGCATAAAAGGTTCCAGGGATGTGGGATGAAACAATGAAAACAAAGGTTGTGGGCATCAGCTTTTGCCAGTCAAGGCTTACAGGATATACACATTTAGATCCCGTAGGCCCTGTTGCAATTTTAGGACTTCCTGTCCTGCTAGTGCGACAGAAAGCAAAATAAAATTGGTTTTAGAGGTTGAATTGGTGAAGCAAGTAAAACTGTTTCAAAAATTAAGTCCATTTTCAATTTATTTTTGTTTGATTTGGAACCGGGGACTAGAACAGGGAACTGGTGAAATCTGCAATTGTCCTGGTTCTGGGAACTGCTGAAGAACCAGTAAAAATAAAAGATACATTTGGACAAAACTAAAGCCATGTTTATGCAGCCAATGCACTGCCACTTCTGCAGTGTTGTAACCTGTGTCTGACCACCGGAGTAAATTAGTTGATGTATCTACATGGCCCCTCTCAGCACCAATGCAAGCTGAGCTGGGGAGGGGCCACATGAGTCTGGGGGCAGGCTGTAACTATACTCAGAAGCTTACAGAGCAACTGGATTATGTCTATCATCTAATTAATATGAGTTGTGATTACTGGCATGATATACATATTCTAATTGCTCCATAAGCTCCTGGGTACTGAACTGTTAACAGCAGGGGAGGTCTGAGCAGAGAAAGTGTTGGAGCACAGATTACAGGCAGGAGGAGAAAAATAATTTTATACATACCTTCTCCACCCCAGAATACCGGGATAAGAGCCCAAATGTAAATCAAGCTGAACTTCTGGATTTTGGTCACTGGCATCAGTGATGGGCTGAGGAGGATTCTGGGAGTGTCCTCCTTATGAGCTGGAGTGAATGGTGCAACCTAGCCACAAGGTTGTTTAAGCGGCTCACTCCTGTCAGTGTCCCCAGGGTTTGTGCGGCTACTGGAGCGATGTACTGAGTAATACATCGCAATCTGGTAAGTGTCTTCACAGCTGCATTTGCACCAGAGCAACCCAAGCACTCATGTTACTCCAGTGACATGAGACACCTTTGATCTGCAAGCAAGCACCAGAGAGTAGGAGGCAGCATCTTCAAACATGTGGTAACATCTCTGCTGCCTCCTGAATAGACTGTTTTTTCTGCACTTAATTCCTGATTGTTGCTGGACAATTTCTTTTACCGGAGGGTAGGGGGCTCGTGGGAGCCGGCCACCAGTAGACGTATACAAGGGGCCGGGGCTTTGTTCTTTAAAAGCTTGCGCCGCCCAGTAGCACAAGCGTAGCATGAGTGCACCACTCGGGAGAAAAACAAACAAAAGGATGAGTTGTCAGGTAGAATTGTGTTTTATGCTGTTATGCAAGTTAGTTATTTATTTTTTTAATAATAGTTTGCTTTTATAACATGTAGATTGCATATGTATAGGTATAACACTATGGGACTAAAAGGTTTTCTAGTAAACAGTGTCTATTTGACCTGACGAAAACACAGCTAGAATACTTTATAGTATTTTTATTTTTAAACAAAAGTGTTTCTCTTGCCTTTATGGTGGATTAGAGAATGTTGTAGTACTCTTAGCAGTCTTTAGTCTTAATCTATACAAAGTAGCGCACAGGGAAATGGGACAATTATTGGGGGTAAGGTAACCAAGTTTGGACTATACATGTACAGCTCCTTTAGACTACAATAAAGGACCGATATCAGAAAGAGAAAAAACATGGATTTAATAGATTTGTTTTTGCTGTTAGTTGTCTGTTGCTTGGCTGGTGTTCATTTAACACAATGTGGTAAAAATAGACACACTGGAGCCCATTGGCCTACTCGGTTCCTAATAAAAAATCAGAAGAACTTGGAATCCTGTTTAAAAACTAGGAAAAATATTTTTACAAGATGTTGGAAAGATTTTTGCTTAACCAGCCAGGCAAAGGTAGTGGACTCATATGGCTTACACAAAAAACACACAGGGATCATATTTTGTATCTTATACTCCTAATACTAGTAGTAATACATTTATTGTTTGGCAATTTAGTCATTACAATAACATACAACTAGAAAATTGCAGTAGATAAATATTTCCGTGTTTGTTTAAAAAACACATAGTTACATACATAACAATATACAAATGAATACATTTCCTAGACCCTAGTCTGTAAATATTGTACAACTTCAGGGCTCCTTTGCACTAAGCTTAGTTCTTAGTTTTTATTTTCCTAATTCTATCTGTTGTTACAAAGAAATTTGCCAGAAATTTTATCATAGAGTTGTCTGCTGCCTAAAAATGAATCTCTGTTAAAACCGCTAGGTCCAAAGCCAATTGCTCTACCTGTTCCTTCTGGAATACATTTCTAAGTAGAGTATATCTGGCAGCCTTATACCAGCTGCAATGCCATAATACATGCAGGAGATCTTCTGTGCCTCCTATAGCAAAATCATATTCAATAGACTGATCTGCGAATTTCTTATATCTAGCATCAAGAACCTTACTATTGAATAATTTGAACTTATACCTCAGGAAATGAAACCTCATTTTAGGATCAGTGAGATATTCTGAATAATATTGTAACTTAAAATCATCCAGATTCTTTTTAACAAACCGGGGGAAAATCTTGATTGTTGTATGTTTTCCTTATTATGCTGTACCCAGTACTGTTTAACTTTTTTTGTAAAATATTTTCTGTATTGAAGACTTAATGTTATGTTTGACTCATTGTACTTTTTAAAAAAAGTCATTTGTAAATCTGCAATGCTTTATATATTTCCGAAAGCCATATTGATTTGTAGCAGGTCTTTTCTATCCATTTAGATTTCTCCATTAGACATAGCTTTGCAATTCTGTTGTTATTCATTCTAGTTAGTTTTAACCAGTAATAAAGCTTTTTTGTATCGATAACTGCATTTATATTTGTGAACCCTAACTCAGCCCGGAGATAGGAGTTAGGAAATGAGCCAGGTAATCCAAGTGATTTTCTTAACAATTTATGAGCCGGGATCATTAATTTTTCTCTCCAATCAGTATCTCAGATTTCAGCCCCGTAGGAGATCTGGGCTAGATACTTAGCTCGAATTGCCCCTAACAATGGTTGAATACACATTCCTCTGTAAAAGTAATTAAATTTGCCTAAGGCAGTGGCTGTCTTCATTACTGATGCTAGTACGTTTGCTATATGTTCATTCCATGTTTTGTTTACTGAATAGCACACCCCAAGTATGTGTAGGAGTTAGTTAATATTATTCTTTCCTTGTCCAGATACCATTTATCCTTTTCTACCCCTTTGCCGAATACTGTAATTTGAGTTTTGGTTATATTTACACACTGTTTTAATTCCTTGGATATAGTTTCCAAAAGGGTGATCTTTTTCAACCCAGATTTGGATAATGAGAATAATATAATATCATCAGCAAGTGCCAATACGCATAGTTTCTCCATAATTCTTGGGAGTCAGATACATACACCTTACTACTCGTTTCATACTACTAAGGCGTTAGATGTACAGAAGGCTTTTAAACCCATGTAAGTACATCTCCAGTACCTGGATATCCTTATACCTTGTTTAATAAAAATTTGTCTAGGTTATGTTTAAAAGTTTCCTCATTTTCTGTTTCAAATGAATGTCTTGGTAATTTATTCCAAGTTGATATAATTCTTTGTGTGAAAAAAGAACGTCTAGTGTTTACTTTGGGATAAGTTAATGTTAATTGGAACTCATGACTCCTGAGGTTACATTCTCTCATACGGAGGGACATTCCTAATTGTATGCTTTTAACAGAGTATCCATATAAACAGAAAAAAGATTTGGTGCTAATACACACCCCTGTCTTACTCCTTTTATCATTTTGATTGGTGCAGATAGTTGACCATTTGGGCCAACTTATATTTTTGCCCAGGTTTCCTCATACAGTCTATAAATAATCCTAATGAGTTGCTTATCTATACCCATTTTGACATAAGGTTCCATAAAATGTTTCTATTTACTGTATCAAATGCGGACTTGAAGTCCACAGAGAGCGATATAGTTTTATTTATGAAGTATTGAATATTTTTGTATTAAATGAGAAAAATATAACAATAATCGATTGCATTATAAGCATGTCTAAACCTGGCTTATATAAACACTTAGACCTCCACATTTATTTACTTTATATAGTAGTTTGTTTAGGATAACGTTTGAAAAAATCTTCAAGCTAATATCTAGAAGGCTGATAGGCCTATGCATTGTAGGACCTCTTACATTTCCTTTCTTATGGACCAGGATCATTTTAGCCCCTTTCCAAGTGGGAGGAATAAAGCTAGAATTCAGTATCTTGTTAAAGAGCATCGTAAGCAAGTCTGTCCAAAGGGCTGTACTAGCCAGGTATACCTCAGCAGGCATCATATCAGGTTCCGGAGCTTTTTTTTTTTTTTTTTAACGATTGTAGAGCATAGTATACCTCAGGTCTAGTAATCATGATACTACTAGCATTATTGTCTATAGTGAAATTATCAGGTAATTCCTGGTCCTCATAGAATATCCCTTTATAATAATTGGTCAGCAATTTCTCTCAATGTACTGACCAGGTTGATATTTTCCATAACAACCAGCTGATTGTTATGACATTCATGAGCCATGCCAGTCAAACTATGCTGCTGCCTCATTGGCCAACATTCTGTATGTGGGCAGGGCCAAACAGTCTCACAAACTGCTGGAGAAAAATTGCTGGTCTGTTATTATAAAAAATAAAAGATGGGGAGGGTTTTTCATATGAGAATTTAATGCACACCCACTCATTGTGGGTTGCTTTGATAAACCCTCGGCCTTAAGCCTCGGGGTTCGTAGCATCCCACAACTCGGGTGCATTAAATTATCATATCAAACCCTTCCCATCCATTATTCTCTATATAATGATTTATCCAGTCCTTTCCAATATATATGTATCAGTGTGTATCAGTGTTTGCTTTATAGTTACTAGTTCCTTTGGTACTAATGTCCAAATGCTTTTGGAAATTGCCTTCTCTGATTACTTGTAACATTTCCTGCCATCTGTTATATTGGAATTTATTTTTTCCCATAAGAAATGCCTGTAGTTTTTCCAAAGTTTATTCAGAGATCTAAACTTTTGTATCTCTTTTGAATATTTAGTTTCTCTAACTTTGATTAAATATGCTTTACTTTTGACACTGCTATCAAACCAAAAATCGCAGTTTGTCTTATTTCTTTCAGCCAAAGCCTGCTTATAGATATTGTTCTTTATTACTTCAAGAATATCAGTTACAATGCTCCACAAGACATTTGGGGAGACAGCATCAGATTGGTTTAATAGGGCACTAGATAGCATTTCTTTAGTTTGGTGAACTGTTAGACATTCAAGTTAACTGTCCCACTTTAATCTTCTGTTATACATACATTCCCATAAGGCTTCATCTAGAAAGTTCTCATTGTTTGAGTCAGATGATGTTAACAAATCCCCCATTAATATTATTGGTAAATGGTCACTTTCCGTTCTTGTAGTTATTTTACAATTTTTCTATCTACTTGGATTTCCTGACCAAAAGATTACATCTAGTACAGCTGCACCAGATGGCTTAATATAAGTATAATTGCCTCCTGATCTCCTTTAACCTACCATTCAGAGGAATAGATTATGAGTCTCTGTTAGTGTGATCAGTTTTACTCCTGTTCTGTTTAGTTTCATGTCCATAGTTTTTCTAGAATAGTTATGATCTAGCTCCATGAAGTCAAAATATGTCTTATCAGGAGACCATCAGGTGAACCTATTCTTCCATTAATGTCACCTAAAAGAATGCCCTTGCTGCTGAAATCTATCTGCTATATTCACCAATGCTAACTTTAGTTGGTCCCAAACCTTTTCATTATAATATCTAGATACATTAGGTGGAATATAGACATTGCATATTATCAGTGAACAATCAACAGTTGTTCAGACAGAGTACAATTATATAATTGCTAGTCAGATATAAAGTTTTATGTTCAGTAGAATAATCTATTCTGATATATGTAACCAGTCCCCAGGTAGTCTACCTAACTTTGCTTTCTTGTTGCCAAGTGATGGACCAAGTCAAAAATCATTCTAATTAATAATATCCTCTTTTTTATGCCATGTTTCCTGGCAACAAACTACGTCTCCAGTTTCAGGAAATTTAAGAATTCAACATCAGCAAATGTACAGGCCATTCTAGCAATATTGTAAAATATAACACATATGCCAGTACTTGGTTCTACCATTGAGCCATTTTGAATGGGACCCCCATAATTACTTATATTTAGAGATAAGTCATAAGGCATCTTGTCCAGCCATGGATTCTAGACTTTACTTTTGACAACTATCACAGGATACAGCAGTTTGTTTCTTTGATTGTGAAACTGGATTCTCCAGGTCAGTAGGTGGAGAACAGTTTGTGCTCTCAGGAAAGATTTCCATGGTGTTAGCTGGATATAGACCCACGCTTTAGTACATCACTTTTACTTAGTAATTTCAGGGCCAGTTCTTTGTTCTTAACTAGAATATCTACTTGTGATGAGAGATCTGATCTAGTGGCCATAATAACACCCTGATACTTTAATTGCACATTTAGAATATTTCTAAAAAAGATTACATACAGAATAGAGCCTTTGAGTTTCCAATTATTCTCCTTGTACATAGGTGACATTCCAAAAAGAGTTAAAGATACTGGAGTGTCCCTTTCTGTAATATAGCTTTTATTAATATTAAAGAGGTCGCTGTTGACAAAATTAACAATTGGACCTCTCTATCCAATAGCTCCATATTGTACCAAATGTGATTGGCCAATTTGGTGACTCTAGGTAGGCTGCAAGAGTATTAATTCATCCATCAGTGCTTTGTTTGATGAAAATAATATCACTCAAGGTTATGTCTAAATCATATAGATACTTTTTATTAGATGGTTTTAAGGTCCACGTCAGGGGCCTTAGGCCATTCTCCAGTTAGTGTGAGTCTACAAAATGGTACATTTTGTATTCTTTTCATTACTAACTTTGCATTCAGAAAGAAAGAGAAAGCTCTGCTCCAGCATTTACATTTCGTACAGTCTGACCATAGTCCTTTAATTTCACATGGTCTTGCTTATCTAAATATGGAGTTTTCCCAAGCTGAACCTAAACTTTTAACATTACTCTCTTTTTTCAGAGCAGCCAAATACTGACACAGATCCTCTGACAGAGAATTGAGTTTGCCATCTACAAAGGTTGTTGTTAAAGATGGATTAATTTGGTTAGAATGAGAGTTCTTTGGCTTATTAGCAGTGTCTTGGCTGCCACCTAAGTTCTCATTTTTTTTTGTTTTCTGTGTTTTTGAATTTCACTGATTTATTACGTTTTCTTTTTGTGGGATTGGGTCTATCTTGATTAGCTATTTGCTTTACCTTAGTCCTCTTTTTTGCCAGGCTTTCTCTTCTTCTTTTGGTTTCCTTTATTTTTTGGACTACTATTTGGGATTTCAATAACTGAGAAATCAGGCCTTAAAGGAACAGGTTCTATTTCATATACTGGTTCAGATTCAGGGTCATTATATATCACTGAGTCTGATGATGGTGTAGGAAAAACTGTTTCTAGTTTATTACCAATAGTTACCAATCTTGCATCGTTAACTGCAATATCATGTAGATCATTATCTAGTTCATTTTTTTAAACAATCATCTTTCCATAAGAATTAAATTTGCTGTATACTGATGGCCTCATAGTGTCGCTGAATCTTTACTTAAACAAAGTGGAATGTATTGTGGAGTCATCAATTTCATTTGGTGAGTTCTCTTTAGATTTTGTTAGATCAATGCTGTCTCTTACTATTACTGACTGATCTTTACTAAAGTCAGTTTCTCAAATCTTGAGACACCTCCTTCATACAAGTATTGTTTTTGAAATTCCAGTTTGACCTGCCTAAATTCAGGACCTGGTGTCATGATTAAAGGAAAGAATGGAAAGACAAAGCTTTCCTCAGACACTGCAGAAACTCAATTAATGCTTTCAGACAGTAAGAACTTTATTTAATGATTTAGAATAACTACACCACAATGTTCACTTCTGTTGCTGTGTCAGCCATTTCATGAGCAGTCATGAGCTTCCTGAACTCTTTCATGCGCTATCTATTTCACCTCAGCGATTGGTTGGCAGGACATATTAGCATAAACTGAGCTCAGGAAGCTCTCTGCTACTTATGAAATGGTGGCTGCCAGTAATAGAAAGTGAAAGTTGAAGGCCACTGTTTAAATCACTAAAAAATCAGTTAGAGTAATTTTTTAAAGAAATGTTACTGTCTGAAAGCACTAATCAGGCATTTTTGTAGTGCCTGGGTAAAGCTGTATCTTTTCCACTGTTTCCCTTTAAGTCTTTATGAGTAGTGCTATATCTGTTCTTAGCATTAGATAAGGATTGCTGATCAATGGTTTGGCCTAGTATGCTGGCTTTATTGTAATTAGTTCCATTTTGGTTTATATCACTGTTAGAATTGATAGAGTTATGCTCAAAACTGTTACTGAAGGCTCTCTGATTAGATAATTCAGTAGCACTTCATGTCCCATTTATTATATCAGCATAGAGGCCACACTCAGAGACCTGGTTCCTGACAAGTTATCACTACTAAAGAACAATTTGTGGGAGTGCTCCAATGTATACTTATCAGAGACATACTTAGACAATATACTGTAGGTATAGAACAATTACCACCTGGCTTAGGGTTGAAGTTTTTCAATTTCTTTCACATTATAGGGTTTTGGTGGCCAGTTATTTTAGACTGTTTTGGATTACTCATTTTTTGTTGTTGTTTTAAGGTCACTTAGTTGTTTTCCTTAGCTATATTGAGTGCCTGAGCACAGAAAGCACAGGTCATTACCTTTTCTTTGAAGTCTAGTGATAACCATAGCAGCAATTAAAAATTAGGCACAAAGGAAACAATAAATATAATATAGAAGACAAAACTCTACATAAGAATCTCAAATCTCAAAAGTCAAGCCCCCTCTAGCTAGTGTAGAATTAGCCTAATACTAGGGAGGTATGTTGAAGTGAACCCAGGACCTCAGGTTGATAAAACAACAAATGCAAAAATAATCAGTGATGATGCCTGAAGCATGGCCCCTAAGATGGATCAAATAAGAACCGTGTTTCAGGAAACAGAGCCTGATATGTAGTGAATAATGGATAGGCAAGTGTGTATTATGGATTTTTTTTGCACACCCAAGGTGTGTGATTACCCATAAACCTCAAGAGTGAAGCTTGAGAAGTTTATGTGGTCATCACACACTGAGGGTGTGCAAAAAAAATCCATAAATACACAATTGCCTATTCTTCATTTTTTATAATTGCTGGTGCCTGGATTTGTGGTTTTACTTGCCTGTACTTTTCCCCTGATGCCTGTAGCATGACTGAGTGGTGTCTGGGGTTATAAACAATAATGCTGAATTTATTCAAAAGCACCAGTGCTGAGTGTAAAAAACTTGTCAGGTTTAGTGGCTTACTTCATTTGTCTGAATTTTCGAGAGAGAAAAAGCCGCCACATGTAAAGACAGCAGAGTGAGTCACTCGGCAGCTTGCGAAGACGCAAAGCAAGCATTAGTGAGTGTTGCTATGGCTATGCTCACTAAAGCTTGCGTTGAAGCCACCAAGCGACTTGTTCTGCTGTTTCTACAAGTGGTGGCTTTTTCTCTCTTGAAAAACTCAGAAAAGTGAAGTAAACCACTAAATCAGACATTTTGTTTTTTACACTCAGTACTGGTGTTTTTGAATAAATTTAACATTATTATGATCCTGGACGCCATTTGGTCATGCTACAGGCATCGGGGAAAAGTGAAAGTACTTTGGAATGCCATAATAACCAGATTTCGGGTTATTACGGCTTCTTGGAGTGTAATGACTTGAAATCTGGTTATTACGGCATTTGATCAGTACTCGTAATCTGGTTGATATTTGGGGTCACCAGTAATTATAATAGGATTTATGGAGACATGGTTAACAGGAAAGATAGAAAATAATGAATTAATGATTCCAGGGTATAAACATTTTAGATCAGCAGGCCAAAAAGGGGGTGTAATTCTGTATACAAAATTTTCATAGGTCAAGTGGAAATTTTGTTGAAAGGAGTACAAAGAGCATAGACTATATATTAGTTAACCTACCAAATCTTGAACTGGCAAACTGTATTCTCCACCAAACTAGACATAGTAGAGGAAGTATTTGTGACACTCTGCCATCTACTTGTCATTACTGTAAAATATTTGTGGTATAAAAAATATGGGAATGTCTACTTACAGAATAAGCAGCCAGCAAGTGTAAGAAGGCTTGACTTTTGACCTCAGCACAACACTACAGTAGCAGATAGCTGGTTTTCTGCTCTGTTTTAACATATAGTTGCTGGTATTCCAAAGTGACAGGTTAACTTGTAACACATTGTAAAACATTTCTACTGTACTTTTTTTTTTATTTATTTCAAATTCGGATTAATACCTTTGAGCCGGGGGCTCGTTTACAAAGTCAGAGTTTACAAGCTCATTTACTTTGAAGTCAGGGAGCCATAGAAGGTTACATCTTTTACAACATTCTAGGAAGGGACAAATTCTAACAACTATCTGTTATAGCTCTTCACACCTAGAAGGGAACTGTTGGCAGGATGTGTGTTCTAAAAGCATCAAAGGAAATGTTCTGATCAAAGAGACTGTCATATTTTGATATTGCTAACGTTGCAGATTTTCAGCCAACAGCAAAATGACACCCTTGGATATACTTGGTCAGGTTACAAAATTAATGACAGAACTAACAGTGACCTCATGTGCTGCGACATCACAAGAAGGTGGAGAGATTGGTTTTCAAGATTGGCAAGCATAGGAGGGGAAATACACACTTCATTTTCCGGACTCTTAAAGGAGTGATGCACTTTATCTCTGGACTCCTAAGAGAACACACACACACTGTGTTCTGAAAGAAAAAAAGCACTTCTGTTACAGTTAGGTAATACCAACTAGAAAACTAGGTTAAGACTATAAATTCAGTTACAGGCATATTTGTTTCTGAAATTCTCTTTTATTTTGATGGTAAGTATTTATGATATATGTTCTGTGTTTTGTATTTTATCTATTTTCAATTTTTAGTAAACACTATTTTCCTTGAAATTCTGCTAGTGTATTCTCAGTTTTTTTTGCATGTGAATACTGGAAAAGTGTTAATAATTTTGACAACTGTTAAAGGCTTAAAAAGTGTTACTTATTTTGCTAATGTGAGAATATACCTAGGTCTCAAATTGAATCTTAAGGGTAGACTTGTGAACCTGGTTGAGTAACCACTGAGTGAAGTATTATACTGCATCCTCTGAATAGGGTACGTATCTGAAACTGTTAGCTGGATGTGCTAGCAGAAAGGTTCACATCTGACCCCTAGCACTCGAGGCTAGTATGTGATTCAGACACAAAACAGACAGGAGAGTTACCCTGTTTCTCTCCTGTTCACATATTGCACTTCAAGGTTTGGCACTGTGGGAGCAGAGGGCCTGACCTGCGGGGTGCATGTGTGACAGCATTTATTTATTTATTGAAAGTTTTACAAGGTAACGCATACTGAGCAGCAAGTGCTCATTTCCAGATGCATCCTGAGGGAGGGGGAAACAGAGGGGAAGTAATTAATAAAATACAGGATCGTGTAGGAGAAAGACTTATCATACTAATGGGATCTATGAATTCAGATTGGTATAAACCTAGGGGTAGAAACTTAAAAGAATATCAATATTAGGAATTAGAATATTTAAAAAAACAACTAGATTTACTACTACATTGACTGAAGGAGCTGTTTTGAACTTAGTGTTTACATCACCCCAGTTTGATGTTCAGGAAACAACAGTTTTACCACCTCACCTGAGTGACCATAATCCAGTTTGGATAAGAATAGGGTGTGACTAGCTTTACTGGAAATCAAATAACACAAACTGGATCAGGGACATGGGATACTTTAATTTGGAAAAGTTTGAACTTGACTTAGAAAAAGAAAACTGGGAGTGGTGTAAGCTTATTCCAGACCTGGAAATTACCATAGAACATTTTACAGATGCTTTTCATAACATATGTGATAAAAATGCACCAAGGTGTAAACAGCATCAAAGAAACGCCAATGTATTAAAAACAATTAGAATAAAAAATAGACTTTGGCGTATGGAAAAAAAAAAACAAAAAAAAAACAGAAGACTACAGGACCGGTACATTAGTAAAATTAAGAGAATCACATGTAAAAGCACAAATAAAGTATGCAAAAGCCAAGTATTATAAAGATAAATTAGAAACAAACAAGGACCCTAAAAAATGTTGGCAAACAGTAAATAAACTAACACATCCAGGTCAAGAGGAAACGCAAAAGATAGAACAACTAGTTTATGAGGATGAACAAATAAAAGACCCCAAAGAAATATCATTTACTAAATGAATATTTGTCAACTTGCCAGGACTGGAATATTCTGATAGTTTAAACCTGGGAACATTAAACATTGATTACAATGTAGAAAATTCTATACCCCAATTTCATTTTAAGGTTTTGACCATTTCTGAAATTAAGAAGGGATTAAGGAAAATCAATGTACATAAAACCTCTGGACTGGATGGTTTAGAGGGAACATTTTAACACATGGCAACTGATTACATAGCACCCATGGTCATATACATATTCAACTGGAGTTTAATTGAAGTTTTAATTATTTGTAAAGTTTTACTGAATTGTTTTATGATGTTTGTGTATGTACAGTGCTTTGACTTTAGAATTGCACTATATAAATAAAAATATTATTTTTATTATTAATATGTTCAGGGTAATTTCCAACTACCTGGAAACAGAGTAAGATTGTCCCAATTTATAAAGGGGGGAATGTCCAGGATGCTGAAAACTACCAGCCGATAGCCCTCTTATCAATATTATCGAAATATTTAGAAAGGCATGTCCATGATCGGATAACAAAACACCTGGACAAGTATAGTTTATTGACACCATATCAGTCAGGTTTCAGGAGAGGAATGTCTACAAATACAGCACTGGTAGAATTTAATGACTTGGTGATTACTTCATTTGAAAGAAAACAAGAAACAACTGTACTTTTCATTGATCTTTTGACTTGGTGGATCACTCCCTATCATTGAATAATATTAAAGTAATGGGTATTAGTTGATGGCCCCAAGGAATGGGTAAGATCGTATTTGAAAGGGAGGTCACAGAAGGTATTTGTATCACAGTCTCTATCATTTAGTAAGAATGTTACCCGTGGAGTTCCACAAGGGTCTATACTTGAACCCTTGTTATTCTTAGTATTCAATAACGATCTCCCAGGAGTGGTACAACATTCTGAAATAAGACTGCATGCAGACAATATGGCACTTGTTGCCACTGGAGGAAATATACATGACTTAGCAAGGAATCTACAGTCAGACTTCGACAAAATGGTGTGATTCACCAGGTCGAGGCTTCTAATCAACATAAAGAAAATTAAAATACTGCACTTTAGGACAAAGAAAGACACCAAATTACATATATATCCACAAAATGGGGAACAAATCAAAAAGGTGCAGGAATATAGATGTTTAGGAGTCACATTTGACACTGAGATAGGTTTTTCCAATCATATTGCAACTTTGATTACAAATAAAAATGTTGGAGCCCTTAGTTGCACCACAGACCTATATAGTTGTCTATAGATATAAATGTATATAACCTGTTTGTGCCTTATTTAATTTACTGTTATTTGTTTTCTGTTTGTAATCTGTATGCTTTTTTTACACACAGGACATTTTTACAAATGGTTTATTCCCTAACGACATGTATTTTCCTGTAGAAAAATAACATTTCTATCTATCTATCTATCTATCTATCTATCAGTGCAAGTACAACTGTAAACAGAGCTAAAGATAAACTAACACAAAGGATTAAAAAACAGAATAACTTTACAAACAATAAAATGGCAGTCAAAACTAAGAACTCTAAACCACAGGGACTGGAACAGGACTTGGGAGGGAACTGACCTCTTCAATGGAGAAGTAAATCTGCCATTGGAATGATGGGGAGCATGACCACACTACAGAGTTTGAAATTTAATATTCTATAGTTCTATCTCTGCGGCAACACCTCAGGTCTAAGATGCTACTGTTTGTATGACAATCACAAACACACTCTCATTACTAGACTGTGTGTGTGAGTGTTTGTGCGTGTCTGTGTGCATGAATGACCACTGCTGGAATGCCCAGAAAAAACGCATTATCTGCCTGGCTGACCCAGCCAAATCTTGGTATGGTCTTGTGCCTCTGCAAACATTTGAGAAATGCCCTTCTCAGAAAGATTGCCTATCCTGCTGTGTACTGCCTTGGATACTGGTGTCACCTCTCTTTGAACTCTTTGAAAGAATTAAGTAGTACAATAGTAGTAAATAGAAAATTATGTATACGTTTATATGTACAGTTACTGTGTCTCTTATGGCTATAAGAGTGCATTCTTGAGTTCTTTGGGTGAGAACTGTGAAGCACAGCTGAGCAATTTTGGCACAGAAAGGACTTGAGAAAAAACTCACGACCATTACAAACATGCAGACTGCATATATTAACACATTATAAATCCTGTTAAAGACCTTTGTGTAAAGAGCTGCTAACATGCTCTTAGAATTTGGGCAGACAACTCATGCCAGGGAGTTACCTACCAATGGTGAAGAGCTAAATGAGCTATTTTTTTAAATTTTTTAGGCAGTTAAAACAACTTAGTTTTACCTTACTTTGCCCAGCTCATAATGTCCGCGTACGAGCCGAGCAGCCACCAGGCACTGCAGTCCCTCCCCCGAAAACAGCACTTTAATGATATGCATTAGGAAATCAGGCTGTAAGAGCTCTACGTAGTTACTATGATTGGGGAAAGAGCTATCTAAATGTACAGCTGAAGCCACTTAAAGAGGATGCCTCCATGGATGGGCCTTCATCCCCTTTAAGCGGGCATCTCTAATAACAGAAGATCCAAAAACCGCAATGTACAGAGACGAACAGAGCAAACAAACATCAAGAACAGAGACATACATTAACACTAAAACAGCACGTAGTGATTTCAGGTCTTTTGTGATTTTTGTGCTGTATGTCTCAAGTTAGATAATGTAACTTTATTTTATTGAGAAAAAAATGTTAAAAAATGTTTAAAAACAGTACAAAGTACTGTTAAGTGCTGTGCTGTGGCATACTTATCTGTCCTGTGGTCCGGGTCCAGGTCTCCAGTCTTCAGTCACTGAAAGAAATCCGTGATCATCTTCTGTTTAGATTCAGTTGCCATCTCCCGGATAATAACCCCTCGAGACTGAAGATGCTCCCATTTATCCATTTTGCCATGCTGTATGCACCAGTCTTGAATGAGCTGCAGTGAAGCTGTGCTTCTTTGTTACTGATGGAAGATGGCTCTGTCAGGTTCTCCAAATCAGCCAGTTCCTTTTCTTCATCTGAGGGGTTCAGTGTGCCTAATGCCTCACAAATGCTCTCCCCTGTTAGATCCCTCTCTGTGGCTTCCTCTGCATCAATATTGACAAAACACAGGAATTCCTCTTCTGTGAGACTCTCTGGCAGCGGGACATCAGTGAAGAGGTAGTCACGGTTAGGTAAAGCACTAGCGCCCTCTTCTGCTCCCTCCATGTTCACACTGCTGACAGCATCAGTAGCCTCACTGGGATTTAGGATAAAGCCCCCTTTCCCAAAACAGATGGAGATTGTGGTAGGTTTTACAGCAGCCCAGGCCTTATGCAGCATATGAATGGCATCCGAATCACATGTTTTGCAATCTCTGATGCCAAGGCCGTTGTGCTGCTGTCTATTATACCCACAATGCACTCAGAAAAGAGTAATAATGCCCTTGAGATTTCTGATCACCCCTATCAAGGGCTGAATTAGACTTGTCATGTTTGGGGAGGAAATGTACTGAAATATGACTAAATCTGTCCACAAGGTGAGCACTACAGTTATCCACAAAGAGTATGATTTTTTGCCTGCGCCTACGAAGCTTGCTGTTCCAAGCCTCGAGCCAATCATAAAAAAATGGCACTTGTCATCCAGGCATTTGTGGAGCTCACATATTGAACAGAGAGGGTTGTCAAATCTTTAGGCATGCAACGGAGGTGCTTGCTCATTCCAATAACTAAGAGGGACAATTTCTCTGTGCTCAGCATATTGGCACAACAGCGCAAGGAAACCTTGTCTTTTTTTTTTTGCCTTTTTTACTCCCACAAGCTCCAGATCTTTTTGGATATGCCCCCTATCCAGGTAACCCCAGTAAAAAATGCCAGTTTCATCGGCATTGAAGATGTCGACAGGTACATGATCAACAATTAGGGAAAGAACCACTGTTTTAGTCCACTTGAGCGCTTATTGTTCATCAGCGTCCATTCTCTCCCCTATTCCTTTTACAAGCACTATTCCAGCGGTCTTTCCAGCGAGATAGCCACCTATCAATAGCATCAAAATTATCATGATTAGGATGGATGGCTATCTCAGTGGCTTTCTTTCAGGACAGGACCCAAATGCATGCTTTCTTATTAGCGGCAATAGCGAACCACAGGTGCAGGGCATGGTCAACCTGTGTATCCTTGACGTTACGCTTTTGTTTTCCATTTAGGTTGCTGTTAGCCTGCCACTCTGCCAAAAGTTCATTTTTTTCAGGCCAATGTGCCCGACTTGACTTTTAGAAATTTTAAAAGTTTAGCTACCTTGGACATTGATGCACCGGCTCCTGCAGCGCTTCGATAACCTTCACTTTGTCTGCCAAGGGAAGATCCACTTGTTTAGGCTCCATCAGTACAGATAAATGTGCATAGGCAACAGCAAGAGACACAGCCTACGTTGATTAGCAGTTTGTGACTCCTTTTATGCAGTATGTACTGATTAAATGTGATTAGCTGCACCTGATTAGGTGTGAAATATCAAGTGTCTTAGCAGATGATAATGACAGATAATGAGAGGATAGCAGGGGAAACAGCCACAAAGTCATTCCCATTAAAGGGATTCCTATATCCCTTTTAAGGTGTGGTACCTCAAATTCAGTTGCATAGCCATAATAGGTGCCCAGGGGATCGTCCCTTAAGCGGAACATCCTCATTAAGCACTTCCGATTAAGTGGCTTTAACTGTATTAAGATTGTTTGCAGTGCTTACATGTATGGGGCTAGTATATATTGTATATTATAGCCCCATACTTGTAGAACTGCCAGCAAATAAAATGACAGAACCTTTAGAGAGGCCTCCCCAGATCCTATTAGTAACTACATAGAGAGCCTACAGCCCTGTTCCCTACTGCATATCATCAAAGTGCTGTTTCTAGGGGTGGGGCTGTAGCGCTCGATGCCTGCTCGGCTCGTGTGTGGAAGTTAGAAACTAGGCAAAGTAAGCTAAAATTAAATTGTTTTAACTGCCTAAAAAAATGTAAAACCTAGTTAATTTAGTTCCTCAAGTAAGCAACTCCATGGCATGATTTGTCTCCCGTGTTATGTAATTCCCCGGGTCATCCCTGGAAAAGGGACCTCTGGGGCCCAGTGGGCTTGCCCGGTCACCAAAATTTAATAAATAAATAAATGAACTGCCTACCCAGACCATGTCAGCTGCTCTTTGAAAAATGTTTTACTTTGCAGAATGGAAGAAAATCCCACTGTGGAAATGGGCTATGCCAACTAAGAAGTTTAAGAATGTTAGCTCAATGTGCATGAAAAACTCTCTATAAGAGTACCTGGTATGTTTAGAAATAAACAGTCCTAATTGGATAAAAAAATGATGCTGTGATTTATAATAGCAAAAAGAACCCACAGAGCACAATGCTCATTTTCATGGGGGGGCATGTTTGTAGGACATACATAGCATTAGCATAACTGAGACACATTAAAAACAATGATGACTAGTACTGCTTACAATACAACGTTTCATAAATAATGCAACAGCAGCATCTAACGGCATGTTGACCCAAGTTTCCAAGACTCCTTACAGTCCATCCCCCTTCGGAAATTACCTAATACCTCTATCGACTCTACTGTTTCTATTGACCCTAGCCCCTCCTAGGTGTTAGTTCTCATATCTTTCTCCCTTTCCCCTATTCTCTCACCCTCTTTTCCCTAGCCTTCACACTCCCCTTGCAGGGCTCTCAGCATCCTGAAAGGGTCCTATACTGCCTAGGCTTGTCACCTTTTCTTCCCCTATCTACCAATCCTTGGCCTTCCATGTCCCCTTGCAGGGTCCCCAGCATCCTGCAGGGTTTCTTGGATCAGGACTCATCCCCTCCCAAGTGTTATTTCTCATTCTCTCCCTCTCACTATCCCTCTATACCTACAATGCCTAACCACAGGAGGGTTTACAATCACCTGAACTTCCCTTTCCCCTTGCAGGGTTCATCACATCCTGAAGGGTTCTCTTTTTGGGTCAGGTCTTATTTCCCCTCATAGGTGTTAATCACACTTACTCTCTCTCCCTCTCTAATCATAGAAACATAGAAATATAGACTTTGACGGCAGATAAGGACAGTTTGGCCCACCTAGTCTGCCCATTTCCCTACCTAGAGGATAAGCTGCAGATCCTATTTAACCAACAACCTATTTCTTCCTACCCACCACAAAATTGCCTTATGTCTCTCCCATGCATTCTTGAATTCTCACAGTTTAGACCCACCCCACAACCTCCTCAGGAAGGCTGTTCCATGCATCCACCACCCTCTCTGTGAAAAATATTTCCTCACATTGCCCTAGGCCGTCCACCCTCTATCTTCAAATTGTGTCCCCATGTTCTTGCACATCTCTTTTTCTGAAAGATGCTACCCTCTTGGACTCTGTTGATTCCACTGAGGTACTTAAAAGTTTCTATCATGTCCCCTCTCCTCCTTTCCTCAAGGGTATACATATTAAGCTCATTTAGCCTCTCCTCGTATGGCTTATCTTGCAGACCATGCACCATTTTAGTTGCCCTCCTCTGAACTGCCTCCATCCTGTCTATGTCCTTGCGGAGATGGGGTCTCCAGAACTGGATGCAGTACTCCAGATGGGGTCTCACCAACTGTCTGTACAGGGGGATAACAACTTCCTGTTTTCTGCTGGTGATGCCTCTCCCTATACATCCCAGTATCCCCCCAGCCCTCCCTACTCCAGTCCTCTGTCCTCTTGCAGGGTTCCCTGCATCCTGAAGGGGTCTATCCGGGACACGACTCTGCACTATCTGTCATCTCATCCTCCCTCTCTCTCTCCTTCACCCCTTATTTCATGATAGCACTTGTTCACATATTACCATTGCACTTGTTAATTGTCCTCACAAATTACATATGTATACAATACTGTTTGTAACAACTACCTTAATTAATTGTATGCTATGTTGTTCTTTGTAACTTGAGTGTAAAATGTCTCATCCCTATTGTACCGCTTCCCCCCAGGTCGCACTGGGATACAAGCAACCTGTTGCTCAGTGTGCCTTCCTGGTGAAACATTTCAACAAATAAATAAATAAATAAACCTAGAGAATTACCACAATCTGTATTTTTTTAGAATGTCCCAAAACAGTAGTGAAATTAAATCTTTAAAGAAAAACTAGTCATCTCCCTGTGCCACACTGTTGGGGAAACATACACTGTGTTAGGAACCATTTTTTTTTAAAAGGCAAGAAGCTGGAAGCTTAAAATTTGTGTGCCATGCCTAAGGTAGAGCATTCCAACACTATGGATCCAGGGCAGCAGAGGAATTAAGGCCTACTGCACCTCTGACTGTCCAGTTATTGAAAATTATACTGTAATTTGTAGTTGAAACAATTATAAAATACAATCTAGGACATTGCCCTTTAGATACTTAAACATCAAATGAACAGCATGCAGGCTATGCCTTGATTCTAGATACCCCACCCCAATAACACTGCACAAATTGCAAAGATGTTCTGTGTATCAAGAGGTAATAGAGTACAGTACTTGGATAGTGTCCACAGCATATGCCTACTGTGGTGTACATCTGAGACCCAGCACAAGCCTCCAACATGAAAAGGCAGCTGTGGAAATGTGTAGTTATAGATTATGCCTTGTGTAATTCCTTACAATAAAAACTTGCTAAATACAAGTCAATATTCACAATTTCCGTTCAGTGATAAAAGGCCTACATTTATAAGTATTAAAATAAAGTTTTTTAATGTGTCTGAAGCATTTCCTTTGACTTTCCAGAGTCAGACTGTGGAAGGGAGTAGACTGCCAGAGGAACAGAAACAGAACTTCCATAGTACTCCTATTATAGATTTGTTTGGATCATGCAGTAACCGCACTACGGTGATCCACAAGATAGCGATTATTTGACAGTTAAGGAAGTTCCCTGGTGTTTCTTCACCCCATGTCCCCTGTTCAGTTTTCATGCCCAGTATATGATGGTTAGCTACACATTTTAAATTCACAAAATAAACCATGTGTTGTCATGCTTGATCTTCTTTAAGGATCGCTCCTTCCACTGAAACACATCATGGAACTGTAAGCCGTTGGCGTCGGGACCATCTGGAAAAATTTTGTAGGCTGGGGCTGCCCACATTGACAAGCCTTGTCAGTACCAATGCAACGTCAGAATCCCCAGCATGTCTTAATTCTTTCTCCTGCTGTCAACTACTCATCAGTCCACCTTGGCTGAAGAATGCTGTCAAACTTTTGCAAGTATTTTCTGTTACTCTACATTTCTTTCAGTTTGTTATTTTATATGTAGACAAGTATAAAGATTCTGCACTCATCAAATAGACACACAGTCAAAAACGTAATAAATTAGCAAGGGTTTATTCCTTGAGGAGGACAAAACCTCTACCCCAGCACTTCGATCAACATTTGGTCTTCATCTAAAGAAAACCAATTGCTGGTTGAAGCTCTGGAATAAAGGTTTGTCCTCCTAGAAAATAAACACTACTAACTTATTCAATTTTGGATTGTGTGTCTAATTTTATGATGTGCAGAATCTTTGTAAATGTCTAGCTGAACTATAGGCTGGCTGCCCTTTTCTGCACCATCCTCCACCCAGTGATGTGCTGCCACAAATGGACAAAGAACCATTGTTCTCATATTGCCATTGCAGTGACATTAACATTTATAAAGATGATGACCATGGCATTTGTATCCGTTGCCTTGCTACAAACTAGGATGTTAAAGCAGGACAATTTGCCAGGGAGTTTAACCGGCAACCGGAAGCGTCATTAGAAGGCTTTAGAAAACTTTCTTTTGATCCAAGATATGGAGAAACATGCTGCGGTGAAGGCGACTTCCCCATTATCAACTGCTTCCATTGCCAGTTTGCCATCAGACTGCTTTCCATGGGCCACGGTGCCCATCACTGAATCATCGAAGAAAAAAAAAGTCATCAAAGTCAGCAGATAAACACTGCCACTCAGACAAAGGGAAATGCAGAAAGGAAAAAGATGCTTCTCTGGCCATTCCCGCTCACCATGTAGATGGGGTAAGTCCATAGACAAAGATGGGAGCCTGGCTAAGGCCTTTGGTCCTGCAGCCCCCCAGACTGTCTTACAGACACCAGGGTCAGGGTCTGGCATCAGCTTGTCCTCCTCAATCAAGAACTCTCAGCCTATTCTGCTGTTGAGCACTGTCCTGTCAGTGCCTCAGACAAGGACCCCTATGGGCCCTGTGAGGCATACAGGCTCTGTACCAAACAATGTCAGAGCTGCTTCAGTGCCTCCTACCACTGCCATGAATGCCTGCATTGTCAATGTCCTGGCTGGTTCAACAATGGTTTTACCTTGATGCTTCCATATCCACTCCTGCTTTAATGCTGGGCCCAGAAGCTTCTGTTGATGGGACACCATCATGACTCCTTCTAACGCTTTCTCCCATCACATTGACCCTCTGCCTGTAGCAGTGGATGTCGATGATGAACTGCAACATAATCCAGAATACATGGAGGTGGAGGAGGCCATGGAAGTAGAGGAAGGGATAATGTATGTGGTTGGTTCATGCACCACTCTACCCTCTTGCTCTGAGGGGAGCATGGTAAATACAAGTAGATCTCCCCCCTGAGGATGCCTTGTTTCAGGCCTTCCTTATACTGGTCCAGGCCAGACCAGGGTTTCAGGCTGAGGAGGAGAAGTCTTCCAAGAAAAATCTTTATGAGTTCATGGAAGAGTCAGCCTCTCCTATGGTGATTATTGTGACAGTGCATTCTGTTCTGGAAGATGCTACTTTGGCTGTCTGGCATAGGTCTGCACAATTATCTGCTGCTCCAAGAGACAGATAAGCAACATCCAGACCCTCTTGCAAAGCCATATTATTCTTCACAGCCTGAAACAGACTCAGTAGTAATATGGCAGCTCACGACAGATCTGAAGCTCAAAACACTTGGAGCTGCTGTCCCCTGACAAGAAGTCAAGGATGTTGGGCATGATAGGTAAGGGTACTTTTGCCTCAGCTACACTAGGCCTAAGAATTGCTAACTATCAGGCATATATGATTAAATATCAGAATTGCCTTTGGAAGACAATGGCCACTCTGTCTGAAAAATTGAATGAAGGCCAAAACAAAATATTGGCTAGGCAAGCAATGGCTAACAGTCAAGGGGCAGGAAAGCACCTCCTAAGATTGGCCTGTAGTGCTTCTGATGTGGCTGCTAGGGTTCCTGCCTCTGGGATCTGCATTTGTCACCATTCCTAGCTTAGAATGACTGTTTTTTTCTCTGATGTGCAACAATCAATAATACTCCTTTAAAGGAAAAGCAACTATTTGGGAGTGACATTGAAAATACTTTGAAAGATCTGCAAACGTCATGGATGACTCTCAGATCCATGCACACTTTGAACCCCAAACCCAGAAAGAAGGGTGTGATGGGGTTGAATAAGACCCTGTCCCATTTGTTATGTAGAAAGAGTTAAACACAAGAATCTGTTATATACTTTTCTTTTCTGTCTCTCGTCAGACTGCATGATCAAATTATTCTCTGGCTTCACTTTCTGTTTCTATCTTTTCTTCCCCTTGCATATCTGAAGTTATAAAATATGTGTGAATCTTAATGTGAAACTGGGATCCCTTGATTATGGTTATATTGTTGAAATGATTGCAAGAAGCTATTTGGAACTTAGGGGTTAACCTGAAATGCAAACTAGCTCTTTTGCAGAGCTGTCAACATGAGGCCAGTTCTGGGACATCATGTTATATTTTGTTGCACCTGCAAGAAAGACACTTACAAAGTTCTGGTCTCTTAATGAGCTCAAGGATGCAGAAATAAGAGCAGAAATGCTTTTGCTAGAATGAGAGAGACTGAGAAACTGAAACTTGAAATTAGAGATATTCTCAGATGTAGGACTTTGTCTTCTGTGTTTGTACTACCGAAATAGTGATACTGAACAATTTTATTTTTATTTTGCTGTTATTGGAAAAAAATTAAATGCTACTTGTGAATGTTTTACTTGCTCCTAGTCTTTCTATGCTTCATGACCAGTGCCTTGATGACAGATGGTGTTAAGTGGATTTACGTATGCGTACTCTAAGCCAGGAGTTTTGTGCATGGATGCTAGACCTGGTACCAGGGAAGCGAGAAGAAAGGCATGGATCCTGCAACAGCAAGCCCAGGAGTGACTAATCAGAAGAATGGCAGCCAAACTAGAAGCAGAAACAAAGGTCCAAACTTGGACTATACAGCCAGAACCATAGTGTTGGAAGAAAAGGAGGCAGGGACAGAGCCTGAAAGCCTGCCTGCCTTCTTCTAGGTGAAATATGACTTTTGGACAATGAAAGAAATTATGCAGATGGCGAAAACCTTAACAGAACTGGTGAACTGGCTCACAGAATGATGGATGGAGGCTGAGCAGAGACACCCAGGGGTCTGAGTAATCCACCAGGGGCACCACTGTGAGTCCACCAGGAAAGTCAAGCACCTGAACAAGTCAGACAAAATCAAGAGGTAAGGAGAGACCCCATCTGTTGCATACAAAGGCCAGATGGAGTCCAGTCGCAGTACAGAGAACCAGTTCAGAGGCATGATACCTCCGATGGAGATGGAGCATTTGGAGCTTCCTGCATTTCCTGGGGCTACCTTGTCGATCAAAAATAGGAGATGGAGGAATGCCTGGTGCTGTGTCCTGGAGGATCAGGTGTAAGTGGTATAGATGCTGCCAATGATAATATACTGGATAATGGTGGAGAAGAAAGGACACCCAGAGATGCAGATCATGTGATCCGAGATAGAGGCATGGCCCCTTTATTAGAGCAGCTGAAAGGTGAGGAAGAAGCCTATGAGATGACTGAAGGAACTGATCTTTTGTTAAACCAGGATTCTCTGGAGATTCAGAGACTGGAGTATACTACAAAATGGGGATACACATGTCTGCAGGTTATACCAGTATGTGACAAGTATTGATGGTGTACATATTGGTCCTGTGGTGGTTAACAGAGCCCATCCCCATTATGTTGTGAAGAAAGTGATATTATACAGGTTACGTCCTAACCCCAGGTTTAGCAAAATGGAAGAGCAGGTGATCTTTCCTACCAAATGTTGGATGCAGGTGATGCAATGGGCACACACTGATCACAGTTGGAGGCATCTAAGTAAGAGGGAAACCTTGGCAAACCTGCCACATTTTTACTGGCCAGAAGTCTACAGGAAGGTAGCGACCTACTGTAGATCCTGCATTGCCTGCCAGTTATAGCTGGCTGTAGCCCCAGGGAGAAAGGGGTTGCCCTGCAGAAAAAAAAAACTTTTACTTTCCAAAGACCAGGAGAAGCAGAAGGCCCAAAACAGAAGACCACCAGGGGAAAGAGGTAGCATTCTAGTAAAATAGGTATGCTTCCTCCAGGGCTGTGAGAGACATAAAAGAGATAAACGGGTAACAGTATAATGCTTTTGCTGCAATTTTAATGGCTAAATTGATAAATTAGAATCACTAGAACTGAGAATTCAGAAGGTTGAAAAAATGCATGGGTTTGAACTTAACTGCTGTACAAACTTTAGAATTGAAAATTCAGAAGGTTGAAAAAAATGCATGGGTTTAAACTTAAGTGTTTGCCATACTGGTTGGCATGGAGAAAGGATACTGCATATGCTGAGAACTGTAAAGCTTACATTATTAAAGAGCTAGAGTACTGTTTAATTAGAATTGTTTACCTGATGTTAGTAGCTGTGGTATGTGAAACAGCTCTTGGCCTGGCAGCTGACAGTCTTCTCTACTGACCCATAGTACATCATCAGGATTGTGACCTCACTAATTGTGACATCACTGCTACTTAGGAACAGCAAGTGAGTGACTGCCAGGTCATTTACTTGTGATGTCACTGTCAGTGCGATCATAATACTGATCATGTACTGTGGGGCAGTAGAGTTAGATATGTCAGTTGCCAGGCTAAGAAATGTTCCACACATCCAACACAATATTATCACATAGAAAACTTTCTGATGAGCAAAAGGAGAAAGAAAAATACTTTGGAAATAAAAAAGTTACAACTGACTACTACTTAAAATGTTTATTATTTTCCTGTGTGCCTGTTTTGGCTACACTAGCTCTTTAAAGGAGAATTTAAAGAAAGTTTTGTAAACCTATATTTTTTTAAAGAGGGGTATGTGGCAGGGTTGAATAAGATCCTGTCCCATTTGTTATGTAGAAAGAGCTAAACACAAGGGTCTGTTCTATCCTCTTCTTTTCTGTCTCTTGCTTGACTGTGTAGTCAAATCTTTCTCTGCCTTCACTTGATCTTTCTATCTTTTCTTCCCTTGCATATCTGAAGTTATAAAATATGTGTGACCCTTTATGTGAAACTGGGTTCCCTTGATTTGAAAATGAATATAGTTATATTGTTGAAATGATTGCAGAAGCTATTTGGAACTGAGGGTTAACCTGGAATGCAACACTATCAACAGGAGGCCAGTTCTGGGACATCATGTTCTACTTTGTTGCACCTGCAAGAAAAGAAACTTACAAAGTTCTGGTATCTTAACGAGCTCAAGGTTGCAGAAATAAGAGCAGCAATGCTTTTGCTAGAGTGAGAGAGAGAGAGACTGAGAAAGTGAAACTTGGAATTAGAGATATCCGAGACAAAGGACTTTGTTTTCTGTGTTTGTACTGCCTTTTGTAAATAGTTATACTGAACACATTTATTTTTATTTTGCTGTTATTGGAAAAAATGAAACACTTCTTGAGAATTTTATACCTGCTCATAGTCTTCCTATACTTCCTGACCTGTGCCCTGAGGACAAAGGGTTGTAATTATTTTATTGTGGCCTTATGCCCACCCTTGCTGAGGGTTACTCAAGAGGCCCTGGCCATGGATCACAGATGCCTCTACCCTCTATCTCAGTGCTTATGCCAGGCTTACAAAAGGGGCACCCATGGCACCTTCTGATTCCCCTGCCTTGCTTCTGGCCTCACTACTTCAGTAGGTTTTGGCAAGAAGCCATACCTCCCTCTTTCTATCAAAATGGAGGGAGATCACTGCAGATGCTTGGGTTCTGGAGGTGGTTAAGCATCAACATGCCTTGGAGCTCCTTACTGTCCCTCCAGTTACCTCCCTTGCCAAACAGATATCCCTTGGGACATCTTGCTGTTCTACTGAAGGAGGTTCAATCCCTCCTCAGCAAAAGGGCTGTGAAGTTAGTCCCTGCTGCAGAAATAAATCAAGGGTTCTATTCCAGATAGTTTCTGATTCCTAAGTGGACTGGAGATGTAAGGCCTGCAGTGGACCTCAGGGGTCTGAACTTGTACGTAGAATACAAGACGTTCAGGATGGTCCCACCCTCCTTCCCCACTTGTCAAGTGCTGGGTGACTATACTGCCTGCTTCTCCACTGATGCCCCCTATGGCATCCATACTGAGGTTTCCATATCCTCTCCTGTGTGCCTGGTGAGGTCCTGGTTGGTTCGGTCCCTGCCAATTTGATGATCCCCTAAGCTTGTCTCTGGTAGAGAACTAAAGCATGCTGGGGACACTGATGTTATATGTCTGTGTGCCAAGGAGGCATGTCGTCATGGGCAGCCACAGCCTGCAAAAAGTTTCTGGGAGGTCCTGATGCTGACGGTTTACAGTTCCATGATGTCGCTCAAAGGAAGAGAATGTCTTGAAGATCTACTTTTATGTTAGGCAAATATTTTTTTTTTGAGACTTCAAGTTGACTGTAGGTATTGTGAAGCATGACGTGTAGAAAGTGTTACACGGTAAAAAGATGCCTTGAAGTTAAACACATCAGTAAAAGCTTTCTTGTGTTCGTCAGATGCACAGGACAGTTGATAGAGACTTTAAGGTTTAATCTGTAAGGCTTCACATTATTGTATACAAAAATGACAGTACATTTTAAAACAATAAACCATAACTGAGAGACCAAACTATGTGTCTGTGTTATTGTTGGTGGTGTTTGCCATGTTTAAAAGGTGTATGGTGGACGGCATCTAGGAAGCTGATCAGAGGGCTAGGAGAAAGGTTATTATTCTTTATTGAGTTAAAAATTAAGACTTAATGCTGCTTGCAGGCAAAAATAAATCAGTAATTGATCAGATTATTATGAGCAGGCAGAGTAGAGGGAGGAGAAAGCTGCTACTTAAGGGTTTGGTGCAGAGAACAAGGATTTAGGTTCCTTGCACACTGGAAGGCATTCTGTGACAGGAGAAGCATTCATGCTTTGAACAGGCTTTGTCTGAGTCCAGAAGTGGGGGTGCTGGCAGACAGGATAGATAGAGTGGTGGGGAGGCTTGTAACTAGGACAGGATTGGATAGGGATGGGTGTATAGGAGAACACCCCTGCCCCAGCCAGATACAGGTGAGAAAAAAGGTAATCTGCAAGGGACCCAAAGTAGGGAAGGAGAGATGACAGTGAATGGGGTAACACAGCAAACAAGACAGATGAGATGGAGGGGGAACATCTTGAGGAACTGTAAGCTAGGGTGTAGTAGGATTCATTGGGCAGGATTTTCAAAACATGGCACAGGGCTTGCACGAAGCCCTGCTCCACAACACTTAAATTCTGGCAGTGTGCCAAACCCATTGCCACAACTGCACTGGATTCTACAATCTTGGGCGCAGTTGCGACACTTTTCACGATTTACTGCAGCTTGCACCAAATATCTGGTGCAAGTTCCATAAAACAGGCCCCCAGGATTGCTGCAAGCTAGACCAGAAAAAGTTGCACTAACTTGTGGCAGTTCCTGCACAGGATAGAAACTCCCATTAGATTGCTGCAAGCCCCATGGGCCATATTGTTGGCACACCTAGGGCTTGTGGAGATCTAATCCTTTTGGAAATCCTGCCCATCCTGACCTGGTGGAAAGAGGAAAAAACAAAGATGTGAGTGCAGAGGGGCACAGTCTCATCAAGAGGGACAGGGAGGGTCAGACAGGTGGAAGGGTTTCTTTTTGTGTGAAGGAGGGGACTGAAGCAAGCAAGAAAGAGGGAGTGAGGACCCAGGCAAAACAAAGTTCAACTCATGAACTCTGATAAACGTTCTTGAATGGTTCATGAACAGTAATAAAAATTTGCTAGCTGTTCTTTAGCTCAGCTCATGAACCACTCATCAACAAAAAGTGCATGAAGTTACTGAACCACTGCTGGACCATGATGAACTGAGACAAAAAAAATCAATTAGCATAACTAATTTGCATATTAGAATGCACTGTTTCCACTCTAAGAGTTGTAAAGCATTACAGAATCAGAATTGTTCGGTTTAGAAGTGGAAAATATATATTCTACAAGGCAATTAGCTTTCTGAGCACACCAAAAAATTAACATTTAAACTCACCACATTTTCAAAGAGTTTCAGACTTCGATTATAATACTAGTAATCGGTTTCTGCTTGTGAAAGGAACACGATCAGTAGTTGCATCTGAAGGAAGAAGAACAGAATAAAAATTAAGTATAAGGTAAGTTACTAATTCTAAAATGCATAATAAGAAAAGTCATTCATTAGAAAATGTCGAGTTAGTGAACTGAATTTTCATGGTTAATTGCTTAAGGTATGTGATAAAACAACTAGAGGTTAAAATGCGCTGCCTCAGATTTGTACAAAGGGCACGGATATTTTGATCATAGGGCTGAAACAGAATTGCCTGATGAATTAAACACTATTAAAACAGCTGGGTATTTTTGGTCACCAAACGTATTGATGGACTTTGTCCATAAAAGATCAGTGGAAAGCTTCATTGCCTTTCGTGAACCGCTATAAACCTTTCTGTTTGTGAATAATTCATGAACAGATCACGTTTTTTGTTTTTCATCTGGGAGGAAGGAGAGTGCTGCACTGTGGAGTTTCCAATTAGGGCAAAAACACACCAATAGGAGTATGTTTATTTATTTTTAAAATTGATAACCGTGACAGGCATACTGAGCCAAAGCTTGTTTCCAGATGTGACCAGGGATAGAGAACATGGAACAATGCAAGCGAACCATCAAGAAGGTGCAGTGATGGCTTGATAAGTAAGACCATGAGAACTGCAGGTACAAAATAATCAATCAGATAAATATACACAATACTGTTCTGCAATGTAGCCCTGGGGCATATAAATACATACTGTGAACAGGATAGGGCAACAAGAAAAAATTACTCACCTTAGTAATGTTGTTTCTTCTAATGGAGTCTTGCTATATATGACCATTGCAGTTTGTCCCACCATTAGAACTGCTCCGAGGTGAAAGAGTTAACTCCATTCTAAGAATGGAGCTTAGAACTCGAGCTCTATCAGAGAAGCTCTGTCTTGGTTATTTCAAACTCAAACTGTCAGATCTTTACTAGAGCAAAACTCACTAAGGTCTGTGTGGAAGCTGTAACCTACACTAGCCAACTGGCTACCTAAATATTAACACCCAATGCTGGTCCCAACACAAAGACTCAGTCAAGGGACCAAAAGTATAGTATAATATGATAATATGAGAAGTAGTAAGATAAAATAAAAACACCACACCCCAAAACCCCAAGAAGGGTGGAAAATATATAATGGGCATAACTAGTACCCACACTAGGCTGCCCACCCCATACCCAAGTAGAAGTTCTGAGAGAGGGCAGGCTGGGAGGTCATAATATAGCAAGACTCCATTAGAAGAAACAACATTACTAAGGTGAGTAATTTTTCTTCAAACAACATGAAGTCTTGCTATATTATGACTATTGCAGACTACACAGCAGTACCCTCCATGGAGAGGGACAGAACCTACTTAGGAATAGGCTCTGAAACAGCTGTGTTAAACGAGCATCTCTCCTGGCCTGGACATCCAGGGAGAAATGCTTGGTGAAAGTGTGTACCGCTTTCCAGGGTAGCTGCTTGACATATTTCTAAAATAGGGATGTCTCTAGCAGCAGCTATAGATGCCGCTTGTACCGCTGGTAGAGTGAGCCTCAGGCCTGAAGGGGAACCTTCCCCAGTTTTTGATACAAAATTGGATACAAGAGACAATCCACCTGGCAATTGATCTCTTAGTGGCAGGTCTCCCTTTTCCGACCTCACCATAAGTGAGAAAAAGTTGGAGGGATTCGAACCTGTGACCCTTGGTACGTTCTATATAGTAACTTAGGGCCCTCTTAACATCTAAACTGTGCAATCTCCTCTCGCCAGAGGAGAAGTGATCAGTGAAAAGCACTGGAAGGGAGATAGATTGATTAAGATGGAAATCTGAAACCACCTTAGGCAAAAACTGTTAGTCCTGAGGACTACCTTATCCTTGTGGAAAGAAATAAAGTCAGTTTCTACTGACAAGGCTTGTAACTCACTTATGCGCCTGGCAGAAGTGATAGCCACTAGGAAAACAGTTTTCCAAGTTATACTTAAGCTCTGCAGAAGACAGAGGTTCAAAGGGGTTGCATTAACTGAGCAATGCAAACATTAAGATCCCAGGCAGGGTCCGGATCCCTAAAAGGTGGATTAGTATGAAGTAATCCTTTAAAAACTTGAAAATACAGGGTGAGCGGAAAGAGAGGAGGGCTTTCCTGTTGAAACAAAAACAGAGACAGCTGCCAAATGTACTTTCAGGGTAGCTGGTCCTAGGCCCAAAGAATTAAGATGGACCATATAGTCCAAAACAATGGACAAATCATCAGATTCTGGGAAATATGTTTCCAGAACACCAGATGGAAAAACTTTTCCACTTAAAATTATAAGTAGCCCTAGTGGAAGGCTTCCTAGAAGCCTTTAGGATTTCAAGAACACCTTGAGAAAGGTGTAGGTCAGCAAATTCTAGCTCCTCAAGAGCCAGGCCTTGAGGTTGAGGGATTTGAGGTTCGAATACCAAACTCTCCCCTGGGCACAGGTTAACAGGTTGTGATTCCTGGGGAGACACAGGGGAAGATGGACTGCTAGGGACAGAAGGAGTGGGTACCAGGGCTGCCTGGCCCAATCTGGGGCAATCAGAATCACCCTGCAAGGCTGGGATCTGATTTGACTAGCACCTTGAATAGGAGAGGAAGGGAAGGCGTAAGAAACTTCCCTTCCCAATCTAGGAGAAAGGCATCCAGGGCACTAAGCCCAACACTGGGGCCTGCAACAGAACAGTGGAAGTTGGTGATTGTCTGGGGCTGCAAAAGATCTATCTGAGGGGTGCCCCATCTGGCAAAACTATCCCCAGTATTTGAGGATCCAGAGACCATTCATGATGGCCTGGGAAATCCTGCTGAGCATCTGCCAGGACATTGTCCTTTCCTGGAAGGTGAACTGCTATGCAGGAAGTGTTCAGGAATAGGTCAGAGACCACAACTTCATTGCCTTGGTGCACAAGGCCGAAGACCGAGTGCCCCTGCTTGTTGATGTACCACATTGTTGTGGTGTTGTCTGTTCTGACTTGTACCACTTTGTTCTGAACGGACGCAGAAAACACTTGAAGTGCTAGAAAGACAGCTCTGAGCCCCAGCAAATTGATGTGGAGCAGAGATTCCTGAGGGAACCACACTCCCTGAGTGGAGAGGTCGCCCATGTGGACTCCCCACCCCAGGAGGGATGCATCTCTAGTGAGGGTCAAGGAGTGAGACAGAGGAATGAAAGGGACCCCCAGCCTTAAATTGCTTTGATCCTGCCACCACTGGAGGGCCTGGATCAGGGTTCGAGTCACTGGGACCAACTTGGAAAGGGGGTCTCTTCTCTGAGACCAAAAGGCTCTCAAGTGAAACTGAATGTCCCTCATCTGAAATCTTGTGCTTGCACTACAGCTGTGGACGCAGCCATGTGTCCCAGGAGCTGCAAGGCATATCTTGCTGGTCAGAGAGACCTGGAGTGAAGAAGGAGGCCAGAGCCACCAGGTTCCTTACCTCTCTAAGGGTAGGAAGGCTCTGGCCTGCTTTGTGTCCAATTCTGCACCTATGAAGGTGAGCACCTGAACAGGTTCCAGAACTGACTTGGAAGATTGAGCAATAAGCCAAGAGAGGTGAGCAGCTGCTGGGTAATTTGCAGGTGAGATTTGACCTGTTCTGGGACTGGCCTACAATGAGCCAGCCGTCCAGGTAGGAAAAAGACAGCAATCCTTTGCCTTCTTAAATGAGCAACTGCTACTGCCACATTTTGTGAATACCCTTGAGGCAGAGGTGAGGCCGAAGGGCATTGCTCTGAACTGGTAGTGACCTGAGGGCAGTTCGAATCTGAGGTACTTTCGGTGGGAGCTTCTGATTAGGACGTGAAAAATAGGCATCCTTGAGGTCCAGGAGGCTGCCAGTCCCTGCCTAGAGGGTAAAATCATTGCCAGAGTTACCATTTTGAACTTTGGTTTCAAAAGGTGCTTGTTCAGATATCTCAGGTCTAAAATGGGCCACCATTCTCCTGTCTTTTGGGTAAGAAATATCTGAGTACAGACCCTTGCCCTGATGTAGGGAGAAACCCTTTCTACAGCTCTGAAAGCCAGGAGGATGAGACTTCTGTTTCTAAAGAAAAGGTCTCTAAAGGGTTTGCAGGTGGGAAAGATCTGATTCTCATCTTTGGAAATTTTTGAGGCTGAGAACCAGACCCTGACTTACTACTTCCAGGACCCACTTGCCTGAGTTAGAGACTCCCAGTTCAGGCAAGTAAGCCAACCTGCCCCTACAGGTAAAGGAGAATGGCTTTGGGCACCCCAACAGGGTGCCTGTTTGGCAGGTGCTTTAGGCTGAGGGTGGGAGCAGGCCTGCTCACACCCGTCTGCCTCCCTCTGAAGAACCCCTCTGAACATAAGCAGAGGAGACCTGGGTTTGTAAAAGGCCTGTGAAAGCCTACCCCTACCCCAGGGGTCTGCCTCTGAGGAATGGCTTGCCGCTCCTTGGCCTGAGCACTCTTATAGGTAGTCCTATATTCATCCATTTCCTTCATATAATTCTCTGTCTGCTCCCAAACAGAGAATTCCTACCAGGAAAATCCATAGCCTTAGTCTGGGTATCCTGTGACAAGCTAGTACACCTGAGCCAGGCCAACCTGCGAAAAGCTACAGATGTAGCCATGACTCTAGAGGATACATCATTAAAATCCACAGCAGCATTGGATGCCTCAATGCCATCAGCAGCCACCTGCTCCAGCTCATTAGCAAGCTGGCCAGAGGCCTGATTGTCCAAAGCCATGACAGTGTCCCATCTAGAGTTTTGAAACCTTGCTACATAAGCCATGTAATTTGCTTGCCTGAGTCCCAAGGACGCTGCCAGGTATTTTTTTTTTTTTTTTGCCATGGCATCAATCTTCCTGGAATCCTTGTCAGGAGGATGTGAAGCCAAGGGAATATTAGCTTTATTACAGACTGCAGCCTGAACCACACCAACAAGACTGCAATGCTGTGAAAGGAATTCTGTATCAGGACCTGACAGAGTGTACCTCCTGTCCATCTTTTTGTCCACAGGAGGCACAGAATTAGGAGCTATTAAAATTTTTATTGTTTGTTTCCTAAATGAATTATGCAAGGGAATAGACAATCTCCTAGACTCTGGAATATCCATCCTTTCTACAAAATCAGGTTCCTCTTGCTCATCCACAGCTTCCTCCAATGGGAGCTGGAGGGATTCAGCAACCTTTTATAAAACAGAAAATGAGAAGGGACTCAGAAAGCAAAGGGGAGATTGTAGGTCAGTCTGGGGAGATGTCCGGTTCAATGGGCACATCCAGACTCTCAAAGTCACATTCACACTGTTCATAATCCTCCTCCCCTCCTCTGGTTCATAAAAATCTCCAATATCATATTCTTGAACCGGTGGAACCGAGAACCAACCTTTTACCAGACAGTGGCGGTTGGACGGAACGGAGAAAGCGACTGTACAATTTGTATAGCTTTTGCCATTTCTGCAGCAGTTGGGGAAGGAATTTTGGACTCCCTACCTGCTGATTTTTTATTTTCTTTAGCTGGAACTGGTTCCTCAGAGCCAGATTTACGTTTGCCCGAGGAAGTCTAGCCCTGGTCAGAGGGCACTCCCTCAGGTTCGGTTGGCACCGAACCGGGCTGGCCATCCGGGTCAGTGGACTTTTTGGCCTCTTGTTCCCTGAGCCTGCCCACTCTCTTTTCCGGGGTGGCTGCAGGAAATTTTACAAATCTGGCAGTCTGAATTGAGGTGGTCAACCCTAGACAAGAAACACATGTAGTGTGTGGGTCAGCCTTAGCAAAGCTTCCCCCACAGACACTACAGTGTTGAAACAGTGGGCCAGTTTTCTTTTGGGTTTCTCAGACATGATGCCAGCCTAACCAAGAAACTTGCCCTTTTAACGGCAGTGCCAGGCAAGACACCCTTATCGGTTCCCAACCGTGTCACAGGTCATGGAAAAAACCGTAATGAAATCCAGTTTTTTTAGAACCGATAAGAACCGGGAACCGCACTCTAAAAGCTTTAAAATGCTTATTCTTTAAAGTTTTAACCGACCTGATCGGTTCGAACCGAACCGATAAACATTTACAAGTTCCACACAGAATAAAACCTGTCTATTACTTACAATACCACAGACAGAGCTTGAACCGACCGGTTTGCGGTTAAAATAATAATACTCGCGGTTGAATTTAACCGAGAAAATACTGTTTAAACCGAGAAATGAACCGAGCAGTAGGAGAAATCTCCGAGCGACTGTTCAGTGAGGCGGAGTAAAGAATCTGACAGTTTGAGTTTGAAATAACCAAGACAGAGCTTCTCTGATAGAGCTCGAGTTCTAAGTTCCATTCTTAGAATGGAGTTAACTCTTTCACCTCCGGAGCAGTTCTAATGGTGGGACAAACTGCAATGGTCATAATATAGCAAGACTTCATGTTGTTTGAAAAAATGAGAACACTGGACCAGGTGCCTTACAGAGCACCATTTTTTATTACCCCTCTCGGACCCTGGCCCACCTTTGTACCACCTCCCCCAGCTCAGTAACCCGGCTTCTTGTGGGTTTGCCATCCACTCCATCCTCCACTTTGTCTCTCCCCTACCCTGGGGGATAGGGGCTGGGTGGGCTGAACCTCTCACTGCACAGACCAGGTCACAGATGGAGGAGTGCCACAGCACCGGTGTGGGGCCTGCAAGTAGCTGGTATTCATCCTGTCGGGGCCTATTTTTCTGTGTCTCCTCCCTTTTGGATGCTGTCATTGGGGGTGCACGTGTGCACACACGCAACCATTCATTATGCGTGGCACCCACCTGCATCCTTCCCTCCCACTATGCTTCTCCGACTACCCTACCAGCTGTGGTCACCCAAGTGGCAGTGATGCAGCAAAGCTAGCAACCCTCCCTCCCCAGATGAGAAGAGCGTTCTCCTGGACGCTGATCCTCCTCCCAGCTGGCATCCAATGCCCCACACTCATTCCTGAACACAGGTTGCGGCATAACAGGAAGTAATGCTATCACTGCACTGATTGGTTGGCTTACAGACCACCAGTTAGCACTTTGGAGCTCTCTTCCCCCTATCATCTGCTCTGCTCCTTCCCCTTTTTCAAACAAATCTCTACTCTGTGACTTCACTACTCAGTCCTTCCGTTCCCCTGACACTGGACTTGGGCTGTTGCTCCTTGCCATCCAAGCCCGGCTCCCCCTTTAGCCTCCACTTACATTAGTGCAGGTCTCTCTTCACTCCCCCCAACAATTTACAACCCTTTCGCCTATCTTGAACTCAGTATTGCTTTGTTGCACACTACAAATTGTTCCCAATCTGCACCTTTATTTCACTGTATATTCACTCACACTGAAGCCTTGCCTTTTCACAATAGAGCATGTTGTCGGTGCTTAATTACATATTACTGTATTTTTTCATCATTTGACATTTGTTCTCTTCCCATCTCCCCCAGGATCTGGAAATGAGTTTTACCAGCTCTGTACTGTATATCTTTCCTGGTAAAACGTTTGAACTAAATAAATACAGTTCTTGATCAGCAGCCGTGTAGTGGGGATGTCATAGTAAGAGCAATAGACATTTCAGTGCTGATGGGTAACAAAGACCATAATAGGACTGCATTTGAGGGAATCTGGGAGACAACATACTTCACCAAACATAAAGGAAGGACACTAAACCTCATGAGAACTGATTGTGATGAGCTAAGGCAGAGGGCTGTGGCTTGGTTAATGAATATATCACTGAGGGGCAGTGCTTATGCCAGGTGAGAGGCCATGAAACAGAATATAATGCAGACAGTGGCAAGATGTGTCTCCGTGGGCTACAAGCGGAAGAGGGCTAGGCAGAGATTGTCCAAAATATGTCAAAGGGAAGTTAGAGTAGCAGTATTTGTTAGTCCACAAAAAATATTATATAGCTTTTGCAACAGAAATATATTTATGACATCCTTAGATTTATCCTTGGTGTGATTTTAGTTTTCTCAGATATTTTTAAAACAGCTTTTTATACTAATTTTGTAATTAATGAAACATCATTAAAGATGGCAGTTGCTCACAATTCTTAAAAATCTCTTCCCTTGAGGTGACCTGTTCAATGTACATGTTAGATTCATGTGGTGGATGGATTAGGGTGGCGTTACCAAACATTTCTTGCTAGTAAACAGCACAGCACTATACCAACATATTTAATTTATTTATGACAGGCATGGCACTGAATTGAGAACTTTTAAAAATCTTTAAAATCCTGTACCTTGCTTCAGGAATGCAAGAAATTAAAAGAAAATATGGGCATCTTGATATTTTTTTGAGAAAAACATAACTGCTGAAAAAAGCTATATGGTGACAAACAAATAGTGCTGCTTTGAAGTGATTTTGTGAGCTTGCCATAACATAGGGAGGCAGTATAGCGCAGTGGTTTAAGGCTCTGCACTGCAAATCTGAAGACCTGGGTTTGAATCCTACAGCCCCCATTTGCATACTGTGTGACCCTGAGCAAATCACTTAACTCCCTGTGCTCACAGGTTGCACCTCTAAACAATCTTTCAACTTAGTGTGTCTCTCCTGGGAAAACAAATGGGATTACTAACCTCTAGGAGTTGTAATTCAATCTCCTACAATTCAAACTGCCAAAAAGTGCTGTTTTCCATGAAATAAATGCTTTTATTTCTGTGCTGTGCTTCATTTGCATAACCCACCCCTTTTTATGTTGGCTTGCGCACATGTTGATTGCGAGAGGTGGACAGCGAGAGCTGCTGCCATGTTTATTGAAATGTTTCACCAGGAATGACACATAATGGAGGAGTGTCAGATCTGCTGCAGCAATGATGAGCATGTCTTTCATTGCAGCTGCGGATTTCTTCCAAGTTGGTGGCACTCTCTAAAACTGCTGTCATCGGCAGCATGCTCACTGGTTGGCAACCGAGGACTTACTTGCTAAGCATCCCTGGATTTGCCACAACATTTACATACCTTTGAAAGTGCTACTACAGTGCTGTGGCAAATCCAGGGGTTGCTTTGCTAAGTGTGTCATTCCTGGTGAAACATTTCAAAAACATGGCAGCGGCTCTTGCTGTCCACCTCTGCAATCCCTAAGCCAACTTGTGGGTGCTCCTTCCTAGTTCAATTTGTTTGCTGACAGGGGTACCCAATCCCCATCGGCATCATGCCACCCCACACAGGCACACTTTATTTGCTGATGGGGTGGCCAATCATTGTCGACTCCAGTCCCCCCCCCCAAAAAAAAAACAGTAGCACACTGGGAGCCCACCCCAGTGTGACCAAATGTATTGGTGTCATCTGTAAAAAAAAAAAAAAATCTTCCCCTGAAGTTTATTTTTCTTTTTCCCTACAAAACAAGAAAACGGTCCCTCGTTGTCTGCGGTGCCCCCCCCAACCTGCACCCACCCTTCCTCTGTGTACCCCACCTCCTCACCCCCCCACCCCATACTTACCTCCAAAGGTCAATGTGGCAACCTTTGGTGGAGCGGGAACATGTCTGCACTCTTCAAAGCCAATCACAAACTGAAGAAATGCCGGTAAGCTGTATAATGGCATAAATGAGGATGGGGGTTCAACCGGTGGATACGCTGCCATTTTGACTTTTGCTCCACACTTTCAACATTTGGGACTGATTAATGAAACGACAGTGCCACTGTTCATGAGGTGGGCTCCCAAAAAGCCTATGTTGCAAATTTGGTGAAAAATTCCAAAAAAATGACTGTAGTAGAATTCGTGTATCAAAGTTTCCACACACACTTTCGTAACTTCAAGAATTTTTAATATGTTTAGTCCATATTTTCAACATTGCCATTTTCACACCTCCGTATGAACAGTATAGCTATCACTTTTCACATCCTGCCAAAATGTGTTTTCGTGCATGTGGCGCACAATGGCGCAATCACTACAGGAAAACAATGTTTGGGACAGATTAAGAAAATCACAGTGACACTGTTCATGAGCAGAAGGTCCCAAAATGTCTATGTTGAAAAGTTATAATCCTCAAATCTCTGCTCTCTGCAAGGAATGTCCTGGCACACTACTCGCATTCTATGGGGATGTAATAAAGTCACACCCTTCTGGTCTGTCATTAAGTCTAATTTGGACCCCTATTAGGCCTATCCGAAGCCTTCAGACCAGAAATTTGTATAATAAGGGATTATGGGGACCTTTTGATTGGTAATCACGAAAACACATGGCATTGATATCCCTATGCAAAAAAAATAATCATGTACCATTGGCTGGATCAGAACATTCCAACGATACACAGAGTGGTTAAAAGAGCGCTCTTGCTTTGCAAGCAGAAAGCACGATTGCCCAAATAACGAACAGGCCACATTATTACCAGAAAGTATGGGCCCTTACACCTTATTAACCATTTAAGGGTAAAATGGCACAGAATATCAAAAATTGTAAAACTATTATTAGTAAAATCTCAAATATTATTCTAGGCCTTCTCTAGTAATTGTACCCTGGGCTAATGAAATTGCAGGCTAATATCACTGCATACCTGAGGGACTAGGGGTGGGAGGAGATGGCTTAAGGGGTGGATGGGGGATATAGGAGGATGAATAAGTGCATGTTTTCTAAGTTTGTAGGGATATGCAGAGAAATCATACTAATATCATCATGTCATCAGATTTCTATGTAATTACTCAGCATTGTAAAAGTTCACCAATCTACATTACTGGCTTGTGATAATGAAACATGCAATCTTCTCTGTTAAATGTCTGTAATGAGTGATATTAAAATCTTCCTACCAATAAAACACAGTCAATCTGGAAAAGCTGGTGAAAAAATTCTACAAAATCACTATGTCATGAGCTTTCGTTTCGCAGTTTCCATGCATGTTTGTAACTTCGAGAATTTTTTATATTTTCACTTCAGACTTTCAACATTGCCATTTTTTGACACCTCCTTATGAACAGTACAGCTGTCATTTCACATCCTGCCCAAAATGTGTTTCTGCACATCTGGTGCACAATGGTGCGATCGCTGTGGGAAATCAATGTTTTGGACAGGTTAAGAAAATCCATAGACACTGTCCATGAGCAGAGGTCTCCAAATGCCCATTTTGAAAATTTTTTTAAAAAATTCCAAAAAATGACCGCATTACGGGTGTGCGTTGCGTAGTATCTATGCACGCTCGTAAGTTTGCACATTTTTCATATTTTCTCTCCAGATTTTCAACATTGCCATTTTTTTACACCTCCTCATGGACAGTACAGCTTTCATTTTTCCTATCCAACCCAAAATGTGTTTCCACACCTGTGGCTCCCAATGGCACAGTTGCTGTGTGAAATCACCTTTCAGGATTGATTAACGAAATGACGGTGCCACTGTTCATAAGGTTGGGTCCCAAAAAGCCAATGTTGAAAATTTGGAATGAAAATACCAACAAACACTTAAGGCATTAAGGTTTCCAACCATACACCCACCCTGTAGAGACTGACAGGCGTCGGGGATGTAACTTGTGTTAAGTCAGCCATAATTTTCACAGAATTCTACCCCCACCCTACAGCCACTGACAGGCAATGAGGTGTACCTTGGGTTCCAGCACCCTAACGTTCCTCCATTCCCTATATTGCACCCATCTCAGCTTATTTCCTTATGGAATGGGTGAACATAAGGCCAAAGTCCCCAATGCGCACCCCAACACCTGTTGCTCTCTGCAGGGTGGGAGTGGGGTGGAATGGCATCAACATTATGACCGACCCAAAGCCACACTCCCAATGCCTTTCAGTCTCTGTGGGGTGGCTTACTTCAATACTTAACTGCCATTCCTGTTTTGCATTTCTAACTCCTGCACTACCAATGCTTATGCCAGGAAGCCAACATTCGCCATTGACAAATGCTTGTTTTTCTCAAGTGCTGCAACCCCAAGCATGACATCATGTAAGGAAACAAAGGTTTTAAGCACTGTTGTAAAACAGAAACCTCTGCTGGTCAGTCTTGGTACTGCAGACATCTACACTACTGACATAGGAGACTACATCGCTCAGTAAAGAAATCTTGTCAGCTAGATACTAAATACACAATGTCTTGTTTTGCAAATAAACACATGAGAGTTTTTATTGTTGAAACCACTACAGAGATATGAGAAGAAGAAGAAGAATCAGCATTTATATAGCGCTTTTCATACATCCAAAGCACTTTACAAGCAATGCTAGACTGGTAGTGAAGTGACTGAATGTGTGGTGGCGGCCATATCGCACATCATCACCCACACACAGCCTGGATAATTGCATGAACCAGTTTATGGGAAGGGGAATGTTGGCCAGGACACGGAATGTTCCCTACTCTTTGTAGAAGAGTGCCTGGGTTCTTTACTTCCAGCTGGACAACACCAGGATGGGCAGAAGGGACCTCCAGTTTAACATCTCATCCAAGGATGGCACACCCCAACAGTACAGCACCCCCAATACTGCACTCGGATGCCAGCGATTTTTAGGTGCAAGTCCAATCCCGGTGTGGGACGAGAACCCACGACCTTCTGGTCCAGAGACGGATGTGCTACCAACTGAGCCATGCTGACACCATGAGACTGCACCTCACAGTAAAGGAATTGGAAAACAATTTCTTATTGTACCCACAATACCTTGCTATGTACATCTACATATTAGATACAGTCACCAGCCCCAAAATAAGGGACTGCTCCTCTGAGTAACCAACATTTACATCAACATTATAATTTACCCAGAATTCTTTGTTGCTGTATGTAAAATATTGACAGTTCCCTTACATGACATCATTCTGGGGGTGTGGCCACACACAGAAAACTAGAAGACACAGAGCTGATAAAACATAAATACAAATGACTATGACAGATTTTTTTACAAAACAAAATTGTAGCTTCAACATCTGAAGCATGGGCAGCAATTGCATATTATGTAAAAAAAGGCACATGCGAAAGCTTGCAAAATCACTTTAAGATAATTCTATCATATTATGGTCAACAGTTTTCTCTTCTTTTAAAATGCACAGCATGAAGAGCACATTAGTGGGATCCCCACTGCCACTATGCCCACATCCAGAGGATGCAACTATTTTCTCAGTCATGATCTCCCATCTGGTTACTGAATAGGATTCCGGCTAAATGCAGATCATATACAATGCATCCTGATATCTAATATGTATATATTGATTATTTATTCTAGTGTAAAGCAAATTATGCAGGGGATGTGTTCAAGGATGTGGTGTGAACAGGTTATCATGCTAGTTATAAAAGGCTATGTAATGCAGAGCACCAGGCAGGAATTCACTGCTCCCCCTGCTGCCTTCACCCCACCCCCCCAATCACGTTGGCTGATTTTTCTGTTTCCCTGTTTCCATGAACTATGCTGTGTTTTGGACGTGACTATTTTGGGCTGGTAGTCGATGGCATCAAAGTACAGAGATCACAGTGATGGCATGGATAATGCACAGTGATCACAGTGATGGCATGGACAATGGCACAGTGATCACAGTGATGGCATGGATAATGGCACAGTGATCACAGTGATGACATGGAGGCCAGAATCCTCATGTTGCACCATTTTTCTTGATTACCAATTGGAGTGCTACACATTTACAAAGTGAAAACATAGACAATGTTGACAGAAGAAGACAACTGGTCCATCCAGTCTGTCCTGTTGCACCCTATCCTGCCCCAGGACCTAATGTGTAGACAGGGTTTTGCCCTCACCCTCTTGAATAACTATTGAACCCTTTACTCTAAATGCCGAGGTCAGACAGAATTGTTAGTGGCTGGACCCTGCCAACCCTGATCAACAAAAATTCTGAAAAGAAATTATAAATAAAATCATGCAATGCTGCTTATTTTTCATTGGATAGAACAGAAGTTTCTTAGACAGAAAAGCTTGCAGCCACAGTGCACAAGGTATTTTGCCATATACAATCATTGGCAGTGCAATGTACAAGAGCAGGTGCAAGCTTGCCTGGAAAGGGTGATGATATTATCATGGCAGGGAAAGCAGACTTGAAGGAGGGGCTCTGATTTCCGTGGGAACAATACAGATTACCTAAAGACAGTTCCTTTTTGTTTCCAGTGCTTGGTGTGGAAATTCTTGGCCAGCAACAGGAAGAATCCAAATCAGAAAGCCCATAGAGCTGCAGAGTACACTGCACCAGGAAATAACTGACAGCTGGTATTAAAACTGAATTACTCAAGGTTTGAAATAGATGTAACCCCCCACCACCCCCAAGTCTATATGCTAACCTGGCTTCAAGGAGCTCACCAGTCTGTTTGCTCATGCTAGTCCCCTGGGACTGGTATTGGGACCAGTGGAGGGAGTGGAGGATGAGGAGGGCAGCATCCTTTGGCACCAACTGTGCAATTCATCTCCATAGCTCAGTGCCCCACATTGAAGCAGCCTTTCACTGTTGTCACCACTGAGATTGACTGGCACTCTTGACAGCTGGTGAAATCCGTTGACTGCTATCTCGGAGCAACTGGACACTGCAACATGGCTGAATACACACTGCACACAGCTAAGGGCACAACCAAAATGTTAAAGGGTGGGAGACTTTCTAAATATGGACTTTGGGGCCAGTGTTCAGAGTTAGTGAGGATTGGAACAGACTGCGCTAACTGGATTTTGATCCGTATTAAAAACTATAAATAGCCCTCAAGGGCCTGGACAGGGGGGTTGGGCTAGAGAGGAAGAATGGTATCAAAAGACAATGCCTGCATTTAGTGCAGTGCCAGGAGACAGGCAGCTTTAACAAAACAAACAAATCCTGCAGTGTGAGAAGATATTTGGGAGGGGGCAAGAGAGGACCCAGTGTGGAGTTGGGGTGGTCATGGGACTAGCCTTGTCCACTGAGAATGGCTAGAAGGAGTTTGACCCTAGTGTTTCAGGTTGGCAGACAGGCAAATTGATGCAGTGTATTGGTAGTAGGGCATTTGGGGCCTGCTGGGTGATGTAGACTAAAGTGTGAAAAGTATCAAATTTCCATTATTTTTCATAGTTGTAGCAAATGTAGAGGATGATTATGGGTGGCAAACATTTGGGAAGCAGGAAATGTTACCCAAGTTTAAATCCAGTAGTTCATGCAATTTCAGAAAAATCTATACTTTTCCTATGGTCCCATAGTGTCCTAAATGTCTACAGGCTAGAGAGTCAACACTATTCATTTTCTATTATGGACCCAAATGATTCTCATTTAAAATGCACTTAGCAAGCTATATATTTAGGGCTTATTTCTACCACAAGACCTTTGTGGTAAAGGTACTATAAAATGAGCAGGAAAATACAGTGTTCTGATTAGCTGGGACCCAAGCATTGTGGGAGCATAGCACACAGGTAAAATGAGTCCTGCCAATGAGGATGTATTACATAGAACAAATTCTTGTGCCAGCTTGTGGAATCTTGTGAATTCCAATGGCAGCCATAGTTTCCCCGATACATCTTGGTAGCTTCTAATAAGCAGAAACAAGCATTTTGTTTAAAATTCTATACTAAATTAAATTTGATACTATTTCTATAAGCTGCCAGTACATTTTTTGAGGCCTTTTCCTAGTTCAATCAACTGTTTTTTCTGGACTCCAATTTGCCTAAAATGTTTTATTGCTGTTGCAAATGTGTGCTCCCCTTGCTCTGTATTGTTAACATTATTGTAATGTAATGGATTTGTGGATGTACCGTGTCAAACTTGTGCTCCTCTAGCACTGTGTTGTTATTCTTAATAAACTGTATCATAATGTAGTATATTTAAGTAATAAGCCATGAGGGAGTGTGGGTTATCGGGGGATTTACCATGGCTGGAGTGGTCTGCCCACAAGGCACAGCCGAGTGGGTAAATCCTCGCCAGCCATGGTAAATTCCCCAATAACCCACACCCCTGAGTGGCTTATTGTGATTAAACCATTACATTTTGTCATGGATGTAAGTTTAAATAGTTTTATTTTATTTTTTCCTGTGGAAAAAAATGATTTTATAAAGAAATATCCTTCCATGAAAGAAAATAGTCCATGATTTTTAATGCAATTCTTTATTTAAGTTTTGTGAAGTGAGTTACAATAACACATAGTGAGGTTTTCAGTGGTAAATAACATGAAATGAGGGTTTTAAGTTGTTAAACAGTCGTAAATTGTAAAAACAGATAATGAGGCTTTTAACTTGTTAAATACTAGTACATTCTATAACAAAAACTTGTTAGTGCTCATACTGTAACATTGTGAGGTGAGAGTTAGTGTAGCTAATTTTCTTTATTAGGAAGCAGTTTTTTATGGTTCATATATTGTGTAGCTTTTTATTATGTTGTTGTGTAGAGCAGTTTGCTTGGTTCTGTTTCTTTAAATTATTGTAATGTAGGTTGCATTTCATTCTGTGGATGCAGTAGTGTGAGACTTTGACCTGTTGAGGATAATAGAAAGGGTTGTTATTGTTTTTATTTTACTTTTTAGAGATTTTTATTAATGGTTTTAGGGTTTGCAGTTTCATTTTTGCTGAAAAAATTTATATTGTATTCCGTTTTATTTGGATATAAAGTGAACTGTTCCATAGTTAGCAGGATATCCAATTGAAAATATTTGGGTTGGGTTCTGGGTGTGGCTCGCTGACATGGTTTGCTGCTTTCTGCGTGGAAATATTTGCAGCGTTGGAGACTGTTGCGATCGTCGTGTATTTTTGTTGAGGAGCTGTAATTATGCGCTCGGGCTGATTTTGTGTTGTCTTGCTACATTGGCAAAGTTCAGGAGATGTCATCATTTTGACAAGGTATGTGATGGTGGGCGAAGCTGTATTGGCTTGCCTGCAGAACATTCTTTTTTCAGGCACACAGCCACAGTGGCTTTCACAAATGTTTTCTGTCGGTTGCAATGGAGAGTTTGTGGAGTTTCTGTTACCACTTATTATTTGGCCCCATTTCTTAAATTCTGAAAGGTTCGGTTGCAAAGTAACTTCTGATCAATGTCTCATTTTAACGTTCGCTTGCGCACATGCACAAGGAACGTTTTGGGAGAGTAGCACACTTTGGATGTGTGCCTCTCCCTTGCAATCCACTGCTCCATTCAGCAGGCGTGGCGGTCCTGCACCAATGGGTGCGGGAGCTGTGTATGACAGCGGTGGTCTTCGCTTCAAAGAAAACCACTGCTGTCATACAGAGCACCGCGTCATGCCACCCCCCGCCACGCTACCCCCCCAAAGCTTTGGTGCCACGCTGGGGTGGGCTCCCAGTGTGTGAAATGTCGCGTTGTTTGCCGATGGGGTGCCCAACCCCCATCGGCTCCTACCCAAGCCATCCTTCTGCCGCTGGGAGCCCATCCCAGCGTGGCTAAGCGTCCGCGTTGTTTGCTGACGGGGTGCCCAATCCCCTCGGCTCCTCGCCCCCAGCCATCCTTCCGCTGCTGGAGCCCACCCCAGCGTGGAAAACGTCCACGTAGTCTTTTTTTTCATCTGTAAAGCAAAACGGTCCCATGGCATTTCTCCCAGTCCCCTCCCACAACCTTCACCCACCCACCGCAGCACCCAGCCTCCCACCCCCCCTCACCTCATACTTACCTCCGGAGCTTGGCGGCGATCTTCGGTGGACCGGGAACACGTCTGCACTCTTCAAAGCCGACCGCGAACTGAGGAAATGCCGGTAAGCTGTATAATGGGCTAGATAGGGGGTTTCAACTTTATTGCATATCTCAGGCATTTTTGGAATTTTGCACCAAATTTTCAACATGGGGTTTTTGGGAGCCCTTCTCATGAATGATGTCACTGTCATGGCGTTATTCAGGCCCGAAGGGTGATTTCGCAGTCACTGCACAGTCACTGCGTGAAATCACCCTTTGGGCCTGAACTCTTCCTGTGTTTATCGATCGAATTAAACCATGTTGAATGCATCAAAAACTGTTCATTTTCTGACGTGCATTGCACAGTTCCTCTGCAGGCTTGTAAGTTTGCGAATTTTCAATATTTTCACTCCAGATTTTCAACATTGCCATTTTACCACACTCCTTATGAGCAGTACAGCTGTCATTTTTACATCCTGCCCAAAACATGTTTCCACCCATATGGCGCTGAATGGCGCAGTCGGTGTGCGAAATCAATGTATGGGACACAGTAAGAAAATCACAGTGACCTGTTCATTAGCAGAGGTTTTAAAATGGCAATGTTGAAATTAAGTGAAAAATTCTAAAAATGACTGTTTTACGAGCGTGTGTTGCACAGTTCCCATGCGCTCGTGGGTTTCTGAATTTCAATATTTCCACTCCAGATTTTCAACATTGGCATTTTACCACACCTCCTCATGAGCAGTACAGCTGTCATTTTCACATCCTGCCCAAAGCGTGTTTCTGCCCATGTAGCGCACAATGGCGCGGTCGGTATACGAAATCAGGTGTATGGGACACATTAAAAAATCACAGTGACACTGATCGCGTGAGCAGAAGTCTTAAAATGGCTGTGTTGAAAAGTTGGTGAAAAAATTCCTAAAATGACTGTTTTTATGAGTGTCGTTGCGCGGTTCCCTCGCGCAACTAAGGTTTCATTTTCAATATTTTCACTCCAGATTTTAAATATTGCCAGTTTACCACACCTCCTATGAGCAGTACAGCTGTCATTTTCACATCCTGCCCAAAGCGTGTTTCCGCCATGTAGTGCACAATGGCGCACTCGGTGTGCAAAATCAATGTATGGGACACAGTAAGACAATCGCAGTGACACTGTTCATTAGCAGAGGTTTTAAAATGCCAATGTTGAAAATTTGGTGAAAAATTCTAACAATGACTGTTTCTGACGTGCGTTGCACAGTTCCCTGCAGCTCGTGGGTTTCGCGAATTTTCAATATTTCCTCAGATTTTCAACATTGCCATTTTACCACACTTCCTTATGAGCAGTACAGCTGTCATTTTCATCCTGCCCAAGCGTGTTTCCGCCTCTGTAGCCTTAATGGGGGTAACAAATAGGTCATGCTGAAAATTTATTGTGTAAATAACAGCAATGCATGGGGCATTAAGGTAAAAGCACCATATGTGCCAAACACCACTGCAAATACCTGCAAGCGAATGTTAAGCATTGACAAATGCTTGTTATGACCTATTATGGCCATGATTTGTCTGGCTTCCGTGCCAGAAAATTTAGCAGAGTTATCATGGGTTGCCGGAGGGAGTGGTTTATAAACATAGTTTCTAGTTTGGCTTCCTTACAGATTTTGGTAACATATTACCTAAGAAATTTACTCCTATGGGTTCAACCATGTACCAGACCTCAATGGTATCTAGTATTGATTGGTCTAATTTTTTTGGATGAACAAATAAAGCTGAGGGTTTGGTGGCAGCTTAGATAAATATTTTTTGAAACTACTGACTGGACATAAAGGATTGTTGGGCTGTGCAAACATGCAGCCTCAGGTGAATTGTTTTGTAGGATCTATTATTTCTTTGTGATTTTTGCTTTGCTCGTTGAATGTTTTGGTAAGGTATTCTTCACCATTTTCTGTTGATTTTATTTCAAAGATTCAACTGTGAGCTGCCTAATTCCTTCATTCCACGTCTGGCAAAGTGTAACAAAATGTCCATCCAGACTTTTTTTTTTACAAGGCCAGTGGCAGTGAGTGGAGTCAGTGCAGATGAATTTCTGAGCATTGTAAGTTGATTAATGGTTAGTGGGGCATGATGGTTTGCTTTGTCTTTCAGTCTTTTGGAAACACTTTACAACAGCCTTGAAGATGTTGTTGGCTGTGTTAAACTCTGTGCCATTCATTATGTTTATACTACGGCTTAGGAGGATCATTTAAATGTCTATTTAATCCAGCTCTAAGACTTATGTAGCTGCTAAGTACATACTCGTTGCCATCAATACGCGTATTGTGTTATAATATTGACGTAGTATGCTGCTAATTCTGAAGGACTGATGGTGGCTAAGTTTATTTCTATTTGTTTCTGATTTGCCCAATCAAAAGACATTTATTGACCACGGGTTTGTTTATGTGTGCTATTTCATGCCGTTGCTTCTCTAATTCAAGCATTTTCTGTGTTATGATTTCTTCATGATGTTGTCTTTTCTTTGCTACAGGATTGGCTGCTGTGTGTGAGGTGGAGAGAGGTGCCGAGTTCAAGCTGGTAGCTGCGGAGAGTCGAAGTGATATAGTCAGCTGCATGGACGACTGAAGCATCAGGGTTTCGAATGGTGGGACTGGAGCTATGTAAGGGATATCCATATTTGCCTGAGGTACATTTTCTTGCTCAGAAGTTGTGCTATTGTTTTGAAGGCTTTTGAAAATTGGATCGAGTTTACTTTCGTCGATAAGGTCAAACGAGGCATCCATTTTGTTTGCTGCTTTTTTAAATACGAGACCTACTGGTGACTGTTAGCGAGAAGAAAGATGGCGGCTTTGCAACATTGGGGGGTCAAGTGATTTTTCAGGGTAGCACGAGGATGTGGCAGGCTGGCACATTTGCCAGTGATTACCATAGGATTTACAACAGGGCTAGGTGCCAGTCTGCTTATGTGATTGGCTACTGATTTATGTACATGGTATAATATATCTGTGGTCTTGTTTCGGCCTTGCAAAGTTTTTTGTATATTGTGGCCTCCAGTGTATTCCATTGTCTTAGATGCTGTAGTTACTGTGAAACCTATGACTGTTGTACATTATTAATCCTGTTTGCTCATGAAAAAAAGGACTTTTAGTCTCAGCAAGCCTGCCATTAACAAAACCCAAATAAATAAATAAAGCTCTATAGTTTTAAGTCATAAAAATTATTTTAAGTGATGTGAGATTTAGTAGTCACATACATTGTCTGGAAGCCTATGTTGGTGGAAGTCTTTTCAGGTGCATTTTCTATTTTAAATCCACTCCTGTATGAAGATACAAGGGATCATAATTTGGCCCCGGAAAGGTAGCCAGACGATCCCTTCACTAGTTCAGGTAAAGGAAAGGCCAGCGCTGCAATCAAGTCCGGGGAGGATGCCACAATTGAGGCTGCAAGCCTGTACTAACTTCAAGTTAAAAGAACAGTGGCACACAACAACAAATAAGGCAAAATAGCAGACATTTGTAAGTACTGTCTACAACAGAAACCCCTGTGCTTTGACTGTTAGAACTTCCTAAGGGGGGCTGATCCCTTCACTACACAGTTGCTGATATCCACCCCGTGCTTAGGAATGTAATGATAATAACGACCAGGAAAGTGTGGGGCGTTCCCATTAAAGTCAAGGGGGTTACTTTTAGTCCATTTTTCACATAATCATGACCTGTTTGAGATCAATGAAGGACACCGCTCGACTGACAAGGACTGTCTTACTTGAGTGATGCCCTTCATTAATCTCAATCTGGCCATGTGTATGTGAAAAAAACAGACTTAAAAGTGACCCTCATTGAGTTTTATGGGGCATGCCCCCACACTCTCTCTGGTCACATGTCATTACGTGTCTCAGTGTGGCGGCGGATCTCAGCAACCGGGAAGTGAAGGGATCATCTGACTACTTTTCTGGGGCCAAGTTATGATCCCTTTTATTTTCATACAGGAATGGAATTAAAATAGAAAATGCACCTGAAAAGAATTTTGCCAACATAGGCTTCCAGACAATATAAGTGTTACTCAAAACTAATAATCTCATGACATCACTTAACAAATAAAACACTTCCAGTAAAACCCATCTTATTAGTGTAGTAAAACACTCTGGGTTTGTGTTCTGTGCTGTTGCAAAAGCACATCCAGGGCTGAAGGCATTCCACCTGCAGTATTTGTGCTTCACTATGCCTGGCCTGCGTTGTGACAGCACAGCACTTGCTCCCCATCAAATCTTACTGTTTACATAAATGTGGTGTCAGTGTAACTGGTATGCTTTGTAGAATCCATAAAGGTGGTGTTTGTTTACCAGTTGTCTAGATTACAGACTTTTGGTTTGCTAAAGTGTGAAAATTATGCAAATTTCCATTATTGTTTATAGTTGTATCAAATCTTAAGGAGGATTATGGGTAGAAGACATTTGGGTAGTGGGCAACATTACCCATATTTAAACCAGTAGGGTAACATAGTGTCCCGAATGTCCATAGGTCAGAGAATCAGTGCTGTGCATTTTCCATCATCAGCCCACATTTGTTATCCATACACTTGGCACCCTTCATGTTTAGAGCTTATTTTTCACCTGACCTCTGTGGTAAAGGTGCATAAATGTTGGTATTGTTGTAACTGGTACTCTGCAGAATCTATACATGTGTCTGTGCACCTGAAGCTTGTGTAACATAGACGTTTGGATAGCTAAAGTGTGAAAATTAAGCAAATGTCCATTATTTTTCATAGTTGTACCAAATGTAGAGAAGGACTATGGCTAGTCAAACATTTGGGAAGCAGGTAATGTTACCCATGTTAAAATTGACTAAACTGCATAAAAATCTGTATATTCTGTTAAAAACTGCCTAGAAAAGCTGTCTTTACTTGTTAAAAATTGTCTAGTTTTAAAGTGATTGCAGCCCTTTCCTTGACTCTGTAACTGCAACCTAGACTCCCAGGCGCCAAGGAAATCACCCCTATTCACGTGCAAATTTACTTTATCACTGCTTGAGAGACCCTTTGTCCCTCTCCAGCATTAATTGGCCTCTTCTTTCCTTCCCTCTTCAGCTGAGACCCTTCTAGGGATCCCTGCTCAACCGCTGCTCGACCAGCGGCCACTGGGCGGCCGGCGCACCAGAAGCTGATGCCCGAGACCACAAGCTCGGAAACAAGCCCCAGAGAGGTACAGTAAAAGCCACAAACCAATCGGAGCATGAGCGCTTTTGCTAGGCTCAATTCCCGATTGGTCTTCATTCCTTCACTCTTTTCCTTGCTAGCGGAGCTAAAAAGGCACTATTTTCACTGAAACCAGCCTAATTTCTAATGTTTACTCTGCAAAATTGACTACACTGCATATAAATCTGTGTATTCTGTTAAAACTGCCAAGAAAAGCTGTCTTTACTTGTTAAAATTGCCTAGTGTTGAAGTGATTCAGCCATTTCCTTGAGTCTGTAACTGCAGCCCAGACTCCCAGGTGACAAGGAAATCGCCCTATTTACTTGCTAATTTACTTTATCACTGCTTGAGAGACCCTTTGTCCTTCTCAGCATTAATTGGCCTCTTCTCCTTCTCTCTTCAGCCGAGACCCTTCTAGGCTTCCACACTCAACTACCCGCTCGACCAAGCGATTCCCCAAGCCGTCCAGCATGCCGAAGCTTGATGCCGAGACCACAAGCTTGGATCCAAGCCCCAGAGAAGTACTGCAAAGCCAAGAATTTTCACCCACCCGCCCATCACCTCCTCTGAGGAATTATATAGACCTGCTAGCACCACCCACTCCTGTCCCTGATGTATCACTGCCTTCTTCCTCCTCCTAAAGCTTTTGTTACCACTAGGGCTACCACCAGGGTAATTCTGCACCCAACAGACAGTGAACTATCCGTGTCACTAAATCTCCACCCAACTACCCAACAACTGCAACTATGGCAGCTATGTGGCAACTCTTCCTCCTCACTGCATTGTGTAACATACCCCCTTCTGGCTTAATATCTGAAAAATTTGCCACTAGGGGTAAACCGTACCCACATCCTGCAGACTGCCTGCCCTCCTTGACCCTTCACAATGCATGCTGTGCTATGCTACGGCTCTTTGCCAGCTGGACCAACTGGACTACCTTTTTCGAAGTGTTACTAGCAAATGTTATTTTACACCTTCTCCTGTACATCCTACTTCTTCAAAATACTACCAGTGGTGCCATTCAGTCAGAGTATTAGCCTCAGTGTCTCTAGGATTGCATAAATTAAAAACAAAGCCTGGTACCCAGGTTCCTCTTCCATGCCTAGCCAGAAAAAGCTTGACTTTCTGCCTTTCACTAGATTCTCTAAAAAGCTGTTACTTCTCCTCCTATTCTGTTCTGGCAATGTCGAGCTTAACCTAGGGCCTATAAATAGCTTACCTCCCCTCTGAGTTGCTGTTCTCAAAGGAATTAACATTATGCAGATCAACGTGTGCAGCCTTCTGAAAAAACTCACCCTTATCCAGGCTTGGACAGTTCATACTATGCCAGATGTGCTTGTTATCTGGAAACCTGGCTACGACCCTCTACACCAAACAATGAGATTAACATACCCAGCTACCAGATTTTTAGATCACGATAGGCATTTTAGAGGTGGGGTCGCCATCTGTGTCAAAGACAGATTTGTGGTATCAACACTTAACTCAAACTCACTGACAGCGGGTTTTGAGTGCCTGGGCATCAAACTCGAACTATCCCAGCGTTGGCACTCAAGTCATTGGATGCTATAGACCACCACCGCTGGTTCTCAGCTCCTGTCCTACCTTACAACTATTATGGACACCAGCCCTTGGAAACAATTATCCTTGGGGACCTGAATTACGATTGGCTGTCGGATGCCGGTCACCCTCTTAAATCTTTCTGCGACTCCCATGGTTTCACTCTACTCAACGAAGAACCTACCCGTATCAACAAGAAAAATCCATCCAAAAGTACCCTCCTGGATGTCCTGCTGGTGCATAGGCCTCACTCCTTCTTTCATGTTGGAACATTCAACGCAGACATTAGTGATCATCGCCTAGTAGCTGGGGTTTGGGTAGCCCACAAAGTGCCAGCTATGGCTAAATTCACCATCTAAAGGTCAATCAGATCTTTTCACCCAAAGGCATACTTAGTTGACCTAAAACACTCCCCTTGTAAAGCTTCTACCTGCATAAAATCGGTGGAAACTGCATACTCTATTCTACGAAATCATAACTTCAGCCCTGAGCCTTCATGCGCCTCTGTCAAAAACACACACAAAGGCTAGAAAATGCCGCTGGTTCACTAGTGATCTCAAGGTTGTACTACTTTCCAGGGATAAACTCTGCAAAACTGCCCACAAATCCGATAAAGAGGAAGACTGGTGCCTCTTTAGAACAGCCAGGAACTGCTGCACCAAACTGATTAGGGAGACTAAAGCTAGATTTTACCAAGCAGAATTAAATACTGCATCCAATCATCCCTCAAATTTTGGGCTACAATAAAGAACTGTCCAGGTCCATGCCTCAAAATCGCTTCCTACAAAATTACCTCCGACAATACGGTAATCAATGACAAAAAGAGATACTGCAGGCATTCAACACACACTTCACAACAGCAGGTCTTGCCTTCAATAATTCACCTGCATGTAACCTGTGCAACCAGCTTGGCATGACACCCCCCAAACGCTAGTTCCATAAGTCAGCATTTTCATTTCTCACCTGTTTCCCTCAAGCAAGTGGAAGACCTACTTCTCCAACTGGATACTAAGAAAAGTGCCGGCGCAGATACACTGGAACCATATTTATTAAAGATAGCATGTCATGTATTGGCTGTGCCCATTACCCATCTTTTTAACCTGTCCTTAACACAAGGTACCCTCCCCCAAATATGGAAGATTACACATGTTATCCAAATCTGGAGATCACTGCAACCTTAATAGCTATAGGCCAATTTCTCTCCTGCCTACACTCTTGAAGCTCCTGGAAAAAATAGTAAATGGCCAATTAAGATCCTTCATTGACAGAGAAAAATTACGAACCCCCTACAATCAGGATTCAGAGCCAACCACAGCACCGTCTCGGCACTAGCCAAAGTAACCAACGACTGGCACCAGGAACTGGAGCAAAAAAAGTCTGTGCTGTGTTTCTTGACCTAAGCAAAGCATTCGACACAGTCAACCACAACTTGCTCCTCGACTCGCTGAAACTGTTAGGGCTGGACTCTATCTCTCTAAACTGGTTCTGTGAATATTTGACAAACAGGTACCAGCAGATTAAAGCAGATGGTGAACTTTCTGCACCTAAACTCTTACAAAGAGGCATCCCACAGGGATCTATATTGGGTCCCCTCCTCTTCACAGTATATATCAATAGTATTGATGAGGATATCAAGGAGGCAAGTATTCACTTATTCGTGGACGATACAGTACTTTACCTGAGTCGACCTACACCAGAAGAAGCTTGTGTCAACCTACAAAAAGACTTCAACCTCCTACAACTACAACTAATCAATAAAAAATTGTTATTAAATGCCAAGAAAAAAAGCCATGTTGTTCTCCTGCAAACAGACACAAGCATTACTGCCCCCAATTACCCACAATGCTGTAGAGCATCTAGAGTATGTTTCAAAATTCTAATACCTTGGGGTCTGGATCAACTGTAAACTTTCCTTCGCCGACCACTTGGAGGATTTGCTGAAAAAACGAAGACAAAGACTTGGTCCTTTTTACAGGTTAAGAAGATTTCTTACTATAGACGCAAAGAAACAACTAGTACAAGCTATGTTCCTGTCATTAATCGACTACGCAGACTTCATATATAGCAATTGTACGGCTTCATATCGCGGAAAATTGGATATGCTCTATCACAGAGCCATACACTTCATTACCGACCTCCCCTTCTCTACCCACCACTGCGCACTGTATGCAGCCACGGGTTGGACCTCACTTCAATATAGGCGCAACTTCAATGTCGCACTCTGGACACTCAGAGCCACCAGTGGCAAACTCCCTCATTACATGGCTGAATGTCTATCCCCAATTGTGACCAGAAACTACACCCTTATAAGCTGCTCAATGCTTCTGTTACACATACCTAGGGCACGTACATGTTTTGGGAGAGCCGCCTTTGGCTTCTCACTTCCATCATTAGGGAACAAAACTCAAAAAATGTTAAAGCTGAGGACTCTAGTTAGTATCCATTTGTTCTAAAAGCTGTATCACCATGGCATAATGGAAATCTGTAATTGCTTCACTTGACACCAACTAACCACCCTCTCTTATACGGCGGCTCCCCTTATGAAAGTCACCCTTCCTTGTTCTCTCGCCTTGAGTATGCCCATTAACTGCTCCACTGCTTTTTATGTCGAACTCCTATACCCCATACTATACGCTCAGCACTCTTGCAGCAGCATTATTCCCCCTTATGTTGCTGCACTTGGGGACTAATCGATCCTCACCCTCATAATGGTCTTTGGTTTCCTTGTTCTCTCACCTTGAGTAAGCCCATTAACGATTCTTGGCTTCCATTGTCGAACTCCCATACCTCATCCTATACGCTCAGCACTCTTGCAGCATTATTCTCCCTTGTGTTGCTGCACTTGGGGACTAAATCGATCCTCGCCCTCATAATGGTCCTTGGTACACCCAATACCTTCCTCTGCTCCTACCTAAGAACCAACCCAAACCCCGCCTCTACTCCCACATCCCATTCCACTGCACTCATGACATCTGCAGCCCATTCCTCTGTCAGCTATAGTTGCTGCTACACTCGAGAAAAGATCTATCCTTGCCCTCCAGGCATCCTCTGTCATTCCGATACCTCACTCTGCTCCAACCTTTAAGACCACCTCATTCTCGACTCTACACTATATATCCCCCTGCTTTATCACTCCTGACATCTTCTACCTGGAGTGTCTACTGTCTTCATGCACTAATACTCCCACATTTTTACAGTTTTTGGCATGGACCGACTTCAAGTTCAAAACTCATTACTGCTTGTAGATCTATGTTCAATATCTATTACCTGTATATGTGCATTGTTTTTGTAATCGAGTACTCTTACTGATTGTACCATTGCAACTTGACTTTCTGTATTATTCTTATTTTAATTTTTTTATTTAATGAGCACAGGTCCACCTTGTAAATGAACTTGCTCAATGGTGTCCGCCTGGATAAATAAAGATATTGATTGATTGATTGATTGATTGACATACTTCTCTTATGGTACCAGAGTGTCCCGAATGTCTATAGGCTGAAACCCAAATCAATACTGTACATTTTCCATTATGAGCCCACATTTTTCTTTTAAAATACATTTACCACCCTATAGGTTTAGTGCTTATTTTTACCAGATCTCTGTGGTAAAGGTACATAAATTTGGTACTGGTATAACTGGTGTCTCTCTGGAATCCAAAATGGGTGTTCACATACCTGCTGCCTATGTAACCTATACATATGGTTTGCTAAATGGGAAAAGAATACAAATTTCCATTATTTTTTGTTGTTGCAACAAATATAGAGAAGGATTATGGGTAGCAAACATTTGGGTAGTGGGCTGTGTTACCCATATTTAAAACTGGCACTTTCGTGCAGTTTGGGGAAAATATTAACTTTTCCTCTGGTAACATGATTTTTGGGTTTCTACAGGCCAGAGAAGTAGTGCTGTGTATTCTCTATTATTAGCCAAAATGTATCCCCTGCTGTCTTGTTTAGGATATATTTCTGCTAGATCTCTGTGGTAAAGGTACATAACAGTGGTACCTTCAGAATGGGTACACTCTTTAGAATTCCAAAATGCAGGGTCTGTCAGTGGAGCAGTAGCACTACCGCTTATGGCACCGCTGACCCGGGTTCGGAAGCAAATCCGGGTTGTCTGAGGGTCAGCCGGGGGAGGAGGATCAAACATCCATAGGACTGCTCTCCTCCTTTGGGGGAGGGGAGGCTGGGCAGAGCCTGCAGCTCATCTGGCCCCTGGCGGAAGCTGAAGGAAAGGCAGCTCAGTCCCAAGATGGATTGGGAGACGTGGCAGATGTCCCGTGCATGCCACATGGGAATGCATGGCGTGCACCATGATCCCACTGCACATCATGCCTCTGGGGATGAAAACCGGAAGAAAAATGCTGGCAGCAGGATGACAAGGAGCACCCACAGACCCCATACCCAACCAGCTGGGCACACTGCCAGAACTGGATCCATTCTGCGGTGGGGCTTGGGGGACCCCACCAACCCCACCAGGGGGGACAAGCCCTGGGTGAAGATGTCTGGCAGGTAAGTCCCGGCAAACATTGGGGTGACAGGACTGGGGCACTCCTCAGAAGAACGGCCAACACGGGAGGAGGGGGGATTCCAAAATGCATAGTTCTGTTTTGGTTTATCTGTACCATATTCTATTAGAGCTCTACAACAGTAGAGTATTTGTGACGGATATTTGCTTGTGACAGCAACAATTGGAATGAAATTTATACTCACAGTATTTGCAGTTTCCCTCTTTAGTATTATATTATCCTGCACTGTTGCATATATCTGTTTAGGGTTAGCAGAAGCCAACTTTGAAATGGAGCATTTTGTCTAATTTTTTTTAAATATATGTACAAGCACAAGGGATATAAGGTGAGTAAACCAAAATGCTCAAATCAGCCTTGGACACTCATCATTAATGCAGGGATTATTTTAAATACATGTAAAAATATAAACAGATTGTTGTTCTTAATTGACTGGTTTGGTGCTGAAGATTTCAAAGATATAGGCTTTTATATGGTGTTATATAGTGACAGCTTTTTTTTTAGCCTGCCTAAAAGGTCAAACTGTTTGCGTCCAAAATAAAAATTGTGAAATTAACACAAAAAAAAACACCTTGTAGATCTATGTCAGCGGGAATAATTTACAGACCTTTGCATAATTAGTTAGCCTTATGCCAGGAAAATTAAAAAATACATGGGGCTCAATTTTTAAAGTTTGACGCGGGGCTTGCACCAAGTGTTGCATCTGCCCCAATGTTTGATGCAACTGCACCAAACACATTGCCACAACTTGTGCCCAATTTTAGTACATCTGATGGAGTTGCAACATTTTCCACGATTTTCTGCAGCTTGCACCAAATGTTTGGCACAGTCCCTGCAAAAGGGTCGAATGGCTCAAAGCTAGACCAGGGGGAAGCTGGTCTAACTTGCGGCATTTGGCGCACCCAACAGAAAATCGTGATCTGCGTCCAAGGAATGCCACAAACCCCTGCACCATATGGTTGACACACCAAGGACTTGCAGCATCTACAAGTGCTTTTAAAATCGGCCCATAGTCTTTATACATAACCTGATTTTCACATAATAGACAACTATTAAAAATCAGTGGCACACATTGCTATTTTTTCACCTTTTATCTGTTAGAAATCAGAGTACTACTGTTGTAACATGTTTCTGCCTATATAAAATATTTGGTTTTGTTTATATAGTACAGGCATGGAGAAGTTCAGCAACACATAACATTCTATAATCCTCAGTTAAAAATAGGTTTTCTGGGGTCTGTTCTGTAACATTTTTTGAGTAGAAAAACCCATTTTTTTGCATTTCAGGTATTGATTCATGACCAGATATCAACAAAACGTTACTACCTATAAAAAGGTCAGAGTCTGCCAATAAAAAACATTTATGATTTCCCTGCTTTTCCTTAAAGGGAACATATGCAAATGTTAAATAATATAGTGAAAAATGAGAAAACGTGCCTGACACAGAAGTGTAAAATACCCCTGGCAAAGAAAGGGTGAGACTAGCCCTTTTTAAATAAATTATCTTTAGAAAGGTCTAACATTGGAACTGTTAGGTCTGGACGCTTGGAGTCAGACCAGTAATAATAAATCCATTCAATACAGTTTCGCTTGTCGATACATTTCAATATATGTCGATAGTGTTTCAAGCTGCTTTTAAATATGTGCCATCAATATAATTTTGTTTTTATTGCAACACTCAACAAATATCAAAAACTATGTATCAGTACACCTTTATGTATCAAAATATTGCATCAGTACACATTTTTATATAGTTATATGTAACCTTGGGGCGCCGTCCACCATGGGCTACTACCCCGCCTTGCTGGCCAGAACAAGGTTGAGAGGCCTGGGTTCCCATTTTTGATATTGCAGGAGTTCTTTCCCAAGACAGAACAAATAAACAGTGCAGTGCCTCCACCCAGAGTAACATTACAAGTGGGCCTGGTATTTAGCAGTACAACCCCTGGGATGCTATATCAACCCACCTCCCATACAGTAACCCCAACACATGGATTTACCATAAACCACAAAATCCCCAGTTTCAACAATTTGAAAATTTAGCTTAAGGCTAATAATATGCTCATGAGTCAACATTTTCCAAAATGGTTAAACACCACTTATTTACAAGGGGGTTAGGAAAGGGTGATTGCAGTAGAAGTTAATCCATAATTACATTTGGCAATTGACATTTGTGTTGTGGCATCAGCAAACAATCAGTTGCGTTTCTTAATTCAAATACATTTTTGAGGTACACCACCCATCCAGCCATATGATGGAATAAAGTTAAGCTCTCTGACTAACTTCCTGCTGCAGAGTTTTACAATTACACAAACCCCAGTTGGTACCAGTCCCCAGTTCAGATAAAGCAGCTTGAAACTCTGTCCCTGGGTACCCAGTACTAATTCATTGCAGGCCTGTGATGCAGCTGGTCAGCCAAGCGTTAGCGTGCTTGCTTAAATCAAGGATTAGCTTTTCTGTACGTCTGTTAACTACTTCAGGATTTTACTATGCCATTAAGCCTAACTTGAAAACAACTATTTACTGTCCCTAGGTGCAGGACTATTCCTACTTGTACTCATGGCTCTGCTGACAGTCTCAGGTGGCAATGAGACTGTAGCTCGGAGGTAATTGGAACAGAAGAACTCTGGCACTTGGGAAGATTGAGATGTGAAGCAGGCACCTTGTGGCTTGGACCTTCTGACTTACTTGTAGACTCTAGCAGCTTGTCACCTTCAGCCTACCAAGCAGGCCAGATTACAAAGCACCAACACAAGGCCTACTAAGACACAAGGCCCCCCGACCCAGGAGTGACTCCACGGTCCAGCTGCTCAAATGGGTCCAGAGTGCACTTGCACACAAGCACATGCCCTTGGCTCCCTGTGGCCCAGTCTGCCCTCCAATAGGGATTGAATTTCCCTACCTGGCTCCACTATGTGGCTGTGCAGCTTGCAGTCTGGGTCTTTTATCTGAAGCGGAGATTAATAGCACCTTGATACAGCAAGGCGTCTTCTGGATTCCGCCTGGTAAGTGGCTATTGCTAGAAACCCACAGTCTCTTGAGTGGCCATACCACCTTTTCACAGCCAGATTTCAGCAGTGCAGGTGGGTGCCTGAACACTGGATACCTGCAGTCCTTTCCACAGTCTCCTTTAGCTTCAGACCAAATCACCAAATTTACTCTTGAAGTTTGGACACATGTGAATATCAAGACAACTCGTTACACTGCCAGCCTGTCAGCTGTGGCCTTTCAAATCAGGTCACAGTCTCTAGATGCTCGCTGGAGAAATAGTCACAATGAAACTGGGGTACACACAGCTGGGTTCCTCTGAGGACCTTGAATCTGGCACTGAGGCGCATACCTTTATTTGAACAGTCCAATAATACCAGATATCATTTTCCTTCACCATGCAGGTGCTCATGAACCAAAAGAGGCTCTCCATTCCCCTTTTGAAGATAAACCTGGCATTACTGGCAAGCCCCGACGTGTCAGGGAAGACTACCATACCATTTTTTTCTGTAAACCAAACCATCCACAGCCATTCCTTTAGCCCAAACCATCCCTGGTTATTCTTTTAAACTTTAAACCAATGTCCATTCCCTTCCTTGTGACGTTGAGTCAAACTGGGTAACAGACCTTAGTACCTCGCCTCCCTTGAACCTTCAAGCAGAACTTCACACTAATAAAGTATAGATTCTCCCTGCCCTCTCATTGTTGTAGCTCTCTCTCAGCTGAATGTTGCTGGGCCTTGCAGCCCTCCTCCAGCTGAAAGTTGCACAACAGAATTCCTTGACCAGCATTTCCTCTTAAATGGGGAAAAGGCAAAACTGCAGGCCCTGGGGTACAGGTACCTGGCAACCCCCAGACAGGCCCTTGCCAAACATTGCCGCCCCATCCTTCTGCCAAGGGGCTGGAGCCCCCCCCCCGGAGGGGCTCCAGCCGAACTGAGAACAGAATCAACAGTCATTGTGTTTTGGGAGCTCTCTGACAGCTCCCCACTGTCCGAAACCACTGTCCCTTCTTAAAATTAATATGCAAAAGGCTCTCTTGATGCTTGATTGGTCCTGTAAGAGGGTGCCAACTATTTCCCTAGCTTTTTCCCCATAAGTCCCTTTACAGTTCCACAGTCCTTGGTAGCAATCCTGACTCTCCGATTGGCTGTAACTGGGGTCAAGTCTGCTAACATGGCTGCTGGCACAAACAGTTCCACAGCAGTCCCTAAATGTCCCAATCTCAAAGTGTCCTTGCAGACAAACTGTTCACTTTTTAATATGTTAGCCCACAGAATTATAACAGCTCCCCATCCCCATCACTCAGCTGTAGAGATTAAACTTTCTTTTAACCCCTGTCGCTAGTGCCAGTTCACACTTTTTCATAGAAACATAGAATTTGATGGTTGATAAGGACCGCTTGGCCCACCTAGTCTGCCCATTTCCCTACCTGACAGATAAGCTGCAGATCCTTGTTAACCAACGGCCTACTTCCTCCTACCCTCCACTAGAATTGCCTTATGTCTGTACCATGCATTCTTGAATTCCCCCACTGTTTTTAACTCTAAGACCTCCTCAGGAAGGCTGTTCCATGTATCCACAACCCTCTCTGTGAAGAAATACTTCCTCACGTTACCTCTGAGCTGTCCCCCCTCTATCTTCAAATTGTGCCTCCTTGTTTATGCACATTTCTTTTCTGAAAGATGCTACCTTCTTGGACTTTGTTGATTCCTTGAGGTATTTGAACATTTCTATCATGGCCCCCTCTCCCTCCTTTCCTCGAGGCTATACATCTTTAGTTCCTTTAGTCTTTCTTCATATGTCTTCTGATGCAGACCCTGCATCATTTTGGTTGCCATCCTCTGGACAGCATCCACCCTGTCTATGTCTTTGCGGAGATGGGGTCTCCAGAACTGTACACAGTACTCCAGATGTGGACTCTGGGCTTTATTTAACTCTAAAAATTGATTAGCGTTTTGCTCATAGGACTGCTAAAACATTGTGAAAATGCATAGCTCTAGCCTCATTGTGTTTAACAAATATAACACTTCTGGAAAACCTATATAAATACTTTCTGTACAGTTAGCTTTGTCCCAAGAAAAAAACTGCTAATCAATTATTTAAAACCCTGGGTCTTACTAACTGTCTGTACAGAGGGCCAACAACTTCCTGTTTTCTACTGGTGATGCCTCTTCCTGTGCATCCCAGTATCCCTCCAGCCCTCCTTACTGCCTTCTCACATTGCTGGCCCACCTTTAGGTCGTCTGATATGACTACCCCTAGGTCCCTTTCCATTTTTGTTGTTGTCAGTATCTCACCCCCATTATGTACTCTTCCCCTGGGTTTTTGTTTCCAAGGTGCATTACTTTGCACTTCTTTGCATTGAATCTAAGCTGCCATACATTTGACCATTCCTCCAACCTTGCCAAGTCCCTTTTCATCCTTTCCACCCCATCTTGTGTATCAACCCTGTTACAGATCTTTGTGTCATCTGCAAAGAGACATACTTTCCCTTCCAGTCCCTCTGCAATGTCACTTATAAAGACATTAAAAAGGACCAGCCCCAGTATTGAACCCTGCGGTACCCCACTAGTAACCCTCCTTTCTTCACTGTGGACTCCATTTACTATTACCCGCTGTGTCCTGTTGTCCAACCAGTGTTTTACCCAGGTTACCACCCTGGGACCCACTCCCAGGCCAGCTAATTTGTTTATTAATCTTTTGTGCAGGACTGTGTCAGATGCCTTACTAAAGTCTAGGTTGGCCATGTCTACAGCCCCTCCCTGGTCTACTGCTTTGGTCACCCAGTCAAAGAAATCAATTAGATTTGTCTGACATGACCTTCCTGCTGTGAATCCACTTAAGCCTCATTGTGTGCCCTAGCTGGACAAGTTTATTTCCCTGCCAAGAGGCAGGTGTATCTTGTACAATGTGTTTCTCTCGACCTTGCATTGTGCTTCGGCATTCATTTGTATGTTGCTCTGTATACTGTCTACCCTAAATCCCCCTCCCCCCAGGACGCATCTGGAATCGAGCGCTACACCGCTCAATATGCCTTCCTGGTAAAATGCTTAAATAAATAAATAAATCCATGCTGCCTTGGGTCCTGTGCCCCACTGGACTCTAGGTACTCAACAGTTCTTTCCTTCAAAGTGATTCCATCATTTTTCCTACCACTGAGGTCAAACTGACAGGTCTGTAGTTTCCTGCTTCTGTCTTGCTCTCACATTTGTGAAGGGAATCATCCACCCTCCTCCAGTCCTCAGGTACCACACCATCCTCCCATGATTTATTAAAAGGGTAGTCAGTGATGTTACTACAGTAGTTCTTCCCTTAGTTCTTTTAGAATTCTGGGTGAATCCCATCAGGCCCCATTGCTTTATCCACCTTCAGTTTCAAGAGTTTTTCAGAACCTTTTCTTCTGTGAAAGGACTAATATTAACCCTCCTATCCAGAGTGCTTCTATTGGCCGGATTAGGTATTCCCTTCGTTTTTCCATTGTGAATACTGAGCAGAAGTGTTAGCTCAGTATCCTAACTTTTCCGCTGTCGCCTCTGCCCAACCACCTTCCTCTTTGTTCAGCCTCAGTATCCCTGCCTTAGTCTTTCTTTGCTCCTAATGTACCTATAAAAGTTTTATCCCCTTCTTAATTGAGTTGGCTATCTTTTCTCAGTTTGGGCCTTTGCTATTCTGACTGCCTTACCCACTTCCTTCTGCTTTAACTGGTACAGTTCTCTGTCCTGCTCCTTCTGTGTTTCCTTATACTTCCTGAATGCTATCTTTTCTCCCTCACCTTCCCGCACTTCTTTTGAGAACCACAGTGTTTTTTCTTTCATTTTGATTTGTTTATTGCTTCACACCAAAGGCTTGTTGCCTCTGCGATGGCAGTTTGATGTTTCCCATTGTTGCTCCACCCCACCTTCTTGCCTGTTTACTAGTGGTTTTCTGGGCACTCTCCCATTTTGATAAAATCAGCCCTCCTGAAGTCCAGTACCTTCACTTTGTGTGACTTGACTCTACAGCTAAGTTTATCATGAACCACACTGTTATCGAGAGAAGAGTTTAATAAAGCAGGTGCTAGGCAGGCTCACACATTAGTATTTGAGATGTTTCATTAATATTCATGAGGCTAAGAAACAGCATGATTGGTGCTCCTTAAAAAATCATTTGAGGCTCCTTCTATGCCTCCTCAAGGTATCCAGTCCCCAATTATCTGATTTGTGGGACCGAGACCACCAGAAGGGCATTGTATGGCCACAGAAATGGCTGAAAAGCATCCACATGCCACTGTGTATGCACGGACCACCAGATCTGCACAAAGTGCAAAACATAGCGGTGGCTCTGAGATTCAGCTCCTCCCATCCCAATCTGAACTAAAAATGCTGCAGGGGCTGGACAGAGGATTTAGGTGACAATCTGGGACTGGCCAGGCATCATGGTTGGTCCAGGGGATCTGGGGAGAACGGGGCAAATAAGGTTAGCCCCTGCAGGGGGGGTTACAAATATATAAAATGCATGTTTTTAAAAAAAGTTAATGTATTAACCCAAATAAATTGCAACAGTATGATATCAAAGCCATTTACATTGTAGAGGGTATATGTCAGTGGTGTCCCCTGTCTTTCCTCCTATTCAGTCTGCATTTAGAGTCCTTAGCACTTAAGATAAACAATATAGTAGGAACTGGGGGGGCAGAGAAGAGGAGTACAAACTCTCATCCTGTGTGGACCTCTTACTGCATTTAACACAACTTATAACTTCCACACAATATTAGTAAAAAAGTAAAAACACCTTGGGGGCTTTTCATCAAATAAGCTTCTTTTGGAAGAAAATGAAGCATACCCTATGAGCTTCAGGGTCTTAAAGAAGGACATAGTGGTCACATGTCTATGCTTGCAAATTACAACTTCACAGGCAGAGATGAAAAAGTTAAATAGGAGATAATTTAATGAACAGTGTTAAACAAGACCTTCACAGGTGAGCAGCTTTATCACTTACCTTGCCGGATGGTTGAACATTTAAAATAAACACCTGGCGGCTCGTCGGTGCAGCGGTTAGTTTTCTACTTGGCGACCTGGGTTCGGGCAGGATTCGGTCGTCGGGGACTCCGCCGGGGAGAAGGTCTGGAGCATCTGTAGACAGCCCGCCTTCTCCGGGGGAGGGTGGGGATGTGAGCCGGGCACCTGCTGGCCCCTGGTGGAGGCCGGGAGCATAGTAAGGCGTCACGGCTCTAATTTCCGGGGGAATGATGGACGTCGGCATTCGCCTTGATGTCAGGTGGCACGTCACTCTCCAAGGGGAGAAAACGGAGGAAAAACGGCTCCCTGGCTAAGCCAGATGATGGCCCTCCAGGTCCCTCGCTGCTGCCAAGGCTTCACGACCTCCTGCCTCAGCAACACCTGGAGCCGATGCCGCAGTGCACTGGATGACCCCCACTGGTGCCTTCCCTCTCGGAGGAGGGGGACTCACCCAGTGAAGTGTAATGCCGGGCTACCTCCAGGGGGTTGTGATCTGAGGTAGGGTAGGTAGTGGAGATGGCGGACAGATGAGGACCTTGGGGGCCCGAAGGAGGTGCTGGCCAGGAGGAGCAAAGGAGCACAAAAAAAAAGAAAGAAATAAACACCTTACCCAGACTTAAGTGTCCAGTGAGCATGCTCGCTATTTTTCTCTCAAAACAGATACCTAGAGAATTGCCTGGCCTTTACAAAACGTGGCTCTACCCCACAGCATCAAGGGGTTAATACCCTAACAAGAAAACACAGGAGACACACAGAGGCCTTGTGATAAATAATCAGACTGATGAAAGATGGAACACCATACTGTTTCATTCTCTTTATTTTTATATTTTAATTTTTATTATAAAAAGTGTCTTAGAAATGCTCCATTTTGATTGGCTGTCAGCATTCCGACAGCCACATTAATCTCTGTTATACTGTCATGCACAGCCTGATCACCATAGCACATGGATTCTTCCTGTCAGCGTTCCATCCTCTAGCACTGCTGAATGACCGGAGTGATGCATTTTAATTCTGAGCAAGCATTCTTAAAGAGTTGGTAGATGACCTGTTTTATTAAAAATCTCCCTCTCAATAAAGAAAACTTTCAGAAAGGTACACTTCTAAGAGTTTTCTTTTGAAGTCAGTTTTTATAATAGCAGTTAGTCACTTGCAAGAGGTAGATTAACAGTCACTCACTCCTGGGGCAATACTGCTCTGGTCTACCCCTTGTGCCATATTATGCCCCTAGGGAGCGATTAACAGACGGTCATTGAAGCTGTGATCATGCCATATTGCTTAATTTCCTAAGTTTGTTGTTAATTCTCTATCATACTATATTATAAAATGGTATGTCTGAGTCACAGGAAGACAAGATAAATTGGTCATTAGTACAAGTCTCATGAGGAAGGAAGACATGTTGTGATAATGGGGAGAGAACAACAGAAGCTATAGCGGAGACAGGCTCTTTATGTTGCTTGCTACTACGCATGAGATCCTGGACTCATCTGAAGGTGGAGCAGGGGTAAGTATCCACCAGTTGCTGTTCGGGATTTTGTCTCAGGGCAAATTAAGCACAGATGCATGTTGCTGCAAGGCTATGTCGAAACAAGGTATGGGACAGAGTTATTAATGCATGCCGCATGTCCTTTTGCATGACAGGGACAGAATGCATGTGGGGTACAAACAAGGGAAGTGTTACCCAGAAGAAGAGAACGAGAAAAGCTGCAATTGGTTAATGCTGGATAACACTCCTCTCCGATGCACTTCTTCTGTGAACCCTAAAACCGAATGGGGAGGCACTCAAACTAGTTGTTGAAAGCTGGACAGTTAGAAGGCATAATATCAGTGCTCAGACTTCACAGTTGTTAATGGCAACAAAAAGGTCAGACCACAGCTAGTTACATTGATTGATGTGTTTATTGTGCGTCACTGACTGTACACCATGTAATGCGGTTATGACAAGATATCAATAAAATGTCAAGGGATCGATCTTAATTTCTGCAGAAAAACAAGACTCAGAGAAAAGTTTATAGAGCATTCCCATTACAAAGAGAAAGAGGGCTTGGAGTTGACAATTTTCTACGTGTGCTACAATGCATTTAGGCAGGGCAATATCTGTGATATGCAGTTGAAACTCAAGTCTGCTAGAACTCAAGAGGTGTGTTCCACTCTGGATGCAGCTGGAGAGTAATATTCTCAGTTCAGTTTTAGAATAGAGCCTTGTTATTTATGCATCCGGCATGACCAGGGTTACGTTAATGGTCATTAATCACCCTCTAAAGTGTACTGTGGCACGAGGCATAGCCAAGCACCACATGCCCCTAGGGGGTGATTCATTGACCATTAGCGTAACCCTGGGAGTACCTAATTGCTATTTTAATAAAAATGTGTGTTTTTAAATGGTGTTAAACATTTTTCAGCTTTCAATCATGCTCTACATGTTAACACAAGAGTGATAGAATGCCTACAGCCAATCAGAGAGCTGTATTTCTCAGACCCTGTTATTTTTTTTCAATTTTGTTTTCTGCCCCCTTTTTTCTCCAGCCCCTCCTATACTTCTGGACCTGCCAGCCACCTCCCTATGCCTTGCCCCCACCAGCCACAGTCACATACCACCACTAAACCTTGGATATACCCCCCAGGTGGAGTCAGGGTGAGGGGGGTAACCCCCAAACTCTTGCGTCTTGTCAGGTGGTGCCATGCACTTGGGGAGGTGGAGACCCGGGATGTACCATGGCTGTCATTAAAGATGTGCTGGGGCCAGTTTTTCCTTGTTCCTCCCACACCACCTGGGGACATTGCCTGCATGGACATCAGTGTGGGCCTACATGCCTGTGCATGTGACTGCCCTGATATCAGTGATGTCCCGCCCTCCCCTTGGCCACTACCCCACCACCTGTGGTCACCTAGCTGGCAGTATTGTGGCAGAGGACAGAACCCTCTCTTCTCAGAGGAGGAGATTGTCCCCTGCGATGCTCAATCCACCTCTATCTTGGCTGGCCCCAATGACCCAGGTTAGTTCCCAAGCTGAGACTGCCTGCATCGTGGTGGTAGCACTATTCAGCTGCATGGCTAGGGCCAGCCTTTCAGACCCTTTTAATAATTTAAAAATGTATCCTGCCTAATGAATGGAAAACAGCTCCACTAAGAGAATCCTGGACTGTGCTTTAGACAGTTGAGGAGAAAATTTGTTTAGAAATCTCAGTACCTCAACTGGTTGCCATCCAGTATGGGAAAATGTAATGTTTCAAACAAACAACCAACCATTAAATATTGTACACTGGAAAGAATGAGGAAGTAATGTTCAGATCTTTTAGCGACCATGCAGAAATAGTGCACTAGCTTAAGCACATGATTCTGAAAAGGTCTTAAGCTGGTCCACTATTTCTGCTCAGTTACTTAGAGGATATGTTTTAAGGTGCACAGCTTGTTGCTGAAAAAGACCAATAGTGGAGCACCTAATTTGCTACACAAGATCTTTTAGAGAGTTGCAAGAAATGAATGGTTTATTCAGTCAAGAGGCATTCATGTATTTAGAAGTCACATTTAATTAGGTTGAGGTCAATAAGCAATCATTTGGTGAAGATAGATTTAAGATTTTGTCAACATGAAAGCTTTTTACATCCTACATCAAGTATTTACACATTTCTTTGCTTTTTTATTGGCAAATATTACACCTAATGTTTATTGAATATGGAAACTGGTATTACAGAGAGAGAATATCAGTTAGGAAGAAATACAGAAAACCTCTTATTGTGTTACTGTTAAACGCTTTAATTCAGATTCAGTCTATAGTTTCCAGGCTCGTAATTCACAGTAATGACATCATACACTAGTATGACATCACAACTGTGAATTACAACCCATGAATTATGACCTGTAATGTTAACTAAATACAGCTGACATGCTCAGGCACCCAAACCACAGTGCTACAGTTTAAAAAAAAAATATATCAAACCTCAAACATTGCCACTCAGTTCCAAATTCCCCTACCCCCAAACACTGATGTTTTCTTCTTAGTCACAGTTTATTTCTATTTCCACTTCCAACACTAATACTATGCAACCGCTTGCGTTGTCTCATTCAGTGACAGCACACTACAGTTCATGCTAACTTAGCAGTGTCAATTTCAGCACCAGCCCCCAAAGAAAACTGGATTATCCATATAGTATTTAAAATAAAAATATAGGCAATCTTACATAGAAACATAGAATTTGACAGCAGATAAGGACCACTTGGCCCACCCAGTCTGCCCATTTCCCTACCTGATGGATAAGCTGCAGATCCTAGTTAACCAGCAGCCTACTTCTTCCTACCCCCACCCCCTAGAATTGCCTTATGACTGTCCCAAGCATGCTTGAATTCCACCACCGTTTTTGACTCCACAACCTCCTCCGGAAGGCTGTTCCATACATTCACAACCCTCTCTGTGAAAAAATACTTCCTTAAATGTACCTCTGAGCCCGCCCCATCTTCAAATTGTGCCCCCTTGTTCTTGCACACCTCTTTTTTTGCAAGATGCTACCCTCTTGGACTTTGTTGATTCCCTTGAGGTACTTGAAAGTTTCTATCATGTCCCCCCTCTCCCTCCTTTCCTCGAGGCTATACATATTAAGCTCCTTAAGTCTCTCTTCATATGTCTTCCGGTGCAGACCCTGCACCATTTTAGTTGCCCTCCTCTGGACAGCTTCCATCCTGTCTATGTCTTTGCGAGATTGGGTCTCCAGAACTGCACGCAGTACTCCAGATGGGGTCTCACCAGCTGTCTGTACAGAGGGATAATAACTTCCTGTTTTCTACTGGTGATGCCTCTCCTACCATCCCAGTATCCCCCCCACCCTCCTTGCTGCCCTCTCCATTGCTTGCCCACCTTTAGGTCATCTGATATGACTACCCCAAGTCCCTTCCATTTTGTTGTTGTTAGTATCTCACCCCCATTGTGTACTCTTCCCTGGGTTTTGTTTCCCAGGTGCATTACCTTGCATTTCTTAGCATTGAATCTAAGCTGCCATACATTTGACCATTCCTCTAACCTTGCCAAGTCCCTTCTCATCCTTTCCACCCCACCTTGTGCATCAACTCTGTTGCAGATCATTGTGTCATCTGCAAAGAGACATACTTTTCCTTCCAGTCCCTCTGCAATGTAAACTTATAAGACATTGAAGAGGACCGAGTCTAATACTGAACCCTGCTGTACCCCACCAGTAACCCCCGTTTTTCAGAGTGGACTCCATTTACTATTACTCTCTGTGTCCTATTCTCCAGCCAATTCTTTACCCAGGCTGTCATCTTGGGACCCCTCCCAGGCTGGCTAACTTGTATGTAATCTTTTGTGTGGGACTGTGTCAAATGCCTTGCTAAAGTCTAGGTAGGCCATGTCCACAGCCCCTCCCTGATCAACTACTTTGGCCACCCAGTCAAAGAAATCTATCAGATTTGTCTGGCATGACCTACCCGCTGTGAATCCATGCTGCCTTGGGTCCTGTGCCCCTCTGGCCTCTAGATACTTGACAATTCTTTCCTTCAGAAGTGATTCCATCATTTTCCCTACCACTGAGGTTAAACTAACAGGTCTGTAGTTTCCTGCTTCTGCCTTGCTCCCACTTTTGTGAAGGGGAATCACATCTGCCCTCCTTCAGTCCTCGGGTACCACCCCATCTTCCCATGATTTGTTAAAGAGGGTAGTCAGTGGTGTCACTAGTTCTACCCTTAGTTCTTTTAAATTTCTGGGATGAATCCCATCAGGCCCCATTGCTTTGTCCACCTTCAGTTTTAAGAGTTCTTTCAGAACCCTTTCTTCTGTAAATGGGCTGGTATCAACTTCTGTATCCAGAGTGTTTTTACTGTTTGTTTTAGGTACCTCCCCCTCTTCCTTTGTAAATACTGAGCAAAAATATTTGTTTAGTATCTCTGCCTTTTACAGTCACCCTCTCCCACCCTCCCTCCCTTTATTAAGCCTCACTATCCCTCCCTTGGTCTTCCTCCGGCTCCCTGATGTACCTATAAAGGTTTTATCCCCTTCTTAACTGAGTTGGCTATTTTTTCCTCGGTTTGGGCCTTTGTTGTTCTGACTGCCTTTCCAGCTTCCTTTTGCTTTAACTGATACAGTTCTCTGTCCTGCTCCTTCTGTGATTCCTTGTATTTCCTGAATGCTTTCTTTTCTCTTGAACCTTCACTGCCACTTCCTTTGAGAACCATAGTGGTTTCTTACCTCATTTCGTTTTGTTTATTTGCTTCACACAAAGGCTTGCTACCTCTGTGATGGCAGTTTTTGTTATTCCCCATTGTTCTTCCACCCCTCCTTCCTGCCCATTTGCTAGTGCATTCCTTAGGCACTCACCCATTTTGGCAAAGTCAGCCCTCCTAAAGTCCAGTACTTTTGCCTTTGTATGGCTTGACTCTATTGCTGTGTTCATTGTGAACCCTACTGTTTGATGGTCGCTAGTTCCCAGATGGCTACCAACTTCTACATTTGTGATCCTCTCTTCATCTCCATTTGAGAGAACCAGGTCTAAGATTGCTCCCTCTCGAGTAGGCTCCAATACTAGTTGTCTTAAGGTATGCCCCCTGTAGGGCATCTAGAATATATTATATTAGGAGGCAGTATAGTGCAGTTGTTAAGGGCAAACTGAGCTGCAAACCTGGAGACCTGGGTTTGAATCCCATCAGCCCCACTTGCATCCTGTGTGACCCTAAGTAAGTCACTTAGCTTCCTAGGGCTCCCTGGTCAAACCTGGAAACAAGTTCCAGCTTAGTGTCCCTTTCCTGGTTAAACAATCCACCCACTATTTACAAGGTGGGTAATTTCATCTCAGGGTTCTGATGGCAAACAAAGAACTCAAGCAGTGCTGTTGTGGTTTTGTAATGTTATCAGAACACCTCATTGGATTCACAGCTTTGTAATCCACAGTTGCCTATAACTTAGTCTATATATTAAATTCAACTCATACAGTTTGAAGTAATATAACATAGTGCAACATTTGTATTTCATTCCTTTTTTTCCATAAAGATTTTTTCCTACTGAGCCATTTGCATAATTCAGGGATGCAATCTGTTCCCAGGGATGTACCTAGTTTGGGCCACTGTCTCCTATACCACCCCTGCCCTAACAGCCTACTAGTTACCTTCACAGCTCTAACCTCTGTGGCAGGGGCTTGGGCTGGATGTCCCCCCACCATCTTGTCCATTTGGATCAGGATTCAGTGCCAGAGGTGCTAGGACCCAAGGAAGCCAGACATGCAAGCTGTCATTCTAAGGACTGTGGGTTTTTCCCTTCCTTTTTATTGCTCGCCACCTCCCAGATGTGAGCGTATCATTTGTTGGCCTCATATCTATGCAGCACATCCCCTGTGGCTGGAGCAAGCTCTCTGGCCCAGCTGAAGGGGTTGCTGTGGTGCCGCAGCTTGCTGTCAACCTTATCCAGCCAAGGCATGCTGCCACCTGGCAGCTACCTGAACCTGACATGACCAACTGGGTTGTCTGCACCGCAGAGTGACCACACCTCCTTTAAATGACACAAAATGGGAATGCTGGAGAATTCTCAATGCTCTCAATATAAAGGGTCACTAGGAAATATGGTTATTATATTTGGGAGTGTAGTAAGGTGACATCACCATGGCTCAGAGGAGCATACTCTGTTAGAGAAAGGGAAATTGTTTAACCAGGAAAGGCACATGCCAAAGCTGGTTTCCAGGTGTGACTAGGGAACACAAGGAAGTTAAGTGACTTGATCTGGGTCACACAGTAGACAACTGGGGGTTGTGGGATTCAAACCCAGGTCTCTAGGTTTGCAGCTCAGAGCCCAAACCACTGTGCTATACTGTCTCCCATATTAGTTTCTGGATGTAACAAACTTATTATTTAAGGCATCAAAATGTATAGCATGAGTCTAAGATATGCTGCTGAAGAAGTATTGTATCTATATATGTTGTCCTGTATGGTTGTTAAAAAACTTGGTTCTAGGGGCGTGGATATAGTGTACTATCTACACTTCTGGCAGAATTCCTTTCCCCTTTAAATCTGCATGGAAGGTCTTCAAGCTGGCTCCTTCCACCCACTTGGGTAGTATCCTCCTTGGCACCACCCCGTGACATCAGATCTTCCTTTCCGCTTGAAGAGACAGGTTCCATCCATAGGGCTTTGCATTCTTGTAGGCCCTATATTCGTTTACAGACCACAAACTTTGGTCTTCAGGCTGCTGTATGGTTTTCCCATTTTGGCACCATGGACTCAACGACTTCTAAGTTGCGCTCGGTTTTAGGCATTGTCCGTGTGGTCAGAAAATGCTGCACATGGACCCTCACACCAGGTGCGTTTACTGCCCGGGCCAGGAACATGACTCTCAGGTTTGCAGCCTGTGCCACACTTTACATCCTTTCATGTTGCAGGACAGGTATGCAAGACTTTTTCCTGGGTCATTCAGATGAACGGGATCCTCCCATTTGGTCAAAGGATGCTTGTCAGGTGATCTGTGTGGCTTTGGAATCTGACGAACAGTTGGTGGCTTTCCAGGAAGCTGCCACCCAGGTGGTGGTGGGCTCTTCTTCAGTGTCCATGCTGGTCCTGCTGGGCTTTGGCACCTTCTTTACTGCAGCATTCTGGGACTTATGCCAATCCCTTCCTACCCTTGGGGAGGGCCCTTCCCGTGAGTCCAAATCCTTAAAGAAGGACTCCAAGGGGAAAGCAAAAAGTCATGTCACAGGTCTTGGGACCACAAGTGCTCTTGGGTCTCAGATTGCCATGATCCTGCTTCACCGACCTTCATCAAAGAGTCAGCTTTGGATAATGCTTCAGTCCAGGCCACTGGCCCTATGGTGTCCCTGTCAGGCCTGTTGACTGAGACATGGGTTGACCAGCTGGTCAAGATTTCTCAACCCAGTCAACATGCTGACACAGGATGATGGGGATACATCCTTCTCCTGGACTCCAGTCCTGACTTTCCAATCCCAGGACAGGTCAGATCAGGCCCCTGACTTGTTCCCTAACCTTCAGGGCACCAAACTTGCAGGGAATTCTAATCATCCCTCACTGGTTCACACCTCTCCCCACCATCTGGTCCACTGGCAGTCAAGGTCAAAGACCTGTAGCTGAAAGTGAAGTAGCCCTTGCCAGAGTCAGTGGTCTTGCTCTTGAGACTCGGGAAAGTGGTGTTGGTGCTATTCCTCCTTTTCCTCCTCTTCTGGGGAGGACTGGCTTTGATGCAAGTTATGATAATGCTCCGAGGAGCTTATGTGGTAGAAGCTCCGTTTGGGTGCTGGGCATATGCGGGTGCCTGCTGACCCCTCCCTGGTGCTCCCTTAGCTGCCACCACCTCAGCCTGAACCTGTCCTGGCTCAGCAAATTCTGGCCTCTCTGCCCATTTGGGTGGAACCTGGCTGCCTCAGCCAAAGGATGGTTCCCCATCCAAGAATTTGGACTGCCCCCAGGCTTCCTTGCTGGCTGTCAGTCAAGATCACTCAGGCCAAGTAGTCCCACAAGGTTAGAGGGGACTTGGTGTGTGTTGGGGGGGGGGAGGGTCAGCCGGTGTCTGATGAATCCTTGGAATCGGAGGATTCCTCCATGCTTTCCAGGCCAGTCGACAGACCATGGTCCTACCTCTTTGGGGCCATGCTCCACTTGATTTCAGGGGCTACAGGGCTCCAGTTGGAGCTGGTACAGAAACGGGCCAAGTAACACCTCACTAAAATCATCGACCGGGATGACTTCCCAGGGGTCACCTTTCCAGTGGCTGAGGCCATTCGTGGGTCCACATTGGAGCTCTGGCAATGTCCAGCCTCCTGTCCTATGCTGTTGGCCCATATGACCTACAAGTATGTGGTCCCTATGGGTTCCATCTCTGGTTCATCCAACATCCCTTGGCCAAGGGTTTAGTTACTGACTAAGTGTTCCACTGGACAGGCAATGTTGAGGATGTTGACAAATTCCCGTCAAGGAATCCAAGAAATTGGACCATGCAGTCAAGAAAATTTATGCGGCCTCCTGTCTCAGCCTCAGGCAGGTTAGCTCAGCCTTAATGATGACCCACTTTACCCAGGCCTTGTTGGGCACCCTTGATGAGGTGCTCCCTTGACTCCCGGCTTACCTTCAGATGATGGTCAAGCATGTCCAGGACCAAGGCCATGCTGTAGCTAAGCAGCAGATCCAGACAACCATGGACATTGCTGATTCCTGTGCCAGATCCATGGCTGTGACTGTACACCGCTGGGCTTGGCTGTCGATCTCGACCTTCAAAGTGGTACCTAGCACAGATTGGTGGATGTCCCCTTCCTGGGCACTGACTTATCAATGCCACCTTGGACTCTGTTATTTCAGTCCAAAAGAGCATCAAGGGTTCCAAACCCCAGAAGAAGTCCTTTTAGCTCCACCCGACTCCTGCGGCTAAGCCTTCCCAGATCCTGGCTGGGAATCAGCAGTCCTGGTGTCTCATACTTAACTGGGTCACTTCTGTGGTCTGGAAGCCAGGTGGTCACAGTCTAGCAGTGTCATCCACTGGCCCTGCCTCCACCTCCAGGCCTGCCCAGTGACAGGTTGCGGGGTGCCCCCTCCTTGTTCATCCTGACTCCCCTGGGTCGACCTGTGGGGGCCAGCTCACCACTTTCTTTCAGCCTGGTCCAGTGTTACCATGGACAAGTGGGTGCAGAAGTGGTCAGCCAAAACTCACCTCTGGAGTTTGATGCTTCCCCACCCACCCAGCCAATCCCGTGACCCTTGGGAGGATGTGGTGTCCGCAGACATGTCCACCCTTCAGAAGGACATCGCCCAGCTTCTCCAGAAGTAGGTGATGGTTTGTCCCAGACCGGCCAGTCGATTCAAGGACTGCTTTGAGATATTTTCTGGTTCCCAAACCAACAGAGGGCTGGTGCCCCATCATGGGTCTGCACGACCTGAACACGTTTCTGTGGTTGCACACCTTCAGGATTATCACTCTGGACCAGATCATTCTGTTCCTGGAACAGAACATGTGGTTCTGCTCCCTGGACCTGTGGGATGCCTTCTTCCATGACCCCATCTGTTCATCCCACTGGCGATCCCTTTGGCTCAATGCCAAGGGCACTCTTCATGAGTTCCAGGCCATGCCCTTTGGCCTCTCCTCAGCTCCCAAAGTCTTCACCAAATGCATAGCAGTGGTGGCAGCCTTCCTAAGGTGACAACTGGCTGATTGCAGACCTCTTCAGGATGGAAGTGGAGTGGTCCAAGGACCTGGCCCTCCTGACCTGCTTGGACCCTAGCTTCCTGGTCAATGAGACCAAATCAGAACTCATACCCTCGCAGGTGATAAATTTCACTGGGGCAAAGCTCAACTCTTGCAGAGCCCGGCTCCTGGTGGACAAGGTGGAGGATCTTTCCTCCTTTGCCCGATCATTTCAGGTTGGGCAGTTGCGCCCTGCCAGGGACTTTGTCCCTCCTGGGCTACATGATGGCTTGCACCAGCATGGTCCATTTGGCCTGCTGGAGGATGTGCCCCCTCCAGTGGGGGCTGGGCTGTCAGTGGTCCCAACATCAGGGCCACCTCGACCAAGTGGTCACAGTGACCCAGCAGATGTGGGATGCCATGCAGTGGTGGTTGGTCCCGGAACATCTCCAGGAAGGAAGCCCATTTGTCCACCGAGAGCCGATGGTCACTCTCATGACTGACACCTCCCTGGTGGGCTGGGATGCCCACCTGGGGGAACACAGGGTCCTCAGCCTCTCGTTCCCTGATGAGTCCTGATGTCACATCAGCCTGCTGGAGCTTCAAGCTGTTCACCTGGCCCTGAGAGCCTTTGCTCCACATCTCCAGGGTCAGATCATCCAGGTCCATGCGGACAGCATAATGACCATATACTACCTCAACAAGCAGGGTGGGATGCATCCCCTACCTCAATGCAGGGAAGCTCTCCACATTTGGACCCTTGTGCTCAGCCTCAAGGCTGACCTGGTGGCCATTCATGTGGCTGTGGTATCCAGTCAGCTAGCAGATGCCATCAGTCGAGTGGGAAAAGTGTCTCGTGAGTGGTCCATTCATCAGGAGGCAGTTGACTGTCTGTTCTCCCAGTGTGGCACCCCTCAGGTGGATCTTGTTTGCTTCCTGGGAGAACACCATGCTGAGCCTGTTTTGTGCCTGCCCCCATTCAGTGGGGAAACGCTGAAGGGGAATGTCTTCTCAAGGCCCTATATCCTGGGCCTCCTATATGCCTTCCCTCCCTTTCCTCTGATCCACAAGGTCGTGATCAAGACATGGAGGGACAAGGCATGGATAATCCTAGTGGCTCCGAAATGGTCACATCAGTTCTGGTATCCAGATCTCCTTAGCCTCAGCAGCAGGCCTCTGTGGCATCTGCCACTTCACCTGGATCTGCTCTTGTGCACTCAGAAGGAGGTCCTCCACCCACACCTTCAATCCCTGCACCTGATAGCCTGGTTCCTGAGTGGCTAGAGTTCTAGGCTCTGGGTCTCTCGGACGAAGTCCTCCATGTAGTTGAGGCCTTCCAGAAGGAGTCGACTTGTCAATGCTGTGCCTTTAAATGGAAGAGCGTCTCCATTTGGTGCCAGGGCAAGGAGCTTGACATCCTGTCCTGTGGTATGCAGCCTAGATTATGTATGGTCCCTCTCTCAGTTGGGCCTTCGCCAATGACCCTTAGGGTGCACCCAACAGACATCTCTGTATACCAGGCATGGGCTGATATCCAGATGGTGGCACAGGAGAAGGTGGTTGGGTGCTTCTTTAAGGACCTTGACCACATTTCCCCTCCAATGCCTGAACCACTACCACCGTGGGACCAGTTGCTGGTGTTGGCAATGCTCATGGGCAAGCCATTCATAGCGCGCAGAGGTGTGAGATGACACACCTGTCATGGAAGACCTCCTTCTTCATGATGGCCATCACATCTGCTAGAAGGATCAGTGAGCTCCAGGTGCTTTTGGTGGAGTCTCCTTACCTGGTCTTGCACTGGGACAAGATTGTCCTTCGCCTCATACCTGAAGTTCCTTCCAAAGATTGTCTCAGAGTTTTACCTTAACCAGGTGATCATTCTCCCAGTGTACTTTACCAACCACACCTCCAAGGCCGAGCACAGGCTCCATACTATGGACCTGCGTCGAGCACTTGCCTACTATAAGAAGCGCATGGCTGGATTTCGGGGAAAGGTTCGCCAGCTCTTTGTCACTTACACTGAAGCTGCACCTGGCAGACTGGCAGCAGAGCAGATGACTGACAGGTGGATAGTCTCCTGCATTGGCCTCTGCTATGGGTTTGCTGGTAGGGAGCCTCCCATAGGGCTTAGGCATCACTCCACCAGACATACTGCTGCCTCAGGTTTCTGCTTCCAGGGACATCCCTATCCCAGAGATCTGCAGGGCTGCTACCTGGAAGTCAGGACACAGCTTCATCTCCAATTACCACATCAACCTTGAGTCATGCTGGGATGCTGGTTTTAGGTCTTCAGTTCTCCAATCTCCGTTCCCTAAATAGGGGGTGTGCACCTTGCCTCTTCCTCCCAGAGAGCTGCTAGGAGACTGCCAGAAGTGTGGATAGTACACCATATACACACCCCTAGAAAAACAAGTTACTCACCTGCAACTGTAGTTCTAGGAGGTGGTATATTGTGCACATTCACAGAACCCACCCGACCTCCCCTGGCAAATGGCACATTGGTCTGGCTTTCTTTTTTTTTTTCAGTTGTTTAACCAGGAGTAGCACATCTTTGGGTCACATCTTATGTCATAGAGCAGTACCAAGGGGCAGCTTGAAGACCTTGTAACCAGATATAAAGGGAAGGAATTCTGCCAGAAGTGTAGATGTATAACATATAACAGTCCTAGAACAACAGTTATAGGTGAGTAACTTGTTTTGCCCATCATTGGATGGACAAAGAAATACTATCATATACTGAATGGCAGAATGAAATATTTAATGTTTTAAAAGTAGAAAACATAAAAAGCCAGTATGCAAGACAAATTAGCAAACTTTGAAAAGATGTGGGCTTGATAACAATATTTCTTGAAGGGCACAGTATAAATTACCAGATCGGATAGCATCAGATACCATCAGTTTAGTTGAATATCGGCTAGCACAGACATCAACCAAGAATCCAACCTCCTAGGAACCACTGTTTGTATCTGAAGGATCAGTCCTAGATCTGAGAGATCTGATGGATCTGACCTGGATCTCATGGATCAGATGGTCAGATCCAGGGATCCGAGGTTGGATCAGGTGACTCTGACAGTCGGATCCATCTATCCAAGAAATTTTACCTCAGATCCATTAGCTGGATCCTGGTTCCGATACCAACACTATCTGATGGAGGACAGTTGGAGCCACAAAGCACTATCCGAGCATCACTAGTACAAATAGAAACATAGAATCATAGGTGATAATTGCTGAAGAAAACCAGCAGTCCACCTAGCCTGCCCATATTAGCCTATCATATCATAGGATCTGTTGTCTCTGTAGGGTCTACAGTTGCCGAATCCCTCTTTTGTTCTCCATGTTTCCACCTCCCTCATCCTACTGAGTAACTACTGTACCCTTAGCTCTATGCCAGCTCTGTTCGATGTCATTTATGGTTCGAGAGCCCAACACATCTGCTAGCAGACCATTCCATGGCTCAACCACTCTTTCTGTAAAATAATACTTCCCCACATCCTTTTTAAATCTCTGCCCCATCAGCCTCCACTTATGACCCATGTCTAGAGATGTGAGAAGTCTGTGAAATTCACTCCATGAATGAATTTGCAGATTTCACAGAATTCATGAAGTGCTTCTGCTGAAATTCACACAATTTGCGGCCTGCAAATTGTGTGAATTTCACAGTGGAGTGTAAAAAAATGTTGTAGGTGTCATATTGGTCCTTTTAAGAACAGGTCCAGAAACAAATGATTTGATACCTTTTACTGGACCAACATGGATGTTACAGGAAAGAAAACAAAGTGCTCTGCACTTTCGAACCTACGGTCCTTCTTGAAGCTTTATGGCACTTCTGAAGAAGCTTCTGGCAACTTCTGAAGAAGGACTGGCAGGTTTGAAAGATAGAGCACTTTATTCTTTCTGTAACATCCATGTTGGCCCACTAAAAGGTATTAAATCATTTGTTTCTGGAACAGTGGAATGTGAAATTTTGCCCGCAAATTTCGCATGTTGTCTCTAATTTCACGCTTCACGGCAAAAAATGCATGAATTCCACTACGAAAGTTCACACAATTGGCATGTTGCAAATTTTTGAGTGTTGACCACAATTTTGCAAATTCCACGAAGCATGAATTTTCACTGCTTCATGTGAAATTTGAAGGGAAAGTTTTACTTCACAACATCTCTACCCATGTCCTAGTTTCTCTGTTCCTGGTAAGTAGCTCTTCACAGTTCACCTTGTTTATTCCTTCTACGAACTTGAAGTTCTCAATCATATCTCCCCTCTCTCATCTGGTTTTAAGTGAGTACATGTTCAGTGCCTTTAGCGGATCCTCACAGGATCTGTCTTCCTGGCCCAGACTCATTTTAATCACCCTGCATTGTACTGTCTCTAGCCTGTCCCTGTTATTTCTTAGGTGGGGACCCCAGCACCGGGCACAGCATTCTAGGTGTGGTCTTACCAGTCACCTATACAGAGGTGACAGTACTTCCTGGTTTCTACCGTCAAACCCCCTCCCAGTGCACCCTAGCATCCTGTTAGCCTTGCTGAAGCTGTTAGCCTTCAGGCCTTGTTTACACTGGCTGTTTTGTTTAAAGGAGTCACTAATGATGACTCCTAGGTCTCTTTACTCTGATGCTGTGTCTAGCTGAACCACTTCCATCCAGTACTCAGCTCTGGTGTTTTTGTTCCCCAAGTGTATCACTTTACACTTTTTGACATTGAATTTTAGTTGCCAGACTCTGAACCAATTTTTTAGCCTTTTCAAGTGTAGTGCTCCAGAGTTGGGGCCCTTCGAAATTAAATCAGGGACCACCTGAGACAAAGAAAGGGACCCTGGAGGGCACAGGGACCCCAAGGCTCATTAGAGATAGTTTAGGGGGAAAGTGTGTTAGCCAGGGGCCACAGAGAATATAATATGGTGGTATAGAGATAAGGAAACATGGTTGTTGAGGCACTTTGCCCACTGTAAATAGCCCTCGGCAAGTTTAACCAGAGCAGCCTGCATGTTTCCCAGCAACAGAATTTCTCCAATAGCCAGTGTGTATCCTTGCCAGGTCCCTAGTGTCTCCTTCAGTCATATCCCTCCACTACAGCACTCCTAAAAGCAGAAGTATATCCCCGGTAGCCAGAACAACAATTGCAGCACCTGTTTCCCCTGTGAGCCTCAAAACCAGGGCTGTTTTTTAAACTTTTTTTCCTTTCCCTTCCGTGTCTTACTGCCTGATCACAGAACACCCCCCAAACAGGGAGCACGGGGGAAAGCAAGCCACATGCTGAGAATTGTGTCCCTGCCCAGCCCAAGGACATTTTTCAAATGAGAGAGCTGTTGAGGTTCAGTCTCCAGGTTCAAGGTTAGAACCCTGAGCATTTAAAAGGGTGCCTTGACTGACCGTTGGGTGGATAGTTAGTTGGGACCAGTGAGATAGCGAGTGACAGGGAGCGATGAAGACCTTGCAGGCTTACCTCTGAGGGTTGAAGCAGGTCATGCTGGCTCTGGCTGTGCTTGACCCCTCCAGTCCATGGTACCATTAAGCGACAGTTCCTCGGTGCTAGAAGCAACAGAAACTGGTTCCAGAGGGACAACAGCAGAGTCAGTGAGTAAGCTGGTCATTGAGAGAGCAGTCGGGTGGCTGCGGTGTGGGCTCAGTTCAACCCCTTTGTTATTTTATTTTTAAAAAGCATTCTTGGGATTATGGAAGAGGGAACTGCTGACTAGCACTACCCAGGATTTAGGAAGCTGTTACCTGCATGGGGGAAGGGGGTGATTGGCAAATGTAGCCCTTTGGGGTCGGAGATGGGAAATGAGGCTCGGGGGCCTCTTAAAAAGTGTTTTTTGGAACTGGTACTGTACCAGCTTGACTTAAACAACTTAAAAATCTACTTTACATTCATGGAAAAAAAGGGGTGGTACAATTTTTTTTATTACCGAAATACACTAACTTGAATAGTGGGTACTATGCATTATCTGTTTATGAACAGGCCACAGTTCATGGTATTCAGGAAATGGCTATTCATTACTTGCATATGCCTAGCAGTCTTTTTTGTTGGAGTGATGTAGGCTGATGTACTGGACTGTGCAAATGTGCAATACATGATAATTGATTGTGCTACCAGTAGCAAAGATTTTATGTTACATCGGCATATCACCTTCAGGAACTGCAGTAGAGAAGGAACACAGAACTTGCCTTTTCAATGTGAACAGTCCTTTTATCAACACGTGGGCACACTGACATTTGCTGCCCTGGGGTCACCAGTATAATTGAAAATTCATAGTTGCACTCTTCAGTGCTAATAAAGCCTTCAGCCAGCAGGCATGCCTGAAGTTCCTCTACTGTACAGTGGACTGCTGCAGCCTTGAGACCAGGCACCAGCTGCCAGAAACACAAACTCACATATTGCCATCTGTCACCTGTGACATCATACCTTTCAACTATAAGCTATCCAAATGTGTGACAGTGTCCTTCACAGTATGTGACCAGGAGAATAAATATATGGGCACCTCCTCAAATCATGGAAATAAAGCTTGGAAAACTGTGTAAAACAGGACTTTGGTGCTCACAAGTTTAATATTAAGGGAGTGTTAACTTATTTTAATTCTCTTTAGGTTGCATCATATTGTTTGTATCTCCAGATCCTCTGCCTCCTGCTTGCTTTCTGCTCAGTCTCCTCCAAGTTGCTCTGGTGTCCTTTGTCCCCAGACAGCTTGACTGATCCAGACTACCTCTCATTCTGGCTCTGCTGTGTTCTAGTCGGGTGCGTGTGTGTGTGTGTGTGTATATGTTATGGAGTACCAGCTTCAGTAGAGGAGTCAGCCATTCAGAATGCTGGCAGCAAATGGCCAGGTCCATTGTGCTACTGCCAGCAAGAGGGTGTTAGTGCCCTGTGTGGCCCTCCAGACACCCCAGTGGCAAGAATGCACATGCTCACGAAAGCCATGGCATGGGGTGCCAAGACACTGTGTGGTCATCCATGTCACTAGAGGCACGTTATCAGTCTGCCATTAGGTGTCACTATCTGAGCAACACCGCTGTATCACCCACCCCTCAGAAACGCATCCTTTTGGATGCTCTGAGCCCTCCATGTGTTCCTCCTTTCCTGCCATCATGGGGAGTTTCACATATCTTTAGGATTTTCTACTTTGAAGTTACAGTGCTGGGGGGCGGAGCCAGCAGCCGAAGGGAACAGACATCTCCTAGAGAGCTTCTCTTACCCAGAGACAAGTCAATAAATATAGCCTTTATTAAGGCTTTGAACTTTAGCAGATGCTCAATCCAGATTTAATTCAGAACAGTTTGGTGTAATTTTTGTTTGCATCGACCATAGGAAACCCTAAAAAAAAGGATACTCAAGATGGTGGCGGCCCAAAGCAGAGTAAATCAGTGGATCAGGGTGGAGCGGTGGCCTGTAACCATGAGGCGAGCACATCGGAACCATCTAACAGAGCACTTTTACAAGCCATACAACTTCTTGATAAGAAGGTGGACAATTTAACCAACTGCATTTCCACCATGGACACCAAAACAGCAAAAGCTACAGCAACACCCGATAGAACAGTGGAGACTGCGTAACCATACTGCTACAGTGGTCACGGGTCCTTGCAGAAAACAAAATGCTGAGACTCAGAATGGAACAGCTTGAAAATGCTGTTCGATTGACAAACTTGCATATTCTAGGGGTCCCAGAATAGTTGGAAGGCAAGATATTCTGGGGTCATGGAAACTCTGCTCTACAAAACATATGGCCAGGACATTAAGGGAATATCGTGGAGGCCTATCGAATTACCCCCAGGCACCGTCAAATGGTAGAAACTTTGCCTTGTACCATACTGTTAGTCACATCTGGACCTCATGTCCTAGATAAAGTCCTGACAGCAGCTAAAAATAAAGGACCAGTTTCCCAGAACACTGGTGAAAGAATACCTGCTTTCCAGACTTGAGTTTCTCAATCTGCCAACGCTGCAAAACGTTCAATGCTGTACAATCGGGGCTTACGGGCCCTGGGGTTACCACGCATTACAGGCTCCAAGCATGCCTTAGGATCCTGTGCGCGGGTAAAAGCTTTATTTACTCGGACCCTGCTGAAGCAGGGAAAGGCTGGCCTTGATTCAAAAGACTTTACTAATCAAGAAGATAATGATGTGCTGGACGATAGGGACTGAGCTTAATTTAATTCAAGGGGTGAATAATTTAGTCTCCACGTGGCTGTTTGCCTGTTTAACTGTCACAAATATACCTTGAAGTCTAAGCTGATTGGATTACCAACAGCTTCATTATAGTTCAAAGTTGTTATGTTAAACTGATTTAAATGGCAGGCGTTATTTAAAATGATATATTACTGTTTGCCTTATTGAATCAGGATTTGATATCTGGTTAAGATTTGTCTGGGACTAATGGAGGGGGCTCTCTAGTGAACATCTGCAGGGAAAGTGGAATCAATAGCTGAGGTACATGGACTATAATGCTGCTTTCAGTGGCATTTATAAGTGCACGTAGTGGCATAAGGACTCAATCTGTTGGTTTGATTTACTTCTGTTTGATGTCCATGTTCTTGCTGCAAAGTTATTTTGAGGGAAAATTTTAGGGAGTAATGTAGTAGTATGTCCTCACTTGATGTAACACTGGCTGATGAGTCTGTAATCCAAGTTATTCGATGTATATTGCACGTTTTTGATATACTCAAAACCAAGGATGGTTTTTCATGTACGTACTTACTATGAAAGGAAATAAAAAGAAAGTATAAAAAAAAAATGAAGTAGGGTAGGGAGTTATGGTCAAAAACCCTAATGCCCTGGGTGTTTCTTGGTATTTTTACTCCAAGTTTTTCACATGGGCATTTTGTGACCCCCACCGCATGAATAGTGACACTATCGGTTCGTAAGGTGAAAAGTGATTTTGCACAGCGACTGCACCATTTGGTGCCACAGGTGTGAAAACACATTTCGAACAGGATGTGAAAAGTGACAGGTGTACTGTTCATGAAGAGTTATAAAAATTGGCATTGTTGAAAATCTGGAGTGAAAATATAAAAAAACTGGTAAGTCACGAGGGTGCGTAGGAACTGCGCAATGTACACCTGTAATGTAAATAGTTTGAGGATTTTTTACAGCAGATTTTCAACATAGGCATTTTGGAACTTCTGCTCATGAACAGTGTCACTGTGATTTTCTTAATCTGTCCCGAACACTAATTTCTCACAGCAACCGTGCTATTTTGCACTGGACGTGCAAAAACACATTTTGGCCAGGGTGTGAAAAATGACAGCTCTACTGTTAAGGAGGTGTGGAAAAATGTCAATGTTGAAAATCTGGACTGAAAATATTACAAATTCGTGAACTTACAAGGGTGCGTGGAAATTGCTCAATGCATGCACGTAACACAGTCATTTTATGGACTTTCGTCACCAAATTTTCAACATAGCCATTTTAATACCTCTGCTCATGAACAGTGTCACTATGATTTTCTTAATGTGTCCCAAACATTGAGTTCGCAAACCGACCGCGCCAATGTGTGCTACATGTGAGAAAACACATTTTGAGTGAGATGTCTGGAGTTGGTCCCAAGAACCCCATGTTGAAAAGTTGTCTGGAGAACAGGACACAGAGGGTAATAGTAAACTGAGTCCACTCTGAAGAAAGGGGGGTTACTAGTGGGGTACAGCAGGGTTCAGTACTAGGACCGGTCCTCTTTAATGTCTTTATAAGCGACATTGCAGAGGGACTGGAAGGAAAAGTATGTCTTTTTGCAGACGATACAAAGATCTGCAACAGAGTTGATACACAAGGTGGGGTGGAAAGGATGAGAAGGGACTTGGCAAAGTTGGAGGAATGGTCAAATGTATGGTAGCTTAGATTCAATGCTAAGAAGTGCAAAGTAATGCACCTGGAAAACAGAAACCCAGGGGAAGAGTACATAATGGGGGGTGAGATACTAACAACAACAAAAATGGAAAGGGACCTGGGGGTAGTCATATCAGATGACCTAAAGGTGAGCAAGCAATGTGAGAGGGCAGTAAGTAGGGCTGGTGGGATACTGGGATGCATAGGGAGAGGCATCACCAGTAGAAAACAGGAAGTTATTATCCCTCTGTACAGATAGCTGGTGAGACCCCATCTGGAATACTGCATGCAGTTCTGGAGACCCAATCTCCACAAAGACATAGACAGGATGGAGGCAGTCCGGAGGAGGGCAACCAAAATGGTGCAGGGTCTGCACCAGAAGACATATCAAGAGAGACTTAAGGATCTTAATATGTATAGCCTCGAGGAGAGGAAGGAGAGGGGGGACATGATAGAAACTTTCAAATACCTCAAGGGAATCAACAAAGTCCAAGAGGGTAGCATCTTTCAGAAAAAGAGGTGTGCAAGAACAAGGGGGCACAATTTGAAGCTAGAGGGGGGATGGCTCAGAGGTAATGTGAGGAAGTATTTTTTCATGAAGAAGGTTGTGGATGCATGAAACAGCCTTCCTGAGGAGGTTGTGGAGTCAGACATAAGGCAATTCTAGGGGGTGGAGGTTGGAAGAAGCAGGCTGTTGGTTAGCTAGGATCTGCAGCTTATCCATTAGGTAGGGAAATGGGCAGACTGGGTTGGCCAAGCAGTCCTTATCTGCTGTCAAATTCTGTTTCTATGTTTCTGTGTGAAAAATGACAGCTGTACTATTCATAAGGAAGTGTGGTAAAATGGCAATTTTGCAAATCTAGAGTGAAAATATAAAAAATTCTCAAAGTTATGACCATGCGTAGGAACTGCGCAACACATGCTCATAAAACAGTGATTTTGGGGAATTTTTTCACCAAATTTTCAACAGAGGGTTTTTGGGAGCCTACCTCATGAACTTTGACACTGTCGTTTCGTAAATCGGTCCTGAAAGGTGGTTCCACAAAATGACAGTGACTGAGTTCATGAGATGGGGTCCCAAGAACCCCATGTTGAAAATTTGGTGAAAAAATTCCCAAATATGCACCAGAGTTGAAAAAAACCCATTCATACCATTATACAGCTTACCGGCATTTCTTCAGTTTGCGGTGGCTTTGAAGAGTGCAGATGTGTTCCCGGTCCACCAAAGATCATCGCACCCACCTCCTGAGGTAAGTATGGGGTGTGGGGGTGTGGGGAGGGGGGTGTGCAGAGGGTGGGCGCGGTTTGGGAGGGAATGAGACAGTCAACGAGGACCGTTTTCTTACAGGTTGTGTTTTTAGGTTGTGTTCGTTTTAGGAAGAACAACGGGACTTTGCCATGCTGGGTGGGCGCCACGAGTGGCAGCTGGAAAGTTGTTTGGGGGGCCAGTGCAGCCAGCGGGATTGACACTCTATTGTCCTCTGGTGTTGCCATGCTGGGGTGGGCTCCCAAGCGTGGCAGTTGGAAGGTTGTTTGGGGGTCAGTGGAGCCGATGGGGGATTGTGTACCCCCGTCGGCCATACATTGTGTTGGGGGGAGTGCATGAGCATGCTGGGATGGGCTCCCAGCATGCTACTTGGAAGTTTGTTGGGGGGGATGGAGCTGTCTATGACAGCTTTTCAGATGCAGTGCCGATGTGTAGGCACTTTGCATACTGCTGTCAGCAGTATGCAAATTGCCTACACATTACCACCGCTGATGGTAGCAGTGTTTTGCTGTGAACTGTACGCCACTGCATCTGAACTGCTGCCATAGACAGCTCAGACATGTATTGGTGCAGTGAGGCCGAGCCTGCAAGAAGGAGTAGGGCATTGGAAGCGAGGAGGCACACCTTTGAAAACTCGTATGGTGGCACTATGTTTCATGCACATGCGTGCAAGCAAACATAACAAGCATTTGTCAATGCCGAATGTTTGCTTGCTGGCATTGGCATTGGTAGTGTAGAAGTTACAGAGCTGCATAATAGGAATGGCAGTGAAGTATTGAAATGAAGCCAACCCCACCACCCTGCAGAGAGTGACAGGCATTGGGGTGTGCCTTTGGGTCGTCAGACATAACGGCCACGCCATTTCACCACACCCTACCCTGCAGACACCAAGTGTCACGGTGTGCCTTGGGGTCTTTGGCCCTTATGCGCACCCCATTCCATCAGAAAATATGGTGAGATGGGTGCGGTATAGGAGAATGGGGTGAACTTTAGGACCGAAGAGTCCAAGGCATACCTCGATGCCTCTCACTGGCTGCAGGGTGTGGAATGGTATGAGCATTACAGGCAAGAATCCCAAGTCACACCCCGATGCCTGTCATTCTCTACAGGGTGGGGCATTATGGTTGGAAACCCTAACACCTCAGGCATTTGTTGGTATTTTCACTCCAAATTTTCAACATGTTTTTTTTGAGACCCCCACCTCATGAACAGTGGCAATATCAGTTTGTTAGCCGAAAGCTGCTTATGCACAGCGACTACCGCATTTAGCACCAGGTGCAAAACACATTCGAATAGGATGTGAAAATGACAGCTGTCACGGTTCATGGGGAGGTGGAAAAATGGCAATGTTGCAGATCTCCAGTAAAATATTAAAAACTGGTGAAGTCCGCGAGCTTGCATAGAAACTGTGCAACGCAGACCCGTAATATAATTAGTTTGGGATTTTTACAGCAGATTGGCAACTCAGGCATTTTGGTGCCTCCGATCATGAACAGTGTCACAGTGATTTTCTTTATCTGTCCGAACAATGATTTCCCACAGCGACCGCATCTCGCGCTGAAAGGTGTGAAAACACATTCGCCATGTTGTGAAAATGACAACTGTACTGTTCATAAGGAAGTGTGTAAAATGCCACTGGTGAAAATCTGGACTCGAAAATATTACAAAGTCATGAACTTACGAGTGCGTGGAAACTGCGCAATGCTCACTAGTAACAGAGTCATTTTATGGACATTTGTCACCAAATTTTCAACATAGCCATTTTAAGACCTCTTCTCATGAACAATGTAACTGTGATTTTCTTAATCTGTCCCAAACATTGCTTTTAGCACAACCGACTTCACCATTGTGCGCTACATAATGCGGAAACACATTTTGGGCAACATATGAAAAAAGCAGCTGTACTGTTCATAAGGAAGTGTAATAAAATGGCAATGTGGAAAATCTGGAGTGAAAATACAGAAATTGCAAACTTCATTTGGCGTGCATAGGAACTCCGCAACGCACACTCGTGAAACAGTCATTTTTAGGAATTTTTTCACTAAATTTTCAACATAGCCATTTTAAGACCTCTGCTCATGAACAGTTTCACTGTGATTTTCTTAATGTGTCCCATGCATTGATTTCGCACACCGACTGTGCCATTGTGCGCTACATGGGCGGAAACACATTCTGGGCGAGATGTGAAAAATGACAGCTGTACTGCTCATAAGGAAGTGTAATAGAATGGCAATGATGAAAATCTGGAGTGAAAATTTGCGAACTTATGAGCGTGCATAGGAACTGCGCAACGCACGCTCATAAAACAGTCATTTTTAGGAATTTTTTCACCAAATTTTCAACATATGCTTTTTGAGAGCCCACCTTATGAACAGTGGCAGTGTTGTTTCATTACTTGGTCCTGAAAGGTGATTTTGCACAGTGACTGTGAAATTACCCTTCGGGCCCGATTAACGCCATGACAGTGAGAGCATTCATGAGAAGGGTCCCAAAAACCCCATGTTGAAAATTTGGTGCAAAAATTCCAAAAAATGCCTGAGATATGCAGCAAAGTTGAAAAAACCCTATCTATCCCATTATACAGCTTACAGGCATTTCCTCAGTTAACGGTCGAGCTTTGAAAGAGTGCAGGCGTGTTCCCAGTCCACCAAGATCAGTCAGCCAGAGTCGAATGTAAGTATGGGGTGAGGGAGGAGGTGTGGGAGGCAGGTGCACAGTGGGTGGGCGTGGGTGGGAGCAGACACAGCGAGGAACCGTTTTTAAGTTTCAGGTTTTTTTTTTTAGTGACGACGACATGGGACGTTTGCCACATTGGGGTGGGCTCCCAGCATGGCAGAAGGACGACTGGTTGGGGAGGGCTTGGAGCCGATGGGGGATTGGGCACCCCGATCGGCCACAGCATCTGTTGCCATGCTGGGGTGGGCTCCCAGCGTGGCACCCTGTACTCTGGGGGGTAGACAGTGGAGCTGACAGGGGATTGGGCACCCCTGTTGGCTATCGATCATAATACGCTAGGGTGGGCACCCAGCGTGGCATATGGAACTGTAAGTTTTTGGGGCGAGCACAGCCGATGGGGATTGGGCACCCCCCATCGTCTATACAGTGTGTGCATGGGGGGGGCCGAGCACGCAGCATGCGTGCTTGTGTGTGTGTGTGTGTGTGTGTGAGGAGTGCGCATGAGCAGGCAATATCTGATCGCTGCTCACTGAAGCGTTGCTCCCCCTTTCAACTGTATGCCACTGCATTTTGGAGCTGTCATAGACAGCTCAGCAGGCATTGGAGAACTGCGGCCGCACCTGCAAACACACTGACTGAATTGGAAGAGGGCTGCCACACCTCCGAAAACTCGGATGATGGCACTATGTTTCTTGCACATGCGTGCAAGCAAACATAAAAATAAAGAACCTCCAACTATGGAACTGGACCAGTTCTAAAATCCATAACCAAAAAGACCCATCTCCTAAACTAACCAGTTCTAGTGGTTTTGAAATGCAGCTTTGGCATCAGTGTAAGAATTTGCTGTTACACTTTATTTTAAGTGTCTGTTTCAATGTCACTAATCAGTAATTGTATGCAACAGGGTAATTACACTGTAGTTACATGTCTGTTGCATGCAATACATTGCAGTTGCAATACAGTTACAGTGTAGTTACACTGTAACAACAGTGTAGTTAAGCAACACTTGAATACACCCCAGGGAATACATATATAAAAAATACATAAAAGATGTCCAGGTTTAAAAGCAAGAAGTTTATGGATACTTTTGGGGATTTAAATGGAATGATTTGCTCAGCCGTAGCAGTAGCAGTGGCCTCACAGCAATATGGTCTAGTGGCTAGAGCTCAGACTTTGGAACCATGAGACTTGGGCTAGAATGCCACCACCTCACTTTGTGAACATGTGCAGGTCAAACATGCAGTGCTCCAGGTCACATAGCTGTAAAAATGTGTATAAACAAGCCCTCAGACAAAGTAAAGGCACACTCTGGATCCCAAATTAAACAATCACAGCCAAACATCTTAGTCTATAGAGGTAAGAATGATTTATTAAGGCAAAAGGGCAAGATGCTAAACTACCTCAGTGCTTCAAGTCTGAAAGACCTAATTGAAATATTGCATCTCAGTTAGTCTATCCTTGGTAAATCAATTGTGCAACAAGACTTACAAAAATCAGGGACAAATTACCCTTAGCAGGGCTATAGCTTAACAAAATGGAAATGACAACTCAGGTAGCTGATAGAATGAGTGATTTTTAGCCTGACCCATTGGTGCAGAGGCAAGGCTGCCACTCACGATGCTGAAGACCCATGTTCAGGATTGAACCAGGGTAACTGGGGGTCAGCCGAGGGAAGACGGGAGGATTGAACATCCCAGGGGATGCCTTCCGGGGAGGAAGGGTAGCATGCTCTGCTGTGTTACTGCCACCTGGGTAATCATGTGTGGTGGTGAAAACTGGAACCACTTAGGGGTGGTGGACACTTTCTGATGGTGGCCTGACCATGAATTGCATGTGCCTGCTAGCCCATCCTCATCCATGAGACATCCATGAAGCTGGGGCAAAAAAGTTGAAATACACCCTGGCTGAGGCAGAATGAATCAGGGAACTCCCTGCTGGCTCTGCTGAGCTTACTGGGCTCCCTCCACCACCACTGAGCATGATGTCTGAAAAAGATTGGGAAACTCCAGTGGCTAAGTCATTGGTGTACAGGAGGAAGGTGACAAGTACCGGTAGGCTGCAGGGGATGGGGCTTGGGGATAACTGGCAAAAGGGGGCAGGTATCTCCCATTGACTAATACAGTGGAAACAAACATACCCAGGGTAAAGGGAAAAGAAGCAGCAGGAATAGATGTTGAAAAATGATGTGCACCAATGCAAGAAGCCTTGGCAGCAAAATGCCAGAATGTCAGCATCGATCTGATAGCTGTCACAGAGATGTGGACAACCTCAAATCAGGAATGGGACATGACCATACCAGGATGCTCATTATTCAGAAAGAACAGACAAAGGGCAGGGGAGGTGAAGTAGCACTGTATGTAACAGAGAGGACAGAGGCAACTGAAATAGACAACCTAGGGGAGTCATGTAAATGAGAAACCCTGTGGGTGCTAGCAGCAACAGGGAATGGGAAACAAATCAGGGTTGGAGTGGTCTATAGCCCACCAGGTCAAGATCCAAAGGCAGACAAGGAACTGGAAGAGATGCTGAGATGGTGACCAATTTAGGGGAGGTGATGGTAGTGCAGTAAATACTAGGAATCAGCACCTGGTGCATGCCAAGATGCATCCTAGTTCAACTAGTCCAGAGGCTGACAAGAGAAAGAGCTCTGCTGGATCTGGTGCTTCCCAACAGTGAGTGAAACCAAACTGTATCATTCCTTGGAACCACTCTGTTCCAGTGACCAGAGAACAGTGGCACTGGAGGTCCAGATAGTGACCACCAATAGGGCAAAAATTAGGGAACATTTTGTACAGAGCAGGTGGAAGGGACATATGAGAAATAGGAAGAATTTTACAAAGCAATGACAGAAGCGTCAAAACACTTAAATGCAAAGATATCAAAAGGACAAAGGGAAAGGGGTCATTGTGGTTCACTGCCAAAGTATAGCCATTGGTAAGAGCATTCTTATAGCAAAAAGGTAAGCCAACAGGGGGAGGATAGGGAAAGGCACCTGGAGGCAACAAATGCAGCCAGCAGGAAGATGAGGGAAGCCAAGGTGGGAACTCCTGCTGGAAAAGAGAGTGAAGCTAGGGGAAAAGGCATTCTTCAGGTAAATATGGGTGAAGCATAAGGTCAAAGGAGGTATTGTGAGACAGAAGAGTGAGGAAGGAAGGATGGGAAGAGTGGTACAAAGGGAAAGCAGAGATTCTGAACAAATATGTGTGTTCCATATCTACTAGGGAGAAGGATGGAATGTGGAGTTAAGAGGAGAATAGAGGAGAGCAAGGGATCAAGTGGAATAGTCAAAATAATGGAGAAAAGGTTGTTGGAAAGGTGTACAGGGTTGAAAGTACATAAATCTAGGGTTCTCATGACTTACACATGAAGATCAGGACTGGTTTTACACCTAATGATGCCACAAGCAGAAATATTTATGCACTCTTCACTGCTCCCACCACCCCCTCTCCTCCCTTTTGCCCCTCCCTATGTCCAAAATGTGGTAGATATGTGTAACCCAGGCACCATGTATCAGCGGACTACCAGCCCCTGCCTGATGACTACAATACAGGTTAAGGGGTCTGGGTTCTGTTCTGATGACAACTGGGGATGGACATTATAGTGGGCCAGATGTTTGCACAGTACAATCCCCGGGGATGCTGTACATACCCACCTCCCCTTCCAGTCACCCCCCACACAGAATACCACTGCAATCTGTACTACTGTGTAACACATGCAGTTAATGATTGTAGCTAATAATATGTTCACAGTTTAGACAGTAACAACCATAACACTTCTATTATAGGGAAAGGGAAATGGGGAAGCAGATAAATGAGCAATGGCAGCACTGGATGAACTGGCGAAACCCAACAACAATAACAGTGCCCACCCACAGCAGCAACAACTCATTTACTTTGCCCACCTCCCCACTGGTACCAATGTCCCTACAGGTAACTGGGTACCCAGATTAAGGTGCAGGCTTGATCGTTGCTGCAGGTTGGCTGGCATTGGGGCCCTTGGAATAAACTTCAACTAAACTGTAACTTGTTGCAAACCTTAAGTTAATTCCCCAGGGAAGGCCCTGTTTTACTCACAGTTCTGGAGTCCAGTTCACAGGGTCAAAAGCAGCATCTAAAGGTGGTCCAGAGAGCTGAGTCCTTGAGCAGCACAGTGGATTAGCAGCAGGCTTGCTGGATGAAGTAGGTTGATCTGGCAGCTTGTCACCTTCTGGCTGGCTTGCAGGATCTGGCAGCTTGTCACCTTTTACTTTGCTTGCAGAGTCTGGCAGCTTGTCACTTTCTTTGCTGGAGAACAGGAGCACTGGGCAAGGTTTCCTGGTCCACAAAGAACCCAGACCCAAGGAGTGACCCTACGGTCTGACTCCCCACAGATGGGTCAAGAGTGCCCTAGCACTCAGGCACGTGCCCGTGGCCCCTTCGTCCCTGCGTCCCAATCCACCTTACTAGGTAAAGGCTGGAAGGTCCCTTACCTGGCTGCAGAGTGGCCTGAGCAGAAACACTTTCATAGACACTTTGGGGCAGCTTCAAGCTGAATAGCACACAGTCTTTTAGTGGAGAGCCCCAGGTTTCAAACAGCTGGAGTTTACGATATTCTCTGGCTTCCAGGCTCAGGAGCATTCACAGGCTTCTGGCTTCAGGTTCAGGCAAAACTAGGCTAACTGCAATCTCTGGTAGACAGTTCAAGTTCTTTTTACAAACTGAGGGCCTTCTCAGGATGCTGTAGGATTCAGCAGCAGACACTTTCAACTTGGGGCTTCTAGGTGCGAATGCAGGCAAATCTCCTAGTCTTTGGCTGTGGAAGCCTTGGGCCAACTTCCAAACTCTTCTCCCAACACAGTCTGAGCCCTTCTGTCTCTCCGAGAGTCCAAGCCAGACTGCCCCAAGCTGTAACTGTCCCTGGGTTTTCACTGAAGAAATGGCAGCCTCTGATTGGCTGAAACTTGCTGTCCATCAGTAAAATTAATAAACATCAAGTCCCTTTGATTATTAATTGGTGATCAGCTGGGCACCAAGAACACTGTTCAAAATTGCTCCCAAGATCCATTTCTTTAAGTTTTGGGTGCCTAAGATTCTGATTGACTGGCTCTGGGGCCAACATATCAACATGGCTGCTATAGAAAACAGTTCTGACAGTTTACTTGGAGTTCCCAACTTTAGAGTGTTCTTGCAGCCAAACTGTACAGTTTTTAGAGACATTCGCCCCTTAGTCCTTTAGCAGCCTCTCTCTCCTCTATCATTTGACTGCAGAGTTATATTTTGAAATGCTCTCCCTAGCCCATCACTTCTGCCATTTTATACAGCCCCCAGGCACCAGGCAGGCAGCTCATTAATAGTTATAGGTGCCTCATTAATATTTATGAGGCCAGATCGATAGCGCTCATTGACACTTCTTAATTAAAACATTTTGAGGCTCCTCTTTTGCTTCCTCTGTGTCTAGAGACCCTGATTAGCAGGTCCTGAGGTCCAGAAGGACTGGGGTAGCTGCCATTAAGCTGCTACAGTGGCCCAAACATGGATATGTGCTACTGCACATGCGCGGGCCACCACACACACACTTGTGGAGCAGGCATCACAGCAGTCACGCGACTTTGGTCCTCTGGCCCCTTTCTACAGGGAAAACATTACAAGGGCTGGACAGAGATAAGGAGGCATACAGGACCAGGGACTTGCAGTGCTGGGGCAGCGGGAAGGATGGGGCAGCCCCCGAGGGTTAAAAAATAAGTAAGCCCCACCCATGGGGGGAGGGGGAGTTACATATGCTATGAATACAAAGGAGGCAACAACAGTCTTGGTTTTATATTATCACTTTTTGCATTTAAATTTAGTTTCTGCTTGTATGTTTTAATTTAGTACACCCCATCTGTGCTGGGTGCCACCATCGGCTGCTTGGTTTGCTTGTGCCTAACACCATTTCTGCTGAAGATGCAGAAGAAGGTAGCAGAAGTCATAACAGGCATATATGCAGACATATTCAATTGCTTGTTGGTCATGGGGTACTCCCTAGAGACTGATGGACAGCAGATGTGGTCCCTCTGTAGAAGAGCAGAAGGAAAGATGAGCAAGGAACTGCAGACCCATCAACTTGATGTTTATAGTGGGAAGAATTATGGAATCATAACTGAGAGAGGTACTGGTCAATTTCTTGGAGGGAAATGGGCTACATGACCCCAGAGAACATGGGTTCATGAGAGGAAGGCCTTTCCAGCCAAATCTGGTTGACTTCTTCAACTGGGTGACCAGGGCAACAGATAGGGGACAAACACTAGATGTTGTGTATTTGCATTTCAGTAAGGTTTTAGGCTCAGTCCCCCATGGGAGGCTGGTCAGAAAGACAAGGGATTTAGGGGTGAGGAAAAATTGGCTTCTTGGGTGGAGAACTGGCTAAGGGAAAGAACACGAAGGGTAGTAGTTAATGAGGAATTTTCAGATGGTGATATACCATCCCCAAATTGTTCTTAGCTAAATGTATTTAAACTCCACACCAGCATGAATTGTCACTCAAGTGAATTTCTATTTTGCAATAAACAAGTGAAACAAATGTTAAAGTCCCTGCAAGGAGTTGGACTGTTAATCATTTGCCTGCTATGCAGAGACACACATTCAGTGTGCCACTGAACTGCAGGTAAGTCAGTTGCAGTTCCTATAGTGTAGAGGTTCTGTAACAAACTGTAAAACAAGTGACTGGGGATTTAATCCCTGTAGAGGATTTACCTTCTCAGATAAATTTACTTCTCGTATAATTTACTATGCCACTCCATACCACCATGAATCACTACTTAAGTGGGTTTCCATCTTAAAAGAAAAGAAGAAAAAATTAGAGCAGTGGCAAATGAAAAAAAACTGTTCTGACATTTGGTACTTTTATTACAGCCTGTATATTAAAATCCCTACTCTGAACATAAATTTACAAGTCTCCTATAATTTTCTAATTAAAATAAAAATGTCATACCCCTACATATTTACCTAAATGATATCGCCGTACATCTCTTTTCAGCTCCAGTTGCCCTGCTTCACTTAGCTTATTGTCTCATTGAAAGAGTAATGTTTTATGCTCAAGGATGTTGTAAGAATGAAAAACTCAATGTAAGCACGAGTTTGTTAAGTGTGTGTGCAGCTTGATTCTTCCTTGTAGCCCCATAATTTGTGATTGTACATTGCTTTATATTTGAATATATGTGTCTATATAGTTGAAGAGGGAAAAATAAAGAAAACCACAATCTTGATAGTGTATTTGCAGACACTCATAATTTTCAGCCCTCTGCCCACCACTGATTTTGAAGCACTGCTGCTAGTTCCATGTCAATATAGCAAGGTTTTAACAGTGAACGTTCACTAAGCAAACGCATAAAAGTGACCGCAAAAACAGCACTACCATATTGCAGTGATGCACTAAAGAACTACAATCCTCACCTCCATCAGAACAGGTAAGCACAGCACCTGACTACACACCCTTTTTATTGGCCGTTCCACAGGCATATCCCATTCCTATCTGTATCATGTGGGGGGCTCCACCCTGTGCCCCCCTATTTCTATTAGGTTTCATTTGATAATGGTGAATCTTTTACTGCGCCAATCACAAAAACTGAAAGGAAAAGTGCATGATGTGAAAAAGGGCGACTCAAATGACATCAACCATCGCAAAGAGTGACGGTCGCTTCCTCCATCAACCAAAAAACAAAACAAAGTAAGTGTTTTTATGTGGGGGCTATGCCCCCATATCCACATCCACACCTCCCAATCTAAAGATTGCTAACTCCAGGGGGAGTGTACTTAGAGGAATAATCAAAAAAATAAAAACAGAAAAAAAGTCTCCTTGAGACAGGCCCGAACACAGGTCCACCTGCTCAAGTGGTGGTGACTCTAGCCACTACACCAAATGGCTAACTTGGCAAGGCTTGGCCAAACAAATGGTAAGACCCTTTTCCAGCAAGTGTAGTTCATTGCTACACTCGTAACTTGCTTAGCAGCATTTTCCCCCACTCACTCTTAGTATGTGCGGTATTATTGAGTCACTCAAATTGAGCCACTCAGTAATACTCACTCACATCACTGTGTACCTTTCTATTATTCTAACACCATGATTCACATTGATAATGGGGTATCCTAGAATACCCACATTCACCCATATTGCCCAATCGCCATTATTGGCCAGTTGCTATTATTGGCATTGCTTATACTGAGTCGCCCATGTGTAGTCGCTATAAAATACTTGCGGTTATTTCGTTATGGCCTACTACCTATTGAGCTTTCAATTTTTTTATTCCTGTTACCTAAATGCAATTGGGTTATGGTTTTTCCGCACTCATTTTTTTTTACACTTGCCCTTGCCTTCAAGTAAAAGATTGCTTTGTTTAAGGCTGAGCTTGGCTGCAAAGTTTGGAAAAATCTTCCACTGCTTGCGGGTCCTGAGACTCAGCAGTTTCAGCCTGCTAGAGATTGTTGGCAGTTCTCTCATACTCTGATACTTGGATGTCACAGAGTATGATACCTTAAATTTGGCATTCAGTTTTGGGAGTTGGGACATTTTCAGTCTTGCCTGCAAGTAAAAAGATTTCACTGCTGTGGTTTGAACTGCAGTGCTTTACCGCTTGTAAGTAAGGAATTTCATCTGTTAGTTACACATATTAGAAGCATTTCCCTGATTGCCAAATTCAAGGTATCAGGCTCCATGACATCTGAGTACAGGCTGAAATTGCAAGCGACAGGGGAGTTTTTCAAACATAGCAGCCAAGCTCTGCCTTCTGATTTCATAGGAAGGGGTGTTTGTTAAACAAAGTAATCTTTTTACCTGTAGGCAAGGGACAGTGCCAAAAAATGAGTGTTGAAATACAGTAACCTGACTGCATCTAGATAACAGGAACAGAAAACTCAGTAAAGTGCTTCAAAATGGGTGGCAGGCAGAGGGATGAAAATTGTGGATGTCTGCAAGACTACACTCTCAAGGTCCTGGTCCTCTTTTTTTCCTTTCAATGATATACGCATATATAAACATATATAAAGTAAAGTACAGTAGCAAATTATGGCTCTACAAGGAAGAATTGAACTGCATACACCCTTAAAGAACCACTGATGCCTCGAGAAGAGCTTTGAAAAGTATAATACCAGAGTACTCACTATTCAGAATCTTTTTTGATTTTAAGTTGTTATTGATTTTTTCCATTTTTCCTTCTCCATACATTAGATCTGTCCTGACCAGAGTGGAAATCCACTCCATGTTAATGGAAAGATTCAGTATCCCCAGGTTTCACTTTCATTTTTATCTATGTTAAAGAAAAATACTTCAGGAAAAGTTCCTCTCAGAGGGGTATGCCTTGCCCATTAATACAGAGTGGAATCAATTGGTAAGATTATGCTCTCTAAAATGTGGCACCAGCTTTTCATATACAATATTAATTGATTCTATTGGATCTCCTTGTCTAACAAATAAGGCCAAAGAAGATTGGGAAGAGGAATTGTCATTAGAGGTGCCCATATCAGCATGGGAGTCTGCTTGGAGGATGGCCAACAAGACCTACAAATAACTGCAAGGTAGGCTCATTCAATTTAAAATTTTACACAGATTTTATCTTAGTCACAGTAAATTAGAAGCAATGGGTTATGCACAGAATGCAAGATGCTGAAATGTGAGGCTGATAATGCGAACTTAGCCCATAAGTTGTGGTTCTGCTCAAAATTAGCTGAGTTATGAGTGGAAGTAGACAAACTTTGTACAAAAGAGTTAGGTGAGTCAGACCCTTTTTCTCCAGAGATTTTTATTCTTGGGATTGCCCCAGAAATGCTAGTTTAACATTGCATAAGAAAATACTAATTGGGCATGCATCTCTGAGTGCAAAACGTGTTATACTCAGGTTATAGAAAGGAGATAAGACCCCTACAATTGGGGAATGGTATAATCAAATGGAATTTGCTTCCAATAATGAGAGAAAGTATTATCTCCTACAGAATAAAATAGATATTTATCTTATATATGGTCACCTTTTATAGAATTAAGGGGTTAGAAGCACACTTTTGGTAAAGGATGTATACATAATATTACATACTGGCAGGGAAATTAAAATGGTATGAGTTAATGACCCAGAGGAGCTTTAGTGAAGAATTAAAGTAAGCTTCTAGTTTGTAAACTGCCTTATGTTATGTGCTACCTTAAATAGACAGCAAGTTTATAGAAATATAAATGTTTAACAGGGTATGTAGATTAGTGATAATTTCATATGTTAAATGTTTTACTAGATATGTTAAATATTAGAAATGGAACTGTAATGTTTATCATTGTTATGGTTGTATGTAATGATACTTTTTTTTTTATAATAATTTTATGATGAAAATAAAAAAAGAAATCTACTCCTTAGAGTTACAGTTCTGCATCTTATATACTCACCAGTAGAATTCACCATTCTCTGCAAGGTAAACAACTTGAGGAAAGTAGACAGAGAGAGAGAGAGAGAGAGAGAGAGAGAAAGGAGCCACTATATACTGAGACACTGTGGAGTATTGTTTAGAACGGGGGAACCAGAAAGCACTTATGTTATTCTGAAAAGGTATGCCACCATTGCCTTAGAATTGAATATATTCAGTTTCCCTTTCCAGACTGACTTGTTGTGGCTAGTTCAAGTGTGTCTTTTGTCTGTCACTGTTATCTCCCTGCAGGAGCTTGGAGTCTAAGGTGGCAGTGGAGCCTGCCCCACGTGGGGGTTAAACAGGAGTTCTGCGGAGTGCTGTAAACAGAGGAAAGAACACGCCGAGGGAGCAGTGCTAGAGAAACAGTTTGAATAGACTGAGGCCAGACCTGGCATCTTTTGAGGCTTACTTGAAGCAAAGGGAATGGAAATTGACAGGGCCCTAACCCTCTCTAGACTGTTCCCTGAATATTACAGGGAATAGGAGGAGTTGATAAAAAAAGGACAAACAAGGACTCTGTCTGTTTTTGGACTAAACCACTTTGTTAATGAGACTAAACAAAACCAGAAAATGAAAGTGGGGGAAATGTTGCACAATTTATTAAAAATACCAAGCCTGAGTACTTCGTTGAACAAGGTAATCAGATGGGAAAAGAATGGACAAATCACAATCTGGTTAAATAATAAGTAAAAAATATTACCTACTATTATTCAAAGCAATTTTACTGGATCGATTGGACATCTATATTTATGAGGACATTCCTGGAAAATTGATTGATAAAACCACTTTCAGATCAGATTTGTGGATGAATATGGTGCAAACTTCAAACAGCTTTACTATGTTAGAAAACTTTACAGAAGATTGCTGGTTAGACAAGATGAACTCAAGCAGTACTCATGGGGTCTTAGTACCTCCAGTTAAGCAATCTAGGATTAACTTTAATATTTTATTCTGGAATGTTTCAGGGTTGAATAACAAACTACCAGACCCAGATTTCATAAAGTACATGAATGAATTTGATTGTATAATGTATGTCTACAAGAAACATGGGTGAATATGGACATGAATGTCCATGAATGGTTATGAAGTTTACAGCAAAAATGCAAAAAAAGATGAAAAGGTTCAAGAGATACTCTGGTGGTCTGTTAACCCTGTGAAGAATCAGAGAGGGGATCAATACACGGGAAATCCCTATACAGAATAATGACGTTCTGGGAATTAAGATAGTTGATAAAAGATATGAAACTATAATCTTTTTTTTTTCCAAACTGCATTTATTGCTCCAATCCACTGAGGCATCTCTCAGAGGTGCCCACTCGACACTCAGCTCCTTTTATTCCCCACTGTGACACACCACCACCACCACTGATGTCGCCCTCCATTGAGAGACTTCCCAGTACCCCAGATCACCCCCCAGGGCAGAGCCCACCACTCCTACCTTGGCAGCATCTTTCTTGGATTAGAGGGTCCGTCTTTCTCCGGAGGTCAGCCATGGGTCCTCAGTGTGGGCGTCTGGTGTTGGGGATGTGAGGGAGGTCCCTGGGGCCCTCGTTGCCTCCTCAGTGTTCCAGGGTGTTTTCAGCTTAGTTCCCCCAGATGTAGGATATGCAGTGCCACCCTGCCTGTGATGTGGATGTTCCCACCCATGTCCAGAAGGCAGCCACCTGACGTCTTCCTCCTGCTTGCAAGCCCCAGCATTTGCAGTGCCTCTGGTCTCCACTGGGAGCTTCTGCAGTGTTGGGCCAACCCTGGATCTCTCCCAAAGAGAGGAGAGTAGTTCTCTGGATGTTCAATCCTCTCTCTCTCCCTCTCCTGCCAACCCCCGATGACCCGGGCTTGTTCCAAAACTCATGTCGCCGGCATGGCACAAGTTGTGGCATCTAGCACCTCAACCCTCAGCGCCACTGGGCCATGAAACTATAATCTTAAATGTATACATTCCAACTTATAATAATAAACAATGTGGGCTAAATATATTCAATTACTTAGAAAAGTAAATTGATGAACTCATGAATGACAACCCAAACAGTAGATTCATCATAATAGGGGACTTTAATGCCAGAGTAGGGCAACATCTAGAACTCACTGAAGACACAGCAGAAATCATAAAGGAAAAGCAGAATGAACATATTGTGTACTTAAGAAACACTCAGGACAATAAAAACCATAATGGGGTAAAAGATTATGTGAAATACTAATAAATAAGAATTTTTTTTTTATTGCTGAATGGGAGACTACCAGCTGATATAGAGGGTAAATATACATTTATCCGTTTTAATGGCATCTCAGTGATTGATTTAGCTTGGGTTTCTATAAATATAATTTCCCAATCTATAGAAATTAGAATAAGGAACAAGGCAGAAAGTGCACATTGTCCATTGGAATTATAAATAAAGCTGTTTAACATGAGTCAAGATAAGAGAAAAAAAAACATATCTCGGTTAATTAGAAAGAAAAACTTTATTGAATGGGAAATAAACAACACACACTTTAGAGAAAAATTAGAATAATATGGTATACTATATCCAATCAAGGAAATATCAACTATGGAAGAACAAACTCAGTGCTTATTAGCCCTGGAAAATGTATTGCAATGGATTGCCATCCTGGTAACCAAAGAAAAAGGACTATATGAAAAGAAAGGAGCCCGTTGGTATGATAAAAAATGCAAAATAGTAAAAAGAAAGTTAAATAGGCAACTAAGATTGGTTAGACAGACTCCAAATAAAGATAACAAAAAATCTCTAAATAATCTAAGGAAAAAATACAATGCAAAATTTTATAAAATTAAAAAGTAAAAATTTTAGAAAACAAACCTAGAAAGAATTTGAGAAGGCAGTATGTGATAAAGATAACTATAAATTTTGGAGAATACTAATGAAGGGCATGAAAAACTTCATAGAAGAAATAGAGGTCCACATAGAACCAGATGCATGGGTGAAGCATTTTAAAGAATTATTCTTTGACCCCAATATAGGAAGTTTAACAAAGAAAAAAATAAAGACGACTTGATATCAATATGTAGGGAAATCACTCAGAATGCAATCCTTTCATCCATTTTGGCATTTTCCAGGCGTAAAGCCCCAGGACCCGATGGAGTCCTCATTGACATCATTATGAATAACATTGATATCTGGGTTCCATGTTAATATATTTTTTTTGTAATTCTCTTTTTATTAAATTTCAACTGTAGTTACAGCAATATACCAATAACATCTGGATATAATACAAATATCCAATATAGCCCAGAGTAGAGTATACTTCAGTAGCCGGATAAAGAAAGGAAAAGAGAGAAAAACTAAATGCATCAAGAGAAGCTAGAAAACATTAAACAGGATAAACCAGTTCAACAATCCCCCCCTCCCCAATGAGGCGTCACCACAAGGAGAGAGATGATAAACTAACCTTAGTAGTTAGGTGTTATAAAAATTCTTAACCTAAGAAACTGGCCAGAGACTGATTTCTACAAACTGACATGGTGAGAGGTTATAACTTAATATAGGAGAAAACAGAGGGAAGCCAGGAAAGTCCAAGACAGGAGGTGTACTTCTTCGCTCAGTTTCTTTATATATCATGGGGTCACTATCAATGAAGATACAGAGCATATAACTTGCCCCATTTCTTCTGAAAGGTCAATGGGAGGATCTAAAATTAGCAATCAACTTCTCCACTTTGAAGCATTGGGACATTTCTTCCACCCAGTCTAGGTATGAAATTTCCAAACTATCTGTCCAGTGTCGGAGGACCAGCCTCTTCACCGCCATAGAGATGAGTGCCATATGGTATTTCTCTCCCTAACCCTGATATTTGCATAATCCCTATGATACAAATCTCTGGTGTAAGAGGTCTTTCAAACCTAGTATGGGGTCTAGTTTATCCTCAATTATCTTCCAGAGTGGAGCAATTTTAGAGCAATGCCAGAAAATGTGAGGAGGTCACTTGCTCCATCCCACACCTGAAACATTTTGGGGGACAGAGGAGTCAAATTTTGATTTCGGACTGGTGTGATATACATATTATTAATTATGAAATATTGAATCATCCTATTTCTATCTAGAGTGTTGTAAATGTATAAATCTTTCCAGATTTGACCCCATAGGAATGGAGAACCAGAAGGAGATAACACCCAGGATTTGGAACCAGTTAGAGGAATGGGGTGAACCAATTTCAAAGAGATAAGTGTACAGCTTGGACACCCCATGGGGTTTAACACTTTGACACCTTAACCTCCACTAATAGTGGTTTAACAATTGAGGGGCACTGCTATGCCAAACTCTTTATCTACCAGATGCTTTAATTGATATATCTTGAAGATGGCATTGGTGGGGATATTCAAGACCAGTAATAAATCAGCTGTTGAGCCCTGCCTACCTTGCACATAAAAATCTTCCACTGAGAGCCCTGTATTTGGGGAAGCCAATTAGAACTAACATTTTGTTCCCTATCCTAATGTTAGGGTTACCCATCAGTGGTTGGCCAGGGTCTCTAATATATCTGACTTTAAGCGGAGGAGAAGAGTTGGTTAAGTACTCTAACTGTGACACCCACTGAGACTCTTGGATCTCTCGGAAAGAGATGTGAAACAGCAATAAAAAGACTGAGTGGGTTTATATTATAGCGTTTAATAAGGTCAAGATCCATATTTAGCCATATAGGAGAATAAGCATCCTTCGATTCCCCCAACCATTTACCTGCTTTGGCAAGGTGACTAGACCAGTAATAGAAATCGAAGTTCGGTAATCTAAGACCCCCCATTTCTTTGGGAAGGCATAGTTTATCGAAGGCTCGCCTCGGAGATTTGTGATTCCAAATAAAATCAGTTAAGGTCAAATTAATTTTTTTGAAGAAGGACCTAGGTAACCAGATGTCCAGGAGGTTTAGGGGGTAGAAGAGCCGAGGAAGAATGTTCATTTTGATGATGCTGATCCGGGCCCCAACTGCTAATGGCAGTTTCCCCCATCTTTGCAGGTCAGACTTAATTCTGTCCAACAAATCCTCTAAATTGAGCTTTTAGTTGGGGAGAAGTCCGTGTCAGATAAACGCCAAGGTATTTCAAATAGGATAGGGGTCCACTTCATGCCCAGGTGGACACAGAAGTCCGGGTGAGATGTACGTTATGGGAAGATCTCCGTCTTTTGCCAGATTAAGTTTATAATTGGATAATTCTCCAAATTGTGTAATTATCTCCAGTACCACCCGCAGGGAATCGGCCGGATTAGTTAACTGTAGGAGAATATCATCCGCAAACACTGAGATCTTAGGAGTTTGGTTAAAGACGGGGCATCCCTGGATCCCTGGGGCAGCTTTGAGGCTGAGCAGCAAAGGTTCCAAATAGAGATTAAATAGGAACGGGGATAAGGGGCAGCCTTGTCAGGTCCCGGAATGTAATTGAATGGAGGGTGAGAGGATCCCATTACAGTAGATCTTTGCCATGGGGGCTTTATATAGAGTTTTGACCCAACCCAGGAAATCCCCTGGGAAGCGAACCTGGACATAGTATGCCATAAGAACTCCCAGTTAACTCGGTCGAACGCTTTCTCCGCGTCCAGGGCTACCAACGCCATAGGGACCAAAGAAGTTTGAGCAGCCCTAAAAACATGAGAGAGTGATCTGATATGATCCATCGCTGACCTTCCCTGTACAAATCCTACTTGCTCACTACTCAATAATGGGGTCCACACTTGTTTAATACGGGAAGCTAGAACCTTGGACAAAATTTTAATATCACAATTGAGCAGCGAGATAGGCCTGTAATTGGCCGGGTTCCGGGAAGGTTCAGCCATCTTGGAGATCAGGATAATAATAGCCTCCAGTAAAGAAGAATCTAGGATATCTGCTGACAGCAAATAATTGTATAGGTCCAGGAGCAGGGGAGCCAAGTCCTGGCAGAAGGCCTTATAAAAGTTGGCCAGAAACCCATCCGGACCAGGGGCTTTATCTGACGAGAGACTATGAATGGCCTGTTCTACTTCCTCCTGGGAGAGAGGTGAGGAGAGGAAGGCCACTTGATCCTCCGAAAGGCGAGGAAGTGTCAGTGACCGGAAAAACTCCTCTAACCTTGAGTGTGGGAAGGGGGATACTTTAGTGCTGTATAGATTTTGGTAGAACTCTTTAAAGATTGCTACTATGTCTTGGGGCTCTGTTTTGATGGATCCTTCTTGGTCTTCCAGTGCAGGAATCAGCCTGGAATTCTCCACCTCCTTAAGTTTCAGTGCCAGGAGTCTACTCGTTTTTTCCCCCTGATCCAGATACTTGGCCCTGGTTCTCAGCAGAGCAAACTCCGTCTTTTCCCGTATCAGTCCTTCATATTCATTTTTAAGTTTGTGAAGTTGCTCTAGATTATTCAGCGAGTTAGAAGTAGCCAATATATTCTCTGCTATTTTAATCTGGTTTGAGAGGTAGAGGAGATTCTGGGACCTGAGTTCTTTCTTCTAGAAATTTTGATGAGTTCCCTCTCAGAAAGCACTTTAAAGAGCACCAAAGGATATCCATCCTGGTCACTGAGCCTCGATTAGTTTCCAGATAATCACTAATAAGAGATCTAATCTGAGTGAGAGAGTGTTCTTCCTTTAATAACTGGGTATTAAGTTTCCAGATCGTGTCACGGGGTGTTAAGGACTGTGGGGAGAATTTAAACCAGTCTAGTGCATGATCCGAAATTACTATAGGCTCTATACCTGCCGAGGAGACTTCAGTCATGAGGGAAGTGGAAGTAGGAAATAATCTAATCTCGACCAGGGTATGGGTGGAGAGAAAAGAGTAGCTTTATTGAGGGGGTAGAAGGTTCTCCAGGGGTCTACCAGACCTAACATATTATTCATATCATTCAACGCCAGTTGTTGGAAACAATGGTCTTACTGGTCTAAAGGTTTTATCCAGTTCTTGGGTTGGAGCTATGTTCCAATCCCCTCCTAGGATCAAAGAAGCTGGTAAAAGGGAGCTGAGCTTGTCAATTAGCTGCATAATAAATGTCACGTTCCCTCCCACTGGACCATATATTGAGCCTAAAACAATAGGAGAGTTAAAAAGAGATCCAGACACCAATATATATCTACCTTCTGAGTCTCGGGTAACCTTCGTCGGGTTAAAAGGTATATTTTTCTTAATCATGACAGCTACTCCCCTGGCTTCCGATGAGTCACCAGCCACAAAATTTGGGAAAAGCCTCTGACTTTTAACATATTACTTTCGGCTACTGTAATATGGGTTTCTTGCAAACATAAGATGTCAGCTCCCAGTATGGAGCAGTTAACCAAAATACGGGATCTCTTTAACATCTCTAATCCCTCTCACATTCCAGCTGATCAATTTAACAGTCACGCTAGCCATATTCTAAAACATAATGTAGTAAGACACCAATTAACCTTTGCGATCTCATCCTACTCCAAACAGTGGTGACACCTCAAACCTTTCCCCAACACACCCCAAAATTACTCCTCTGATAAAAAGTAAAGACCGGAACAAGTAGCATTAATAGGCTGCCAAACTCTAGCATTGAACATCAATAGACTGCAATCAACAAAATTAAGTGGCAGCACCCATAAAAGTAGTTATTATCTCTGTAAGCAGTATCCCATCCCCCATAACATTACCAGAAAAACCTTACAAACATCAGCCCGAATATTCATCATCAGACATCAAAACAGTATAAGCAAAACCCCCACCCCCCACAACATTACAAGGTAAACATTATCTACCCAGTACCACGTATCCAACACCATAACCCCTAAAACAGTACTTATTACCCCAGTACATCTTCCCTCCCCAGGGTATCCCAGGATGTCTCTTATAATAATAAAATCCCCCAAAGCATCGAGACTAGGGATTACGACCCACATCAACAGCATTCCGATCATAAAATAAACCATATCCATTATATTGCCACATCTGAGGGGTACCCAACTACTCCCTACCTGGTCGCAAGGCATGGCACAACTTTGACCTGCCTATAAGCCCCCCCGTCCCCTCCAAGAAGAGGCGCTGCCTCTAGAAGAGAAATTGTTGAGACCGCTCCCCAGCTCAAAGGAAAATGTAACAGGTAGTATTACCTGAAGGCAGCTCCGGTGGCCTTATCCTCTCGATTCCATTCCAATGGGAGCCTGGAAGTGAAGGGGAAGACACATAGGGGCCGAAAATGCTGACGGACCGAATCGGTCCGACCGCAAATAGGTCCTCCGGAAACTGCACCCTCCACATTAGTTCCCTCTAGTGGATCGAGAGGCCAGGACACGATGGGAGATAGAGACAGGCCGACTAGGCCACGTGGCCTACTACCACTCGATCCATTACCACGCGGGTCCCAGGAGGAGTCCCCCACTGGAAGCAGAGGCCGCCACCCCAGGGTTATCCACCGCTTAACAGAGCATCGCAACTACCCAGTAAGTAACAAAAACTGACCAACCAAACACAGAAATAGCAAGACTAGGGGGTTAGCTTGCAGAAATGTTTAACGTCAGATAGTAATCTGCTCAAGCTTGTGCCTGCCCAAGACTAGGTTCAGTCATTTTATTAATTGACCTTTGAAAAGGTCAGGCAGAAGTTTTGATAATTCAGCTAACGCTTCCTCGGGAGTTTCGTAGGAATGCCAGACACTTTCCACTTGGACAGAGAGTTTTGCGGGGTAGATCATCCGGAAAGCCTTTCCAGCAGCAATCAGTTTGCTCACTATTGGGTGGAAGGCAGCACGCTTCAAACGGATCTCTCTGGGCAAGTCTTGAGTTATCCTCAACTTGATTCCATTCCATAAAACTGCCTCCAACTGCTTAACTTTGTCAAGAACATGTTGCCTGTCCAGATAGCTTAAAAATTTTATGATTAAAGGTCTGGGGGCGCTTGGGGAGGCCTGGGTCTGAGGGATCTGTGGCTCGTTCACATGGTATTGCTGGTGGACAGGTGAGGGCCCACGACATTATTCAGGAATTGTTGGACGAACTTGATGGTGTCTCCTCCTTCTTCCAGTTCTGGGAGACCTAAAATTAAAACATTATTTACGTCTACTAAGCCCTTCTAAGTCTTCAGATTTCAGTTGGAGTTTTTGTACTTGCTGGCAAAGCTCACTATCTCTGGTCTATTTTCTGTTGCCATCTTTCCACTGACCCTATTCTGGCTTCTGAGTCACCTATCCTTCTTGAGAGGTCACGTAGTCTTGCCTCATTGATTTAATTTCGTTGGAGATCTCTTGCAGGGTATCTTTAAATGGTGAAAGCTCCTCCAAAAACGCTCCTCTGTTAAGGTAGTACCCATTGCAACATTAACACCTCCACTGGAAGAAGTTTTGCTGGTTGAAGAGAGTTAGAGCCAGAGTTTTGGCATTCTTTGAGGCTTTTCTGGTGTTGTAGGTGGGTGTGCCTGACTCCTGAGGCCTTCATTTCTGCATCTGTCATCCGATGTTCCAGCAGGCAATATACACCCTCAACTAGCTCCACTGTCGACTCCAGGTGTAGTAAAGGTGTTTAGACAGCGTTTGGTGGTGGATTGGTAGTTTTGGCTCAACGAAAATTAGAGTTTGAGAGGGGAGAAACGGGAGCTCCAAAGCAGGCAGCCACTCAGCACCACTGCATCACGTGACCCCCCGTTCCATGTTAATATAGAGTCTTCAAACATATTAATGAAACAGGGGAAGTCCTGAATTAATGGCTAGGAAGCATTATTATACCCCATATATAAAAGGTGATAAAAAGAATCCTACTTGCTATAGACCTATTAGTTTGATTGATAACACGCAGAAGATTTTCAATAGCATTATAAACAATAGAATATTAGATTGGGTTCAGAAAAACAAAATAATTGATGAGTCTCAAGCTGGTTTTCTACCAGATCATTTCACCATAGACCAGTGTTTTACATTTGCTCATTTTATACATACATATACTAAAAGAAAAAACGTTACCGTATCTTTGTGGATTTGAAATCTGCCTTTGATAGAGTAAATAGGAGCAAGCTCTGGTCCTCATTAAAGGAAAGCAGTACAAATCACAGTCTCCCGCCCCCACAAGGCTTGCCCCCGGTTTAGATTTCTATAGTAAAAGCAATGTTTTTCTCTCACTGCAACATACTTTATTTTAACTCTGAAAAGTCTGCAACATGGAAGTATAGCGGACACGGAGGTGGGGGGGGCTCCATTAACTGTAAAGGTGCAGAGTCGCACCACTCACTTACATACATTTGTGGTTAATGAGTAAGGACAAGCTAGAGGAAATGAGTATGGCAACAGGAGTGGAAGACAAATTGGAAATAGTAAAAGGAGCAGTAATGTTACAGACTCCTATATACAGTACATAACACTGTTAAGTGAAAAAGCCAATCTGGTTTTCAAAACAGGTGGGGAATGTGTTAAAGGCTAAAAGGAATACTTTCAGAAGGTGTATGGGTAATAAGGTTGAGAAAATATGGAGGAGTATCAAAAGATTCTGAAAGAGGTGAAGAAATTAATAAAAGAGGCTAAATCTAAAGAAGAGTTACTTATAGCAAAGGAAGTAAAGCATGGTAATAAAGAAGTCTTTAGTCAATTAAGGAAAAAAAGAAAAGGAAAAGATAATAAGACCGAGAAAAGGGGACAGAGCGGTAGACAATAATGGGCAAAAAACTATTGTACGTCATTTTTTTGTACTGTCTACTGAAGAGGTGAAGGGTCCATTACCAGACAGTGGGATGAATGCTTCAGAGAGAGGAATGACAACAATGGGAAAGATTGAGATTGCAGTAGAGAGAGTTAGGAAGGATCTTGCAGTCTTTACAGTGGACAAGGCTCCTGGCCTGGGCAGTCTTCATCTTAGAGTAGTGAAGGAATTGGGACATGAGTTAGTTCCTTCCTAAGGACTGGAGGTATGCAGAAGTGGCTCCACTGCACAAAGGAGGGAACAATGAGGAACCTGATAATTACAGGCTGGTCATTCTCACCTCTATCATTGTTAACTTTGGGAAATAATTGTAAAAGAACATTTTTATTTATTTATTTAAAGTTTAGGATTCAATACCTTTGAGCCTATGACTCATTTACAAAGGTTCCACATCAGACATGCAACAGGACAGTATACAAAAAGGAGGTACAAATCAAGATCCAGGGAGAAAATAGCATTACAGGAGGTATTTAGGATAAATAACAATCGCATTGGTTACAATTTACATACAAGTTCGAATAGCATGTGAAATTTACAACAACACCTATGAAGAGTGATACAACTCTTCATTGAGAAGAAGACAAATGTTTCAGGGCTAAGCCCAGGTTCAGAGCATAGGAGGACAGAAGCAGCCTGAGGTGGCTTTGTTCAGGGAAAAATGTAGGGGGAGTGAGGAACATGAGGGGGGTGGGAGCTGGCAGGTGTAAGAAAGGATACACAGGTGTAAGGGCTAGTGATGGCTCCACCAAGCTTTAACGGACACAGCTGCAGTGTGACTCACTGGAGATACATTTGAGTACCTTGAGTCAAATGGACTACAGGACAACAAGCAGCACAGATTTGTGACTGGTGGATCTTGTCTGGGGATGCCATATCATCACATTTTTAGTATCAAAATATTTTTGTAAAAAATAGTATGATATATAGAATATTATTATAATCTGCAGCATTTCTAATTTTAGGAAACATTTGCAAAAATCTGATTGGAGGAACGTGGTGAATTGGGAATCATGGCTGCACCTGGGAGGGATACACTGTGGAGTAGAAAGTTAAGACAGATTATCACGGTATATCACACTGCATGATAATCATGATATTGTTTTTCCAACAATAAATTATCATCAGTGAGAACTGTGCTACATCATCAGATTGTATTACCATGACAACCCTAATCCTGTCTGACAAATGTGTTTGTGTAACTGGGTAACAAGGACTATGGACAAGGAGCATGCAGTAGACATGTTATATCTGGACTTTAGCAAGACCTTTGTTTCTGTGCCACACAGGAGACTTACAAAGATGTTCGAGGACCTAGATGTAGAAAATGGGCTCATCAAGTGGACTGACAGCTGACTAAAGCATAGAATTCAGAGGGTAGTAATGAAAGGGGTCAAATCAGTAGACAGAACAGTTACAAGAGTTGGTGCCACATGGTTCTGTGTTTGATCTGCTCCTGTTCAAGCACTTATTTTAGAGACATTGGGGAAGGAATACTGTAAATAGTAAAATCTGTCTTTTTGCAGAGGACATGAAGATCTTTGAAAAACTGGATAGTGAGGAAGGGATTACTGAAATAAAGGAGGACACAGAGAAACTGGAGTAGTGGTCAGAAATATGGGGACTGAAGTTTAATGCAAAGAAATGTAAAGTGATGCATGTTGGGGAAAATAATGCATGCATAAATTACTGGATAGGAGGGGTACAAATTGCCAAGACCACAGAGGAAAGAGACTTGAGGATTATTATAAGCAATAATCTTAAGATATATAATCAGCGTAACACAGTATACATATATATATATATAGTAAAGCTACTAAGTTGTTAGGTTGTACAGAATAAGCAGGAAATCTGAAAGTATTAGTAGAGATGCGATGTTACCCTTGTATCAGTCTCTGGTTAGACCCCACCTTGAGTACTGTGCACAGTTCTGGAATCCTCAATTAAAGAATGACAGGATTAGCTTAGAAGTAGTACAGGGTAGGGTAATTAAATTGATAACTGGACAGTAATAATAATAAGCTTTATTTATTGAGCGCCTTTCAAGTGCCAAGGCACTTTACAATGTTAAAACCAGATTCCATAAAAATTACAATTAATAAATAAAACCTTCAATAAAAATCATGACAGTTCAGTAAATGCCTGACTCCACAAAAAAGTCTTAAGTGCCTGTTTAAAGCTTCCCACGGTCATGCATTCCTGGAGCTGATGGGGCAGAAAATTCCAGAGGGTGGGGGCCACAAACATAAAGACACGGGCCCCAGAAGATTTCAGAGTAACCCTCAGAATCTCCAGCAACCCCTCGTCAGCCAAGTGGAGCTGTTGCACAGGGGTGTAAGGAATCAGAAGCTCTATCAAGTAGTCGGGGCCAAGTCCATGTAGGGCTTTGTAGGTCAATAAACCTACCTTAAAGGTGATCCTCTACTGTATTGGCAGCCAGTGCAGATTGTGCAGCACAGGGGTGATATGCAACCTCCTTGACACCCCTGTCAACAATCGAGCAGCAGCATTCTGCACTAGCTGCAAGTGGCGGATATCAATCCCAGGAAGGCCCAAGTAAAGGGAATTGCAGTAGTCAAGGCTAGAGGTCACAAAGACGTGGACCAACACAGGCAGATTGCTGGACGGAACAAGGTGTTTGACCATGGCAATGTTCCTAAGATGATAAAAGGCTGACTTAACGACTGCCGACACCTGGTAACAAAGGGTCACCCCATCATCAAGTAGCACTCCCAAGTCGTGCACCCGTTCTGAGGTAAAGATCTGAGCACCCCCCAGAAATAATCCAGAGGGCTGGTTAGTCCTTAACCCCTCTATCCTGTGACTCGGGTCCACAACCATAATCTCGGTCTTTCCCTCGTTCAGCTTTAACTAGCTTGAATTCATCCAGTCTTGGATTTCAGCAAGGCAGTTGTTAAATACTGAGAGAGCACTAACCTGGTCTGGGGCAAAAGACAGGTAGAGCTGGGTATCATCAGCATAGCAGTGAAACCTCAGCCCATACCATCTTACAATGTCTCTGAGGGGTAGCATGTACACTGCAAACAACATGGGGGACAACACTGAGGAACCCCACAAGACAGAGAGAAAGAGTCAGAAGAAAAAATCCCTGACACAACTCTCTGTGTTCTACCAGTTAGGAAAGATGTAAACCACCTGAGCACTGTGCTTGACAGGCCACAGATGGACCTCAGGCACTCGAGCAGCACCCCATCATCTACAGTGTCAAAAGCTGAAGAGAGATAAAGGAGTACCAGAATGGAATGGTTTCTCTGATCTTTCGCCATCAGGAGATCATTGAGCACCCGAACCAGAGCAGTCTCAGTACTGTGCCTCTTACGAAAACCCAACTAGAGAGGTTCGTAGACAGTATGGATGGTCAAATTGTTCTCCAGTTGGATTGTCACTACTTTCTCAATAACCTTTCCTATAAAGGGAAGGTTTGAGATAGGTCTGTAGTTAGCAGAAATGTCCAGGTCCGACGAGCTTTCTTCAGAAGGGGTGTCACCACCGCCTCCTTCAGGAAGCTTGGAAACTCACCCGATTCCAAGGAACACCGAACAATTTGAGCCAGAAAAGAGCCAATGGTCTCATAACAACCCAAATTCAGGAAGTTGGGCCTGGATCTAAACCACAGCACATAGGGCACATCCCTTGGACAATCCACATAATATCCTTGAACTCCAGCAGGTCAAAGGTACTCCAGGAAGTGCGTATTACAGTGACCGAGCACCGACCAACCGCATCCATCATAGAGTGAGTCAAGCGGATCTCTGACCTGATGTCAGCCACCTTATTCACAAAAAATTGAGCAAGCTCATCACACTCTTTTTGTGAAAAAGCTCAACAGAGCTGCAGACAGGCTGGGTTGCACAACCTGTCCACAGTTCGGAAGAGTTGAGCTGGTCGGTTCTGAGTGACAGCGATCTCCCTGGACAGGAACTCTGCCTTCTTACAGGTGATCACCTATTGGTAGAACTGATAATGCTCCACAAAACTAAGATGGTCGGCTTCCAGGGAAGATTTCTGCCAGCAACGTTCTAATCTTCGTCCCACCCGCTGCAACTCCCTCCAGGACTCATCAAACCAAAGGGACCGAGGGCGGAGTGGAAGGGGGTGAACATGGACAGGAGCTATTAAGTCTAGGACTGAGGAAATGGCCTTATTATAGGCCAGAATCATCAGCTCTGGACTCAAGCTGGCATCAGGAAACTCCAAGAGGTCAATCACCGCCACCAGGTCTTCAGGGCTCACATCCCTCAAAGAGCAGTAACTGACCATCTCCACAGGGGCAGACCTACAAAGGGGGGGGAGGCACGAAAGTTGAACCTCATGGTGTAATGATGGGACCAACTGACAGGTTCCACCCCCAAGTCAGAGGCCTCAGTCCCCAGGAGGAAAACCAAATCCAGAGAATGACCATGATTATGGGTAGCTGAAGAAACAATCTGTGTGAAGCCCAGTGATGTCATCATCTGAAGGAAGTGCTGTCCAAAAGGCAAAAGTTTGTTGTCGACCCAGGCATTGAGGTCACCCAGAACCATCGGTCTGGGCAACTCCAATGCCATGTCGGCGGCAAAATCTGTCACTTCCTGCAGGAATTGCTTTTTGTCCCTGGGTGGACGATAGACGAGAGCTATCCTGCAGCCCACACTAGCTACCACAGTACATTCAAAGGATTCAGCTTCCTCTACTGGTACACCAGTGAGACCCAACTCGGTCTTGAAACAGACCGCTACCCACCCCCCCGCTGTCCAATCTCAGGCAGTGTATCACCGAGTACCCGACTGGAATTGCTACTTCCAAAATGGGACCAGCATTTCCATGCAAGCCAGATCAGCTGTTCCAACAAAATCTGCAATGATTGCAGTTTTGTTCTTAATAGATCTGGCATTGCATAGCACCGCCTGAGTTGGATGGGGTTTGTGAGCCGTCCCAGCTACTTGCCCTTCAAAAGAGACGGTGCCCTTGGGTATGGGGACTAGGCATGGACTACCATGTTCCAGGCTCCATTTACCCTCAGGGCATCTTCTGGACCTAACCAACCCTATGCAAGAGGACTGCTCCTTTGACCTCCAATGTCCGCACCCCCCCACCACGCCCAGCCCAAACCTCCTATTTACAATGCCCAGTACCTGACAGCACTGGTAGGTAGAAAAAGCAGAGAAGGGGGGAGAAAGGAGTGGAGGCATGAAGAGAAGAGGACGAATAGCATAAGACCGGGGAAACAGGCACATTCCACAGGCTAATAGCTACCAACTAGAGCTAGAGCTCCACAACAAAAGCCTAATTTCTTATACAGTGACTACCCTAAAAGTAATTGCAGTTTACCTAATAAAAGCAAAACTAAGAACCCACACAAATCACACCCTATTCCCTTACACAATAATTCTAAAGTCATAACCCTACACTACATTAAATAACAATTACAACATAAAACATAAAAACAATACTTCCCCACCCCTAAACCGTCTCACAGCTCAGAGGACATCAAAAAACTTAAATTAAAATAACTAAACAAAAACAAACATAAATATAACATCAAAAAAGTATACAAAAACAAAATAGTAAATAATGCAGTCATAAAAGTATATGTGGAAAGAACCAGATGGTCCAAGTCCCGGTGGTCCTCTCACTACCAGCAGGACTGTCAAAGGATCCTCAGGAGCTCACACCCCTGAGCAACCAAATATAAACAGTCTTCCCTCCAGCAATAATGTCAAATAATCCTCGGGGCACTGATGCTCTCACTATCAGGGCCTAGGGATATGCTGTTTATGGCACTCTCACTGCCACCAGATGATAAAAATGAAATTTAACCACCATTTAAAAAGCAAGCAAAAAAACAAAATATCGAATAAATCCACTGCCAGAACTGTATGAATATTGTTAAGGCACTCTCACCACCCATAAAGAAATAGGATAAAAAGTCTGACCCTGACCAGGTTCGAGGAGGGAATCTAAATAGTCCTCTTCAGGACCAGTCGGTTCTACAGCCGGGAAGCGTCCCGAAAAATCTAGCCCAAGGTCCGCAACCAGTCTGTGCCAGCTACCTTGAGACCCCAGCCAGAATCCAACACAGTAGGTCTCCTGGGGAACCCTAGAGGACAGAGCTCCAACCACCGGGCTCCCCGGCAGATAGAGCATGGACCCCCAAGCTGCCACAGACCAGAGCATGGACCACCGGCTAGATCGGGCCTAACACTGACTGTAAATTTGAGCCACTGTAGTCCCCAAATCCACCACAGCAAAACCATCAGTGCAGATCTGGTAATAGATTTCCAAATTCAAAATCAAGTTTAATGTCCATTTAATCCCATATATCCTTAAGTCTTTAAATCCACAATCTTCTGGCACTAGTCCTCAATAAAACAGTCCACCTGTGAGTCCACTTCCCCAGACCATTCAAAATCAGATAAAAGAAATAATTGCTCATGTACAGCGTATCAGTGTGCGGCGATTAAAAACGAGGAATGTGTCCCAGCCGCAGCGAAACTGCTGCAAATGCAGGTACCATCGGGGCTTACCAAAACACCCCGGCATTCACCTCGAGGCCAACCAAGCAGCTCTCAGGAGGAGCAAGGTAAACCACATGTGGAAAGACTGGCAGACATGCACAGCTTGGAAGAAAGAAGGGAAAGTGAAGACAAGATTGAAACTTACAAATTCCAAAGGGGAATAAACCAAGGTAGATGCTGGGGCTCTATTCCTCAGCAATGACAACACAGTGACCTGAGGACATGGCTGTAGAGTGGTAGGGGTAAGATTTAAACGGGATCTCAAAAAACACTACTTCACAGAAAGAGTGGTAGAAAAATGAATGGATTACCATGGAGAGCATTGACTCTGGATCTACTGATAGTTTTTAAGAAAGGATGGGATACATTCAGAGGGTTAGTTGTCTCTCGATCAGGGGAATAGAATATTTGGAAACAGAGATGTAGGAGAGTTAGTTGAAAGTAAAATAGAAAAGAATCAAAATGTAAATAATCTTTGCATTCAGTAATGCTAAAAGTAATAACTAGAAATAGAATATAGGTAGGAATCTTAAGCAGACTGGATGAACCTTGGGTCTTTATTTGCCATCATGTTTTCCATGCTTCTACTCCTCAGTACACACTGGAAGAGTTCCTGTATCTCCCAGTGATCTCAAAACCTGTGGTGTTTCATTGCACATATTAAATACCCTGCCATTAAATGTCTTCCACTTCGAAAATGCAGCACTATGTGTTCAGATGCACATATAGTCACTGCAAGTGATCTGGTATCCCAATTAGATAGCAGTATTTACAGCAGCCATCTTGATCTTGACCTATTTTATAAACATATATACCCTCCTGTTCTAGTCGGTGGCACATTTGACGCCCAATATTTATCATCACTACTACTTTCAAAGCATTTACATGCTTGTTTCAATTTTTTTTATTTAGGAACTGACTCTGTGAAGGCACAAGATTTAACTCTCCCTGTAAATACAGTAACTGATTAATGGAGAGCCCTATTTGGAAACATGCATCCCCTTTTTCATCTGTACAAGAAATCACAAAAATGAGAGTGAGTGACTGAATTAATAAACAAGTCATGGAAATCAGAGGAATCATTCTGACCCCGAGATGCTCTCCTTCATATGAATTGCTAATGTAAAACAGAGGATGCTCATTGGGAAATTGACTATTTGATGAGTGGTACAACTGATCCTGAACTGTTTATTTCACTTGTGTGTCTGAAAACAACCTTACCCATACTGAATCATAGAGCTGAAAGATCTAGAGCAGGGTAGCTGAGCCAATGATGGGGGTTGCCTTTCCATACTGTGGATCTGAGTTTAAACTTCAGCTCAGGTCGTAGGTAAAAAGGGGGTCACGCTCAAACGTTGATAATGCTAATGCTTGACAACCTCTCAACTGTACTATCTATTTAGAAACAGTTCAGACAAAAGTAGTCCCTGTGCCCAAAGGAGAAAACTCCTACTTCATGGAGAACTTCTCCCCAATCTTTAGCTTCCCCAGCCTCCCCCCCCCAAGAAAATGTCCATGGAAATCACATTTTTCCAGTTCTTTACCTTTGTAAAGCAGCATGATTTCGGAAAGGGACACAACACCAGTACCCTCTTAAATTCACTGACCATAACTTCAGGGCAGTGGATGCAGGCTGTTTCACTGGTGTCATATTTGTGGATCTGACAAAAGCTTTTGACCATGGCAACCAAAATATCCTCATTATCAACTCTGTTAAATCTTAATTCATCCACAAGAGTGGCCTCCTGGATTACTAGCTGCCTCTCAGGAAGATCTTGTTTCACTAGGAAACACTTGCTCTGATCTCTTTTACCAATAATGCAAGGGGTACCCCAGGGATCTAGTTTAGGCCCACTTCTATTCTCTCTGTTGATCATTAATCTCCCCAGGGCATACCAGCTCAACAAACTGCTACTTTATGCAGATGACTTGCTTATAGTGGTGTGTGGAATTTTCAGATTCCACTTCTACCAGAATTCAGCAGAATTTTAGAAAATCTGCTTAGTTCCCCAGAATTCCAACATTCTGAGAGCAGAATAGTAATTGTGGAATTGTATTCCACATTATAGATCGAGGAAGCGTGCTCCTTTCACATGTGCAAGAGACACTAATTCTGTGAAGAGCATCTCACAGACAGATGCCCCAGAAGCAGGCACATTTCACTACTTTTTTTTTTTTAAATAACATTGAGTGCCCCTCGATCTATAATATATTAATATGTCCCCTGTGGCCACTCGTTGTGGGTCAGAGTGGTTTCACTTGCACTCTGCTCGAGCCAGAACAGCTCAACTTCACTGTTCTCTCTTGAGCAGAACGTGCATGAAACCACTCTTATCCCGCAATGAGTGGCTCTGGGGGACATATTAATATATAGTGTAGATGAACCTTGGATTCACTTTCTGCAAACCACAGGATATTGTTCTTTATATTACGTGAACCACGGAACAAGGAATTTAGGCAGTGGAATTGCCATTCTGTATGAATTCCACTGGCATAGTTCCAGATTCGTACTACTCTACCTAATTACCATAGCTCCAGGAGTCTGAATGAGATCTCAAAAAACACTGAATGCCAAATTCTTCTCTGTCCAGAATAGATTCCAGAGTAACATGCTGCTCCTTAATAGCAAGAAAACCTAATCAAATGATGTTCAGCTCCAAACCCAGTCTTAGTAATTAACAAACCCCCTTAAGTGTAGTCACCTCTGATAGCTGCCTGCGAGTATGCAAGCAATAATAAATAAATAAATAAAATGCTTATATTGCATCACCTGCTAACAATCAATTGTTGGACTCTTCAGTGTGTAATAGTGGGTGAAAACATGATGGGGACCCATGCTTTCCATCTGAGATGGGGAGTAGTGACTGTGTGCTGAGACAGGTATCGCACTGTAGTGTATCTTGTCTTTATATAAACAGATGGAAATCTGCAGTACTGACAGTTTCTCTAATCAGGATGAAACTCATCACTCAGAACCCATAACACATGATGTACTTTAATTCAAGGGCCTGTATTTTGTGGTTGGACAAATTTTATTCCCTCTGTCTCATTACCCATAGGTGGATGCATTTCATATTTATTGACTTAAATGCTTGTGATCCAGCAGAGGTCAGTCGGGGCTGAAGGCCTTTATCATCTGATGGCTGTTTGGTGGCCCATGTGAAATGAGTTCTGGTAGTCTCAGTCTAGTTCCTAGTGGACAAGTGTCCACATCACAAAACCACCAACACAGTTGTCACTAATGTGCACTCCTTAATGAGAGGCCAAGGACTGAATGGGCCCGAAGTCTGAATTACCCTCTCACCAATGCAGTGGTCCTTCCACAACAGGGCTCAGGCACATTGGCGGGGCAGTGTGCCGCAGTTTGCACTGTGATCACCTGTGCTCTTCTGGCACATGGATAAACCAATGGCTTCAGTCACCATTGCTATTAATCTGGCACCTTTCATGAGTATGGAAATTCGTGGAGAAAACCACAGATATTAAAAATGAAATGTTTGAAGCTGGCCCATCCGCACAGTGATAGGTCTTCTGTTCATGTTGTAGCTGACCTGGGTTCAGAACTGAGGCTGGGGCATTGGGGACCAGTCAGAAGAGGATCGAGCATCCCTGAAGACACTCTCCTTATCCAGGGAGAGAGGGCCACTACCTCTGCCACAATACTATCACCTGGGTGACCATAGGTTGTAGTGTAGCTGAGGTATGGCAGAGGGAGGAGGGTACACCAGCCAGAGTCTGCACAGTCACACTTTGCATGTGCAGGAACTGGCTCCTAGTAGAGCTACTCAGCATTGACCGATTCTGATCCAATTTTACAATTTTGTATTTTAGAAACTTCTGAATTCTAATCTAATTCCATTTCAGATCCTAAAAGTCCTAAGAAATCATATTAAGGATTTGGATTTGTAATCCTAACTCCTAAATCTTAAATGTCTTTGTAAAATAGGTTTTAGGATTTGGTATAAGATTTATTGTTTTTGGACTGCAAATCCAAAAACCCTAAATCAGAAAATTGGATCAAAAACTGACCTATTCAATTCTGTTTGGAGGATTCAGAGGAACCCTACTCCCTAGTATCAGCACCCTTAGGGACCAGGAGCAAAGAACAGTGGAAAAACCCCAACATGAGGCAGGATGGTGGTGCACACAGAGGCCCTGGCCTGACCATCCATCCATTCATCCATTGGGTTTCTCAATGGGAGGACTAGCAGCTCGCCTGGATGTGACTAGCCAGGTGAGCCCAATCTTGGGGGGAGGGGTTAAACTGAAGAGTTGAAAAGAAGGAAGTGCTGCAGAAGATCGGGTATGGGCCTGGGTGTAAGCCACCATATGGGGGCCGCACTGGGGAGAAAGGGGCATAAACAATGAAGTATTTTAAAAAATGGAATGATTTTAGTTGCATGAACATTGTGGGTAGGATCTGGCACAGTTATCTTGTGTACTTTCTTGATCATTTATTGCACATACTGTCTTTTTAGTGTGAGCTTCTCACTCGTGGGAACATTTTGAAAAGTATATTTATGCATGCAGGTTTAATTTTTATTTTATAGATTTTCTGTATTTCTGATCCATTTATTATGTTGATTGCACACAGTGCAAGAAACATATTGGGGCAGCTTGCTCAGAAGCAGGCTGTGGAGGCACGGCACTGTTGTGGCCAATGCCCCCACAGCCTGCAAAGGATTGTCCCGCTTCCCCCAGTGCTGTTGCATGCTGCTGGTGACATGGGTTTGGAACCTTTGCACCAACTTCTGACAATTTTGCCGCTGCAATCAGGGGCCACCTCGTCATTGCAGTGTCAGCCATCCGCTGCAGTGAGGGAGCGACCCGTCATTGCAGGGCAGAACTTACAAACCCTGATATTGTTTGTGAACATGGTGGTGGCTTGCCGCTGTGTTCACAAACAATATAACCCCCCCCCACCGTGTTTATTCCGACGGGGCCCCAATCCCCGTCAGCTTCGGTGCCCCACTGTTGATTTTGCTGATGGGAAGCCCATTCCCCATAGGCATTCTGTAACCCCGCTTTCATTGTCTGCTGATCGGGGGCCCATTTCCCATCGGCATAATCTGAACCCCCTTTTGTTGTGTGCTACTAGGGTGCCCAATCCCCATCGGCTACTGCTGGCCCCCTAAAGACAGAGTCATTTGGCATGCTGGGAGCCCACCCCAGCGTACACATGCCCCTGTGAAAAGAAACTGTCCCACATGTGTTTTCTTTGTTTTACCCTGAAAAGGAACTGTCTCGCTACCGCCCTGCCCCCACCCGCAACCCGCGCCCACCCACTGCACACCCTGCCTCCTCACACCCTCACTCATACTTACCTACAGAGCTCAAGCGCGATGATCTTCGGTGGACTGGGAACACATCTGCACTCTTCAAAGCCGACCGCGAACGGAGGAAATGCCGGTAAGCTGTATAATGGAATAAATAGGTTTTTTTCAAACTTTAATACATATCTCAGTCATTTTTTTTAATTTTTGCACCAAATTTTCAATATGATGTTTTTGGGACCCCTCCTCATGAATTCTTGAACTGTCATGGCATTGATTGGCGCCAAAAGATGATTTCGCGGTCACTGTGCAGAATCACCTTCTGGGACCAATTAACGAAACAACAGTGCCAGTGTTCATGAGGTGGGCTCTCAAAAAGCCTATGTTGCAAATTTGGTGGAAAAAATCCAAAAAATAACAGTTTTATGAGCACGTGCTGCGCAGTTGCTATGCACGCTAGTAACTTCGTGAATTTGCAATATTTGCATGGCAGATTTTCAACATTGGCATTTTGTCACACCTCCTTCTGAACAGTACAGCTGTCATTGTTAACATCCTGGCAGAAATGTGTTTTCGCACTTCCAGTGCAGAATAGCACGGTTGCTGTGGGAAATCAGTGTTTGGGACAGATTAAGAAAATGACAGTGACACTGTTAATGAATAGAGGTCCTAAAATGCCTATGTTGAAAATTTGGTAACAATACTCCATAAAATAACTGTTTTACGAGTGTGTGTTGTGTAGTTTGCATGCACGCTCGTAACTTCGCAAAATTATAATATTTTCACTCCAGATTTCCAGCATTGCCATTTTCCCACACCTACTTATGAACAGTACAGCTGTCATTTTTCCCATCCTGGCCGAAATATGTTTTCGCACTTCCGGTGCAGAATAGAGCGGTCGCTGTGGGAAATCGCTGTCAGGGACAGATTAAGAAAATGACAGTGATACTGTTCATGAGCAGAGGTCCTAAAATGCCTATGTTGAAAATTTGGTGATGATAGCCCATCAAATGACTGTGTTACAAGTGTGCGTTGCACACTTTCCATGCACCCTTGTAACTTCGCAAATTTATAATATTGTCATGCCAGATTTTCATCAGTGGCATTTTTTTCATACTTCCTTATGAGCAGTAGAGCTGTCATTTTTCACATCCTGACCAAAATGTCTTTTCACAGTTCCGGCGCAGAATAACGCGGTCGCTGTGGGAAATCAGTGTTTGGGACAGATTAAGAAAATGACAGTGGCACTGTTCATGAGCAGAGGTCCTAAAATGCCTATGCTGAAAATTTGGTGACGAAACTCCATAACATGACTGTGTTACAAGCGTGCGTTGACCTGTTTCCACGTAGCCTTGTAACTTCACAATTTTGTATATTTTCAGGCCACATTTTCAACAGTGGCATATTTCCACACCTCCTTATGAACTGTACAGCTGCCATTTTTCACATCCTGGCTAAAATATGTTTTTGCACTCCTGCCGGAGAATAGCACGATCGCTGTGGGAAATCATTATTTGGGACAGAGTAAGATCGAACGAGTGGGGGGGGAGTGACCGAGCTCAACTGAGCTCTGTCGGGACTGCTGCGGATTTGTTTGTGGGTAGAAAAAGACTGCAGCACAAGAGCCCAGTACAAAAGGGCAGCCTGCAGCACTGGGAGAAAGAGAAAGCGAGTGACGGAGGAGGAGTGAGCGAACTCACCGGAGCGCTGTCAGGACTGCTGTGGATTTCTTTGTGGGCAGAAAAAGGCATCAATGCAGGCAGTGGCCCAGTACAAAAGGCCAGCCTGCAGTGGTGGGAGAAACAATACGAGTGAGTGAGACAGGGGGGACTGAGTGATCTCAATGGAGCTCTATCAGGACTGCTGTGGATTTCTTTGTGTGCAGAAAAAGGCGCCAATGCAGGCAGAAGCCCCATACGAAAGGGCCGCTTGCAGCGCCAGGATAAACAGAATGAGTGAGTGACAGAGAGGCAGTGAGCGAGCTCAATGGCGCTCTATTGTGACTGCTGCAAATTTCTTTGTGGGCAGAAAAGGTGGCAACGCAGGCAGGAGCCCAGTACAAAAGGCCAGCTTGTAGCGCCGGCAGAAACGGAATGAGTGAGTGAGAGAGGGGGAGTGAGCGAGCTCAATGGGGCTGTGTTGGGACTGCTTCAGATTTCTTTCTGGCCAGAACAAGCCGCCAATGCACGCAGGAGCCCAGTACAAAAGGGTAGCCTGCAGCAGCAGGAGACACAGAACGAGTGAGTGAGGGAGGGAGAGAGAGTGAGTGAGCTCAACGAAGGTCTGTTAGGACTGCAGCAGATTTGTTTGTGGGCAGAAAAAGGCAGCAATGCATGCAGGGGCCCAGTACAAAAGGGCAGCCTGCAGTGGTGGGAAAACCAGAATGAGCGAGTGAGAGAGGGGGAGTGAGCAAGCTCAACGGAGCTTTATTGTAACTGCTGCAAATTTCTTTGTGGGTAGAAGAAGGTGGCAATGCAGGCAGGAGGCCAATAAAAAAGGGCAGCCTGCAGCGCTGGCCGAAATGGAATGAGCGAGTGAGAGCAGGGGAGTGAGCGAGCTCAACTGAGCTTTGTCGGAACTGCTGAAGATTTCTTTGTGGGCAGAAAATTGCGCCAATAGAGGCAGGAGCCAAGTACAAAAGGGCAGCCTGCAGCACCAGGAGAAACAGAATGAGTGAGTGACACAGGGGGAGTGAGCGACCTCAATGGAGCTCTGTCGGGATAGCTGTGGATTTTTTTGTGGGCAGAAAAAAGTGGCAATGCAGGCAGGAGCCCAGTACAAAAGGGCAGCCTGCAGCGCTGGGAGAAACACAACAAGCAAGTGAGAGAGGGGGAGTGAGTGAGCTCAATGGAGCTCTATCATGACTGCTGCGGATTTCTTTGTTGGCAGAAAAAGGCGGCAACATAGGCAGAAGCCCAGTACAAAATGCCAGCCTGCAGCGCCAGCAGAAATGGAACGAGTGAGTGAGAGAGGGGGAGTCAGCAGGCTCAACAGACCTGTATCGGGACTGCTACAGATTTCTTTGTGGGCAGAAAAAGCCACCAACAGAGGCAGGATCCCAGTACAAAAGGGCAGCCTGCAGCACCAGGAGAAACAGAATAAGCAAGTGAGAGAGGGTGAGTAAGCCACCTCAACGGAGCTCTGTCAGGACAGCTGCAGATTTCTTAGTGGGCAGAATAAGGTGCCAACACAGGCAGGAGCCCAGTACAAAAGAGCAGCCTGCAGCACCGGGAGAAACAGACTGAGCGAGTGACAGAGGGGCAGTGAGTGAGCTCAACACACCAACGCAATCAACATTCAGCATTGACAAATGTTTGTTCTTCATTACTAGGTTCACTTAGATGGAAACAGGATTTGCCTCCATTTGGAATTGATTGGCCCCTGCCATTTAGTCCTTTGCTGAAGTAACAATGCTCTTTTTGTGCCTTCATAACATTTTCTGCACCAACAAACTGTGAGGTCCCAAATGGGATTAGGACTTCAGCAAAGGATTAAGCAGCAAGAACAGATGAGCTGCAGGGGTCACAGACTGTACTGCCATACACATTAACCTAGTTATGAAAAACAGGGTACGTAGACAATATATAAATAAGTATTTGTCAATGCCGAATGTTCACCACTTGTATTGCTGTTGTCTTGCTTGTGTACATTTTTACTATATATCGTATATAAACCATGTCAATACTTACTTGACTATGTCTGTCTCAGACTGTTACCTGTTTGCTTCTCTCCTCTTGGATGTTTGTAAACCACCACAGGCTATTGTGGGCCACCTGTTTGTTATTACCGAGTTACCTTGTTATTTCCATGGATCAAGTATCATTATTAAGATTTCTCCCATATACTTCGTATCACATGTTGAAACTGGATCTGTTAATTGCCTAATTTGTACTAAGCTTATTTTCTCCATATCATGTTGGTATTTTGTGACTACTCAAGCTCCAACCACTGTACCAATGCTTACTGTTCCGTTTGCTAAAATTGTATTTCATGTTTATGATATTTCATTGCTCGACATGGAGCCTTTATAAATAAGTCCTTGACTCAAAGGTTTATAATTCTGAAACATAAATAAATAATAATAAAAAATATAGATATATTTATAAAATGAGCAAAACGGGCCAGCCCGATGGCACTGAGGGCTGAAGCGCTGGACGCCTTACCTCGCGCCACGCAGCCACCCATGTTTGGGAATGAGCACAGGCCACCAGAGGTTGGCAGGGGAGGAGAAGGATTGAGCATCCACTGGACTGCACTCCTTCTCTGGGAAGGGGGGACTCCGCAGTCGATGCATGCCTGGCCTCTAGTGGAGGCTGGGGGTTGGCACACCAACGCAACAATAGGGCAGAACTAAGGCAGATGCCTGGAGGAATGCGCACGGATGCATGTGTGCTCCCTCCTTGTGGCATCATTGCACACCTTAGCTCGGGGAAAAACAGGAGGAAAAGTGTGGTCCTGGCGTGCCTACCTGACTGCCGAGCCTCACAGGTGCCGCCTTCGCGATGGGCAGTAACCCCTCTCTAGCTCCGGATTCATGTGTGAGGCAGGTTGAGGGATCACCGCCACCTCACCATGGGGGGCAAGACGTGGGGTTGCTGGAGAGAGGGTAAGCTGCGAGCGGGGCACAGGGCTGGGAGCTCAGGCAAGAGGACCCACTGCCCAGAGCCAAGGAGAAAAAATAGAGAAAAAAAAAATAAATGAGCAAATCATTCAAATCCAAATCCAGTGTTCTGATTGTATAAAACACTTCACATGACCGTGCATATATCAGAGTGCGACCGCACACCTGCACTTTTACCCCCTCCAAAACAATTTTGACATTTTATAAGATAGATAAACCACTCTGAGGTGTGTGGTCACTCTCTGATATTTGCACACCTTGTGCGGCTGTCGCACACCAAGGCATCCATATATCAGAGGACGACCACACACCTCAGAGTGGTTTATCTATTACATATATATATATATATATATATATATATATATATATATATATATATTTACCAGGATAGAGCAGATGAGATGCAGTGTCTCCTTTTCAGTGGTGTCCTGATTTGACACATTGCTAGATTGCAATGACCCAGGATAGGGCAACTGGAAGACAATATCTACTTTTAAGTGGGCTCCAACATTTTGACCCCAAATGTCCAGTCTTTTTATGACCTGATGTTATGATCAAGACAGGTGGAATTTTTAAAATCCCATCCATAAGGCAATTTCGCTGTGTGACTGTGGAAACAAGTTTCTGAGTGGATTTGAAGAATGACACCTGCCATGTTCAGGAGGTGGGGTAACACAAGGGTTATGTTGAACATTAGGTAACAAAATCTGCAAAAAATAAAATTATGAGTAAATGCTGAAACAATTCATTTCCTCATAACTTAGTTGTGTTTTCACATTTTAACCCCCAATTTTCAACATAATCTTTTTATGACCACTCTATCTGAGCATGACAGGTGTCATTTAGAAATCAATGACTGAAACGTCATTTTGTGCCACAAGTGTTAAAACACATTTTGGGTAGGATCTGAGAAATGACAGCTGCCACATTCATGAGGTGGTGTGAAAAAATGGCTATGTTGAAAAGTTGGGGTCAGAATATTGAAAATTACCACAGTTACTAGCATGCATTAAAAAAATTTCAATGTAGACTCAACTTTGTTATTTTCTCATATTTTTATACCAGATTTTTAACATAGCCTTCTTATAACCCCACGTAGCCTTCTTATGAGCCTGCCTCATGAACAAAGGCAGAGAACATTTTCAAATCCTGCCCAAAAGATGATTTCGTGACCTAGGTGCAAAAACACATTTTGGCCAGGATTTGAAAAATGACAGCTATCACATTCATGAGGTGTTGTGAAGAAATGGCTATGTTGAAAAATTTGGGGTAAAAATATTGGAAATTACCAAAGTTATGAGCCTGCATTTGTAAATTTGAATGTGGGCTCATAACTTTGTTGATTTTTAATATTTTTTACCCCAAATTTTCAACATAGCCTTCTTATGATCCCACCCCATGACCAAGGGTGGAGAAAATGTTCAAATCCTGCCCAAGAGGTGATTTTGTGCAGCGATTGTGAAATCACCTTTTGGGACAGATTTTTCCTAATTTCACTGCCATTGTTCATGAGGTGAGGGGGTCCCCATAAAGGCATGTTGAAAATTTGGGGCAAAAATATTCAAAAATGGCCAAGTTATGCCACTAAGTTCAAAACCCAATTGAAATACATTGAACTGCATTGCTATTTCCTCAGTTCATGGTCTGGTGTTGAAGAGTGCAGACATGTCTGTGGTACAGAGAGGATTATGGCATTGGACCCCCAGTGGTAAGTAAGGGATTGGGCTGGTGGGTGCTGAGTGGGAGGGCAGGGTGGACTAATGGCAGTGACAGACACTGATAGGTGGTTTTCTTTGTTACAGGATATGCTATAAAAAAAACCTACAAGGGATGGTTTTCTTTATTTCAGGTGGTGACACTGAGGGTTTGGGCATCTCCAGTGTTGTGGGAGTAGGGGTATGAGGTGGTGGGTGCTGAGTGGGAGGGTCTGGTGGGAGGACAGTAACAGTGGCAGCAGCAGCAACAGACATCAATGGACAGTTTTCTTTTTTACAGGGTATATATCAAATCCTACTAGGAACAGTTTTCTTTATTTCAAGTGGTGACACTGGGGGCTGGGCACCCCCAGTGCCTGTGTTATGTTTGTGGGGTGGTGTGGGGTGGTGAGTGCTGAGTGGGAGGGTCGGGTGGGGACATTAAGGGTGGGGGCAGTAAAAGACATCAATGTACATTTTTCCTATTTTGCAGGGTGTAATTCAACCACAGCAGGCTGATCATAGATAGAATCAAATCAAATCAAATCAATCTTTATTTATATAAGGCGCCTTTCTAAAACCAAGGCACCTGTACAATACGAGATAAAACAATAAGTAATTAAAACAATATTAAAATTAAACTTGACAGCAGCATTCAAAATGCATTGTATGCTAGGCTAAAAGGATACGTTTTTAAAGATCAGCTGTTGTTGCTGGGTGGCCTCATGTAGGTCAAAGGTAAGAGCCAACCTATGATTGGGCCGACTTTCTCCTTTGAACTACACAAAGTTTCTGACCAGAAAGCCAGAACACTGTCATGATCAGCCTGGCTGGTGATGGGTGTGACACTGACGAGCCCCTTGCAGACCAATCTGCATTGAACTTACAGTGTCACATCCCTCAAAAGCCGCTCTCCTAACAAAATGTTCTCTGCATGTGTGAGCACAATGAACATAAACAAGAAACAGAACTTAAATGTTACATTTTTCAGAGCTTTCTCAACTGTGACAAACACTTTAATTACTGATCTTTTCATTTAGTACATTTTAAAAAGTTTTAATACATGAAACTTGAAAGGAAAACGACCTACTTTCTCCTGTGTCATGGAGGGACAGTGTTTTGTGTGTCATGCTGAGCTTTCATGACTGAGCGCAATGAACTTACATGTTGAAACTCTGATTTAAAGAGTTAAAAAAAAACTTTATTTAGAATATTGAGCATGATTCTAGTGTATTACAGGAGTAGTAAGGCAAATTGTGCAAAACCATGTTATGCAGTGTTTTTATTTGCGTGTGTAGTCCTAGTGTGTCCTTCCATTTGATAGCTACTGGGATTTTCTTCTAAATTTGCCTGCTAGTTTTATAGCCCCTGGAGCTCTCCATGTTCACATTTTTTATTGCTGTTCTTTTTCCTACAATACCCTCTTGTCCCGTGTGATAGTGATATGTCCAGAACCATTGAGTCAGTGAGTGAAGTCTGATGCAACAGCAGTCTACTGTTAGGAACCTGATGTTCTGGCCTCAAATAAATAACTCTTTGTAATTCAGTGTTTTTGTTTTCTAGGTATGCATCTAGGTCTAGCTAGCAGGAGTGAATGTTTTGTTTTTAAAGCTTTTCGTTTCATCAAACTACACACAGTCATAAAAAGCACACAAATCACCCCAGGTCATCAGTGGTATAATTAGCGAAGACTCTAGCTGTTTCATTACAGAATAGCCTGCTCAGTTATCCCTCAGGTATTTGCTGAACTGTAAATGTAATAGTTGGGAAGCAGTTGGGGGGGCAGAGATCAAGTAGGGTTTGAGGTGACAGGATAGACAGGCACAAATGACCAGACTACAGTAGGTGGGCCAAGCGGTCCATGTCTGCTGTCAAATTCTGTTTATACGTTTAAGGAAAGTGATTTAAAAATCTCAGCTCTACTTCTATAACATTCACTGTAAACCAGGACTTGCTGAATGAATGGCCCTAAATGCATCCCTATCACATGGGACAAGAGGCACTGTAGAAAAAAGAAGAGCAATAAGAAATTTGAACATGGAGATCCACCGGGGGGCATAAAACTAGTGGGCAAATTTAGAAAAATCTAATAGTAAACAGAGGGAAAGACACACTATGGATACACATACAAATAAAACACTCTGCCCAACATTTATTTGCAAATTGTGACTGTAGTATTCCCTTAACTTTGCAAAAGATCCACCTGCTTTAGTTGGTAGAGTTTGAAAAACCAAGGGATAATGGTAAAATGCTGCATCCTGTACCTGCTTGTTTCAACTTTCAGTAGTCCTGATGATTTGTGAAGTAGCAAACCACCATCAGAAGTGACACCCCGTCAAAATAGCACATGGGTGATATCATTTCAGCCTATGGCCTTCCAGTGTTTGCGTGGAATGGTCTGTTGGTGGCTGCAGGTGGAAAGAGCAGCAGCAATGAAAACTAAAACTTCATTAACATGAAGACAAGGTACCTGAAAGCTATGATGGTGCAGTGCGACTGTGTGAGTGAGATGACGTACATTTTAAAAGTCTTGAGAAGGCAGTGGTTTCTGTTCATATGACTGGAGGTGGAGGAAACCTATAATTTTTTTTCCTGGATTCAATAAATAAAGTGCAAGGTGCAGTGGTCTGCTGTGACATGGAATCAATGGGCTGCTGGTAAATGGAACATTTTGTGTGTGTGTGTGTGTGGGGGGGGGTTATGACAAAGATGAATTTTCTGTTGTCCAGATTACTGCTCTACATATATAAACGTATTTTTGAGCATAAAGGTATGACCAGGGGTTATAGTCATTAATTGAACCCTAGTGGGGGTCAGGAGACTTGCGGCATAACTAGGTGTCTTATGTCACTAAGGTTAGTTTAACAAAGGTGACACAGCCCCCAGAGTGCTATGACTAAACTAACATTTTTTAACTGAATGTTTCATAGTTTTAAATTAAATAATAGTTAAAATTTTGATGCTTTCCTCGTACATTAGTGTTTTCAGCTATAAACATAACTGTGTTAGAATGCAGCCAGCTAATCAGACTGCTTGATTTCCAGCCATATTTTAATGAATTTATTTACTGAGCCTAGCCCTGATCAGATGCAGCATCTCATTTTCAAGTGAGTCTTGCTTTAGCTCATTTCCACTGCTTCATGGGTCAGAGCACTGGGAGGTTGAGTGACTTGCTCAAGGTTGCAGTCAGTATTTGGCTCTAGTGGGGGTTGAACATGTGATGTTGTATTTCTTGTGGCAGTGCTCTAATCACTAGACTACTCTGCCCCACACTGCTCTTACATTCAGTTGAAAGATGTCAACCCTAGACAGTGTACTTGAGCAAATGCCACAGACTGACTCTAATGAGAATAATTCCCCTCAATAATACCTCACTTGAAAAAGAGGAGGGATATGGTTGCCATCAGACCATGGTCACATCCTCGGCCAAGTCAAGGTGAGAGCACACTCACACACTGAAAGGCCATTAATCAAGTGCAGCTTCTGTAGCAATTTTTCTTGCGGCTGTCAATACTTAGAGGTGACAGAACTCTCACACACTGGCCATTTAATCAATGTTTAGAATAACATATCACGGCGCCCTGTGCACATCTGATTCAGGAAAGAAGGCCTCTTCCTGAGAGAAGATCAAATTGTACTAATAGCTAGGTTCTGCTGATGCATATAATGAGATTAGCAACCACTGTCCATTGAAGAGGAAGAAGGGGGAGTGGTTGTTATGTGAAACCATCACGTTACTGTTGTATTTTGCCTCAAACCAAAAACAGCCATTAATCCTTTGAACTAGCATCTAGTTGCATCATATTATCATTTACCAATTATTATCTAATTTGTGTGGTTTACTGTCTCCTGTCTACTTAGGAGACCTGGGGTAATTGGAAGCAGCTACATGGATATTATGACCGTAGGAATCTGCCTTGCTTTTTATATTTTAAACACACAAAAGAATATGCATCCTGTTGAGTAACAAAAGTCAATCCCATGATCTGTTAAGATGTTTCTTGATTCAACGCTACACAAAAAACTTTTGTTTTCTCTTTTAGACAGGCAGTGCACTTTGGTGGTTTGAGCAGAAGGCTGGGAGCCAGGAGATCCCAGGTTGTATTTCTGGGGATGGTGCAACGCAAGGTGACCAACATGATTCAGGGCCAACAGGGCAGATCTTATGTACTCACTAGAATCCAGTTAAGAGAGGTGGGGATAGGATACAGACCTTCACATTCCTAAAGGGAATGAACAAGGGGAACAACAGGGAACTGTTTAGCAGGAGTACAGAGTCAAGAACCTGAGGGGTTTAAGAGGGATGTGAGGAGGTTCCGTTTTACATAAAAGGTAGTGGCGCAGTGGAGCAATCTCCCAGCAAAGGTGGTGGGTATAAAGACCATAAATGATTTCAGGCATGGCTAGGACGTGGTGAAGAGTTTGGTGGTTGCTCAGGTTGATAGCAGTGAGGAGGGGAGTAGGGGATGGACTAGGAGAAACAAAACCCAATATGGACAATAGGGCTCAGGGAAGATGGGGAACTCCAGGCAGACTAGATGGGCCTTTCATCTTCTGCTTTTACTGTCTATGTCTCTATGTTCTGCTGTAGCTGGTGATTCACTCTGTGACCTTAAGCAAGTCACTTAACCTACCAGCACTTCAGTCTTCCCCATACCTCTCAGACATTTGACACTGAAATGTGGAACATCTGACATTCAAAATGTGCAAACAAAACCACTCTGCTGCCTTGGATCATTTGTACAAGTTGTACAGGTGCAGTCTCTTCTGTGGATGGCCTACTCGTCATTGTCTCTGCTGCATGGCCAGCTTAACTGACCAAGTCCCTCAAGCAGGTGTGACTACCACTGGCATTCTTTGTTGTACAACTTTGAGCAAGAAGAGCCCCAATTACCCCTTAGCCTACCTCACACAGTCCAGCAGTGCCTACTCATTCTATTCAACAGCAGCACTTTCTCAAATTGGGCTTTCGGTATAGCCTAGAGGTTAGAGTAATGAGCTGTGAATGAGCTTGGTACATCCAGCAGACCTGGATCTGATTCCCACAAACTGCACTTGCATACTGTGCGACTCTGGGCAAGTCACTTAACTACCACAGTTCTCTCAGGCTGCCCCTGAAAACAGGCACTTGTCCCCAGTGGGCCCTACCCAGTTACCAAAGAATAAACAAACAGAACAAAAAAAAAAAAAATCCAGGATAAAACGTGATATCCTGTATGCAGCACCAGACACCTGGAACAAACTCCCTCTCCAGCTGAGGGATGCGTCTAGCTTGCAAGTGTTCCAGTCCAGACTTTCCAGCCACCTTAGAACTTCCTGTATTTGTTTTGGCCCAGTACACTACTCTCCCTGGCCATGATCGTGTTGCATAGCAATGCTCATTATCATTCTCTTGGTTTGCTGTGACCCCGCTTTGTTTGTTTGTTTTGATTATTGTTTGTGTATGCTTCCTTTTAGTTTGTTTATTGCCTGTGTATATTTTAGCCTGTATGTAACTATTCCTGTTGGACTATATTATTTTTTTATTTTATTTTATTTAGTTGTTTAACCAGGTGAGACACACTAAGCTGAAAGCTTTTTTACAGGTGCAACCTGGGAGCACAGGGAAGTTAAGTGACTTGCTCAGGGTCACACAGTATGCAAGTGGAAGTTGTGGGATTCAAACCCAGGTCTGGTCTGCTGGATGTCATCAGATTTGCAGCTCAGAGCCTTAAACCACTGCGTTATACTGCCGCTATATTAACCTGTTAACTGCTGCTGTCGGGAACCCCCATGAAAATGAGATGCTGCATCTCATGGGGTTGTCCCGGTTGGAATAATTCCAAATAAATAAACAAACATGGTACTACTGGCCTGCTTCTCTGTCTCTTCTCTGGGTAGCATCCCTATTCAGCTTTTTCAGTACTCTGGTTTTATTGGACTTCAGTTCCATCCTGGACTACCTGCAGTGGGGTCTTGAGGGGTGCAGTCACTGATGAAGAGCCCATCCCCCACCAACATGGCCATTGTCTAACTTCACATTGTTTGGTGCCCTGAAGGGTCAAGTGATCAGCCTACACTCTCCAAACATTTCATGCTGAGAATCTTAGCACTATGATGTTCTGCTCCAAAGCCTTTTAGGTCTTATTCCATGGACCATAATAATTTACTACACCAAGACACTTCCTCACCCACAACAATAATTGTCTGCTACCTTGCCAATGCAGGTATCCTAGCTACAACATATCCAGGTATAGCCTTATTTCAGATTTTTGCTTCAATAATATTGCAGTGTACATCCTATTCAACTTCTTTCACCATTTTCACACCTGTTTGCTTTTGCTTGCTGTTTTACTCTGACATCATCTAAACTCGGGTAATTGTAATTGTTACACCACTCCGGGGTTCAGTTGCATTGTTGTCACTGTTAAGCCTGCTCAGCATAGTTTTAATACCATTTGCCTGTTGTTTTTAACTGCTTGATAGTCAGTGTTGCCCATGTACTGGTATTTTTGCTAGTGTCTGAACAAGTTGCTAATTTTAGTTCTCAGTCTACCTGCTTACCATTCTCTCTCTGCTCTACTCCTTTGCTTTCTCCTACTCCTTCCTCTTCTTTCCCCCAACTCTCTCCCCTCATCTTTCCTTCCCTCTTTCACCAATCCTCCCCTCTCCCTTTCTCACCCTCCTTTTCTTCCCCATCCATCCTAGTCTTCTTCTTTTTCCCTTCCTTAACCTGGAATTCCTCCACTGTTCCATCCTGTCCCTTTCCTGTTCCACCCCACCTCCCTCCTTTCCCCAGCCTGGAGAATGCAAGTCCTACTCCATTCTTTGCCTCCTTACCCTGCTTCTCGTCCTTGCTGGCGATGTGGAACTCAACCTTGGTCCCTCTCCCGCCACTATTCCTCGAGGCCTTAGTGTTTTCCATCTCAATGTTAGGAGCCTCCTCCCTCAACTGGATCTCCTCACTGTATGGATCTCACATCTCTCTCCAGACCTCCTCTGTATCATGGAGTCCTGGCTCTCTTCCAGGATTCTTGATTCCAACATGGCCATTCCAGACTACCAACTCATTAGGCAGGACACAGGTAAACAAGGGTGTGTGTTTGCCCTATATGTCCACCAGAATCTCTCCTGTACTATCACTCTCAGGGAGGCTGCACCCTCCTCCACTGAGCTTCTGCCAGTTAAACTCTTCCTTCCCTCCTCACTACCCATTTTTATTGGTGTTTTTTATACCTCACTGATAATCCCCCACTTCTCTGAAGGACTCACTCTGCACTCTCTCCTCACACTCCTGAGCTCATCTTCCTAGGTGACTGCAACATTAATTGGCTTTCCATGACCTCCGACCCACAGGACTGAGTCCCTTAACCTCTCAAAACTCATCACTGAAACCACCTGTCTCAAGTCTCATTTATTAAACCATGCCCTCCTGGACTGGGTTCTCGCCTCACCCCAGCCCCCCACACACACGGTATTGTTGCAGCAGGTATATTGTCAGAGGCCTTCAGTGACCACTGCATGACATTTTGTGTCAGGAACGTCCAGCTCCCTCCCTCATCCCCTAAGTACATTTGGTCCAGGTCCTTTCAGTCAAAGAACAAAGAAGCTCTATTGAGTGATCTGGCTGCAACTGACTGGTCCCCCATGCTCACCACCCCAGGCATTGATATGACCCTCTGCCTCTTCCACTCAATATTTAATTCTGTCTTGGACAAGCACAGCCTGATCAGAAAATCCAGGGGTAATTCCTTTTACCACCTCTGGACCACTTTTGATCTTACTGACTTATGCAAGATATGAGACCAAGCCTGGGCCAGGTATGGATTATCCTGCTCCCTGCTGGACCTCCTCTCCTACCTACAGGGTGCTTAGGAGCACTTGAACTAAGGCTGTTTGTACTGCCAAGCCCCCCTACTTCATGGTCAACTTCCAGAATAATCTTAATTCCTCAGCCAAATTCTGGAAGGTGATTCACTCCCTTTTTGACCCCCCAGGCCAGTTCTATCCCCCTGTCCTCATTGTTAATGGCTCACCAGTGTCTGACCCTCCCTGTATTTCTGCTCATGTCAATGAGTTTTTTACCACTTGTACTGTCCCCTCCCTCTCACCTAATGGCTCCACTCCTCTCCCCCCTTCTTCTCCCTCCTCCTTATCTTACCCCCTAGGGTTTGAATCCTTCCATCACTCCCTAGGAGACCCTGTTTGCACTTTCCTCACTCACCCCCTTCCAAATCTAGCTCAGATGGCTTGGACCTAAACTTCTCCATCTGTTGGCTCCTGCCCTCGCCTCCCCCTTATCTACCTCCTAAATCTCTTTTTCAAACTTTACACTGTCTCTCAGTCTTAGAAGATTGCCAAGGTTCTCTCCTCCACAAAGGGGGGAGATCCCTCTACTCCTAGCAACTTCCGTCTATCTCCTTCCTCCCTTCTCTTGCAAAACTGCAGGAGAAACTAGTGTACTCACAGATTGCAGACTTTTGCCACTCCTTCAACTTCCTTCCCCCCTTCCATTTTGGCTTTAGGAAGAATCATTCCATCATTTCCTCCCTACGTAGGGTAACTGACTCCATCCTCTCAGCAATGGATTGGGGGAACATCACAGTCGCCATTTTCATTGATCTGGCCTAAGCCTTTGATTCGGTATCCCACTCACTCCTCCTGTCTAAGCTGATCTGTTTCGGCCTCTCAGTCCCAGCTGTTGACTGGTTTCATGACTACTTCCTGGACCATCAAGACCATCAACAGTCTGTACACGTAGGAGGCGCCATCTCCCCACCCATCCCTATCCAAGCCAGGGTCCCACAGGGTTCCATTCTGGGTTCAGTCTTCTCCATCTTCCTAAATGACCTCCCCACCACCTGTACCAACTGGCATATTCACATGTATGCAGATCACACAGTTCTCTACACCTCTGGTCCCTCGACTGCATCTCTGGAAGTCTCACTTCAGTAAGACTTTCACAGTGTTCTGCACTGGTTCCAGTCCAAACAACTTTGGATCAACACAAAAAGAAACAGTGTCTATGACCTTTGGTACCAGCCAGAAACTGTCCCAGCTAGCTCCCCTCCCTGTCTTTTTCACACTGGATGGCACACCACTTGAAGCAGTCCCAGTTTTTAAGTGCCTCAGTGTGTGGTTAGATAGCGGGCTTGACTTCTCTACCTATACTGATACCATCCATGCCAAACTCCGCCCCAGACTCGGTGCCCTGTACTGCAATAAGGACTACTTTTCTCACCAGGTCTGCTGGGAGCTGGTCACCACAATGGTTTTTCTGATTTTCAACTATGTAGATATGGCTTATGGCACTGCCCCTTCCACCCCCCTTGCCAGACTGGACACCCTCTGCAATGCCTTCTGTCCCATTGCTACAAACTCATCTGCGTGTACTCACCACATCTCCTTTTACACCTCCCTATCCATCTTCCCTCTCCCCTCATATCACCAGTCCTACTGTGCTGCTCACATCTCTAAATACTGGTTTGGATCCCTCCCCTCATACCTATCCCATCTGCTCTGTCATCTCCTCTCCCCATCCCCTCTTCTCCCTACTCCCTATTCTTAAGAGATGCGTGCACATTCTCCCTTCCCCACCCTCATTCCTGAGCCAGGAAATCTGCTTTCTCATATCACCTCCCTTCCCTCTGGAACCAGCTACCCTCCTTCATCCATTTCTCCCCCTCACTTCCCTCCATTAGACACCGGCTTAAACTCCTCCACCCACTCCTGCCAACCCTCTTCCTGAGCCCTTTGTTACCATTACCTGGCTTCTAACCTAATAGTTCTGGCAACCTTGCTGAAGTTTATCAACCTGTATTGTCTCCTACTTTCAGCACCAGCTCAGCCTCCCTTCACTGTGGCACTATGCACTTTGAGTTTGCCCAATCTGCACAGATGATTTGTATACTAATTCATTTGTCCTCCATATGCAATGTTTAGCCATTTTCTCTGTACTACACCCAACTTCTGCTCTTTATTTATTTATTTATTTATTTCAATTCTCTGATAAACCTTTGAGCTAATAGCTCTTTACATAGCTTCCATGTCAGAATATTACAAAACAATGAGGTATGCACTTATACAAAGGATTGCAAAATATAGGGTACAGTATGTTACATACACATTCAGGTTGCAAACAAGGAGAATAGGGCTACACCTAACAGACAAGATACGAATCCCAACGGTGATAATGTCAGTTGTCAAAAAGTTGCTAAGTTCTAAGAAGGTGGGGTGGTGAGCCCCAAATGCAGTGTGCATACAGAGAGCAGTCAGAATTAGTTCAGCAGAGAGAGAAGTACCTCGAGGGAAGCAGAGGGTGAGAGTAAAGAGCGTGTGGGCTGGAGGAGGGCCAACTCACATGAGAGAGGGTAAAGGAGAGGGGGACAGGAGGTGGGAGCAAAGGGGGGGTGGTGGCAGGTGGGACTAGTGATGGCAGTCACAGTGGGACTCACGAACCGTATGTAGCTTGAGGTTCACTTTGAAAGCACCCTGAGTTGGCAGGCATGCAATGTTATGTTGTAGGGAGTTGAACCATTGTGGGGCTCAGTATGCAAAGGACTTTTGATCTTGGGACGTTCAGCATTTCGGAGTTAGGAAAAACTGATGCTCAGAGTTATGGGTGTGCCATGGGTTGATGCAGGGAACAAGGAGTTGTTGGACCCCAGGCAGAAGTAGACCAAGGCAGATCTTTTTGGCCAGGAGGCAGTTTTAGTATGTTAAATGGCCATTGAGCATGAGCCAGTGTGCCCTGGCATAGAGGTCACAGGTATATGTCAACAGGTGAGCACCTGTAGTGAGCCGACAGGCTTTGTTGAGTGCAGTTTTTATATGCTGGAGTGCGGTGTCAGTGGCAGAGCCACATATGGGCAGACCGTCATCCACCAGTGAACCCACTGGACTGTGAACAGCTAAGCTTAGGGCTTCAGGGGTTAGGCTATACTTGTGTCTATAAAGAAGTCCTATGCACTTGTTAATAGCTTTGGCTGTGTTATCAAGGTAGAGGGTATAGGAGAATGAGTTGTCGACAGTAATATCAAGGTATTTAAAGTGTTGAACAAGTTCAACGGAGGATCCGCTGTTACTGCATATTGATAGTGGGTATTTTCTGGACTTGTTTTGTGGACTGGTGAACAGCATGGTTTTTGTTTTCCTGTTGTTCATTCTCAACTTATGATTTTTGAACCATTTCTCTACACAGGAGAAGTCACACTGGAGTTGCTGCTTATCCTCATCGTCTTCCTCATTGTAGCCACATCACCAGACTGGCTGTATTTTGTTTGTAATTGTGCTTCTCCCATTCCCCTTTCCTCTGGGTAGCACCAGGAAATGAGCCTCAGCTCCGTGTGCCTCTCCCAGTTACCAGTTTTTTAAATAAGTAAATAAAACATGGAGGAAAGGTTGTTTAATGTATGCAAATCAAGACACTAAGGAGACTTTACTCTCATCCAGAGTGTCACCTCACATGTCCTTTAGCGATGACCATGGATAAGAGACACTCTTGAAGACTGCAGAGGTGTCTCTGTTTACATATTTACATTTTATCAGTCATATGTTTATATCCCCAGTTGCTGTTCCTCTTTTGGTTATATATGAGTGCATTCTTGAGTTCTTTGGGTGAGAGAACTGTGAAGTGAAGCTGAGTACTGCCGGCACACAAAGGACTTTAAAAAATACCTCTTATAACCAAAAGGGACTTGAGAAAGCACTCTCTTATAACCAAGACAGACCCAGAACAATATAAATCTTGTTAAAAAAATTTGTTTAAAAAATTTAACTGTAATTTAAAATCTAAATGCTTTACTTTTAAGATTATTAGAGAATCCACTTTGTGGTAGACACCCTGTTATAGTTACAAGAGCACCTAGAATGTTTAGCAATAAACAATCCTGACTGGATAAGAATGATGTCGTGCTTAATAAAATATAGATGATGCATAGGAAGTGGTGTATTATGAGATTTTTATTTTACATACTTAAGTTGCATGCTGTCTATAAATGCTCAAGACGTTTATACAAACATCACACATCTCAGGTGTGTAATAAAAATGAATTACAACTACTGTACCATATTGCACCATTTAGAAGAAAGGACTTCTTTTGCATTTTTCTATTTTCAGCTGCTGCTTCTAAACAGGGGCAGTTACAAATCAGGGGTGACTTTAACTAATAACAAGCCTGACTGGAGCCTGCTAAGTCCCTTATATTCTCTGCAGTGCTAGACTTCTGAATAATACCCTCACGACTCACAGAATAGTCATGTCTACTCTGCACAGTTACCTAGTTGAGGGTTGCTTCTAAAACTGAGCTGTGAGGTGCTTGTGCTAAAGTGCTACACTAACCATTTGCTGCCTGCTGTATTGGTGAGTCTGCTCTGCACAGCTCAGCTCAAGCTCATACTCAGAACAGGATGTCTTAATTTAAGTTTACAGCATACCCAGTATTAGCTGGAGGCAATGGGTGAAGGATGTACTGTACTAGTACCTGATTCTCTCTCTTGCCACATGGTTGGTTGGTGCTGCTGAGCTATTATTTGGAATTTTAGCTGGAGGTGGGAAGGGAGATGGAGGTACCCTGCACCCGATTATCTTGCAGTGTGATCTGTCAGTGCTACCAAGCTGCTGTGTTCCATACTAACTGGAGTTGGGGAGGGGCAGGATTTGTTCAGTACCCATACCAGATTCTCCATGTGGTCAGTTGGTACTACCGAGCTGTTGCTTTTTCTACAGAGTGTGGCAGCTACGATTTAATGCCAAAAAGTGCAAAATCATGCAATGAGAGTGCAGAAACCCAGGGGAGGATTACAGGATGGGAAGGGTTGTTAGAGACCACACAGCAGGAAACAAATCAAGGGGTGATCACATCTGATTACCTAAAAGTGGCCAAGCAATGTGGCAAGGCAGTGGGGAGGGCAAATGGGTTGCTGGGGAGCATAGGGAAAGGTATCATCAGCAGAAGGAAGGAGGTGGTCATACCACTGTACAGGTTGTTGGTGAGGCCTCACTTTGATTACTGCATCCAGTTCTGGAGGCTGCATCTCCAAAAGGATATAGGCAAGGTGGAGGCAGTTCAAAGAAGGGCAACAAACATGGTGTAGGGCCTACACCAGAGATCATATGAAGAGAGACTGGAGGAACTCAATATGCATACCATGGAGGAGAGGAGAGGAGAGAGAGAGAGGGGTCACATGATTGAGACTTTCAAGTACCTAAAGGGAATAAATAAGGTGCAGAAGGGCAGCATCTTTCAGACGAAAAGATGCTCTAGAACAAGAAAACATGACATGAGACTGGAAGGGGCCTAAGGGGCAATATGAGAATGTACTTCTTCATAGAAAGGGTGGTGGAGGCATGGAACAGCCTCTCAGAAGAGGTGGCAGGAGTGAAGATGGTCGGGGAATTCAAAACTGCATGGGATAGACATAGGAGTACCAGGGGGCTCGAAGGAGGAGATGAGGCCACAGATCATGTAGGATCTGAGCCTTGTGGGTGGGAGGGGGGTAGTAGGATTGAAAAGAGCAGACTGGATGGGCCTGACAGTCCTTATCTGCAGTCAAATCCTGTTTCTGTTTTTCTATATTACAGGAAACCAGTGTCTCTCTATTCTCAGGGGATCATATTTTTGCCAGCATTATTATACCACTGCTCAACTGAGGTTACAAGGTAACAGGCAACATGATTACCATTTACATACTGGCAGATTTAATATCTCACCATTTAAAAGCCTTTTTTCCCCATTTAGAAGCTGTGGCTACAAAACGGTTGTGGCTTCAATTAATCAAGTTTTTTCTGGCTTTAATTTGGGGGAAGTTTCTAAACAGTGAAATACAGTACTTCCTTTTTTTTTATAATAACTGTTTCTTGTGTCTGCACCCCATTTACACACACTGGCCTGGATATTCAGACTGCACCAGACAGGAGCGCAAGCCTGGGCACAGCGCAACTGGGCTGCGCCAGGGCATGGACCAGGCGATATTCAACGGTGCTGTGCCATGGCACAGCACCATTGAATATGGCACTGAGGGCACATGCACTGTGCACGGCACAGTGGAACTGCGCCAGCGCAAGTGGCAGAACAGGAGCAGGGGGATGCACCAGCGCAAGTGCAGTTGCACTAGGTGCATCAACCACGATATTCAGCACTGGGCATGCAAATGAGGTTATTATGCAAGCAAGGCGCAAATGGGGCCATTTGCATGTCATTGTGGCTCATTAGCATGCAGTGCACCGATCACCGGTGACTTGCGCCTGGTGCCCTGCCAGGCTGCAGCTGTCGGGGACCGATACCCTGCAGTCCCATGGCGGTCCCCCACTGCCATATGCCCGATCATGGGTATAAGTATAAATAATCCCTGGTGGTCCAGTGGAATCCCCCCCATTGCCCAATCATGGGCATAAATAAACCCAAAGTCCCTGGTGGTCCGGTGGAAACCCCCCCTTCACCAGATCATGGGCATAAGTAAACTTAAAGTCCCTGGTGGTCTGGTGGAATCCCCCCTTCACCGATTGGGCATATAAAATCAACATCCTGGTGGTCCAGTGGAACCCCCATCGCCTGATCGTGGGTGGAAATAGCAGAAACCCTGGTGGTCCAGTGGTACCCCTTCCCACCCACCCACTGAGGTCTCCCGCCACCCAGCACCCTACCAGTCAGTGGTGGTGGCAGCACCCCACCCATGCTGCCTGATCGCCGCCGACTGACGGCGTCAGTAGGGTCTGTATGCCCTGTGTCATGCAGATCATACTGTACTACACAGGCAACATGAGAATGAACGCATTCATTCCCATATCAGACCTGTGTAGTACAGTATGATCTGCATGCCCATTGGTCCACACAGTGACCAATAGGTGTACAGACCGCACTGTACGCCTGTCAGTCGGCAGGCGGCCTGGCGGCATGCGGGTGGGGTGCTGCCACCCGCCGCTGACTGGGGGTGTGCTGGAGGTGGGGGACCTTAGTGGGCGGGTGGGGAGAAGGGTACCACTGGACCACCAGGGTTTCTCTTACTATTTCCATTCATGTTCGGGCAATGGGGGGGTTTCCACAGGACCACCAGAGATGTTAATTTTACATATGCCCACAATTGGGTGCCGGGGGGGGATTCCACTGGACCACCAGGGACTTTAATTTTATGTATGCTCCATGATCGGGCGATGGAGGGGGGATTCCACCGGAACACCAGGTACTTTAATTTTACATATGCTTTCGATCGGGTGATGGGGGAACCAGGGAACACCTTTATACTTATGCTCATGATTGAGCAATGGGGGGGATTCCACTGGACCACCAGGGAACACCTTTATACTTATACCCACAATTGGGCAATGGTGGGAGGAGATTCCGCTGGACCACCAGGGAACAACTGAATACTTGTGCCCGCGATCGGCTGATGGGGCGAGGGTGGGGGCACAATGCTCCCAGGGCAGGGAGCTTGTGGACAGAGTTCTGGGTGGGTGAGTGGCCACCCATGGCTGGCGGCTGCCGTGTTGCACCCTGCAATATGGCAGTTCACCTGTGGGTGGTGAGGACCTGTTCCTGGTTTTACCAGGCACATCTTTGCACCCCCTGAGCAGCACAAGGTGGGTTCATGCCAGCATATGCACCGCATATCCTGGGCTGAATACCGGGATGTGCTACATATTCATGGGCACGCCCCCACACTTGCGCCGCATACATTACTGATGCTCTCTGGAGCATTGGGAGCTGCGCATCGCAACTTGCCCCTTTGAATATTGTGCCAGGGTGCATTGATGGGTTGCACATGGTGCATCCCTGTTGCACCATGTGCAACCCTTTTGAATATCCAGGCCACTGTTTCCACTGTTCAAAAAAATCAGTACCAATGTTATGTTCCCTGTTCAACATTGCAAAACCCTCAGCCTCTGAAACCACTTAATTTTCTATTAGTTTATGGATCGGTTGATCTTGTCATTTGTGTGATACATTTGAGTTTCAAATAAGCAGTCTCACGTGTGGTCTTTTTTACTGGCATGAGTTAAGACGCAACTAGTGGAAATGAAGCATAGCTCAGCGCTGTGAGTTTCTGTTTAAAATAAACTCAGAAGCGTGGCAGAAATGGCAAGATCCAACAGATAAGTACAAAGTTAAAAAATAAAAGGGTTGGAGCTGGATGGTTTGGTGGTAACACACAGAGTCACAAGGGTGAGTAGGTATTATAAAATGGGATAATACATGGTTGTAATGTTACTGAAGTTCACAAGCATGTTTTGACATCTGAACAGTGCTGAGTTTAGGTTGATATGGGGTCACCAGTAGTTATATATTAATAAATGGGCAAAAGAATGAAAAAAAAAAGATTAAATAAATGCCCCCACTTGAAAATTTCAAATCATGCACATGAATCCCTTGTGGTTCAAGAGGTTTGCTTGCACAAGTAAATCTTGGTGTTAATTGGTTGATCTGGTGTTGAATATTTATTTTTTTATTTATTGATTTATTTGAAAAACTGGTAACTGGGAGAGGCACATTGAGCCAAGGACCATTTCCAGGTGCGACCTGGGGTAGGAGAACAGTGGAAGAAAAGCAACACAATACATAACAAATCAGTCAAACAGCATTTGATGAAATAAGTTGGCATGCAGCTAGACAAAATAAAAAATAATAGGTACAGAGAATAAAGTGTGTTCACAGCTTAGTAATACACACGTATACAAGTGCAATGTCAAAGTCACAGTAAATACATAGTGAGCAAGGCAATACTGGCAACAGGTGAGTGACATGTAGGAAAAGTTATTTCCTGGCCTCGTAATGCAGAGAGAACAGAGTTAGGGAGGAAGTGAAACCAGAAGGCAGGTAGTGTGGGCACAGCCAGTTGTCTTACCAAGGATGGTTGCGGCTCAGGCCGTGGACACATGAGGAAGAATGGTAGCAGGAACATGTAGTGTAGGGTTGGAGTTTCAACTGGTGCTTGAGTGAGCCAAGGGAAGAGGACAGGCGGAGGGAAGAAGGGAGCTGGTTCCAGAATGAAGGCAGTCGATAGGAGAAGGCAGATTGCCTAGAGGAGGAGCAGGGTGAGGAGTGGTGAAAGTGTGAAGGTCCCTGGAATGGAGGGAACAGGAAGCAGGAGGGAGCTGAGAAAGGAGAAGTAAGAAGGAAAGCTACCAAACCAGTATTTGAATATGAAGGCGGTACAGTGAGCCTGGTGACATGAGGGCAGAGGGAGGATGGATAGAGGGAAATGGTGGGCACAAGGGGAGGAGTTTGTAGCGAAGAATCAGAAGTCGTTACAGGGGGGTCCAGTCTGGTGAGAGACACAGAAGGGGTGCTGCCATAGACCACATCGGTATAGTAGAAGACAGGGAGCACTGTTCTGATAACAGGTTCTATGCGGACATGTAGAGATGCAGATACACAGTACTTGTTGCAGCACAGGGCATGAAGCTTGGGATGGAGTTTGCATGGATGGCAACAATGTGGGCTGAGAAGTTAAGTGTGCTCTCTAGCTACACACCAAGTTACCTGAAGGCACATTTTACTATAGTGTATAGTGGAACGCTATTGTTTATGGAGATCCATACACTTGAAAAAGTTGTTCTGCTACAGTAGTGACATAGCTACTAATGCAGAATGACTTTTCATTCTGTGTTAGTAGCTATATCACAGTGCATCTACCCCTATCAGTGGGCGGTTGAAGCTTTGCATGCTGGCTGGTGGGTGGATGGATGGTGGTGGAATTGCGATTGTTAGAAAGTAAGGACAGCTTTTGGGAGCACAACAAGTAAGCGATTTTGGCTGGTTTTCACCATACACTATATAGAATAGTGTATGGTAGTCCCAATACACAACCACATTCTTCCTACACCTCGTGGTTACCATGATGTCAAAGGGACCTCTTGAACTTTGCTCTCGAGGTCCTTGATGTCATGGTAACCACTTGGTGTAAGAATAGCATTGTTGTGTATGGGCTACCATACACTATCCTATATATGGTATACTTTATGTTTATTTTATTTCAGAATGTTTGTCCAGGAAAGGCACACTGAGCTCCTAGATTAGTATGCATGCCTGCTTTAATGGACGAGCTTAGTGTGACACACAGCACCTCTCAATGCGGATAGCCCCTTTTCCATATGGTATGGAATAATTTTGAGAAGTGAAATGAGGGGTGTCCTTTATAATAAGGGATTGCTGAGAGGTATGGTCTTTCTTGTTGTAAAACTGGACAGAAGCCAACTGACAGTGAGGGTATTTGTTCTATGACAAATCTGGGCAGAGAGGGGCCTCTGTACCTGCTTAGCAACCCAGATTTCTGAGTCGGTAGTAAATAAAGCTCTCAGCAGTAGGTACATGCAGCAAGGAAAAAAATATATTTTTTAACAAGACAAACAAACAAGGTAATTACCCTCATCTCTTGTGCAGTGCATTGTGGGTAATATTTGCAAAACATCACAAAGATGCTTTGGTTAGGTGGATTCTAATAAGGCCTGCAAGGTGCCATAACTTACACTTTGAAACTTAGGTTTATTTTCCTTTAGAAAATATGTTTCTTGGGGGAGAAATGGAAAACATATTTTTTTGTAAGCATGCCCCACACTGAACAACCAGATATTTTTTATATAAGGCAAGAATGTATTGTGCATGTATTTAAAATAGTCTAAAACTGACTGGAGGATATTTTAAAATATATGGATTAGTGGAAAAATATATGACATACTGTATATACAGCAAGAACAATACACGAACAATGTATTTAACATGCATGTACCCTTTATAATTTGAGGCTGTAGTATTCATCTATTGTTATTGTATATATTGGATATTTTTCCAGCTATTTCATACATTTAAAATATTCCAATGAACAGCCAGTTTTGGGATATTTCAAATATACAGTTTTGCCATATATGGATAATACATGTTTTTTTAGTTTGAGCAGAATGTTGAATTCTGATTGTTTTTTTGTGTGCGGTTATACTATGATTCCAGGCAGTCTTTCATGTGTAAGATATAATCCTTCCCACCTGTCTTCGCTAAGAACCCTTATGACTCACCTTTATTTTGTTTATTCACAGTATTCTGTCTGTATTGCTCTCACCACTTATTACTCACCTTTATACACAGCTCATCACTACACAGTTAACCACATTTCTGTACCCCTGCCAGGAACAGCTGAGACTTGCAGCAGACTTGCAGATGCTCAGCGAACAGAAACAGATGTCCTGCCAAAATATCGGTGAACAAACCCCCAGCAGCCTGCATTGCTTCTTGTTTACATGAGCTCCTTCTCCACCAGGATTTTCATCTCACTGTGACAGTACAAGACACCTTCCTCCCACCCCCTTCCCCTTTACTGTAGTTTGACATCTTAATCTGGCTGGCATGCGTCCAGGGTACTATACTGATGTACTCATAGCTGTGGGTAAGGACTAGCGCATTCCAGGCAGATGGCACAACAGTAGTGCTACCACCTGCTGTGCCTGCAACTGAGTTTGGGAGCAAACTCTTTTTTTTTTTTTTTACATTGAATATACTTTATTATGTTTTATCAGCAAAAGTAGTATTGCAAAGAACAACAATCAACAAACCAACAAACAACAAAACACACCAAAGCAAAACAATACAAACCTCCCCTGCACCCACCTACCCAACCAACCCACCCTCCTAACCATGCTCTGGGGTCAATCCATGGATACCAAATGTAGAGGGGGAAAGAAAAGTGTATGATTTAACAAGGAACTAGGGAGCCCAGAGGTAAGGATACCACTGCTACAGGAGTACAGGAGATCCTACTGCATGGGAATCCTCCCAAAAAAATGGAATGGACCACCCAGGAAACCTAGGTACTTTGCAAAGAAAGCAGAGCAGATAACGGTTCCCAAATCTTATTGTAAAAAGCGAGGCGATGGGACATACTGGCCACCATTTTTTCAGCATGAAGACTGAACAAAATTTCTTTGTACCATTCTAAATAAGTTTTAATGGATTGATCACACCAGTGCCTTAAAATAATTTTTGGGCACAAGCAGAAATGAGGGCCATATGATAGCATTGGTTGCCAATTAAATTACCATCATATACCCCAACTAAGCACACTTCCAGAGAAAATTTTGAATCTAGTCCCAAAAGCATGAGATCTAGAAGTGTGGGGAGCTAGACATAGTAACTTGGAACTGTACTCATTAGACCAGGGCCCACGACCGAAGAAACCATACAACAAATGAGAAATCTGCAAATATTTGAAACAAAAAGTGGAGGGGATCTGAAACTTAACTTGGGCCTCCCGAAAATGTAGCAGGATATCCTCTTTAAGGAGATGATATACAGAGCCAACCGCCAGGTAAGGCCAAAAAAGAGAAGAAAGAGGTTTCCCCGCTCTCTTAAGATTTAAGTTCCCTAACAACAGTTGAGAAATATCCACCTTGGGATCTAATTTAAGAAGGGAGCACAATTGCCATGAGTATGGAGGGACCCGGACACTGGGGTGTCCCAAAGCAGTCGGGGAAGACTAGCGCACGGAGTATGCAGAGCCTTAATGCTCAGCTGTATGGAAGTACTTAAAAATTATCCAATACTCAATCATTGGGGTACATACTCGGAAACCACATCATTCAATGGATCCCTGAACCACTGAAAAATCGGGTACAATGAATCACTAAATAATAGAAGTAAAAATCAGGAAGACTGAAACCCACCTCCCTCTTTGGAGACATTAATTTTCTGAATGTTTTCCTGGGAGATTTTCCTCACCAAAAGAAAGTGGACAGAATTCTATTAAGTGAGTTGGACCAGGACTGTTTGTAAGGCCAAACTAAGCATACTAAGCGGGTATAAAACTCTGGGTAAAACATTAATTTTTATAATATTTACACATCCCCAAAAAGAGAGTGTTAAAAGAGCCCATCTGTTCAAATCATGTTTTATCTTATCCACCAGTACATCCAGATTATTATGTTTCATTGAGTCTAGAGATGTGCTAAGCCATACGCCCAAATATTTAAGGTTATCCCTAACCCAGACAAGGCCTAAATGGGCAATGTCAGCTTTATTAACCCAGCTATTTAATGGCATAATCTTACTTTTTTCTAAATTTTGCTTGTAATTAGAAAATTTGTTGAATTGTTCTATAATCTCTAGGGTCGTGAGCAAAGATGAGTCTGAGTAGCTCAGGTGTAGGAGGATATCTGAAGTAAGCTGGAAGATGGTAATAAATAGTAGGAGATAGGAGAGGTGGGAATATTTGGAATGAATGAGAATCACGTAACTCTGTGACGCCAAGTGAAGTGTGCAAAAAAACTTTGACTAGCAGGCTATTCCAATACACCCACCCAGGTGGTAAGGCAGTTCTTTTCCTATTTGGCTACGTGATGTAATTCTTCACCAAAATGGAGAGGCAGGAGGCACGAGTGGAGAAAAGTAACTAGTTTATTGGCAACTGAATATCAGGTGGGATCGCAAGAGAGAGAGAAAATCATGTATATACACAAGCTTCTACTTTACTATAGGCAAGAGGAATGATCAGCTGTAACAGCTACACTTTAAGAGCGTCTTATTTCTATTTTCCCACCTCCCTATAAGAGGGAGAACTCTACAGCATAGGAATACCAGAATAGATCAATCAACTGTAACAGCTATGCTGTAAGAGCGTCTTATTTCTCTTCAGATATCTACTTCTAAACCCCGAGGTGCACCTCTCCCTAAAACTTAGGTTTCAAAGCTACAACCACTTCTATACTACAAGAAGAGTCTATGCAATAGAAGATCTTCAGTTGGTGCACATGACTTTCTCTGTCGGCGAAAGAAAATGTGAAACACTCCACTGGTAGGAAGAACTAAGGATGCATAGAGGGTTCAACAGACAATGGGTCCTCGGCTAAATCCCACCTCTCTAGGGTTGCCGGAAAGGAATACAAGTTCGGCTGCAGTCTGCTTCTAGACTGCCTGGAAAGAACAGACGACGCAAGCCACTTGGCCACAATCTGCTTCTGGATTGCCAAGTGAAAAGGATCAAGAAGAAGAAGAAGAAGAAGAAGAACCAACCAACAGTCCGCTTCTGGACTGAAGATATACTCTAAACTGAAGAACACACTGGTTCGGGAGAATCGGAACCTCTGGACCACTTCTGAACTCCAGGCAGGCACTCCCTCTGGACTGACGACACACACTGGTGGATGCTTCCACTGGATCAGGACCTCTGGGCCACTCCTGGACTCCAGGCAACCACTCCCACTGGGCATCGAAGTGTGTCGGTCTTCTGAGTTCCGAGGCCGGACGAGCCAAGGCACTCGCCAAAACAATAAAATGTACGTCAAACTACGACCAACTAGGAGTCCACAGCTGGACGAGCCGGGACACACTAAATCTATAAACCGAACGTCACTCGGAGAACCGACACTGACGAGTTGAATGGTACTCTGCTGCAGACGTGAAAACAAGAAAATGGATGGCAGACTTCTGCACTGCGCCAAGTTTTCTTACGTACTGGGAAACTGTAAGAGGAAAATTACAAATGGGACGTTGCAACTGTGAGGCGAGTGCAGTACGGCTCTTCTTGGATCGACTGGTGTCGGCTTCAGGATGCACTGTTGGATGATCCTTGGATGATAGGTGAAGACTGACGTAATCACACGGGGTGAAGTGACTCCAAAGACTGTTGGAAGATTGATTCCGATGGCTATATAGCACCAGGGTGCTGCCACAAAGTGATGCAATACAATCCTGGCAATCAATAATGTTTGTAGGATGACTGATAAAGCAAGATAATGCAGACGAGTCTTGATCCCTACTATAGTGGTCGATAACTATATAGTCTCAGTGTCCGGACCACAGTAAATATACAGGCAAATTATCATACAGACTCTAACCCTAGCTCTGGTAGACCTAACCCTAATGGGGTCCCTTCTAACTAAATCGGGTTCTCCTGTTACTGTAAAACACACACTATAGTGGGGAATAGACTCTTGGGAAGGCTGTACCAAAGACAGTAGACCAGGACCCTTTTTAACCCAGGAAGGTTCATGTAGCTAGCTAGGCTCGGATTATCTCTGGGGTCGTTCCTATCGCTGGGCCCCTGACACAGCTGCAGGCCTATATAGCTAGCTACGCGTCCTAGGCCCTGTGATGCTCTTACTTAATTACTAGACCTGGTTGCCTTCACTTGGCTGGGCCTTGTGCCCTTACTATTATTGGATTGGCTTGCCCTACCTCGCTAGGCCTGGGTAGCCCTTTACTACTGCTGGGCTGGCTTGCCCTAACTCGCTGGGCCGGGGTAGCCCTTTACTACTGCTGGGCTGGCTTGCCCTAACTCGCTGGGCCGGGGTAGCCCTTTACTACTGCTGGGCTGGCTTGCCCTAACTCACTAGGCCTGGCTCCTCCTTACTGCTAGGGCCTGGTGTCCTCATTACCACTGGGTCTGATGCCCTGTCTAACTATGGGCCTGGTGCCCCTCTTTAACCTGGGCCTGGCGCCCTCTAGCTGCTGGGCCTGGTGCCCTTTTTTACTGGGCCTGGTGCCCTTTTTACTGGGCCTGGGCCTTTCTTACATGTGGGCTTGGTGCCCTTCTTCAATCTGGGCCTAGTGCCCTTTTAAATCTGGGCCTGGCACCCTCTAGCTGCTGGGCCTAGTGCCCTTCTCTTAACTGTGGGCCTGGATTGCCCCTTTAATTCATTGGAGGCGGGGCCCCTTTAATTTTTTATGTTGCTCTCTGAGAGCTGTCACTCATGAGGCAGGCCGCCTCCCCTAATTCAATTTCAATTCAATTCAACTTTATTTTTAAAAGGCGCTTTTCTTAAAATCAAAGCGCCTGTACAAATAAATATAACAATAAATATAATAAATCAGATTAATAAAAATCCTTAAAAGCTATATTAAAGGTGGGTTTTCAGCGCTCTTTAAAACTAAGGACAGTCGAGCAATCTCGCACCTGATGAGGTGGGGAGTTCCACAGGGTAGGTGCCATAAAACTAAACGATCTAGCACCAGATGTTTTCAAGCGTACCCTGGGAATCTCTAGCAATCCTAAGTCAGTGGATCGGAGGGGCGGTAGAGGGACTATAGGGGCACAGGAGCTCTTTCAGGTAGGCAGGTCCCAGATCATGTAGGGCTTTATAGGTCAGCAAACCGACCTTGAAGGTAATTAGCAAAACACTGGCAGCCAGTGCAGTCCGCTGAGCACAGGCATTATGTGACTGGATCTAGAAACTCCAGTCAACAGCCTGGCTGCGCATTCTACCAGCTGCAGGCAGCCAGTTCAACCCCGATAGCCCTAGGTATAGGAGTTACAGTAGTCAAGCGGGGAGGTAACAAGGCGTGGATCAATGTTGGAAGGTCCTCTGGAGGAACCAAGTGCTTCATCCTGGCAATATTCCTCAGATGAAAAAGGAAGTCTTTATAACCGCTGACACCTGATTTAAGTGTCAAGCGGTCATGCAAGTACTACGCCAAGATTTCGCACCTGGTCTGAGGGTCGTCAGCTGGACACCTCCAAGCCATAGGCCTGAGGGTGATCCCTCTGGCAGACCCGCCTCACAGCGACCTATATCCACAACCAACACCTCAGTTTTCTCCGGGTTTAACCTCAGCCAACTCCCATTCATCCATTCTTGGATTTCTTCAAGGCAGTTATTAAATACCGACAAGGCAGCATCCTGACCGGGCACAAAAGACATATACAGCTGGGTATCATCTGCATAGCAGTGAAAACCCAAACTGTGCATCTAATAATAATAAGCTCCCAATGGTAGCATATACCGAAAACAACATGGGTGCTAAATGGAACCCTCGGTACCCCACAGGGCAGGGAGAATGATGCTGAGGAAAAATTCCGACACCACTCTGAGTCCTACCCTCAAGGTAAGATTGAAACCATCTGAGGACCGTACCAGACAGTCCACAGACTAACCATAGGCACTCAATAGCACACCATGGTCAACAGTGTCAACGCTGCAGAGAGAGATCGAGTAGTACCAAGATGGATCGGTTCCCACGATCTCTTGCCATTAGGAGGTCATTTAGTACTGCATTTGCGCTGTCTCGGTACTATGCCTTTCCTAAATCCAGACTGGAATGAATTGTAGATATTGTTGTTGGTCAGATGATCCTCCAACTGCACTGCGACTACTTTCTCAATAACTTTACCCACAAAGGTGTTAGAGACTGGCCTGTAATTTGCTAGACAGTATGGATCTAAGGAGGGTTTCTTTAAAAGGGGCTTAATTATAGTCTCTTTGAGGGGATCTGGAAAAATCCCCCTCTCCAAAGACTTCCATATGATCAAAGCTAGGACTAGGCCAATCTTATCCACGCAACCCACTAAGAGGTGCGTGGGACCAGGGTCCAAATCACAGCAGGTCGGTCGCAGTGCTCGAATGATCATCACAACATCCTCGATTATGGGAAGGCTGAAGTCAGACCATTCCAACTGGGTGTTTGACATCTCCTGACAACCACCGCTGCTCCCATTAGGATGGGAAGAACGAATATCCGATCTGATTTTGGCAACCTTATCTGCAAAGAAGAGAGCAAGCTCCTCACACCATTCTTGAGATAAGGCTCTTCTGGGCTGAAGACAGACTGGATTGCACAGTCTGTCCACAGTCTGAAAGAGCTGAGCCGGTCTATTCTGTGCAGCCGCTATCTCTCTGGACAGGAATTCTGCCTTCTTACGAGAGATTGCAGATTGATAGACTAAATAATGGTCCATCAAACTAAGCTTGTCATCATCACAACGGACTTTCGTAACACCTCTCCAGCCTTCGCCCAACTCTCCTCAATTCCCTCATGGTCTCATCAAACCAAGGAGACCTGGGCGAGGAGTAAGAGGACGAACATTAACTGGTGCAATAGAATCCAGGGGCCCCTGTTACCGCCTTCATTATAGGCATGTAGCAGATCACCTGGATCCATGCACCCATCGGTAGGCTTGATAGGTCCAACACCGCCATCAGGTCCTTCTGGGGATACGCCTCAAAGGGCGGTATCGAACCATCTCCGTGGGGCAGACCTAACAGGGTGGCCTCAAAATGAATCTAATGGAGTGATGGTCTGACCATCCAACTGGTTCCACCACCAAGTCGGATATCCCCATCCCCAGAAGGAACACCAGGTCCAATGAGTGTCCACCCACGCTGGGTGAGGAAACCACCTGTGTGAAGCCCAGTGATATCATCAACTGGAGGAAATCTTGACCAAACCGAGAGAATTCATCGTCGACCCAGGCATTGAAGTCCCCAGAACCAACCATCTGGGGACCCCAATATTAGGTCGACAATGAAGTCTCGACTTCCTGCAGAAAACATTCGTCACCTGGTAGGCGGTATACGAGAAGTATCCTGCACCCCACACCTTCGCCCACAATGTACTCAAAGGATCTGGTGACTCCTGCTGGCACCTCCACCAGACCCAGTTCTGACTTGTAACACATGCAGCACCCCGCCCCTACGATCCTGCCTGGGCGGTGTATCACCGTACCAGCCGAATTGCTGCGCGCAATACAGGCCCAACATTTTCATCCAGCCAGGTCTCGTTGATGCATGCCAGGTCAGATGACTCAACAAGGTCAGCTATAATAGCCGTCTTGTTTTAATAGACCTGGCATTGCATAACACCGCTCGAGTAGGACAAACCTCCGATAGTGACCGGCCTACCTGCTGGTCCAATCCAGAACCTTGGGTATGGGCACAAGACAGGAAGGACCTCTCCGTGCCCATTTCACCCCAGAGCGTCTCCTTGACCCCACAATCCCAATCAACCACTCCTTTCTATTCCCCTTCAGCATGGGCCCTCCGTCTCCTTCTCACAATCCCCAAAGCCCTACACTTCCTATAAACTTCAGCTGACAACGGGGGACAGGAGAAAGGATGGAGGTCCCTAAGCATAGAGGGGGAATAATACCCAGCCGCCTTACAATTACTCTAGCACATTTTTGCACTACACTAAAATAAAATAATAATCACAATAAAACAAGATCTAGCAATTCTAGTGCTGTAAAATTTTCAACATCTATTATAATTCTAATTCTACCCCCACAGTACTCTCACCACTGCAGGGAGAGGAGCACACCACCTAAAACTACAAAAAGATTTACCCTATATCTCTAAAATTTATATAACCATACATTTATTTAATACAGAAATAGTGCAGACTGACGATGGAAAATTAACCAACAATGTTCAAAGTCCTTTTGATCTTGAAGTCACACTTTGTGCTCTCACCACACCATATGTCCTCAATGTACATCAGACTCCTCTCACGAGACTGATGGCCCAAAAATACTCAGAACAGTTAGGCTTCACAGTCATCTTCTGCAGTCTCCCAGTACCAAACACAACAGCTCACTAAAATAAATAAAGTACTTAGCCAAATCCTGCTCTCGTTTCCCAAACTCGATCTCAATTTCCAAGTTCCTGGTAGCCGAGGACTTAGAGGGACAAATCAGCTTGTAATAGATTTGTAAAATGACTCCTCACCTCCACAAATATTAACCACTCCAGCTACAGCTCCCCTGATCCTCGCTGAAATGAGGAAGGCAGGACCACCCTCCGATGGCCCCGCCCCACCCAGGGCAAAGCAACCCCACCACCCTCAGAGAGCAGAACAAACCAGCCCCCGTCTGGACCAGGAGCTAAGCCTCAGGTTATGTGGAGGTAATAATGACAGCCTCTCTCCTGGTCCGAGAAAACCGTCCCTGGACCGAAACCACAGCTTTACCCGCCATATCCTAAGCAGTGCTCTTCCACGACTCCAAGTCCTGCAGACACCAACATCCAGGAGAAAGAAGCCTCTACTGAACACCAGGTTCCCAATCACAATCCAGCCACAGTCCTCTGAGTTGTCGGAATCTATCAAAGATTTCAGCCCCGGTCTAACACCAGACGACCAGCCGACCCTTACAACCTGCAATCAGGTCAGTGCCTAACAGGTGGTCGCGTAGTTCCCCGCCCACACACAGAACAAACGAGCCAAGCCAAATGGAAGAACGGATCATCGGCAAACCAAAAAACAACCAAGAGAGAAACGGTTGTAAAATATGCCGCTACACAATTTACAGAGCGGTAGATACGATAAAATAAAGCAGAGCAGCACAGAACAGTACGATGTGGCTAGCCCAGCGTGGCCGCCATCTCCTCTCCTAATCCTGCCCTGTCATTAATATTTATAGGCCTTCTGGACTGGCCTTAATGTGCTGGCCCCTCCCTGTGGGCATTGCTACACCCGCCCCTCCTGAATATTAATTTGGGTCCTTGGACCCAGTCCTTCCCGTGGCACTCAGCCACTTCTCTTTACTGCGCAAAGCACAAATAAATTAAAAAAAATAGTCTTTTGCTTTTTTAGGCGGACAGCACAATGCAGGTGCTGCCGCCAACTCACCACACCAGCAGGGGATGCAGAAAGGCTGGATCAGGAGGTGGGAGATGTGTAGGCAGTGGGAGGGCGTTTGCAGGCAGCGCGGTGGACGTCTGGGGGGGTCTGAGACGGACGACAACAGGACGACGATGTGGCACTTGCAAGCCGCCGACTGGAAACCAGAATTACTTTTAAATTAAGTGGGGGGCGGGGCAAAAATAAATAAACAAACAGCGCTCACAGCCCAACGACCGCACCGGACACACTATTGTTCTTGTGGTGCCCCGATGGCACCACCGACCATGTCGCACTACTTCTGGGGCAGTCTTCAGGTGCTGGAGGCAGAGCAGGAGCACAGCCAAGTTACCGGGGATGGCTTCAACAACCGGTAAGCCTCTTTCCTTTCCCCTAAACTTGCTGTGTCCTCCCTCCTCAACAGCTACCCAGGAATCACACCAGGGAAAAAACTGTAAAACTTTTTTAAAAACCAGAGCTTCTGGTTCCAGAATGGTTAGGGTGGAATGCTGTGCATGAGCTGTTCAGCACAGCATTCCATCCAAGCCATTGTTACTGCAGGCTTGCATAAATCTATTGTTTACTTTATGTACAGGGTGCACAGGGCACCTGTAATATATACTGGGGAAACTGGGGACTATTGGGGACCCTCTGACTTTGGCATATTACGAATTGTCCACATAGGCAGACAGTTTGGGAGCAAACTCAGGTTGCTGTGGGTTGGCCGGGGAGGAGGGGGATTGAGTGTCCTCTCCTCTCCTCTCCTCTCCCCTCCCAGGGAGGAGGTACCATCCCCCTGAGGTGCACCTGATACCCAATTTACGCTGTATGTACAGTAGTTCAGAGGTCCAGACACAAGTGGGACATCAAGTGATGCCCTTGCTTCATTGCACATCGATGTCCTGGTGCTGAAAATGGAGGAAACAACTCTTCTACACACAATGACAGTTGGTTCCCTTGCAGGCTCAGTACCGCCGACTAGACAGTTACTAGGGCCTGCTACGGAGGGGCACAGGTAAGGTCCTGCATTCTCACCATGAGGGGTAAGTCATAGGGGCAAAAGCCCTGGGGATGGTGGGTAACCAGACTGGAGGGGGCCCTTGAGAGAGGAGCAGGCAGGCAGAACAGGGGGTAAATACAAGTGAAGAAAAAAAGGGCTAACACATTCAGGACATGAGTGTGTGGAGATGCTATGCCAGCTATGACTAGGCAGATAGGATGGTCCAAAGCTGGTGCAAATGCAAGACTCAAGGAAGTATTTATGCTTAAAAGTAGATTTTTGATTATGCATGACCAATAAAACAAGCATATTTTTCTTAAATACATCTGCATTGCAGGTGGAGTTTAATCTTGTTTTATATTATTGTGTGTGTGTGTATGTGTGTTTGAAGAAGGAAGCCTAAAATAAAAATCCATTAATGTATGTATGTATTTATTTATTTTAGTTTTTGTTGACTGGGAAATGTTGGCTAGGCAATTCTGACTACTTTATCCTCAGTCGGTGGGGAGAGATGGATGCAAACTGACACATTGAATCATGTTTATCTGTTGGTGGTATTTTTACTGTGATAATCAGGTGATTTCCCCCTGCATGAAAAGTGCCTCAAAGAAACCCCAGCTGTTAAACCCTGCCCCCCCCAACCCATGGTTCTGAAATCAGATGTTCAGCATATTGTCTTTGTTATTTACTTGCTGTGATGACAGAAAAGTGTTATAACCTAGGAGGCCCCCAGGGTACAGTGCCTGTGCTATTTGGCTAACTGGCTAGTTACAGTAGATACAAAGCAAAACCAGGCTGCACTCAGAATTCCTTTTCTGGTGAAAGTAATCAGCAGTACCAAACCTTTAAAAGCAGAACTTATTTTATCCACTATAGTTCAAACTTTGGGGTTGTTGATTGCTTTATACCTGAGATTCTGAGTGTAACCCAACTATGCTTTATATCTGTTCATGTTGTAATGACATACCAAAGGACTGCACAGAGGAGAGCACATCTGAGCACTTTTCAGTTTCCTTTCTGTAGCACTCCACATTGTCACTGGGAAGTCATAACACATGGGTTATATGCAGTCCTACTAGGGACACTGGCACAGCTCAAAGGTATGACAGCATGGAATGCTGGTGACTATGGCAAACCATTAGGAACATAATTCAGAATCTCTGGCTGTATAGTAAAACACATACACTAAATAGTGAAATACATACATCATATAGTGAAATATGAACATTATATAGTGAAATGCATACACAATGTAGTGAACCACATACACTGTCTACTGAAATATATACATCATATAATGAAATATATATACTGTATACTGAATTACATATATCATATAGTGAAACACATACATTATATAGTGAAATATTCACATTATATAGTGAAGTACATACACTATCTACTGAAATATACACATCATATAGTGAAATACATATACTGTATACTGAAAGGCATATATCATATAGTGAAATGCTCACATTATATAGTGAAATACATATACTATGTACAGAAATCCACATACTGAGTACTGAAAATCCACATACACTATATACTGAAACATATACGTTACCTATTGAGATACATACACTACAGACTGAAAAATCCACATAAACTATCTACTGAAACAAATACTCTGTACATTGTAACACATACACTATATATTGAAAAAATCTGCATACACTATATACTGAAACAAACACACTACATATTGAAATACATACGCTATCTATTGAAAAACATACACTACACATTGAAAAATCCATATACACGTCTACTGAAACAAATACACTATGGGTGGGACATTCAAAGGGGTTGCGCATGGCACAACAGGGAACAAGTCGGGGACACCCACAGGCAGGCTGCCGTATTGCTGGGCGCAACAAAGCAGCCACCTGCCGTGGGTGGCCACCCGACCACCCAAAACAGTAGCCCCATGCCCCCTGCCCAGGAAGCATTGTGCCCCCCTGCCCGTCGGCCGCTCATGGGCATGTATTGTAACAATCCCTGGTGGTCCAGTGGACTGCACTCCCTTGCCCGATCATGGGTACGTAATGAATCACACCCTGGTGGTTCAGTGAATCTCACCCCTTTGCCCGATCATGGGCATGTACTCATAAATAACCTGGTGGTCCAGTGGACCTCACCCCTTCACCCAGTCACGGGCATGTAATCATAAATTTCCTGGTGGTCCAGTGGACTGATCACTTTCGCCCGCCTGTGGGCATATGACATACTCCCTGGTGGTCCAGTGGAACCCCCCTCCCCACCCACCACTGAGTCCCCTGCCACCCACCCCCCCGTTCAGTGGCGGGCAGCAGCTCCCCACCCGCCAGCCGCCCGGCTCCCCATGACTGACAGTGTACAGTATGGCTGCACTTATTGCTCACCATGGGCCAATGGTAGAGAATGGCCTACTACTACAGAGTCCCAATCTGTGAATGAGCATTCATTCACGTATCGGACTGTGTAGTACAGTATGGACTGCACGCCCATTGGCCCATGCAGTGGACCAACAGGTGTACAGCCGCATCACACTGTCAGTCAGCGGGAGCCGGGCGGCTTGAGGGTGGGGAGCCGCTGCCTGCCACTGACCGGAGGTGCAGGTGGTGGGGGACTATGTGGGTGGGTGGGGGTTACCACTGGACCACTAGAGTGTTTGACTAATGCCCACGAGTGGGTGAAGGAGATCAGTCCACTGGACCACCAGGGATTGCTTTAATTCATGCCCACATTCGGGCAGGGGATAGCTGTCCACCGGACCATCAGGGATTGTTTTAATTCATGCCTGCGATCGGGCAGGGGATAGCGGTCCACTGGACCATCAGGGATTATATTAATACATGCCCGTGATTGGGCAGGGGATAGCGGTCCACTAGACCACCAGGGTTTCATTCCACTCATGCCCGCAATCTGGTGAATGGGTGGGGGTAGCGGGGCATCAGTCCCTGATGGCTGCAGCCTGGCAGGGTGCCAGGTGCAAGCCAATAGGGATCAGCGCACTGCATGCAAATGGGGCCATAATGACATGCAAATGGCCCTATTTGTGCCTTGACTGCATTATGGCCTAATTTGCATGCCCATGGCTGAATATCGCTCTTGCTGCACCTAGCGCAACTGCACTTGCGCTGGCACAGCCCCCTGCTCCCATGCTGCCACATGCACTGGTGCAGTGCCACATGCACTGGCGCAGTGCCACTGCGCTGTGCCCAGTGCGTGTGCTCTCAGTGCCATATTCAATGGTGCTGAGCCATGGTGCAGCACCGTTGAATATCACCTGGACTTTGCCCTGGCTCAACCCAGTTGTGCTGCGCCCAGGCTTGCGCCCCTACCTGGCGCAGTCTGAATATCGCACCCTATATATTGAAACACTTACTCTATCTAGTGAAAAATTTTGCATTCTCTATATACCAAAAGAAATATATTACATGTTGAAATACATACACAGTATATTTAAAAAATCCACATACACTGTATACTAAAACAAATACACTATATGGTGAAACACATACACTAGGTACTGAAATACATATACTATAGACTGAAAATCCATATGCACTATATACTGAAACAAATAAACTATATACTGAAATGGACTACATTCTGAAATTATCCCTCCCCCTTGAATGGCCTGCCCCTGCACTCATTTCCTGTTGCATTTAGGGAGCTGCTGGCTTGGTGAAAGGATGTCTAAAGCTGCAGAGCAGAAGGTAAACAAAACAGGGCTATCTCTTAGTCTAATTTTTTATGAGGTGTCCCTCTTGTTTTGCTTGCACACCTTTAATCAGATTTCAGAACTTTGTAATGTGACAAGAAACTTTTAGAACTAATTTAAAATGCTGTAGTTATTCTTTTAAATAAGTGCAGCCCTCATTTACTGTTAAAACACATTTGTATGGGAAGCTAATACTTAGGATATTCCTAACATAAACATAGGGGTCTGCATGCATTTTTCCAAGTAACATTTTTGATCAGATTTATGTGTAATTAATGGTTTACCTATAGAGCTTTGACAGCGCTAGCACCAAAATCCCCTACAGTGACAGCTACAATGCCGACTGTCAGCATTGTAGCCACAGGGATGTCGGCACAGACGATCGGGGGGCTGCACCACTGCGAACCCCACCCCACTCCCCTGGTTTCTAGGATTCTAACTCCGATTCGCAGTTGGACCGGGGGGGGGGCAAACACCCAGTGAGGCTGTCCCAGTCGCCTCACAGACCATCATAGCGATGGGCAGGTTTTGCCCAATTCCTGTCACTGTGATGGTCTTCACGGTGCCGGAGTCTCTGCGGTGATGGCATATTATAATTAATTACTGTGTTAGTCCAGCAACTTATCTGAGCTGAATGCTGGGAAGCACTGCAGGAACTGTGATACTGTAAGCCAAAAGTGTGCAAGTTTGTACTCTGGACTCTGTTTGATTTAGTTTTAGTTTTTATTTTAATGTTTTTTTAACAAAAGTTTCTTGGTTAAGAAACAAAAATATATATTTTTGCTGCAATCCCTCAGTGCCCAGTTCTCATCAGGAGCTTAGCTGGCATATGCATATAATTTGCATGTTTCTATACTAAATAACTTTACTGTGATGCCTCACTGGAGGCATTCACTGTCTGTTTAGGGGTTTGAGCTTCTCAAACTGTGTTTTATTTCTTTTCCTTTTTTCAATAGAGATTTTTATCTCCTTAGTCACCCTGCAACCACCTTGCCCACTGACATCTCCAGCCCAATCACCCACCATCCCCAAGACTTAACTGCTCTGAGATCCCCCCCACACAATATACACACATCCCCTGTGTTGGGGTCAGGAGGGGGGAGAGCCATTGACAAGGAGACACATATTCAGACAGGAGCAGAGCCTGGTAAGTAGTATAGAATCTGTGGCAGGTTGTTGGATCATTCTACCATTGAGGGTTTTCTATCTTTGGTTTCATCCCTTGGGCAGCCCAGCATGCAATGATGCAATTGCATATCAAGGCACATGCTTGCCTTGTGCCTGCCTGAGCCCTCCCATTTATGCAACTCCGCTTCCAGCCCTCCTCAGCTAGGTGGACGTTGAAGAGTGGGGTGGTCAGACTCCCCCTCCCTGAGAGGAGAGCATTTTCCAAAATGCTCAATCGTATCCCCCCCCAACCTCTGTGCAACCCAGGTCCACCCCCAAAACTGAGCCACTGGCATGGGAGGCAGTACAGTTACCACCAAGTTGCTAGGCCAGCCCATCAGACTGTGTTTTTATAAGTAAATAAAGACAGCATTCAGATGAAAGAAGAAAAAAAATGTTTTTTAACTAGTCTGTTATAAATTTTTTAAGTCACATCACAATGTTTTGAAATCTAATTGTAACCCCTAGATGGCGCTATCCCAGGGGCTACTACCCCTGCCTGATTTGCCACTAACAGGTTGAGGGGCCTGGATCCAATGGCGGGTGCCTCCACCCAGAGGTCAGGGTTTGCAATAGTTAAACTAACTTGGTCACAGCCCTCTGGGACACTGCAACCCCCCTTTCTTCCCACTAGTGGCCCACACAATATATCAGAATTACCTTCACAGTATACACTTACCCCAGGTCTGGTTCGGCACTGGGACCTCCTGTGAAATGAGATACAGTGCAACAATCACAGTACAGTACTTTAACATAGACAAATACCTCAGGCAGTATAACTTTGCTGAAACAAGCAGCTCTGATTTATTTAGGGGATATAACAAGGACAGGGGAAATCAGGTTAATTAGCTTATCACCTAATAATTCATTTATGGCTCTGTGCACAGGCCTATCCCTATCAGTTACTGTCCCTGGGTACCCAAGCCCTAGTGGCTAGTCCAATCCATGGCAGCTGGTAGGGGCCCTTTCACACAGAGAAAAGGAGAATTAAACAGTCAGCAGTACAGTAATTCCATTTGGATTTAATGTGGCAATTCAACAGGGAGCGACCCTGAATTAGTACTCACGACCTCCAAATAAGATAGGGTCCTTCAATGTCAGCAGGGCTCACTTGAGGTACACAAACCTCTTCACACATCCATATAAAAGAAAGCACTATACCAGGCAGGCTGCATCTGTATCCCGATCTGCAATTACTGCACAATACCCGGAGAACACACAGCAGATTCAGTTCCTGACAGACCGAGTGCAATTTTCAGCAATTCCTCCAGTCTTCTACAGGGTGAGCCTGGTTTCTACTCTTCAGAGATCCTTTGATTCTTTTCACAGGACGGATTCAGTCCCTAACAAGCTGTTACACAAGCTGCAGACCGAACTCTGGGCCTTACACACGTTTTTTGACTAAAACTGCACACTGAAAAGCACAGGGCTCCTTCCTTCTTCACTGCCAAAGCTCAACTGAAACTCCAACTGACAAAACCGGGCACTTCCTTTGAGTTCCTCCCAGTTCTTGACTGGATTGGCTGTCACTCACAATAGACTGCTGCTGTTGGTCCAAAAAGGTGCTGAAGTCTAAACTACATCTCCCAGAGTCACTGCTCATACAATCCTCTTGTGGCTGGCTCAGATTATGAGTCCAAGTTCTGATTCGTCCAAGGGACCATTTTAGAGCTAGCTTACCCCACACTGATTGGTCCAGTTCAGCAGTTCAAAACTAGAATGGGGAACTAGCAGACACAGTTCTGACTGCAAAGAAAGCAGGTTAGACAAACTGTAATTTCATTATTACTCTAAATAATTTCTGGCAAACAGTTACATCTTTCAGATAGGTTCCCTTTGCACTCCTAGTGACTGCAAAAATGAAGTGAATTGGCAGCAGCTCGAGTGGTACTCAGAGAAGCACACAGTCCCCCCATACAAACTAATTATGTCTGCAAGCAGACAGCTCTTAAAGAGACAGTACCAGAGGCTCTAAAAACACTCACTGATAAATGGCTTAAATGCCAAACACCATTCAGGCTTGGAGCATTCAAGCAAGCTCCTGGAAGTCTTTTGGGAACCCCCATTTGCAGGGGGGTTACACAATAAAGGTTTTGCAAGCAAAATAAGATAAAACAATACATAAAGAGATAGATAAGATAACCCTTTTATGTTTACTTTCTGCATCTTAATCTTAAGCGGGATCTTAAGAGGCATCGGGCAGGATTTTTAGCCAATTAGGGCCCCATTTTCAGAAGGTTAGCACAGTGCTAAACATTACGCTATGTGGGAACAGCATGGTTGGATGGGTGTCATATTCATCATCCCCTGAAGCTAACTTGATCATGTGCATGTGTATATGTACTACCATGGCCATGCAAATGAGTAATCTTCTCCTGCATACAAAGCGTAATGCTAAATAAAAGGTTTCTTCTTAGTAACCATCAGTACCTCCTCTACATTTTATACTCAGCCTCTAGATTTCTGTGCCCTAGATGCTTGATTTTGCACTTTTTGGCTTTGAATCCGAGCTTCCATGTCCCGTACCACTCTTCAGGTTTTCTAAGGTCCCTACTCATTCTCTCCATCTGAACCTATCAACGCTATTACAGATTGTGGTGTCATCTGCAAAAAGGCACATCTTCCCTTCCAGTTCTTCTGTAATGCCACTTACGAAGACATTGAAGAGGATTTGTCACATTGCTGATCCCTCTGGCACCCTACTGGTCACTCTCTCCTTATTGGAGTGAGTGCCATTAACCACCATTAACCGCCACCTTCAGTGATGTTATGCTAGGATAACATCATGGGTCCAGTCCCAGACTGACCAATCAGAGTCCAGGATTTTTTCTTGCCATTGTTTACTTTCCCTCCTTCTCCACCCCCTCTAGACTTATTCCTTTTGTGTAACCTCTCACTTCTGGCCCAGTCTTCCCTGTCTGATCTCCCTCCAGAGTGCAACAGTGAATATCTCTCTCTCTCTCTCAAAGGGGCAGTCAAATACTGACATCATGTTTAAACTCTGGCTTATAGCAAATAACTTTCCATAGCACCCTTATCTCCTGGCTTTATTAATTATTCCCCCCTGGCTGGAATTCATGATTGCATACCTATTGAGCCTCCGCTTTGTGACATGCCTTCACTAAGTAGCACTATAACTTACAATTATGGTAGACTGGAGCACCAGGCTACTGTATCCAGTATGCCCTGGAGGTTTAATCTCCATGCTAGAATGAACCAGTCACTCCCCCTTAACTCCAGAGGTCGCCATGGCCCTGATGTGCTCATATACCACTAAAAAACAATTACTAAACCAGAGCCATGCAAGGCGCAGAAAGTCCCAGATCTTTAAAACATGGTGGAAACAATACCTCTCCAGGTTAATCATTATCCTGTCACTGATTTCTGGGAATATCCACCCCAACCCTGATCTAATGGCACTGGGAACCCTTCGACCTATGGATGCCTAAAAATTGCATCAATCAATATTGGGAGTCTCCTACCCAAATTTCCCCAATTCCAGGCCTGGGTTGCAATCCACAAACTGGACATCATCTTGCACACTGAGACGGGGCTATCACAAAAAATATGCAATTCCTCTGTCTTGCTTGATGACTACACCACATTCTGGCTACATAGACTAGCCAAGCATGGGGGTGGGTGTCTGGTCTCTCTGTGTAACAAAATAAGTGGTCAGATTATGACAATTAGTGTTAACATGAAAGAAGCCCAATTTCTCTCCATCAAGCTATCAATCGGATGACAAGGTAACACAATGTCTCTGACCACTGTCTCTATACCCCCTGGCAAACAAGCCCTAGGGCTTGACCTATTCTTCAACCACTTTAGCAAGTTCAAACAAGACTGGGAGCAGGTCATCCTAAGGGACTTTAACACACATTGGCTTGCATATTGGCTTGCACAGGATACTGTTACTACAAGGGACAAAATCTATGGCCTATATCTTACTCAGATGGTCATGCAGGCAACAAGGTTGAACTACTGCAACGGCACAAGCACACTCATCAACTGGCTTCTTGCTACCAACCCTGAGTATATCAAAACGGTTTCCGTCCTGCCTGACAACTTAAGCGATCACTCTCCAGTAGTCTGCTCCTGGACTAACAAGGATCCAAAAGACCCACCCCCAGCTCACCAAAAGCTGCTACCTCAAAAAGGGGCAAGTGGGCAATTTCAAGATGTATCTGAAGAATGCAGACTGATCCCCCTTAGATGGTTACAGTAACGCTAATAAAGCTCTTGACTACCTCATAATTACCTTCAACAATGCATGTGACCTATTTGCCCCTGTCAGAACTGCCAAAATAAAAGGAGCCATTAACCCCTGGCTCACTGGCCCACTCATTGCTCAGATGAAACAACGTGACAACCTCTGGCATACATATAGCTAGAGAGACAGGCAGGCAAACTGACATTACTGGTTATAAAGTGGCTAGGAATAAGTGCACTAGGCAAGTAAGAAATGCTAAAGCTAACTACTATAAAGAACAACTTGAGAGAAACTGGGGCAATGGGAGGGAGTTTTGGAAAAACATTAAGTCCATCTCCGGTAAAGAATCCAGAGCTCCACCAGCTCTCATAGTAACCACATCTGGCCCATTACAGCAACCTATTGACCTGGCTAATGCCTTTAATAATGCCATCACAGACCTCAGCTCTGTTCTCCCCCCTGAATTTCTCCAGACCCCACCAGCAATGGATTCCATTGACCCTAGCCTTCCCCTCACCATAAAACCAGGGCAACCACCATTCTACTTTAGGCAAATTACTAGGTCACAGACCATGAAATATGTCAAAAAGATTCTAAACAAAACCAGGATCAGTAGTGACTCACTAGACATGAAGTTGCTAGCCCTAGCATTGGAAGAACTAGCCTCTCCACTAACCAAACTATTCAACATCTCCTTGCGTACTGGAATCTTCCCAGACAGGTGGAAGATTGCCCTGATCACCCCGGTGTTTATGAATGGGGACAGGACTAATTTGGGAAACTATTGCCCCATCTCAATACTACCCCTCTCTCTAAAGTGCTAGAAGGGGTTGTTTCTGATCAGTTTACTGAATATCTAAACAAGTACAATCCGGTATGCCCGCAGCAGCATGGTTTCATCTCAGAGACAGCACCATCACAGCACTAATCGACTATACCTCCCACATCTACGAAGCCCATGATTCAGGAAAAATGGTGGGGTCTATATTTATAGACCTCACCAAAGCCTTTGACACTGTTAACCACTAAATCCTGCTCAGACATCTGAGGACCCTGAGACTGTCAGCAAATGCCCAGCACCCAGCACTTACAATCTGTCTTTGCACCCCTAGCACCTTACCTGTCATAGTCCCTCGACAAGGCCCCCTGTCTGCACTGTCTCCCAGCCTCGCCCACCTCTCCCCGTATCTCCACTCCTGCCCTCGCCCCAACCACCTCCCGTATTCCCCCTTACTCTCTGCACCTCCTTCCCCTCTCATCTCCACCCTCACTTCTCACCACCCGCCCCTTCCCTTGTCTTGCTCATAGCTCAAGTCTTTGTACTGGTTATTAAATGTCTGTAAGTCAATGACTATATGTTTGTAACTAAAAATGATGACTGTTGCACACACTGACGTGGAACCTTTGTAAAAGAGCCTAGGCTCAAAGGTATTGTAATCCTAGATTGAAATAAATACCATCTCCTGGTGTAACAGCTACCTTTCACACAGGATGCAGTGTGTGAGGATAGGAGGTGAAACCTCTGACCCCAGAAAGGTAACCCTGGGGGTCCTCCCAAGGCTCAATCTTAGGTCCACTTCTCTTCAGTCTCTTCATAAATTCCCTTCCCAGTGCTTGTCCCACTAAAATGCTGCTCTATGCAGATGATGTACTTATCTCAGTGCCTGGCAGCCATGCATCTGAAATCACAAAAAATCTACAGCATAGTTTGCAATGCTTGAGACCTGTTTTACCCAAAACCGACTCCTTCTAAATTATAAAACAACTAAAATTATTCGCCTTACTTTGCTGCACACCAAAAGGAATGCTGAACCCCTTATTATCTTTAGCTATAAAGGGGATGACATTGAACAAGTCTCTTCCTTTAAATATCTCGGAGTACACATTGACGACACCCTCTCCTTTGTGCACCATATTGACCATGTTGTCAAATCTGCTAATATTGAGCTTGGCATCCTCTAGAGGCACAGGCAAGCCATGACCCCTGAGGCTCTTAGCCTAGTCACTTGAAGCTCTATACTGTCTGTCATAGACTATGCACTAGCCATTTACAGTGCTGCCGCTGTCTCAGCACTAAAAGGAGTAAAACTACTAACCAACAAGGCTTGCCGCCTGGTCCTTGGGGCCAAACACCATACCCATACTTGCACCCTCTACTACTCTTCTGGTTGGCTCCCGTTACACCTTAGGGCAAAGAATCAGGCTTGCCTAATTGGTAAAAAAGCCCTCCTAGTTCTCGCTCCTGATTCTACTGCCATTCTGTTCCAGTGCAACTCCTCCTCAAAAGTCACTAGGAGCACGGCTAAAGGAGTGCTCCATGTCCCTTTCAAAAAAACCTGCCTTGCACAGCATTCTCTATCCTGCCATGGTCCAACTTGACTTAAACTCCCTACGATCACCTTGGAGCACACAAAAATTGGCCCCTTTAAAAGAGACCTGCTAACCCTTTTGGCCCAAAATAACCAATGTGATTGCAATTACTAAACACAGGCAACTATCACCATCATGAATTATCCTCCCCTTTTTCTCTCCCATCCTACTTTCCCTCTCCCTTCTCTCCTGCCCCCTTCCTGACAAAGCCCTGTGGTGGCTGTCCCCTTACTCCTGCTTTTCCCCTCACCCCACTTTTCTACCTTTGTGACAAAGCCACCTCAGGCTACTTCCACGCTACCCTGCATTTAACATCAGCTTGATTCCTTGATGCCTTTTTTCTGTATTTTACTGCATCCTGTTCTGAATGTCAAAATGCATTTCTAATTCATGTGACATTATAGTCAATGTAACTGCCTATTTGTTTTCTACCTGTTCAGCCTGCATCTTATTGTCTACTTGGAATGTTTGGCAACCTGTCTATGTAATTTTTGTCTCTCATCCACTTGACATGGAACCTTTGTAAAAGGGCCATCCTGGCTCAAAGGTATTAATCTGCAATTGAAATAAAAAAAATAAAAAATAAAACTACACACACACAACCTGCCAGCAACCTTCCCCACACTCGCACACACACACACTGTTGGTGCTGGGGAAAACAAGTTTCAGTATTAGCGACCATCTAGAAAATAACTAAAAATGCTAAATTTTGTATTGGGCCATCAGATGGAAGAGGCTGCTAAAGAGCAGAGCTTCGGTGAAGACTCGAAGGGGGGTACTGGTGACAATCTGGGCACCTTTTCCAGTAACCAATTAGGTGTTGAGGGAACCTTGTACATCTTAATTTTGGTTGAGGACAGTGGCTCCTGCCAATGGGGAGCTGCCAGAAAGCCCCCAAGGGGAAATAACTTGGTTTCTGAGTTCAGTTCAGTGGGAGCCCCTCCACAGGGAGGGGTCTTCAGCCCCTAGGGAGAAGGTAGGGCTGCAGGGCTGTGAGGGGGGCTGCCTTGGGGCTGCCTGTCCTCCAGAGCTGGTTGTGCCTTTTTCCATCTACAGATAAAAGAGAGGATGTTGCAGGCAGCTCTGCAGAGATGGAGAACTGCAGTATTCTGTTGCTGCACAAAACAATTGCACCACAGAAGTGAAAGTGTTCAGAGTAAAGGCTGAATGGATTGAGAAAAAGGATTAAGGAAATGGACAGATTTGTGTCAAGAGGATGGGGAGAAAGGCTCTTCAGTTTCATCTGCGCAACATCGGTGAGACATGGATGATCAAGGATTTTTGATGCGAGAAGTAAGAAAAAGTGTAAAAGGTTCTGTCTGACCCTGCCAAAGTAAAGGTGTCTACGAAAAAATGAAAGACAAGGTTAAAGGACTATTTTTGGGCAGAGAAAACTGGATTGTAGAAAATGGATATGAAAACAGGATTGGAACCCAGGTTTTAAGAAGCTGAAGAGACAGTCTCTTCTGTTTGGAGTTGACTAGCACCTCCAAGGTGAGAAAAGGGACTCTCTCGATGTGTTTCTGAAAAAGAGTTGCTGAACTTGTGTGTGATCCAGAGCAAAAGAGTGGCCGCTGTGTTGGAGTTGAAAGACTGCGGGGCAGGGGGATGAGCAGATGCTGTCTGGGCAGATGCCTACTGTCTGTTTCTGAGATGCAGCAAGACAGGAGACTGTTGTGGTAAACCCCTGGATTTTCAGACTCTGCATTGTCCCCACAGAGCCTGATATTCAGGAAGGTAGCCGAGACTGCTTGAGTACACACCATAGTAGGTAATTGAGGAAAGAATGGAAATGATCTGAAGAATCCATCCTAAACGTGCCAAGTGGGGAGCTCGCTGGCCCCCATCAAGTGGGGCCACTGGCAGCAAGGGACTGCGGATTTGTGCCCGGGTGCTGGAGTGCTCTGACCTGAGGGTGAGCCAGGTCATGGGTATGCTACCGTGTCTGGGTCCCTTCTAGTTGGCGTGCCTTATGTAATGCCCTACAGTGGGCCTCTATGGGTCGGGGTGGGGGGAGACGGGATTTAAGACATTTGGTTATGTTGAAGATCCAAGCTGCAGCTTCTATGCCTTCAAGTGTTAAGCATCAGGCCTGGTTCTGCTTCTGCTGATCCATCTACCCCAGGACTTCAAACATGTGTGCCATCCGAGAACTAATACAGCAGAGCCATGAGTGAGGGCAGGAACTGCCCTACTCCTGGGGAATATATAATGCGCACGGTGACGTAAAGCAAAACAGAAAGAGAAGCAGTAGTGTAGACAGAAATGTTAAAAACAATGCAAAAGCAAGCGCAAATGAAAACGCAAAGGGTACCACACATGGTGTCGTAGACGTGAACGGTAAGCGAAACGGGAACGGAACCGCAAGCGAATGCAGTAACGGTAACAGTAATGTAAGCACACAGGCTGGTTTTCCCCAAAACCTGCATAAAGAAAGACAGTGAGTACAAAGAATGTATGCATAATAATGGTTCTTGGAGCAGAAAATGAGGACTTGGAATACTAAATTGCTTATATCTCAGGAATCGTAGAATGTAGAAAAAAAATTAAAAGTCATATGATTTATGACTTTCCTGGCTAGTGTTTTGCTTAGCCCCCAGGAGGGGGCTAAGCATTTTTCAGACGAAAAATCCGTATCTCACACCGTTTCCAAGATACGGGCCCTGAAAGGCGTGGCAAATGCCGTAATGTTATCCTATGGGAAAAAAAGAGAAGTTTGGAGTGCCATAACTTTGGCTCCCTGTGATTTGTTTTCACCAAACCACATAAAGGCACATCTGTGGGATGTTGGCTATATTCCCTCCAAATTTCAGCCCAAAAGACCAAATCGTTATTTTGCAGCAGGGCCCCAAAACATTCCTGTAATGCGTCGGATGCCGTAATGTTATCCTATGGGAAAAACCATCAATTCTGGAGTGCCGTAACATTGCCGCCATGTAATATGTTTTCAACAAAACACTGAAAGGCACATCTGTGAGATGTCGACTGCTTTCCCTCCAAATTTCAGGCCAAAACACCATATCGTTCTTTTGCAGCAGGGTGCCAAATAATTGCTGTCATCTTCCCACAGCCTAGAAAAGTACTGTCGCAATTTGCGAAAGCTTTCGCAAATTCATTCGACAGTGTCTCAGTGTGACAGTACTTTGTGAAAGTACTTTTTCCAGAAATTTGAAAAACATATTTCTGGGGTGTTTTACCCCAAAATAAAGACATGGCTAGCATCCTCAGGGTCCGACTAGGTGAATACAAAAATAATTAGGTTGCTGGAGGGTCCCAAATTTAAATGCCAAGCATTTTTCTGATCACTAACTGAAAACAAAATGGCAGATTTGCGACAGTAAAAGGGCCATTTGCGAAAGTAAAAACTGCATTTGCGACATTGTCGAGCTTTTTGTTAACTTTTCCCATTGACTTATAATGGGAACTTGTTTTTTGAATAACTTTTGAACCGTTTAATATTTTTTCACAAAATCTTCAAAAGGCACATCAGAGACCCCAGCCGCACGTTCCCTGAAGATTTCGGACCGGTCGCTCAAACCGTACGACCTGTATGCACAACAGTAAAATTCCAGAAAAGCATAAGCGTGCACGCAGATCATGCTTAATAACTCTGCAGCTGTATAGGCGACCGGTACGAAACTTGGCAGATCCCAAGGCGTATGGGTCTTGATCAAGTATTCCAAATTTCAGGCAAATCTGTCAAATGGTTGCAAAGTTATTAAGGTGCAAAATTTTGGATTTAACATCTAAATGGCTCCTCAACTCTAACTATAGTGGCACTACCGTGCCACTATTATATATATATATATATAGATAGAGAGAGAGAGAGAGAGATGTGTATGTATAGTTATCTGTGTTCATGTCCACTGGATCTGAAAGCCAGTTCAAGGTTTAAAGCAATCAAGGGGAACATGTGGGGGGGTTATTGGTTCAGGTGGGAGTGCCAGTGCTGGCCAAACAGCTACACCTCAGGCCTGCAGCTTGGTATTTATGTACCCTGGGACAACATCGGGGCATCTTTCTGAACTGGTACCAGTGGGTTTGGGTTTGGTGATACCTACTGCAGTTAGAAAGTCAGGTAATTTGGTGACTGCATTATCAAAAGGTGATTTGGATTAAAATCAAAAGGTGGAATGCTGTTTATGAAAATGTTAAATCTTTAAAATGCAAATTTAAAATGTTGCTTAATCTCTATTCCATTCTACCCCATCCTAACCCTCCCTGTGTAAATAAATTATGTTGTTACTGTTTTAAAAAGGTCTGACTCAAAAGCCTGACTTTAGTAAGCATGTTATTACTAGAAATTAATGATGGACGATGTGGAATGTGGGGATGTTCGATTCTGGTAAGTCCATGTATGGGGCAACTGTTGGCAAGGTGGGTTGGTACGACAATACGGGGGGTTGTACTGGTAGAGATCAGACCCACTTAAATGTACTCTGAGTGGCACTGCCAGTTTCTTTGTGATCTTGGGAAAGGACCCCCAGTAATATCAAGTATGGGAACCCAGGCACCTCAACCGTGGTCAGGCCTGCGTAGCAGGGGTAGTGGCTCTCTCTAGGACGGCGCCAGAGAGGGGCCACAAGCCAAAAACACAGATTGTCGTCGTTGTGGTTGTCTTAACCCATGTTTTAACACAAATTGCTTCCACATTGATGTCAGCATGGGTTAAAGCAACAGTGTTGGTCTAAAACTGTCCTCTTGCCTACCTCTGAGCAGGGTTTAAGTACAGTTTTAGAATGTGGATTGTAGCATGGTTTTTACCATGCTATAATCTGGAAGTGTATTTATTGAAATGTTTTACCAGGAAGGGCACACTGAACAAGTTGCTTGTCTCACGGTGCATCCTGGGGGAAAGGGGAATGGGAGTGCACAACGAAATTCAGTAACATGAAGCAGTAGAAGGTACATTATTGTATTGCAGCATGCAGCAATTAAACATTAGCAACTACAGACATGAGGGCACAGAGCATACTAGCATGACAACAAGCAAGACATCCTAGAGAAAGAACATAAATAGAACTAAACATAGAAATAAACCTTTTAAACCATTTAACAGAGTTACAATGGTTTTAAAAAGCCCTAAGGCAGAATATTTAAGCTTTTTTGCGAGTGTTAGGTTATCAATTTGCTAATCCCAATTTGCACCTCTAAAGCAGGAAAGTACTGCAAAGGGCCATATGATTGCTTGGTTACCAAGTCACTAGCCCATTTGTAAGTGGCCCAAATCCACCCTTGTGCATCTATGTAAAGCAGCTGACAGCACCTTGCACATAGGCACATCGGCATGCTGGGAGGTTTGGGGAGGTGTAGCTATCCATTAGTGCAACCCAATTACTGGTTCCCCAAACCAATTGTTATGAGCTGCGCGTTCCTACACTCCCAACACCTGGCCATATCGTGCTACCACTAGCCCTTGTCCCCCCACTGATACAAGGCATAACTGTCTAGGTGTCCAGTACCCCAAACCCCAAATTCCATGCCTGTGTATTAAAACATCTGTCCCATGTGTCCAGCAGACAGCAAACCCTCCACCACTGATCATCTGGGCCCCAGTCAGACACTTGATAAGATCAGTAATTCCTCTATACCATTTGCATGATATCCAGACCAGGGTTCCCCATATGCCTCAATTAGTAGTGTGGCAAGAGCTGTAATTCTTCCATACCACATTCTTGGTGTTGAGTGGTTCCCCCGCCCAATAAGTATGATATCTACCCCTAACCAGCCCACCCAGTACCACTGCAACTGCCCCTACTTGTCCCCAACCCATGGTGTACAGTGACCAGCACAGACCCTCCACTCACATCCATAACAGCCACCAACTGAATCACAGTTCACAATCAGATGCCTACTGTATTAAAAGCTGTTTCTATAGTAGGTGTGCGATCATAAACATAGAAACACTGAATTTGTAATCAGAAAAGGACTGCTTGGCCTACCTAGTCTGCCTAGATGTTTCCTGCCTCATATTACTCCTCACATGCTGTCTGGTCTCCATCGACCCTCCCACCTCCTAGCCTCTTCTCTAATATACCGCTATGTCTATGCCACACATGCTTGAAGCCCCCTACTGTTTTAGCCTCCACTACTTCAGCTGGCAATCTGTTCCAGGCATCCATCAATATTTTCTCACATCTCTCTTGAACCCCCCCCCCCAAGCTTCATTGCATTCCCCCTGGACCTGGTGCTCTTTCACATTTAAAAGAGACTCCCCTGGACCCCGTTCACTCCTGTGAGATACTTGTAGGCCTGTATCATGTCACTTTTCTCTTTCCTCTCTTCTAGGGTATACATGCTGAGATCCCTCTGTCTCTCCTCTCCTCTTAGGGCTTCTTGTGAAAACCCTGCACCATTTCAGTTGCCCTCCTGTGGACTTCCTCCACCCTGTCTATGTTCTTTCTGAGGTTTGTTCTCCAAAACTATATCATACTCCAGGTGAAACAGAAACATATAAACATAGAATTTGACAGCAGATAAGGACTGCTTGGCCCACCTAATCTGCCCATTTCCCTGCCTAATGAATAAGCTGCAGATCCTAGTTAACCAACAGCCTACTTCCTCCTACTCCCCACTAGAATTGCCTCATATCTGTCCCATGCATTCTTGAATTCCCCCACTGTGTTTGACTCCACTACCTCCTCATGAAGGCCATTCCATGTATCCACAACCCTCTTTGTGAAAAAATACGTAATTTAATTTAGTCTTTGGTAACTGGGTAAGGCCCACTAGGCACAAGTGCCTGTTTTCAGGGGCGACCTGGGAGCACTGGGCGGTTAAGTAACTTGCTCAGAGTTACACAGTATGCCAGTGAAGGTTGTGAGAATCAAACTCAGGCCTGGTCTGCTGGATTTATCAAGCTCATTCACACCTCGTTCCTCTAACCTCTAGGCTATACTGCCTATTGGCTATACTTCCTCACATTACCTCTGAGCCATCCCCCCTCTATCTTCAAATTGTGCCCCCTTGTTCTTGCACATCTCTTTTTCTGAAAGATGCTACCCTCTTGGACTTTGTTGATTCCCTTGAGGTACTTGAAAGTTTCTATCATGTCCCCCCTCTCCCTCCTTTCCTCGAGGGTATACATATGTACTGAAATCAGACATAGCAGAGCACCTACATTGAAAGGCCTGCTTACATCACAGGTGTCACTAGTCAATCAATTGGCTCTGGGTGGGGTTTCATCACTGTACTGTCTCAGGCATCCTTCACAGTTAGAAGCCAGTCAGACTGACTTTGATTTGTCTGTTGGAAGCTGAGAACCTTGCTACACTGCAAAGAACAAACTATAACTCCATTTAGGACCTGGAAACCTGATAAGGCATAATACATGTTAAGAAGGGGAGCTACGCTTTCTACAAAAAGTTTCATTTTTTTTTCCTTATTGACATTAAGCAGAGAATTGCAGGATTCCATTAAAAGTGTAGTAATTTTATAACCAGAGGGAGTGAGATACAACTGAATTTGCTTGATTGTTGGGGTTGAGACCTAGGATTTGGAAGGATATTTTTGCAACATTTTAAAAGTGTCCTGCTGGCTGAGGAGTGAGTTAATTTTTATCCCTGGACTCAGTAGAGTGGTTTGTGCAGGAGCCGTGGTCTAGTAAATTGTGGTGTTAGTTGAATTACTATAAAGGGCAATACTCACCGGGGTGGTGGAGCAGTTGTGTATTTGTTTCTAACAGTCACCAGTGGCTGTGGACTACCCACCCACCATACCCCACACCCCACCCTCCCAGGCATGGCATTTTTTATAGCCACAGTTCTGACATCACTTCCTCAACAGGTCTTGGGGCAGAACTGTCATATCCTTAATAACCCAGCACAGTGCAAAAGGGTAGGTACACATCACAAATAATTATAAAAATATATATATATATATATATATATATATATATATATAAAACATATATACATTACATATTGTATATTATAAGGGAGAGGGACATGTGGGGAGTGGTGCAATCGACTGGCTGTGGGGCAGCAGTTTTCCAGGAGACATTCTGGAAACTGCATTGCTGTCTTATTTGCAGGCAACTGTCAGCTCTGAGGGAGGAGGTTGCCCACCTCCAGGCTGAACTAGCAAGGACTAAGGAGGCCTCCCCCTTCCAAAGAGCACCACTGCCACAACCACTGCCTCAGAGGTTGCCAAGTATGAAGAGCAGTTGGACCACAGTGGGTTCTGGGAGGGTGTGGGTAGTGGACCAGAGGCGAAGCCCCCTAGTTGTACCGCTACACAAATCATATGCCATTCTGGCAGAGCAAGGTTCCTCTATGATGGCACCCTCAGTGGAGACCCAGAAGAATGCTGAGGACATCCACAAGGAAGACCCACAAAAGGGTGGCAAGGGACACCACAGGGGAAGGAAACAGCTTCTGATAGGGGACTCTATTGTTAGGGGTGTAAAACTGGGAAAGGGAGAGGAGAAGAAAGTAAGGTGCCTGCCTGGTGCCATGGCTTGGAGGGACAGGAAGCGAAACCTCAGGATTGCAGAAGCAGCATCACAGGAGGGGGAACTAGATATCATAGTCCACCTGGGGACAAATGACCTAGCTACGCATGGGATCAGTGCAGTGCAGAATGAATTTGTGGAGTTGGGGAGGGGCCTCAGATGGGTAGCAAGCACGATAACCTTCTCAGAGGTGCTACCAGTCCACGGCAGGAGTGAGGCTAGGGTACTACACACCATGCAGTTTAATGAATGGTTGCAAAACTGGTGCAGAGCACAGGGCTTTGGCTTCATTGGGGACTGGGGGGCCACCTGGAGAGATAAAGGTCTATACTGGCATAATGGTCTGCATCTGTCCACGAAGGGAACCAAGCTCCTAGGTGATAGGTTTAAATGTTTCCTTGGCAAGCTTTTAAACTAGCCAAGGGGGAGGCGCTGATAAAAGGCAGGAAATTTCAAGCCTCCCCCCACAAAAGATGGCAGGTAGTAAGGTAAACACTGAGGTACAGAGCTCAACACAGGGCAGGACAGGGGTAAATGGAAAAATAGAAAAGGACAATAAGAGCAGGGATGGGGGAAAAAAGGATAAAGCCAACATTAAATGGAGGGCAATGAGTACCAATGCCCTTAGTCTGGGAAACAAGCATCCTGAGCTAGTAGCCCTGATGGAAGATGAATAATTGGATATTGTGGCAATCATGGAAACATGGTACACCGAGAACCATGACTGGGATGTCAACATACCAGGGTACACAATCTACAGAAGGGACAGGGAAGGTAAAAGAGGAGGTGGAGTAGCTCTATACATAAGGGAAGGGATCAAAGCTACAGAACTAAAACGTAAAGGGGGAGGACAAGAGGCACTCTGGGTCACCTTGGAGACAGGGAATGGCATCACAATCCGCACAGGGGTTGTATACAGACCCCCATCTCAAGGGGAGGAAATGGACAGCAAAATGATAGAAGACATTCTCAAAATGGCTGAAAAAGGGGAGATACTGTTGATGGGGGACCTGAATATGCCAGATGTTAACTGGATAACATGTACTACAGCCACATCCAAGAGCAGGGTCATTCTCGATGCCCTACAGGGGACAGGCCTTAGACAGCTAGTATTGGAACCCACTCGGTAGGGAGCAATACTAGACCTGGTACTCTCAAATGGAGAGAGGATCACAAATTTAGAAGTCAGTAGACATCTGGGAACAAGTGACCGCTGCACAGTGTGCTTCACAATGAGCACAACAATGGAGATAATCCATACAAAAACAAGGATACTGGACTTTAGAAGGGATGACTTTGGCAAAATGGGTGAATACCTGAAAAAAGCACTAGCAAATGACCAAAAAGGAGGGGTGGTAGAACAATGGAGAAAAATCAAAACTGGCATCATAGAGGCAACAAGCCTTTGTGTGAAATAAATAAAGAAAACAAAGCGGAGTTAAAAAACACTATGGTTCTCAAAAGAGGTGGCAGGAAAGGTTAAGGAGAAAAAGGCTGCATTCAAAAAGTATAAGGAATCACAGAAGGAGCATTACAGGGAACTGTATCAATTAAAGCAGAAAGAAGTGGGAAAGGCAGTCAGACTAGCAAAGGCCCAAACTGAGGAAAAAATAGCCAACTCAGTTAAGAAGGGGGATAAAACCTTTTATAGGTACATTAGGGATCATAGAAAGGTTAAGGGAGGGATAGTGAAGATTAGTAAAGGAGAGGAGGTGGGCAAGGAGACAGTGAAAAGGCAGAGATACTGAATGAATACTTTGCTCAGTATTCACAAAAGAAGATGAGGAGGAGTTACCTAAACCAGACAATAGAAGCACTCTGGGTAGGGGGTTGACACCAGTCCATTCACAGAAGAAAGAGCCCTGAAAGAACTCCTAAAACTCAAGGTGGACAAAGCAATGGGGCCTGACGGATCTGCCCTGAATCCTAAAAGAACTAAGGGAGGACCTAGTGACACCACTGACCACGCTTTTAACAAATCATGGCAGGATGGGGTGGTACCTGAGGACTGGAGGAGGGCAGATGTGATTCCCCTTCACAAAAGTGGGAGCAAGGCAGAAGCAGGAAACTACAGACCTATAAGTTTGACCTCAGTGGTAGGGAAAATGATGGAATCACTTCTGAAAGAAAGAGTTGTTGAGTACCTAGAGGCCAGCGGGGCACAGGACCCAAAGAAACATGGATTTACAGCAGGAAGATCATGTCAGACAAATCTAATTGATTTCTTTGACTGGGTGACCAAAGTAATAGACCAGGAGGGCTGTGGATATGGCCTACCTAGACTTTAACAAGGCATTTAACACAGTCCCTTTAAAGATTAATAATCAAGTTAGCCAGCCTAGGGTGGGTCCCAGGGTGGTAGCCTGGGTAGCAAACTGGCTGCACAACAGGACACAGAAGGTAATAGTGAATGGAAACATTCCAAGAAAGGGGGTTACTAGGGAGTACCTCAGGGCTCAATACTGGGTCCAGTCCTCTTTAACATCTTTATAGGTGACATTGCAGAGGGTCTGAAGGGAAAGGTATGCCTCTTTGCAGATGACACAAAGATCTGTAACAGAGTTGATACACAAGGGGGGGTAGAAAAGATGAGAAGGGACTTGGCAAGGTTGGAGGAATGGTCAGACATATGGCAAAGAAGTGCAAAGTAATGCACCTGGGAAACAAAAACCCAGGGGAAGAGTACACATTAACAGGGGAGGTACTAACAACAACAAAAATGGAAAGGGACCTGGGGGTAGTCATATCAGATGACCTAAAGGTGGGTAAGCAATGTGAAAAGTCGGTAAGGAGAGCCAGGGGGATACTGGAATGCATAGGAAGGAGCATCACAAGTAGAAAAAGGGAAGTGGTTATCCCTCTGTACAGACAGTTGGTGAGACCCCATCTGGAGTACTGTGTGCAGTTTTGGAGACCTCATCTACGCAAGGACATAGACAGGATGGAAGCAGTCCAGAGGAGGGCAACTAAAATGGTGCAGGGTCTGCAGAAACCATATGAAGAAAGACTGAGAGAGCTTAATATGTATACCTTTGATGAAAGGAGGGACGGGGGACATGGTAGAAACGTTCAAGTACCTCAAGGAATCAACAAAGTCCAGGAGGGTAGCATCTTTCAGAAAAGAGATGTAAGAACAAGGGGCACAATTTAAAGATAGAGGGGGACGGCTCTGGGGGTAATGTGGAGGAAATTTTTTTCACGGAGAGAGTGGTGGATACGTGAAACAGCCTTCCTGAGGAGGTCATTGGGTCTAAAACAGTGGGGGAATTCAAACATGCATGGGACAGACACAAGGCAATTATAGTTGGGGGTTGCAGGAAGTAGGCTGTTGGTTAACTAGAATCTGCAGCTTATCCAGTAGGTAGGGAAATGGGCAGACTGGGTGGGCCAAGTTTTCCTTATCTGCCGTCAAAGTCTATGTTTCTATATTTAGCTCTTTTAATCTCTCTTCGTATGTCTTCTGGTGCAGACCCTGCACCATTTTAGTTGCCCTCTTCTGGATAGCCTCCATCCTGTCTATGTCCTTGTGGAGATGGGGTCTCCAGAACTACACACAGTACTCCAGATGGGGTCTCACCAACTGTCTTTACAGAGGGATAACAACTTCCTGTTTTCTAATGTTGATGCCTCTCCCTATGCATCCCAGTATCCCACCAGCCCTCCTTACTGCCTTCTCACATTGCTTACCCACCTTTTGGTCATCTGATATGACTACCCCCAGGTCCCTTTCCATTTTTGTTGTTGTTAGTATCTCACCTCCCCCCATTGTATACTCTTCCCCTGGATTTCTGTTTCCCAGGCACATTACTTTGCACTTCTTCGCATTGAATCTAAGCTGCCATACATTTAACCATTCCTCCAACTTTGCCAAGTCCCTTCTCATCCTTACCGCTCCACCTTCTGTATCGACCCTGTTGCAGATCTTTGTGTTATCTGCAAAGAGACATACTTTCCCTTCCAGTCCCTCTGCAATGTCACTTATAAAGACATTAAAGAGGACTGGTCCCAGTACTGAGCCCTCATGGCACTCGGCTAGTAACCAGCCTTTCTTCAGGACTCTGTTTACTATTACCCTCTGTGTCCTGTTGTCCAGCCAATTTTTTTACCCAGGCTACCACCATGGGACCCACTCCAAGGCTGGCTAACTTGTATATTAATCTTTTGTGTGGGACTGTGTCAAATACCTTGCTAAAATCTAGGTAGGCTATGTCCACAGCCCCTCCCTGGTCTACTATTTTGGTTACCCAGTCAAAGAAATCTATTAACTTCATCTGACATGACCTTCCCGCTGTGAATCCATGCTGCCTTGGGTCTTAGTGCCCCCTGGCCTCTAGGTACGTAACAATTCTTTCCTTCAGAAGTGATTCCATCATTTTCCCTACCACTGAGGTCAAACCAACAGGTTTGTAGTTTCTGCCTCTGCTTTGCTCCCACTTTGTGAAGTAGAATCACATCCACCCTCCTCCAGTCCTCAGGTACCACCCCATCCTCCCATGATTTGTTAAAGAGGATAGTCAGTGGTGTCACTAGTTCTACCCTTTAGTTCTTTTAGAATTCTTGGGTGAATCCCATCAGGCCCCATTGCTTTGTCCACCTTCAGTTTTAAGAGTTCTTTCAGAACCCTTTCTTCTGTGAATGGACTGGTATTGACCCCTATCCAGAGTGTTTCTATTGTTTGGTTTAGGTACCCTCCTCCTTCTTTTGTGAATACTGAGCAGAAGTATCCTTTTCAGTATCCCTGCTTTTTCACTGTCACCCTCTGCCCACATTCCCTCCCCTTTATTAAGCCTTAGTATCCTTCCCTTGGTCTTTCTTCTCTCCCTATTGTACCTATAAAAAGTTTTATCTCCCTTCTTAACATATTTGGCTATCTTTTGCTCAGTTTGGGCCTTTGCTATTCTGACTGCCTTCCCTGCCTCCTTCTGCTTTAATTGATATAGTTCTCTGTCCTGCTCCTTCTGTGTTTCTTTATATTTCCTGAATCTCCTTAACCTTCCCTGCCACCTCTTTAGAGAACCATAGTGGCTTTTTCCTTCATTTTGTTTCATTGATTTGCTTTACATAAATGCTTGTTGCCTCTTTGATGGCAGTTTTGATTTTCCCCCATTGTTCTTTCATCCCTCCTTTTTGCCTGTTTGCTAGTGCTTTTCTGAGGCACTCTCCCATTTCACCAAAGCCAGCTCTCCTAAAGTCCAACACCCTTGCTTTTGTATGGCTTCACTCTTCAGCTGTGTTTATTATGAACCACACTGTTTGGTGATCGCTTGTTCCCAGATGGCTACCCACTTCTAAATCAGAGATCCTCTCTCCATCCCCATTCGAAAGTACCAGGTCTAAGATTGCTCCCTCTTGAGTGGGTTCCAACACTAGCTGTCTGAGGCATGCCCCCTGTGGGGCATCGAGAATGACCCTGCTCTTGGATGTGGCTGCAGTAAAGGTGCTCCAGTTAACATCTGGCATATTCAGGTCCCCCATCAATAATATCTTTCCTTTTTCTGCCAGTGAGGATTTCTACTGTCATTTCCTTGTCCACTGCCTCCCCAAGACGGGGGTCCATAAACAACCCCTGTGTGGATTGTGGTGCCATTTCCTGTCTCCAGGGTGATGCACAGTGCCTCCTCCCCTCCTGATTGGCCCTTTAGTTCTGTTGCTTTCATTTCTTCCCTTATGTAGAGAGCTACTCCTCCTCCTCTTTTACCCTCCCTGTTCTTCCTGTAGATTGTGTACCCTGGTATGTTGATATCCCAGTCATGGTTCTCTGTGTACCATGTCTCTGTGACTGCCACAATATCCAGGCATCCCTCTTCCATCAAGGCCACTAGTTCAGGGAGCTTGTTTCCCAGACTACGGGCATTGGTACTCATTGCCCTCCATTTTTTGATGGCCTAACCTCTTTTAGACCCATCCCTGTCCTTACTGCCTTTGCCCTTTTCTGGATTTACCCCTGTTCTGCTCCCTATTGACTTCTCTACCTTTGTGTTTACTTCGCTAACTACCCTGTTTTGTGGGGGGGGGCTGGGATTTCCCTGATTCTCTTCAATGCCTCTCCCCTTGGCTAGTTTAAATTCTTGCCAATGAAGCATTTAAATCTATCACCTAGGATCCTGGTTCCCTTCCCGGACAGATGCAGACCATCATGTCAGTATAGGTTTGTATCCCTCCAGGTGGACCCCAAGTCCCCAATGAAGCCAAATCCCTGAGCTCCGCAGCATTTTTTCAACCAGTCATTGAATCCCATGGTGCGGAGTACTCTAGTTTCACCCATGCAATAGACAGGTAGCACTTCTGAGAAAGTTACTATGTTTGTCACTTGTCTAAGGCCCTTCCCCAACTCCACAAACTCCTGCTGCACTGCTCTGATCCCATTCCCAGCTAGGATATTTGTCCCTAGATGGACAATGACATCCAGCTCCTTCCCCTGTGCAGCTGCTCCCATGATCCTGAGGATTCGCTTCCTGTCCCTCCAAGCAATGGTGCCTAGCGGGCACCTTACCTCCCTCGCCCTTCCCTCCCCCAGTTCTACCCCCAATGATTGAGTCCCCCACCAGGAGTTGTTTCCTTCCCTGTGGGGTCCCGTGCCACCCTCCTGTGGGTCTCCTTTGTGGAGGTTCCCAGCATCCTCCTTGGTCTCCACTATGGGTGCCTCCACAGAGGAACCACACTCAGCCAGAATGGTGAATGAATTTTGAAGAGGCACAACTAGAGGGATGTGCCTCTGTTCCACCACCCACCCTCCCTGAGCCCACTGTGGTCCAACCACTCCTCTTTCTTGGCAACCTCTAAGGCAGTGGTGGTGGTCTGGGTGGTCCCTGGGTGGGGGAGGAGGCTTCCTGTATCCTTACCAGATAGGATAAAGATGGGTAACCTCCTCCCTCAGACCAGAGAGGTGCCTGCAAATTGGGCAGCAATGCATCCTCCAGAACATCTCCGGGAAGCTTGCTGCTCCACAGCCAGTGCATTGCACCACACCCACATATCTGTGGCCCTTCCTGTTTGAGTTTTGTTTTTTGGTGTGTGCAAGTGTGTGAGTGTGTTAACCCCCTAGTCAATGCTGTGTCTTTAAGGATATGAAAATGTGTATGTCCAACACCACCTCCATCCTCCTGGTGGAGATACCCTATCTACGCACCCCTGCATCCCACTAGCCCTACCCACTGCTTTGTCACAGTGCCACCTTGAGGTCCTCAGATATAATAACCCCAAGATCCCTTTCCTGTTTATTGACTGTCAATAACCCCCCCCCAATCCTATAATCAGCTCTTGGGTTCCTATGCCCTAGGTGCATGACTTTGTACGTTTTGGCATTGAACCCAACTGCCATTCTTTTTACCACTCCTCAAAATTCACAAGATCCCTGTTCATTCTCTCCACCACTCCTGGGCATCCACTCTATTACAAATTTTAATATAATCTGCAAAAAGACATACCGTCCCTTCAGTCCTTCTGCAGTGTCCCCTACGTTCAAAAGAACTGGTCCCAGTACTGAGCCCTGTGGTACCCCACTAGTCAGTCTCCTGTCATTAGAGTGAGTGCCATTAACCACCACCCTCTGTCTCTTATCCATTAACTAGCTACTGTACTAATTGGAAGGCTGCAGCTTGTAGTTCAAGGGGGTGGTGCAACAGGACACATCCCCATTCTGCCCATTTAAGGGCTGCTCTTCTCACTCCACACACAAACATTTTTTCCTTGCCCCTCCTCCTCCTCCAGTGGCACACCTCTCTTTCCCGTGGGCTTCTTCCTAAGGTACCTTTAGCCAAAAGAATCACTCCCACGGCACCTCAAGGTGTGGAACCCTCCTCTAGGGTTCCTTCCCTTCATACCCTTACAGGGTGGTAAGGCAAACAGCCAAAGATAATCTATGTTACACACGCACAAAACCAGTTGCACAGGCACATTGAACCCAATTAACCATTTTGGATCCCACCCCTAGGCCATTCAGTTTCTTTATCAGCCTCCTGTGTGGCACAGTGTTGATCCAGATCAATCATGTCCACTGCTCTCCCCTTATCTATTTCCCTGGTCATCCAGTCAAAGAAATCTACTAGATTCATTTGGCATGACCTTACCCCTGTGAATCTGTGCTGCCTGGGGTCTTGCAGCCCACTGGATTCAAAATACTCTAACAGTCTCTCTTTTAGTATGAATTCCATTAATTTCCCTATGACTCAAGTAAGACAGACCAGACTATACTTGTTAGCCTCCTCCCTGCTGACGCTCTTACAAAACGGGACTATGTCTGCTCTCCTCTAGTCCTCTGGAACCACTTCTGTTTCCAGTGAGTTGTTGAATATTGCCATGAATAGTGCAGCAAGCACCTCCCTGCCTAGTTCCCTTAATACCCTTGGATGTATCCATCCGGTCCTATGGCCTTGTCCACCCTAAAATCTGAAGTCCCTTCAATAATACTCTTTCGTTTGAAAATGGACTTGTGCCTGCATCTCCCTCCAGTGTTCATGCTGCTCCTTGTGGTCTGTCCCCATCTCTCTCTCCAATGTGAAAACAGTAGAAGTACCTGTTCAGGATGTCTGCTTTTTTCTGATCCCCCTCTGTGCAGTCTCCCTTTGTCATCCTTCTTATCCTCAGAATCCCTTCCCCTGCCTTCCTCTCCTTGCTTATATACCTGAAAAAAGTCTGATCTTCTTTTGATATCCTTTGGCTATGCTTTCTTCTGTCTGAGCCTTTGATCCCCTCATTACATTACCTGCTTCCTTCTGTTTTACCTGGTACACCTCTATTATCATTCTTCTATGTTTCTTTATATATCCTGAATGCCACCCTTTTACAAGCTTCCGAAGAAGGCTATTCTGATGCATCTCCCCATGTCAGTGAAGTCTGCCTTCTTGAAATCCAAAACATTTGCTCTCGTGTGACTGGACTGGATCCGAGTTCTCATGCTAAACCACACTATGTGGTGGTCACTGGATCCCAGTCGCCCCTCAACACAGACATCTGTATTCTGTCCCCGTAGGTCAGTATCAGGTCAAGAATGGCCTTTTCTTTGGATCAAGCACAAGCTGCCTGAGACCTGCCCTCTGTAGGGAATACAGGATGCTTCTGCTTCTGGCTGAAGCAGCTGCCTGGGTGGACCAATCCAAATCTGGCATACTGAAATCCCCCAGCAGCAGGACTTCACCTTTTTTTGCCATATTGTGTATTCCATCCTCAAGCTCCCTGTCCACTTTTTCCCCCTGTGTTGAAGGCCTATAGATCACCCCTGTGCATACTGCTGAGCCTTTGCCAGGTTCAAGGGTGACTCACAGTGCCTCAGCCTCCCCCTGTCTACCCTGCACCTCTGTCACCTTTATACCCTCTCTGACATACAGGGCCACGCTCCCTCCTTTTTAACCCCCCTCTCTCCTGAACACAGCATAACCCAGTATATCAATGTCCCATGATTAACAGTGTACCATCTCTCAGTTATTGCTACTATGTCCAGGTCTGCCTCTACTATCAATGCCTCCAGATCTGGGATTTTATTATCCAGGCTGCGTTCATTTATTTCCATGCCTTCCTTATTTTGTACCCTATCCCACTCCTTCCCATGTTGCTGCTCTCCTGCTTCGATCACCCTCCCCATCTCTGCTTCATCCCCCCCCCCAGTTGCCTTTCTTGTGTGGCCAAGAATTCACTGCTTCCCACTCTCTTTCTACTCTCAATGTCCCAGACTTCAACTCGTTTTCCTGCATGTGCCCCCGGGGGGGCAATACTAAGCCACCTGACCTTCCTGACTCCCCCCCAGTTTAAATGCTTGTCACCGAAGCATTCAAATTTCTTACTCTGGTCCCCTTCCCTGATGGATGCAGGCCATTATCCTTATAAAGGCTTGCATCCATCCAGGTGGGGCCCCAGTCCCCCATGAAGCCATAACCCTCCCTTCCACGCATTTCTTCAACCAGAAGTTGAATTTCTGGATGTGGAGTACCCTGGCCTCTCCCCTGCCATGGACAGGTTCCACCTCTGAGAAGGAGACGGAGTATTCTACTTGCTTCAGGCTCCCCCCAACTTCCTGAAATCCTTTTGGATTCTAGTTACATCCATATTGTCTCCTGCCAGGTCATTCATCCCCAGGTGGATGATAACATCCAGTTCCTCCCTCCTTGCCATTACCCTTTTAATCCACTTCTCATCCTGCCATGCAGTGCTTTCTGAAAAGCACTTTACCTCCCTGTCCTTCCTGCTAGGTTCCCCTAACTTTGGACAACTGAGTCCCCCCCCCCAGGAGAAGCTTTCTCCTCCTCTGGGGTTCTCTGTCCCCTTCCCTGGTGCTGCATCCTGGAGTATCTGCCCATTCTCCTTGGTCTCTGCTGTGGATGCCATTGTGGGGCTATCCCACTCCTCCAAAACAGTATAGGAGTTGCTTAACCAGACCAGACCAGTTGGGGGATATGCTTCAGACACCTTCATGGCCACTTCCCTGCAGTACCATAGTGGTCCTTTTTTCCTCCTGCTTTTGCTCACTTCCTTCATGCAGATGCTGGTTGCCTTCCTATGCCTTTACTTAATTTTCTCCACCGTTCCTCTATCCCTCTCCAACAATCCTCCCCATGCTAGGCTGCTTCTGAAGCAGTCTCCCATTTTAAAAAAATCCAACCTACTAAAGTCCAGGACCCTCTTCTTTCTGTGGCTTGCCTCTGCACCCATCTTAATGTTGAACCACACTGTACAGTGATCACTGGCTCTCATTTGATAGCCCACTGTGACATGACTAGGCACTATCACAGCCTCCAGTAGGACAGGGATTCGGAGGAGCAAAGGGAGACAGCATGTTCCAAATAGGATAGCACCTTTACCCCATGAGTCATTTTCAGCTCTTAGCATGCTAAGTCCATAGGGCAGGAAAGGTGCTAATGGGACATTTGTCGGCCCATATGGGCTAACTAACATCTCCACACAATGCCTCTCTGCATGACTGCATGGAAGAACTGTACAGATCAGTGCCAGCACCCACCTCCTGATTGCCATTCAGATGCCCCTGATATTATAATAAAATGATCCTTGGCATCTAGTAGTTCCCCCAGTCACATTCAGATGACCTCAATTAGTAAAATGATCCCTGGCATGTAGTATTTCCTTCCCCCAATCACCATTCAGATGCTCCTGATTAGTATATTAAGAGGATCCCTGGCCTCTAGTTCACCCTGATTGCAAGTCTGAGCCCCCTCCCAATTCCACCCATTAAGGTCCTTCCACCGCTCTCCCCATGGTAGCCCATAAATTACTCCAGCTGCAGTACACTCCACTGTGACAGTGACAGGCCCAGCCCTCTGCTCTGCTACTGGCTGGCCACTGTCTCGAAGTGACAGGAGTGAGCACACACTACTATAGAAACAGATGTTCTGTGGTAGTGTGCACTCACTCCCTTCACTCGAACAGTGGCCAGTCAAGGTAATGAGCTGAGAGGCTGCGCCAATCACAGCACAGGAGGTGGTTGCAATCTTGGGTAAATGGGTGGCCAATGGGGAGAGGATGAACAGACCTGGTTGAATAACTTTGGAGGCTCAATTTACTGGGGGGTAGGGCTACTAGATGTCAGGGATCATGGAATAATAGTAACATGGAAACATAGACAATGATGGCAGAAAAAAAAAAACAATGCTACATCCAGTCTGCCCCTAGTTCCCTATTAAACCTCTGGACCTACTGTTCATACAGGGTGCTAGCCTTCACTATCCACTCCCCTGTTCCCTTCCTACTACTATCATCCTGAGTAACCATTATACCCTTCACTTTGTCACAGCCATGCTTGAAACCCATTTATGGTTTTGGTGCCTGCCATCTCAGTTGGCAGACTATTCCACATTTCCACCACCATTTCTTGAAAATAAAACTTTCCAGTATTCCTCTTGAACCTCCCTCCCATCAGCTTCTACTTGTGCCCCCGTATCCTTGAACTGTTGCTCATGCTAATTAGTTCTTCTTCATTCACCTTGTTTATTCCTTACAGGAACTTGAAGGTCTCTATCAAATCACTTCTTTCATGTCTGGTCTCCAGTGTAGACATGTTCAGTGCCTTGAGCAGATCCTCATAAAATCTGTCCTGTCAGCTGTGAATCATCCTGATCACCCTTTGTAACATGGTCTTCAGCTTGTCCTTATCTTTCCTGAAGTGAGGTCTTCAGAACTCTGCACAGTACACCAGGCGCAGCCTCACCAATGATCTATAAAGAGGCAGTAAACCTCTTTTCTTCTACTATCAGAACCCCTTCTGGAACATCCTAGCATCCTATTTGCCTGACTACAGGGCTTACTACACTGGCTTGATTGTTTAAGGGAGTCACTAATGATGACTCCTAGGTCCCTTTCCTCAGTTGTAGTGCTCAGCTCTACCCCTTCTATCCAGTACTCTGTCCTGGGGTTCTTGATCCCTAAGTGAATCACCTTGCATTTTTTGGCACTGAATTTCAACTGCCAAACCTTAGGCCACCTCTCTACTCTTTGCATGTCACTCTGCAGTTTCCTACTTCTCCCATCATTATCTACCCTCCCATGAGCTTGGTGTCATCTTCAAAGAGACACACTCCCAGATTAATTCTCAAACCTTGTTAATGAGCATATTGAAGAGGACAAGACTCAGGATGGATACCTGTGGCATTCCACTCATGACCTCCCTCTCTTTTGATTTGACACCATAATCATGACCATCTGCTGCCTTTCTTTCAACTAAAGCCTCCTCACCCCCATCAAAACACTGCTTATATTTTCCTTCAAATTCCTGGGCCTCACTCCCTTGCACCATGACCCAAGTCACTCTGATTGGTTCCTTATCTCATTGGCCTCCTCCATTGACTCCATGCTAACATATTTCAAAATGAAATTCCTTGAAATATGGGACTGCCATGCCCCCCTCTTCAGCGCAGGACACAAGAAAAGTTACCCCACCTCCCCTAGATCACGGCCGAACTCACAGCTTACTTGCAAGTGCATGATTTGGCCTGGTCAGAAAATAAATGCAACCCATCCTCCATGTCCTCCAGTGGTATCATCACCACTGCAACACCTGTACCAGGGCAATAAGGCTTGCCAAAGGCAAGTATTTTACATCCACCTTCAGTGCCAACATTGGTCACCTGTCTAAATTTTGGAAGGTTGCCACCATCTCTTCTCTCCTACCACTCAATCCCCTTTGCCTGTCCTCAAAGTAGGTGAAACCCCTATCTCTAACCCCTCCTTCATTACCCTAGAGGTTTAATTCCTTTTTTAATCACCTGCACCTCCTCTCTCCTCTCCTCCCTCTCACCCCTGCCAGCCTGCATGACAGTCATCTTCTTCTTTCTTCCTTTCTACTTTTCTTCTCTCTAGTAACTCCATCCTCCATCACTGACACCCTTCCTGCCCTTAACCCCTCCAAGGGTAGGAGCCCAGATGGCCTGGATATCAAGCTTCTCCATCTCTCTGCTTCTGCAATCTCCTCCCCATTGGCTTACCTACCTAACCTCTCTTTCTGCTGTTCTTCCATCCCTGCTGACTGGAAGACTGCCACTGATACTCCTCTTCCAAAAGGTGGTGACCCATCTGCTACTAACATCTACTGACCTATTTCTCACCTCCCTCCAAAATACAGGAACAAATTGTCTAGCCACAACTCTCTCCCTCTCACCAACAAAGATGGTGCATGGATTGCATCACAAGTCCTATGAAGACAGGTTGAAGGAACTGAACATGTACTCCCTGGAGGAGAGGAGGGAGAGAGGGGATATGATAGAGACATACAAGTATCTTACAGGGAGGAACAGGGTGCAGGAAAACACTATTTTAAGTGAAAGATGTTCCAGGACTAGAGGCATGGGATGAAGTTGGAGGAGGACGATTCAGAGAAACATGAGAAAGAATTTCTTCACAGAACGGGTGGTGGACAAGTGGAACACCGCCAGAGGAAGTGGTGGGGGCTGAAACAATTACGGGATTTAAGAATGCATGGGATAGACATAAAGGAATTCTGGAGGTCAGGGATAAGGGGCAACAGACTTCTAGGAAAACAAACTGAACTTACAAGCTCAAATGGGCAGACTGGGTGGGCCATAGGCCCTTATCTGCCAACACTGTCTATGTATCTATGTATCCCTTTCTGGACTCCTCTTCCTTCTTCACCCACTACAAGTCTGGCTACCACGAGAACCACTCCACCACCATCTCCCTGCTCAGGTTCACCAAGTCCATCTACAGTGGTATGGATCATAGCCTGTTCACCTCTGCTATCTTCGTTGATCTAGCAACAGCATTCAACACTGTCACCCACCCCAATTATTAGCCAAACTTCAGGCTGCAGGCATCTCTGACTCAGCCATTGGCTGTTCCACTGCTACTGCATGGGTAGGTCCCAGGCAGTCAAAATTGGTGACCCCCTCTCTCCTCCCTGCCTGTATCCACTGGGGTCTCACAAGGATCTGTGTTAGGCCCTCTACTTTTCTCCATTTTCCTTAATAATCTCCCCATCGTATGCTTATCTGCATCCATTCACATGTACACAGATGACACGGTGCTCGTCACAGCAAGCCCACAGACTCTAGCTGGACTTCACATCAAGTTCAGCCCTGGCTGTGCACAAATCAACTTTTCCTCAATGACATGAAGACTGTCTCCATGTCCTCTGGCACAAGGCACAGACTCTCCAGACTCCCTCCTTTTCCTACTTCCCATGCCCTGGATTGCTCCCCTGTGGAGGATGTTACCACCTTTAAGTATCTTGGTATCTGGCTAGACCAGCACCTAAACTTTTCTGAACAAGTGAATGTTATAGTCAAAAAGCTGCATCCCAATTTGGTGCACTTTACAGGAACTGTGACTGTATACCCCTTCCAGTTCACCGTGCTATTATCCAGAGAATTATCCTTCCAATCTTTGACTATGGTGATGTGGTCTACAGTGCAACCCCAGTCACTACCCTTGCTAGAACGGACACAACCTTCATCTATTTCTGCCATTACACTCTCAACTGTCCTCCTAGGACTCATCACAGTTCTTTGTATACATCTCTCTCTCTCCTTTTCTTCTCTTGTGGACAGACACCATGCCCACTGTGCCAGCTTTATGGCCAAATTCTGATTTGTTTCCCTACCCTCCTACCTCTCCATCCCCCCAACAGCCATACCCTCAGAAGCTCAAATGCTCGAATCCTAGCAGCCCCTTCAGTCTCCACGACCATTGGTAAAGCCACGCTCTGTCACCACTTCCCTAAAATCTGGAACTTCCTCGCCCCAGCCATTTACCAACCCCCCCCGGATCCTTGTAAACCACTTCCGAGGTCTCACCTCCCCCTCCTGCACTTGCTCTTAATTTTCCCTCCTGCTCTTCTATGACTTGTTTCTAATTTAGTTACAGCTATAATTTAGTCACTTATGCTCCCACTCTAGGCATTATGCACGTATGTTTACAACTAGTGTTGATTTAAACTGCTCTGTATTTGATTGCCAGTATATGTTTGTGGCTCCTGACTGCACTGTATATGCATTGTCGATTGTTTGCTTGTCACTCAAGTTCTCATGTCTTGCATGTATTATTCCCAATGTAATTTGTGATTGTGTGCCACTCAACTCTGCTCTCTCAATGGTCTTCCACCATATACTGTATGGCTTGTATTTTGAACTCTTGTGCTACTTAAGCCCACTTGTACAAGTTCCCCTTCCCCAGGATGCATCTGGAAATGAGCTTCCAGCTTAGTATGCCTTTCTTGATTAAACTTTTAAATACGTAAGTAAGTAAATAAATAAATAAATACATTCTACACCCATAGTATCATAATAATTGGGTCATCCGAATGGCAATTTTGGGGGGGGCACTAGATGCCAAGGATCATTTTACTATAATAACTGGAGCCTTTTAAACTGCGATCAGGGGTGTGGAACCTTTACATGCCAAGGATCATTTTGGTATACTACTTGGGAACATCAGAATGGTGACCAGGGGTAGGGTGACAATATACACCACTGTGTGCTCAAATGAGGGCAGGATTTTTGGAAGCAGTAAACAGTATTGCAATTTCAGTTGTTAAGCACTTTCAAAACCTTTTATATAGCACTGTGCTCTGTATGCAGTAGGGGATCCCTCATTTGCAAGGCTGTAGTAGTACATATGCACATGCGCATGATCAGGTTAGCATCGGGGGCTGCTAAATATATGGCACCTCTTCAACTATGCTATTCTCCCACATGGCACGGTGCTTAGATGTTTAGCACTCCACTAACCTTCTGAAAATGGGGCCCTAATTAACTAAAAATCCCCTGCCGATGCCTCTTAAGATGCAGAAAGTAAACAAACATGGATTATCTTATTTTGTATCTTTGTGTATTATTTTTATGTTATTTTCCTTGGAAAACTTTTATCCAATTTCAAAACATTGTGATGTGTCTTTAAATATTTATAACAACTGTAGCTAAAATACAATTTCTTCTTTCATTCGAGTGCTGTTTTTACTTACTTATAAAAATACAGTCTGGTAGGCTGGTTTAGTGGCTTGGTGGTAGCTGTACTGCCTCCCATGCCAGTGGCCCAGTTTTGGGGGAGGACCTGGGTAAAACAAGGGTTAGCTGGTGGAAGAGATGATTGAGCATCTCAGGGACTGCTCTCCTCTCAGGAAGGGGGAGTCTGACCACCCAGCTCTTTAACAGACACCTAGGTGAGGAAGGTTGGCAGGGCATCAGAGTAGCATAAGGGTCAATGCTCAGGCAGGCACAAAACAGTACTTGCCTTTAATTGGATTGGCATCATTGCATGCTTGGCTGCCCAGGGAATAGACCAAAGGTAGTAAACCTCCAATGACAGAATAATCCAACAACCTGCCAAAGGCTTTGCACTACTAACCAGGCTCAGTTGCTGTCTGAATATGTGTCTCTTTGTGAATGTCTCTCTCCCTCCTGGCCCCACCACAGGGGTGGTGGGAAGGCCATGGGAGATCTCACAGCAGGTAAGTACTGGTGGTTTTGGGTGATGAGGGAGGACAGGTCAGTATGCAACAGGGTCAGTGAGTGAACAAGAAGATAGACATCTCCATGGAAAAAGAAATAAAACACACTTTAGGAATCTCAAACTCAGTAACACAGTCATACCATATAAATAATGTCACTATGTGGCTAGACCAGGACAGGTTTATTAGTGGAGACCAAGTGCCTGGAAAAGCTCTGTCCACCTTGCAGTGCTCTGCAGATATGTAATGGGGAGGTTAGGAGCTGTGAGTGCCACCAGTGAGGTATCACAGTGAAGTTATTCGGAACAGAAATGTACAAATCATGCATGTGCCAGCTGAGCTCCTGATGAGAATTGGACCCTGAGAGATTGCTGCAAAAAATATGTATTTTTTTTTTCTTAACCAAGAACCTTTATTAAACAAAACATTCAAATTAAAACAAAAACTAAATCAAAACTAACTCAGTAGAGTACAAACTAGGAAAGTGTTTGGCTTACACTTCCACAGTTCCTGCAGTGCTTCCCAGCATTCAGGTCAGATAAGTTGCTTTACTAACAAACACAGTAATTAATTACACATAAATCTGATCAAAACTTTAACTTAGAAAAATGCGTGCAGTCCCCTATGTTTATATGGTATGAGAGTGATATGTTACGAATCCTAAGTATTACCTTCCCATACAAATGTGGTTTTACAGTAAATGAGGGCAGCAGTTATTTAAAAGAATAAACTACAGCATTTTAAATTAGTTCTAAAAGTTTCATGTCACATCACATTGTTCTGAAATTTGATTAAAGGTGTGCAAGCAAAACGAGATGGAACACTCCATAAAGAAGCAGAATAACAGATAGCCCTGTTTTGTTTACCTTCTGCTCTGCAGATTTAGACATCCTCTCACCAGGCCAGCAGCTCCCTGAATGCAACAGAAAATGAGTGCAGAGGCAGGCCATTCAATGGGGAGGGGTAATTTCAGAATGTAGTCTGTTTCAGTATATAATTTATTTATAATGTATAGTAAGTGCCTATTAACCACCATAATCAGCAGTTACACAGCTTTGTTATGCATTGTTTAGAATTTTTTTTTTGCAAATAACTGAGCTTTATTGAACCGTTTCCAACATAAATTACATACCAAACAACTAAATAATACAAAGAAGTACAATACCATAATCATATAATGACATATAAAAGGGAAACATAAAAAGGGGAGAGAGAACCCCAAATCCCCCTAAAGAGTGAAAAAAAAAAAAAAAAAAAGCTTCCATCCCCTACCCCCACCTTCCCACCCCTGGCAGCTATCCCATTGATTGACTCACCATAATTAATACAAAATCATAAGATATCATCAAGGAAGGCAAAAGGAAACACAACAAGACTGGTACATACTTAAAATAGGAAAACAAAAGAAGTGCAGAGGAGGAAAGGACCTTGTTTGAGACTAATTTACAGAACCAGGGCCGATACCAATCCAGTAAAAAAAGAGACAAGAGAGACATCTATCTCTAGTACCCGTACCTGTCCTTAAGACATTGGTACAGCTTGCCCCAACATTGTTGGAATATTAGTGAAGCATTATAAAAGAGAAACCAATCTTTCTGCATTCAATGCATTCATGAATTCATCCCACCATTCCCCAAACGATGGAGTCCAATCGTCTCTCTCCAATGACGTAAGATTATTAACTTAGTGACCGATGCTACCATTGCCATTCGATATTTAGATAACTTGCCTGGTACGTTACCAAACATCCCAAATATACAAACCTCCAGGTTAAAGAATCTGGCGAGGTCGTAAAATTGACTGATCCCTTGTTTCACCAAATGCCACAGTCCAACAACCTTGGGGCAAGTCCAAAACTTATGGTAACTGGTAGCAAGAGTCATTACACTCAGTACATTGTGCTGAAAATGGCTGCTCAGTCTAGAAAGCCTAGCCGGTGAAAAATATAAGTTATGAAGTAACTTAAATTGAACGTCTCTCAATCTATCTTGTTTTATATATTTGAAGGTATCGACCCAAGCCTTCTCCCATGTTTCTGCTGATTTACCCAGAGATAAATTTAATTCCCAATATACCGGGATCAGAGACACATTCGAATTCCCTTTAACTATTATAAATTTATAAATCTTAGAAATCACTTTGCCCGATTGTATAAACTCTTTCAATTCAGCGAACATTGGTCCCAAGATGTCTTGCCCCAGTCCTTTATGAAAATAAGATTTAACACTGCTTATTATTTGAGTTAGTTTTAGGAAAGATTGGGTTTCCACTCCAAACTTCTCCATCAGTACCTGAAATGGAAGTAACACATTATTATGATAGAAGTCTTTAACTCGCAGTTTCGCAGCCATTTTAACCACGAATCTAGGTATTGGTTGGCTTCCAATTACCAGGTTTGGATTTCTTAATAGAGGTTGGGATAAATCATATGGTTGCGAAATTTTGAACTTTGCATAGAATTGATGCAATTGTTTAGAATTTTAAAAAGTTGTTAACCACACTTCGGAACTTCCAAACAGTGGCAAAACAAAAAAGAATGCACCAGAGTTCCATACTTCTCACACATAGAATGCAAACAGTGTTTTTTTGACCATACACTATAAAAGATGATGGCTGGTGATCGGGTGACAACCACACTGAAATCACCTCTCGTAGTTGCTAGGGCTACAGTAAACCTCTCGAGCTGCGCTCTCGAGGTTTACCATGTTGCCCTAGCAACCACTTGAGGTGATTACAGCATGGTTATCACCTGGTACCCAGCCATTATCCTATATGTTTCAGCATATAGTGTATGTGGATTTATCAGTCTATAGTATATGTATTTCAATACATAGTGTATGTGTTTCACCATGTAGCATATTTGTTTCAGTGTATAGTGTATGTGGATTTTTTAAATACACTGTATGTATTTCAATGTGTGATATATTTCTTTCCGTATACAGAGTTTGCAAACTTTTTCACTAGATAGGGTAAGTATTTTAATATATAGTGTATTTGTTTCAGTAATATAGTGTATGCAGATTTTTCAATGCATAGTGTATTTATTTCAATAAACAGTGTATGTATTTCAATATTAAGTGTAGATATTTCAATATATGTGTATTTGTTTCAGTAGACAGTGTATGTGGGTTTGTCAGTGTGTCGTGTATGTATTTCAATAGATAATGCATGTATTTCAATATGTAGTGTGTTTGTTTCAGTATACAGGGTATGTAGATTTTTTTCATTATATAGTGTATGTGTTACAATGTATAGAGTATTTGTTTCAGTAGATAGTTTATGTGGATTTTTAAGTCTGTAGTGTATGTATCTCAATAGGCAGTGTATATGTTTCAGTACATAGTACATTTATTTCAGTATATAGTATATGTGGATTTTCAGTACTCAGTATGTGTACTTCAGTAGATAGTGTATGTATTTCACTATATAATGTAAGCTGGGGGGTCGGCATGAACATGAGCCGACTGGCCAGGTAAGGAGACAAAAATACGTTAACTTAAAAAAAAAAAGAATGTTTTCTATGGTCTTCCATTGGGCTCTTTAAGTATCAGAGGTCCATAAAGAAATTAATCGGGCATGGACTGTCTGAGCTTATTTTTTTATGTTAGACAGATTCACTCCTCCCTGCCAACGAGGTAGTTGAAGGAGTGTGAAGCAGACTCTGGGTCACTCCCTGTCCCATATAAATCTGGATAGCATCTTCTTCCAGGATTGGAAGTAATACTGGTCTGGAAAAACCAGAAAGATCTGCAGTGGGTACAATAGTCTAGGGAGAATATTCTGTCTGATTGCCTCTATTTTATTGAGGTAGCTTAATTTTAGACAGGCCCATTTCTGTAGGTCCTCTGAGACTGCTTTAGTTAGGGGTTTATAATTGAGTAATTCTAAGTGGGCTACATTTTTGGTGAGCTGCACCCCCAAATACATTAAGGAACTCCTATTCCATCTGATTTTCCATTTGTTCCAGAGGATTTGGGCTACAATGGAACATTAGTGTCTCTGTTTTATTTGTGTTCAAATGTAAACCCGCTAATCATTCATATTCTTCTAGAAGTTCCAAGCCTGCAGTAAATACTCATCCAAAGGCATTAACGTCAATAGGATGTCATTAGCAAACATATTTATTCAATAGTCCCTACCTCCTAAAGGGATTCTCTGGATGGCTCTGTCTGTCTTTCTATCTATCCATCCATCCATCCATATATCCATCCATCTATCCAACTATCCATCTATCCATCCATCTGTCCGTCCGTCTGTCTGTCTCTGTCTGTCTGTCTGTCTGTCTACCTACCTATCTATCCATCTGTCTGTCTGTCTGTCTGTCTGTCTATCTATCTAAAAGTTTCACCTGGAAAGGCACACTGAGCAACATTGTTTGTTTCCAGGTGTGTCCCGGGGGAAGGGCAATAGGAATGCAAACGCATACAGCAATCATATAAATCAATAATAACAAGGAAATTAGGATAAAATACATAAATATATATATATATATATATAGCCTCATCACATAGCAGGTGAGTTCAATGGAAGTGCAGTATGTGAGGTGTCAGAAGAGTGAGGGGAGAGAGGGAGTTAAAGGAATAGCCTGTTCCAATGCATAGCCTTTGCCAGGGGTTTCAGGTGTAGGACAAACAATAGCAGGGAGATGTGGCAGCCCTGCTGTGTCCCCCGGCCCAAGGATATTGGAGAGGAGAGGGATCCATTAATGTGCAAGTATGCTTGGGATCAACTGAAGTCCTGAAGCATGGCAAAAAATGGGGTGGGGAAATCAGAGTACTGCAAGGTTTTTCAGGGGAAGGGCCAAGACACCCTGTGAAAAGCCTTCTCCACATCAAGGCTGACCAGGACCCGGGAGATGGAACGTCTAGTAATACAATCAAGCAGCAGCAACGTTATGTGCACATTATTATGAGTTTGATGTTGATGAACAAATCCCACCTGGTCCATGTCCATCAACAATGGGAGAAAGTCCTCCATCCTTGCCACCCATAGTGACATGAACAGTTTATAGTCATAACTTAGGATGGAAGTAGGTCTGTAGGATATGGAGTTTACAGAATCTTTTTTGAGCTTCGGTATAGCCGATAAAGTAGTGAACGTCCAAGATGGGGGGAGGCTCCACATCCGGAAGTGATCCATACATCTGCAGTAAAAGTGGGGAAAGTGTTTGCTGAGTCTCTTGAGTTTTATAAAACTCTAAAGGGAAACCATCAGGTCCTGGGCATTTGCCTGTGTTGGAGTGTATCATTCCTGTGAGGAGCTCCTCCTGGGTGATTAGCTGAAGCAGTTCCTGCCTTTGTTTGTCCGTTAGTGTAAGCAAGTGCAGTCCTGAAAGATACAGATCTATCTGTTTAGGACCAGCCTCTTTCTCTCTATGGTGTGTGCAGGTGAGTGTAATAATGCAATACTATCCATTGGATATTATTATTATGATGCATCAGTTTCCCAGTTTGCAGGTCCCTCAGTTGGGTGATACAGGCTTGCTTGTGGGTGGCATGAAGACGGTTCACCAAGGTTCTAACTCTCCTTGGGCCTCCCTCATAATGGTTATGTCAGAGAGAAAACAGTGACTGCTCTACTTTGTTGTTTAAAGGTTTCCTGTATTTGGACTTTCAGAGCATGTATTTGGGGGCAAATGGACTGATCCCATTGCATATGAAAAAGGTGCAAGATGGCAAGCTCCTCCTGCAGCTCTCTCAGTTTTTGTTCCCATTCCTGTTTCAATTTAGTGGTACATGCTATTAGCACTCCTTGGGGTACAGCCTGTAATGTATCCTATAGGACACAAGGGAATATGTCTGGTGTATTATTATCTTGGAGTATTTGGGGTATATAGTCTTCTAAGTGTTGCAGTAAATTTTCATCCCTCAACAAACTTAAGTGCAACCTCCGATGTGTCCCTTTCTTTTGTTGGCCTAGGTTAAACCAGACTGTAAGAGTTGCATGGTCTGAAAGATGGATTATGCCATGGTCAATGTGATATACTGAGTCCACATGCTCCATTATGGTGAACATGTAGTCAAGGCGAGCATACAGGTAACTGGTGTCTCGATGAGAAGTACATGTATTCCTTTTTGTGTGCATTGATATGGTGCCAGATATCGATCACACCTAGATGTGCTAGAGTGGTAAGACCGTACTTCATAGCAGGGGACAATCTGAATCATCATAGCTGGGAGGCATCTGTGTCAGGCTGCATCGTGAGATTAAAATCCGCCCCCCCCGTATCGGTTGCCCTTGCAAAGTACCTAACAGTTTGTTAAAAAATACCTAGAAACCTTTTTTGTCTGTCCCTGAGGGAAAGTAGTCATTGGCCAAGGTCTGTTGCTGCCCATTGAGAGTGCCCATTAATATGGTACAGAGCCTTTCTGTGTCTACTACCGTAAATGCTCGAATAAGAGCCTGGGTGCTTATTTAATTCGTGCATTATGATCACCAGGCGCTTATTCGAGCAAGGTGCCCATTCAAACACAGGCGCTTATTAAAATGGCACAACATTTTAAGAGAAGAAAAAACTAGAACTCAATGTTGGTATCTGCAATTAAAATAAATTTTATTTTATGTTATTTTTTATGGGAAGAAAATAATTTCATTCATCACATTCATTGCTGTAATCAACAGTTAGTTCATTTTCAGCATTACGGTATGTAATTTATGTGAACATTTTTTTTTCATTCATCACTGTAATCAATAGCTAGTTTGTTTTCAGCATTCTCTTCGGTATCCTCAGCATCTGCAGCAACTTCTGGTTCTGGCTCTTCGGTGTTATTTATGCCACTTCTAGAGAGTGTACGAAGCTTAATAAGGACATCCTCCCTTTGTTCATATAGTATCCCATTTGGTTTCAGCACATTAATATTCTCATCCTGCGAGTTGTCAAGTGAGTTTGAAACACCACAGACAATGAATGATTTGATGATAAGTTCATTCGGGATAGTATCCCATGCTTGCTTAACCCACTTTGCAAGCTGTACTCTGGAAGGAGGCTTTAGGTTACCCCTCGGGTGTACTGCTTCTCCCCTTCTGACATCCACTCTTGATAAAGCTCCCTGTAGTATGCTTTAAAAGGGAGATTCCAGCAGACATCAGCTGCCTGCACAAGGCCAATGCAGCCACCAGGGATGACTGCTGTATCTGTTTTTAGTTTCCTTAGGACACGTTTTGTGGATTCTTGTATATGGCATCTATAGGCATCCCAGATCAACAGTCTACTAGAAAAAGCTAGCGTTCCCCACACCTGATTGAGCCAGTGTCCAGTTCTTTGTCACGGCATTTACCTTTAAAAACAGTAAAGGGAGGTAGCTTTATGCCATTCACTTTTGCTGCCAATACAACTGTAACTCTGGACTTTTCATGTCCTGTAGTTTTAACGGGGACTGATTTGCTACCAATGAAATCTACAGTACAGTCTGCAGCCATGTCAAGCCATATGGGTGTTTCATCCGTTCCCCCGATCTGCGCTAAGGAGAAGCCCCTTTTAATACGTAAACTTCGAACAAACAGCACGAAGGAGGTTAGCTTAGGGGCTACAGTGTCAGGAATTTTCTGCCCAACAGTGGTTTTGCATCTTAATGTGATTCCATGCCTTCTGAAAAAGTTTCTTAACCACCCATCACTTGCTGCAAACTGCTTGTCTGTCCCCTTACTTGCTCTTGAAAAGATTTTAACAGCTTCTTCTTTGACAGCTTTTCTGGTTACCCCTAAACGCTGGGCTCTCTTTGACTCGATCCATGAATACAGCTCCACTTCAAATGTTTCGGAAACTGGCGGCCCACCTCCTCCTTCCAATTTTCGACTACCTTACGAGGCCATTGCCCAAAGTTGGTCTGCTTACTTGCACCACTCCCTGATGCGTTTGGCATCGACACCAAAGTTGCGAGCTGCGCTCTCCTTACTGTTACCACTTCGGACATAATCAACTGCCTGCAGTTTGAAATCTATATTGTAGCTGTGGAGCCATTGTTTCTTACCATTCGGCTCCAAATCAGGGTCTGGTGAGTGCTCTCTCTCTCTCGCTTGTCTGGTTTGATCATAGCTGTAGTGTGTTCAACAGAACATGGCAAAGGCTTAAATAGCAAGTAGTGGATTAATTGTTTTAGATAAAGTGTGTTGCTCTGCACTGCGATAAGCAGTTAGCACTCGCTAATCAGGCCCTTAATGAAACCAGGCACTTAACTGAACAGAGGCACTTAATAATTTCGGGACGGCAATTGACCAGGTGCTTATTCAGGCAGGTGCTTATTCAGGATCAGGCACTTATTCAAGCAAATATGATATTTCCATTTGGGGTTTAAATGGGAATCCCACTGCAATCAGGGTAAGTACCCCCTGGTGACAGCCTGATTTATGGGATGAGTAACTTAGAAAGTCATATCCAAATTCTGTAAATTTAGCATGTTCTTCTGTGGAGAGATACATTTTCTGTTAAAAAAAAAGCTGGATATTTTTTTTTCAAAAAGTGCAGTACCCTGTAATGCTTCACAGGATTATATATACCATTTATATTTAATGAAAGGAAGGTTGTCAGTTGAGCCATTAGTTGTGTGTGTCTGTTTCTGTCCACCCACCACAAGTGGAGGGTCAGATAGCAGACAAGCACCCAACAAGATAAATATAATAACTGGCCCCAAGGGCATCCCAGTCCCCCACCTCCCATAAGCAGTATACTCATCACTGGTCCAGTTCCCTTAGAATTCTGCATAGTGCAATATTTAATTCCCAGTATTACCTCAGATAATACTAGGATAAAAAAGAAAATTGTGATGCCAATAGTGCTAATAGAAAAAACATAGATCCCAGTTGTGCAGCCAACAGGCATTTCCCGGCTGAGAAAATTAATATTAAAGTCATTGTGCTTCCAAGGCTGGGAACAGAGCAAAGAGGCCAACTCCCAAGCAGTACCGCATGATGTAATAATACTACTAGGAGGAAAAACAGGAGAAACCTGGGCTCCCATAGTGGTAAATACCTCTCGACAATGTGTGGCGTCACCATCAAGACCCAAGACATATATGCTGATCCACTTAGTGAGTAGACCACTTGGTTGCTAAGTTCTGTTTGGTCCCAAGTCCATTTAACTGTCCTGGAATTTAACACCTTCAAGCATGTAATAGAGCCCTTTAGAACAGGGTGATTTGATTGTTCCACTCCCAGACAGGGACCAAAGCTGGGCTATGTTTAAACATTAACTGTCCCTTCACCAAGCTTGATGTGAGCAAAGTCTGTTGCCAGCAATACAGAAGACAAGGCCAGGGCCTTCACAGTAATATTGGATAGGGAGGACAGGTAGTTAATATTGGTAGTGAGTAGCTGCCCGTGAGCAGAGGGATGCCCCTCCCAGCCCTAGATCCCTCATCGTGCAGCTCCGTGTCATTCAAAGTCAGATATATGACACTAGGAGTTTACCTGGTGCCTACCATTTGATGGGCCCCAATAAGTGCTCCAATACATGGATGGTCTGGCTTACTACTGTGCTCTGTGACTATGTAACCACATAAAAAGGGCCCAGGCTCTATGGGAGCAGCATGCTTAGGTGTTCAAAAATGCCACCGTGGATGCATTGTGTTGCTGGTTCATGCAGCTGCCATGGCTGCCACCCCCTCCCAGTAGGGAGCTCCACCACAACAGCCACAGTCTGCAATCTACCCAAACTTTCAGTCTACTTTCTGGTTGGTGGGTGGATCAGCGGAGACCAGATGACCGAGATTCCAGGCCCCAGTGTCCCCCTGGTCACCCCCCTATGTTGAGGGCCATTCTGGCTTGGGAAAGTGTAGATGTAAAGAAAAGTAAGCATGCAAGGGCTCATTAACCTCTCCTGGAGAGGGGGGCCACAGCCATGCCTAAGCAATTTCAATTGTGAGTCCACTCCATGGAGGTCCATGTTCTGCTCAGTCCCCTGGGAGCTGATGGTAAATACTGTGAGAAAAAAGGGGGAGAAAAATATCTTCCCCAAGATGAGAGCCCTGGCCCAGGGAGCCAATAATAGGCTCGCCCCTCCAAAAGCCCCCTACTCACCATTCCCATGCAGTTCCAGTAGTATGGTCCTCAGTACCTGGTCAGTAAATCTCTGGTCTAGGCAAATACAATCCTAGCCATCACCATTTGTGGTGTTGGAACTGTGCAAAGATATTCTATATAGTCTACCGGTCTTGTGGTTGCCGACTCTTCTCCACTTCAATTGGTGGTGGAGGAGCAAGAGTATAACCTGCTGGTCATCCAGGTTGGGCTGGTGGTTTTGCCTGGATGTCCACCTTCTATCATCCCACTGATGTTGGGGGAGGACGACCTGGATTCCCCTTCATTCAAAGTCTTGTTTTGCCTCCTTGGCTGAATGATAAAGTACCACACCATCTGGAAAATGAGTCCGAAATATTGCTGAGTATGGCATCTGATATTTTTTTCCCCGCTTGTTTCAGAACCTTCATGTAGGGAGAGTAAGCTATGCAGCATGCCTGAATTTGTGGTGCATAGTCCTGGTCAAAGTATAATCCTAAGGATCCCCTCATAACTATCCTCATTTTCCGAGCTGCTACAAATACCTTCTCCTTCACTTGAAAACTGAGGAATTTCATTACCACTGTCTGTTGTCACTGAGCCGGGGAAGGTTGGGATTTGAAGACTCTGTAGACCCTCTCAGAGTTCAGCTGCATGTCAACAGGTAGGGATAGGGCATTGTGGAGGAGTTTATTGATATATTTGGCAATGTCCTGTCCCTCTTCCTCTTCCTCTTTTGGCAGACCGAATATTTTAAAATTATTTCCTCCTGAGTTTCCCATCTAAATCATGCAGTTTCTCTTCCTGTTGCAATTGCTTTCTGTAAAGTGCCAGGAGAAAATCCACTCTCTGATCTGATCTTCCCAATAACTCAGAGACTGCCTCTTGCAGTTCAGTTTGAAGTGTAGTTAGATCAGTTTGTAAAGTGTGGTATTGGCTACTGATCTCCGACCAAAACTCTTGAAGTTCCTGTAGCATCTGCGTATTCACCAGGCTGCATGTTACTGTGCCATCACATCATCTTGGTGTGGTCTCCATGCTACCCTGTGCAGAAGGTAGGCCACTGTGCTGGTCAGAGGGCAATTGCTGAGAAGACTGAATTCTATGCTTCTTTTTTCTTGTGTTTGGAACCTCCCATACTCCGATGTCACCTCTGAAAAAATGTTTCCACTTTTAGTCCAATTTATGCCAAACTTTGAGGGTTTCTAGATCACCTAGCAGAGCTCTCATGTGCTGCTGCTTTCACATTGGTGGCTTGAGTGGAAGTTTGGAATATTCTCATTTTTTTGACAGTCATTTCTTTTTGCCTTTGTGTTGAACTGCATCTCGGTTTAATTTGCTGTTAGCCAGTATGATGTTTATTTGAGTATCTAATTTGACTTTTGTATGAGGGGGTGACTGTATTTTGAGTATTCTTCTCTTTTTAGAACATTGCTTCAGGCTCCTGGGGCCATTTGTGAGCATGAGAGCCATTTTTGCATCATTTTTGCACTATTTGTAACTGTTTCGGCTAGTGTCATGTATGTGTCAGTTTTGCAGTTTTGAGTGAAACTGCACATTTTTTGTTGATGCAAATATGTTTTTGTGCAATTTAGGTTCATTACAGCAAATCTGTGCTTATTTTGGTGCCATCTTCATATTTGTGTTATAATAATTTGAAGTAATCTAGCATTTGATGTAATTTTCTGCTGTTTTGTTTTGTGCATTCACTGTTTTTGAGTCATCCTCATCCCATATTTTTCATTTTACAGAAGGCATTAGCTTGGGGCATTGGTTACAGGCAAACATATGCATTTATTGGCATCATGGCTTTTTGCAGACTATTTTCAATTAAATAGTGCAAAGTATGCGGCAGTCACCTTATAGATTGTTCCATCCATTCTGTACCAGTAAGGCAAATGCTGAATATTCGACCCATCACCTCAGCCCACTGAGGCATCAGGAAGGTACTTTGACTTTTCATTTGGCAGTGGCTGATGTGAGTTATATTAAGCCTCTCCTTTATCTTCTTTTTTTTCTATATTCTGTTTGTCCCCCAAGGCCACAGCAAGGGAGTCTCCCTTTCTGCCAGCTGCTGCTCCCACCATCATTCACCCTTTCTCTAGGACCTCAGCAGTGAGGATAATCCCACAGGTTACCCCCCCATGGGGGTCAGGAGAGGGACATATGTCCTCCCCACTGAAGCACATGATCCAGTGCCTTGCCGCAGGCCATCCTGGGATGTGGTTGGCAGAAGTGTTGCTAGTGGGCATCATACGCCCTCACGGTGCCCATTCTTTTTCCTCTGCTTTTCTCTGATTATCCACTAATGCCATTGTTTTACATCTTGCCTAAAGTGCACAACAGCATAGTGGACCCACCTGGCAGACCAGTCGTGTCATGGATAGGGTCACTAATGCAGAAATTGTGCAACGTTATAGATAGTTTTCTGCAGCTAATAGGTTGCCTGCTAAATTCATATTTAAGGGACAGTATGGACCTACTTAACAAACTGAAAAGGAAAATCTGGACATAAATTGTACTTGGATTACTATTGATGTTAGTAGTTTGTATACTTCTATTAGACATGACCTTGGTATAAATGCAATTGATGCCTGTTTTCAGAATCAAGATGAAATTGAAATACAGTTCCTAAAGGGAGCAATAGAATTTGCCCTAACTCATAACTATTTTATGTTCAGCACGGAATTTTTTTCTGCAGATTTGTGGAACAGCAATGGGGGCATCCTTTGCCCCATCATATGCTAACTTGTTCATGGGGCACTATATGCTAACTTGTTCATGGGGCACTTGGAACACAGATTCATTTACAAAAATAACAATAACAATTTCTTGAGGCATATCGATACCTGGTATAGGTTCATTGATGATGTCATTGTTATTTGGAGAGGTGATGTGGAAATGATACCAAAATGTATACAGTACTTCAATAGCAATGACAAGGGCCTACAGTTTACCTCTGAATCTAATAAAAACAAGATCAAATTTTTAGATCCTGAGTTCTGGGGTATACCAAGGGAAGGTATTAGTACCAGGGGATTTAGGAAAGACACAGCAGCAAATAACATTCTATTTGCAAGGAGTGCACATTCCCCAAAACTGGTCACATCAATACCCTATGGGGAATTGATCAGACTCAAAAGAAATTGTTCAGATGAACAGATGTTCCTGGAACAGGCCACAGCACTAAGGCAAAGATTGCTTCAGAGAAGTTGTACTGAAAACATGCTAAATAAGGCCTTTGAAAAAGTTCAGAAACACTGAAGAGATGACCTCTAGACCCCTAGAAAGGAAATGGTGGATGTTAATGCAGCAGAAAGTACTACATCAGATGACAGGGACAAGGTCACATTTGTCACAGAATTTAATCCCCTAGCAGGGAGGGTAGGAGGGCTAGTCCACAAATTCTGGCCAGTACTTTTATCAGATACTATAAATTTCTAATAAGCCAAGAATTACATTCTCCAAAGGGAGAAGCATTGGTGACAGGATCACTAAAAGTAATTTTGTTTCATCTGTGCCCACACAAAGGGGCAGTAGTTGGCTTGTAACCAATCCAAAAGAACTTTATAGATGTGGCAGGTACAACATATGCCAATATGCTCAAATTTGAAACGTGGTTTTATAAAGATGGAAAAATGTTTGAAATCAAGGATATCATGACCTGCACAACACAATTTGTGGTGTATATGTGTTGGTGCACCTGTCCATGTTATTATGTGGGTAGAATCACTAGACCAGCCAAACAGAGGATCCAGGAGCACATATGTGCATTTGCTAATGGTAACGTATGCAATGCAATTGAGGCCCACTTTCTGGAAACCCACAATGGAAAACCCAAGGGTTTTACTTTTACAATACTTGAACTTGTGTGCAGAAACCCCAGAGGTGGTGACTGGGTCAGAACTCTGTCACAAAAAGAAACAAAATAGATCATGATCTTGGGTACAGTGGTACCAACAGGGCTAAATGAAGAAGTAGATTTTTTTTCTATACCTGTAACATTAACATTTCTTTCTCTTTTTCTTCTAGGAGATAACCTTGGATCCTTAAGTCTGACATTTTGCTATGTGAGAGCTGCAACTAATGTACACCCACTGAGAACAGATGTAGTTCATAACAACTATTGTGAACCGGGGCAGGGTAACTCTGAAGGATAATTAATTTGTCCTATTCTAAGTTTCCATGTCACACCAGATTTACTTCATTTGGAGACATCATCTTGCAAATCCTCCCTCATATGAAAACGTATATTTATGATAACTGAGAGTAAGAGAGAACATATTAACCCCCCATTAAACCTGTTTTAATAATTATACTACTGGAATAATGCAGAGCTTTGAATTCTTCTATTCCATGGTAAACAATTACTCAGTGTATTCAATGTGAAAAAATACAGATGACTGACAGGTGAAAACATCTGTGGAGGGACTATTTTACATAATCTAGCAACATTTCATTATATTTTTTGTAGCTTTGAAAACTTTTAGGGTGTTCGTTTTATAAAAGTTGCCTATGGGCCCATTTTATATAAGCAATAAGGCACTCCGGGGATGTTGGTGGTACTAGATTTCCCTCACGGTCAGGGAGCTGAAGGCACTCGGCTTCACTTCATGCCTCACTATGCCCCTGACCATGGGGAAACCTAGTACCACCAATGCCCCATCATACCTTATTGCTTAATTAGTCCACTTCCAGGTCAGCCATTTGGGTGGCATTTGCCCCAACCTTAGTGGCACAGTCACTCTGTGATTGGGTAACCATGTTGTTAAATGGCCTTCCTGAGGACTATAAGGTGAAAAATTTAATTCCTCTAATTAATTTGGATTTAACATTCTTAGGGGATTTGGCTACTAGTGTGGAGCAGCTTTCTGCTAGGTCCTCTGCTGCAATACAGGTTGCCATGTGAGCGGTCTGGTTGCGCCACAGGTCAGCCTTTCAGGCTTCCGAGACATTTGTTCGGTGTTCCTTTTTCAGGCAACATGTTTTTTGGCCCAGACTGGAGGATATTTGAAAGATATTAATGATAAAAAGTGCACCTTTCCCATGTCTAAGGGTCAGAGGAGCTCTGCATCATCATATAGAGGCAGAGGCTCAGGCCATTTTCAGGAAACAAAGAAGAAATGGTGCAGTTTGGAAATTTGGAGGTGGTGCAGAGTAAGGCAACTAGCCTGCTGCATACAAAAAAGGTAGGAACTCTGTACTTGTGGAGCAAGGAATTCACTTACAGGCACTGATGTTCTTTAAATTTACTGGTACCTCGTGGAAGAGAGCCTTACTAAAACGTAATAATAGTAGTGCCCTGTCCATGCAGCTGCCTGTGACACGGTGCTAAACAGAGTAAAGCTGATATGTAATAAGATGTGCCACTTTGCACTTGGTGCAGATAACTGCATTCATAATCGTATCCTTTACACACTCACTAACTGGCTACCTTTTACCCTGGAGAATAAAGCTCCATACCTGTTTGCTAGTCAAAAAGGCGCTCCTGGGCCTAACACCCCCTCTTTAACAAATTGCTTCCGTACCGTCTCCAATCAATATAACACCAGGAATATAGCCAGGAATGCCCTTAAGCTTCCTTTCCAGCGTACTCAGCTGGGCAAGCAGTCATTTGCTGTCAGGGCCGCTAACTAGTTAAATAAACTGCCTGATACTCTGCTGAATCTGCCCAAGATTAATCAGTTGAAGAGATCTTTGTGGTCTGCCCTTGTAGCTAAGTGCAGTTGTAACCATTAAACTGTTTTATTTGGTTTCTCTCTGTACATATCCTGTGACTTTTTATACAACGATCTGTATGGATTTTTTTCAAAACTGTATGTAATTGATCTGCCTTAAGTGCTTTGAGCCAGACTTGACTGCATTTCCTCTGCTTATACTACTTGTAATGTTTTTTGTGAGTATGTATTTGGCAGGGAAGCTTTGTAAATGAGCACCTGTGCTCAAAGGTAATCTCTGAAGTTTTCAATCAATCAATCAATCAATCAATCACTGTAAGCATAAGTGTAAAGGCCAGGCAGTAGACATCCTCTATCTGGATTTCAGCAAGGCCTTTGACTCTCTACCACACAAAAGGTAGATCAGAAAGTTGGAGGATCTCGGGGTTTGGGAGAAGATGACCAAATGGGTGGAAAACTGGTTGAGGGACAGGACCCAGAGGATGTTTGTGGAGGGAGCATTAAATGGCACCAAAGAGGTTGCCAGTGGGGTCCTGCAGGACTCAGTGATATGGCCGGTGTTGTTCAATGTCTTCATCAACGACACTGAGGATGGCACTAAGGGCAAAATGTACCTATTCGCGGATGACACCAAGCTCTGTGGGAGAGTGGACACAGCTGAAGGGTGTAGGACCTACAGGATGATCTGGAAAAGCTGGGGAGGTGGTCCAGGATCTGGCAGCTTGGCTTTAATGCCAGGAAATACAAAGTTATCCATATTGGAGCCAAGAATCCCAGGACGGAGTACTACCTGGGTGGAGTCCAGGTATCTGCATCAGAGGAGAAGAATCTAGGAATGATGATCACTACTGACCTGAAGCACTTCACGCAGTGCAGAAAAGCAGAAGCAAAGGCAAATAAGATGCTGGGATGCATATCTAGGGGGATCAGTAGTAGAAGAGAGAGGAGGTTATACTGCCTTTGTACGGGTCACTGGTGAGGCCACATTTAGAGTATGGAGTTCAGTACTGGTGCCCACACCTCAAAAAGGACATTAACCTGCTGGAGGGGGTCCAGAGGAGGACTACAAAGATGATAGCAGGTCAGCAGAGTAAGGCATATGAGTAGGGGTTGAGGGCACTGAACATGTACTCCCTGGAGGACAGAAGAGAGAGGGGGCACATAACTGAGACCTTCAAGTACTTGAAAAGTATAAAAAAAGTGGATAAGGAAGGTCTCTTTATGCTAAGTGGCAACCATTACACAAGGGGACACAGTCTTGAGCTGGGGGGGAGGTTTAGGAGGGAGGTCAGGAAGCACTTTTTCACAGAAAGGGCAGTGCACACTTGTAATGCACTGTCAGAAGAGCTGGTTTTGTTGAAGACAGTGGGCAGCTTCAAGAGAGGCTGGGATAGGCATAGGGAAAGGTAAGGATCATGGATAGGGAGGATGGAAAGAGTAGGGAGGGGGGCAAGGTCAGTAGCTCAAGCTCTGGACCCTGCAATACAAGCAGACCGGATAGACCAAATGACCTTCTTCTGCTGGCTTCTTTGTATGTTCATATGAATGTGTATTTCTGGCTCCATGAGTGCAGAGTTTCTACCTTTTAGGTCATTCTCAGGGCTCCGAAGGCAAATTGTATTCCTTTTGACAATATGGAAATCAATACTTAAGAGGTACTACATTTTTAATAACTTTCAAAGAAAAGGTTTCTTTTCTGCAGATGCTTCACTGGTGCTAAATGAAAGTTTTATCCTCGACATAATAATTTGCAGGCCCATTTTATGTGCCAGAGCCCAGGGAACCACCTGCAGAATGTTTATGAAAGATTTAGGAATTTATTTGAAAATTAGTGACCGGGAAAGGCACACTGAGCCCAGGCTCATTTCCAGGTGCGACCTGGAGGAAGGGAACAGGGGAGGCAAAAATATAGCAGAGACACAGTACACATTGGCCCAGATATTCAAACTGTGCCCGGCTGTGGCGCAAGCTTGGGTGCAGCTCAACTTTGCTGCGCAGGGGTGTGGACTAACCGATATTCAATGGAGCTGCGCCATGGCTCAACATAGAAACATAGAAACATAGAATCTGACAGCAGATAAAGACCGCTTGGCCCACCCAGTCTGCCCATTTCCCTACCTAATGGATAAGCTGCAGATCCTAGTTAACCAGCAGCAGCCTACTTCTTTCTACCCCAACCCCCTAGAATTGCCTTATGGCTGTCCCATGCATGCTTGAATTCAACCACTGTTTTTGACTCCACAACCTCCTCCAGAAGGCCGTTCCATGCATCCACAACCCTCTCTGTGAAAAAATACTTCCTTACATTACCTCTGAGCTGCCACCCCTCTATCTTTAAATTGTACCCCCTTGTTCTTGCACACCTCTTTTTTTGAAAGACGCTGCCCTCTTGGACTTTGTTGATTCCCTTGAGGTACTTGAAAGTTTCTATCATGTCCCCCCTCTTCCTCCTTTCCTCGATCCTATACATATTAAGCTCCTTTAGTCTCTCTTCATATGTCTTCCGGTGCAGACCCTGCACCATTTTAGTTGCCCTCCTCTGGACAGCTTCCATTTTGTCTATGTCCTTGCGGAGATTGGGCCTCCAGAACTACACACAGTACTCCAGATGGGGTCTCACCAGCTGTCTGTACAGAGGGATAACAACTTCCTGTTTTCTACTGGTGATGCCTCTCCCTATGCATCCCAGTATCCTCACAACCCTCCTTACTGCCCTCTCACATTGCTTGCCCACCTTTAATTCATCTGATATGACTACCCCCAGGTCCCTTTCCATTTTTGTTGTTGTTAGTATCTCACCCCCCATTGTGTACTCTTCCCCTGGGTTTTTGTTTCCCAGGTGCATTACCTTGCACTTCTTAGCAGTAAATCTAAGCTGCCATACATTTGACCATTCATCTAACTTTGCCAAGTCCCTTCTCAGCCTTTCCACCCCACCTTGTGCATCAACTCTGTTGCAGATCTTTGTGTCATCTGCAAAGAGACATACTTTTCCTTCCAGTCCCTCTGCAATGTCGCTTACAAAGACATTGAAGAGGACCGGTCCTAATACTGAACCCTGCGGCACCCCACTAGTAACCCCTCTTTCTTCAGAGTGGACTCCATTTACTATTACTCTCTGTGTCCTATTCTCCAGCCAATTCTTTACCCAGGCTATCATCTTGGGACCCACTCCCAGGCTGGCTAACTTGTATATTAATCTTTTGTGTGGGACTGAGTCAAATGCCTTGCTAAAGTCTAGGTAGGCCATGTCCACAGCCCCTCCCTGATCTACTACTTTGGTCATCCAGTCAAAGAAATCTATCAGATTCGTCTGGCATGACCTTCCTGCTGTGAATCCATGCTGTCTTGGGTCCTGTGCCCATCTGGCCTCTAGGTACTCGACAATTCTTTCCTTCAGAAGTGATTCCATCATTTTCCCTATCACTGAGGTTAAACTAACAGGTCTGTAGTTTCCTGCTTCTGCCCTGCTCCCACTTTTGTGAAGGGGAATCACATCTGCCCTCCTCCAGTCCTCAGGTACCACCCCATCCTCCCATGATTTGTTAAAGAGGGTAGTCCGTGGTGTCACTAGTTCTACCCTTAGTTCTTTTAGAATTCTGGGATGAATCCCATCAGGCCCCATTGCTTTGTCCACCTTCAGTTTTAAGAGCTCTTTCAGAACCCTTTCTTCAGTAAATGGGCTGGTATCAACTTCTGTATCCAGAGTGTTTCTATTGTTTGTTTTAGGTACCTCCCCCTCTTCATTTGTAAATAATGAGCAAAAATATTTGTTTAGTATCTCTGCATTTTCACCATCACCCTCTGCCCACCCCTCCCTTTATTAAGCCTCACTATCCTCCCTATCCTGCTCCTGCAGCTTTGAATATCGCACCCTGGCCACCCCCAGTGTGCATGGCACAGTAACTTTGCCTGGCGCAAGTGGCCAGAGTGGAGCAGGAGATCTTGTAGATGCAAGTTCCATTGCGCCATGCACAGCAACCGCAATATTCAAAAGTTGACATGTAAATGGAGCCATAATGCATGCAAAGGCGCACATGGGGCCATTGCATGTCATTATGGCCCATTTACATGCAGGTGCGCCATCCCCGACGACTTGCACCTGGCACCCTGCCAGGCAGCAGCCGTCCGGGGACCAACGCCTGCAGCCAGATCGCTGGCATTTGTTTAAAAGATCCCCGTCAATATCCCTGGTGGTCCAGTGGACCTCATCTGCTCGATCTTGGGCATCTGTAAAAAGCCCTATATCCATGGTGTGGTCAGGTGATCGCTGTCGATCTCGGGCATCTGTGAAAGTCCTTAGTCTGGTGGTTCAGTGGGACGCCTTCTGCTCGAGTCAGGCATCTGTAAAAACCGATATCTCTGGTTCAGGTACCCCTCTGCCCGCCTGCTCGAGTTCAGCCCCGCTCACCGTCGCCGCCGGCGCAGCACTGCCAGAGCCTGCCGCGCCACGACCGATTGGTCTTCAGGCCCACCCACTGGTTCACGGTGAGCCAATGGTGTGCAGTTTCAGCCGATGCACATTCCAGATATGAGAATGAATCATTCACATATCTGAATGTGTGGTACGTAGGGCTGCACGCCCATTGGCTTACGCCAGAACCAATGGGCATGCAGCCCCACCGGGCGTCAGTCGGGGGCGCGGGCAGCAGGCAGGTGAGGTGCCGCCCCCACCAGCTGACCGGGGAGTGGGGCGGTGGGGCTCAGTGGGCAGGTGGGAGGGGGCACCAGACCACCAGGATAGGACTTTTTACAGATGCCTGAGATTGGGCAGAGAGCGTCTACTGGACCACCAGGGATATGGGACGCTAGTTTACAGATGCCCGAGATCGGGCAGAGAGCCGTCCACTGACCACCAGGAATATGGACATTTGTTTTCAGATGCGAGATCGGCATGGGGGCGCCACAGGTGCAGCCGACTAGGTACCATTGTGTGGCAGCTGCCGTGTGCGCCTGCACGCGTGGCAGCTCACCCGTGGGTGGCCATCAGTTGTTCCCTTTTTTTTGGTTAACTTTGTGCTGCGGCTAGTTGGGGTTGGCGATATGGCTCTGCACATCCCGGCTGAATATCAGGCTGTGCAGGTTATGCATGGGCACACCACCCCTACTCTGTGCCTGCATACATTACTGATGTGCTCTGGCACATCGGATTTGCGCCGCACTTTTCCTTTTTGAATATTGCACTGGGGTGCATCAGTGGGTTACGATGGATAAGTTAAGCATTGCAGCAACCCTTTTGAATATCTGGGCCTTTAAGTGCAATTACATAGCATTGACATAGTTCAGTTACAGCAAAATGGAATAGAGTCCATGATTAAAACAGGAGTAAGTACAATATGAGCAAGCAGCTAAAATCAGGCAATTAAGCCACACCTTCACTGGGTGGAAATCAAATATAAGGGGAACAGTCAGGTAGGGGGAAAACAGGAGTGAGGGGTGGGAAGGAATTTCAGCTGGCATCTAAGAGAAACAGGGGAAGTAGTGAAACAGAGGGAGGATGGCAGTAGGTTCCAGAGTGAAGGGAGATGATTGGAGAAGGCTGATTGCCCAGCAGAAGAGCAGGGATGAGGAATGGGGAAAGTGCAAGGATCCCTGATGGGCCCGTACATGACAGATTCCTGAATTCTGGAAATACTATTACAAAGCTATGCTGCAAAGTTCTCTGCATTGCTTTCTGAAAAGTGTTTTTTCTAGTCCCCAGTTTTGATGAATCCCAAGAAAAGGGAGGCAGTGGATCAGACTCTTGGCCACTTATCCCAGATTGGCACAATCAGGCCAATGCCCCTCAGAAGAGGGTCAGGGGTTTACTCCATCAACTTCATAGTTCCAAAAAAATCATGGGGAGGGGCTTGCCAGATCTTTGACCTTCAAGGTCTGAACAAATTTGTAAGACAGACCAAGTTCAAGATTGAGTCATTACGTTTAATAATCAGGGCTGTTTAACCAGAGGATTACCTGGCCTGTAGTGGCTTCAAAGGATGCTTACTTTCACATTCTGATCTACAGGTCCCAACAGAAGTTCCTCAAGTTTGCTATTTGGAACCAACATTTTCAGCACCAGACACTCTCTTTTGGTCTTACGTCAGTCTCAAGAGTTTTTTGAAGGTTCTGATAGTAAATGTAGTCGGCTTATGGTCAGAGGGTCACCAGGTGCACTGGTATCTGGACAGTCTCCTGATCAGGGCATTGTCAGCACTGGTGAGTCAGAGCTTCAGTTCTATGGACACTGAATGTCTGAACAACACTGTTGCATTGTGGAAAAAGAGAAGGGGCGGGGCCACTGGTTGACTAAGCATGAGATTTGAACTCATCATCGATCAGTGGACCACTGACCACCAGGAACAGAATTTGTACACAGCATCAGTCAGGGGGACCACCAGCCACCAGGGATAGGATTTGTACACAACATCATTATGGGGACCACTAGCTACCTGGAATGGGGTTTGTACACAGCATCAGTCAGTGGACCATTGAATATCAGGGATAGGGTTTGTACACAACATCTGTCAGGGGAACGCTGGTCATCAGGGATGGGATTTGTACACAGTATTGGTCAGAGGCCCACTGGATCACTAGAGATGGGTTTTGCACACAGCAGTCAGGGGTCTACTAAGGATGGGATTTGGAAACAGCATTGGTCAAGGGACCACTGACCACGAGGTATGGGATTTGTGCACAGCATCATTCAGGGGATCACTGGACCACTAGGGATGAGATTTGTACACAGCATTGGTCAAGGGACCACGGGATCACTCGAGATGGGTTTTCTACACTGCAGTCAGGGGACTGAAAAACATGACTGGGAGGTAAGAGTACCAGGTTATGCACTGTTCAGAAAGGATAGGGAGAGTAAAAAGTGGGGAGGGGTGGCCCTGTACATCAGGGGAGACATAAAAGCAACTGCGGCACAGGGTAGACAGGGGGAGGCCAAGGCACTGTGGGTCACCCTTGAGCCAGGCAATGGCACAGCAATTATAACAGGGGTGATATACAGACTCCCAGTTCAAGGGGGAGGAGGTGGATAGGGTGATAGTGGAGGAAATACATGAAATGGCAAAACAATGGGAAATGCTGCTACTGGTTGATTTTAATATGCCAGATGTGGACTGGTCCTTCCCAGCGGTGGCCACAGACAGGAGCCGAGACATCTTGGACTTCCTGCAGGGAGCAGGCCTCAGGCAGCTAATAAAAGAACCCACCAGGGGCAGGGCAATTCTGGATTTAGTGCTGACCGGTAGGAACAGAATCACAGAAGTCCAGGTGGAAGGTCACCTCAGGGCCAGTGACCACCACACAGTGTGGTTTAACATAGGTACAGGGTCACAGTTCAGCCACACAAAGGTGAGGGTTTGGGATTTCAGGAGGGCAGACTTTGCTAGGATGGGGATGGCTATCAAAGAAGCCCTGGCAAGGAGAGAGGTGAGTGGGGAGGCTGAGGTGCAGTGGGCAAACCTAAAAGAAGCCATAGTGGAGGTGACAAACCAGTGCATTAAGCTCAGAAACAAAAGGAAGAGAAGGAAGAAACCACCATGGTTCTTAGTAGAGGTAGCAGAGAAGGTTAGGACCAAGAGGGTGGCATTAGGAAAGTATAAGGAGACTCAGAAGGAAGAGTATAGGGTGATGTACCTGAATTGTCTGAAGGAAGCAGGGAAAGCTGTTAGGAGCACAAAGGCGCAAAAAGAGGAAAGATTAGCACAGGCAGTGAAGAGGGGGGATAAGAGATTCTATAGGTACATCAGTGAAAGAAGGAAGTCAAGGGGGGATTGTAAGGCTCAGAGGGGAAGAAGGGGAGTGTGAGCAGGGGTACCAGGAAAAGGCATCAATACTGAACAGATACTTCTGTTCGGTATTTACTGAGGAAAGGGAGGGACAGGGGCCATAGCTAGGCATCAAAAACAAAGTAGAGAGGGAGGTGGACACCAGTCCATTTACAGAAGGTAGCGTCCTAGAAGAGCTCACAAATCTAAAGGTAGACAAAGCAATAGGACCAGATGGCATACATCCCAGGATATTGAGGGAACTAAGGATGGAGCTAGCAACACCATTGGCAGCCATGTTCAGGGAGTCACTCAGCACAGGGGTGGTTCCAGAGGACTGGAGGAGGGCACATGTGGTCCCCCTACACAAAGGTGGTAGCAGGGAGGAGGTAGCGAACTACAGGCTAGTCAGCCTCACCTCAATAGTATGGAAAATAATGGAGGCGTTGCTTAAGGAGAGGATTGTGGAACATTTGGAATCCACCAGTGCGCAGGATCTGAGGCAGCGTGGATTCACTGCAGGAAGGTCATGTTGAACAAATTCAATAGATTTTTTGACTGGGTGATGAAGAAGGTGGACTAGGGAGGAGCAGTAGATGTCGCCTACCTTGATTTCAGCAAAGCCTTCAACACCGTTCCACATAAGAGACTGTTGAACAAGTTGGGACGCCTGGGTATGGGACACAAGGTGGTAAACTGGGTAAGAAGCTGGTTAGAGGATAGAAAGCAGAGGGTGGTGGTAAATGGGATCTAGTCTGAGGAAAAGGGAGTGACCAGTGGGGTACCTCAAGGATCAGTCCTGGGACCAGTCTTTTTTAATGCCTTCATTAGCGACATTGCAGAGGGGCTGGAAGGGAAGGTTTGCCTGCTTGTAGATGACACCAAGCTCTGCAACAGGGTAGACACTTCTGAGGAGGTGGAGAGAATGAGGGGTGACCTAGGAACACTGAAAAAATGGTCTGAAGAGTGGCAACTGAGGTTCAATGCAAAGAAGTGCAAAATCATGCACCAGGGCCACAGATACCCAGGGGAGAGCTACAGGATTGGGGGGGGGGAGGTTGCTGACAGTCACCAGGGAAGAAATGGATTTGGGGATTATTATCTCTGATGACCTAAAGGTAACCAAGCAGAGTACAAAGGCTGTAGGGAAGGCCAGTGGCATGTTAGGATGCATAGGAAGGGGTATCACTAGCTGAAGAAGAGAGGTGGTGATACCACTATACAAAACAGTGGTGAGACCTCATCTGGAGTACAGTGTAAAGTTCTGGAGGCCACATCTTTGGAAGGACATAGACAGGGTGGAGGTGCGTCAGAGAAGGGTGACAAAGATGGTGCAGGACTTACACCAGAAGACATATGGGGAGAGATTGAAAGACCTCAGTATGTATATACTGGAAGAAAGGAGGGAAATGGGGGATATGATAGAAACTTTCAAGTATCTTAAGGGCATAAACAAGTTGCAAGGGGGAGACACTTTTCGGTATGGGAGGGGTGCATGAACAAGGGGGCATGATATGAGACTGGGAGGGGGCAGGATAAGGGGAAATGTGAGGAAGTTCTTTATCACAGAAAGGTTGGTGGATGCATGGAATACCTACCCCAGGAGGTAGTAGAAGCATCCACAGTGGGGGATTTAAACATGCATGGGATAGGCATAAGGGAACCCTAGAGGTGAGAAGGAGAGGCTAAAGCTGATGACCAGATAGCGACATCGGCTTCCAATTTAGGTAGGACAATTGGGCATACTGGATGGGCCTGGCGGTCCTTATCTGCTGACAATCTCTATATTTATATGTTTCTGTGACCACTGGCCAACTAGGAATTTGATTTTTACACAGCATCACTCAGGGGATGAATGGGTACCAGGGATGGGATTTGTACACAGCATCATTCATGGGACCAGCAGCTACCAGGCATGAGGTGTGTACACAGCATCAGTATGGTGATCTCTATGGATGGAATTTGTACACAAAATTGGCAAGAGGATCAATTGGTCCATGGGTATGGGATTTCTAGACAGCCATAGTCAGGGGACCACAGGACCACCAGGGATGAGATTTATACACAGCATCAGTTGGGGACCACAGGACTACTAGGGATGGGATTCATACACAGAATAGGAAAGGGGACCACTGGACCACTAGGGATGGGATTTATACACAGCATCAGTCAGAGGAACCACTGGATCACTAGGGGTGGGATTTGTACACAGCATCGGTCAGGGAAACCACTGGCCCACTTGGGATGAGATTTGTACAGAGCATCGATTGGGGACCGCTGGACCACTAGGGATGGGATTTATTCACAGTATCAGTCAGGGGACCACTGAACCACTAAGGATGAGATTTATACACAGCATCAGCCAGGGGAACCACTGTATCACTATGAATAGGATTTGCATACAGCATCAGAAAGGGGACCACTAGGGATGGGATTCGTACACAGAATAGGAAAGGGGACCACTGGACCACTAGGGATGGGATTTGTACACAGCATCAGTCAGGGGACCACTGGACCACTAGGGAGGGGATTTATACACAACATCAATCAGAGGAACCACTGGACCACTAGGGATGGGATTTGTACACAGCATTGATCAGGGAAACCACTGGCCCACTTGGGATGAGATTTGTACACAGCATCGACTAGGGTCCCACTGGCCCACTAGAGATGGGATTTATGCACAGTATCAGTCAGGGGACCACTGGACCACTAAGGATGAGATTTGTACAAAGCATCAGTCAGGGGGACTACTAGGGATGGGATCTGTACAGAACATCAGAAAGGGGACCACTGGACCACTGGGGATGGGATTCATACACAGAATAAGAAAGGGGACCACTGGACCACTAGGGATGGGATATGTACACAGCATCAGAAAGGGGACCACTAAGGATGACCAGTGAGCGACACTATAATTTATAAACCGCAAGGCCCACCAGTGGGTCACAAGATACAGAGATGAGGATTGGGAGAGAGACAGAGACAGCAACTGCTCATGCCAAGGCCTCTGTAAATGGCATAGCACCATGCAACTGGTGCAGTTCCATGCCCAGAATCCTTGCTGGTCACAGTTTGTATGTTTGCAGACAAAAGTTAAAACCTCAGTTTGCAACCACAAACATTTGTCAACCATCATTTGTGTTGCAACTTAGCCAATGGGGGAGACTTCCCCACTGGCAGCTAAGTCAGTTATTTGTGTAGTGAGGTTTCTGGGGTGGCAAATAGGAAGCCTCTTTGCATCATAAGTTTGCACTACCACCACTGTGAGTGCATATCAGGTCTCTGGGTGTTGAAGGATATAGGAACAGTATATGCAGCATCTCATTGACAGACTCCAGAAGAGTGTGTGTGTGTGTGTGTGTGTGTGTTTGCAGTGCATTAGTTCATCCTAACATGGTGGATTGTATAAAAACACTAACCCTTTGAAAAATAACTTTTGTTATCACTCTCAGTCCATTAACTTCTCAGTAGAAAGCAATCGGTACAGTATGCTATAACAGCAGATGTCATACCCTACAGGAACAGGAAGCGATTTTGTTATCCCTTCCCTATAATAGATATGAAAATTGGTTCCATTTGCAGACAAACACCTAAGGGGGGCCTTGACATACAATATAAAAGGCAGCTCCTGCACAGTGACCTTTGCTGCACCCACAACACAACCAGATTAAAAAAGATGTTATTGTAACAGTTTCTCAAGGGAGCCGTCAACCCTATATTTCCTGCCTAGAGCATGGGAAGATCTGGTAGCCAGTCAGCCGTCCGATGTCTTACTTAAACTAGCAGACAAGATGCATTTCAATCATCTAGCAGAGGACACGTCACACAAAAAAGGGACTAATTTTGCACTGTGCATACTGCTAGGGCAGTGAAAGGGGTGGATTTTTAGTGCATGTATTTGCATCTCTGCTGTTTATGTTTGTTTACATGTTCATGTTTATTAACATTTTTATTTGCATTTCAGACTTTTTTCTATAGGTATAATGAAGGCACAAGACCAAGGGTTTGAGAGTTATCATTATCAGTAAAATGTGCATTTATTTTATGGGCAGCAGTAGCAGTCATGTTCTATATGCCATGTCAGCCCCAGCCAAGGGCTAATAATGTTTATTTAGACAACCACAAATACGAATATGTACCCACTGATGTCTCTGTTTGTATCTACTGCATGGAAGAGTGCACTATTTGTGTGTGCATGTGTTGTTGCACGGTTGTGTTGTACTCCACCACGTGTTAGTTCTTGGCCCCAATAAGCACCCTTGGAGCAATAAGTGCATGTACACTGTTCTGTGTTTTGGGCGTGCCATAACACCTGCTCTGCCCTAGAATTTGCTTTGTGGACACCTCTGGAAATAAATTGGGTCCAAATGTAGGCATTTTCTGGCTTGATGTAGACACTCTTCATCACCTACAGCATTTCTTGTGTAAGGCTCCAAATGAAATTCAACAACTTCTGCAGGCCATCTGAGTGGCTAACATGCCTCTCAGAAAGATGCACTACAGCAAGTGTGGATGCACCAGGCAGTGTCTTTATTATTTCAAATATTTTACCAGGAAAGACATACTGAGCTGGTAACGACTCATTTCCCGATGGGACAGGGGAGGGAGAAGAGAGTAACAGAGATACATTAAGAAAGAATAGTTACCTACTGTAACAGTAGATCTTTGAGAGAATCTCCTCCATTGAGCCACTTCATGTAACTGTAAGCCATTAGTATCAGGACCACCCAGAAACTTTCTGCAGGCTGGGACTGCCAATGTCAACGCACAGCGTTAGCACCTATATAATGTAGGCATCCCAGCATGTGTCAGTTCCCTGCCGGAGACACGCTTAGAGGATCATCTGACCAGCAGGGACCAAATCAACCATGACCAAAACCAAGCACATAGGAAAGGAGATGCAAACCCAAGTACAGATGCCTTAAGGGCAACTGAGGAGAAAACAGTGTGGGACAGCAGGCAGTATAGTTACCCATCACCTGACAAGTGGGGAAGGTGGGAGGGAGAGCTGTGGCCTAATGGAAGAGAGTCTCTCAAAGATCTGCTGTTACAGTGCTTGACTATTCTATCTTTTTCAAGGATATCTCCCTCCACTGAGCCACATCATGGAATGATTCCCAAGCAGTACCAAGCAGTGAGGAAGGACAGCAGGACCTAATGATCCTGAGTGAGGAGGCCTTGCTGAACACTGAGGCCAAAGCCAGTATATCTATGAGAAACGATGCCCAGACTGTAGTGTTTAGTGAATACATGAACAGTATTCCAAGTGGCAGCAGCACAAATATCAGCAGTGGACAGTCAGAAAACAAGCCACAGAGGTAGCCACCCCTTGGGAGAAATGAGCATGTACAGGACTAGGAGGTTGCTTACTGCGCTTCTGGTAACAAAGAACAATGCAATTGGCCACCCATTTGGATAGGCCTTGTCTAGAAATTGGTGAGTCCACCATTGTGGGTTAACAGAAATAAACAGTTGAGAGGATTTTCTTGAATCCTTTGTATGATCCAGGTACCAATGCAGCATCCTATGGATGTCCAGTATATGTAAACGTCACTCTTCACTATCTGTGGGAGAGGAAAAGTAGACAGGAAGATCTATTGTTTGATTTAGTGCTCTTTCAGACACAAGATGCAGAACATGAGGATTGGGTATGTCATGTGACTCTAGCCTTGTGAAAAATAAATGGTGGATCTGTGACCAGAGCCTATAACTCTGAGATGCGTCTAGCAAACATCATAGTCACTAGAAAGTGTTTTCTAAGAGAGGAAGCACAGCTCACAAGTAGCCGCAGGCTCAAAGGGATGTGCAGATAGGGTCTCTAAGACCAAATTAAAGTCCAACAGCAGAACCAGATCTTGGACTGGAGAACCCAAAAGAAGGATGGCCCAATCTCCTGGATACCTCCAACTGGTCCAGTGTCTTACCCTCAGATAGGGCTTAAAAGGCCAAAAAAGTGGCCATTTGTGACCTTTATGGAGGAATACCCTAGTCTGGAATTCTTTAGGGAGAGGATGTAGGCCAGAAGTTTTGGAACTGGACATGTTAAAGGATTCAGTGTGTTTCTAGTACACCAAACAGTAAAACATTTCCATCTTTGGGAATAAGTGTACCGCATAGATGGCTTTCTAGCTGACAAGATCACATCAGCTACCTCCAAAGAAATCCTGATGTGGGCGAGCGTTATGTCCTCAGGAGCCATACATGAAGGTGGCTCTAGGATGCCGATTCTACAACTATGTTGTCGACCGACATCACAGCGACCGATTTATGTTGACCGCAAGTTGCGATTGACATAAATCTGGCAGGAGACCCCAGTTGTTCTTCTATCAGGGGGGTTTGCCCCATGAATCCCTCATGTGGGGGGCTCTGCCCCCCCCCCACCACACCCGAATTTAAGGATTATCAACTCCAAGTTGGAGATGATTTGGGGAGGAGGTGCAGGACCGGTGGACAAAGTGCCAGGGTCTCAGGTGAACCATTACAGTGAACTGTCAATGTTGTCTGCACCAACGTGTTTGCTGTAATGGTGTCACCATACAGGAGGCATACCCATGAAGGTACAGTGATCAAAGAACCGGGTGCACCACAGCACCGTGCTCCTGTGTCAGAAGTCCAGCTTGCAAGGGGAGTGGGATGGGAGGTACCACCGACAACTGTTGGAGAAGTGGAAACCAAATTTGCCTGGGACAGTGAGGGGTCGCCAGAATCAGGATGGCATGCTCAGCTTGCAGTTTCACCGGAGTCCTCTGTATTAGAAGGAATGAAGAAAATGCATACAGAAACCTCCCTTTCCAAGAGATGGACAATGCATCTTGCCAAAAAACTCCAGGCCCTGGAGCGAGCAAGCAGAAATGTGACAGTTTTGCATTGTACAGAGATGCAAATATGTCTATTTCTGGATGACCCCACTTTTTGATCGGGCCTCCCACTACTGGGTCAGAGAGTTCCCATTTGTGGCAGAGTGCATTGGATTGACTGAGGTGATCTGCAAGTACGTTCAGTGTCCTAGGGAGGAGCACCACAGACAGGAACATGTCATGTTCCACCACCCAGTACCAAACTCTCATTGCTTCTCTGCAGAGAGCATAGATTAATGTAATACATTAGCGACATATTGTCTGTGTGAATCAACAGCCAATTCCCCTGAAGGAGGATGGCAAAGGCCTGTAGGCCACGTAGAACAGCCCTCATTTCCAGACTGTTGCTGTGAATCACTGTATCCAGAGGGCCCCAATGGTCCTGAGTTCAGAAAGGGCCCAGATTAACCCCCACCCCATCTCTGAGGCATCTGTTGTCATTACCAACAGCAGAATTGGCTGTAGGACTGGCAATCCTCTCTGCAGGTTGGATTTGTCCGGCCACCACAGGGGAGAATGATGAAGATGAGGAGTGACTGGTGTGAGGTGCTTCATCTCGTCCAAATGCTGAACCCACTGTGCCCTAAGAAGCCACTGTTGGATTCTGTAATGGAGGTACGCTAGCAGAACTTTTAGGATGGCAGCAGCCATCAGACCAGTTAGTCTTAAGAGGCAATGGGCAGGTACGTAGTTGCCGGTGCTGACCAGCTGTCCCTGTGCCACTAATGCCATGGCATGGTACGGGCAGAAATGCCCATCCCAGACTTGTATCCAAAACTGCTCCAATTTATTGGAGGTATTTGAAGGGTGTAAGAACCAACTTTGGCTCATTGACAAAGATTTCGAGTTCGTCAAATAGCTGTCTGATCTGAAACAGTGTGCACACTACTGCTTCCTTGGACAGGGCCTTTAATAGCCAATCATCCATGTAAGGGAAGACATACATACCCTCCTTGTGAAGGTCCACTGCATCTGCTACAAATACTTTGATAAAGACATGCAGTGCAGAGCATAAGCCAAAGGGCAAGACACGAAATTGGTAGTGAGAGCCCTGAAGCATGAATCGTAGATACTTTCTGTGAGATTATTCTGATCTTGATGTTAAGATAAGCATCCTTCATGTCCAGTGCCACCATCCAGTTCCCTTGTAACAGTACGGGTAACAGGGACTATACGGACAATGTTCTGAACTTTTTGTATTGTATCCACATGTTCAGGCCCCTCAATACTAGGACAGGTCTTAAATGCCCTGTCCACTATGCAACCAGAAAGTACTGGGTGTAAAAGCCTTGGCTTATTTCTGTAGCTGGAACCACTTCTATAACTCTTTTGCGGAGGAGGGATTGAACCTCTTCCAGGAGAAGGGCAAGATATCCTGGATGATACCAGTTTGGCAATGAGGGGTTAACCAGAGGAACAGTAATGAACTCAAGGGCATATCCTTGCTGAACAACCTCTGGAACCCATCCACCTGACATGATCCCCCTCCAGTTCTTTATAAAGAGGAAGATTCAGCCTCTCACCAAAACCTCTTGAGACAGTGAGGCTGGAGGTAAGGAAGGGGAGTCAGGAGGCACCAGGGATGGCAGGGGATCTGGTGATAGTCTGGCCCTTGTAAGGCACACATGGGCACAAAGGGGCAGGTTAATGGCCTGAAAGGGATGGGAGCGCAAGTGTTTAGGCACTTTAGATCTATCAGTAACTGCTCATTGCTGCTTTTATTGCTTCTTTTGCTGCTTATTGTTGATTTCTCTTGGTAGCAGGTTGATTTTTTGACTTCTTATAAAGGGCTAACATGGACTTGTTTTGGGGCTGTTGAAAATAAGAAACCTATTTTGGTGTGATTTAAGTGAGGCTGTTATTTCTTTGAACTAGAAACCTATTTCTTCTAATTGCAAACTTATTTTGGTATAATTTAAGTGGGGCTGTATTTCCTTGCTGCTTTTACTTGCTGCTGAAAATGTTAAACCTATTTTGGCGTGATTTAAGTGGGGCTGTTATTTCTTGCTATTTTTATTTGCTGTTGAAAATTTGCAACCCATTTTGATAACCCATCAAAATAACGACTGGACTTGAGTGACTCAGATATGAGCGACTCAAGTTCAGCGCCTGTTATGTGAGCTACCCTGAAAGGGTAGTGATGGATGAAGAGCAAGGAGAATAGAAGAGCAAGAGTGAGAGTGAGAGCGGAAGAGGAGGAAAGGTATGTGGGATGTAGTGTGGTGTGAGGCTGCCAAGCTGGCCATGTGGTGGTGAGGGTGGATGAGTACAGTGGGGAGGGTACAGGGTTTGGGGCTAGGGAGGGGCACAGTATTTTTGTGTTTTGCGTTGTGTTTTTTTTTTACAAGTTTCACCTCCTCCCCAACATGCACCCCCCTGGAGTTCAGAATCTTTAGTAAGGGACGTGTGGGAGTTTTCGCCGGTGTTGCCTCACTGGGAGTATACATCTCCATTTTAGGTTTTCAATGATGTACACTCACTGTTACAGCGATCGCTATTTGTCAATCGCCGTTATGACATGGAACCCCTATTTTGGTATGATTTAAGTGGGGCTGTTACTTCCTTGCTGTTTTTACTTGCTGCAAATTTTTGCCCACTCTCCCATCCCCACCTCCACCGTTAATTTAATGCCCTGTTAAATCTGATTGTCAGGAGCCAAGCACATGGAATAGCAAGTGCTGTGGAGAAGGTAGCGCATAATGGGGAGTTAGCCCGCCCTCAGCACAACAAGCTGCAGTAACGTAGAAGTGCAGTTGACTCGGGGGCTGCCGTAGCATAAATTATGAAAAAAATCTGACATCAAGTAAAAGTACTTAAAGAACCAGCTCTGAGGAAGCTCAGGGAATGAGCAATACATAAGCAGGCAGTGTGCTTACATTGCAGTCTTTCTTTTGCTATGTCTGTATTTGACTGGAATAAAAGAACTGGAAAGTATATGAACTGAATCAGCTTCTTACTTTTCAAAATCCAAGGTAATTGATGAGTGCAGCTGCCTCTGCATATCTTTAAGTAAACTTATTTAACAGTACCACCTCCACTCCTGTGCCTAACTACTCACTTCAAATCAAGTAAAAATACTTCCAAAAAACCAAACACTGGGACCTAGAAGGAGAGCAACACATCCAGGGGGAACTAGAAGGAGGGCTTCAGAAACAGAAAACTGGTGTAATAGCTAACAGACAATGTAATAGTGTAATTAGCTAATAGCTGTATAAGTGCAAAATAATGTGGGGAGTGGTGCAATGCAGTGGATGCGGGGCAGTCGTATTCAGACAGGCCTTCTGGACGCTGAGGTGCTGCCCTATCTGCAGGCATCTCTCTGGACTGCGGGATGAGGTAGCCAGACTCAGAGCAGAGGTAAACTGGGTCAGGAGTACCTTCTCCCACATCCAGAGACCACCCAGTCCAACGCAGCTGCCTCAAAGGATGCCAAGAACGAGGAGCACTTGGACAATGGTGGGCTCAGGGAGGGTTAGGACAGTCAGGCAGAGGCACATCCCAAATCCTATTCCACTCCTGAACTCATAGGTTGCACTGACAAATGGGGACAACCAGACAGAGGCACCCAGAGAAGTGGCAGGGAAGGATGTGGAGGTCAACCTAGGTGGGGGAAGCAATGGACCCCAGAGGAGGAGGAAGCGAATCCTTTTGGGGGACTCTACTGTATGGGGGATCGAGCTAGGAACATGCGAGAGGAGGACAGGGAGGTGAGGTGCCTACCAGGTGCCATGGCATGGAGGGATAGGAGGAAGATCCTGGGGATCACTGGGAAGGCAAGACAGAAGAAGGAGCTGGATGTCATTATCCACCTAGGAACTAATGACCTGGCAAACAGGGAGCCTAAGGAAGTTCAGGAAGAGTTTAGAAAATTGGGGAGGGATCTCAAGCTAGTAGCTACATCTATCACTTTCTCGGAAGTACTACCTGTGAGAGGAATGGGCAAGTGTAGGGATGCAAGCACCAGGAACTTTAACACGTGGTTAAAGACCTGGTGCTGTGAGGAAGGGTTCAGATTCATTGGTGACTGGGGACCCACCTGGAGGGATGAGGGCTTGTTCAAGCCTGATGGCCTGCATCCATCCTGGAGAGGAATCCAAGCACTCAATGAAAAGTTTAAATACTACATGGACAAGTATTTAAACTAGCCAACGGGGTGGCAGGTTAACAAGGAGGGTACCTAACTGCCGACCCCCCATAGCTAGCAGTGGAACCAGAGAACAGGAGGAGGTGATATCACTACAAAGCAGTGCGTAGAAGATAGAGATAGGCACCCAAAGGGTAGATAGGCAGAAAAAGGACAAAATACAATGGAAGGGCAGAAAGTAGGAAGAACCAGGGATAAAGGACAACCAGGAAAGGAACTGGAGTACAACAGCAAAGCAGATCACGTAGGTCACATCATGGAAAGTCATGTGTGCCAATGCCAGGAGCTTTTTTTTTTTGTTAGTTGTTTAACCAGGACTAGCACACTAAGTGGAAAGCTTTTTTACAAGTGTGACCTGGGAGCACAGGGAAGTTAAGTGACTTGCTCAGGGTCACACAGTATGCAAGTGGAAGCTGTGGGAATCAAACCCAGGTCTGGTCAGCTCAGAGCCTTAAACCACTGTGCTATACTGCCTCCCTTTGTAGCCTTAGCAACAAGATGGAGGATCTTGAGGCTGTCATGGCACAGTCGGACCTGGACATTGTGGTCAGCACAGAGACCTGGTGTAATGATAACCATGACTGGGAGATGGTCATTTCCGGCTACAACATATTTAGAAGAGACAGGGCAGGCAGGAAGGGAGAAGGAGTAGCACTTTATATGAATATCATAAAGGCCACAGAGACCCAGGAGGAACAAAATGGGGGATACTGTGGGTTAAGCTGGAAAAGAAAATGGGGTCAGCCATCTGCATACGGGTGGTCCACAGACCAACAACCCAGGAGGAAGAGACAAATAGGGAGTTAATGCTAGCCATCAAAAGGACAGCAGACAAGGGGAAGGTGGTGCTGGTTGGAGACTTCAATATTCCAGATGTGGACTGGAGCCTCCCAGCAGCAGCTTCAACTAGGAACAGATTTATCCTGAACTCCCTTCAGGGTGCCTTCCTTAAGCAACTGGTCATGGAACCAACTTGGCAAAAGGCAATACTGGACCTTGTGCTCACAAATGGGGACAGTGTGATGGGGTAACAGTGGGGGAGCACCTGGGGAAGAGTGACCACTGGTCACTGTGGTTTGAAATCACAAAAGGAGCAGAACCAGCCTGCACAAAAACACGTATCCTGGATTTTAGGAGGGCAGATTTTGGGAAAATGGGGACATGCTTGAAAGAGGCACTGATAGGAATTGGGAGGAGGAACAGTGGGCAATATTTAAAACAGGGATAACAATAGCCAGCCTGGTGGCACTGATGGTTGAGGTGCTGGATGCCACAACTCACACCACACTGGCAACCTGGGTTCAGGAACAAGCCTTGGTCATCAGGGGTTGGCAGGGGAGGAGAGGAATTGAGCATCTGATGGACTGATCTCTGTCTCTGGGGGGATATGCTGCCTCGGTGCCTTAGTGGCCTCTAGCGATGGTTGGGAGTGATGCAGGGCACTGGCAGACAGAAGGGAAACCTGCTGTGGTCAGTGCCAGGAAGGAGTGCGTGCGGTAATGCGTGCGTGCCTCTCCATTGATGTCATTGCACGCCACGCACAAGGGAAGAATATGGAAAGATGGGCACCAGTCGCGGCGGCATGATGGCCGTCTTTATGGGGGATTTGCTTTTAACCGGACAGGAAATACAAAACCACACATACTCTAATATTGCAAAGCATCATGATAAATACATGCAAATCACCATGACAAACTTTAGACTGGTTCTGTTTTAATCAGGATTGTGCAGTGCCAAATAGTCTCCCACACAATCTACAAAGGCTAAAATCAGAAGACACCGGCACCTATTTCATCCTTCTCAGGATTCATCAGTGTGCCTGATCTATGTCTCAATCCAGGGGAAGGAGGAACCAGCACTGTAATGATCTTATAGATTTGGATCACAGTAAGACCCATATACCTGACAGGGGTCACTACTCATGGAGTATGGAATACCTCTACAGCAGTTAGAAAACTATAAGTACCTAGTGGTGGGGTTTGATTAGTCCATTACTTGGGTCACCCAGATTGACAGTATTTCCAAATAAATTCTCCCGAGGCTGGGCTTTCTGTTTAGGAATTAAGAGATCCTGTGTCAAGAGGCTAGACAGCACATAGTACTGGCCCAGATACTACCACTGCTGGATTATGCCAATATTGTCTGTGCCTCAGTGCCAGAGTATATACTGTACCCTGAGTAGACTGGACATAGTATACAACAAACTCGCCAGACTTATGCTAGGGTGCCCCCCCCACTGTTTATATGTAAAGGCTGACCGCAAAAAATAGCCACTCCAGAATCAACAAGCTGTTGCTTTAAGTAAAACACAGCACAAAAAAGTATAGTGCAAAAAGTAGGTGACAACTTTATTAAACTTACACACGTAATATTGTCAAAACGCCAAAGGTGGCAGCATCGAACTCGACGTTTCATGCTTGCAATGCTTTTTCAAAAGTATTATATCAGCTTAACTGGCTGCCTCCAAGTAGTAGGAGATGCTGATCTACTGTTCTTTTCATCACTGGGCCTGACACAAGTCATTACTTCTGTGACCCATCACTACAGACACATGCTCGACCTGGTGTTCTCACTGGGGCTTGAGGTTGCTAACCTCAAGACTGATCAGGTTGTTTGGTCTGATCATTGCATGGTCAAGTTCTTGATCGGGGCCCCCCTGGAAGTCCCTTCCCTGCTGAGATGGTCAGCTACTGCCCTTTAAGGAATTGTCCCCAGAGGGACCGCTGCCGGTGACTGACTTATCTAGAGTAGACGCTGCATGTGCAGTTAGTGTGAGCGAGGCAGTGGCTGCCTATAATAGCATGGTCTCCGAAGCACTTGATGCCATCACACTGGTCTGTATATGACCCAGATCTTCTCACTTGAGAATCCCTTGGTTTTATAAGGAGCTCAAGGGGATGAAGATCAGGGGTCGGAAGTAGGAGCGTTGCTGGCAGAAGACCCACTTGGAGGGGGGAAAACTTGCCGTGCATGCTCATTATCATGAATATCAAGGGGCAATCAACCATAAGAAGGCAGAGTTCTTGTTCAGGGAGATTCCCACAGGGAAAAACAGACTATCTCAGCTCTTTCGGACTGTGGACAGACTGCTGCATCCCATCTGTCTACAGCCAAAAAAAGCTTTTTCAGTCACTTTGTATGAGAAGTTTGCTGTTTTTCTCTGACAGAGTGTCCTCCATCTGGGTGGGGATTCCATCAGTGAGACAAGTTCTGTCTCACAGTGATTGGCCCAGAAGGAGCAGTGGCATTCCATCAGTCTGGGGCGAGTTTAAATTAGTGGAGGTGGCTGAGGTCATTGAGGTGATCTTGAAGCTAAAGCACGCGTATTGTAACCTGGACCTGGCCGCTACTCATTTCTTGATGAGATGTGTCAAGACCATTAGCCCGGTGTTCGCCAGGATTTTCCAGTGTTTGATGTCAGAGGGAATCTTTCTGGATGCCTTGAAAGAGGCTCTGATGAGATCCCTCTTGAAAAAGCCATCTCTCAACCCTGCTGTCCTGGAGAATTACTATCCAATCTCCAACCTGCCATTTCTGGGCAAGGTTGTTGAGAAATAAATGGCTCAACAACTTGAAGAATACCTGGGCCTGGATATTCAAAAGGGTTGCGCCATGCGCAACAGGGTTGCGCATGCGCAAGTCCAAAATGCGCCATTCTGCGATATTCAGCAGGAGGCAGTTACGCCACTGGCATCAGGTTGCACAAGAGAGCAATGCAAATGAATGCATGCTCAACAGGAGGGGGAGGATCCATGCATAACCTGCGCAACCCGATATTCAGTCGGGTTGTGCAGAGTTGTGCATGCGCAACCCCCAACCTGCGCCTGCACAACCTTGAGCCCAAAAAAAAGGCTTAAGTTGAGGGCCACCCACAGGTGAGCTGCTGCATTGCAGGGCGCAACACAGCAGCTGCCACCCCTGGCTGGCCCCCAACTCTTTCCCTGTGCCCCCACCAGCCCGATCGCGGGCATAGCGTGTATGAACCCCCAGTGCCCGATCGCGGGCAGAATGTAACCCCAACCCAAATATTTCCCTGGTGGTCCAGTGGACGTAAAGCCCGATCGCGGGCAGAATCATCACAAACCCCCAAACATCTCCCTGGTGTCTAGTGTCCCCCCACCCACGAGCCCTCCACCCGCTCCCTGTAGCCCATAACAGACATGATAGTCCAGACGGTGAATGATGTTCATTCACAAATCTGACTGTCATGTACGGTATGGGCCAAGCCCATTGGCTGTAGCTCTGCACCAATGGTGTGCAGCCCTACCGACAGTCAGTCGGCGGGCGGCGGGCGGCAGGCGGGTGGATGTTGTCGCCGCCGCCGCGCTGGGGAGCGGGTGGAGGGGCTTCGTGGGTGGGGGACACTAGACACCAGGGAGATGTTTGGGGGTTTGTGATGATTCTGCCCGCGATCAGGCTTTACGGTCCACTGGACCACCAGGGAGATATTTGGGTTGGGGTTACATTCTGCCCGCGATCGGGCACTGGGGTCTACACGCTATGCCCGCCGATCGGGCTTCGTGGGTACTTGTGGGGGTGTTATATGTACTCTGTAATGCCCGCAATCGGTTGCATTAGCGTCGGGTCCTCGACGGCTGCTGCCTGGCAGGGTGGCCAGGCGAAGTCCTCGGGATCGGGCGCACCTGCTTGATAATGGTATGTAAATGGGGCTATAAATAGATGCAAATGGCCCCCTGTGCCTTTGCATAAATTATGGCCCCATTTGCATGTCACCTTTAAATATCGGGAATTTGATATTGGCGACGAACTTGGCGCCACCGCAAGTTTTAATGCTCATCTCTGGCACCCTGCGGTGGCGCCAGTTCCATCAGGCGCCATGCGCGCAGTGTTGTGAGTTGGGGAGTGATATCAAAGGAGCTGCGTAATAGTGCAACTTCTTTGAATATCACCCCGGCCACACCCCTGCGCAACTATTTTGAGCAGCGCAAGGGCTTGCTCCTCAGAATGGCGCAGTTTGAATATCCAGGCCCTTGTGTCCTTTGACATCTATGAGCCATTCCAACTGAGTTTCAGGGATAGGCATAGCACCAAAAAGGCATTAGTCAAGGTGCATAATGACCTCCTCAGGGCTAGAGACAGAGGAGATAGGTAAATTCTTGTTCTCCTCGATCCCTCATCAGCTTTTGATACTGTGGATCACATTGTGCTTCTTGTTTGCCTTCAATAGTATTGTGGACTCACTGGTATTGTCATCAACTGGTTTGAGTCCTATCTGTCTGGCAGGGAACAGTGGGTGGTGATGGGGAATTTCTCCTCCTCCTCCCCGAGGCCCCTGTCCTGTGGAGTATCTTAGGGCTCAATCTTGTCGCTGAAGTTATTCACAGTATACATGCTGCCAATGGGAGAGCTCATTAGACAGTACAGTTTGAGGTTTCACTGCTAAGCAGATGATACCCAGCTGTATTTGTCTTTTGCCCCAGGAACACACGATGCCGTGGTAGTGATAAACAGCTGCCTGACCGAGATCAATGATTGGATGTCCTCCAGCTGGTTGCAACTGAACCCAGACAAGACGAAGGTACTGGTGATTGAGCTGGGTCGTGGGTGTGATGCGAGTACCTCTGGAGTGGGTACAGGATTGTTTCAGGGATCCGCACCATTGATGGCCACCCCTAGTGTGTGGGATGTTGCCATTGTTCTGGAAAGCCGATTGACACTTGAAGCTCAGGTGCAATCTGTGGTCAAAAGTGTTTTTTACCACTTGAGGAATATCACCAGGATTAAGCCCCTAGTTCCGCTAGAAGACCTGCCATCACTGGTGCATGCCTTTGTGACTTTGAGGATTGATTACAGCAATGCAATATACTGTACTTCAGGGTCACTGGAGGAACCCTCCGCCGACTGCAACTGGTGCGTATCCAGTGATATTAGTGTGGCAAATTGAGCAGCTCAATATGAGCTACTCAGTTTGACCACCTGTTATAAAAGCAAGTGTGGAACAATAGCGAGTAGTGGAATAGTGAGGGATTACAACAAAAACAGCGAGTGTACGACCGGGCTGCATGTGGGACAGGGGGAGGGTGGTAATAGGATATGACAGGAAGTCTCGGTGTGCAATTCTGAGCTGGTTGTCTAGTATAGTGGTAGGGTGTGTGCCACTACTGCAGAAGGCTCTGGGTTTGGAGCTTGCAGTGTGTGATAAATTTTGTTGCCTCTAATTTTGCACTTTTCCGCAACGTCAAGCCCCCTCTCGTAGTTGATTATATTAATGATGGGGGGTGCGGGGGACAGAGACCCCAGCATAAAAAATCTTGTTGTCCATGTTAGGTCCTGTAAATGGGGCCGAGTGTCACTGTTGTCCCGATCGCTGTTGTGCAAGTCGCCATTGCGGTTTTTGATGACTTGCACTCGCCATCATTGTCGGTGCTATAAAAACTTTGTTGACTTGATGTGGAACCCAGCTGGTGCAGAATGTAGTGGCTTGGTTGCTGACAGGCCTGGCAATGTCCAGTCATGTGACCCCAGTTCTGCGGGCTCTGCACTGGCTGCCTGTCAGGTGGAGGATCTTCTTCAAGGTGGGCTTGCTCACCTATAAGGCCCTATACAGGTTGGGCCCTGATTATCTAGCTGATCTCCTTACACCTGCCTCCTTGATCCATTCCCTCCACTCCTCAACTCGGGGCCTCCTTGACATTCCCAGGGTCAGGCAAAAAACAACTGGTGACCATGCCTTTAGTGTTGCTGGGCCAACCCTGTGGAACACTTTGCCAGCTGCTATCAGGGAGGCCCCGACAGTCGGGTTGTTTAAAAGGGAGCTAAAAGCTCAACTTTTCTGTATAGCCTTCCTCGACGAAGGTGACTGACCTATATTAATTTTAAGAAGTTACTTATTTATGCTGAGATTTATTTATTTATTGCTTTATATCTTTTACCATGTGTTGTGTTTGTATTGATCCTACCTTTTAATGTAAGGCACCCAGAGCCTCTGGGATTGGGTACTGGATAAATAAAATTTGCCTTGCCTTAACTTACCATTAAGATACTTAAAGGACAAAGTGCCCAAATTCTTAACGGACTACCTGTGGGTCCCCCAAATGACAATAGGGTCTGAGGACCTCTGAATGTCTGGACCTAACTTTTTTTTATTATAATATTCTTTGGTAACCGGGTAAGGCCCACTAGGCCCAAGGTCTTAAAGGGGCAAGCCATGAGCACTGGGGAGGTTCAGTGACCTGCTCAGGGTCATACAGTATGCAAGTGGTGGTTGTGGTAATCAAACCCAGGTCTGCTGGAGGTTTCAAGCTCAGTCATAGCTCATTACATGACAGGAAGGCTTTTAGCTACCTGTGCTCCGTCTTATGGTGAAACCTTGCTCCCCCTCATCTGAGGTACTGCACAGTCTCTATGAGCCCAGTAAGAGTAACTAGCTGGTTTCTGGCCACAGGGTAAAAGCCCAAACCCTGTTCTGCCAGAAATCAAGTCTAATGTAACTTACCTCATTGCTTGTATATTGTAAACCCTTGCATACATTTGCTTGTAAAATGTAAATTGTGCATACTCTGCAATACAGTAATTAAATGCTGTCTACCACACTGCATACTATTTATTTTGTGAGCTTGTGATGTAGCCACTGGCTTTGTGTACCAGGACTCCATTATAAATGACCCTTGTCTCACTTATGTTGTGGAAGGATTGATAAATCAACAAAATGAAAGAAATGAACAAAAGAATTTCTTAGAACTAAGTGCCACTGTGGGTATGACAAAGGAAGAATATCAAAAAAATAAAAAAAAAGAATATAGTGCCAAGCAAGCACTTAGAAATGCAAACTTAACCAGGCCTGTGCTAGTAATTTGTTTCACTGGTCAGCTAATACCAATTTATTTATTTCTTTAATGGGTAACTAATGGGGAACTAGAATCTTCTGCTGACCTCAGAGGAGGAGGAGGCCAATGGGGTTTCTAAGGCACTGTAGCATTCCTGAAATTCTTTTACATCTCAGCGAGAGTGACTGCAGCAGGTACAGGACGTCTGACCCCCAAAACAGCCCTACAGATAATTACATCCCTATCCCTCCTGCTCACACACTAAAAGAATCACTTCCCTTCCCTATCCTCTTTAGAGGCAGCAGTTCTTAAAGCAATAAAATACTTCTTTTCTGAGCAGCTGGAATAGATAAAGAGAAAGACTTCAAACGATGCTTCAAAAGGGTTTGTATGCAAAGAGGGTTTGAGAATTTTGAATGGTGTTCTCATGTTTTGTCCTAGCTGTGGTTACTGCAGCTGATGGGCAGACCCAGTGAAAAAGTACATAACAGTTGTGGAGAAGTCTCACTCTACCACATGTGGTAAAAGAAAAACACTTGTTCCACATACTAAGGCTAATTATCGCATGCCTGGCCATAGCATCCCTCCCTCTGTAATATATTCTCACAAACTAGAACCAGGCAGAGAAGCAGATGGTGTACTCAAATACAGATGACTATGGCAAAACTGAGTTTCATGTACAAGCTAATTGTTTCAATAAAGCACTGTGGAGATGCCACAGCAGAAATTACCCCAAAGACACTAAGAATCACAGAACAGGCTGACTGAATACTTGTTTTCTCAGGATTATATTGTGCAAGACACTGGTCCTGGTACTGTAAGTGTGTAGGCCTCCGGGTGGAGGTGGGGGGTTTTCTTACAGTGGAAGAGACTCCAAGCAAGAGATCTGGCCAAGAGGCCTGCAGAGCAAAGCTAAATGATTCTGGCTGGCCTAACCTTACAACAGGAGTCTCTTATACCATAAGAGAACCCCAAAAGAGGCTGAGTTAACATATTATTACTTACTCAAGTTACCTAGAGGGATTTATAATAACTATATTTTTTTATTTCAAAAGGCAAAAGAAGCTACTTTTCCCTTGGCTGTGAAGTGGAATGTTCCATTCATAATGTTCCTGCATGAGAGACCACTATACACAGGATAAGAGGTACAGAGGCTTTGTGCACTGATTGGATTGAATCAGACCATGATACGCAGGATAAGAGGTACAGAGGCTCTGTGCACTGATTGGATGGAATCAGACCATGGTACGCAGGATAAGAGGTAGAGAGGCTCTGTGCACTGATTGGATGGAATCAGAACATTGTATGAAGGATAAGAGGTACAGAGGCTCTGTGCACTGATTGGATGGAATCAGACCATGGTACGCAGGATAAGAGGTAGAGAGGCTCTGTGCACTGATTGGATGGAATCAGAACATTGTATGAAGGATAAGAAGTACGGAGGCTCTGTGCACTGATTGGATTGAATCAGGCCATTGTATGAAGGATAAGAGGTACGGAGGCTCTGTGCACTGATTGGATTGAATCAGGCCATTGTATGAAGGATAAGAGGTACAGAGGCTCTGTGCACTGATTGGATTGAATCAGGCCATTGTATGAAGGATAAGAGGTACAGAGGCTCTGTGCACTGATTGGATTGAATCAGGCCATTGTATGAAGGATAAGAGGTACAGAGGCTCTGTGCACTGATTGGATGGAATCAGAACATTGTATGAAGGATACGAGGTACAGAGGCTCTGTGCACTGATTGGATGGAATCAGAACATTGTATGAAAGATAAGAGGTACAGAGGCTCTGTGCACTGATTGGATTGAATCAGACCATGATATGCAGGATAAGAGGTACAGAGGCTCTGTGCACTGATTCGATTGAATCAGACCATGGTACGCAGGGTAAGAGGTACAGAGGCTCTGTGCACTGATTGAATGGAATCACGAAGGCTTTATAATTCTGCACCTTGATTATTAAGGATATTTGACGGAGATGCTATCTTTATTTGTCACATTGTCTGCTCTCTTTACACTTTAGTATTAATTTAACCAGTGAAACAGCCCAGTAGGGATTCACCCTTCTAAAGAGTTCAATCACTGAAGAACTTAAGGGGGAATGACCAGCCCTCCTTCTGGTTACAGTTCTTTTGTTACAGGGACATCATCAACCCTCCATAGAGGGTCACCAAAGGGTATGCAAACTGTAAGTGGACCCATAGAGTTTTTTTCTTTTTAGGAGCATGGTTCAGAAATGGAGATGATCAGATCTTGATTTCTGAACCTAAACTGCAGCCTCCTAATAAGACTTAGAAATTTGTTTTTATGGGTAAGCATGATATCATATTTTCTCTTGTATCTGAACCTAAACCTTGACTTTACTGCATTTAGTGGCTAGTGGAAGGGCTACCTGTTAATGTGCAATATGTTGATGAACTCTGTGGGGAATCCGCAATTGGGTGAACTGTTGCATATTTTTAGAGACACCATTAGTCCCCTTAGAAAACAATAGTAGTCCTTAGGTGGTTGTGGTCAGTCCTTCTTAAAGAGACACCAGCAATCCAACTTACTAAGACACAGAAATTCCACCTTAATTGGACACTGCCAATTCTCCATAATGGAATACGGTCAGTTCTTAAAGAAGAACTACACTAAATCTGAAAGTCATATATCCTATAGTAGCTCTGTTTTTTGCCATAACATTTTTTCTCCCCACCAACAGCATGTTTTGCACAGAAATATACCATGATAATACCATATCTGGCTGTGGTGTAGACTGCTACTGAGTTTATCCTCCCCTTATTTTTCTCTCCCTTCTCCACTGGCAGCAGTGATGCCTCGTTGGCCTCACACATGCACAACTTCCCCGGTAGCAGAGGAAAGCTCCCTGGCTAAGTCCCAGGGGTTGCTGTGGCGGTGGAACCCACTGCCAATCCTCCCTGGCTGAGACACACTGCTGAGAGGCAGCTGTCCAAGCCTCAGCCTGTCTCTCAGTGCAACTCCTGGGATTGCTTCCGAACCCAGCTTGTCTGCACGGTAGTGCAATGTGCTGTCACTGGGCCATTGGGACAGCCAGGAAGCTCGATTTTAAATACTGGATCCAATTCCATTTTTGTCCATTATAAGTCTAATTAATTATTCATGAGCCTAGTGAGGCTTCTGATTGGCTACTGGATCAGTCATTGACATCTTAGAAATGAACAATCCGGCTACAACTGATGCTGTGTGGCATGCATGGCTCGTGCTGCACAACTGAAACTGAAATAAAACTAAAAGAAAATGGCAAAGACAAAAGTTGTTACGATTAAACTTATAATCACAACAACCTCGAATCTAGTCATTTCCTTGGAATAATGACCGTCTGTAGGGAAGTGGCCCTCGGTTGCACCTCAGGCAACCAATTCCCCCAACTGGTCATTAATCCACTAGACTGTGAGGCAGTAAGCACCACTTACAGGGACACAGTGGATCTTGATCTCACTGAGAAATAATTTATTAAATGTCTACAAATGATGCATATGATAAATAACATATTGGACCAGCTTTTCAAATGAGCAAAAGGCAAACCGTGAGAGCAAAAATGCCTACTAAATTGCACAGTGAAATCACAGAGAAAAAAACTCACACAAATCAGACAAGGTAATGGTCTGAAATACTTTGTAACAAATAGGAAATAATCCTCACATACAGATCAGAGTGCAAAAAGCAGCCAGTTTTTGTTGTTAGCTGCAAAAAACAAGGAGTTCTCATTTATTCAAGATTTACTGATACTGTACTGGCTGTCACTTCAGTCCAAAAGCTCTTTCTCTGGGTACTGGCAGTCAAGCACGAGGTCTAGAATGGGAGAAAACACTGTTGTCACCTTGAAGCAGGTGCACCATAAGACTGGTCCCAGGAATCAAAAAGAGACAAACAGAGCTCCTAACAAATATACATACTTGCATTCGAATGAGCTGGTGGAGTGCAGATGCACAAACATACGCCAAGCCTGAACACTTATTCAAAAATGCCACCGCCATGCACTGTGTTGCTTCATGGATGAAGTCAGAGAACAAGCAGGCTTACGTTTCAACCAGGGGTCACCATCAGAGCGTGATCCCTGTATGCTGTGCTATTCCATTTGTACACAAGATCATAAAGGTGCAGGAGCTATTACAACTAGATGAGTGTAACATAGACAATTACTATGTGTCCTTAAAAAACAAAATAGAAAGACAAAAGTGTAATGAATAGATAAAAAACCCCAGTGCAAATTATTAATGAATGTAATAATGAAGCAACATACCCAAGGTAGGGTGGGGGGGGGCAGTTAAAGAACATTCCATAGTGCAAGCGCTAGTAAAAATGTCCTGCATAGACCCTCAAATTAGTATATACCATTGCTGACTCTAATAAAGAACAAAAAATACAAGATGGGGGGTCCTACCTAAACCATGCAGCCAGAGCCTGAAAGTCTAAAACTGCATGTGGGGACTCAACAATTTACAACATAGTGAGGAACAATTAAAACAAATAACATACAGATCTACAGTATGATAGCTGAGGACACAAGACTAAAAAGTTCTATTGGATAACATGCAGTTAGACTCACAAGTCTAAAACTGCATGCAGAGTCTTCTGAATAGGGCTGAAATGACAACATAAAAGTACAATACCCAAATTAAGCAATAAGGCATGACAGGGTGTGTGTTACTGTGTAATAACGTCACTCCTGGGGTGGGTTGAAGCACGAGGCTAAGCCGAGTGCTTTCACCACCCCAGAAGTGATGTTATTACACAATAACACACACCTTGGAGTGCCTAATTGCAATTATACAATGGCTCGATGTTATAGAAAACAAAAAATAAAAATAAAAATGTTTTTAGTAGATTTTTAGTGAGGCAGTGTATCTTTGTTTCTGAAAAAAAAAAAAAGGATCATAATAACCATCCAAAAAATCCATCACTGTCTCAGGCACACATTGACCAATCAGAGTCCAGGAAATTTTCTTGTCATTGTATAATGTGGGATAAGAAAGGGTAACGGGGGGGGGGTGCTGGGGCTGCAGATACAACCAGCCAGAGCCTGCAAGTCTGATGCTGTGTGGAGAAGGACCATAACAAAGGACAAACACCCTTGTAGGCGGAGCTGGCAAGTCTGCCTGCCTAACAACAAAGGATAGATACCAAAACTACAATAAACTGTGTCAAGGATGGTTAAGGCAGCACCAGTTTGAATAAAGGAATTACAGTCTGTGGACTAATTTAAAGTGTAGATGGATGGTAGAAAAGGGCACATATCCATGGGGAAAACAATGTGGACATCTAGCTAACCTCTAAATAGCTGTGTAGTGGCATTTCATCACTTATTCCATTGGGAAATAAAGTATTTAAGGTGAAGATCCAGTATGCTTCCCTTTGTAAAAGTTTGTTACCTAAGTTACAACCTTGTGTACTGATTTCCACTTTTTCGATGCCCATGAATCTTAATGAAGCTGCAGAACCATGTCCAACTTCATGATAGCGTCTCGCTATTGCGTAGTCAAAATTATTGTTTCTAATAGTGATTTTGTGTTCCCCTATTCATGTCTTTAGTGCCTTTTTGTCTGTCCAACAACACATGCCACAAAGGCATGTAAGTAGATAGAGCACACCTGTGGTGCTGCAATTAATGAAACTTTATATCATATTTTGTGCCCACCCTCGGATGTGTAATATAATGTGTATTCATAGTATTGGCACAGTGTATATAATGTCCACAATGGAAACTTCCCTTTGGTGGCTTCGCGAGTCAATTACCAGTCCTTTCTGTTTGTGGCATTATGGCTTTGATGAATTTATCTTTAGGAGTTTTGCCATATCTAAGATTATTCTAGGAATTTTGTCAGATAGGTGTTTCAGTCTGCGATCAGATTTGAGCAAAGGCCAATATTTATTTATAACTCCTTCAATTTTCTTTCCCAGAGGATTAAAATCTGTTACAAATGTAGGCCTGTCTATTTTCTCAAAGTTTTCAGTCCTATTCAGTAACTCATTTCAGTCACTTTCCCTACTTGTAATAAGCACTTCATGAAGTAGTGGGACTTCATAACCTCCATGAAGCAGATGAGTGGTAAGGTCTCTGCTGGCAGTTTTAAAAGCAGTGTCAGCTGAACAAAGTACGCTTATTTTCTTGTTCAGAGTGAGCCACTCCAACCCTCCTTCTCTTCTGGTAATTAATTCCTCAGAAATTACCGGCTTCTCGGTCAAAGTCATAACTGGACTTTTAAGAATGTCAGTGGGTGTTTTGGATTCAAACACTGGTGGTAAGGGCCATTTTAGAACTGTATGATGTAGTTTACAGCATGTCCCCTTCAGCAGCAGAGTTCTGTAGCAGAACACTGATGCATTGTGGCAACAATGAAAGAGTTAAACAAAAACACAAACTACATCCATAGATTCATAGAATTTGTACATGTTTAATGGGCAAAAAATACCCTTTAAAGAACTTGCCACCGTATTATGGGTGATATTCATATTTTTTATTTCCCGTATAAAGATCTAGCCCAAGTTTAAAAGTATCCAAGGCAGGACTGGACACAACATGTACTGGCAATTTGTTCCATAGTCCAACAATCCTCTGGGTGAAAAAGTTACTTCTCTGTAGTTTTTATGAATTCACCTGTAATTTTAAGTCCATCAGTTCTGGTATTAGTAGTAGTATTACTCAGTGTCAGACCTATTGTTGCACCTAAATAATTATCTTTTAAAGCTTTATATGTGAAGCATAGGTCCCTGCAGATCTGTCTATAACTTGTAGAGTATAGGTTTAGGTTTGTTAATCTTGTCCTATAGTCCAGTTTTTTTTGTTTTCTTATTTTGTGTGTGTGGGTGTATTTTCGTTGGACTCCTTCAATCAATTTACAACTTCTTATTGAATAAGATTTATTAAATTGAGAACAATACGCAATGTGTGGCTGCACTAAACTGCAATATAGTGGCATTAAAACCTCCTATTCTCTACTTTTTATATTTACTAATATGGAGCCTATTATTTTGTGGCACGTCTTAACCTTTAGAGTAATATTTTTATCTTAATTAAAATCGTTTTATATTGTTGTGCCATGGTCTTTCTCTTCATATACAATCTGCAATAGGGTAGATTCGAGGCTATAGCTGTAACATGGATTATTCTTTCCTGGATGCATAACTTTGAACTTTTCTAAATTAAAATGCATGTGCATAGTTGTCCCCAATCTGTAAGTAAGTCCAATTGTTTTTGTATGATATTCTTGTCTTTAATGGTAGTTACAAGTCCCCTAACTTGCAGTCATCTGCATATTTGGCTAACCATATTCCATCCAAAATTGGCATGGTTGCAATTAATATATTGAAAAGAGTTGTGCCCAGAACTGATCCCTGTGGAATGCCACAAGTCACGTTACCCCATGAGAAGAAGTACCCTTTAACAGCAACCCTTTGGTATATATGGTTTAACCAAGAACTAATCCAATTTACAATATTTGGTGATAATTCAATCTTCAGTAATTCATTAAAAGATATGTGGTGGGATACTTTGTCGAAGGCTTTTGCAAAGTCTAGATAAATTACGTCACTGGGAATGCCCTTGTCGAGTGCCTGACTTATGGGCTCAAAGAAGAAAAGTTCATTTGTCAAGCATGATTTCCCAGGAACAAATCTATGTTGGCTATAATCCATCACACCCTTGTTTATAAGATGCTCACTAATTCTCCTTTGTAACAATTTCTCCACAACTTTACCAACTACAGATGTTAAACTAATTGGTCTGCAATTCTTAGGTACATCTCTTTTGCCTCAGTCGCTCAATGCTATACCGTCCTGTAAAGATTTATTATAATAGGGAAGTGGTTCAGTTATTACTGGGGTTAATTCTTGAATAAGTCTTGGAGCTATCCCATCAGGGCCAGGTGAACAATTAACTTTCAGGGAATGTATTGTATCATAAACTTCTGTACTACTAATACTGAGTAGATTCATATTAGTCAAATCAATATGTTGAATCTATGAGTTTTTATTTTCAAAAACACTGAGAAAGTACTGTTTAAAGTTTCTGCAATCTCCTCCTCACCAGTTATTACCCCATTATCCATTTTTAGGGGCCCAATAGTATGTGAGTTACCTTTTAATGTACCAATATAGTTATAACACTGTTTTTTCTTGTCTCTGACCCCTGAGGCTAACTTTATTTCCATTTTTTTGCCGTCTTTATCATTCCTTTTATGTTTTTATTACACACTTTAAGTTTGTTTAGTAATTCTGGAGTATTTTAATTTTTAAGTTTCTGAAATAGTTTTTTCTTTTTCTGAATCTGTTTCTTAATTTTATTATTCTACCTTGACGGAATATGTCTGTTTTTGTTATATTTAATTCTTTTAGGTACAAATTTCTCAAAGCAGTCAGTCAGATGTTGTTTAATTAATTCGCAGATCAAGTCAAGATTTTTGCCTTTAAAATATTTCTGCCAATTCCCGTTGCCCAAATGAATTCTCTTTTTCTGATAATCTGCATTATGGAGATCATTTACAACGGTCTTTCCTTTAGTGTGTTCAATAGTATTTATATAATAAGCAATGATCGTATTGTGATCAGAATCTCCAAGTGGTGGATGTAGTTGGATATTGTTTATTTTCCCATCACAACTGGTTAACATTAGGTCTAGTGTGTTATTCCCCAAGTTGGTAAATGAACCAGTTGTTCAAAATTTAACGGAATGAAAAGATCGATACATTTTCTTTCTAATATTACTTTACTATCTAATGAGGTCCAATCAATATGAGGTAAGTTGAAATCCCCCATAAGCACATAATTGCCAGTAATATGCATAGATTCAATAATTCTTAGTAGATCATTATTTTGTTCAGTTGTTAAATTTGGAGGACGGTAGACCAATCCGACAGTCAAATGATTACTATTTAACAATAATTTAACCCAAATGCATTCGCATTCATTTGTATTGTCCTCTGTGTTAAAAATCTCAAAGGATTTAATATTGTCTCTAACATATAAGGCTACACCACCTCCCAAGCGGTTTTTCCTGTTTTTATAAAATCTATTATAACCAGTAATATCCATATTCCAGGCATTATCTGATCCCCAAGTCTCAGTGATACCACAAATTATTATATTATCATTCCTGAGAAGATGTTGCAATTCATCAATTTTTGAGTGTAAACCTCTACATCATACAGTTCTAAAATCATTCTGACCACCAATGTGTGAATCAGCAACACTCATGGAATTAACTAAAAGGTCAAAAAAAGATGTAACAAGAATGGAATGTGAACCAGTATTTAAAAAACATCCCCCCCTTTTTTGCATTCACATGCACACATGTGCAAGGAATGTTTTGGGACAGTACGACTTTTTGAAGGTTGATGACCCTCCTGTCCAATGCCGTGCTCGGTGTAACGGGTGTGACTGTACTGCCCCAATGGATGCATGAGCTGTCTATGGCAGCAGTTTGGCTGCAGTGGTCTTCAGTTGAAAGAAAAGCACTGCTGCAATCAGCGGTGGTAATGTGTGTATTTAGAATATTGACATCACCCATTTCCCTCCGGCTGCTAATGAAATCCCTCCCGCATCCTCCATCTGCTGCTGTCCTTCCCGCTCCCTTGTTATTGCCCCCCCCAAATACATTGTATGTGCCGATGGGGTGCTCAATCCCCAGTGGCTCCAGGCCCCCCCACAAACAACCCATTCATTGTGTGCTGAAAGGGGGGTCCAATCACCCTCTACTCATGTGCTCCCTGCCCCAAACACATTGTATGTGCCAACGGGGTGCCCAATCCCAGTCGGCTCCAGCCCCCCCAACAAACACCCAGATGGCATGCTGGGGCCCAGCCAGCCTTGTTGTCCTATAAGTGAAATATCATCCCAGGAGTTTTTTAACCAGTGAAAACAGAAAACCGTCCTGTGTTATGTCCATTGCCCTCTCTCAACCCTACCCACCCTCCTTGCACCCCACCTCCCACACCTCCCTCACCCCATGCCTACCTCTGGAGCTTGGTGCCAATCTTTGGTGGAACAGGAACATGTCTGCACTCTTCAAAGCTGACTGCGAACTGAAGAAATGCCCGTAAGCTGTATAATGGCATAAATGGGGTATTTTCAACTTAGGTGGATATCTCGGCCATTTTTGCAAATTTTGACACCAAATTTTCAACATGGGGTTCTTGTGATCCTGCCTCATGAATTCAGCCACTGTCATGTGGTTATTCAGTCACAAAAGATGATTTTGCGGTCACCGTGCGGAATAATCTTTCGGGACCAATTAATGAAATGACAGTGTCACTGTTCATGAGGTGGGCTCTAAAAAGCCTATGTTGCAAATTTAGTGAAAAAATACAAAAAATGACTTTATTCTGACGTAGCGTTGCTCAGTTTCCATGCACCGTGGCAATTTGTAATATTTTCCTCTAGATCTTCAACATTGCCATGTTTGCACACCTCCTAATGAACAGTACAGCTGTCATTTTTCACATACTGCCCGAAATGTGTTTTCGCACATCTGGCACACAATGGTGCAGTCGCTATAGTAAATCAATGTTCAGGATATATTAAAAAAATCATAGTGACACTGTTCATGAGCAGAGGTCACAAAATGCCTATGTTGAAAATTTGGTGAAAGAAGTCCACAAAATGACTGTGTTATGAGCATGTGTTGCACAGTTTCCATGTACGCTCATATGTTGGAGAATTTTTAATATTTTCACTCCAGATTTTCAACATTGCCATCTCTTCACACCTCCCAATGAATGGTATGGCTGACATTTTTCACATCCTGCCTGAACTGTGTTTTTGCACATAGGGCACAGAATGGAGCAGTCGCTGTGGAAAATCAACGTTCAGGACAGATTAACAAATTCACAGTGCCACTGTTCATGAGCAGAGGTCCCAAATGCTTTTATGAGCTAGGGGTTGCAAAAAGGCCATGATGAACGTTTGTTAAGCAAATACCAAGAAATGCCCATGCGTTAGGATTTCTAACCATAATATCCCATCCTGTACAGACTGACAGGCATCAGGGGTGTGCCTTTGGATTGCCAGCTGTAATGCTCATGCCATTCCACCCCCACCCCCACCCTGCAGCTAGTGAAAGGCATAGAGGTGTGCCTTGGACTCTTCTGCCCCGGAGTTCACCCCATTTTCCTATACTGCACCCATTTCAGCGTATTTCCTTATGGAATGGGGTGACTGTAAAGCTGAACACCCCAACGCACACCTCAACACTTGTCAGTGTCTGCAGGGTAGGGTGAAGTGAAATGGTGTGAGCATTATGGGTGATGACCCAAAGGCACGCCCCGATGCCTGTGCATCTCTGCAGGGTGGGGTTGGGGTTGGCGTCACTTCAGTACATCATTGTCATTCCTATTCTGCATCTGTCTAACTCATGCACTTCCAATGCTAATACCAGCAAGCAAACATTTGGCACTGAAAAATGCTTGTTAGAAGTGCCAGTGTTACAGCAATTGACGAGTACAGTTGAAATGGATGCTGAAAGTAACTAACTGCCATATCGGGAGTCTGACGTGGGCATTTCAAAACTTTCCATGTGCTGACTCCCAATACAAAAATACACAGGGCCAAGCCGTTGGTGGTTAACATAATGAGCATAAAAATAAATGTGAACTCTAAACATTGAAACATACAAAAAAAACACAAACAAATGATACTGTTTCTTATTTATAACTTATTTAACAACTAGTTTCAGCAGCCAATCATTTCCCATCAATGAAAATTAAACTTTGCACTTATAAAAGCATGTGTTTCCCCAGTGTTTTCAGGTTGTACCTCACTGTTTGATGATGTGTCTCATATAGTCCCCCATTCTGACCGTCAGTATCCCATAGTTCGAAGACAGAAAGTTAAGAAGTATAAGGCTGAAATGTAAATGAGATGCAAGAGGAGTTGCAGAGAGGTACTCTGTTGGGACATGGGTGCTGAAGAGACATGGATACAACTAAGGGCGGGGTGTGCATAAGTGCCAAACAGCACTGCAAATACCTGCAAGCGAATGTTTGGCATTGACAAGAGCTTGTTTTCTTTAACTTCCTCCCTCCAGAGTACAACTTTTAAGGTGTGTTTAAACTGCTGTGGTTGCACAACAGGCAGTGGATCAGACTTGTTGCTGCTGTGCATTAATTGCCATTTAGACACTTTTGCAGTTGCATTATTAGAATAATCACAAACTGCTCCTAAAGCTGTAGCCGAGTTAAGAATGTGAAGTTGAGGGACCAGTGTAAGCTGCAAAGTGGACTGATGGCACAGCTTAAAATGATGCAACATGTTTGCATCGCATGATTCTCCACTGTGCTCCCATGATTCCTGTTGTGTTAACAAGAAGTGCATTCAGAATGTTCAGCAGTGTGGTATGACCATGGCATATGAGTTACGAACAGAGAAAATACACCTGAAGTGTGCCAAAAATAAACGCCGTAAATTCTCTATGATCAGTTGCATTCGTTGCCCATGGATCAGCTGCATTGCATGTTGTGGGGGGCACTGCAAGGCAATCCCCCAAATCTCCCCATCCTCCCCCCTCTGGCTATCCCCAATGCTCTACAACAATTGTATACCTCTGGAGCCAGAGGGGGAACATCAAAGGGATGGAGGTCACAGAGTCTGATGGGAGAGTAGTGCCTGACCACCGAACTTGTCAGCCAACACATCATCACTGACACAAATACAATACAATTCTACTACTACACACTCATACATACACCCACAACCACACATTAACCACACACTCCGTACAACAAATGATTGAATACAACAATGTCTAACAATACCCCCCACCTCTCTACCCAACTACAACTTAAATAAATGGAAAGTTTGCTGTTTTTAAAGAGAGTTCTTGCACATTCTCAAAATAGTTCACAGAATAAAATCCAGATTTACCTTGTAATCTTTCTCTGTAAGAGCTTCAACTAAAGGACTTTCATATATAGACCCAAAGGTCTTGTACAAAAGGGCTTTAGGCTCTCTCACCTCCTGCAGCCTAAGCCGGATTAATATTCAGGTCCAAAGTCCGCTCACTGTCTTGAGCCTGGCATTTTCACCAATTTATCATGGAATATTCAGGGCTGTTTAGTCCTCTCACTGCCCAACCACAGATCTTATGGAGTAGTATAGAAATAAATAAGCACCGACCTGCCCCAGACTCCACGAAACAGTTTTCACAGTTGTCCATCCAAGTCCTTGCTAAAGTCCTCTGCAGCATTTAATTCTGTAAGAAACATCTATCTTTGGGAGGTTCTTAATGCGTATTGGCTGCCTGACCCTTTTGTTCATGTGATACAGCTATTGTACCACATGGCAGAAATCCTACCACTAGTAATTGGCTGGATAGGTGCCCTCTGCAGTTTAAAGCAAGGAGTATGTCAGGGCTGTCCCTGAGTCCACTGTTATATGTTTTCAGTCTGGACCCTGTGCAAAGATTAATTGAACAGACAGGAGAAGTTACTACTATGCTGTTAGTCACTGGCTACAATATAGTAAAGGCATCTGCTTATGCAGATACTGCTTTGTTTCTTAAAGATCAAATCTCAGGTAAAAGGACTATTTCTATGATCGAACCTCTGACACCCTTAACAGGCATTAAAACTAATAAAGGCAAAAGTAAAGCCTTGCCACTGAGGAATGTCCCTGTTTCTTATCTGGCACTGGTATTACTGTAATCAGAAATGACATGGAAATGTTATGTATTTCTTTTGGATATGGAGATATGCCTTTGAAAAACTGGCAAACAAAGTTAAAAATCGCAGAGTAAAAAGTATTTTGATGGAAATCAGGGCCTATGACTAAAAAGAAAAGGATTTAATTAAAACTTTTATTATCCCTCTTTTTTGTATAGTTCCTCTATTTTTCTGCTCCCCTCAAACTACAAGCAAGAATTATTGGCATCTTTTTTTCATCTATTATGGGGAAGCAGGTTAAATCCTGTAAAAAGATGTCATACATACATACATACATACATACAGACCAGTCAAGAAAGGTGGCCTAGGTATGGTTAACCCAGTGTTTTTTTAATCTATTTTGTCATTTATATTGGTCCTAATTTCACAGATAACCATCTGCCTTGGATTAGACTTTTTTGGGAATGGTGTGATCCCCTGTGTCACAAACCCACTCAGCAGGTGAGCCCTCTACTCCCAAAGTGCCAACCACTGAGCGCAGTCTTGTGAACAGTTAACAGAAACAGGGTAACCCTCCTGTCTGTTTTGTGGGTTTGAATCAACCTTTGGTCTCAGTTCTGGAGGGATTCAAACTGTGAACCTCTTGCTAGCGTACCCAATGTGCAGGCTCAGATCATTCTGTCTTCAGGGGGCCAGATATCTTTGCCAATGGGCACCTAACCAGGTGTACAGAAATAAACCCTTAAAAACTCTAATAAAGACCTCAGATTAATTTTACCTTTTTCCAGTTTGGTATCACCATTCAAGCTTATGCACAGTGTCTGCTTTAACCATATATATTTCACTTGTTAAAGGAAGAAATTCAAAGACAGACCAAGTAGGCTCTAAAAATAGAGTTTTACTAAAATAGATAAAAAAATATGTAAAACATAAAATACAGAACCATATATCACAAAACATACAAATCTTTTAAAAGAACAAGGTTTTAACAGTGCAACTCCTACTACAGTACTTAGATTTTGTCTTTCTCTACCTGTATACTTGCTTAAAGTGCTCGAAGATGTTTCTTTGTCAAAGTGTAGATAAAAGTATCTGAAGAAAAACAGAATACTTGTTTGAAAGCTGGCTTTGCCCACCACTTTGAGTGAGGTCACCTAGCTCCTCCTCTGGTTATGAAAAATCATACACCCAGGATATTTTATCATATTAGAAGGTGAGGTAATGAAGGTTACATCAGCAGAAACTCCCTTCCCCAATCAAGTCTGTAAATTACCTTTCATCTATAAGCAGTATCCTCTGTCACACAGACATCAAAGCATTTATGACTTCACACCAGTGTCACATAATCCTGCACTCTTCCCCTAAATGCCATAAAAGTTTATGATTTCCCTCTTAGCAACTACAGCTATAATTAACTTAGATAAATAGGAGATCCTTGATTAAGGCCTGTTCTACTCTGTAATTAGCTTCTGGCCTTCCAGGTAACACCTTGTATCTAAAACCTGTGTGTGTGTGTGTGTGTGTGTGTCATACTTACATGCTGTTTCAGCATTTCTCATGAGAGACAGGCCATAACACATTTTTATATTACAAAAATGATACAGTGATCAAAACCAGCTGTTCAACTGTCACACCCTGATCCCCTCACATGAAAAAGGAAAGATAACATTTTATACATCCCCACCTACACTGGATTTTGTTAAAATGTGTTTATCTCATCTTAAGCAATGGCACTTGTCAGATTATTGCCTTTCAAGAAGCAGTTATATTCTCAGGTTTTATCCAACTATTTTTTAGAAGATTGTGTTTTTTCAGACAGTGTAAAGGGCCCCACAGAGATTATAGTAAGGGCTATAAATGACACACGTATACCAGCTAAAATGTGGGATGTAATCCATCTATGTAGCCACAAAAAAATGAAATGTCAGAGGTAATCAACAGCATAAGGTGGCTACTGACTGGGTATGCTTACAACCCCAATGTCATTCAGAACAGGAAACAATACAACACTGAAGATGCTGTAGATAAATCATTTATACAACAAGTCCCCATCGCATGAGGCACTAACTTGGAGCTGTACATTGTGTTTTGAACAGGAGGCTATGGGTGGGGAGGGGGGCAGTGAGCATTAGGATTGACAACTCCAAGAAAGACTCCATCACTGATTTGGCAAGACTGGAGGTTTTTTTTTCCTTTTGCTGTTTGAGGGGTTGGGAGTAAACTCTAATGCCACATTTGCCTCCTTTTGGTGCAGTTTTTTTTTTTTTGCAAAATATTTCCTTGCTTTTTGAGACAGTGGAATCATATCCTTATTCATGCAGGTCCCTTTGGGACCTGCGTAAACAGATGTAGATGTGCAGGGCCCTGCACCAGGTGAAGACTATATTCATCTGTGGGCTCTGAACTTCCATTCAGCAATGAATGTCAAGAATTCATGGGGCTGTCTGGTGGGCTGTGGAAATGCTGGGCCCTCTCGGCTCTGTGTTTTCATGTGTCCACAGATGCAGATGCACAGGGCAAAGAGTGTATCTCACAGCCAAAGCACAGGGTCCTCTGGCTCTCACAGGTGCAGAGGTACAGAGCAATTTGCCAAAAGAAGAATTCTCTTCATTATATGGTACTTTTGCCTCTGCATGCAACCCTGCTCCTTCTATTTCCAGACCAGTGTGTGGTGTCATATGACAACACCATCCCCCTTGGCCCATCCAGCTGGCTCACTGAGCCCCCCCCCACCTCTGAACTCAGCTCTCTGGAACATGATCACAAAGCACTACCCATTGGGGTAAAGGCTGGTACTACAAAGTTTGTTAATGATGATTCTTTTTATTTGACTCCAAATTTTCCAGATAGTCATTTTATGACACCCCTTATAAACATGATATATGACATTTATAGAATACTGGCAGAAATATCATATCACACCAGAAGTGCGAAAACCCATTTCGGCCATGAACTGAAAAATGACACCAGTCATGTTTATGAGGTGATGTGAAAAATGCGTATGGTGAAAGTTTGGAGTCAAAATACTGAAAATCAGCAAAGTTATGACCGAATGTTGAAATATTTCAATGTTCACTCAAAACTTGGTCATTTTATCATATTTTTCCAACAAATTTTCAGCATAGTCTTCTCATAAACTTAGTAGGTGAAAAATTTAGAATCTCTGCTGAAACCTGACTTCGTGGAGTGACTGAAAAATCACCTTTTGACCTATATATGAAAAATTTCACCTGAGTTGTTCATGAGGTGGGGTCCTAAAAAGGCCATGTTGAAAATTTGGTTGAAAAATTTTGAAAAACAGTGAACTTATGAGTGAACATTGAAATATCAGATTGGCAATGGACTTTTCTTTTTTTTACAAATTCAAAACCTCTCCCTAAAACAAAAAACAATGAGGGATGGTTTTCATTGTTTCAGGGGACTTTCTGATACTGGGGATTTGGCACCCCAGTGTCAGGCTACTGTTTGCCAGCACAGGGGGTGCGCACTCCTGTGCCACCACATATATAATGCTAGGGGGCAGGCGACCTGGAGGGGAGGAGGTGAGGAGAAGTGGTACTGGGGTGGGTACCCCAGTCCACTTAGTAGACTGAAAATTAAACATGGGAAAGGGAGGTGGGCAGGGAGGGGAGGTGGGGAGAAAGAAGCTCCCACTCCCACTTCCCTCTGATTGTACTCCTCCTAGTCCGTACTCTCCCTCCTCCTAAAGTGTTCTTGCCCCTTTTTTCTCTACCCTTAATCTATCTCCCTCCTGTGAGCTCGATCACTGCCATGTGCAGGCAGGATCCATAGCGCATGGAGAGCAACAACTTTACCCTTTTCCCCTATTTCTCCTTTTACTGCACCCCCTCAGTCACTGCTAGATCACTGTCTTGTGAAGGCAGGGTCACCCACCACACTGGTGGGATACTAATCTCCCCTCTACTATAGTTGACCTCTTCTACCCCCTCCCACAACATCCCTCCTCCAACACCCCCTCTCTCACATCACTATATATAATAAACTCTCATTGCCTATAACCTGTGTCCTAACAGTAGGGCTGTCCACCATCCTGCCCAGATAGGGACAACAGGACACTGTTGAATTTCATCTCCACCCCCTTGGATAACCCCCCACCTACAACACCTCTTTCTCCTCAAACTGCCACACTCTACCTCTCCGTCCTACCCCCCTTTTGGTTAACATAGCTTAACACTGGCCTACCCCTACACTCAATTAAGTACTTATAACCTACCCCAATACCCTTCTTATATGCACTTTAGTCCACCCTGTTGTCTCAGTTTGCCTCAAAAATCGTGTTCTGCCTGCGTCTCTCTGTAAATTTCCTTCCTCTTCTTCCATTCTGCCCGCTGCAATTTTTCGTTCCCTCCTTCCATTCTTCCTCTCTTTACTCCAATCACTGAAACTCTTGAATATTTATGTTACACTAATGGCTACCAATTACTATTGTGTCACCTTACCTACATACTGTTGCCAAGCTATTATATGTGTTCCAGTGAAACCAACCATCACCAACAACTGTTGCCAAATTGCTATATGTGTCGTCATAACTACTATAGTTAACTGTTGCACTGTTAGCCAATGTGATCCACCTGTAATCCCTCCTGGTTTCACTGTATGCAAGTTAGACAAATTGACAGAGAATTTGAATGGCCATACAAATACCACCAGACAATCTGCTGGAATACAGGCAAAGACATCAAACTGACCACACACCCCTAGTGGTCACTTACAGCCCCATGCTAAAAACCCTTCATGAAATTGTCAAAGAGCTACAACCCATGCTGAGAGAAGATGAAACACTGAAAGACATCTTCTTTGAGCCACCTGTCATTGCCTATAAGCAGCCCCCCAGCCTCTCGAACATAATGATTCATAACAAACTCCCAGCAGATCAAAATAACCAGAAAACAAAAGGTATAACACCATGCAACATGGCAAGATGTAAGACCTGTACCCACATATGCACACAGGCCACCATTAAGACAAACCAGAACAACATAATACAAATTAATGGACCCTACACATGTCAATCCAGCAATGTGGTTTACCTAATTCAATGCAAAATATTGGGGAAACTAGCCAACCACTGAAAACCAGGATGAATCACCACCGTCACACAATAGTAAACCAGATTATCAGCACTCCAGTAGGAAACCATTTTTCACAAACAGATCACTCTCTCTTGGATTTAACTGTCTTGATACTAAGAGCCAACTTCAGAAACACACAGGACAGAAGGACATGGGAATTTAAATATATTAAACAATTTAAATCTAACATTTCTTGACTGTTTTGGGACATCGGCTTCATGATACACTGTGGTAAACTGTCATTCTTTTTTATTGTGTACTACATCTTGTCATTATTTATCACACTTTGCTTCTGTATTTCTCTTATTATTTTTTTTCTCTGAGTTCTGCCTGATCTGTTTTATTTACCTGTACCTCACATCCTCCCTGGCTCTTCTACTAACTCTTTAGTTCAGTCCCACCCACTCCCTGTTGTTTTCACACCTCTGTTTATACTACCTCACACTCTGTTTATCTAGGTCTTTGTTCTTTTGTTTTCTCCTAATTTCTTGATTTCCTTGCATCTCTTAGGCATCTCCTGTCTATTCTACCCTTACAGCCAGCCTCTGATCTCAGATCCTATCTGCATGCTTTTGTCTTCCCTTTAGCTTCCTTTCATCTCCTACTGATCTGTTCCTACTTAGCCCCCTCCCCATTTCTTCTCATTTTTTTATTTTGCATCTTAGACTTTCATCTCTAGTCCCCTTTATCACCTTCCTACTTCACTTCCTGATTTTTAATTGCTCCATAGTGGATATAAATACTGCTTATATTGCTCAGTTTTGTTATTCACCTGAAGAAGGGACCTGTGTAGCCCTGAAGGCTTGTGTATAATTCCATTTTTGTACAAGACACTTGTTGGTCCAATAAAAGGTATCAAACCTTCCATCTTCTCCTGCTATGCAAGTTAGCAAATTGTATTGTAGCATTGCATCATTTCTCTGTATTCTATCCCATTGTTCCCTACCCCCAGGTCGCACCAGGAGACAAGCAACTTGTTGCTCAGTGTGCCTTTCTGGTGAAACATTTCAATAAATAAATAAAATTTAAAAAAAAGAAGTGGAAATGGGGTGGGCACACCGGTCAGCTAGTTAATTTAATAAATAAATAGACAGACAGACATAGAGACAGACAGATAGATTTGAGAGAGAGAGAGAGAGAGGGAGAGATTGCTGTCACCATTGCCGCCCATTGCTGTAACTGAAGCCAGCAGCATGGCTCCAGCTGCAGTTTCACAAGTAAAGAATGTCCCATTGTTCTCATGTGGGGGATGATGATAGTAGGGGACTTCAACCTGCCGGGGGTGGAGTCAGACGCACCAACCACAAAGAGCAGAAGGGAGTAGGTAATGCTCGATGCCTTCCAGGAAAGCTTTCTAGTACAGTTGGTCAAGGAACCAACTAGGGAAAGGAACACCCTTGACCTTGTACTGATGAACAGGGAGTGGGTGAGGGATGTTAGGGTGGAGTTACTACTGGCGGGGAGTGACCATCACACAGTATGGTTCCAGTTACAGATGGCTAAAGAGAGGAGGGCATCTGGCACAAGGGTGCTGGATTTTAGGAATGCCAACTTTAAGATGGTGAGGAAAGTGGTACAGAGGTTCCTGTGCACAAGTCAACTGGGTATGGACACACAGCAAAGGTGGGAACTGATACGATGGGATAGTGGAGTCAACAGAGACTTGCAGCAGGACCAAGACTAAGAAGGCTAGGGGGAAGAAACCCAGCTGGATAAGTAAAGGGGTACTAGACAGGGTGAGGAAGAAAAGAGCAGCTTACAGGAGATGCAGAATCTCGCTTAAGAAGGACGATAGGGAGGAATACCTGAAAGAAGGGAAGGGAAGGAAGTGACCAGGGGGGTAAGGGCAGCCAAGGCAGCAAGGGCACTTAGGCTGGTGCAGGGCATAAAAAAAAGGGGGAGAAAGACTTCTTTAGGTACATCAGGGAGAAAAGAAGCTGTAAGGACCAAATTGTAAGAATGAAGAAGGAGGGGGGATGGGTGGAAGAAGGGGGGTGAAAAGGCAGAAGTTTTCAACGACTACTTCTGTTCAGTCTTTACAAAAGAAAAGGAAGGGGCGCTACCCATAGTAAGAGGGAGGATAGAAACAGATGGCGGGGGTGGCGGCGGATGGAGAAATCACAGTGGGGAAGATGCTGGAGGGGTTAAGGGTATTGAGGGTAGACAAGGCTCTGGGACCAGATGAAGTACATCCGAGAGTGCCGAAGGAGCTGGCAGAGGTCCTGGCAGAACCCTTGTCAGACTTATTTCATTCCTCTCTAGGCACAGGATGCATACCGCAGGACTGGAGACTGGCTCACATTGTTCTCCTCCATGAGAGTGGACCCAAGGAGGAACCGGGAACTATATGCCAGTAAGTCTAACATCCATAGTGGGAAAGCTAATGAAGACCATCCTAAAGGATAGGCTAGTGGCACTACTGGAGGTGAACAGGGTGCAGGACAGGAGGCAGCATGGCTTCGTCAAGGGCAGGTCATACCAGACCAACCTGGAGGAATACTATGAGTGGGTGACTAGGCAAATTGACAGGGGACATACGGTGGTTGTCCTGTACCTAGACTTCAGTAAGGCCTTTGATTCAGTTCCACATGGGAGACTTGGAATCAAGCTACAGGACACAGGGGAGGGAGCAAAACTGGTGGGGTGGGCGAAGAACTGGCTAAAAGATAGGCAGCACAGGGTGGTGGTAGGTGGGTGGGGTATACTCATCCCCTAAACCTATGACAAGTGGTGTTCCACAGGGTTGGGCCGAGTGCTGTGTGGCATATTTATTGCAAACATCTCACAGAGCATCAACAGCAAAATCAGCCTATTTGCAGATGACACCAAGATGGGAGCGGTGGTGGATGACCAGGGAGGTGGTGGGGGCTACAGGAGGATCTGGCAAGGCTGGAAGCATAGCCTGACAGATGGCAGCTAGGGTTCAATGTAAAAAAATGCAAGGTGCTACACTTCAGAACAAAGAAATCCGAAGAGAAGCTACCTTCTGGAGGGAGTGCAGTTGGAGGTAACAGAAGAGAAGGATCTGGGGGTGCTCATCATGGGAGCAATGCACAATTCCGCACAATGCAGAAAGGCAGCAGCAATGGCCAACAAAATGTAGGGGTGCACTGCAAGGAGAATTACCTCGAGAAGAAGGGAGGCTATTATACTGTTGTACAGAACATTGGTTAGACCCCACCTGGAATACTGTGTGCAGTACTGGTGCCCATACCCACAAAGGGACATTAGGCTGCTGGATGGGATACAGAGTAGGGCAACAAAGATGATTCAGGGCCTGGGGGAATTGCCATATGAGGTCAGACTAAGAAAGTTAAAAATGTACACACTGGAGGAGAGGAGGGACAGGGGGATATGATTGAGACCTTCAAATACATGAAAGGGATAATCAAAACAGACACAGAGGGTCTATTCAGGAGGAGAGAGAGAGACACTAGGGGCCATGACATGAGATTGGACGGGGGTAGATTCAGGAGGGAGGTGAAGAGGGATTTCTTTATGGAGAGGGTGGTGGCAAAGCGGAACGCACTACCAGCTGAAGTGGTGGCATGTACCACAGTGGAATGCTTCAAGAAGGGGTGGGACAAGACAAAGGGGATAGTAAAGGGAGGTAAGGGTAAGGGAAAGGGGTTGGGGCAGCAGCTGAATAAGGAGCTTGCTGCATTCATGAGCAGCCTAGATAGACCATGATGTCCTTTTGTTGCTGGCAATTTTCATATGTTTGTATGTTCATATATAGAGAATGCAATTGAATGCTCCACTCGCTAAGTTGGACACCCTGCATTTTGGGGTGCCAAGAAAAGGTATTTCTGGATGTTTTAAAAAACAAACAAACACCACACTCTGGCTAAACAGATCCAGTTTAGCTACTGTATGTTCAGGTGTTTGTTTGTTCGTTCAGAAATAAATAATTTTATATAGATTTTCCTTGTTTGTTTGTTCGGGGGAAAGAACAAGAGGGCAGCCATCACATCATGAAAATTTTTTTGTGTGTTGTGAGAATGACATTTTGTGAAATGAAAACTGTCTTGCAACACAGAATTTTTCATGTTGTATCAGCGAGTTATCCCCCCCCCCAAAAAAAAACTTAAAATCATTATAAGGGGAAAGGGAAAATTGTTTAACCAAGAAAGGCAAACTAAGCCAAAGCTTGTTCCCAGGTGCAACCTGGGAGCACAAGGAAGTTAAGTGACTTGCTCAAGGTCAAACAGTATGCAAGTGGGGGTTGGTGGGATTCAAATTCAGGTCATCAGGTTTGCAACTCAGTGTCCTTAACCACTACGCCATACTGCCTCCTAGCTCCGAAACTGTTTAATATTTTTCATAAAACCTTCAAAATGCACTACCTTGGTACAGGTGCTTCTACCCAGAAAATTTCAGGAAAAAATTATGTTTCATCTAGGTTGTAGGTGAGTGGGAAAAAAAACAAGTTGAGCATAGGAAAAAACAATTAGCTGTCTACAGGAACATGACAAATGCAAATCTCAGAAGCTGCACAAGCTGCCATCATGAAACTTTACATATTTAGACCTTTCCTCCTCCTACATAACACTTGCCAAATTTCAGGCAGTTTCATTGAACACTGCCAAAGATCTGAAGGTGCAGAGTTAAGAGTTTAACATAGAACCTGTCAGGCAATCCTAACTATACTGGCGCTACAGGCGGGTTACTGGTGTCAGTTTATTGATTAGTTACGCCCCTCCTCTGCTTTCCTATAGTAAGATTTTAGCCTTGTAGCATGAAAGCAAATAACTACCATGTAGTATCTGTTCAGTAACCCTTTTTGTCTAGTCTAGGTCAACATGCAGCTTTGATTGTCATCTTATTCTGAAGGGGGTGTGGGTAGCCATGTGGAAATTGCTGTAAGATGTTCCTCATCAGAAGAAAGAAAGCAGACAGAAACTTACTTAGCATGCTCATTTTGATGGGATCCCGGCTATGAGGGTTGATTGAGCAGTCCTGGTAGTAAGGATACTTTGCTAGAAATGGCTGACAAGGAAAGTCAGATAGGATAAGCAGGATACAGCTGTCCTGTATTTTTTGATAATCCACTGTGATTGATACAGCTGAGTTCCAGAGCCATCAGATCTAACAAACCAAGAAAAAAGATGTTTACTGGCAGGCTGCCCCTTCACGTGAGCTCTTTTCCAACATGGCATAAGCTTCTTTGTAACACAGTGCTCTCTTCACTTTTTCTTCACAGCCAATTGCAAAACTCACGGAGGGAGGAGAGCAGAAATTAATTGCCCATCTCCACTCAGTAGGGTAACCTAGTCCCATCTCTCTCTCACACTGGGATATCACAAGAGTGGAGATGAACCTCTGATTCTGATGACTTAACAGTCAGTATTCACAAAACTATATCATAATTTCCAAGTGAAATCCCTAGCTTGAATCTATATAGCACTGTTTAAACCTTTTGGGATTATGCCAGTTTGACCTTTTTTCTAGTGTGGCTTGCCTGCTCAGGATGTCAGAGGGAGATCTTCATATCCATACTTCCTTGCCTTGAGAACACACTTATCCATGCCCACCCCCCACCAACGAATACACCCACCCCCTTTGTGGACCTCTGTGTCCATACTGAGAAACAGCCAGGAGTTAATATTTTCAAGGGGCTTGCACTCAAGATTTGGCCGAGTCAAACTTTTGAGGAACATTGGAATGCATTTCTGATTCAACCCTGAATGCTGACTTCCTGGACCTCTCAAAGGGTTGCGCAATTCTGCCCTACATACTCAGTCCCTTGACAAGTTTGTACAGAAATTTTTTAAGGCACTCAAAAAGAAAGGATTTGTCAATGTTATTTGTGCTACTTGCTGTGCCCTTCTGCTACTGTATTCATTCACTGGTATTGAATACTTGCCATTAGATCAATTCAGTGATACACTAGCAAGTATATAACTAGATTTCTTAGGGTCCTATGCAAGTTTAGCCCCTTCCCCAGCTGTATTTGTATTGTAGAACCATAAACATAGAAACATAAAATTTGATGGCAGATAAAGACTGCTTGGCCCACCTCCTCTGGTTGAGACTAGGATTGGCCCTTTCAAGGATAAACCTCACCAGCACCTCATTGCACTTAGCAGCTGCAACTGCCACCTATAGACTGCCTCCTTTTCCTGTGCAACACACATTCTCCTCAATCACCTTTCCCACCGCCCCTTCCTTGTCACCAGGTAAAACTATACCAACTCTTGCTAGTAACCCCCTCTCCCTTACCCTCCTTCCCTCACCCACCCTCATGTTTCTGCTACGGCCTCCCCTCACCCCACCTTTAGCACCAAACTGCCCTTCCCACACTCCACTTGATGCTATCACCTCACCCTTTTTGCCCCACCCCCCTCACCCCTCCTATCTTCATCCCCTCCTCCCAACAAAGCCAACCTCTAGCTGCTTTTCATCTACTTACTGTTTCTATTAATCATCCATTGGGCCTGTTAAATTATGACTCAAGTTATACATCGCAACTGTTACTTGAAATGTATCTGGCATACCTGTTTTCTAACTATCATAATTGTACATATTTTTGATATCGATTGATTTGTTTCATAATGTCCTGTTTATTGTTGTGTCAATTTACTGACATGGAACCTTTGTAAAAGAACCCCTGGCTCAAAGGTTTTGTACTCCGAGATATAATAAAGAAATACATCGCCCAGTTTGTCATTGCCTATACTGTCAGTGCAGACCCTATCTGATCTCTAACTGCTTTCTCAACCCCCCCCGCTTTTCTGCTCATATTTCTTTGTATTTGTCCCATGCGTGCTTGAAGCCCACCACTGTTTTTGCTCTCACTGTTCCAGCATCCACTACTCTTTCAGTGAAGAAGTACTTCCTCACATCCCTCCTAAACGTCTCCCTCTTCCAGCTTCATTGCATACCCTCTTCTACTGATGCACTTTTCTCCTCTGACAAATACTCCCCTCCTGTACATTGTTTACCCCCATGAGGTACTTATAGATCTCTATCATGTCCCCCCTCTCCCTCCTGTCTTCCAAGGTGTACATATTGAGATCCCTCAGTCTCTGCCTGTAGGGTTTGTGATGCAATGCCTGCACCATTTTAGTTGCCATCTTCTGGCCAGACTCAATCCTGTCTATGTTCTTCCTGAGATGTAGTCTCTAGAACCGGACAACATTGTGGGGTGGAATATCAGAGGCTACAACATGAGATGGGGCTTTCTTTTGCTCTTGGGGCCCTAGGCAGTGGCTGGGCTGACCTGATTGGAATTATGCCTCTGAAATCCAGGCAGAAAAGAAGCCCATCCATCAGAAAACGTTTGGAGAGGTAGGGGGTTCAGATGGATATTAGCAGCTGGGCAGGTATGGGGAGTAGTTAGAGAATAGGAACCTTGCTGTGGTTCAATTGGGCAGGGACAATACATGCCACACCCTGTCTGAGTGGCACTTAGCGGCACAGCATCATAGTGCTGAAAACAAAAACAGCACGGAAATCAATGCCACAAGCAAAATGGCATGCGTGGAAATAAGGTCGGAAAAAACACCGACCACAACACAAAACAGCTCACACCATTCAAAATAATGGGACTTTCTTCTTTTTGTGGGGGGGCTTCACCCCCCACCTCCGGACTTTGAGGGGGTGTGGATTTTGGGGATAGGGAGAAACTGAGGAGAGGGTAAATTTTAATTTTCTTAAAAAAAAAGTTGTAACACTCGGAGACCTTTGGGGAACCAAACCGTGGTCCCAGGTCTCCAACCCTGCCCAATGCTGGTGCCTTAGCCACTCCCCCACTAGAGTGGCTTGACCAGCCACCACAAACATGGCAACTTCATCCCTTCCATGTAACAGCTTAGAGCAAGCGGGGTAGCAGTAATGCCCTACTGCTATTATACTCCTGTTGCTCTAAATGCTTTCATGTTTTTCACAATGCGGTTATTGCAGTGCTATTCTTGAAGTGTTATAGTGATCCAGTACCGTACTTAACCACACATACCTAAGCATCCTTCAGACACTCATTTTGTTGCTGCTCCCACCTTTCACCCCTCCTGCTCTTTAATCTTTTAAATTATGTATTCATTTATTAATTGAGCTATTATTGTATTGTTTTATTTCTGTGCTGATTATGAGGTGCCCAGAACCTTTGGGATTAGGTGCCATATAAACAATTGCCTTGCCTGCTCTAAAAGCTTATTTCACCTACTGGGAGTCATGGCCTTTCTTCCCCAAGGTACCTCTGTTCCATGAGAACCTGGTCCCTGTGGTCCCTCTTGGGGTGGAACCCTCCTCAACAGGGTTCATTTGTCTTCATGGCATCTCAAAATGCTGATAGTCCCTGCAGCAGGGATAGAAAGAGGGTAAGCCATTGCACAAGCAGAAACATTCTAACAACCTAAACGTACAATGACTTCAGTACAAATGCACTCACTCCTAATATCACAGTCCTTCATCTTACCAGTCATTCCAACTTCATTGATCAACCATTGCTAGGTTGCCTAAGAATTCTTACATAGGTCGCCTGATATCCTTATGGCATGGAAGGCAGCAGTGTTGTAATCACACTTCTTGATCTTTGACCTATTGGGGGCCCTCTCATTAAACAGAGACCTCTTCCCTTTATAAGAAAATGGCAGTGTTGTATGAGGTATAGGAGTTCCTGTCACAGCCATGGGTGTTGAGCCCTTGTGGGCCTCCCAATAATTCCAACACTGAAAGGGTGAATGCCAACAGATGGATGTGAAGACAGATTTGAGAAAGGAGACCCTACAAATGATGGGAGAAGAGAGGTATGGATAAAGTGCACCCCCAAAGAGAGTGGAGTAGGATGAGTAGAATGATCAATAATTATGCGAATCACTCTGACTCCACCCTTGAATGGCCTGAATAGAATCTGCAAGTTTTGGACCCTCGAAATTCTAGAAACCTGTACCTGGTGAAATCATCTGTTTAAGATCTCATTAGAATATGTTGTGTTGCAATAGCAAAATAATGTTCCATATTATTTATGTCAGTGTACTGGGGCTGTTGACAGTGTGGTCCATTAACTGACTGTTAAAAACAAACTTTAGTGGTCTGCATTTGGAAATGTAAATTTTGACTTTTCCCCTTAAATTAATTCAGATTTTCCTCAACAGCGCTACCTGCCACTAGCTAATATATCTGTACTATTTCAATCTTCTTTCTAATATACAGTAGTGTAATCTCTCATATTCCTCAAACATTTGCAGGAACCAAGTCCAGGTGGGATGAGAGCACAACCCTTATTTTTATGCAGTACAATACCAGATGTTTCTGCCTGGAACTAACACATACACACTCACACACACACATACACACACACACACACACACACACACACTTTGATCTTATTTTCTAAACAATGATGTTGGGGGGGAGTGAGGGAGGGCAGATGGTGCTTTTTGTTTATCCTTTTCTTGTCATCACAAGCTAAGGATGTGGGAAAACAACTCTTTTTCCCAACTGTAACGTCTTGTGTATTAATATGCAGAACTAATTTCCCCATTGCACAGAAGAATAAAGACTGTGGATTTTATGAATGTAACCTTTTAACTGCCAGGCCCTAATGTTATAAATGAAAAAAAAAACTGAAACATTAAAAGGGGACCAACACTGGAGGTGACAAGAAGCAGTCACAGATACCCCCCCCCCAAGCTTCACCAGGGTGCAGAAATTCCTGATGGTAGAGGCGAGCCAGCATGGCAGACAGCGCTGGTGACTGTCCAAGCTACATATCACAATGTGTAGTCCAAAGGAGTACCAAGTGATCAGGAAACCAAATTTGAAGTGGTGCAGATGGCAGCCAAAGTTGCTGATGACTAAGTATCCAGTGGCTTCATCCATGCTACCACTAAACTTATAAAGGAGAACATTACCATGTGATATCACCAAGAAACACTTGAAAAATAATAAGTCAGAGCCCCCATTTCAGACTTTTAGGGCTCATGGAGGACAATAAGGGGGACAACCTCAAACAATTTTTACTTTGGTGGATACAAGAGGTCCTACATTTGGACACAGATGATGAAAAGTTCCTTATTGCCAGCCAACTCAATTTCTTAACAGTCAGCAGTGAACTGTGAAAGTTACATTCATACAGTCCTGATGACAACAGATTAGACAGGGACCAGAGACCAGCATTTGAAGGTTCCTCAGGTGACTCAGACAGTGCTTCATGGACAAAGAAGCCCCTATTCAACATTTAAAAATCTACGTTATACCACCTGCAGCAGGAGGAAACAGTTTGGCAATGTTAAAGGGACACTGTCAACCCCCATATGCCTCAGATTGTCCCTTTATTAAACAAGCATTTGTCAATGCCGAATGTTGATTGCGTTGGTCTGTTGAGCTCGCCCACTGCCCCTCTGTCACTTGCTCAGTCTGTTTCTCCCGGTGCTGCAGGCTGCTCTGTTTTACTGGGCTCCTGTCTGCATTGGCAGCTTTTTCTGCCTACTAAGAAATCCACAGCTGTCCTGACAGAGCTCCTTTGAGGTGGCTCACTCCCCCTCTCTCACTCGCTCATTCCGTTTCTCCTGGCGCTGCAGGCTGCCCTTGTACTGGGCTCCTGCCTCTGTTACGATGGCTTTTCTGCCCACAAAAGAAATCTGCAGCAGTCCTGACACAGTGTCTACTGAGCCTGCTGACTCCCCTCTCTCACTCACTCATTCCGTTTGCTTGACGCGCTGCAGGCTGGCTCTTTGTACTGGGCTCCTGCCTGCATTGCCGCCTTTTCTGCCAACAAAGAAATCTGCAGCAGTCCCGTCAAAGTTCCGCTGAGCTTGCTCACTCCCCTTCTCTCACTCACTCATTCTGTTTGTGCCGGTGCTGCAGGCTGCCCTTTTCTACTGGGCTCCTGCCTGTGTTGCCGCCTTCTTCTGCCCACAAAGAAATTTGCAGCAGTTACAATAGAGCTCTATTGAGCTCGCTCACTCCCCCTCTCTCATTCACTCATTCTGGTTTTTCTGCCACTACAGGCTGCCTTGTACTGGGCCCCTGTGTGGAATTCTGCCCTTTTTTGCCCACAAACAAATCTGCAGCAGTCCCAACAGAGCTCTGTTGAGCTCACTAACTCCCCCTCCCTCACTTGCTCGTTCTATGTCTCCTGCCGCTGCAGGCTGCTCTTTTGTACTGGGCTCCTGCTACACTGGCAGTTTTTTCTGGCCACAAAGAAATCTGAAGCAGTCCCGACACAGCTCCATTGAGCTTGCTCACTCCCCCTCTCTCACTTATTCATTCTGTTTCTGCCAGCGCTACAAGCTGGCCTTTTGTACTGGGCTTCTGCCTGTGTTGCCGACTTTTTCTGCCCACAAAGAAATTTGCAGCAGTCACAATAGAGCTCCATTGAGCTGGCTCACTACCGCACTGTCACTCGCTCATTCCGTTTCTCTTGGCGCTGCAGGCTGCCCTTTGTACGGGGCTCCTGGCTTCATTGGCACCTTTGTCTGTCCACAAAGAAATCCGCAGCTGTCCTGACAGAGCTCCGTTGAGGTCGCTCAGTCTCCCTCTCTCACACGCTCATTCTGTTTGTCCTAGCGCTGCAAGCTGCCCTTTTGTACAGGGCTCATACCTGCATTGGCGCCTTTTTCTGCACACAAAGAAATCCACAGCAGTCCTGATAGAGTTCTGTTGAGCTTACTCAGTCCCCCTGTCTCACTCACTCATACTGTTTCTCCCACTGCTGTAGGCTGGCCTTTTGTACTGGGCCCCTGCCTGCATTGATGCCTTTTTCTGCCCACAAAGAAATCCGCAGCAGTCCTGACAGTGCTCCGGTGAGTTTGCTCACTCCCCCGGCCTCACTCGCTCTCTCATTCTGTTTCTCCCAGTGCTGCAGGCTGCCCTTTTGTACTGGGCTCTTGCGTTGGGGCCTTTTTTTGCCCACAAACAATCCCTCATCAGTCCCGACAGAGCTCAGTTGAGCTCGGTCACTCCCCCCTCTCACTCGCTTGGTCTTAATCTGTCCCAAACACTGATTTCCCACAGTGACCGTGCTATTTTCCAGCAGGAGTGCAAAAACATGTTTTAGCCAGGACGTGAAAAATGACAGCTGTACTGTTAATAAGGAGGTGTGAAAATATGCCACTGTTGAAAATATGGCATGAAAATATTATAAATTTGCAAAGTTACAAGGGTGCGTGGAAACAGTTCAATGCACGCTTGTAACAGAGTCATGTTATGGAGTTTCGTCACCAAATTTTCAACATAGGGATTTTAGGACCTCTGCTCATGAATAGTGCCGCTGTCCTTTTCTTAATCTGTCCCAAACACTGATTTCCGCAGCGACCGCGGTATTCTGCGCCAGAACTGTGAAAACACATTTCGGTCAGGATGTAAAAAATGACAGCTGTTACTGCTCATAAGGAGGTGTAAAAAACTGCCAGTGTTGAAAATCTGGCGTGACAATATTACAAATCTGCAAAGTTACAAGGGTGTGTGGAAAGTGCGCAACGCAGACTTGTAACACAGTCATTTGATGGGCTATCATCACCAAATTTACAACATAGGCATTTTAGGACCTCTACTCATGAACAGTATCACTGTCATTTTCTTAATCTGTCCCAAACAGTGATTTCCCACAGCAACCGCTCTATTCTGCACCAGAAGAGCGAAAACACATTTCGGCCAGGATGTGAACAATGACAGCTGTACTGTTCACAAGGAGGTGTGAAAAAATGCCAATGTTGAAATTCTGGCATGAAAATATTGCAAATTGCGGAGTTATGGCGTGGCGTAGCAACTGCGCAACGCACGCTTTAAAACAGTAATTTTTGATGCTTCACTGAATTTATAACATAGGCTTTTGAGAGTCACATCATGAATACCGGCACTGTCGCTTTCATTAATCAGCCCCTCAAAGGTGATTCCACAGTGACCGCAAAATCACCTTTCGGGGTCGATCAACCCCATGACAGTTCCAGAATTCATGAGGAGGGGTCCCAAAAACCCCATGTTGAAAATTTGGTGCTGGAGTGGGCTCCCCCGTCGGCAACATAAACATGAGGGCACTGAAGCTGATGGGATTGGGGCCCCAGTTGGCAAATAAACACGGTGGAGGGGTAAATATTGTTTGTGAACACAGTGGCAAACCGCCGCCATGTTCACAAACAATATCAGTGTGTCACTAGGTGTCACACCTCTTTATCTCCTTTGACACATATAAACACTGTCCTTTACCCTAGTTGAATGCTCTTGATGCTGTACTATCACCATTGGTACTATGAATGACATTGTAACCTTATTGTATACTAGCTACCTACTATTCGAATATTGTATGTAAACTGTTTGTTATTGCTGTCATTGTCACTGTTTGACGTGGAACCTTTGTAAAAGAGCTCTGAGCTCAAAGGTATGATCTGAATCCCTAAATAAATAAATAAATAAACTTCCACTTCATCTTTCCTGGACTTGTGAATGAATGCTCCTAATACAATCCAGCCACTCATGATGCTGTGGGAGGAGAGGAGGTTATTGCATCATGAGTGGGTGAACTGTTCAGGGGTGTTCTTAATGTTCAGGATGTATGCAATAAGATTAGATTAAGAATTTAAAGCAAAACAAGTCTTGGTATAATTTCACCATTCTCATGCATTTCAGATCTACTAACAAGTGAAGCTGATCAACCGACCGACAACTTCAATGAGTTTTAGAAAAGGTACGTAATCCTTAAATGTGTGTTTTCAACTAAAAATAATATGACACAAGCAAAAGCTGACAGTGTCCCTGTGAAACCTGGTGGTGGTTCCCCTGTTGTGTTGTTCCTGTCCAATTTGAGTATCCTGTATGGAGAAAAGATCTCCTAAGTCAGTGACCCCAAAGACAAGCACAAGCAGGGAGGGGCAACAGAAATAGCTTTAGAAGTTAAGAGGATGGAAGATAATTCTGATGCCTTGGATGATTGGCTGGCATATCCAGATAAGTGTGTCAGCTCTGGGGATAATGTGATAGGCAGCAATATTTGTTAATGTTTTGGGAAATCCCCTTAGTCTTGTGTGCATATAATGAGCCAGAGTGGCCTTTCAGTAGTAGGCATGTAAGCTACAATTTGTGGTATATGCTAGGCCTATTTGGCACTGGACTGCATATTCAAGATGGCGATGCTCTCATTACCCATGTGCTCTTTGAATTTCCACTTTATGCTTCTGCTGCTGTATTAGCAGTGCCTTGCATTTTTTTTTTAAATTCTACGATGAACTTTTGCTTTGTGAAGTAGTGCACTTTGAACTGCTTGTGCGGACAGGGAATACTGAGTTTGAAATTAGCACAGTGGGCCTCATGATAGTATCCATGCCAGGAGGGATGGCCACCGAAGTCAAGAATCCCCACAGATTTCCTCCACTTGGAGGATCTCTCCTGAGTACCAAAGGCCATGAAGTAGTTGTCTAGTACCATTTACCCAGTATTAGAATTTCCGCTGTGAGTTGGGTTCGGATGGTGGCCCACCTTCTCCTGCAAGCCTGCCATTCAATCTCTCCCCTTGAAATCACATCTTGGTTTGCTAGCACTTATCACCAGCTATAGGCTGTCTCTGTCATCACATTGCTCTGCTGTGTCTGTCACTCCTATTGCACAATTCTTTTGGATCCGTTTCTAAGGTACCTTTAGCCAAAGGAATCACCTTCCTGCGGCACCTCTAGGGGTAGGACCCTTCTCAAGAAGGTTCCTTTGCCTTCCAAGTACCCTGGGTGGTAGACCCTTAGGGGAAAGGGACAGAGAGTGCCAGTGGCCAAAGTAACTACAAATATCAGTTAACATCCTACCATACAAATAGCCTTCGTCTACCAGCAAGCTGCACAGCCATTACTCCAAACTGTGGTTGCATATGCCCCTTAAACTATTATTTAAATAAAAAAAACACCAAAATGTTGAATTCAGCCAAAATACACGTATTCTGTGGCAGTATGCAAGTTCCACTGGCCTTGATTCAGGGTTTTAAATAATTGATTAGCAGTTTTGTTCTTGGGACAATACCAACTGTACAGAAAGCATTTTTATAGGTTTTCTAGAAGTGTTATGTTTGTTACACACAGTGAGGCAAGTGCTATGCATTTTCACAATGTTTTAGAACTTTTATGAGCAAAATGCTAATAAATTTATAGATTTAAATAAAACCCTGTGATTTATAACCCCCCCCCCATTACACCTGAGGAGAGACTGCAGCTAGATACGCTTGGAACTGGATGATTCTGATCCAACAGTACTTTTCAGGAGTTTAGGAATTTCCAATTCTGAAAAGGACCTTGGACTAATAGACTTGAAATCATAATTCCTAAATCCCATTTCTTATGTAAAAATGTATGTGGCCTTTACTTTCACAATTAGGATTTTCATACTGCAGTTCTGCAAATCTTATTTCCAAAAAATCGGGTCAGAATTCAATGATTCCAATTCTGTGACTCAGTTGGAATCCAAGGAACCTTCACTGCAGCCACTACATTATGATGTCACTTGATTACATTGGGGATTACAGTGGGACATGCTGGTTGGGTGACTCATTGGTGAGTACTCTTACATGACCTGACATCGTGAGTTCGTGTTAACATTACCCGATTCAGGGAATAACTAGGAAGAAGAAACATCATGTCTCTTCAGATACGGCAGAGGCTAGCAAGGTTAGCACAAACAGTACTTGACTAGACACCATTTGGAGCATAGTGAATGATGTGTTAACACCAAAGTTTACTGAAAAGAAGCAAATTTAATCACTTATACAGGTAAAGGATCTGTTTATCACACTATACCATTTTGCTGTGCAAAAGTGCTTTTGCTGGGGGGAGGGTGGGCTTATTCTGTACATACAGCAAGTTTATTAATTTGAATTGTTTACAGCACTGGGGAATTGTTGGATATGATGTCCTGAGAAATTCTGTGGTTGCACTGTATGAATTAAAACAGAGACAATATGAATTGGCTTGCCTGTTTTTATTTCTATGATGTTACTGTGTTGGGATCTCAGTTTTCCAGACCATATGGGAGTGGTTGCATCAGTCTCACCCATCCCTCTCCGAAAGTGCTAAGAGGAAAGGGGAATCCTTGCTGTTCTTGCACTGTAAGACCAAGCAATTTACAAGATACTGTATCACATCTGATTCAAAGCTATCACACACATTTCCAGTGGTGGGTGGGGGTTGAGGACACTTTAAACATTTCATCTGCAGGGAGCACATTACATGATACCAAGAGACATATTTTTTCCAAGACTGTACTATTTCCTCATGAGCTTGACAATGCTCTGACTGATGGGGTGTGGGAGTTGAAAATATACATGCCTTTATGAAGCAATGAATGCAAGACACAGAAAGAAAGGGGCTTGCACATTTATTATAATGGACAAGGCAGATGTGTCCAGCAATGTGACCACAGACCATCAGTTTGTGTGCTATATAAAACCACTTTCTGTCCTATTCTATTGTACTCTGTTCAGCCCTATTAGTGAGGGGGGAGGAGGTGAACAGGGAGCTTGCAGGTCAGAGATTGATTTCCTAAGCTTGACAGATGAGCAGTACATCCGTTGATTTACATTAGATAAAGTACTTCTGAGGTATCTCTGTTGGATCATAAAAAGGCAGCTGAGTGCAACAGGAGAGCTGCAAGACACAGCCAGACCAGCCCAGAACCGATCCAAATCATAACAGAATCAGTGACATAGATTGTCTTAGCTATAGGAGAAAGTAAGATGACTGGCCTATTTTTACAACTACTGCATATACTAAAGTTAGCCCTGGTATACTGTGACATGCACTCCAATTTTTCTCAGTTTTCCCAAATTCCCCAAGGACACTATTCCCTCTTATAGGGCTTTCTTGACAATTCATGTATGGTCTAACACTGAAGAAGAGGATGCAAGGAGTCTATCTCATCATGACCTTTGGACCACCAAGTCAGAGATCTACCAAGTGACCTAAAGGAGCTCCCTCAGTTTGTCTAATACAAGACTCTGTTACACCAAATCAGAGTTTCTCCTCCGGGCTGCAAAATACCAAACATCATATAGCCAGACTTTTCTGTGAGCCTGTGTGTTTAAAGCAGCAGTATTTGTTAGTTGGCAAAACATTTCCATCATATACTTTTTTTTGTTACCAAAAAGGTATTTCTGGCATCCTTAGATTTATAATCAGTATCTTTTTAATTTCCTCAAATATTCAAAAACAGCCTTTATAACTATTTTTGTAATTAATAACTCAGGTCATGAAAGATGGTCACCACTCAATTATTTTGAAATCTCTTCCACTGAAGGTACCCTTTAATTATAAAATACTGGATTTATGCTGCAGACATATTACTGTGTGAGGGTGCCGACACATTTTGCTGATGGTAAATAGCATCGCATCATAACAAGATGTTTATTTTTTTTTTTCATAGTGGGAATTTCAATGTTTTTTGAAACCTAAGAATTGGAAGGGGGTTCATATTATAATGCACAACAGGAATACCAGTCAGATATGGATAATGGGGACAGTTTTATAACCAGTTCCCAACCAACGAAGACCACAACAGGGAGAACAGGGACCTTTTTTAAGGTAAGGCACACACCCACATGACCAACAGGATAGAATAGGCAGAGAACAGCAAGAGGACGGAGGTGCTGTTAGAACTATACTTCTCTACCGGGACTAAAGAACTAGAACTCTAGTACTGGGACCGTCAATTTAGGGCAAAAACAAACAAACAAAAAAGTTAGTGTGTTTGTCTGAGTTGGCTGAAGCGAATTGTTACCTGTGTTATCTAGGTGATTGTCTGAGTTGGCTGAAGTTAATTGTTATCTGTGCAGTTATCTAGGTGCACAAGTAGCTGTAAATTGGGGGAGCTGCTTAGCCAGAAGGAAGTCAGGTGTTTTGGATTAAAAAACTGCCCTAGATAGCTTCTGGCAGAGAACAGGAAGAGAACAGCAAGAGGAAGGAGGTGCTATTAGAACTATACTTCTCTATTGGGACTAGATTGCCCTCCTTCCCTGCCCTCCACCCCTTACCCTTACCCTTAGCCAGTTCTACTTTTATAGGTACAGGATTTGACTGACAACAGGAACTTCCTGTTTGGGAGCAGGAAGGGGGTGATCATACAGCCACAAAAGACTCGCCATCCTAGAAGGAAAAGAGTTGCTTCCCATCCCCCCCCAGCTGCTGGAGGTCTGACTCTGAGCAAGTAAGGTGACTACTGAGAAATATAGGAACTTCCTGTCTCAGAACAGGAAGATTATAAGCTTTAAGGGCATGAAGACAGTAGGTAAGTAGGGAGAAAAAAAAATTATATATAAAATAAATAAATAAATAAACAAAGGAAAGAGTAAGTATTCAAAGCAACAGTTAAGGGGCAGAAATAAGACATGATGGGAGTGGTGCAGTGCAGTGGCTGTGGAACAGCAGTCTTCCAGGAGACATTCTGGAGGATGTGGTGTTGACCCATCTGCAGGCACCTCTCTGGGTAGAGGGAGGATGTTGCTCACCTCCAGGCCGAGTTGGCTAGGATTTTGGGGACCTCCTCTCCCACCCAGGGACCACAAGGTCCACCACCGCTGCCTCAGAGATTGCCAAGAAAGAGGAGTGGTTGGACCATGGTGGAACAGAGGTGCATCTCTCCAGTTGTACCTCTCCACAATTTGTATGTCACTTTGGCAGAGTGTGGTTCCTCTATAGAGGCAGCCACAGTGATGACCAAGGAGGATGTTGGGAACCTCCATAAAGGAGACCCACAGGAGGGTGGCATGGGACCCCACAGGGGAAGGAACAAGTCCTGGTAGGGGACTCCATTGTTAGGAGGGAAGAACTGGGGGTGGGAGGGGAGAGGGAGGTAAGGTGCCTGCCAGGCATCATGGCATGGAGGGACAGGAAGCAAATCCTTAGGATTGTGGGAGTAGCTGCATGGGGGAGGGAGCTGGATCTCATTGTCCACCTAGGGACAAAGGACCTGGCTGGAAATGGGATCAGAACAGTGCAGGAGGAGTTTGTGGAGTTGGGGAAGGGCCTTAGGCAAGTAGAACGCATGGTAACCTTCTCAGAGGTGCCGCCTGTCTATGGCATGGGTGAGGCTAGGGTGCTCCACACCATGGAATTCAGTCAGTGGTTGAAAAACTGGTACAGAGCTGAGGGGTTTGGCTTCACTAGGGACTGGGGGTCCACCTGGAGTGATGCAGGCCTATAGTGGTGCGATAGTCTGCATCTGTCCAGGAGGAGAACCAGGATCCTAGGTGATAGGTTTAAATGCTTCATTGGCAAGCATTTAAGCTAGCCAATGGGGGGAGGGAGTGGAAAGAAGCAGGGAAATCCTAGTACCTCCCCAAAAATCTGGGTAGTTAGTGAGGTAAACACCAAGATAGAGACGTCAATAGGGAGAAGGGCAGGAGTAAATGGAGAAAACAACAAAGGCAGTAAGGACAGGGATGGAGCAAAAAGGGGTAAGGCCATCAAGAAATGGAGGGTAATGAGTACCAATGCCCCTAGTCTGGGCAAAAAGCTCCTCAAATTGATGGCCTTGATGGAAGCGAGATGCCTAGCTATCGTGGCAGCCACAGGAACATGGTACACAGAGAACCATGACTGGGATGTTAACATAGCCGGGTACACAACCTACAAGAGAGAAGAGGGGGAGGAGTATCTCCCTATGGAAGGCAAGGGATAGAAGTAACAGAACAAAAGAGTAAACAGGGAGGAAAGGAGGCACTGAGGGTAACCTTAGAGACTGGAAATGGCACCATAATCCACACAGGGGTTGTATACAGACTCCCATCTCATGGGGAGGGAATGGACAAGGATATGATAGAAAGCATCCTTAGGATGGCAGAGAAAGGGGAGATATTATTGATGGGGGACCTGAATATGCCATATGTTAACTGGAGCATCGTTGCTCTGCAGCCACATCCAAGAGCATGGCCATTCTCGATGCCCTACAGGGGACATGCCTCAGACAGCTAGTGTTGGAACCTACTTAGGAGGGAGCAATCTTAAACCTCATACTCTCAAGTGGTGACAGTGAGAGGATCTCAGATCTAGAAGTGGGTAGCCATCTGGGAACAAGTGACCACCAAACAGTATGGTTCATGATAAACTCGGCTGCAGAGTCAAGCCATACAAAAGTGAGGGTACTGGACTTCAGGAGGGCTGACTTTGTCAAAATGGGAGAGTGTCTTAGAAAACCCCTAGCAAACAGGCAAGAAGGAGGGGTGGAGCAACAATGAAGAAACATCAAAACTGCCATCACAGAGGCAACAAATATTTGTGTGAAACAAATAAACAAATCAAAATGAAAGAAAAAGCCACTATGGTTCTCAAAAGAGGTGGTGGGGAAAGTTAGGGAGAAAAAGATAGCATTTAGGAAGTATAAGGAAACACAGAAGGAGCAGGACAGAGAACTGTACCAGTTAAGGCAGAAGGAAGCGGGGAAGGCAGTCAGAATAGCAAAGGCCCAAGCTGAGGAAAAGATAGCCAACTCAATTAAGAAGGGGGATAAAACCTTTTATAGGTACATTAGAGAACATAGAAAGACAAAAGTAGGGATAGTGAAGCTGAAAAGAATGGACAGTGGGTGGGCAGAGAGGGACAGTGAAAAAGCAGGGATCTTTTTTTATACTTCAGAAAAAAGCAGGGATATTGAATGAATATGTCTGCTCAGTATTTACAAAAGAGGAGGAGGGAAAGGTACCTAATCCAATTAACAGAAGCACTCTGGATAGGGGGGTTGATCCCAGTCCTTTTACAGAAGAAAGGGTTCTGAAAGAACTCCTAAAACTAAAAGTGGTCAAAGCAATGGGGTCTGATGGGATTCATCCCAGAATTCTAGAAGAATTAAGGGGAGAACTAGTGACACCACTGACTACCTTTTTTAACAAATCATGGGAAGATGGTGCAGTCCCTGAGGACTGGAGGAGGGTGGATGTAATTTCCCTTCACAAAAATAGGATTAAGACAGAGGCAGGAAACTACAGACCCATCAGTTTGATCTCTATGGCATGGAAAATAATGGAATCACTTCTGAAGGAAAGAATTGTTGACTTTCTAGAGGCCAGTGGGGCACAGGTCCCAAGGCAGCATGGATTCACAGTGGGAAGGTCATGTCAGACAAATCTAATTGATTTCTTTGACTGGGTGACCAAAGCAGTAGACCAGGGAAGGGCTGTGGACATGGCCTACCTAGACTTTAGCAAGGCATTTGACACAGTCCCACACAAAAGATTAATAAACAAATTAGCCAGCCTGGGAGTGGGTCCCAGGGTGGTAGCCTGTGTAAAACATTGGCTGGACAACGGGACACAGAAGGTAATAGTTAATGGAGTCCACTATGACGCAAAGGGGGTTACTAGTGGGTACTGCAGGTTCAGGTTGGGTCCAGTCCTTTAATGTCTTTATAAGTGACATGCAGAGGGACTGAAGGAAAAGTATGCCCTTTGCAGATGACACAAAGATCTGCAACAGGGTTGATACACGGGGGTGGAAAGGATGAGAAGGGACTTGCAAGGTTGGAGGAATGGTCCAAATATGGCTGCTTGGATTCAGTGCAAAATAATGCACCTGGGAGACAAAACCCAGGGAAGAGTACACAATGGGGGGGGGGGGGTGAGGTAGTAACAACAACAAAAATGGAAAGGGACCTGGCGGTAATGAGATCAGATGATCTTAAGGTTATCAAGCAATGTGAGAAGGCAGTAGGGAGGGCTGGGGGATACTGGGATGTATAGGGAGAGGCATTACCAGCAGAAAACAGGAAATTGTTATTCCTCTGTACAGACAGTTGGTGAGACCCTATCTGGAGTACTGAGTCCAGTTCTGGAGACCCCATCTCCACAAGGGCATAGACAGGATGGAGGCAGTCCAGAGGAGGGCAACTGAAATAATGCAGGGTCTGCAAGAAAAGTCATACCAGGAGAGACTAAAGGAGCTTAATATGTATACCCTTAAGAAAAGGAGGGAAGGGGGATATGATACAAACTTTTAAGTACCTTAGTGGAATCAACAAAGCCCAAGAGGGTAGCATTTTTCAGAAAAAGAGATGTGCAAGAACAAGGGGACACAATTTGAAGATAGAGGGGGGGGATGGCTCTGGGGCAATGTGAGGAATTATTTTTTCACAGAGAGGGTGGTGGACACATGGAACAGCCTTCCTAAGGAGGTTGTAGAGTACAAAATGATGGGAGAATTCAAGAATGCATGAGACAGATATAAGGCAATTCTTGTGGGGAGGGGGTAGGAAGAAATAGGCTGTTGGTTAACTAGGATCTGCAGTTTATCCATTAGGTAGGGAAATGGGCAGACTAGGTGGGCCAAGCAGTCCTTATCTGCCATCAAAGTCTATGTTTCTTTGTTTCTATGTTAGGATATCAAGGAACAAGGCACTATTATAGTCACAAGGGAGGACAGGAGATATGACTTACAGGACAGAGACTGGCAGAGAAACAACCAATGCAGAGGGCCCTATATAAGCCATAGAGGATGAAGTGGTGGAGGCATTGGAAGAGGAGGAAGAGGCAAGGGAAGGGGTAACAAAGGGTCAGCAGAGGAACCAATAGTGGTCAATTTAAGTGGGAGAGATACTGTATTACAGATTCTGAGATAAAAGTACTCAGCAGGGGCTTCTCCTTCTCAGCAACCAAACCACTAGACACTTTTAGACTTGAGGTGGATTTACAAAAAAATTAGATTGGTATACTGGTTTAAGGATAAATCACAGGAAAAGAACAAGAGGAAACAAAAACTGCAGAAAGTACTTGGAGTAAAGTCAAATTTTAATCCACCAAAAGGTACTGAGACAGTGGAAGCTTGCATTAAAGTGGTGGAGAAACAAATTAAGGAGGATGAACCCCTCACCAGGATAAAATAATCTTACAGAAACAGAAAGGGAAATTTGGAAAAAAATTGGAGAACGATAAATCCCTTATCATAAAACCAGCAGACAAGGGAGGGGGTATCGTGCTGTGGAGATATTCTGAATACAAAGAAGAATGTTTATGACAGTTAAAGGACCAAGATAGATATCTACCACTAGATGGGGACCCCATAAGAGAGATAAATCAAGAGATTAGAGATCTATCAAAACAAGCTACAGATCTAGGGTGGTGTTTGGAGAGTGAGAGAGAGAGCTGTATGCTGACTGAAAACAACCCGAGGATTCCACAGTTTTATATACTCCCCAAAATACATAAGGATGCCAGAAGACCACCATGAAGATCCATAGTGTTGGGAGTTGACTCCATTTTGGAGCCTCTCTCAAAATATGTTGATTAACCTATACAGCAGGAAGTGGTAAAAATGGGAACGTACATTGAAGACACTAGTCATGTTATTGAACTAGATCATCAGTATTTGGATAGGGACCAGATGTGGCTAGTGACATTCAACATTAAGGTTTTGTACACTAGTACAGTACATCAGGAAGAGCATGGGGCACTGGGCCAGGTCCTCAGACATAGGGATGAGCACTGCCCACCAAGTGATTTCCTCTTAAGGTTTGCAGAAATGGTCTTACAAAAGATTTTTTCAAGTTTGAGGAGCTGTTTTATTTACAGACTAAGGTGATGGCTATGGGGAGCACCATGACTCCCTCATACACTAATATATTCATGTGGAACTCAAACAGATACATGTTTTACATCCTATCACAAATCCTTTTTTGAGAATATTACCTTATGGAAACACTTTACTGATTACATACTTTTAGTATTTCATCGACAAAGGACAGACTTGGACAGGTTCAGGGAATATTTAAATGGTAGAAACAATAATTTGGTATTTACTATGGAGCCAGACTTAAAGATTTCCCTTTTGAACCGCTTGATTTATAAGGGTGAAAACAAAATGGAGACGACACTTATTAGAAAAAGTGTGGACAGGAACACAACCTTGCACTTTCAAAGTTACAACGATCTGAGACTGAAGTATTCCTAAGGCACAAATAGTAAGAGCTTGGAGAAATTGTAGTGAACATCGAGAATTTCTTAAGACATCAAAAGAAATGGCCAATAGATTCACAAACAGAGGTTACAACACAAGACTGGTAAATGAGGCACTGAAGGATATTACACAAGTCCCCAGGGAAGAATTATTAAGACAAAAGGAAAGTAGAGGACAAGAGAATAGAATTGTTTTCTCTACCGTATATAGTCACTTAACTGATTAGGCAGTAGGGGTATCTTGGAATAGGGGGAACCTGGTGGCTCATCCAAGGAAAACTATTTGAAAGGGGATGGAACCACACATCATTAGGGCCGGCATCTTTGGGAGGGTGGTGGGGTGCACAGGGTGTGGAGCAGCCATGATACTGGACTGGGCTTGGAAGTTTGGTGGTTGCCCAGTGTGCTACCAGCTGGCACAGCTTAGGGAGGAGGTTGTGGGGATGAGGAGAAAGCTGGTGGAAGGGGGGTGGTATGGTTGGGGAAGGGGGCTGGAAATCTCCCACAGGGTTGCACCAAGCACTGGGGGCGGGGGTATAGGGAAAGGAGTGCAGGAGAATACTCAGGGATCACATAGGGGCCCTGGCAGAGGGGGCCCAAAAGGACACTACCAAGGAAGAAGGCAGGTAACTGGGGACCCTCACAAAGGGCCGGAGGGACAACATTCTCTCAGGGAAGTAGGCGGATAGCCAGTGCTGGACAGAAGGAAGCAAGGCAGGAGGTGGATCAGACCTTATACTTAGTAACGCTTCAATTCTCTTCTTCTGCTCAAGGATGGGGGGATGTAGCCCCGACAGAGGTGGTTAGAGGCGGAAAGGGTGTGGGAGTGGTGGGCAGGAGGCAGGGCCAGATAGCAGGAAGAACAGGGGGACCTGAAATGCAGGAGAATGAGGGAGTAGTAGATCGGAGCAGGGGAAGAGAGAGAGCGCAAGGAGAAGGACCAGTTGGGAGGAAAGGTAAGAAGGACCAGAAGTACAAGGATGATTCAGTAAAGAGAGCTGAGGGGTTGAGCCAGGGAGCACGATGAGCAAGGAGGAACTAAATGGAGACAGGAAGGAAGGGAGGATGAGCCAGGCTAGTTTAGCAGATGGGGAGAAGGACCAGTTACGAGCAGTGAGGGAATTAACAAGGTACAGAAGGATACTCAGGAGGAGGAGGCATAGGTTGGAGGGAGGGAGTGGCCATGGTAAATAAGGAACGGGTGGCATGTGGCACCCAGATAGAGGAGGAACAAGGAGCCAGCTGGGTGGGGGGGGCCGGTAGGATGAGGGACATGGAAGGGGGAAATGGAGGAAAAGGAGTGGTCAGAGTGCTCCTGCTGGGGATTCTATGATCAGGGTATCAAATGGGATAGGAGGAGAAGCCTGGCCAGTTAGAACAAGATGCTTCCCTGGACTAACGTGCACAGGGCTAAGCACGAGGTATATCAGCTGGCAAGGACTGTGGGGTTCCCCAGACATACTGGTCACCTGGGCACAAATGACATTGAGGGAAATAGCGAGCTAGAGATACAGGCAAGATTCAGGGAGCTCGCCAGGTCTGTCATGACATAGGATGCACAGTTTCCTTCTCAGAAATCCTGCCAGTGCCAAGGGCTAGTGGGGAACACAAAAGAAAAATTAGGAGATAAACCAATGGCTCAGGGAGTGGTGGAGGCCAGAGGGTATGGGTTGATGGGGATTGGGGAGACCTGGGAGGATAAGGAGCTGTATACTAGAGATAGACTACATCTCAATTTGGAGGGAGGGAATCCTTAAGTTGAAAATGGAGGAGTTCATTGGTGAAAAGTGGGTTTAAACTTGTGAAGGGGGTGGGATGGGAGAAAAGGCAGTCAAGGGATGCCGATAAAGGAGGGACTCTGTCTCCACCTGGGGACCAGGAGGATTGCAGGAAAAGACCAACTGGCAAAGTGCAGACCAGGAGAAAACAGAATCCCCAAGGAACACGAGCAGGGAAATGAAACTATAGGAAAGGGTGGAAGGTAGTCTGCTAAATGCCAGGAGCTTGGGCAATAAAATGCCTGAGCTCAGGCGATGTTAACTGAGGAGCAGTGGATGTGGCAGCGGTCACTGAGACTCTGGGCCACTGCAAGACATGACTGGGACCTGAACCTGGAGGTTACACTATGTTCAGGAAGGACGGGGGAGGAAGAGAGGAGGAGGAGTAAAATGATAGTAAAACTGCATTGGCATAGGGGAGTTGAGGAGGCCGAGGGAACCGTGAGGCGTTGGGTCACCTTGATAACAAGGGGGCAAGAGGTAAAAATAGGAGTGGTGTATAGACCCCTGCCCTGGCGGAGGAGCTGGAGGACAGTCTGGTGGCAGATGTTAGGAACACTGCAGACTGGGCAGAGGAAAGGTGGTGGTGTTGGGGACTTAAACATGCCAGGAACAGACTGGGAGACTATGACATCCTCTGTGACCAGGGAACAGGTTGTTGGATGTCTTTCAAGGCGCGTTCCTAACTCAGCAGGTGAGGGAACCGACCAGGGAGGCACGGGTACTGGATGTGTCCTGGCAGACAGTGACCAGATTGGGAGCCTGGAGGTAAGGGACCCATTGGGGGAGTGACCATGCCACGGTCTGGTTCTGCCTGGACCTAGGAGGGTAGAAGGCTGCACAAAGGCGGAAGTAACCGACTTCAGGGGTGGATTTTAGGAAATGGGAAGGATCCTTAAGGAGCATTTGGATGGGATTGGGTCAGACATGGACGCTGATAGTAGGTGGGAAATCATCAGGAGAGGGGTGTAGGATGCTACCAGCACCTGTGCAAGAGTAAGACGAAAATGCGGTAGGGCCCAAAAACCCTGTTGGTGGACCAGGGAGGTCCAGGAGGTGGTGTGGGGAAAGAAAGCAGCCTATAAGAAATTCAAGTGCTCAAGGAGTGAAAGGGATCAAGGGAGTATGAGCTGTTGGCTAGAAGGGCCACTAGAGTGGTGAGGGCGGCTAAGGCAAGGAAGGAGCAGAACCTGGCCAGGAAATTAGGAGAGGAAAAGGGTTCTTTAGATACATTGGGGAAAGCACGAAGGGTGAAGGGCAGATTAGCAGGATTAAATCAGGAGAGATGGGCACAAGACCCAGAGGAGCAGGCTGAGGTACTAAATGAGTACTTCACCTCCAGTTTTCACCAGGAAAATGGGGATGCTGCATCATACATGGGAGGAGACAGAGATAATGAGGAGGGGGACCCTACCAATTGGCAGGTCTGGGGAGGGGCATCACTGGCAGGTGGGGAGGGCTAAGCAGGAGAAGAGGTACTGGAAGTGGAAATCACAGCAGAGAGAGGTGAGGAAGCCCTCAGCTCCTTAAGACGGAGAAAGCACCGGGGCCGGATAAATTACATCCTAGAGTGCTGGAAGGAACTTGCAGATGTCCTGGCGAAACCCTGGCAGAGCTTTTCACTATCTCTCTGAGGACAGGGTGGTGCCCTAAGACTGGAAGGTGGCGCATGTAGTGCCTATCCACAAGGGGATCAAGGGAGGTGGCAGGAACTACAGGCCTGTCAGCCTGACATCAGTTGTGGGCAAGGTGATGGAGGGCATTGTCAAGGAGTGGCTAGGGGGGCCCTGGATAAGTCAGGGTGCCTGGGACGATAGAAAGCATGGATTCATCCGGAAATCGTGTCAGACAAACCTGGTGGAGTTCTATGACTGGGTGACAAGTGCCTTGGACCTGGGTAGACCAGTGGATGTCCTCTTTCTGACTTCAGCAAGGCATTTGACTCTGTTCCTCACGGGGCCTGTTGGATAAACTAGGAGAAATGGGGTGGAAACCAGATGATCTGATGGATAGGCAATTGGCTCCAGGACCGGACCAGAGAGTCGTAGTTGGTGGGATAATCTCTTCCCAAGGAGGGTCATTAGTGAGTCCCACAGGGATCGGTCCTTGGCCCCTTCTGTTCAACGCCCACGATCTGACATAAGGACAGGAATCAGGAGTGAGATGAGTCTCTTTGCAGATGACTGAAACTGGGGCAGTGGTGGATGGGGAGGAGGGGAGGGTGGCCCTGCAGGGGACCTGGAGGCTCTGGAAAGATGGTCTAGAAAGTGGAAGCTGAGGTTTAATGCAGGAAATGCAAGGTACTCCATCTGGGGCCAGAAACCCAGGCCAAGTGTACACCCTGGGAAATACTACAAGTCTCAATGGCTGAGAGGGACCTGAGGGTGGTGGTGGATGTCAAGAAGAACAACTCTGAGACTTGTGGGAGGGCAGCAGTCAAGGCCAACAGGATGCTGGGATGCATCGCTAGAGGATCACCTCCAGAAGGAGGGAAGTGATACTCCCTCTGTATAACTGCTTGGTGAGGCCGCACCTGGAGTACTGCGTGCAGTTTTGGAGGCCACACTTAAAGAGGGACATTAACCTCCTGGAGAGGGTCCAGAGGAGGGCAACCAAAATGATTTGGGGCTTGGGGGGACAGGACCTATGAGGAGAGGCTCGAAGAGCTAAATATGTACACTTTGGAAGAGAGAAGGGACCGGGGGGACATGATAGAGGTCTTCAGGTACATGAAGAGGGTAAATAGGGGAGGAACAGTGAGGGTGCTTCGAAGGAAGGAGGAAGGGGCCACTAGAGGGCATGGGTGGAAGCTGGAGGGGGGAAGATTCAGGGGAGAAAGGAGGAGGTGCTACTTCACTGAGAGGGTGGTAGAGCCATGGAATGCACTACCTAGGGGGCTGGTGGAGGCAGAGACAGTGGAGGGGTTCAAGAGGGGGTGGGACAGGTACAGGGGAAGGGTTCAGGAAGCAAAATCCAATGCAGCAAGAATATCCGGAACTGGGAAGGGAGAAGCCAGAGAAGGCGAGGGGGACAGCAAGGTCAGCACCCAGGGTGGGGGCTGACCAAACGAGCAGACATGAAAGACCATTAGGCCTATTCTGCTGGCATTTTAGTATGTTAGTATGTAACTAGAAGAATCAGAAACATCCTGATGGATAACTGGCATATTCTACAAAGTGGGGTTAACACAAACACCTGCCTTTGATCACTTCTAAAAAGAATCCTGCTATAAAAGACATATTGGTCCACACAGTACACCAGACAGCAAAAAATGGTCAGCGACAGCTATTATTGGCACCATTAAAAAATTAAAGTTATCCCTGTAGACACTGCTACCAGTATGGAAACACTAGCAGGATGTCATTTTTCGAACGCCCATACACAAATGCTAGACGTGATATACAACAGCACATTAATTATAAAAGGGACCACTTTGTGCATATCCTGCAATGTCCCTGTGATAAATTGTATGTGGGGACAACTAAAAGGGAGCTGAAAACAAGGATAAACCAGTACAAGTGCGACATTCGCCTAGAAGACCCAAATTCTTCAGTAGTTGTTCACTTCAACATGGTGGGACATTATGCTACCTCCCTTTGTTTCTGGGGGCTTGAAAAAAGTGGGGGAGCCTATTACTGGAAACATTACCTGGGATGACTTACTTCTGAAGCGAGAAGTGTTTTGGATTTATATCATGGATTGCTTGAATTCCACCATAGGACTTAATGAAAGTTACAACTGGAACCTTTATTGGTAACATTTGTGGAACATTGATCTTATGAGCTGCAAGGACACATTATGGATTCTAATTGACAGTCATTTCTAAAGCCCCCCCTTTTCTCATAGTGATTTATTGCTTGCGTTTACAGTGATAGGGAATTAAGTACAAAATGCCAGTACTGAAGTAAAAAATGGAAAAGAAAATTACTGATCGATATGATTTAATATATTGAAATTTATTAAATGACATTTAATACAACCATGTCAACGCACGTTTCACACCCAACAGGTGCTTTATCATTTCATCAATATTGATCAATATCAATTGATAAAGCACCTGTTGGGTGTAAAACGTGTGTCGACATGGTTGTATTGAGGGGGGTGCTACTTTTAATATATAAAGCATTTTTAAATGTACCCTAGAGTTGGATTGTGCAGTCATGGAGTTTGCAGCTATTTTCTTTTTGTGGTCACCTTGAGCCACCTCCTTTTGCTGTTTTGGCTCCTGTCAGCTACATAGGGCGACTGACACAGCCCTCCTCTCACCTCTGCAGTTGATCACCACATGAGCTGTCAGTGAACATGCATACTGCAGAAACAGCTGTTTGTACAGTATGCACAATATGCATGCTCACTGACAACTCATTCAATGGCCAGGCACAGAGGTGAGAAGAGAGCTATGCCACTTGCTGTATCTAGTTGGTTGGAGTGTCTGGGCACCAGAGTAAGGAGGGGTGCAGGGAGGTGGGATGTCAGTGGATGGGTCAGATGAGCAGCTATTGGGGGCCCACTGGACTCGCAGGTGTGCTATAATAATGTATATTAGGGGAGCAAGGATGTGGAAAATTACTGAAGCTCCAGGGAATGATAATAAAATTTGGAACAGGTGACTGGAGAGAGAGGGGTACCACTGGACCACAATAGAATGATAATAAGATGTGGAACAGGTGGTTGGGAGTGAAGAAAACCGCTGGACCACCAGAAAATAACTCACTGAACAGATGATTAGGGGTTGGGAAACCACTGGACCACTGGGAAAAGTAATAAAACATGGAAGCGGCAACTGGGGGATGGGAGGAACCACTGTGCCTCCAAAAAATGGTAATAAAACACTAAATGGATGATTGGAGATGGGGGAACCACTGGACCACCAGCACATCTTGAATCATATTAACAAGGGGCAATCAGGGGACAATTATGCAACCAAGGCTTATGTTTTACACTGAAAGGGGTATTAAGGGGCTGCCGCACCCCATGCAAATGAATCTGTAAAGGCATGCAACTGGCCCCTTAGTGTCTTGCATGCCCAATGGGCTCATTTGCATGCCCTAGCTACATATAGCTCACAGGGGCTCGGCACAATCCCATTTCAGGAAGCACTATTCCCTGTGGACTTTATATAGCCCTTGCCCATGTCGGGGCAGCACAGATTCACTTAGCACTGTGCCAACATGGACGATATTCAGTTGGATAGCACTACTCACTATCCATCTGAATATCGCAGCAGTTGAGAAGAGCACTGGGTATGTGCACCACAAAAATGTGCATTGCACTTGCCCCATTTTCTGAATATGGTGTCCTTGATGCTTCTTGCCTGGGAGTGTCATCCCCTCTCCTGAGCTCCCAACTGCAGCCCTATTCGTGGCCACCATGCACACTTCTTTCTCGGTCCCCACAGGACACTGGAAGGGTAATGAGACCAGCAGCAGGCTCCATTTTATCACACCTGATGGTGCACAACAAAGATTCCAGCCACTGCAGACTAAGATATGGGTGCGTATGTCCACAAAGAGGGACTGGAATTTGAAGAGGAACTAAAGATTTAAAAAGCCTGCCCATCAGAGCAGTGGTAAAGCTACTGTTTGTGGTGCTGGCAGCCTAGCTTTGGGAACAAGCCTGGTTTATTGGGGGCCAGCCAGGGTGAGAAAGATCGAGCATCCCAATGGATGTTCCCCTTCTCCGGCGATGGAGGGCAGTAAGCTACAGCACACTACCACCACTTGAATGACCATAGGGGTTGGTGTAAGTCAGAATCACTCTTGGGAGGGCAAGGATACTGTCTGGCTTCTCACTAGCATTGTTTCTAAGGGCTGGAAGAGAACCAGAACAAAAAAAATGTGGGCATGTAGGATAAAGCTGAGTTCCTCATCCAGGCCCCACAACGCTGCCTGTGGCACCTGTCTCAACCAAGCATGGAGCCTGTGGGGGCTTGAGGGGAACTCTGACTGCCCCACCATGGAAACCAGGAGGCAGGGGTAAATTCATGGAGAAGGCAGGTGCTAGGGAGCAGTCAGTGGAAGGAAACAGGCTGGAGACGAAGGGGCATTAACTGCAAATAAAATAAGTGAATAAAATAATGTCTAAAGGTACAAAGTCAAGCACTCATGAACTCTGAAAGATTTCAGGTCGACATAAATATTATTTTTGTTGTTTATTTTAATGTGTCTGATAAAATATAGCAACCAAAATCTCTCCCAAGCAACTACTTACTCCTGGGAGCAGCCACTTTTGTGTGTGTTTATGGGATAATGTGTTGGTTCCCTGCCAGGAGTCACTACAGACCACAGCAGCAGTGAGCTGATAATGGAGTGGAGTGCCCTAAAGCACTCACATATGCTGTCTCATCCAGCTCAACCCCAGCAGATTGGGGGCTGGTCAGGCTACAATGAAAACTGGTTAGCACTGTTAATCATGTTCTCTTAGGCATACCGTGACAGCCGGAAGCTGAACAGAGGGACTGAGAATTAAAAAAATAAATAGAATGCCCTGGAGGGCACGGGGATCTCCATCTTTCTGTACCTTTGGCTCACAGGACTATAGGAAAAGGCCAGAGGTCAGTATTTGCCCACACTGTGGCGAGTCAGTCAGGAAGACCTCAAGACTCCAGAACAAACCTCCCAATGACTGCAGCCAATGAGAAGGAAGTATCCTGTGGGGGGGGGACAGTTGGACTTAGAATGCAATAAGTAAAGGTGTGAAAAATGGATGAATGAGAGAGTTTCTTTTTTCTCTGAGGTGGTGTTCACTAACCAATGACCACTGGAGACTGACAGGTGGGATGTCTGCAGTATGTCGGGCAAGCTCAGTGTGCCATTTTAGATCAGCCTAATCTACAGAAGGAGTAGGTGTGCTTTTCTGCCACTCAGCCACTGAGTTGAGCTCATACCATAAAAATCCCTGCTGAGATTCACAGCCAACAGATTTAGAGCCTTGGGCCTAAAGTTCCAACCTCGGACTTCAATACTTGGTATACGGGTTTCCTTACTTAGGCTCCATTTCTGTGAGAGAGGCCAGCCTGCTTCTCTCATAGGATCCTACTGCAGGAATCCATCCCTGTAGAGGGACCGGCATTTTGGCCTGTGTGAATCTTTGTCTTTGGGTAGGTGAAGAAAAGATCCCCCCCCCCACCACCACACTGGATGAAGAGGATCATCAAGAGTTTTCCATATTTGCACCAGTCTCCAACAGAGGTGGGTTTTGTCTGCCTGTCCTGCTTAAGCAATGTGACCAGGATGATGGGGAAGATGCATCAAAGTGATTGCTAAAGTTACCCAAGTGGCTGTTGTAAAGTACAAACTAGGGCTCCTGGCCCTACAACTCTGTTAGATAGTTATGGCAGGATCCATTAGTTTCTGGGCAGGGACTGTGTTATATTACTGCACCTGCTGAAAACCTCTGACTTATTGTTTCAGTGTCCTCTAGGACCTCTATCACCAGTATGCCCTGATTGGTACCAAACACGGAAGAGGAAGAAGCTAGTGGTGTAGGGGTCAGGTGCAGATAAGGGGGGCAGCGAACCTCACATAGAGATGAGACAGAGAGAGACAAACAAAAACTGCCGCACTCCACTGACTAGTGCCAAACATTACTGCAGCCATAAGTTGTTGAGTGTAGCAAACTAAAGCATGACTCAAGTTAGTGGAAAAAATAATGATTTTATACATATCTAATTATCAGAAGTTGTGTCATATCACTACTAAAGTGCAAAGAGCCACAAAAAGACACCCCCTATAAGAATAATTCAATATTGTGTACCTCCGTCAGTGTACTCTGACACCTAAGGAGTAGCAGGACACATTGACAGATGTTCACAGTATGAAAATACTCCTGATCCCAGGTCACCATCACAATATTAAGTGGTTTTAAATGTTTTTAAACTTTTGCTGCTGAAGGCCCAGGCAGAATTAGACAGGGACCTTGCTCCTCTCATCTTAACTTGTCTGCATGATTACATATGGGCAACAAAACTGTTGCTAGGCACAAGGCTCAATTGACAGTCCATCAGAACTGAAATTTGTCCATGCTGTATGGAGCATATAAGAGATATAGTTGTGATGCAAGCGTTGAGGGGGGATGAGTTTGCAGCATAGATCAAGCCGTTACCAAATCCTTATGTCAAAAAAAACTTTAAGCAATATAAAAGAAAGTCAGTAAGCTAAGTGAGTGATCACTGACAGAACAAACAAAATTTACAACTAAAGTTGAGTGTGACACTGGGACACAGATCTTCACAATCACAGCAACAGCAACAACAAACATGGATCTGTAACTAAATGAATCATTCACTTTCCTTTTGGAAAAGCGAAGAAACACACAAGCTAAAAACAGCTGCCTCAGACAGTAAAAACATCATGTCCATAACCTTTCCATCCCTTGAGAGCTGTGTGGCGTTGATGTTCAGTACTATATATATACAGTATGACTGAAAATTATCAATGCCAAGGAGGTGTCATCCAAATCATTGGGGGTTGGGGGTGGGGGGGTGTTTGGGCTATGTGGTGTCAATTTTCAGGTCAAGATTGAAAAGCAGGTTTGACATTTAAAATGCATTTTACCTTTTTCTGCCCTGCCTTTTTCATATTGTTTTCTGCTATTTAATATAATGTCTATGCGAAGACATGTTTTGCTAACCTACTTGTTTTTCCCCCAAGTCTGCATTCAGATGTAATGTGATTTCAAACTTGAAAATAACACCAGATAAGTGGCACTGAATTATGCATGAAGAAGTGTGTCACATATGTGTTACCAATTTGGGTCAATGAACATTTTTAAGGCACAAATACCCTTGGAGGTTCTTGTTACCAAATCAAATACAGGAACCTTGTTGTTGTCACAATTGCGTGACGCTGAAGCTTATGTTAGTTGCCTAGTTATTTAGTTTTTGTTCGCTGGGTAAGTACACTAGACAGCATAGCTGCCTATTTTCGGGCATGACCCAGGAGGTTACAGCAGAGGTCATTTACAACATAGGGCAAGTAGACAACACTAAGTACAGAGAAAAATCAGGTAAACAACAATCGATACAGAAACAGGCTAGAGATCTGTCACAGTACAGCTATTCAAAATTTTCAGCTATGTCAATACAGTAGGAAATTAATGTAGTAACAAAAGTAGAAAAAAATGTGCAAATAGCTAACAGTCATTTGGTCAAAGTCTAGTAGGTAAGTGCTAGGGGAAGGGGTAGTAAGAATTTCAGGTAGATATGAAAGTAGTAGAGGCAGGTGCCGGTAAGCAACTAGGGGGAACCGGCAAAGGAGTGAGAGGATAGAGCACAGGAGCAGGGTTCAGAGCTTGAAAGATATTGGTATGGTATGATGCTCTTGTTCAATGTATAACATTAATTCCTAATTGAAAGTATAGTTTCTAATGAACTAGGACAAAGTTCAAAGTCCATCTTGTAGACTCTGGCAAAAACAAAACTATAGAAAATTTATAGCTGGAATGCACGTAAAAATTTCTGTAAAGCTGTCTTTCTGTCTGATGAACAGATGTGAGACAAATGATGATGTGAGACAAAAAATGTTTGCTCTGTTAAAAGTACTGTATAAAAATAAGATAGTTTCTCAAAAGAAGAATGGTATTTTCAATATCCAGCAATGCCATCAAGATGTGATATTTCTGATACCAACATCAAGGTGGGGCATTCTACCTTTAAACAGCTATGCATAGTACTTTTAGCGTTATAGGTCTCTATGTATATCCTCTGACTTGATATACAACTATCTGTACAGATTTTTTCAAAACTGTTTGTAGTTGTTCTGTCTTACGTGCTTTGAGCCTAACTCAACTGCATTTCTTTTGGAACTGGTTACTGTACTTGTAATGTTTTTGAGACTAATGTATTTGATGTGGAACCTTTGTAAATGAGCACTTGTGCTCAAAGGTAATCTCTGAAATATTCAATAAATATATGCCTAAGTGAATGAGAAAGGGTACCTGGTCCCAGTGATCGTTTAGACCTTATGGTTTGAGTGCTTCTAAGGTAAATATCCAATGAGTCTCTACAACAATTTCTGGGTTCTCTCTGTCCACCTCTTATAAGTGGTGCCACAAAGTCTGTTCCCACAAATGTCATTTTCTTTGGATCCGATGATGACATTCAAGGAAGTGAATTGCAAGAGGACTACCTGAAGTTCTAGATCTGATTGACCTTATATGATCTTGAATACAGTTTTTAAATGGCATAACTATGTGCCCAACATATGCAGAATTACAGGGATACAGTATCTTATAATGTCAACCACACAATTTAAGGTACAGTTACTGAATTATCTTACTTTGACCTGTTTAGTTTCATTGTGTGAGTGAAAGCATTTTTTGCGTTGTTGGGCATATAGACAAACATTGTGTAACAGCCCCCCCCCCAAAGTATTGGGGCTTACCTTAAGCTCTTCTGGGCCACAGAGAGAAGATGACAATGTGTTTTGCTCCATCCAGTCCCTGCAACTGGGAGCAGAGAGGAAAGCAAAAACTCCTTGGCATCAACCATGCCGTTCCTCAGCATGGCTCTCTGCCACACTTCAAACATGGCTTCACTGCTGCCAGTGGAGAGTAATATCCCATTCTTGTGCTAGAAACATAGACAGTGACAGCAGAAAAAGACCATTCTGCTCATAAAACCCTAACAAACCCAGGACCTATTGTCCACACAGGGTTCTAACCCACACTATCTACCCCCATGCTCCCCACCCTACCACTATCTCCCTGAGCAATCACTAAGTCCTTCACTCTGTCCTAGCCATGTTTGAAACCACTGCTAGCTTTGGTATCTACCATGTCAGCTGTCTGATTGTTCCATAGCTCCACCACTGTTTCTGCAAAATAAAACTTTCTCACTTCCCTCTTGAACCTCCCCGTCAGTTTTCACTCATGCCCCCATGTTCTTGATCTACTATTTATGCTAAATGGTTTCTCACAGTTTACCTTGTTCATTTCTTTCAGGAACCTGAAGGTTTCTTTCACATCTCCCCTCTCTTGTCTGGCCTTCAATGAGAACATGTTCGATGCCTTGAGACGATCCTCATAAAATCTGCTCTGCTGGCCCTGAATCATTTTGGTCACCCTATGTTGCACTGTCTCCAGCCTGTCTTTATCTTTTCTTAGGTCAGTACTCCAGAAGGGAGCATGTTCAGTGCCCTGAGTCAATCCTTACAGGATCTGACAAGTTGGCATTGAATCATTTTAGTTACCCTATGCTGCACTGTCTCCAGCCTGTCTCTGTCTTTCCTCAGGTAAGGACTACAGAACTGGGCACACTATTTCAGGTGGGACCTCACTAGTGCACCATACAGAGGTAGCAATATCTCCCTCCTTCTGCTGCCAGTACCCCCTTTCTATACACCCCCAGCATCCTGTTTGCCTTACTGTAGGCCTCGTTACACTAGCTTGATTGTTTTAGGGAGTCACTTACAATGACCCCTAGGTCCCTTTCCTCAGAGGTCATGCCCAGCTTTACTCCACCTACATCCAATATTCTGTCCTTGGGTTTTTGTTTGCTATGTGTATCATCTTGCACTTTTTGGCATTGAATTTCTACTGCCAAACCTCCGGGCCACCTCTCCTGCCTTTGCAAGTTTCTCTTCATCTCACTAACCCCTTCCTCGCTATCTATCCTGCCACAGAGCTTAACGTCATCTGCAAAGAGCCACATCTTGCCCTGGATCCCTTCTGCCTTGTCACTGATTAACATATTGAAAAGGACTGGACTCAGGACCAATCCTTGTGGCATCCCAGTGGTGACCTACCTCTCTTCTGATTTGACCACAACCCTCTGCTGTCTCCCTTCCAGCCAGTTTCTCACCCATCTAAGTGTGTCCTTTGCTGCACCCAGATCCTCTAGCTTCTTCAACATCCTTTTGGGAGGTTCTGAGTCAAAAGCCTTGCTGAAGTTGAAGTACAGTAAATCCATAGTGTGGCCCTTATCCATACTCTTGTTACCCAGGATGTTCTGCTAAGATCTCCCTGCCATGAACCCATGCTATTTACTGTTTTGGCATTCATTGATCTCCAGGTAGTCCACAAGGTCCTCTTTGACTAGTGTCTCCATGAGTTTACCCACATTAGAGGTAAGACTGACAGGTCTGCAATTTCCTGGTTGCTCCTTGTCTCCCCCATGGAGTGGAACTATGTCTGTTACCCTCCAGTCATTTGGAAGTACGGCCATCATTGTTAGCCAGCATAACAATACATTTATAAAAAGGCTAGACGATTTTTTAAGAAAACATAAATCCTTGGCCTACTATATGTAATCTAAGAGCTCAATGGGCAACTAGTCTTTTTGCTTTTTGCTATTCTCAGTATGATCCTTAGTATGATACTTGGTATTAATTGAGTTATTGAACAGCCCTAGCAATAGTTCAGTTAGTTTCATTGCCAATCCTTGAGCACCCTCTGATGCATCCCATGCAGACCTATGGTCTTATCTATATTTAAGGCTGCTATTCCTTTCCAAAACATTTCACTGGTAAATACTTGCTGCCTCATCTCAAACATCCCTCTTACAGTTGCCTTAATGCCAGTCTCTGGCTGAGGCCCTCTGCCTTCCTTTGTGAATACAGAACAGCAGTAGTTTTCATGAATGGCTGTTTTCTGCCCATCTTCCTCAATTTCCCCTACATACCTCGGTTAGCCTAACAATTCCTTCTCTCTCATTTCTTTATTCCCTTATATTTCTAAAGAAGGGCTTTGTCTGATCCTTGACTCCTTCTGTAGCATGCAGCTCTGTGTCTGCCTTTGCTGGTATTCTACCCATTCTTCCTTCTCTTGTTTTAATTTATACCTGTTGAAGGCCTTCTTTTTGGCTCTTACTACTGCCCTGACCTTTCCAGAGAAACAACTTGGTCTCTTGTCTTGGTTTCTTTTGATTACTGTTCTCATCTAAGCCTTTGTTGCCTCAGGAATGTCCCCCTTGATTGCCCCCCCCATCTTTCTTCCACATCTCTAATGCTGTCAGCTCTGATTAACTTGTCCTGGACCAGCTCCCTCATCTGGTTTAAGTCTGCCCTTCTGAAATCTAGAACTTCAGCCTATGGTGAGGGCTTACGTGCCCCAAGGGCCAGGTCAAGCCATGTGGAGTTATGGTCGCTGGACCCTAGTGGTTCCCCTACCCTCGCTCCCTCTCCTACCACTTCCGAGCTGGTGAGCACCACATCGAGAATGGCAGCCTGTCTAGTGGGTTCCTTAACCAACTGCACCAGCAGGTAGTCCTGCAGCGTGTCTAGCAGGGCTTGACTTATGGAGCTCCTGGCTGCTAGAATGACATAGTCAACATCTGACAGGTTTAGATCTCCCATCACCGCCACCTCCCCCTTTGATACCCCCTTTTCTAGTTCTGCCCTAGCTCCTCATCTGACTCTTTCCCCTGTCCAGGAAATCTATAGATCACTCCCATCCATAATTCCTTGCTTGAGGAAGATGTGAGCGGAACCCACAGTGATTCTGTTTCTCCATGACCTCCCCTGATGTTTCCATCCTCCACTGCATCCCTTCTCCGACATAAGGACAACGTTTCCTCCTTTACCTTTTCCTCTGTCATGTCTAAACATGGAGTAACCTGGGACTGTTAGGTCTCAATCTTTATTCTCTGTGGCTCAAGTTTCTGTGATGGCTACTAGGTCCATCTCATTGTCAGCCACCATCGTCTGGAGCTCACTAATTTTATTTTCCAGACTCCTGGCATTAGAAATCAAAGAATAACAGGTTGAATAATTAAGGTTATATTTTTTTTTATTATTATTAATGCATTTATTGAACATCAGTTTTTAGAATTCATTGTTCATTAGCTAATTTTTAGAATTTTGGCTTAGAGTTTAATTAATGTTGCTGTAAGCTTTTAGATCTATGTATTACTGATAATATATCTGTATATGTACTTGTAATATTGTATTAATATATACCAATAAAAATCTTCATTGAAGAAAAAAAAAAAAGACTCCTGGTATTAAGGCAGACCCATTTCCATCTTTTGCTTGATCCCTTCTGTCTTTTTCCCCATTCATTCTCCCTTATTCTTTATTGACATAGTGATTTTCTATTAACCAGCTAAGTGCACTAGACAGGATAATTGCCTATATTTAGGCACGACCTGTGAGAATCACAAAACAGGCAGTAGACAAGCATTATACAGGAAACAGGGTGGCATACCTAGTTCTATATATGTAAGTACAGAAATACCCAAAGGAACAAAAATACAAACAAAATAGAACAACTGGGGGTCATGGTGCAGAGTATAGGACAATAAAAACGTCAGTACCACAATAACAATCTCAAACAGAGAATGTAAACATAATGACAAGCTGAGAAGATTATAAACTTAGAGTAGGTGATGAGGAGCGCAAGCAAGTGCAACAGTTCAGAGATATACAGAATTTCCAAGGCAGACTATGGAAATCAGAGATGGAGACTTTTGATGAGGAGGTAGTGATGCACACAGTTGAAAGCTAGACTACAGGAACTCATCCTTTTTTACTTTTTCATGCTTAATGTAGGCTTTGTCAGCCCTCCCTCACTTGCCTCTTACCCTATCCTAATTTGAACTTCAACCTTACTGTTACCCACCTTGCCACTACTATCCCCTGTTCAGAGAGAGGCCTAACTAGGTTTTCTCACCATCTCTCCCTTCTCAGTGGTTTCCCCTAGCCTCTGTCCACTCTGCTGTCAGTTTAACTTCCCAATGTAGACATCAAGCTTCTGCCCCAGAGCACTGGCCCCCTTTCTCATCAGATGCCGACCATCACCCTTGAAAAGCCTCCTGCCCCAGAAGCCCCCCAAAAAGTAGTACCCCTTCTAACACCATCCTTTCAACCACTCATTAAACTCCTCATGTGATGAGTGGGGAGATCCCCTGCCAGATGCCCTGACTGAACTGTAGACACGCACCACCTAGTAGGAGATCAGCTGGTGTCTGACCAATGTTTTAGGGTAGGAACCCTTTACCAAATGGGGGATTATGTGGACCAGTGCTCAGAGCTACAAAAAGGACAGCCATCTTTGTGCCCTCTGACCCTCATCAGCATGGCAACATAGTCATAAGGGAGGAAGACAAGTCAATCAGGTTCCAGATCCTGCAGAGGAAGCCAAAGAAAGATCTTGGGACACAGTAAGACCTCACTAATTTACCTGGGAGTGAGACAACTAATCAGTTATTAAGGATCAGCCAGTCAAAGCCTGCCTTGTGACTAATAGAGCTTCTCAATGAAGGGGAGTGTTTGATTCTCCTGTAAATGATAGGAACATTTCTGGAACTTTTTACCCCTTGTCAGACACAGTTTGGAGATAGAGCTTTTGCCTGTTAGTGCAAACATTGGAGGCCTGCCTGAGGCTTGTCCAGGCAGGGACCAGAAATTCTTCACTGGGCTTGAACAGCCTCACATTAGGAGGAGAATGCTACATGGAGGTGGTGGTGGAGAGAGTGAGTGAGTGAGAAAGAGAGAAACAAACACTGAACTCTGCAGCTGAAGGTATCGGCCTGTAAGGGTAAGCCCCCTGCAGGTGAGCCTTAACGTGCATTCAGGGAGACTTTTTCCAGACTCAGACCCGAGGTGTCTATTCAACGATGGAATTTGTTATGGCCTTAAGCCACCAGGCTGCTCACGGCTATCAGGGGCAGCCTGAAACATAGAAACATAGACATAGAAGTTGATGGCAGATAAGGCCCATCCAGTCTGCCCATTTCTTTTTCTACCTTATAAATGTGCCATCGGCCTTTGCTCTGTCAGTGGCCTATCTATTCATACTCATTTGTATTGCTCCCTTATGCCTATCCCATGCCTGTTTGAAGCCCTGCACTGTATTCATAGCCACCACTTCTTGAGGTAAGCCATTCCATGCATCCATCACCCTTTCTGGGAAAAAGAATTTCCTCACATTCCCCCTTAATCGGCCCCCCTCTAATCTCATGCTGTGTCCTCTTGTCCTGCTATTTTTCTTATATTTAAACATGTTGGACTCTTTCACCTTGTTAATGCCCTTAAGGTGTTTGATTGCCTCGATCATATCACCTCTCTCCCTCCTTTGCTCAAGGGTATACATATTGAGCTCTGTTAATCTGTCCTCATATGTCTTCTGATGCAGTCCCTGCACCATTTTGTTGCCCTTCTCTGGACTGCCTCAATTTGCTTAATGTCCTTGTGAAGGTGTGGCCTCAATACTACCGTAGTACTCCAGATGGGGCCTAACCAGTGTCTTGTAAGAGGATTATTACCTCCTCTTATGACTTGTGATACCCCTACTAATACACCCTAACACCCCTAGCCTTACCTGCTGCTTTAGAGGTTTGCTTGGATGATTTCAGGTCATCAGTGATGATGATGCCCAAGTCTCTTTCTTCCTTTGTGACTGCTAGCAACTCCCTCCCCAGTCTATAGGTGGCTTCAGGGTTTCTCTTCCCTATGTGCATGATCTTGCACTTCTTTGCATTAAACCCCAGTTGCCACTCTTCTGACCATTTTGCTAATTTATCCAGATCTCTTCTCATTCTGCCCACCCCATCTGGATCATCTACTCTGTTGCAGATCTTGGTGTCATCTGCAAACAGATAAGCCTTACCCTCTAGTCCATCTGCAAGGTCACTAATGAAGATGTTGAAGAGGACTGGCCCCAGGACTGATCCCTGAGGTACCCCACTTGTGACTTGCATCTCTTCTGACTGTATACCATTTACCACCACTCTCTGTTTTCTGCCCGTCAACCAGTTTGCCACCCAGTTGACCAACTTCTGACCCACCCCAAGCCTACCCAGCTTATTTATCAATCTTCTATGTGGAACAGTGTCAAAAGCTTTGCTGAAGTCAAGGTAGGCGACATCAACTGCTCCCCCTTGGTCCATCACTCTGGTTACCCAGTCAAAGAAATCTATGAGATTAGTTTGACAGGACCTTCCTTTTGTAAACCCATGCTGTCTTGGATCCTGTGCCCCTATGGATTCCAGGTGTTGCACTATCCTTTCCTTAAGGAGTGCCTCCATAATCTTGCCCACTACTGAGGTAAGCCTGCAAAGGTATTGCTCTGGGGCTCGTTACGATATATGTCTTCCAAGTTGCTAAGGGAGTTCTACCTTTGTACTTAGTTAACCCCATCGAGATTTGTAATACACTCAGAGATAGCTAATCTAGGAAGCTGAAGAGTGTGTTTCCTGTCTTCCTGCCTATTGCGCTTGGCTGTACTTGGCTGTGCAAGTTGGCATGAATAAAGAATCCTTCTTGAATCAAAAGCTCCTGTTTTACCTCTCAACACATACTGAAACAGGGCTTTAAAGAGGTGAGAAGCAACATAAAAACATTGAATTTGTCTGCAGATAAGGACCACTTTGCCCACCCAGTCTGCCCAAGTGTACCCTGCTTATTCTATCTCTGCAGACCCTATCTGGTTTCCAGTGCCCCCCAACTCTGTTCTAACATACCACTATGTTTGTCTCATGCATGCTAGAAGCCCTCTAATATTTTGGCCTCCACCACTACAGCTGGCAATCTCTTCCATGTTCCTACCACCCTTTCTGTGAAGAAACATTTCCTCACATTCCTTCTTGAACATCCTTCCCTCCAACATCATCACTTGCCCCTAGTCCTGGAGCTCATCCTCATTTGGAAAAGGCTCCCCCTTTCACCCTGTTCAGCCCTGCGAGGTACTTGTAGGTCTCGATCATAGAAACATAGAATTTGATGGTAGATAAGGACCGCTTGGCCCACCCAGTCTGCCCATCTCCCTACCTACTGGATAAGCTGCAGATCCTTGTTAACCAGCAGCCTACTTCTTCCTACCCCCACCCCTAGAATTGCCTTATGACTGTCCCATGCATGCTTGATTCCGCCACTGTTTTGACTCACAACCTCCTCTGGAAGGCCGTTCCATGCATCCCTAGCCCTCTCTGTGAAAAAATACTTCCTTAAATTACCTCTGAGCCGCCCCTCCTCTATCTTCAAATTGTGCCCCCTTGTTCTTGCACACCTCTTTTTTTGAAAGATGCTACCCTCTTGGATTTTGTTAATTCCCTTGAGGTACTTGAAAGTTTCTATCATGTCCCCCCTCTCCCTCCTTTCCTCAAGGCTATACATATTAAGTTCCTTAAGTCTCATATGTCTTCCGGTGCAGACCCGGCACCATTTTAGTTGCCCTCAGCTGGACAGCTTCCATCCTGTCTATGTCTTTGCAGAGACTGGGTCTCCAGAACTGCACACAGTACTCCAGATGGGGTCTCACCAGCTGTCTGTACAGAGGGATAATAACTTCCTGTTTTCTACTGGTGATGCCTCTCCCTATGCATCCTAGTATCCCCCAGCCCTCCTTGCTGCCCTCTCACATTGCTTGCCCACCTTTAGGTCATCTGATATGACTACCCCCAGGTCCCTTTCCATTTTTGTTGTTGTTAGTATCTCACCCCCCATTATGTACTCTTCCCCTGGGTTTTTGTTTCCCAGGTGCATTACCTTGCACTTTTTAGCATTGAATCTAAGCTGCCATACATTTGACCATTCCTCTAACCTTGCCAAGTCCCTTCTCATCCTTTCCACCCCACCTTGTGCATCAACCCTGTTGCAGATCTTTGTGTCATCTGCAAAGAGACATACTTTTCCTTCCAGTCCTTCTGCAATGTCACTTATAATGACATGAAGAGGACCGGTCCTAATACTGAACCCTGTGGTACCCCAACAGTAACCCCTCTTTCTTCAGAGTGGACTCCATTTGCTATTACTCTCTGTGTCCTATTCTCCAGCCAATTCTTTACCCAGACTGTCATCTTGGGACCCACTCCCAGGCTGGCTAACTTGTATATTAATCTTTTGTGTGGGACTGTGTCAAATGCCTTGCTAAAGTCTAGGTAGGCCATGTCCACGCCCCTCCCTGATCTACTACTTTGGTCACCCAGTCAAAGAAATCTATCAGATTTGTCTGGCATGACCTTCCCACTGTGAATCCATGCTGCCTTGGGTCCTGTGCCCCTCTGGCCTCTAGATACTCAACAATTCTTTCCTTCAGAAGTGATTCCATCATTTTCCCTATCACTGAGGTTAAACTAACAGGTCTGTAGTTTCCTGCTTCTGCCTTGCTCCCACTTTTGTGAAGGGAATCACATCTGCCCTCCTCCAGTCCTCGGTACCATCCCATCCTCCCATGATTTGTTAAAGAGGGTAGTCAGTGGTGTCACTAGTTCTACCTTAGTTCTTTTAGAATTCTGGAATGAATCCCATCAGGCCCCATTGCTTTGTCCACCTTCAGTTTTAAGAGTTCTTTCAGAACCCTTTCTTCTGTAAATGGCTGGTATCAACTTCTGTATCCAGAGTGTTTTTACTGTCTGTTTTAGGTACCTCCCCTTCATTTGTAAACACTGAGCAAAAATATTTGTTTAGTATCTCTGCCTTTTTCACAGTCACCTCTGCCCACCCTCCCTCCTTTATTAAGCCTCACTATCCTCCCTTGGTCTTCCTTCGCTCCCTGATATACCTATAAAAGGTTTTATCCCCTTCTAACTGAGTTGGCTATCTTTTCCTCGGTTTGGGCCTTTGCTGTTCTGACTGCCTTCCCAGCCTCCTTTTGCTTTAACTGATACAGTTCTCTGTCCTACTCCTTCTGAGATTCCTTGTTCTTCCTGAATGCTTTCTTTTTCTCTTGAACCTTCACTGCCACTTCCTTTGAGAACCATAGTGGTTTCTTACATCGTTCTGTTTTGTTTATTTGCTTCACACAAAGGCTTGTTACCTCTGTGATGGCAGTTTTTATTATTCCCCATTGTTCTTCCAGCCCTCCTTCCTGCCGATTTGCTAGTGCATTCCTTAAGCACTCACCCATTTTGGCAAAGTCAGCCCTCCTAAAGTCCAGTACTTTTGCCTTTGTATGGCTTGACTCTATTGCTGTGTTTATTGTGAACCATACTGTTCGATGGTCATTAGTTCCCAGATGGCTACCCACTTCTACATCTGTGATCCTCTCTCCATCTCCATTTGAGAGAACCAGGTCTAAGATTGCTCCCTCTCAAGTGGGCTCCAATACTAGTTGTCTAAGGCATGCCCCCTGTAGGGCATCTAAAATAACCCACTCTTAGAAGTGGCTGCTGCAACTGCACTCCAGTTAACATCTGGCATATTCAGATCACCCATCAGCAATATCTTCCCTTTTCTGCCATTCTAAGTATACTTTCTATCATATCCTTGTCCATTTCCTCCCCCTGAGAAGGGGGTCTGTATACAACCCCTGTGCAGATTGTGGTGCCATTGCCTGTCTCCAAATTTACCCACAGTGCTTCTTCTCCTCCCTGTTTACCCTTTTGTTCTGTTGCTTTGATTCCTTCCCTTATGTAAAGAGCTACTCCTCCTCCTCTTTTACCCTCCCTGTCCCTTCTGTAGATAGTGTATCCTGGTATGTTTACGTCCCAGTCATGGTTTTGTGTGTACCATGTTTGTGTGACTGCCATGATATCCAGATGTTCCTCCTCCATCAAGGCCACTAATTCAGGAAGCTTGTTACCCAGACTACGGGCATTGGTACTCATTGCTCTCCATTTTTTGATGGCTTTACTTTCTGTTGCAGCATCCCCCGCTGACCTTTCTACCTCGGTCTTTTTCTCATTTAGTACCCTGTTTTGTAGGGAGAGGCTGGGATTTTCCTGCTGCTTATCAGTGCCTCCCCGCTTGACTAGTTTAAAAACTTGCCACCTACCACTCTCTTCCCCTGCAGGGTGTACATGTTTTAGATCCTTCAGTCTCTCCTCATAGAGCTTCTCTTGCAGCCCCTGCACCAATCTGGTTGCCCTCCTCTGGGCTGCCTTCACACTGTCTATGTTCTTCCGAGGTGCTGTCTCCAGAACTGGACACTGAACCCCTGGTGGGGATGTACCAGAGACTGATACAGTGGCAGTACCACCTCCCATCTCCTGCTGGTGATGTCCATCCCTATGCACCCCAGCATGCCACTATCTCTGCCCATGGCTTTGTAACACTGTGCTGCAACCTGAGGTCCTCTGATACAATAACCTCAAGGTCCCTTTCCTGTCTAGTGACTGCCAATACCTCCCTCATCCTGCAGTCAGTACCGGGGCTTTTGTGCCCTATGTGCTTGATTTTGCTGTTCTTGGCAGTGAACCCCAACTGCCATGTTTTTGACCACCCCTCAAGTTTCCCAAGATCCCTGTGTATTTTCTCCAGCCCCTCCAGGGTGTCCACCCTATAACAGATTTTGGTGTCATCTTTAAAAAGGCATACCTTCCGCTCCAGTTCTTCTGCAGTGTCCCCAGTGAAGACATTGAATAGGACCGGTCCCAGTACCGAACCTTGTGGGACCTCACTGGTCACTCTCCCATCCTTAGAGTGTCTGCTGTTAACCACTACCCTCTGTCTCCTAACTGTTAACCAGTTTCAAACCCAAATTACCAGCTTGTACCCTGTTCCTTAGCTGGAAAAATTCCTTATCAGTGTTTTGTGCAGCATAGCGTTAAAGGCTTTGTGAAGTCCAGATAGACTACATCCACTGCCCTCCTCGATCTAGTTCCCTGATCACTCAGTCAAAGAACTCTATCAGATTCATTTGGGATGAACTTCTCCCATGAATCCATGCCGCTTGTGGTCCTGCACCCCACTGGATTCTACATGCTCAACCAGCCTCTCTCTCAGCAGTGTTTCCAGTAGCTTCTCTGCCACTGAAGTTAGGCTGACTAATCTGTAATTGGTAGCTTCCTCCCTGCTGCTACTTTTATGTAGAGGGACATCAGCCCTTCTGCCATCCTACAGAACCACTCCTGTCTCCAGTGTACATTTGAACAAGGCTACCAGCTTGGCAGCTAGTACTTCCCTGAGATTTTTTAGTACCCTGGGGTGTATCCAGTCCAGTCCACTAGCCTTTTCCACCTTTAAGTCTGTGAGTCCTTTCAGGACTCTTTCTTCTGAAATTGGACTTATGTCTATCCTGCCCCCACTAATCTTGCTTCTCCCTGGTGGCCTGTCCTCCCCTTTCTCCACTGTGAAGGCTGAGCAGAAGTACCTGTTTAAAATGTCAGCTTTTTCTTGTTCCCTTTCTGTGCAGTCTCCCCCCCTTCCACCTTTCTAATCTTCTTTATTCCTTCCTTTACTTCGCTTTTCTCTTCTTGCTTATGGATCTGAAAAAGTATTATCCACTTTTGACACCCCAGCAATCCTTTTCTCTGTCTGTGCCTTTCCCCTAACCAGCTTACTTGCTTCCTTCTGCCTGGCTTGGTATACCTCCCTGTCCTCCTCCCTCTGCGTTTCTTTGTAACTCTTGAATATCACACTTTTTTCTTTCACCAGCCAGTAGAGATCTGCAATCCTCAAGACACCCCATGAGATGGATAGAGTGAGAGTCCAGCTGAACCTGTGTGAGGTGTCAAAGAGCGCAACCAGCAGAGCGGAACTGAGGGAGTCACTAATGGAAAATCAGATGACTGAGGGATGGAGCAGGTACATCCAGTCAGGATGGCAGCCAGAGACCAAGACGTGCCAGCATGAAGGCAACCATGAGTAACTAAACAGGTCTTTGCAACTATCTTTAATAGTTTGGTTAGGCCAAACGTTGGGGCTACTGTGAAATGGACTAGGCCTCCTGGGCAGGATTTTCATTTTGGGGTTTGTTTGCATTAACCGTTTATTGCATTACCGTTTCCACAACACACCAACGCTGGCCTGCTATGTATGTTGCAACCATTGGGCCTGCCACATGCAACACCTGAGTACCCAGGATTCCCCAGGAGCTCCTTAACACTAGGGGTACTGCCTAACTGGTGCCAGAGGGCATAAGGGGTAGTAGCCCCAACAGTACAGTTGGGCAGAGCACTGTGCTGGTTGGGGAAGAGCTGTGCTAGGGCAACAGAGGGCCTATTAGATAGCCACTCCATTATTGTTTTTTTTTTTTACTTTAATTTTTATTGAAGTTTACATTGAATAGCACAATACAACAAGTCTGTCAGGAAAATAAATCAAAATACAGTATATGCAATTTCTTCCTTTTTATAGTACAGACAAGTATTGCCCCTGCCTCTGTTACTACACTGGGGGTAAAGATGCATTATACAAACATATGAATACTGCCAGTAGAAGAAGGCTTATTGGTCTATCTAGTCTGCTTGTTGTGGAGTCCTCAGCAGCTACCCCTCCCCGACAATATCTCCCTTTTTTCTGCCCTGACTCAGACCTTCCTCTTTACCCTACCCCACCCTCTTTTGAATATATACACCATCTCCAGTGAAACCACTTCCTCTGGGACTTTTTGTTCCACCCTACATTGAAGACTACAGAATTATAGACTACTATAGAAAGTATTGCCACCATGGGTGGAGACAATAGAATCATTTCGGCATTGTGTACCTCACTGAAAAAAAGAGCTAAACATCTCCTCTTAACATTAGCAGAACAACAATCAATTGATTCCATGAAGAACCTTGAAATATATTATTTCCCTTCGATACTGAGCCTATATTAACAAGAAATCATGGTCATACACATTGAAATTGAACTATTAACGCATTAAGTCTACTGATTAGGCTATGATTGAAGTGGAAGATTCAAGGTGTAACTAAACCCAAATCAGAAAAACATGAACCATTATTTAGTACTAAAGAAAGACAATCCATAAACCCCATCAAAATGTCAGATAGGGCTTAGTTAATTGTGAAGCCACTGCATTGTTTCTTGACTTAACCTTGTCATTTCCTTGAACCCTAACCTTGCTTACCCATAATAAATTACATGTTATTTGTTGCAGATCAGTGTAGATCATATTATTTAGGGTGTGAGCATATTATTTGTGTAACCCCCTTGTTCCCAGGGGTTACTAGAATTCCACTTAGAACCAGTGGCAGGCAGGGAAAGGCAACTTGTGGGATACCAGTTAAATGGGTTTCACACTGTCTCACCCTGTTCTCAGTTTCAGCTGAGCTGGAGTGATGATGCCACCATAGAATTCTCACAGCAGCTTAAGCCACAATGGAATGCTAACTGCAGGGGTTAGCTATAGAACATTGGGGAATTCAAGTCAGTCTTCAGGGAGAGACTTGAGAGAGCAGTCAGAGGAGAGGTGTGCTGCAGTTGGCAGCCCTTCAGAGTCTAGCTCTGATATAGAGCTACTTCAGACAAGTGGGTTGTGTGTTCTCACCCTAGAGAGGAACACAGAAGAGACAGAAGAAAGTGGTAGAGGCTGTTCCTAGAGTTGTTCATAATGCCCCGGAGGGATGGGGGGATTCCAGGAATTCAGGGGTAATCACCTGTGCCAGCATGGACAGAGAGAAGCCGCCTGAGAATCGATTTGTTTGTGAGTACCTGAGACATTTGTGGGAAGAAGCCCTGGGGCACCTGCATACCTTGGGTGAGTCTACTCTGATAAAGAGACAATGTTCACTGAGACAGAGATTAGTGTAAAAGTATCTGCTTACTGTGGGGTCAAGAGAAGACTTGCCAAGTACAGAACTTTTACTTTGTGTATGGCTTAGAAGCATCTACAACAGTGGGGGTCTAGGGTAAAGACAGAGCCACTTACAGTACTTTTAAACTCAGGACACCTCCTAAGTAAAGATGTAGAATGTTAAATGTGCTAAACATTTCAAGATAGCATCTGTAACCAGTAGTTCGAAGAAAGGTGTCATATCCAAATGAATGGCTGAGTATAGATTTGGAAGCAAGAGGTGGGAGACCCCCTATCTAGAGTAACCAGGTTTACCACTCCGGGTTCAGTTTGGGCACCTATGGCTTTCTCTCAGGCACTTGGCCAGTGTTTGAAGAAAGCACCCAGATGTGGGATTGTGGACATTTTTCCTTGGAGCTAGAAAGTGCTCATGGGTGGTTTAGCGAGCCACCATCAACCTCCATGCCATATGGAAAAGTATCCTAGTACTGGCCAAGTGCCATGTCAAGGAATTGAAGAGAAGTGTACCAGTTTGGGCCATGTGTGCTCGGATCCGTTCAGAACCTGAGGGTTTCATAGTAAGGAAGGGATGTGCTTTGTACCTCTGTAATCTGCATTACCAGCGAGTGTAGCTCTGTGGGGGTCCATCTTTGCTTTGTTATTCTCTGTGTTATGTGAATAAAAGCCACACTCTAGAATCCCATCCCTGGTTTGGACATTTCAGTTATTGCTTCCAATGTCTGGATTTACTTGGGTGCCCCTGATCAGAGGTACAAACCTAGTATAATTCTGAGCAAATGTTTTCTCCCAGGACCTGGGGGTTACATTTGTACTGTGACAAAGTACTGCATTTGGGGTGAATTTTTATGTGACTGTGTGGGAGTCAGGTGGGGACCATAGTGGGCTAGTAGTATTTCCTAGGGGGTAGTACTAGCATGTGACCTAGCCCACTTTAATCTCTCCCTGGTTGGAAATGCCATGCAAGTATTTCATTTGCAACATTTTTGGGTAACAAAGCCCTAGAGGAGTTATTTACCCAGGCCCCACAACCTTATTTGAGCCCATAATGCAAGGGTAGGATGGATACTGACATGTATGGTAACCTTGCACAATTCCAGTTGCCACATGTGTAATAGCCAAGAGGTTAAGGAGGTAGCCAATTATGAACTCTCACATGGGGTAGTAGAATAGTGGCTTCAGTAAATGTAGCCCTCCATGTGTGACAGATTGCTTCAGCCAGCCTGGTGTCATTGTGGGCTATTTGTCGTTATGGATTCTTGGATACTCTAGCAGAGCAGTAGGGAGACACTCCACAGGACAAGAAAAGGGGACCTCTTCATCTGGGACACGACAGAAAGGCAGTGAAGGGGCACTCCAAAGGGATGCGGTCCAGCAGGACAATGACATGGAACTCCAGCGGGACAGGAAGGTGAACTCTCCAGTACAGTAGCAAAGAGAGAGAACTCAAGCAGGTCTGGCAAGAGAACCACTTCAGCAGAAAGAGAGTACATACATAAAGGGGATATGCAAAAGGCTGACTTAAAATATGTTATTCATTTTCACCGGCACAGTGACAGGACCAAAACTTATGAGTGGCCAAGCCTCGAGTGACTTACTGAACTCCTGCCCCAACACAAGTGACGATAAATTGCATCATTTGAGTCAACCTATAAAATATTAATTTAATACGCTAGTTTACTTGTTTTAGCATTTTTAAATCTTCTGTGGGTATGAAAGTTTTTTTTATATAGGTTTTTATCTTCCTGGCAGGAACAGGTGGCTGTTTCAGCCCTGTCCCTGTCAGCTGCAGCTGTCCCATATCTCCTTCAGTACCAGGCACCATTATCCCCCATTGATTGCCCACCATGGTGGAGCTAGGAAGGGAGGGCCATCCTCCCCACCCGGGATACAAATCCAGGCAATCTCCAGACTGTAGAAATCGGGTGGGCCACCGGTGGTTCAGGCAGGGCCTCATACAGCCCATCTTCCATTTCTCCTCCTATTTTTGCCCCCTTGGCTCTGCAGTGAGCATGTTATGTGTGCTTTGCCCCCACCCCCAGCACCCTTCCCCTCTCTACAGGACTTGCACATGCCACCACCTGGATTCCTCCAGGTGGCAGTCAAGCAGTGAGCCACGGAATCCCCCCTCCTGAAAGGAAGAGAGCAATCCTATGGATGCCCAATCTTCCCTGTCCTGGCTGAGCTCTGAGTGACCCGAGTCTATTCCTGAACCTCGATTGCCAGCATGGAAAGAGGTAAGGCACCCATGGTGCCTCATCCCTCTTCATCACCAGGCCGGCTAAAGTTTAATTGTTTACCTTTGCTTTTTTTTAAACCTTGCTTCAGAACTGCACTTGGGTGTTGTGATTCCGTTCGCATTTTGAAAGCTGCTCTCTGATTGGTTTAATATTCCACTGTGATGTATTTACTTGTTTATTTATTTCATTTTTATTGACTGGGTAAGCACACTAGACAAATAAATGCCTGATTTCAGGCACAACCCAGGAGGTTACAAGATATACAATTTTAACAGTGAAAAGACAACAGCATATGGGTAAAGTAACAGTAAAGATGATAGCAATTGTAACAGTCTGTACATATGACACAGATTTATACAGCCTTGTTCCTAAGCAGACCTGGCCAAGGACTAGAGCCCACCAATCATAGGAAGGAGAAGGATACCAAAACTAAGTGCAATTACAAGCTGAATCAGACTTCACGTGAATGTACCCAGCTTTGCTAGATATCAGTTACCTACCGCAACATGCAAGATATCACAATATCTTGCAAAGCATGCTCAAAAGTATCAGTTTTATTCTGTGGCATTGCTCTTTACACCTGTTGTAATAAAGGAATATGCAATGGTCTGACTCAAAATATGCAGTTTATCTTCAAGTGTGACGAAGCAGGACCACGACTCATGAGGGGTGGACGCAAAAGTGTGTTACGAAGGTCCAGTCCCTCATAAGTGTTGGCAAACGATGTGTTTTAAGTCAGACATTACATATTTGAATTACAAAATGTCAGTTTACTAGTTTGCCTTTTAAAAGCTGTTGTTTGAAGATTTAACTGCTTGTCTTTGACTTCTACTGCTGGCTCGGTTCTGGTCTATGTCATCAGCATTGTGAACACTGCTTGCTCTCTGATTGGTTCAGTAATACATCATATTGATATTAACCTGCAAGATATCCAATGTGACAGCAACATATTTTTGATATTGTGCTGTTACTGTTGTAATTAGCCAAGATATCACTTTGATCTTTTTTTCCTCCTCCTCCTCAGCTGGGCTCTTCCACATTGCCACTCCACCCAGCCCTGTCACTCATCATTTCTGGGGCTAACAGCCCTTATGCATTGGAGTGTTCCACGGATTACACCACTGTGGCAGAGCCTCCCAGGTTCCTCAGGCCTGGCAGGAGACTAAGTAACAGATACGGCAGCCGAGCAGATGGTGCAGAGCTGACAAGGGAGTGGGGTGTCATCCCTCACCGGCCCTGGCTTTTCCACCATTTTCTCCCTTCCTCTTAGGCACCCCATGGGCAAGGACTGAGCAGATGCACACCTGTGCGTGTATCCCAGTCAGGAGGCATTTGCACTCCCCTTCTGCCTCCACTTGCACTACCACCTGTGGTCACCGAGGTGGCATTATCACAGCAGAGTCAGCAGACCTCCACCCCTGAAAGAGGACAGTGTCCTGTAGGAAACTCAATCCTCCTCCCCTGGCCATCCCCCAAATTACACTGGTCCATTACTGAACCCGGGTCATCAGCATGGAAGCAGGTAAAGGACCAGCACCTCTGCCCTATGCACCACTGGGCCGACCTATCACTTTTATCTTGTCATTTTCACTACACTCCTGTTGTATAGATTTGTTTAATTAATGAGCATGCCAGTACTGTAGCAAAAATGTTTTAATACAAGTTCCACAGGCTACAGTGCCTGAAAGTGATACATGTACAGCTAAGTGGCTTGCTCTCAGCTCAGTCATTCTCTGTATCAGAAGTAGACCACGTTAATCGTTTTGCTTGTTTCAACCCCGAAAATCAGTCAGAAACCGAATAAGAACATCTGCCCATGTGGGCTACCCCCTAGTCTTTTTTCCTTCCTAAGTTTTTTCAGTGCCTATCCCATGCAAGCTTGAACTCCCCCACTGTCTGCTGCTACGAGTTCTGGGGGCAGACTGCGCCAAGGCTCCATCATCCTTTCAGTGAAGAAAAACTTCCTGATGTTGGTTTTGAATCTACCTTCCTGTAGGTGCATGCTGGGCCCACTTGTTCGTGTAGACAAGCTTTCTCTGAAAAGGTCCTGAGTTTGTACTGAGTTAATTCCTTTGAGGTATTTGAATATCTCAGTCACATACCCCTCTCTCTCTCCTCCTTCCCAATGCGTACATCTTGAGATGGCGGAGTCTTGATTCATAGAGTTCTTGATGTATATGAATCATCTTTGTAGCTCTCCTATAAATGGTCTCCAGATAATTTGATGATTTGTCTTTCTTGAGGTGCGGTCCCCAGAACTGGATGCAATACTCTAGGTGCGGTCACACCAAGAACATGTACAGTGGGATTATCACCTTGCTTTTTCTACTTGTGATACCCCTACCTATGCATCCAAGGATTCTGTGTCTCCTTTTCGCATTGCCTGGTTGTCTTTAAATCATCAGATATGAGTACTCCTAGATCCCTCTCAACCTTAGTTTTTGTCAGTTGTTCCCCTCTTAGGGTATATTTTCTGCCCAGGTTCTTTCTTCCCAGGTGCATAACTTTACACTTCTTGGTGTTGAATTTCAACTGCCATTGTTTTGACCATTCTTTCAGCTGTTTTAGATCAGAGTCCATTCCTCTTGCATGTCTACTCTGTTGCAGAGCTTGGTGTCATCTGCGAACAGGCACACCTTTCCCTTTAATCCATCAGCAATGTTGCTGATGAATATGTTAAATAGAATTGGCCCCAGTACTGATACCTGGGGACTCCGCCGATTACCACAACTTGCTCTGACAGAGTGCCATTTACCATGATCCTCTAGGTTCTCCCCTTGAGCCAGTTCCTAACCCAGCTGACTATTTTATGCCCCACTCCAGTGTGTTCCAACTTGTTTATTAGTCTATGTGGAATGGAGTTGAATACCTTACTGACTTCCAGAAACACTATGTCTACTGCTCCACTCTGGTCCACCATTCTGGTCACTCAATCAAAGAAATCAATCATGTTTGTCTGGCATGACCTCTATGCTGAGAAGTTTTCCATTTGCTTCCATATATTGCACTATTCTTTCCTTCAGTAATTTTTCAAAGATTCTCCCCACCACTGAAGTGAGATTGACTAGACGGTAGTTACCAGCATCTTCTCTGCTCCCACTTTTGTGCAGGGGAACCACTGTGGCTTTTTTCCAGTCATTTGGGACTCTGCCACTCTCCTGGGACTTATCGAAGAGGACTGCTAATGGGGAGGCAAGTTCCTCTGCGAGTTACTCCAGTATTCTTGGGTGGATACTGTCAGGTCTCATTGCTTTGTTGGTTTTAAAATTATTTCAGTTCTTTTAGGACCCTGTGTTTGTGAAAGGATTTGTGTCAGTTTCACTGGTGTGGTGTCCTTCATTTCCTAGTAACAGCCCACTACCCTATTCCTCTTGTGTGAAGATTGAGCAGAAGTATTCATTCAGAACCTCTGCCTTTTCTTTGTCATTCTCCACGTTCTGCCCCTCTCTGGTTCTCAACTGACTGATACCCCCTTTGCTTTTCCTTTTCTCCTGCATACATCTGTAAAAGGTCTTGTCCCCCTTTTTAACCCCTTCAGCCATTCTTTCTTCTGTTCATGCTTTGGCTATCCTAATTGCCTTCCCTGCTTCCTTGAGCCTTGCCTTGTATTCCCGCCATGGCACTGTCCTGTTTTGTCTGTTTGTACTTTTTGAAAACTTTTTTTTCTCCTTTACACTGAAAGCAACCTCCTTGGAAAATGTAATACACTGTGGGTAAAGTCTCTGTAGACATGGACATGATTCTGCAGACCATACTTGTAGACACTTGCTCTGTGTATGGGCTTGACCTGCTGAATTGACCGTTGCATCAGGTGACACAGTGGGCCCTCAAGATAAATACTTTTAAGCAACTAATTACTTTTAAGCAGATGGAGCAACTTCTATTAAGTTTAGCTACCAAAATAAGTGTCGGTGCTAATGGTTTGGACCTCTTTTTTCACTGAATGTGCTTCCATCAGCTCATGGCTCCTATTACCCAACTTTTTAAGCTGTTGCTTTTCAGCCTTGGAAAACTGTGCACATTATACCTCTTTTTAAATCCAAAGGTGCTTGCTCTTTTAACAATTACGGACCTGTATCCATCCTCCCCATTTTTGGCTAAACTCCTAGAAAACTTAGCTAACACCAAATTGTAAGAATTCCTAGAGCATTCAAATATTATAACACCCCTACAATTTTTTTTTTTTTTTTTTTTAGACCCAAGCACAATGCTTTGTCTGCCCTAGCTAAGGTCAGTAATGATTGGTTGGGGCCATTGACCATAAACAAATTATGGTAGCTATCTTCCTCAACCTAAGCAAGGCCTTTGGTATCATTATCATATCCTTATACAAAAGCTGTGTAGTATAGGGACTGGTTCAACATCCCAACATTGGTTCTACAACTTTGAACTGGACAACTACAGCAAGTCAAAGATGAAGGCATCTTCTCTGCTTGTACTCTTCTCCTTAGAGGCATACCCTATGGTTCAGTCCTTGGCCCACTATTTTTCATGTTGTACATCAATGTCCGGGGTATGAACATCAGTGATGCCAATCTTTTTATGCAGATACTGCCTTGTATGTCTCAAGGCCTATAATGGTTACTGCATGCACAGACCTCCAAACTGCTTTTATTCAGCTTCAGGTTAATCTGTTTCACTCCATGCTACTTCTGAAGGATCTACTATGAAACCCCGACAGTCAGTCTCCCAAACTCCATAATCCCGAGTTCAGGAGACCAACTGTCGGAAGACTGACAGGGTCTTGGTGCAATGCTCCCCACACCTCCCATAACTAAAATAACCAAGTCTGAGGGGGAGCAGGCCTTGGAGTAGGTTAAAAATGTTACAGGGACAACAACAGGAAGAACAATAACAGAATCCAGGTCAAGAGTAGCATGCTGGTCGAACTGCTAGGGGCCTAGCCGTCCGCGCAACGGGAGCAGCTCGGCCAGCTTCCGCATTTTCTCCTGACTTGTGGTGTCTGACTAGGGGTAGGTAGCAGTTCATCACATCCACTGCCTTACCCCTGTTGGCAACAGCTTTCTTCTGTCAGGTGGGTATGTATCGGGCTGCCAAACTCGGGATCCTGAATGTCGGGACTCCGAGTGTCAGCATTTAGTAGTGATACCCTTCTGAATACCAGTAAAACCATGGTAATGTTCTTTTCCTCCAGTACTACTACTTCACTCTGTGCCTCAGCCCACACTGTCACTATGCTATTGGGAGATACTCTTGAGATGGTGGATAATTTTACATGTTTTGGTGCGTGGTTTGATAACATATTGTCCTTTCCTACTCACATCGAGACATTATGCAAAAACAAAATGTGGGCCAGACTTGGTTTCTATTACAGAAATAAGCACTGCTGTTCAGTAGATACCCAGAAACGTCTAGTCCAGGTAACCCTTTCTCCCGATCCTGGAACACACAGATCTAATTTACAGGTCTTCAGATACATTAGAGAAAGAAGGAAGAACAAAGACTGGATTGTGAGGATTAGGTAGGATGGAGGCTGGGTGGAGAGGGTGGGGGGACAGGCAGAGGCATTAAATGAGTACTTCTGTTCTGGGTTCACAAAGGAGAAATGGGGTAGATTCCCCAAGGGGGGTAGGGTGGGTAGTGGAGGGAGGTGACTGACATAGGGATTATGGAGGACAGAGTTCTGGAGGGATTGAGGGCATTAAGGGTAGACAAGGCACTGGGACCAGATGGCATCCACCCTAGGGTACTCAGGGAACTGGCAGAGATCCTGGCAGGGCCGCTGACTGACCAGTTCAATACCTCCCTGGACACAGGATGCATGCCACAGGACTGGAGGATGGCCCATGTGGTGCCCATTAACAAAAGTGGCCTCAGGGAGGAGCTGGGCAACTACAGGCCAGTGAGCCTCACATCGATTGTGGGGAAGCTCATGGAGATAATCCTAAAGGAATGGCTGGTGAACTTCTTGGAGGACAATGGTCTCCAGGACAGTCATCAACATGGGTTTGTCTCTGGCAGATCCTGCCAGACAAATCTAATTGAGAATTATGACTGGGTGACCAGGGAACTGGGCAGGGGCCACGCAGTGGATATCCTGTATTTGGACTTCAGCAAGGCCTTTGATTCCATGCCGCATGGGAGGCTGGGGGGGGCAGAATACATAGGGGTGGGAACAAAGATGGTAAATTGGATCATCAACTGGCTGAATGGAAGGCAGCAGAGGGTGGTGGTGAGGGGTAGTTCTCATCACCAAGGGAAATAATGAGCAGGGTGCCACAGGGATCAGTGCTGGGACCAGTGTTGTTTGATATTCATAGCTGATATCTCACAAAAGGTTCAGAGTAGGATCAGTCTGTTCACAGATGATACGAAGGTAGGAGCTGTGGACAGGTAGATGACATCGAAGGCTGGAAGGGGCTGCAGGAGGACCTGAACAAACTACAGGAGTGGCTGGTAACATGGCAACTGGGGTTCAACACCAAGAAGTGCAAGGTACTGTACTTCGGAGTTAGGAACCAGGGGAGTAGGATATGAGCTGGAAGGGGTACAGCTGGAAAGTAATGAGGAAGAAAAGAATCTGGAGGTGATTATAACAGGCAGCATGAACAACTCGGCTCAGTGCAGGAAGTTGGCGACAAAGGCCAATAGGATGTTAGGCAGTATAGTGAAAGGAATCTCCTTCAGGAATAGGAAGGTGATCCTCCCCCTGTACAGAACTCTGGTCAGGCCTCACCTGGTGTACTGCGTGCAGGACTGGTGCCCATTCCTGATGAAGGACATCAAGTTGCTGGAGAGGGTACAGCGTAGGGTGACAAAGATGATCCAGGGATTTAAGGGGAGGTCCTATGAGGAGAGATTGGCACAGCTGAACATGTATTCCCTGGAGGAGAGGAGGGATAGGGAGGATATGAATGAGACATTTAAATACCTCAAGGGCATAAATAAGGTTAATATGGAAGTGATTTTACAGCTTAGAAGAGGGAAGGAGACAAGAGGGCACCAGTTGAGTCTGGAGGGGGGAAGATTCAGGAGGGAAATCAGGAGGCATTTTTTCACAGAAAGGGTGGTGGACAGATGGAATTCTCTGCCCGAGGGGGTAGTGTCCTGTAGAATGGTGGGTGGCTTTAAGAGGGGTGGGGATAGGGTGAGGGGGGCATGATGAAGAGGGATGGGGAGAGAGGGGCAGCTGCAAGTTGAAGGGCTAGCTGCACAATCGATAGACCATATGGCCTGCTTCTGCTGGCATTTTCATATGTTTGTATGTACAGTCATTGCTCTATTACTTGCTTATCCAAATTTGACATGCTCTACCACAGGGCACTCATGTTCAATACCAATTCAGTGCCTAGGACTCATCATTGTGCCCTGTATGCATCTGTTGGTTGGTCCTCATTAGCTACTATAGACAATTTAAAAAAATTCTGTGTATGTGGGCATACAAGGTGCTATTGAATAAACTACCATGCTACATCACTGAACTCTTCAGCAGGTGCTATAGCAACCACACTCTAAGAAAAAAAATAATCCTCCTGGACACCCCAAGATACGATACACAGTTTGGAAAGTCTGCAGTCAGCAGTGTCAGTCCCACAGCTTGGAAAATGCTGCAGACCTCATTAAAACTTAGTTCCCTGAACAGTCATAGTGCTTTTAATGCCCTCATCGAAGAATTATGTACTGAGGTCTGCTCATGTGGTTAAATTATGTTTATCTTGCTCATGTCTTTTACAGTTTGGATGCTGCATATGTGGCGTTGCTCACACTGAGTGCACCTCATAGCTAGTTTATTTTCTTGTGCAATTTTTTTTTATTTCTAATGTGCTTTATAATTCCTTGCCTGTATCACTGTATGCAGTTGCGTTGTATTTTGTACTATCTTGTATCCTGTTATATCAGTGCTTTTGGACTTTGTATGATCTCCTGCCCGAGACCTCCTTGTAAGTGAACCTGTTCAATGGAGCCTTTTGCTGGTGAAATAAGCAAATATGAATACAATACAAAAATAGGCCCATATTTCAAATATTACTTTCAAATAATGTCCCCAACCCAAAACTGAGAGGTATAAGTTGGGGTGCAAATACTACAAGTTATTGATAATTCTCATTCCTGTTTAAGGGAATTGTAGAGACAGATGCCGGAGCCAAATATAGATAGATCATAAGGTGGTTCTATGTTCTTTAGGGGAACCCATCTAATTTGGCATAATCTGACAGTGGGTACCACATATTGGGATGATTCAAAAGGTGTGGGGGGAGGCAGTTCTAAACCTCAAACCCTATCTGGTGCCGCAACTGACTGTGGAATCCTATGAGATTCAGCACAAACCCTAAAACTAATTTACATGCTGTTTCAGTTTTGATGGTTATTAAAGCCAGCCTCTCGAGCAACTTTACATGATCCAGAAGTCAAAAGAACTGTATAAAACTGCTGGCCAGTGGCAAAGCAATGCACTGCAGTTCAGACAGCCCGGGTTCAGGAGGTCGCATCGTAAAGCACGCCAGGTGGCGGTAGCTGCCATGCGGCAGTGTGCCTTAGCTAGGCAGGGTTGATGATGAACTCTGATGTGACAACAGCCCCAGTGGCTGGGCCAGGGAGCTTGCTCCCACTGCAGGGGATGTGCTGCATGCACATGAAGCCGACAGATGTTATGGTCACATCGGGGAGGTAGGATGGACCAGAAAAGGGAGAAAAATCCACAGCTGTCTGAATGACGGCCTGGGTTCCTCGCTCCCCTGGGTCCTACTGTCAGGTGCCACTAGATCTTTGTCCACATAATGAACTGCTTTACAGGGGTGGGATGATGGCTCACCCAGTGGATTCCCTACCAAGGAGAGAAGAGCTGTTGGGGCAGCCGGCGGGCTGCCAGGGGAATCCAGGAAATGCTGGCTAGAACATGATATGTCCCTGGAACTAGGATACCTACCAGACTGACAGATGTGGCAGGGCAGAAAAAAAGAACTGTAAAAAGAGAAATGCATCTCAAACAATTATTAGCTTTCTCATGTCAATGCAAAAAAGGAATCTGCCCTTCCCCTTACTTACCTCCTCAACCTCTCCTTCCCTCTCTGTGCTGTTCCCCCATCATGGAAGATTGTTGATGTTCTTCCCCTCATAAAGGGGGTGACCCTTCCTCCCCTGGAAGTTTCCGTCCTATTGCCCTCCTCCCTTCTCTTGCAAAGCTGCAAGAGAAACTTGTCTACTCTGGGCTTGCTGACTTCTTCCACTTTCCAGCTTCCTCTCCCCTTTCCAGTTTGGTTTTTGGAAGCACCAGTCCACAGTTTCTTCCCTGCTGCTGGACACTGATCCCTCCTCCCTTCTCTTGCAAAGCTGCAAGAGAAACTTGTCTACTCTGGGCTTGCTGACTTCTTCCACTTTTCAGCTTCCTCTCCCCTTTCCAGTCTGGTTTTTGGAAGCACCAGTCCACAGTTTCTTCTCTGCTGCTGGTCACTGATGTGACTCCATCCTCACTGGGATGGATCAGGGGCACAGCATGGTGTTAAATTTCTCAATCTGGCCAAAGCCTTTGATTCATGATCCACCATCTCCTGGACAAGTTGAGTTCTACTGGCCTCTCAGCTCCTGCTGTTGACTGGTTCCATTCCTACCTCGTGGGCTGTCAACAGTCAGTACAGGTAGGACGCGTTGTGTCCTGTCACCGCCTATTCCTATAAAGGCTGGGGTACTACAGGGCTCCATCCTGTGTCCCATGCTCTGCTCCATTTTCCTGAATGATCTCCCCTTTGCCTGCAACAACTCGCATATTCATATGTATGCAGATGACACTGTAATCTACACCTCCGGCCCTTCAACCACTGTAGTGGAAGGTTCTCTCCAGCAAGACTTTCACAACATCCTGAACTGGTTCAACTCCAACCAACTCTGGGTCAACACTAAAAAAACAGTGTCCGTGTCCTTTGGCACCAGCCAGAAACTGTACAGGCTCTCTCCCCTTCCTGTCTTCACCACCCTGGATGGCACCCTTCTTGAAGTTTTGTTCCCCTTCAAGTATCTCAGTGTGGGGCTGGATAGTAGACTTGACTTCTCTGCCAACATTGATGTCATCCCCTCCAAGCTCCAACCAAACTTGGTGCCTTGTACCACAGCAGAGACTGCTCATCTCCTCAGGTTTGCCAGGGGCTGGTTACCAAAATGGTTCTGCTGGTCTTGGACTATATGGATAAGCTCTATGGCACTGCCCTCTCCTCTACCCTCAGCAAACTGGACCCCCTCTGTGATGTCTTTTGTCACCTTGCTACTAACTGCCTCCTTCTAACTCACCACTGCTCCCTCTGCTCCTCCATATCCATCATCCCCCTACCCTCATGTCACCAGTCCAGTCCTACTGTGCCTCCTTCATATCCAAATACTGGAGTGGGTCCTTACCCTCATACCTGTGCTCACTCATCTCTCCCATTCCCCTAGCCTCATATTCCCTCCGCTCCATGGATGCTTGTACCTTCTTCCTTCTCCATCTGCACTCTTCTGCTGGGCAGTCAGCCTTCTTCTATCACCCTCTCTGCTTCTGAAACCTGCTCCCCTCCTCTCTCCCCCTCCTCTCCTCTCCCTTAGGCATCAGATAAAACTCCTCCCTGCCTCCTCCTGCTCCTGTCAGTCTTCTACCCGACTCTTCCCTCTGGGGCCCTTACCACCCCTGTTGTTGGGCCCCTTCCTGTGTTCTATTTCTGCCTGAATTAGTCTTCTCCCAATGACTACTGCACTGCCATTTTTCTACCTGCTCAGGTCACTTTATTTGCACATCAGAACTGTTGATTGTGGTGTCGTATGGCTCATTTTATTGGTATTGCACTTGTACCAGGTTAACTTGTACACATAGAAACATAGACTTTGACGGCAGATAAGGACCCCCTGGCCCACCTAGTCTGCCCATTTCCCTACCTACAGGATAGGCTGTAGATTCTAGTTAACCAACAGCCTATTTCTTCCTACCCCCACAAGAATTGCCTTATGTCTGTCCCATGCATTCTTGAATTCTCCCACAGTTTTAGACCCCACAACCTCCTCAGGAAGGCTGTTCCATGCATCCACTACCATCTCTGTGAAAAATACTTCCTCCCATTGCCCGGAACCACCCCATCTTTAAATTGTGTCCCCTTTTCTTGCATCTCTTTTTCTGAAATATGCTACCCTCTTGGACTTTGTTGATTCCACTGAGGTACTTAAAAGTTTCTATCATGTCCCCCCCTTCCTTCTTTCCCCAAGGTTATACATAGTAAGCTCTCTCAGTCTCTCCTCGTATGGCTTCTCTTGCAGACCCTGCACCATTTTAGTTGCCCTCCTCTGGACTGCCTCTGTTCTGTCTATGTCCTTGCTGAGATGGGGTCTCCAGAACTGGACGCAGTACTTCAGATGGGGTCTCACCAACTGTCTGTACAGAGGGATAACAACTTCCTGTTTTCTGCTGGTTATACCTCTCCCTATGCATCCCAGTATACCCCCAGCCCTCCCTACTGCCTTCTCACATTGCTTGCTAACCTTAAGGTCATCTGATATGATTACCCCCAGGTCCCTTTTTTTGTTGTTGTTACTACCTCCCCCCCCATTGTGTAATCTTCCACTGGGTTTTTGTTTCCCAGGTATATTATTTTGCACTTCTTTGCATTGAATCCTAGCTGCCATACTTCTGACCATTCCTCCAACCTTGCCAAGTCCCTTCTCATCCTTTCCATGCCTCCTTGTGTATCAACCCTGTTGCAGATCTTTGTGTCATCTGCAAAGAGGCATACTTTTCCTTCCAGTCACTCTGCAATGTCACTTATAAAGACATTAAAAAGGACTGGACCCAGTACTGAACCCTGCGGTACACCACTAGTAACCCCTCTTTCTTCAGAGTAGACTCCATTTACAATTACCTTCTGTGTCCTGTTGTCCAACCAATGTTTTACACAGGCTACCACCCTGGGACCCACTCCCAGGCTGGTTAATTTGACTATTAATCTTTTGTGTGGGACTGTATCAAATGCCTTGCTAAAGTCTAGGTAGGCCATGTCCACAGGCCTACCTAGTACACTGTTTGCACTTTACTTTGTACTGTTTCACTGATGCTGTGTATGCTATATTATTGTACTCCTCTCCCCTCTCCCCTGGGTCACACCTGAAAATAAGCCTTGGCTCAGTGTGCCTTGCCTGGTTACACATTTTTAAATAAAATACATAAATACACGAATAAATAAAATACTTCTGTGCTGTCTTTTGTCTTTGATTCTTTAAGTGATAAAATATATATGTTTCGTTACATTTAGAGCATAAAACTGCATATACATTTTTAATGCCATCAAGAAGTGTCTTTAAGAACTATAATGAATTAGTTAAAAGCCTTTTCTCTTAGTATGCATTTTTCATAAAAATGAATAGACTTTTGTATTTAGCACTTCTTCACTTTAATTGTATAGAATGTTTGCACTTGTATTATGTTCTTTATTAATTGTAAGGCTATGTCTGTGGTTCAATGGGGAGAAGCAACTAACCACACCCCGATCAGGCCTTAAAAGCCCACTCCTCTTGGTTGCCCCTCACATCATTTTTCTCATTGTGGCCAGAGGAGCCACTTTTCTTGCTCCTTTCCCCATATTTCCTGCATGTCTGCTGTTGCCATGTTTCTGCTATGCCTCGGGCCGCTGGCTCACTGCTTCCCTCCTCCGTTCCCTTCTAAATATTCTGTTTGTTCTCCCTCCCCCTTTTTTTGCTCGTTTCTCAGTGTGTTGCTATCATGCCTGTTCTCTTTCCCCCTCTGCCATTCCATTCCCCTCTGTCATGCCCCCCCTTCCCATTTCCTCCCCACTGCTGCTGGTTTCAGTGTTTCCCCAGTACCTCGTCTCTCATCTTCATTCCATCCTTGTTGCCTCCCTTGGGCTTTCTTGCACCTTGGGGCCACCACTCCATCTACCCCATAGCACTTCATGTCTGCCTGCTCTCATAGTGCCTGTATGTTGCAGCACTGCAGGCGTCCAACCACTCTGCATCTCCTCTCTGTTTTCTCTTTCTCCCCTACCATTCTGGAGTCTCTGTACTGCCTCCTAATATTTATTCCTCTGCCATACATTTTCATTAGCAGCCTCCCCAGTTCTGCTTCTCCTGGATCCTGCTCGGCATTCGTGACAGCATTCCCGTTAGAGGGAATGCATGAGAGCTTGCTTCCCCAGTGTGCCCTCCCTCTCACTCCTCATCCCTCTAGTTTGTTTCCACAGCCCTCGGACTGGTCTGCGATCCTGCATCTCTGCCGCTCCCTGTCTCTGCTGCCTTTTCCTTGTACCTCTCCTCGCTGCATCACTCTGTTTCTTGCCTGGCTGCCACAACATTGTTCCACTGGCACATCTGGGGTGTGTTGTTACCTGCTGTGCTCAGTTCCAGCCCCATGCATGGAGCTGCATCCTTCGTGTCTGCCTTGGTGTCCCCTCTTTTTGCATTTCCCAGCCTGCATATTGTTCTCCTCCTCATCCCTTGGCTGTGCTGTTTTTGGGGATTTCCTAACCTATCAGCTGTACTTCCTCATTCACATCATCCCTGTCATCCTAATCCTACCTGCAGGACTCCTAAGCACTCAAACTCCTCATAAATTAAAATATTCATTATTGCTTATCAGTACGTACCTGCCTATGGATGTTTACCTTTTTCACACATTTTCACTTTTCTAGCCCTCCCACGGGACTTTTCAGCATTCCTATTACACATGCTAGCCCAGCTACAGCCTGATGCATTTCATCAATTTAATTTTTTTTTTTTTTTGATAGTCTTTTTCTCCCCGGATACTGCCAGCCACCTCTGACGTTCCCCCCTCTCATCATCCCTGAGGATCAGGACCCCCCTCCCAAATGTTCCATGACTTACCCTTCATGGCAGAGGGTGGGGATTGACTCAACCCACCAACACGGATCCAGCTCGGGAGGTGTCCTCTCGAGGTGGCTCGCCGGGGGGAACCATCATCATTCTGCACGGTGGGACCATTTTTCTGATTTTGCTTTTTGCGGCTTGGAGCATGCAATGCCACCAGTGACACACCATGCACACATCTGCATGCTGTGCATCAGGCGACTGCTCCACCTCCACCCCCACATTATGGGACCTGGCTTGTCAGCCCCCAGCCACTGCCAGGGGTCAGCAAGTACCGGTCCATGCTCCCACTCTCCCCCAGGAGAAGAGAGCTGTCCTCCAGATGTTCAGTCCTCTCCCACCCCAGCTGACCCCTGTCGACCTGCTCGCGCCGTGAACATGGGTTGCAGGCGTGGCAGGAGGTAAGGCATCGATGCCTCAGCCCTCCATGCCACTGGGCCATCTTTATCAATTTAATTTAATCTACTAGTTTAATTAAGCCAATCTATATTCTCTTACTAGTTTAACTAGCTGTTTGTTGTCCTGATGCCTAGTTGGTGGCTTATCTGTTTTTCCCACGGCAGGGGACTGCATTATTGCAGCTGGCACCATGGTTTCAAGTAGCCGGAACCACTCATTTGTTTCTTATATTTGAGCCACTGGCTTGCCTGGCTTTTATCTACTGCTCCATATAGCCTTCATGGCTTTCACTCCACCTCTTGCAGCTCAACACCATCCTCTTACTACCACTCATTGCAGTCTATGGCACTACCAGTACTCATGCACCTACCAGCATCTCTGGCTTTACCATAATCTGCATCACTAGTCTGTTCCTTCTTGAACCTGACTTCTTCACACACACCGGCTTAGTAGCCTCCTCTTCCCTCGCCATCGGCTGTTGGCTTCACCCGGCCGTCGTTGTCTCTCCCACTTGTAAACTGTGCAACTCTCTCCTAATTTGGCTTCTAATGGACCTGGTCGGCATGCACTCCTGGTTGCAAATTTGCATTCTGTCTTCTCTGGACACATGTCGGGGTCTCCTTTATTCAGTCCGACCTCTCTGCATGTCTACTCATCCAAATCTCCTGTGGATCCCGTGCTACCCCTTGACTGTACCATCTCTCCACTCCAGAGACATGCTTTCCATGTCCATTACTCCATGGCTCAGGGCTAGCCTTTAGCCGATGGTCTCGCTCTGCACCCATGAAGTCTGCATTTAGAGTATGCGAAACTCAGAGCGGGGTCCTTCTCATCTGGCCCATAGTGGGAATGTCTTCGCTTCCGATGGACCTTCAGTCATCATCTATGCTGGTGACACCTCTGCATGTAGAATTTAAAACTTCAGCTGCGAGTGGTGGGGCTGTAACTGGCAGGGTCCTTTTAGCTACCCAAGTGAGTTCGGAGGCACCCTTTATGCTATTCTCCCTCCAATCATCTCTGGTTCACCTGGTCTGTTTCATAGGCTCATGTAGGCCAGCTGAGAGCCTCTGTGGTCATTACTCTCCTCCTTTGCTTTTGGGCACCTAGTTCCAGAGATGTTGCTCACAACCCTCAAAAACATTCCTGTTAGAAGGACAGAGTGGGAGCTTCCTCCAAATTGGAATCTTTTCCACTTCCCTCGATCTCGACTCTAAATTGCAGTAGCTGAGCCATCACTAACCAAAATGTCCTTCAGCCTGGAGGGAAGGTGACCTAGGCCTTGGATCCCCTGAGGTTTCCTCCTCAAAGGATTTTTTTTCCTCTCCTCCGTGCCTATGGTCATAATACTTAGATAAGGTTAGTATACTTCCATAGGTTCCATAGTTAGGTTCCGCTGTTGGATAGAGGTGGATGGTGGCCCCGTGGCTGTTCCCTCTCTCCTTAGGAAGTGGCCCCTTCATGCTTCCTCTGCACTGTGCCCTCATGCCTCCTCCAAACCTACCTGCAGGTTGCTATTCTTTGTTATCTCCTGTTGCTTTACTCCGGCTCACGTCCATCTCCACCTACTGACCTACCTCCTGGTCTTTCCTACCGATTGCATTCCTCACCTCTTTGTACTGTTCAACACATTTTGGGCACTCTTTTTGGGCTCCTTCCTAAGCCACCTATAGCCAAGGGAATTATTCCTGCAGCATCTCTAGGAGTGGAACCCTCCTCAAGTGTTCCTTGCCTTTGTACACCTACAGGGTGGTATATCCCATGGGTAGAGAGGTGAACAGCCACATTGTAGCCAAGTCACACAAGCATAATCTCATACCAAATTGTGTATACCCATTGAATTGTAAGGCTATGCCTATGGTTCAATGGGGAGAAGCAACTTACCACCCCCCCAATTAAACCTTAAAAGGCCACTCCTCTTGGTTGCTCCTCACATAATTTTCTCATTTCCACACCATCCTCCCCTCCACCTCCAGTAGCTCATCTCTCTGTCCCCTGGGGTCCTTCCTAAGCTACCTTTAGCCAAAGGAATCATTCCAATGGCACCTCTAAGGCTGGAACCCTCCTCTAGGTTTCCTTGCCTTCGTATCCCTACAAGGTGGTATATCCCATGGACAGAGAGACAAACAGCCACATTGTATCCAAGTCACATGAGCATAACCTCATACCAAGCTGCGAAGACCCATTGACTCACCAGACAATGAATTGTAATGATAATAAAACAAATATATGGATTTGGTATTTAAATGGTCTTCCATTCTGCTCTATTTTTAAATTTGCCCACAGTTTAGCATGGCCTCATATCCTACTGAGAGATCAATTTATTATCTCCAGATTGCTTGTCATTTATTTTTCTTGACCTTTAATCCACCCTTTTATTGTGCCCGATACATGGCATGGCTGTTTTTGTAGGAGTTACTAACCTATGTGGGCATGTCCCATTAAGTTTATTTTATTTATTTGAAAATTGATAACCAGGAAAGGCACGCTGAGGCAGAACTTGTTCCAGATGTGACCCGGGGAAAATGAAAAGGGGATGCAATAAATCACACTCAGCTACAGAGAATAATTCCATAGATGAAATGCAAACAGTGTACAATTCAGCAAGATGCAAGTGCAAATAACAATAAACAGTGATTGGAAGCTGGTTCTAAGAACAATACCAATACCCAATTAAAACGCCAAAAAAGCGCTAATAAGCAGCTAAGCAATAGGACGTGATCTCCTTGAGCTCCGCAACCCAGAGACTAAATTAAGTTAAAATTTAGATTAATTGAAATGGATCAAGTGGCTAAATAATATTAAATGCTCACTCTACGCAGCTACAGATCAAGTGGCTAAATAATATTAAAAGCTCACCCTATGCAGCTATGGACGAATATTTGGTAAATGTGCCCGGTAAGCCTACCAGAAACACTGGGAAAAGTGTCAAAAAGCAGCTGCCTGGGCCCTCCACTGAAATGACAGGCCCTATATCCTTCTCTGCGGCAGAACTCGTGGTCCTGGGATGCAAGGTAACCACGCAGGTCCTTGCTGCTCTTAACCCATGGCTGGAGAAGATGGAGAATAAAATAGAGACCAAGTTGCAGGAGATTGCTGAGTGAACAGTGGCTCATGGAGAAAGGCTGACAGAGGTGGAGGAGCACACATCACGAGTGGAAGACACCCTGCAACCGCTACCGGATAAAATGGTCGCGCTGGAGAGGGAGCTGGAAGACCTCAGGGAGGCTCCTGACTATCAAGAAAATTATCACCGCCGATGGAATCTACAGCTGTGAGGCTTCCCTGAGGGTCACAAAGGAGCCGATGACTTGACGTTTTGTGCAGAACAGCTGCCTAAAGCCTTAAAATTGCAGCCTAAAGGGGGTAAGCACAAGACTGAGCACGCGCATTGCGCTGTCATGCCAAAGCCAGGTACAGGCCAGCCTCCTCGGAATATTATCATACGCTATCACAACTTCCAAGATCGGAAAGAGGCCATTAAAGCGTTCCGAAGTAACCAGCCAATTGAGATCAATGGTGCCAGAGTCTATATTAAGCAAGATTACTCAGCCAGGCTCCTTAAGAAATGACAAGTCTTTAATGCAGTGATGGCCCAGCTGAGGGAACTGCGAGTTGAGAATTTCATGGTATACCCGGCCATCTTGAAAGTCAGACATGAAGGAGCTACATTTTCTTGTTGGGAAGCGGATAAAGCTAACGTTTTTGTCAATGGCCTCAAGAAGAAGGTGGGCTGAGGAGGATATTGATGAAAGTAATCTCCACCAGCAGTTTGCCTGATGATTACAGACAGTTAGATGCTGCTTTTGTTAGTCATTCAAAAAAAGTTTTATTGGGACTGTTTGGACTTGCCCTACCTTCCTGAGCCTGAAGTTGAATGTTAGGATGGGATATGAATTGTCTCCAATGCTCGCATGTGAAAGAAATGGACAGTTACAGTGATCAAATCAATAACGGAGGAGAGACTGTCTAAAGGTAGGCCGGGAGGGGTGTTTGGTGGCCAGGGCTTGGTGCGTTTTCTTTTCCCACCGCGCGGCTCGATCTTCTGACCTCCGCCTGAGTCCGGTACGTGGTGTGACTTGGATGACGGGATTTGCTATGTGCCAGTCAGTTTTGGTGATAGGACTGCTTGGGGGAGGGGGGCTAGTGAATTTACCATAAGGGCGAGGCTCTGGGCTGGATGAACAGGGGACGAGAGGGAGAATATGTTGTCTTGTTGGGGCTGTTTGGTAGACTGATAAGCTACGCTCCCACGTTGGTTTATCAGCACAATGAGGACATGGATACTGCAGGGGGTGATAGCATATTGCTGCTATGTGGATCCAGTTTCTTTCTCAGGGTTGTAAAATGTTGGTCTCTGGGAGTGGAGGGGGAGGGGATAGCTGTTCATGTGGCAGATGGAGGGCAATAGCCATGCAGAAAGATGGCGAACAAGCTAAAGTGAGGGGTGGGGGGGGGCAGGGGAAGATAGGGTCAATCTTGGACAAGGTGCTAATTGTAAAAACTATACATGAAACTAATGATAGATTAGAGGGGTTGGAGGTGGGGGAATCTACAAAGGGGGATCATAGGCTTATATTGGTGAGTAAGTTGTATGTTATATTGTTCTTTGTTTACTGTTAACTTTTTTTTCTTATATTTGTTTGAAAGAGGTCCATCGTGCTATGTACATTGCAAGGATATGCTGGGTCTGGTAGTAATGCAATGGAAGGAGAGAGACAAAACGCTGATAAAATGGTGGCAAATAATGAGTTGATTGTACAATCCTGGAATGTATGGGGTTTCTCTTCCCCAGTTAAAAGGAATGCCATTCTGATGGCCCTATGGAGGGCAGATGTCTATGTAGCTTTACTGCAGGAAACCCACCTGACGCTGACAGAGCATGGAAAGCTTAAACAGGGATGGGTAGGAGCATGTTATTCCTCCTCTTTTAAGTCTCATAAACAGGGAGTAGTGGTCCTGGTACACAAAAATCTACTCCTACAGGTCACGAAAGTGATTGCAGACCCTAAAGAAGGTAGATATGTGTTTATGTCTGGGACTTTATATGGGGTAAAAGTTATGTTTGGGAGCATTTATGCACCAGCGAACCTTGACCCAGAGTTCTTTGGGGTAATATTGGATATATTGGTGAGAGAGCAATTTGAGAACCTCATCATGGGAGGTGATTTTAACTGCATGCCAGATGCAGTTCTGACCACTCACTGGGTAGGGGGAGGAGAGACCCCTGTATCAGGAAATGGAGAGAGGGGATTGCAGAGCTGAATATGGTCGATGTGTGGAGGATGGTGAACCCTCTTGGGAAAGAATTCACTTTTTACTCCAACCCCCACAAGACATGGTCTAGAATAGACCACATTTATGTTGCTGTGAGTTGGTATGAAAAGCTGGGGAGCATGGGCCTATACAGCTGTCGGAACATGCGAGAGGGGGGACACCTGCTCCTGGAAATTCCCCACGTATATGTTAGGGTCGCAGGAGTTTCAGAAGTATTTGAAGGACCAATTTTAATTTTATGTAGAAACCAATGCTCGGACTGCTTCATCTAAACAAATCTTATGGGATGCTGGCAAAGCCTATATGTGAGGTGCGATTATAGGTTACATGGCAAAATATAGAAAGAACAAGATAGAAAAACAAAGGGACCTTCAACAGAAAGTGAGGACATTAGAGGGCAGGGCGGCAAGGGGGGAAGGAGGTGAAGAGTTGTTGAGCACACTAGCGGTAACTAGGGAGTCGCTGAATTCTATTTTGTTAGATGAAGCCAGGACAAGATTACTCTATCTGAAACATAGGATGTATGAATGGGGTAATAAACCCGGTCCCCATTGGTAAATTTAGTTAAAAGCAGAAAGGGTACAACACATATAGTGGGTATTAAATGTACAGGGTCAAATTGTTACGAGATATAAGGAGATAAGGGGAATATTTAAAGAATATTATGAAGCACTGTACCAGACCAAAGGAGGGGTGGCAAGGAGGAATGCATGCAAGAATTCCTCAATAGGTACCAACTCCCAAAGCTAACAGAATATCAGCAAAAAATGTTAGATAAGGAAATTACCAGGGATGAAATCGGGGCAGCTATTACTACTTTGAAATCTAGGAAGGCCTGCGGACTCGATGGATTGCCGGCTGAATATTATAAACTATTGAAAGATGAAACTCGGGAGATCTTGTGGGAGCTGTTTAAGGAAGCAAGGGAGAAGAGGGAATTGCCGGCAACATGTGGTAGAGCTATGTTGTACCTGATCCCTAAGCCAGACAAGGATTTAATGGAATGCACATCATATAGACCTGTATCCCTTTTAAACAATGATACCAACATATATGCTAAAATTCTGGCTACTAGGTTGGAGGGCATATTGCCAGAACTGATCCACCCAGATCAGACTGGCTTCATACAGGGGATGCATTCATACCACAGTATAAGAAAAGTTCTTAATGTCCTTGAGCATTCCTTGCAGCTTCAGGAGGGAGCGGCAATCCTATCTATGGACACAGAGAAGGCGTTCAACAGGATCAAATGGCCCTATCCATTTGTGGTTCTGGGGAGGTTTGGCCTGGGGGAAGATTATGTTAGGATGGTGGGCGCACTTTATGAGACACCTAAGGCTGCAGTGTTAGTAAATGGAATACTATCAGAGCAATTTTCACTACACAGAGGTACAAGACAAGGATGCCCTCTGTCCCCTCTGCCGCTTGCAATGGCGGTAGAATCATTAGCAATAGCTGTTCGGGAAGACCCAAGAATAAGGGGGGTAGTGGGGAAGAGCAGCAGGCAGCACAAAATTACGCTGTATGCAGATGATATGATATTATACATTAGGGAATTCTCACAATCTATGCCAGCTCTTTTAGAGATTGTGTCTCAATATGCCAATTTCTCTGGATATAATCTTAATTTGGAAAAGTCAGAGGTTATGTTTTTAGGGCAGGAAACGGGAGGAGGAGGAGGTAATACATGGGGCCTACGCAGAGTGGGATCGACCTTCACATATTTAGGTGTCAAAATAGAGAGGGACCTCAAACCCCTATATAAATTAAAATATAGGCCACTATTAAAATCAGTGATAGAGGAGTTAAGTAGATGGAGGGCCCTGCCCATTTCATGGCTTGGCTGTCTTAATACAATCAAGAAGAACATCTTGCCCGGACTGTTATACCCACTACAGATGTTGCCAATGGGGTTAACAGGGAGAGACATTAAGAAGCCGGAGGGGGCATGTTCTAAATTCCTCTGGCCAGGGAAAAAGCCAAGGGCTTGATTAAATAAATTAAAGGTGGACAAGAGTAGGGGAGGGTTGAATTACCCGGATTTGAAATTCTACTACCTGGCAGCACAAATTTGGATTATTAAGGACTGGATATACCAGACTAGGGAAGCTAGCTGGCTGGACTTGGAGGAGACAGGCCATGTAGTCCATCTGCCCTCCTATCTGGCTGAGGGGGTAGGAGAGCATATGTAAATAGAGGATGTTATAGTACTCTAGTGGGCAGTGTATTAGACAGCTGGGAACAAGTTAAGAAAATGGTTGGGCATCAGAAGGGGGAATCATTTATAGTGCCATTGGTAGATAACCCATTTTTCATGCCGGGAATGGGGGATCCTTCGTTCAGAGTATGGGAATGGGGGGGGGGATTCTGTGCCTAAATGATTTAAGGGCAAGAGGAGGTATTTACATATTCAGTGAGCTTAGGGAAAAGTTGGGGCTACCGGCCACACATTTATTTTGGTACTTCCAGGCCAGAAAGTACATTCAAGATATAGACAGACAAAATGATCCAGGTTCCCAAATTCAAAAGCTTGAGATTTTGCTATGCCAAACTAAGCAGGACTCCAAAGGCATAATAAGAAGAGCCACTCATGTTTTCAGAACTCAATTAGCAGACAGAACCACTAAAACTAAATGCCTATGGGAAAGAGATCTGGGAATGATCTTAACAGAAGAGCAATGGGCGGTACTGAGAGACGTACATCAAGGACTCTTGATGTGCAATAGGTACAAAGAAGCAGCCTATAAATTTGTGCACAGGCTTTACAGCCCCCCAGTGGCAGTTAGCAGGTACAACATGGCTGTCTCTGCGATATGCTAGCAGTGTGGTATTGCCTTGGACACGTACATCCACTCATTCTGGTCGTGCAGAGTGCTACAATCGTCCTGGAGAGGAGTGGCATAGGAGTTGGCCGGCATGAGAGGTCAGGACACTCCAGTAGTACCACTTTTAATGCTGTTTGGTATGGAAGACACAGAACAAGGTGATTGATCCCCTGCTGAAAAGTGAGTCAGAATCCTCTTAGCATTGGCACACCAGTGCATTTTAAATAGCTGGGTTTCTGGGGATAGGCCTACCTTAATGCAGTGGAAGAATCTAGCTTGGGAGGCCTGAATCTTGAAAATCTGACTTATAAGGCTCAGGGAAGGGAGGAGGCCTTCATAGATATGTGGGTGCCATTCTGGAGAACTTTGGGTCCTGCAGAAAGGGCTCTGATAAGCTGAGACCCCTGACTTCGGAGGGTAAATGACTGAGGGGGCGGAACCCTATGTTTCTATACTATAGTGATGTCGTTTTAACTTAATCAACTCAATAGGATATCCAGAATTGGATCTGATAGAAATATTGCATCAGTTTCAAAAATGTACTGATGGATGGATTTCTTATAAGGATGGATTATCTTTTTTTAAGGTAATAGACCGATTGGACCTAATGTTTAATGTTTTCTTTCCTCTTTTTAATGTTTATATCTGTTGTATGTTGTACTGTATGGAATGTATGGGGGGCACTGCATTAATTACTACTGGAAAGGGCTCAAAATGGAATGAGGAAAAATGCCCATGCACATGATGCTTTGATTTGTGTTGTTGTTGTTATGGTGTTAATAAGATAAACTAATAAAAAGTTTATGCAAAAAAAAAAATTCCCCCAAAAAGATGAATACAAATAAGTGTAGCAGTTGTAGTGACTTGAAAAGACCCCTTGGGAGGGGCCATGGTGGGGGTGAAAAGGGCACCACTGGCAGGTCAGGTAGGGGTATGACTGGAGCAGGAGGGAGAGGGAAGGAGCTTTAGCTGGTGCTTAAGGGAAACAGAAGAGTGAGCATCAGAGAGTGGAGGGGAGCTGGTTCCAGAGGGAGGGAAGACAGTAGAAGAAGGCTGACTGCCCAGCAGAGGAACGAGGGTGGGGGACGAAGAAGGTGCAAGGATCCCTGGAGTAGAGGGAGTATAAGGCAGAGGGCATGGGTAAGAGAAGTGTGGCTAGGTAAGATAGTAGAGAGTGAAACACAAACCAGTATATGGAGATTAAGATGGTGCAATGGGACTGGCGATGTAATGTTAGGGGGAGGATAAATAAGGAAGAGTAGAGGCAGCAATGATGCGTACCAGGGGAGTTGGCAGCAAAGTGACAGAAGGCATTACAGAGGGTTTCCAGTCTGGCAAGGGAAGGGGAAGGTGCAGTACTGTAGATCACATCCATGTAGTAGAAGAGAGATTTAAGGCTGAGTCCACAGACTAAACCCTTCCCCTGCTGAAGACCTGTTGAGCTTAAAGTGCCAGAATATTTGATCTGGTGCTTGATTTGCCAAGGCTGTTAAATTATTTGGCATTTGACTTTATAAATCTAGCACTTAGGCCAGCCTAGTGGCGTGGAGGGCTGAGGAATCATGCCTTTTCTCCTGCCACACTGGTAACCCATTTCAGAGGCAAATGTGGGTTGCTGGGGGCAAGATGGGGACAGAGAGAAACTAGAGGACAGCTCTCCTGTCCTGAGGAGGGTCAGTGGCAGTCCTGCCGAATGATTGCCCTCAGTTGAGGGCCTGAGGTCAGAATGGGTCAGGGATGTCAATGAAGGCAGGTGCAGGGGGAGTCCACAGCATGCGCACACCTCCACATGTGCACACTGATGTGCACGCCTCAGCAACAGGAAAGGGAGGAAAAAACAGAAGCTGGGGAGGCTGACAGGCACCATGAAGCCCCAACCGTGCTCCTGACCCATGGCTACCCCAGCATGTGGATGTGTGTCACTGGGCTAAGGGGAGGACGGCCCTCCCCTTCCCTCCCTGGACCCTCCATTGGGGGAATCCATGGGGGAAACGCTGGGATTTGGAGAGAGCCCGAGGTTCCGGGTGGATGGACCTCTCTCAAGGAAAGATCCAGAAGACCTGTGCGGAGAAAAAGATTGATATAAATAAATAAATAAATACAGCACTTGGATTTGTTTCAGTCTGATGCTCTGTTCTTGAGTGTCCTCGGTTTTTGTTTGTTTGAGCTGCTGGAGCATACCCATACTGCCTTGCTAGAATGCCCTGTACATGTACTGCTGATGTGCCTCCCTTCTAGCCCTGGGGAATATCCCCTTCCTGCCCTGCTGGAAATCCTAACTTTCTGCCCTGCTGGAGGGCCCATTTTCTGCCCTGTGGGCCCATTATTGCCCTTCTGGAGTGGCCCTTCTTGTACTGCTGGAGTGCTCCCTTTCTGCTCCAATGAACAGATGCCTATCCTGCCCTATTGAAGTGCAAATCTCTATCTCTTCCTGCCCCACTGAAGAGACCCCTTTCGGTCCCATGATCCACTAGAGTGCCTACCTTTCTACTCAGTTGAAGTGCCCACTGACCCAGCTCCACTGAAGCTGGCACTATGATGCACTAGAAGAGCAGTATTGAGAATAGGGCTGTGCACAGGGCTGATTTTTATGGCTGCATGGGTACAGCCCTGCAGACATTTTGCTATCACTGTAGAAGAGAAGAGACAATGGCAGGATTCCTTTCCAGTTCTCTTTTACAGTGCAGTGGTTATTGTCCACAGTGCTCTGCTCAACGGTGGTGTGTGGTGTTTCCACTGCCCTTCCCCTGTGCAGCCACAGCTCCCCCTCTGTGGCAGCAGTAGCCCCCCTTTGTGGGCACACTATTTAATTGCTGCCTATAATTCTGGAGTTCCCTATTGGGCATGTGAACTGAGCTCACAGTGGAACTGTCCACCGTGTGCAAGATGGCCACCATAGTTCGGTGCGCATGCATGGCTTCATGGAAACATCCACCATGCTCAAGATGGCCCTTGTAGCTCCGTGCAAGTACGCAAGTTCACTTCTGCAGTTGCGGTGAAGTCATGCATGCACACTGAGCTCTGGCGGACATATTGGACATGGAAGACTTTTTTGCCATGAACTCCCTTTTTTCAGTCCCTTGAGCACTCTTAATTTGCAATTGCAGCTGTGCTGGCTCTGACCAGAATTTGTTGATATTTGTATTTGTGTCTCTGATATTTGTATTTGTTTGCATATCAGTGTTTGCAAAATATTTGATTTTACATTTCAGACTTGTTTCTGTTGGCAATGATGACACAAGATCAACAGTTTGTGAGGTTTCAATAAGCAGAGTTATCAACGCAATAAGCATTCATGTAATGAGCAGTAGTAGTCATAGGTGTTAGACATCAGCCTAAACCAAGGTCTAATACTACTTTGTATGGTCCAACACAAATACAAATATTTAAGAGTGATATTTGTAGTTGTATTTGTAAAAAGTGCAGTATTTGTATGTACAGGTATTTGCATAGCCCTAATTGAGAAGCTTGCATTGCACAGTACCTGACTTGAGTTTCTGGAAAAACAGAGAACTTCAGACTCCACTGACTTCACTCACCTCCCAGTAGAACAAAATTCATTGCTCTCATATAATGAAAACACTGCCATCTGCCATTTGGGTTGAGCATGCTCAGTTTTGATAGCTTCCTGACCTCCAGTATCTAGAGACAGCTATCTGACAATGTCTAAGAATCAGCTCAGGCATGTCTGAAGGAGAGAATGACAGCTTAAATTGAAGCGGAGATCTGAGGATTTATGGGAAAGGGGGAACTGTCACCTGCGCTATCATTTCAACCAGAGAGGTGTCTGGAAGCAGCAATCACCACTGGATACTGTTGTTTGCACTGTGAGTGACAGATGTTCCTAATGACCTGTGTGTCTGCAGGAATTTACAGCTAGGAGTAGGACAGCGAATAGTTTGTTTTATGGTGCAGCAAATTTATTCAAATTCTCTTAAAGCCACTGAATCTGGGATGGTGGTACTGTATTTATTTGAACACTTCTCTTTAACTCTTAGCTACACTCGATCTGCAAAAATGATGGCAAAATTAAGATGGCACAGCAGTAGGTCAATGCATAGAGGCAGTATGTTTCAGTGTTTTAATCTGGTCTCCAAACCAGTACTACACAATGCAAATCAAAGGTGGCACAACCTGACTCTCATGCTTCTGTTCAGTGGAGCCAGGGGTATGCTCCGAACGTTCATAAAATAATGGCTGGCCCTTGCCCACCGTGACACTGAGCCCAACACATGCTCTCACTCCCCAACCCCCGCCCCTGCCGCTAAACTTATACAGGTCCTTGGCTGTGTGTCCAGCCAATAATTCCACCTTGTATGGGGGGGATGGTTTTCCTGAGGGGTGGCTGTTGGGATGGCGGGTTTGGATAAGTACTAAGGAAGGCATTTGCTGATCCTCAGACAGAAAATAGGTAGGGTAAAGGTGGCCCAGCAAGAGAAGTTCTGCTGAAAGGTGAGGGTACAACAAGAGAATTGGATAAAAGGTGGTATTGTGATCTAGTGGTTAGTAAATGAACTGTGAAATCACCTATCCCCCCAACCCCAGTACTTCAATTCATCCTGCTTTAAAATGAACTGAACCAGACAGCACTGAAAATGAGATGTTGCATTATGGGCTACAGAAAAATATCTGTGGTCCTTACTGTCTGTCCATATTCTAACAGTGCTTTAACAAACAACCATTGGTCGGGTCTAGGTCATGTGCCCTAGTGGCATTTCGTCCCTCTTTCCCCCCCTGTGCAATTCCACTCTCCCTGTTTTTTCCCTCACCCATACTTTGTAGCTGTCCCACCCTCTACTGAAACCTGTCACTGATTCAGCTTTTACCCCTTCTCTGGCCAAGCTGTTCCTTCTATCCACCTCTCTCTTCATGGAGAAGTATTTCCTCACATCTTTCAATCATACCTCTTTTGCCAGCATTAAATAGTGATACACTTCAAGCCGTGGATGTGGTGAAGAATCTGGGCATCACTTCAGACTGCAGGCTCACTCTGGAATCTCCATGTCAGCTGTACTTCAGAGTGCCTTTTTCCATGTTCACAATATTACCCAGATCAAACCATATCTTACGCCCAGGAACTTGGCCTGGCAGTATAGCCTAGAGGTTAGAGCAATGGGTTGTGAATGAGTTTGATACATCCAGCAGATCTGGGTTTGATTTCTATAACCTCCACTTGAATATTGTGTGATTCTGAGCAAGTCACTTAACCACCCCCAAAGCTCTCAGGTCACCCCCTGAAAAAAGGCACTTGTGCCTAATGGGCCTTACCTGGTTAACAAAGAATTAAAAAAAATAGGACATGCCTTCGTCACCTCAAGACTAGATTACAGCAACACTTTGTACTTAGACAATTCCATGTTTTTGGTGAAGTGTTAGCCACTGCTAAGCAATTTAGATCACAAATTGTAGTGAGAAAGAAATAATGTGACCTACTGGGAATTGAACCCAGGCCACTGGAATAATGTCCCAGTGCTCTAACTAGTAAGCTATAGGCTCACATGGTTAGCCTGACTCTATGTTTAGTGTTATCTGGAGGCTTGATATGCCTCCTGCAATTGGTCCAGAATGCTGTAGCCCAGCTTGTGGCTGGCATATCTTGTAATTAGTGCATAATGCCAATGCTGCGCAGTCTGCATAGGCTGCCAATTCAGTGGCATATCAACTTCAAGATAGGCTGGCATGCAGACACAGAGGCAGTGCGTCCATCTGCGACACTGACAATCCAAGTTCGGAAATGGACTCGGGATGTCAGAGGGCCGGCTGGGGATAAGGATTGAGCATCCTTGGAACTGCTCTCCTTTTCCAAGGGGGGGGACATGGACCCCTGGTGGAGGCTGGGGGGACTTCATTGTGCTGGCGCCGTAACCTGTTGGGGGTGGGGCAGACATGGGTTATCATTGCATGTCCCCACCCCCAGGTACAGCTGCACACAAAATCCCAGCCCTGAGCATGAAACCCCAGTCCGCCACCGCCCCCGCTGCCAATAGTGTCTGCTGGGTGGGGTCCTGCTCCCATGGCCCCACCCAGGGGGGTAAGCCTGGGCATGGGGAGGTGGCGAGTAGACAGGGGCTGAGCTTCCTTTGGGGACTGGGGTGCCGGGGACAGAAAAAATAAAAAAATTCAAGATATGCTTGCTTACATAGAAGGCTCTACATGATATGGGTTATGACTACTTGAAAGAGCGCTTGCTTCTTCACACTCCTGTGCGCTCTCTCTGCTCCATTGATGCAGGTGTTCTAACAGTTCCTCATGCCTGATTGAAGCTTTCAGGCGATAGAACCTTTGAGGTCGCTGCTCCAGTTCTGCTGAACTCCCCTTCCACCCGGTGTTCAGTTAGCCCACACTGTGGATGCTTTCAACAGAACTTTAGAAACTCATTATTTTGAGCTTGCGTACTCTTCTTAGTTTTCTTATTTATGGATGTATTTATTACTTATTTATTGGTCTGTGATTTTTATTGCTCCAGTCTCCCTGTAAGGTGCTCTGAGCCATTCAGGATGGGCACCCAAGAAATAAAAGTTGCCTTGCCTTGTTTTGCATTGGTTGTTAATCCTTTGTGTCCCTTGAATAGGTCCTGACAGTCTACCCTATTTATACACTTCAGTAATTTGCAAGTGCCCATTGTGTCACCCCTCTGTCTCATGGCCTACAGCTGCAACAAGCACATGTTCAGACTGGCCAGACCCTCCTCATATGTTTTTTCCCCGCAGCCCCTGTATCATCCTTGTAACTGGTCTCTGGATTGATTCCATTCAGTCCCTATCATTTTTCAGGTGAGGGCTCCAGAACTGTACACATTACTCCAGGGGCGAACTCACCTGGGATCCACAGATAGGCAAAAGTACCTCTTTCCTCCTACTGGAAAAAACCATACCTATGCACCCCAGCATCCTGTTGGTAGTCCCAAATTCCCTGATGTACTAGGCCATTGACTTGAGACAATCACTTATAATGACCCCTCAGAGACCTTTCCTCTGTGTTCTGTCTGATTCTTTTGCCCCACCACGGTCAGTAGGCTGTTTTCACATTCTCCCTGCCTATGTGCATAACTTTGCTCTTCCCGGCATTGAACAACAGCTGCAAACACTTAGATCACCTCTTCAATCGCTCTAGGTCCCTCCTCCTGTCCCCAATTCACTCTTCAGTGTCTTCTCTACCACTGACTTTGTGGTCATCTGCAAAGAGGCAAATCACCTCATCAGTCCCATTCCTGATATTGAAGATGAACACACTGAGAAGTACTGAAATAGTAATTTAAGTCTGGAAGGGACACCAGGCCCATCATGTCAGCTACCCTTGCTTTATAAGCAGGATAAAAACGATAATCGGTACAAATATAAATTAATCATGACTATGTCTTCTATACCTCCTATCCCTTGCTATTCTCAACACCTAATCCTCTCCCCCAGTGTTCTCATCCCATTCACTCCCATTGTTGTTATATTTTGCCCATCTATGTTATTCATTGCATGGTACTCATTTATTTATCTATGAATGTGTTTATCATTTGCAAACTTATTGTATGTAGATATAGAAATTATAAAAATATTGCCGAGTGAGACGTGTTTGTAGCCATATCAGTCCTTGTGCAAACAGGTGAACAAGGTAGGTGATTTGATACCTTTTATTGGACCAACTAGAAAGTTTCTGCTCAAAAACTTTCAGGCCTCACTGCACCCTTATTCAGGTGAAGGCAGTTTTTACAAATAGTCTAATATACATCAGATAGGGATACCTCCTTGTAGCAAATAACATGCTCACAAAAGAGAGGAGAAAGTAGGTGTATGACAGGATGGATATTGGCAGATGTGAGAGGTTCTGTTGTCAAGGTAGAAAGAATGTGTTTATTCTTAGAACAACAATTAGTATCTTCTGACCATTTGGAAAAATAATCTTATGTGATAATTTATAATGCTCAAAACTATTGTTTGAAACAAGAGATGTTTGGAATCAGATGATTCTGATCAGATTTTAGGATTTATGATTTTAGAAATTTCCAAATCTTAATCTGATTCAAACCGTAATAAGGACCTAACAATCGGATTTGAAATCCTAAATCTTAAATGCCTATGTTAAAATAGGTTTTAGAATTCAGTTTAGGATTTAGGATTTTTGGACTGCAAATCCTAAATCCAAAATTTGAGTCAGAATCTGAAGAATCCAATTCCATGCAGTGGATTCTGAATAACTCTATTTTGAAAGCTGTAACATTTGAACTGTTAATCATTTTTTTTTAATTAAAAGCTTGTAGTCCGATCAACATGTATAGATTCAGTTCTCTGGTATTGCTGCATGTCTATACATATCAAAATAGTATGTTGTTAAAAAATTACAGGACTTTTAAAATTTAGTAAACCATTTTAAATGTTTTTTATATCAATGTGAAACTTTTATAGATACATATACGGTCACTGTAGTAATATCTTATCAATATAGCTACATAAATAACTCCAAGACCTCTTAATGATTATATTTCCTCATGCCTGACATGTATGTATCTGATATTATCTCTCTGTCTTTGTTTCCCTATACATATTTATAAAACCTTGAAATAAATCCTGGTATCTGTTTGGTCCAGAGCCAGTCACATGATGTTGAAGGTTTTTGACCTATTGACCAGTTTCAAACAGAAACTGATGAATAGCTCATTAAACTGGGCAATAGTCTTTTGAACTATTGCCCAGTCAACCTGTCAATCAGCCCTAACCACACCCTGTCAGCCAAAACTGACATGAGTTCCCTGTATTCCACAGTTTAGTTGCTACTTCTTCTGTTTTTTTAAGTTCTTTTTTTATAAATATGAAAACCTTCCCTGGTGCTAGTGGTCCCCCATCCTGGTTTACATGTCCTGATATTCCAGTTGCCCACCTGTTCTCTGATTTATACTCACCTCCCTTCTCCACTTCCAGTAGTCACATGGCCCTCAGTCTTTGGCTTTGGGCAACATAACAGTTCTCAGGCTATAGTTCATCCCTTGCAGACAAGATCTTCCTACTATAGCCTTTGACTCTGGTTAATATTTATATAACATATAACACATGGATGGGACTTTTCCCCTATAGGAACCATTAATGTACATTTCACTGTGTAGCTCACCAATTGAAGCTGTATACCTTCTAATTAAAACTGTATACCTCTGCACCAAAACTTGTATACCATGGGGGGACAAAACACCCACATAACAAAATTATAACCACCAAATCAAATGACAAAAGGACCAATTAAACCAATTAACAAATTAATTAGCACAACAACCAATCAACAATTCCCTCACTCATTAACACACTCAGGACCCATAATCTGCAAAAAGCATACAGCACAAACAAATAATCTATCTAAACACTAAAAAACAGCCTCAAACAAATAACCCAGTAAAAAAACCCACCCATACAACAAGAAATGTCTGCCCCGCCTCAACCCTGAAAAAAGCCTCAAATAACACAATACCAAAGCCATCCGTACAACAAGAAATTACCCCCAGTTTCTCACCACACAGAAATATGCCTCAGATACCATGCCTTCTGTGATGCAGCATGCATGCCAAATGACTTCATGCTGCAGTGTGCTGACAGGCTGCTCCTAATAATGCTGCAGCCCTTATAATGAGTTCTGGCCCCTTATGTAGGTCTGTGTGGCCTGACAGAGTTAACCTCTGGGTCCTTTGGGAGACTGTGTCAGCTGATCTGCTCTAGAGTTCCAACGGGGAGGAGCCAGGTTGCTGTAGCTGGAGAGCAGCAGCAGTTGCATCAATTCGAAGGGAGCTGTCATTCCTGACACTTGGTGTTTGGGAGCCCTTTGAGTGTTCCTGATTCCAGAGAGTGAGGCTACCCAAATCCTCTGGGAATCTTGGTGACTGCCTTGCCAAAGAGCCCCAACCAGGGTTACCCTTTGAGAAAAAGGAAACATGAAGCTGAGAGAGAAATTTGTTTCAAAGACAGGAAAAAAGGGAGAACAAGCAGGTCACTACATCTTTCGTTGAAAATATGGGGCTTTTATGAACACCACGACAAATTACTTATTTAAGTATTCAACTATCCTGACATCTGGAGGATTTAAAATCTGATAATGTAGATCTTTTATTTAAAGTCATCCTACAAGATCTACAGTGATGGCAAGCTTTGCCTCTAACATTATGGGGGAGGATCCATATACTTAAGATGACTGTTTTACATTGTCTTATATAGCCTTTAGCTATGCTGCACATCTTTCTCCTTTTGACATGGTTTAAAACTCTTCACCTACTACTTTCCAAATTTTTGTGGTGGGGCAATATACCACATAGAGCTTTTTCTAAGTTGACTTTTCCTAGACAGGTTGGCAGATTTTGTTTGCTTAATTTCTTGTATTACTATTTTGCCCTCCATTGTAATACGTTTTTACTCTGGCATCCTTTTGCTCTTCAGGACCAGGAGACATATGTGCCACAGTGGCTACAGATTGAAATGTCTCTATGCCTTATGGTGGGGCTCAAGGTAGAGACTTTACTGTTTCTTCCACTTACGCCAGTGCTCCGGGATCTACGCAATACACCAAAAATGTAGTTGCTTAGGGCACACAAACGTGCCACGCTGTACATTTAGCCTTGCAAAAAGGACTTGACTCAACCAATTTTGGGTAATCAAAACTTTTGTATTGCTGGAAATCCACTGCCCTTCCTCCTCTGGTCTTGCCTATCTGCAAAGAGATTACAGGATTTGATAGATGGTAATTAGTTTTTATCTATTAGAGCTGTAACGTTCCCTCCCCCATGTGGTGGGGCTTACCATAAGTTATCTCCCGGGCTCTTCTTTTGCCCTCCACTTGGCTATGTTCCAGCCCTGAGTTCTGCCTTTGAACCTGGGATAATACCCAGCAATGTGAGTGTAAATTCATTTAAAGTAATGCTGTATCCATAGTTCCTATGCAAACATGCGAGATGGTGCTGTTATGCTATAGCTTTAAGAAGCTCAGTTCCTGTATATAGTATGCATAGCCTGTGCTGGGTCCGAGTATCTGGAGCTCATGACCAGCCAGGCAACGCTCTTTTAGACTCCACACTGCAGTCACTTAATAGTGCAAGGGAAGCTCTCTTAAACACTGTAAATGATTAAACTTAAAATTGAACTGTTTATAAAACATGGACTTTAAAGTTAAACTGTTTACTATCTGCTATCTGGCCGCTAACTTGGTAGTTTGACCTTTATTTTCAGCCATTCAGAACTCAAAGGGTCCTAAAGGGTCCTTCTGCTATGACTGCTTGAAGAAATAGAGCACTGTGTGTTTTGGAGCCCTTTATTGGCCAATTGTAATGCCAGAACTGTGATTGACAGCCTCATCTCCGAATCAGATGTCAGGATTGCACTTTCTTCAGTTAAGGAGGGACAGTCAAACCTAGCAGTTCTAATGTAGCCTCCAGAGAGTGATGAGGCTCAGTCTGTGTGTTCTGAGAGAAAGTTTAGTGGTCTGTCTGGGTTTCCACAGCCAACTAGCCAAAAGTGGTTTGCTTGAACTCCAGGACCTGCAGCGGTTTCTGAAACTACTGAGAAGAGTCAAAGTTTTTCCTGTAAGGCAAATTCTCCTAGTTTGCCTGAACTACATCAGAGACTGTTTTGTCACAGCCAGGATTGAAGGTAAATCCTGCATTGAGCTGCCAGAGTGGAGATGGGGACTCAAGCCTGTGCAAAGGGGTTTTATCAGCCACAGAACTGTTTCTGCTCTGCCAGAGAACTGTGTTTGCTCAGAGCTACTGTACATCTGCTACAGAGGTACCTTCTGTGCAAAGACTGCAGTGTGAATTTGATGAAACCTGTTTATGCAGAGACTGTATTCAGCTTGCTGTTTTACAAAACCAGAAACTGTATCCTGAGCTATATCTGCATCTGAACCAGTGTGGGGAGTCAGCTACTAATGCAACAGCTAGCGTTGGTTTATGGCCACGCTCGAGGGTTATGCCTAGACATGGGGGTGACTCATGCCAGCCATGGTCCTTTCTGCTGGTCCTGTCTCCAGAAGCCAAAAGCCCGTGGCCTGAAACCGAGACTCCAGGGGTTCGAGACTGCCCTAGGGAGCCATCCGTCTCGATTTCCAATCAGAGCCTAGAAAGCTGCAGAGTAGTGAGTAATTTCAGGGATTGCCTTGCAACAAATATTTCTTTGTTTCAAGAGTTTTTTAAAGTGTTTTGCAGGCCATCGGACCTGGGATTACAAATGCAAGTTTGCCAAAGTGTCAAGCTATTTGTTCTTTAATGTTCAAATCACTTTTGCGTGGTTATAGAAATAAATAAAATTATTTGGTTAAGTGCACCAATGCTGGCCAACCAGCTGCAATGCGCCAGGCCTGCAATGATTCAAGTCAGTTTACCTATAACACGACAACAGCAATGCCACCGACATCCCCGACATCAACAGACAGAATGCCAAGTGTTGGCATTGTGCTGTCGGGGATGTCATTGTGATTTCTTCAGAGGGCTGCGCCACCCGAACCCCCACACACCCTGGTATTTAAATATCCAACTCCAAGTCAGAGTTGTCTCGGGGAGGGGGCGAAACACCGGGAGATGCACTGCTGGTGTCAGCAGGGATCATCACAGCGACCTGTCAATTTCTATTGCTGAAATGGTCTTCCCTGAGGATGTTTTGTTGTGCGGTCAGCATATAGTTCAAGTCTGGGTACCCAGTGAAGATAACTGGGACTGCCCATGTGGACTATTAATTGTTGCTTAAATTCTTTGCCAAACAGAAAGAAACACAAATACCCAGCATTTACTTTGCATCCTTTTACCCCATTGTTTATCCCCCTAATAAATGAGGTTTGTTGTTAATGTTAACACTGCCCATGAGCATATTATTACTGCGTGACAGTTTACTGTGTCTAGCGATAAAGTGCATTGTTATTGCTAAGAACCATTCCTTGCAGGTATACAGGGTGTGTTGCATTAGCCAGAACCCTTTTGGTAAGTGTAGTCACTGTGAGCATATTGTTAGCTATCGCCAATAATTGTACTACTGAATGCAAAGCAACTTGTTATATGGTAATCCATATGTAGGACCACTGGTTGGGGCAGTGGGTAGGCATAGCATCCCAGAGGGTTGTACTAGCTTGTCATCAAACCCACTTAAAATTTATTCTGGGTGGAGGTACCATGCAAATAGTTCTACTACTGGTAACGAGCACCTTTTTGTCATCAAAACCAGGACCCAGGCCCCTCAACCTGTTTTGTGAGCAGCAGGCAGGGGTAGTAGCCCACACAGCACCTGGGTTACAGAGCTCTCCAGCAACTATCTTATTTCTCAGACAAGAAAGTTTTCAAGTTCCTGCAGCTCAGGTATTGTATTTTACAACACGTAGGCGTCCCTTCAGGGTTAGATGAGAGCACTGAAGTTCTGTCTTCACTAGCCTCTTTAGTCAAACAGCCTGATGCTATTTCTCAGTTATACTCTGCTTAAAGTTTTGGATCCACATATGCCATGTGCTAAATGTTTTTTTTATTGGGAATCGATGTTATCCCTACCATTAGATATTAGTAGTGGTACAAGTTTGGCAGGATCTTTATAACTGTATTACATAGGATAGATTAGGTTTACAGCAGTTTAAGATTTTACATAATTTATATTTTACCTCTAGCAGATTACACAAAATGGGTATGAGGGAATCTAATGTCTGTTTTTGTAATTTAGATGTTGGTACCCTGTATCACATTTATGGCCATTTCCTCAGATTCAGCCCTTCTGGATGGCCATTAAGAACTACATAGACCCTCTCCTCAGCCTACCAGATGCCATCACTCCTGAGACTTGCATAGTAGAACTCTATCGAGAGGATGTCTTGTGACCCAGGAGGGAGTACATTGCTCTGATAGCTGCAGTTGCTTATATTATGTCACCGGAAACAGGCTTTAGGCCCCAACTTTAGAGGAATTGCATAGGGAGGTTCTTTTACTGTTGAAAATAGAGCAGTGAATAGCAAATTTGAATGGGTGTCATATGAACTTCCAGAAGCGGTGGGCTCCCTTATACACTTTGCTTTCTGTTACTTAATGCTTGCAATGTCTTGCCCTCCAGAGGGGTTTCTGTTTTATTCATTGTATCTGCATCCTTTTGTGAGTGATAGTAGGATGGGTTTCCTGCACCAGATGGGGAGGGGGTAAAGTAGGGTTTTGTTTGCATGCTAACTTGTAGTCATTAGTTGTTTACTGGCTGTAATTGTGTCATTGCTTGTTGTTTGTTATTTGAAAATTTTAATAAATTATATTAAACTAAAAAAAAGAGACCAAAATGTCAATGCTAAGGTGAACTGTAGTTTGTCCTGAATCAGGTACTTTTCAGTGCCCTCCCTGAAGCCAGGAAGGAGAAGAATCCTTTTGTCCCTGTGAGAGAGATGTAGCCTTGGGGCCCTCTGCCAATGGGGGGCCAGTGCTTGAGAAAGGGTGGAATATAGTACCTGTGGCAATTGAGATCCGGGGAGATGACTGCCGGAGGGCTCCGTTCATGAAAGAAAAGGCAACAAGACAATCAGATGACAACACTTTTAGATTTAGCTGTTGTTGCAGGGAGCTACCCTGATTTTTACTCATGATACCCAATACTGGACACAGGCTGGACAAAATCGAGACTGCAGGTTGTTGAGCTGGAGTGCCCGGAGAAGCAGAGCCCACACAAATCACCAAGGTGTCATTCCTGTTCAAGGCGTTAAGCAGGGGGCTTATCCCCAGGCCGGTCTCTCGTCGATGACTTTCTCTGTGTAGCAGGTTTTCTGGCTGGGCCAATGTAGCAGGGCCCAGGCAAACAGAAATGGATATGGATTCAGTCCTGGATTAGGAGAGTCTCAGAATGATCGCATTTTCAAGATTTGAATTGCTGTCTTTTAAGAGATCAGAAGTAAGATATGAGAAGAGGGATAAGTCTGATCTTGAATGTTTATGTAAAACTGTTCATGAAGAAAACATGCCATATTTTATTTATCTGTTCTTTGTATCAGAAATGGCACACAAAATATTTGACGGAATTCATAAACAGATATAATGGATCACTTTGGGACTGTATGGAAGTACTATTTAAGGCAGTTTGCATAAATGAAGGGAAAACGTATGTCCAATTTATTCAGCTGGTGCTGGGACGTAGAGCTAAGGTAGCTGCTCTGTATTGAATACATATTATTGTAAAGAGTTGTACAACTTTTATTAACTGTCTGCAGGTCAGTGTGCTATGTATATTTTAATCTAATAAAATGGGTTTGTAACAATTTTGTGGCCACGGGCTGAACAAATAAAGGACTGACCTGAACTATAGCCCTAATTAGCCCTCTGGATGGCTAAATATATTTGTATAACACAGTTGCCTATCATTTATTCTATACAGAAACGTATAATTTGTTAGTAGAAAAGGACTACTAGGCCTACCAGTTTGCTCAGACTCCAGATAGATAGATAGATAGAGATATAGACTGTATATATATATATATATATATATATATATATATATATATATACACACACATATTTAATATAAATAGACAGGCAGATAGATATATATACTGTATTTACACACATATATATTATATATACATATATATATGTATGTATAGACATATGGATAGTGAGTTCTCAAAACAGAATATAACCTAAAGCAATAATCGCCTCCCAAATTCATCTTGATCTGTGGTTCTAAAACTCTTGTGTCACGTGACGTCCTGACCACAGAGGACATTTAAAGCACCAATTTAAATAACTCAAGGAGCTTATCTGATATGGTGTGAAAAACTGCTAAGCGTGAAAGGGAGACTGACAACCCATGCTGAAAGGGGAGAAATGAAGATTGACATCAAGTAGAAGTTATCAACCAGCCAATTACAAGGCATGTGTGAGAGTCCAGAACTCGTAATCACCTCCTGTCACTTTTATTCACAGCACTGATAAGGGAGCACCTTTTTAAAAGTTTAACTAAATTTCCTAATGGCTCAGAACAAAATACCCTTTAAACTGAGCTGCACGGTCACCTTGTGTGAAGCCAGCTCTTGCATTAAGATGCTGTGGGATTTGTTAACAGAAAGTATGAAAAATGCTGGAGGACACCATTGTGAAAAAAACAAACAAAAAAACAAATCAGAGACTTCCAAATTTACTTTACAATGGTCTATTTTAGTTTAATGTTATCACTCAGAAATGTGGGGGATACTGACCAAGCAAATAGAGCACATACAGCACCAAAAGCAGCGTAACAGTCACGGAGATAGTGCAGCACAAACACTACCATGAGTAGTCTAGTACATCAAGGTAACACAAACCAACAACCCCATCTGTCTGATACATAAGTGTAGCATGTACCAGCGTGAATAGCAGTCTTGTACTTATGTGTCGCACATATCAGGCCCAAAAGCCACGCTGGCCTGCTGGCGCAGTGGCAAGGCGTCCACTTGCAACACCGACATTTTTGGACTCAGGAGTCGGAGGGCCGGCAGTGGGAGAAGGATTGAGCATGCAATGGACGGTTCTCCTTCTCTGGGGGGAGGGGAGGGGGTTGAGTGTCTGGCACAGTAGGGACCCCTGGTGGAGGCTGGGTAATCCACCCTAACTTGTGCCTTGATTAGTGGGAGACAGGACTGATGTTAGTTTCGTCCCACAGACATTATTGCATGTCCTGCCTCCAGGGGATCAAGCATTACCAAAAAAGCCAGTCCCCTCATTATGACACTCCACTCCACTGCTGTCCCCTTTGCTCTTTCTGTCCACTTGGGGGGGTCCTATTCCCGTGACTCCAACCTGGGGGTAAGCCAGAGCTTGCCATTTCTTGACCTTGGGGAGAGGGTACCCATCTGGTGGACCTGCCCGGGGGGGGGGTAAGCTTGGACATGGTGAGGATGGCATGACAGTGGAGGCTGAGCTTCTGGGTGGGGGGGTTCCAGACCAAAAATAAATCAGGCCCAAAAGCAGTCTAGTACATAAGTGTAGCATGTACCAGCACCAGAAGCAGTCTAGTACATAAGTCTAGCATATAGCAGCACCAAAAGCAGTCTAGTATATACGGGTAGCAAGTACCAGCACCACAGGCAGTGTAGACAGTAGTGTTGCTCAGATAGTGCTTTTGTGGATCCTACCACTATCTGTCAGATAGTGCTGGTATCCTACCTAGGATCCTACCAGAAATCCTACCAAAGACAGATGTAGGACCCAAGGTCAGATAGCGGTGGATCCTAGTTAGGATCCAGGGATCTTAGATCAGATCCAGGGATTCTAGGTCAGATAGTTAGGGTTCAGGATCAGATAGCACTGGATCCTAGTTAGGATCCAGGGGTACTAGGTCAGATCCAGGGATCCTAGGTCAGATAGTTAGGATCTGGGGTCAGATAGCAATGGATCCTAGGTCAGATCCAGGGATCCTCGGTCAGATAGGATCCGAGCTGGGTGTGTTGCTAGGATCCACAGTGTTTGTAGGATCCATGCACTGGATCCTAGAGGGTAGGATCCATGGTCAGATAGCACTACTGTGCTTCCACAGCAACTATCTGACCAAATGGGAGGTATCTGTTGGTATCCTAGTTTTCTAGAATACTATCTGAGCAACACTAGTAGACAGTGAGAGAGTGCAGCACCAATGCCACCATGAGTAGTTACAGTAGGTACATTGAGGTACAGTAAGGGTAGCATATACCAGCACCACAAGCAGTGTAAGCAGTGAGAGAGTGCAGCACCAATGCCACCTTGAGTTGTTAGGTACATTGAGGTACAGTAAGGGCAGCATGAACCAGCACCAAAACCAGTCTGGCACATAAGCTTAGTATGTACCTGCCCCAGAATCAATGTAGTGTATAAGTGTAACCCCCTACAAATGGGGGTTCCTGAAAGTCTTCCTTGGGCTTGCCTAAATGCCCACTGCCAGGCTACTGTTCTGTGTCCTAGTGATTTAAAAGTGTTTGCATGTGAGTGACCCATTAGCCTCTGTGCCTGTCTCATTAAGAGCTGCCTATCTTGTGTGCAAAATTAATCTGGGTGGGGACCAAGTAGATTCAGGATCGAATTCCTCCTGGGCTGCAGTGATATCGCTCCATTCTGCCATCGCTATTTGCGCAGAGGAAGCCCTGCTAGGAACTGTGACTGTTCACTGTTTCTCTGTTTTAATAATAATAATATTGTGGTTTGTCTAATCTGCCTTCCTTTGCAGCATGGACATTTCAGTATTGCCCCACCATCTTGGTTCTGGACTGCCTATTGGGACCAATCAGTACCTTTGGGGACTCTAAAATGGTGTCTGTCCCCAGGGGTCTTGTGGAAGCAAATTTCTGTAGGAGTTGTAGTTTTTGCACTTTGGCACCTAAATGGACCTGGAGGGGAAGCCCTTGCTTTGACAGACTGATGGATCAACCAACCAGAACCTTTTGGACTGAAGGGAAATTCCCAAGCTGCCTGCTGCAGTATGTTCAGGCTGGAGTTAGAGTCTGAAGAGAAAACAGCTCAAGTGATTCAAGCAGCTGCCCCTGCGTAGTAGTGCATGAGATCGGTGGAAAGGCTGAGTTTGGCCTGTCTGCCTGCTGTCCCTCGAAAGGGAATTTAAAAAAAGGCTTAATCGGATTGTATCCGAAATTGACTGCGATAAAGCCACTGAACTGTAATCAGCCTTGAACCTCAAGAAGACTGAAGATTTGCTGTACGTGATCAGCCTGCCAGGACACTTTTTCTCCACAGAACTCCTGGTTTTGCTCAGAGAAACTGATATTGCTGCCGGACTGCTATCCGTTTTGTGATATGGTGATTGCTTTACTATAAATGTGCATGTATGCTGTTAGTGGGTCATGATTTGGTTCCCCACTGTGTAATTGTGCACGCATGCTGGAAGCTACATCCAGCCCTCCCAGACCAACATCCGAACTGTTCCACCTGGCCTGGACCCTGCCACACTGGCCCAGCCAGCTACTTCAGACACAGAGAACACCATCGACGAGAGTCTCGCCCGGGGATCAGCCCCTGCTCAGCATCTCAGACAGGAATGACACCTAGGTGATTCGTGTGGGCCCTGCTTCTCCTGGCATACCAGTTGTCAACCTGCAGTCTCCATTTCATCCCTTTTGTGTCTCATATTGGGTAGCGTGAGTAACAATCAGGGTAGCTCCTTGTAACATCTGCTAAATCACAAGTGTTGTCATCTGGTTGCATTATTGTTTTCCTTTCATGAACTGAGCCTCCTGGCTCCAGATTACAAACTGTGTGTGGTTCTGCATGCCTTTTCTTTTTCACCACAGGGCCCCAACCAGCTGTTATGCAAGGCCTACCCCGGGCAATGTTCCAGGCTAGTCTACCTTACTTCCAGCTGGGTACTCAGAGCGTGTGACTGTGAAGGGACTAAAAGTGCATGCATAATTGCCTGACTAGATCAGTTTTCAAATTAAGCAACCTGATTACGCCCCTCCCTTGTTCAATTCCCCTGAATAAATCAGATCTAACTCTTTTTGCATTTAATCTGACTGTGGTTCCAGTTTGTAACACAAGCACTGTACTGTTGTTATTTGCTGTGCCTAACCTTGTTTTATAGGGGAGTCTCCAGGGTCGAACTGCTGGAACCAGCCCTGGTGGTAAGCGCAAACAGTGAGGGGATTTGTATGCTGAATAGAGGCTATTGTGAAAGTGCCTGTTGCATATTGTCTAGGCCACTAGAGGGGAAAGGGGGGGTTACAGTGTTCCGGGGGGCTGTACCCAGGTTAGCCTTGTTATTAATGACCCTGTCCTCCGGGTAGAGGCACCCGTTTCAGTACCCAGGCCCCTTAACCTGCAACTAGCCATGCAGGCAGGGGTAGTAGCCCTTGGGATAGCGCCACCTAGGGGTTACACAAGTGTAGCACAAACCAACACCAAAAGCAGTATAGAAGTACATGGAGATAGTGTAGCGCCATCGCAACCAAGAACAGTCTAGTACACCCAGATAATGTAGGTGTAGCACAAACCAGCACCACAGTTAGTCTAGTACATAAGTGTAGCATGACTACCAGCACCTAAGCCAGTGTAGCACTAGACCAAGACATGGTAGCGCCAACACTACTAAGAGCAATCTAATACACCAATGTACTGCAAGGATAGCATGAACCAGCACCAAAAGCAGTCTAGGACATAAATGCAACAGGTACCAGCACTAAAACAAGTGTAAGTACACCATAATCATATAGCATCAAGAGCAGTCTAGTACATCAAGGTAGTGTGTTGCACAAACTAGGACCAAAATCAGAGTAGTGCACTGAGATAGTGTAGCACCACTACCATCAACAGCCGTCTAGTACATCAAAATGTTGTATGCCCTGAACCAATAGAAGCCTAGTAAACATAAATTGTGTAAGTGACGTACGCACCGGAACCAAGAGCAGTAAGTACACAAACCTTGTGTGTAGGTACTGTAGCATATACCATCACCAAGAGCAGTGTAGCACACACTGTGCTTCTGTGTCACTCCATGTTGTCAACTGGAATTATTTTCAACATGGATACTGTACACCCAGACCAGGGGCTCACTGGTAGGACTATAGCTTTTTTTTGGGGGGGGGTGTTATGGTTCTTTAATAAACTTAACTACTAAACTCTATGATGTTTATAGTAAGACACTAGGATGAAGGAGATCATGCATCATCGATTGGGTCCTGACAAATAGGAAAGACAGGATTATGGCTGCTGGTACGCTTGCTGACTCTATCAGTGACCACTTCCCAGTCTTTTGTGTGGAATGTGAGTTCCCCTTCCTGCCCCACTAAGGTGCTAACTATTATAAACTTCTTGGCTTTAAACCCTGAGGCTTTCCTCGATTACCTCAGCTGTGTCGACTGGTCCCCTCTTTATGCATGCTACCCCTGACATTGATACTGCCGTAGAATACTTCACCTCTACCTTCACCTCTCAACAGGAAAAACATATCATAGTAAAAGACAGCAGAATAGGCCCCTTGGTCTATCATATCAGCTCGGAAGCTAGCCCCTACTGGGACTGAGCTCCTCCTCCTCCCCCCCCCAGCCCCAAAAGTGGCCCTCTCTGGCCTCAGCTTCTTCTGTACCTGTCCCAACTCTTCTTGAATCCTTCCACTGTGGTCTCTTCCACCAGACTCCTGTGCAGTGCGTTCCATGGTTCCACCGCTCTCTCTGTGAAGAAGCATCTCCTGCGCTCCCCCCTGTACTTCTCCCCTTCCAGCTTCCACTTGTGCCCCCTGGTAGTTCCCCCCTTCTTAAGCCTGAACACTTCCCTGGCTCAGCGCTTATTTATCCCCGTTACATACTTGAAAGTCTCTGTCATGTCCCCTTCTGTCCCTCCTCTCCTCCAATGCATACAGATTGAGTTCTTCCAGTCTCTCCTCATAGGTTCTACCCTCCATGCCCTGAATCATCCTGGTCGCCCTCCTCTGGACCCTCTCCAGCAGCGCTATGTCCCTCTTAAGATGGGGTCTCCAGAACTGCACACAGTACTCAAGATGTGGCCTAACCAGGGCATTATACAGAGGGAGGATCACCTCCCTCCTCCTGGAGGTAATCCCCCTGGTTACGCAGCCCAGTATCCTGTTTGCTTTTGCTGCAGCTCTTCGACAATTCTCTGTGTTATTCAGTTTGCTGTCCACCACTATCCCTAAGTCCCTCTCTCCCGATGTGATTTGCAGTGTGGTCCCCCCCGGGTGTATGCATGTCCCGGGTTTCTGACCCCCAGATGCAGCACCCTACATTTCCCTGCATTGAACTTCAACCTCCACTTCCACCCACCTGAGCAACTGCCCCCCAACCCCATCCCCCCCAGTTTTATTAGTAGGCCGCCTGGGGTACGAATTGAATGCCTTACTGAAATCCAGATAGAGGACATCCACCGCCTATGTCGGTCCAGGGCACCCATCACCCAGTCATAAAACTCCATCAGGTTAGTCTGGCATGACCTCCCCGGAACAAAACCATGCTGCCTGTCATCCAGGTGCCCAACCTTTCCAGCTGCTTCCCCAGTCTCTCCTTGATAATGCCCTCCATAACCTTGCCTACCACAGATGTTAGGCCAACGGGCCTATAATTCCCCATCTTCTCTCTGGACACCCCCTTGTGGATAGGCACCACATGAGCCACCTTCCAATTCTGAGGCACCCACCCTGTCATCAGGGATATGTTGAAGAGTAAGGCCAGTGGAGCTGCCAGCACATCCGCCAGTTCCTTCAGCACCCTTAGATGCAGCCCATCTGGCCCAGTAACTACTCAGTCTTTAGTGACCGGAGCCTCTCTCACCCTATCCGCTGTGATTTCGCCTCCCATCCCCCTCCTCCATGCATCTCCCCTTCTAGATATGACCCATCCCCTGCCCTAGTCTCATCCAGTTCTTCAGTCTCCAACTGACATCCTGGTTCAGTGTGCTCCTCTACCCTCCCATCGGGTTGGAAAGATCCCCCACCTCCTCTGGTAAAGACAGAGCCAAAGTACTAATTTAGCACCTTTGCATGTTCCCCAGCTTCCTGTGCCCATTCCCCCCGTTCTAATCTTGCTGATCTGTGACCTCACTTTTCTTTTCTCCCCTATGTATCTACAGAACCTCTTTCCCCCCCGGAGATATCCCTAGCCAGGTTAAGCTCCTTCTTCACCTTGGCCTCCCATACCACCCTGGTGACCCTCTTAGCCAGGAAATCATACTCTTCCCTCTCTCTAGCCCCCCTTGAGCACTTTAAGTGCGCATAGGCAGCCTTTTTCTCCCTCACCACCTCCTGCACCTCCTGGGTCCACCAACATGGCTTACTGGCCCTACATTGCTTTCACCTTACTTTTGTGCAGGCCCTTGGAGCCTCCTGCACCCCCTTATTAATGGTCTCCCACAAGCTATCAGAATCCATGTCTGACCTTATCTCATCCAAGCACCCTTTAAGAATCCTTCCCATGCCCTCAAGGTCCGCCCCCCTGAAATCTATTACTTCTGTGTTAGTACAAATTTCCTCTCCCCCAAGGAACATAAGAAACCAGACCGTGGCATGGTCACTGCCCGCCAATTGGCTGCTCACCTCCAGGACCCTTATCTGGTCGCTATCTGCTAGGACAATGTCCAGGATCCGATCCTGCCTAATAGGCTTCCCCACATGCTGGACTAGGAAGGCATTCTGGAAGACATCCAGCAACCCCTGCTCCCTAGCCACTGAGGATGCCATAGTGCCCCAGTCTGCCCCCGGCATGTTCAAGTCACCCATGATCACCACCCTGCCCTTTTCGAGGCCACAGCGACCCCTGATGTTCTCAGCCAGATCATCCTCCAGTTCTGCTTCCATTACGGGGGGGTCTGTACACTGCCCCTATTTTTAATCTTTTGCCCCCCCCCATTTGTAGGGTTATCCAAATTGCCTCTACATCTCTTTCTGCCTCTTCGATTCCACCAACTACTATGTAATTTTTGACTATCAATGCCACCCCTTCCCACCCCCATCCTTCCTAAACATTGTGTATCCCTCTAAATTTAGGTCCCAATCATGCCTCTGGGTGGCCCATGTCTCAGTAATTGCCGCCAAGTCTGCTGCACCCTCAACAAGCATTGTCTGGAGCTCTAGCGTTTTTGCCCATGCTCCTGGCCTTGATCAGGACAGTCCTCCACCCAACCAGCTCCCCCTCTCAGCCTTCTCAGCCCAGTGCAATCCCCGTCTCCCCCCCAAGTTCCCCTGGTCTTTAATGCTACCCACAGCCCGCTTTGCATGATCTAGTCCTGAACCCTCAAGCTTCCTTGCTGGGGCTTTCAGTCTTTCTATCTCTCCCCCCTTTACAAGTTTAAACCCCACTTATCACCAATGAATCCAAAAAGTTTTAGTTTAAGGATCTCCCTCCCCTTCAGGTTGAGATGCAGACTATCCCTGGCATATACCACCTTGTCTTCCCATGTATCACCCCAGTCCCCCATCAATCCATACCCTTCTTACTTGCACCACTTCCTGAGCCACTGGTTCACCCTCCCCTAAGTTTTTGCTTATTTTCCCCGCTTTCCCTTGGTACTGGCAGTATCTCAGAAAAGGAGATTGAGCATCCTACAGAGTGGCAAATCCTGGCCAATTCCCTGAATCTTGCCTGTATCTCTAGTTCACTGTTCTCTTCTAAATCATTTGTTCCCAGGTGAACTAGAAAGTGTGGGGATCCTCCGCATTCCCTTGCCATTGAGCATAGCTGGAATTTGGCCTAATGTACTGATAGGCCTGGGATACATTTAACCTAGACTGGGCTGCCTTTTCCCTTCCCAATCCCCTCCCACTGGATACCTCTAATCATGGAGTCACCCAGCAGGAGCACCTTCACCTCTCCCCCCAAGTTACTAGTCCGCTTGTGCCCTTCCATACTCCTTCTTCTGTCTTCGTCGCCCGGCTTGCTCCTTGCACCCCCCACAGCCTAGGTGTCTCTATTTTGTGTGTGCCCTTCCAGGCTCCCTCATCTGCCTATGTCCCCCAGTTTTCTCCCCTCACCACCTGCAGCTTGGGGGGTCACAGGTCTGTATGTGCCCTTCCAGACTCTTTCTCCAGACTATGGCCCCCTGCTTGCTTCTCGCCCCTCCAACAGCCTGGGCATCACTAGTTCAATTGTGCCCTTCAAGGTTCCCTCTTCTGTCTCCCTCTCCCAGCTTGCTCCTCACACCCCTCACAGCCTGAATATCACTAGTCACCCCCTGAACTCTTCCCCGATTGGTCTGTTGCCACTGACTTCTCCACCCAGGCCTCTTATTCCTGCTTTCCTTCTCCCTCCCTCCCCCTCAGGTTCTGCAGCAATGGACCCTTGTGCACTAGTGCTCTCTACACCCCTCTTCTGGAAATTCCAGTCTCAGAGCTGGCCTACCCAGAGTGCTCCCCTCCTCACCCCCCTCCTTGTCCGCTTTTCCCTTCCTCAACTCTGACCTGTCCTGGGTTCTGGCCTCGTCCACCCTGACTGTGTTCTGTGCATCCCCTTCTGCCTTACCTCCCTCAGACCCGGGCTCCTGCTCCCCTCCCAGCCCGTCTGGTACCCTGGTCTCACGTTCCCCAAGCCCTCCCCTCCTTTGGATCAGGCCTCCCCTCCTATCCCCTGCCCCCCTCCGACACCTGACCAATCCCTCCCCATCATCCTGCACCCACTGCCCGCCAGCCTCTTCCACCTCATCATCTGGATACAGCAGGGTGAAGCGATTTGTAAGTGTGATGCCTGCCTCAAGCTCACCCACTCCTGTCCTCCTCCTATCCCCCTTCCTTTGCTCTCTGTGGGCCACCCCCTCCTTTCAGAGTGAAGACTGTACACTGGTATTTTCATGTCTCTCCCCCCCTAGAGCGACCATGTGGTCCTAGTCCTCTCACTCCCGCCCCTATACCTTGGGGTATGCTATTTTGTCCTTGCCTATCACCTTATGATTCCTGCCCCCCTTCTGTCTCCAACCTACCCCATCCCTCCCTCCAACTGCTTCCTGATCCCCTCGACCTCCCACCTGAGGCCTGCCAACTGGTAACACACTGGACATCCCCAAACCTCCATGCCTAGTTCAATATTATGGCCGCCCCACACCCCGTACACCCAATCACCCTCCCAAAGATACCAGCTCTTGCATCATTCGATCTCATCCTCACTGTTAGGTGTGGGCAATATGGACCCCCTTCGGCAATAAAAGTACCCTCCAATCTGTATACACCCAATCAATCTACCCTTTTCCCAGCAGTAGCTAGCATGTGCCTGAGTAATCGATACAAACAGTACCCAAGATGCAGTAGCCAGCACTACCCAAAAGTCACCCTAATAGGATTAGGATGTCGCAAGGCCTTATGAGACTCATCCAATAAATGCAGGGCAAGCCTTGGGGTGGGTGGGTTGTGGGTTGGGTGGGTGGGAGTACACCACAGGCTGTGTCAAAACACAATCAGCCAAGGAGTCCTCTGGCAGTGATACCTCACACAATCACCAACTTGTCTACTGGAATCCCTTACTCCTGCCCAAACTAAATGTAAAAGCAGAATAAATAGCAGTTAAGACCAGCCCTCGAATACAATTACAACACACAGAAATACCAGCTAAGAAAATCTTTCAAATCTACTTACTCTCACAGCCACCAGCTAGAAGCTTCTTCCCCCTTCTCCTCTGACTGAAGACTAACTGAGATGACAATTACACTTCACATTTAGCCAGCACTAATCCCCTGTAATATGATGCCTGCACTTACAGGCCAGATAGCAACTTTTAAACACACACAAACACCAACCTGTCTGCTAGAATTCCTTACTCCTGCCCAAACTAAATGTAAAAGCACAATAAATGGCAGTTAAGATCAGCCCTCAAATACAATTACAACACACATAAATACCAGCTAAGAAAATCTTTCAGATCTACTTACTCTCACAGCCACCAGCTAGAAGCTTCTTCCCCCTTTTCCTCTGACTGAAGTGATATCCTAATCACTTGATGTCAGGTCAGAGGGACACCTACAAGATGGCTTCACAGTCATCTTCTCTCCACACTAAAAGCCAGAGATAAATGCTGGGCCAAATTTAAATCTTCCTTTCTACATTCAGACTGGCTCACTTATTGTGCAATGAGGAATGCTTGCAAAAAAGAAATCAGATTGGCTAAATGTAAATACTGCAGGATCTTCTCCTTGCTACAGCCAGACACTCCAAGAGTTTCTGGTCACAAATTAAGGGACTTTTGGGCAATTCTAAAGGCCCCCCTTCCCACAATATGGTCCTTGGTAATGCTAACAGCAACAATCCTACCACTATAGCTGATGCAGTCAATTAATTTTTCTTTGATCTCCCTCATTTCCAGTTTTTTTGGTCCAGCCCTTCGCAACCCACTCCTTCCTCTAACTGCTCCTCTGTCCCCCTCACTCTTTCATCATAAAGCCTCATGCCGAGAGGTCTTGTTTCTTCTCACCTCTAGCTCACCTTTTGGTACTGATGGCCTGGATGGGCTTGAACCAAAATTACTTAAGTTGGCTGCCTCTCTTTGCCTCCCCCATCACCTGACTCATTAACCCCTCTCTTACCACCTCTACTGTCCCCAGTATGTGGAAAATGGCCAACATCATACCTGTGTTTAAGAAAGGTGATCCGAAAGCTATTAATAATTATCACCTGATAACTATCCTACCTACCCTTAGTAAACTATTGGAAAAGATTGTCTACTCCCAGGTCTCCGACTACTTACTAAAATATAATTTGCTATCTTCTGCCCTTGCATGACTTTAGGCCTACTCATAGCACCTCTACTGTCCCTGCCCACTTCTCTAGTTATATTAAATCAAATATGGACAATGGTATGCTTACTGGGTCCATTTTCATTGATCTTACCAAGGTTTTCAACCAGATTAATCACCCCTTCCTGCTACGTAAACTTGAGTCACTTGGAGGCTCCACTCCCACATTAATGTGGTTCTGTAGCTACCTCCGTAACCGCCATCAGTTTATCTCATTCAATAAGGCCCTCTCCGCCCCTACTTCCATTAATGTTGGCATTCCCCAAGGTTCCATTCTCAGCCCACTGCTCTTCTCCATCTTTATAAATGATATGCCTAACACATCTTCTCACTGTAATACTTTGCTATATGCTGATGACTTCATACTCCACTTTGGCTCCAAATGCCTGACAGACATAAATTCCTGGCTCACCTCTGATGTGCACAAAGTTTAGACTTGGCTCTCCCAAAACTGCTTTGTCCTAAATGCTGACAAGACCCAGGCCACACTCTTTGAGTCCCCTCAAAAGGTTTGTGCTTATGTCACTGGACTCAACATTTGGTGTCTTGATGGTTTCCTCATCTCTGTAACCAACAATTTCAAATATCTAGACGTAGCACTTGACTCTGCTTTGGACTTTTCTCAGCATATCTTCCACATCTGCAAGGCTGTCAACACCAAACTTGGACTTGCGTACAAGATGTGATATGCCCTCACTCCCATGGCCAGAAACGCTATTGCCCGGGGAGTCTTACTTCCTAGTCTGTGCTATGCAATCCCTGCCTTCCATCAGGCTGATGCCAGTTCCTTCCTTAAATGGAATGTATCTTATGGAAATGTATGTAGATTTGCCCTGTCTGCCTCTCAACTCACTCACCATTGTTTGCTCTATTCAAACTTAAAGTGCCCCCCCCAGCACTTTTACATTCTATGCTGCTCAACTGGCAATGTCATCAAGTCCTCCAAACCAGCCTCACTAGCCTCTATACTCACTGCTGCTGACCTAACCTACCCTTTGCGTTCCAAAGATCAAGCCTTCCTGGCTGTTCCAAAGTGCTGCTCTAAAATAGGTGAGCAAGCATTTGCTCATTTTGCTCCTACAGCCTGGAACTCCCTACCATCTCATCTTAGGGTATGCCAATCTCACCTTGCTTTCAACAGAGAGCTATTCAACTACCTTAGGACTTCTGACAAATGTTACTGTTCCTGATATCAACTACCTTATCTCTTCTGACAAATGGTCCCATTTCCTGACATCTCCTTATCTCTACTCTTCCCCCTTTCATGCAAATCGTCTAGTGCCCTGTATCATCTTTGTGTTTCTCTCTGTTATACTCCCAACTATTCACCATCTTCTGGCTTGGTACCCCAGATGCTGTTTTGCTCGCACATACTTGATGTACTACCTTTACTGATAGCTGTTTCATGTTTATTGTTCACTGTGTCCTAATCCCCATGTTTGTTGAAATGACTGCAAAATGTTTTGATTTACTTTTGTTATTGCCCATTTCACTGATTCTACATAGTCGGTATTTTAGTTATTATTCTGTTCCTTATTACTGCCTAAATAGTCTGCTGTTGCTTGATACTTTGTAACCTTTTTTGCACTTTCTGTTGACTGTATATTTTTTGACTGTACATCCTTTGTTCACCTGTTGTTACCTGCTATTCTGCTTTCCCGGGTCATGCCTGAAAATAGGTGCTGTATTTTTTTGTCTAGAGTACTTACCCGGAAAACAGAAGCTAAACAAATAAGTAAATACAGAAATGTTTGTAATTCTGTGAATTTGTCCTTCCTATTAGAGTAACTCTAGCACGTAGGGGCTATTTGTTTTACAGGCACACATTAAATTCAATCTTGCCTGTTCTTTCAGAGTTTAAATTGGCTAACCTGTTTTTCCTTATTTACAGTGTCTGTGCAGATCTGGGTGAGGCAGGTCACAAGATGGCAGCATCCATTTGCTTACATTCTGCACTCAGCACTTGCTGCTGTTTATACACACTTTCTTTGCTACTTGCTGCATTACTATTACTTTTAAAACATTGGCCAGCTGTGGTGATACTCTGGTTCATGGTGGTGACATCAGCAATTCCTCTGGTCCATCTTCCAGTGCACGGGCACCCCTTTCATTGATGGCACACAACAACAATCACAAGGCAAAATTGCAGCTTGTCTTCCCGGTCCCCCAGCACCAGTTCCTGCCAGAGGATGCATGGTCCACAGGTGGACCTATCCTGAGTTTCTGTCAGCCCAGCAGGTAAGTCCCACCTTGGGCAGGGAGGGGTTACACACTGATGAGTTCACTTCTACTGAAAAGGAAGGTAATGGTCCTGAGGGCACTCAGTGTCCCTCATTTCCACTTTTAATTGTACCTCAGTATATTCCTTCTAATGAATTTATCCATAATGTTAAATGTTGCAAATTTCCACTAGGTGGCACCACCTTCAGTAACACCATTAATTTCCTTCATTGATAACGCTCTTAAGTGTCTAATGAGTTATTTGCATTGCCGACAATGTTCAACCAGGTGTGGTATGATGTATGGGCACAACCGAGGGGGGGGGAGGTGGCAGATGATGGGGACCTGTCCTTCTTAAACTTTTTAGGCCCTGAAAATTGGCCAGTTACATTAGTATTCTTGTGAAAGGCTCGGTTGATCCATGCCCCCCCTCCCATTTTGTAGCCGTGGTTGCACACTTGGTATGATTGTTAATAAGGAGCAAAGAAAAATCAGTTTGCAGAATTTCAAGCAAAATGCTATCTATTCAGGAAACAATGCTAAGAAAATGTCTCATTTGACAAATCTGTTATGCCTTGGTGGTCAATATGGCTCAGCCCACCATACTCTCTATCCAAGAGACACCATCTCCTCCTGAGAAGAGAAGAATAAGATTGTTACTGCCTGGAGAAAGTTTTCTCCTGCAATTAGGTTCCAGCTTTTTAGTTGGTTTACCAGAAGCCTCCCTTGTGTCTTCTCTTGCTCTCTCCTTAGCATCCTCCTTTTTTGGAGCAGTGTCTGGTGTCAGCCTTTCATTTGATGCCAGTTTTTTTCCCTTCTTTGAAGTTTAGGCAATGAGAAGAGTCAGTTCACAGCACTGGTCCATGGACCAGGCCACCAACATACTTTGGTTACTGTTTTCTTTGCAAAGGCAAGACTCTAAGCACTAGTAAAGACTCGAACATCAGTTGCAATGTTTGGAGGGTAGCAGAGATTCCATAACCCTCCCAAGGTGGAGAGAGGGCCTTTGGATGCACATAATACAATTCTGGCAATCAGTGAGATAGGGGTAACTTTAATAGTCTTTAAATCCTCTGAATAGAAGCCTTTTTGTGCAGGTGCTCCACAGCAACCAGCAAGCAGGGTAGAGTACCTCACTGAAGATTCATAAGTGCTTTCTATCACAAGACCCAGGACCAGTCTCCAGAATTTTATATTATGGGCCCAGACCACAACTGTCTCATGAGTGCGGAAGATTAGCTTTCTCAGCTACAATAACATTTTTTTGCCATGCTTTGTGGAGCCACTGACAAGTTAATGCAACCTTGCAGATATGTTTCCTCTGGTCCTACCAGGTTTCAGATTCAGTTTGGGACAATAGTCATTCCCCCCAACCCGACCCACATTGACGGGATCAGGGATTGTCCGTGACGTACTTTCTAATGTTTAAGAAGTTAGGTGGTATTTTTGCCCTTCGAGCTTAAAATCTACAGAACCCAACAGACTTGCAATCATACCAGAGTCAGCAGGGTCTATCTAGCCTCCACAGATCAGATACCTGCCTCTACTTAGTATCTGTCTTTCTTATGAAAAACTGAGAGCTGCATTTTAGTATCAACTTGTTCTGTTCAAGGTCATTCCTTTTGTCTTGACTTCTGTTCTAGAGTTTTCTTCTGGTTATGATAGGTGTTTTTGTCCACCTTGGTCAGGAGAGCCTTTTTATTTTCACTCAGTCTGGTTAATATCCTGATCAGAGCCCTTAGAAACAAACAAGACCCTCAATTACCAAGACATTATAGGTGCCCTTGGTGCTGTCAGTTCGGAACCATCCAAATAAATCTTTCTTCTATCAGACAGAACTCCCAGGGTCTCTTTTTTTTCTTCATTTGGTTTCCATATCCACCAACAAAGGCAGTAGGTGTTCTAATTTTTTTTTTTAGCGGATGCTCAGAGGTCTTCCTGTATTTTGCTGTTTCTCTGATGTCAACAGTTTTTCAAGAACTTCTCTAAGCAGACAATGTTTGCCAAGATGACCACAACTTTAGATCTGATAAACCTTGCAATTCAAGATTTGTTTTGACTCTCTTACTGCAGGGAGTTGGTAGTTCAGGAATAAGTCCGTCAAAGAGTCTTGGGGTCCTTGCAGCAGGCAGACAGCTTGTCTCCTGAGAGAAAATGTTCTCTAAGGTGAGGTTGTTTCTAGCATTGCTCAGATAGTGCCTTTGAGGATCCTACCACTATCTGTCAGATAGTGCTGGTATCCTAACTTGGATCCTACTAGAAATCCTACCAAAGACAGATGTAGAATCCATGGTCAGATAGTGATGAATCCTAGTTAGGATCCAGGTATCCTAGGTCAGATAGTTAGGATCCAAGGTCAGATAGCAATGGATCCTAGTTGGGATCCAGGGATCCAAGGTCAGATAGTTAGGATCCATGGTCAGATAGTGATGGATCCTAGTTGGGATCCAGTGATCCTAGTTGGGATCCAGGGATCCAAGGTCAGATAGTTAGGATTCAAGGTCAGATAGTGATGGATCCTAGTTAGGATCCAGGGATCCTAGGTCAGATAGTTAGGATCTGAGCTGGATCCCAGATGGTAGGATCCATGGTCAGATAGCACTACTGTCCTACCACAGCAACTATTTGGCCAAATAGGAGATATCTGTTGGTATCCTAATTTCTAGGATACTATCTAAGCAATATTATTTGTTTCCTATTACAGTTATGGACTCTCTGATTTCTAAGTAGAGTTTTTCCTCCAATGTTTTTCCTATGGGGTTTGGAGTGTTTGTTCATCTGGACTGGAACACAGTGGTTCAAACCTGCTAAGTTGCCTTCTCACAGAATTTTGCCTTTTCTTGCAAGTTGGAGTGGACAAAGGTTTTACCTTCTGCTCCCTGAAATGTCATCCTTCAATTTGGGAGCTGTCTTGTGTCTTTGAAGGAGCACTTTTTAAATGTTTCTTTGAGCTGTTGTCTTTTTCACACACTCGTCCTGATCTCCACTTCCCAGTGGGGTCCAAATGTGGTGCTGTCGGTACATAATAAGTTGCTATGCTGTACCTTACCCTATGTTTTGTATGGACAGTCTCACACAATTTTGTCTCTTCAGTAAGCTATCTTCTCAGCCAGTCTCAGAACTTAATATTTTCCTTTCTTCCTTGTATAAGGAAAAACCAGTCCCTAGCATGCTTAAGGACATGGTAATATTTTGGACAGTTTCCTGTTCTCTCTTACTAGAGTCCCCACTGCCTTCTTTCCATAGCAATCAAGAGGCATTCCATCCATCTTTTAGTCCAATGCAGACTACTCTAAAAGAAAGGGAGTTGATTTAGTTTGACTTTTACATAAAAGTCAAAACCTATCTGAGGTCTGCAGGGTTTGGTCAGTTGTGTAATTCTTTCATAACTTTTATGAAGTAAAAGACGGTTCAAAAATTTCCAATACAACCTTGACAAGGTAGGGCACAATTCTGTAAGGCAAAGTTTTTGTAGAGGCAATACATAGACACCTGTATTGTGTAGAACATGTTGTACCAGGGCTATTGGAGCCTGCTGGGCCAAGAGGACAGAAGCATTTGCATCAGAACAGTACAGAGTGACTATGTGGTTCTCTACCTACACCTTTCTCCAAGCATTTTCAGGCCTGACATGCAGAGATCAGTTGTTTCCGCCTCTGGATCTAAGGAGCTACGGACAGCTATTAAAGACTATCAAACAGGCTTTCCCTTTGGGGACTATAGGGGTACTGTGTTTTAGAACCCATGTTGCAAGTAATTTCCTTTGACAACATACAATAGCAGCACAGAAAGATGAAATTCTGTCAGACTTACATTCATTCCTCTTGCTGGTAGCTTCGACTGTGCCAATATGGCCACACCCCAATTTTTTTTTTGTTAGTCTCATAGAATCAATCTTTCTTTCTTTCTTTCTTTCTTTCTTTCTTTCTTTCTTTCTTTCTTTCTTTCTTTCTTTCTTTCTTTCTTTCTTTTCTTTCGGTGTTCTGATTTAGAAACATAGACAATGATTACAGAAAAAGACCAAAGGTCCATCTAGTCAGCTCAGAGTTCCCTGTCTTGCTCAGGACCTATTGTGCATACAGGGTTTTATTCTTCCCAGAGCACCCCACACTTCTATGCCTCTCCCTACTGCTACTGAGCTGAGAGACCACTAAACCCTTCACTCTCTCCCAGCCATGTCTGAAACCATTTATGCTCTTGGCACCCACCACCTCTGCTGGCAGACTCTTCCACATTTCCACCACCCTTTCTGTAGAATAGAATTTCCTCACATTCCTTTTAAATCTTTCCCTCACCAGTTTCCACTCATGCATTTGAACTCTTGACTCTGTACTCCTGCTAAATAGTTCCTTGCAGTTAACCCTGTCTATTCCTATCAGAACTTGAAAGTCTCTATCATATCTCCCCTCCCTCATCTGGTCTCTAGAGGGTACATGAGTGCCTTGAGGAGATCTTTCTAAGATCTAGCCTATTTGCCCTGAATCATCTTGGACACCCTGTGTTGCACTATATCAAGCGTGTCCTTCTACTTTCTTAGGTGAGGACTTCAGAACTGAGCACAATATTCCAGGTGTGGTCTCACTAATAACCTATATAGCAGTAGCAGTACCTCCTTTTTTCCTGCGGTCAATATCTGTTCCGATGCACCCCAGCATTCTATTATCCTCATTACAGCACTGGACACTGGCTTGATTGTTTGAGGGATTCACTAATGATGACTCCCAAGTCCCTTTCCTCTGCCATAATGCTCAGTTGAACCCCTCCCATCCAGTACTCTGTCCAGTTTTTTCCCTAGGTGCATAACCTTGCATTTTGTGGCTTTGTATTTCAACAACCAAACTTTAGATCACCTCTCTAGCCTTTGCAGATCCCTCTGCATCTCCCTGATCCTTTCACTGCTGTCTACCCTATCGCAGAGCTTTGTGTCATCTGTGAAGAGACACAACTTGCCCCACATGCCCTCTCCAAAGTCGCTGATGAGCATATTGAAGAGGACAGTACCCAGGACAGATCCCTGCAGCACCCCACTCATGACCTTCCTCTCTTGCAATTTGATCCCATTTATCAGCATTTATTTATTTGTTTATTGATCCTCTGCTGTCTCTCCTTCAACCAGTTTCTTACCCACCAGACTATGTCCCTAGCCATGGCCTAGTCATCCAGCTTCTTCAGAAATCTTCTGTGTGGCATGAAGTCGAAGGTCTTGCTGAAACTGAAGTTGAGTAAATCCACAGCATTGATCTTTATGTGCTGGCTTGTCTGCCAAGACCTTCCTGCCACAGGCCCATGCTCTTTACTATCCTTTAGAAAATGGCAAAGAATATTCTTGTGAGCTGATTGGCTGGCAGGCTCCCAAAGGTGGACAATTATTTTTTGATAGATGCCCTCTAAAAAACAAGTGCCAGTCAGTGCCAACCTGAGTTTAAAAAACCTTTTGCCGCCTTTTTATTTTCTCTGTAACTGAGAGACCGCACGGGTCCAAACCTTTGATTCCTCAATTCACAACTCCCCACAGAAACAAAAAAAAAAATGACAGCATAAACACACACACACACCAAGAAAAATTACCTATCTTCTTCTCTCCCCACCAGAAAACTACAACCGACAGAGGTATTCAGACTACTCCAGTCTGACCTCCGTTCCCCACCCACTTTCAAGAGTGCTCCGACCCGGCAGCCCTGCTCTGTTGGAGGGGCACTGTTCACACAAGTTCCACTCCTGCCCTCCTCATCGCACTTCAGACTCCTGACTGATAGCACTCGCCTATCAACCAAACTACTTTTGTCTTCACTTACGCAATCTTACGACTGTTTCTTTCTTTTTTTTAAAGTCTACCCGATTCTTATGGTGTCACTGCCTACTGCAATCTCAGAGCACACAACTAGAAGTCCCATAAAACTGTTGGGCACAAATCAACATCAGCCCAACACGCTCCCCTAAACAGCAACACCTTCTCTTGGACAGTATGGCACAACGTAGGGACTACTTTACAAAAAATAAATCTAGTTTTATTCTATTTTTAAAATGCATTAGACTAGTTGTTAATCATAAGTCTATTTTATTAAAAATATTACAGATGGGCCATTTTCTAACTGTAATAATACCCTCCAGGGTGGGCAGCATTGGGAAATACTGGACCCTCCAGGGGCTATAAGGCCCTCCGCCTGCAGCATCTGGCCTCATTGTGTGCCCCTGGGTGGTCCAGTGTAACCCCTCACCCCTGCCTTTTTGCCAAAATAACAGGTGGCATGCTGTTGAAGCTGACAGCAGTACCTGGTGGGGACTGGGTTCGGGGAGGATGAGGTTACTCGGCACAGGAGGGCCCTAGGTTTGGCTACTCTGAACAGGGGCACCCAAGTAAATCCGAACATAGGAAGTAATAACTAATGTCCAGAACCAGGAATGGGATTCTTCAGTGTGGCTTTTATTCACATCCAAGCTGAACAAATAAAGCATAGACGGACCCCCACTGGGCTACATTTCCTGGTAATGCAGATTAGAGACAACAGAACACTTTAGCACTATTTCCAGCCCTCAGGCTCTAAACCCACTAGGCACACAGCCCAGACTTGCACACAGCTTTGGGTTCACAGCCTGACTTGTACACTACTTGGGTTTTCCCCACTGGCCCGGCTCCCCCGACGGCCACTTGATCCACGGTCCATTGGAAGAATGAACCAATTATCCTGTTGTGGCTCCCCAAACCACACTAGAGTCTTCGACTCCAGAGTGAATTTTCCTTACAATCCCACGTCTGGGTACTTCCCCCATCACTGGCCAAGTGCCTGAGGCAAAGTAGAAATCCACAGAAGAAATCCGTAGAGGTGGACCTGGTCACTAAAGATGGGGGCCATCCACCTCCAGCTCCCACAGCCCATACCCGACCATTTCTCTGGAAACCGAACAATTTCTTTACAGAAAACTTTCAAATGTAGATTCTGGGCAGACGTCTGTCACATCTCCTCTATATATCATTTGCATCCCAACAAGCTCTGGACTTGAACCTACTTTTACTTTGCTTAGCCCATTACTCTAGGCTTCCCAATATTTAGTAGTTCAATCCCCACACTGTCACACAAGTCCCAGGGTGAAAATCATAGGCCCTTCTAGCAAGAGCAGACACTCACCCTCACATTGCAGGTGCCTCACAGGTGACTCACAAATCTTATTTTCTCCTAAGTAAACACTGGAACACATAGGCAGCTTTTCCTTCACAAGCAGAACTAGGGGGTTGCCCCAGGAATTTTCAAGGAACCCTTTCCTGCCCCCCCCAAAGGGAGGGGGCACTGAGACCTGAAAACAACAGTCTCCACCACTTCAGCTATCTTCTGTGTCTCTCTTTAAGGTGGAGACACACACCCTTCTACTTAAAAGTAGCCCTCTGTCAGGGCTGAGGCTCCTAGAGCCTTCACTGAGCTGCTTTCTCAGCAAGCTCCCAACTTCACACTCACTCACTGAAGACTGACTGAAGAGACTGACTTCAAAACTCCCAACATTCTAACTAACTCCCTTTGCTGCAAATTCCAATGTGGTTCATGCAGCTGCGATAGTTCTATTGGTGATGTCATCCCCCAGTCTCAGCTGAGACTGAGAACAGAGTGAGACAGTGTGAAACCCATTTAACTGGAGTTTCACAAGCTGCCTTCCCTGCCTACCACTAGGTCTTACTGGGATTCTAGTAACCCCGGGTAACAAAGGGGTTACACTCGCCCTGACCAGTGCAAATGACTGTCCACAGTCATTATTTCACCAGCCCATGCTCCACCTATGTGCTACCTGCGGAGGGGGGGTGATCAGGCCCCTCCCACCATGTGCAAGCACAGGCAGGCAACACTAAGGGCCTAAAGGCTTTTAGCTGACATATCAGCTTCTACACTATCCACTTACTATGGACCCCTAGTGGCTCTGGTAGAACCATCCAGAACATAGCCCTGATAGATCAGCACTGCAGCCCCAATGGCCACTCAGGGCCACAGCCTGTCTATCCTCCCTAACCCTCTAGGGAAAACCTATCTGCTTCTAACCTAATACCCCCAAAACAAAAACAACCCGGGGACCTCCCCAACCTTGGGCAACCTGCAACCACACACCATTAAAATACCAGTTTATACCATGTTACTGTTACCTCCCTACCCCCCACAACCACACCTGTGGAAGGAAAGGGTTAATGCAGTAATAACACCACCACCACCACAGTACTTTAAATTTCTACACATTAAAGTACTAAAGAGGAACTCCAATGAGCCCCTCCTCCTCTCCTCTTCTTGTCTTCTCTTCTGTCTTTCCAGGAACACCTGTAAGAAAAAGAAAGACAACACACACTCCTAATCTGCATACTCAGTCTACCTAAACCCCTACCATCAAACCACTAAAGAATTCCAAAAATATTTTTTTAGAAAAGGGAGAAAAACACAGTATTTACATTAGAAAACAACAATATTATTTACAATACACATTTGGGGGGATGGAGTGCCCTAAAAGTCCCAACTAGTGACCACAATGCCCGAAGGCTAGTCCAATAAAGAGTCTTTCCTGGGCCAGAGCCCGGTGAAGCACAGTTCTGACAGGCCAAAGTCCTGAAGGGGAGAGTCTTTGCGGACAGTTCACACGTTTTGAAGTCTGCTAGTGTAGGGTGTGTACTGCAATGTCATAAAGATAGAAAAATTCGGACTTACCAGCCACTTGTAGAATGGAAATTTTGGGATCGACCTGCACCTCTGACGAAGACTGTCCCTGGCAGCATTTCTTCTGATACAGCTGGGCGGACATCTTCCAGGAACCACAGGAGGGCACATCTGGGAACTGCTGGGTTGATGTCATCTCTGGAGATGGAACCTTAGAACAGGAAAAAAAAGAAAACAGCTGATCCGACGTCATCCGATTACCAGGTGATGAACAGGATACAGCTGGGCTGTGTCCTCTCTGGATCTGAAGTCATTTGGTGGGCCAGTCGATGGTTTCTGGAAAGGCCAGTACACTGTAGACTGATGAATGTGGGGCACCTGAGTCCTGGATGTCCATATTGGCGGATCAGTAAAGGCACTTCACAGTCTGGTGTGGCAGTATTGACTACCACTGTTCGGCTCTCCATTTAGTAGGCACGGGCACATTTGCTGGGAGGTCCTTGCACTGAGGCCAATAGTACCGGGGGTCAGGAGCTTGAATTATTACCCCGTCTGGGTGCACATAATTCACACAGTAGGAGATTTCATGTCCCTCTCCGTCCACTATTCTCACTCTGTCTATAAACAGTGTTCTGCCTCTCTTCCACTGGGTATACTTCTCATGAAACAGTCTGTTCTTTACATGCTTGTTGGCCCCAGGATGCACACTTTTTATTGCTTTGCCCCAGATCCAGAATTTCCTGCTGTTCTCAATCTTCTCCCAGACTTTTCGAGGAAAGGTAGGAAAGGTCATACCATAGATCTCATTTGCCTTTCTACAAATCAGTCTGTCCTCTTTACTTGCTTTGGTCAATCTGAGACCGCTGGCCTGGCTTGGGGGTGGCCAGTCCAGTCCTGGTTCTGCCAGCTATGCATCCTTAAAGAAATTAGAAACGGATCCCTGACTTCTTCCTCTTGCAAAGCCAGGGCAGTGGCATCACCACTTTCTTCCATGCATTCCTCCAAGGCAAGATCTTCAGGCTGTGTACCCGTTCCTTTTTCACAAGGCCACATAGGTTCCCCCTCATTTTCCTCTTCACTGAGGGTCTGAGCCCAGGAGTGAGCAGTCGTTCTCACTCCTGAGACTATCCACTCATCACTGGGCGCGGAGGTCGACACCTCCCACGCAAAGGCCTCCCGCATCTCGTCTTCGCCTAAGACTTGGGCTAGGCCCCCCCCCCGGGGTCTATTGATGCTTTATCCAAACTTTCCTTCTGGGATCCAGCATCCCAAACTTCAACTTCTGGTTCTGTCTCTAACTCTGCACCTTCTAGCTTTGTGCCACACTCCCCCGAGGCCTTTCTCCACAGGCTCCGCCTGGTGCTGTGTGCTGCCAACTGCAGATTCCTGAACCTTTGTCCATGTGGGAGCCAAACGGATTTGAGGCGCTTTATACAAGCCATATTTTTCTAGGCATCCAGCACAGTGAGGAATCATGAAGACGTCCCTTCCAGCTCTCAAGCATATTTGACATACATGCACTGGAAAACCAGGAATCGCCACATGAGGAGGCAGTTGTCCTCCATAGCACCACTTTTCAATATCCCTCAGTCTATTCACTGCTGCTGTTACTGCAACCCGGGCATGATCCAGGTAATGAGCTGGTCCTGAGGCCATAACTGCAGAAAAATAAACAAAAGTTCACTGTAACTGAAAGTCCCAACTTTACTGAACACACTCTTTAGTTGTAAAAGGGCTCCTCTGCTGCTGTGTTTACTTTACTACCCCGCCATGTAATGGCGGCAGCAGCACTCCTGTGCATGAACATTCAGAATCTGGGTCAAGCCACTGCGTAGCCAATTTACACAAACTACTGATAACTTTTGCTCAAACTGCACAACTTGCTCTGTTCTTACTTTAACCACATTTACTTGATTTTCCACGGACTTTTTACATGCTGGCAAAATTTATTTGATTCACAGTCCCCTAAAGCTTCAGGTTTTTAGCACAGAATTGCCTGTATAACTAGTGCTGCACATTGGCTACAACCCACAGTCTCTCTCTGGCTTCAAACTTTAAACTGAGGCTGAATTCATTACTATGCACACAGTCAATAGCTTAACAGACTTTCACTTGCTGGCAGGACTTGACACAGTTGTTACTTGCAAAGCGACTACACTGCTGCACACACATTTATATGGCATAGGGCATAAAATCACTGTTTGAGCAGTTTTTAGGTGGTTACTTACTGTTATCAGTAGCAGTTTGCTGCGATGGGGAAAAACCGCCTGCAGCCAGTTCTTGGAGGCTCAGAACAGAAATGGGTGGGCAATCCTACCGATCATCTTTTCAACCACCACTTCTGCAATTTCAATGATCGATTAGCGGGTTGAGCCCGATTTTAAACTAAAAAGTCTATTTTTATAAAGTTTACAGTGATTTTAACACTCCGCGATGCTCCTCCACTAGCCAGTACATGCACTCCACTCACACTCCCTCTCGAATGCTGGGGCAGTCACTGTAGAGCTGGCTGAGGGGCGGGACTGATCTCAGCCTGACCAATCACACAACGCCATGCAAATGAGCTTCTTCTTCCTCGCGAGGGCTCTTCTCCTCAGCGATCATCGAGCAGGCAAATTTAAACTGCAGAATGCAACTTTTGTTTTTTCTGACTCCACGGCGGGAGCCCATTGCAGCCATTTACCATAGCCATTACACCTGCAAGTCTCTCATACATTCAAAAAGCATTTCCAACATCCAGGGCACAATTTTTCTGTTGCTACCCCTAGTCTTCCACACTTTTCTTTACCACAGTTCATTTTAAAAGCATTTCAAATGTCCAGGGCACAATTATCCTGTTGCTACCCCTAGTCTTCCACACTTTTCTTTACCACAGTTAATTTTAAAAGCATTTCAAATGTCCAGGGCACAATTTCCTGTTGCTACCCCTAGTCTCCCACACTTTTCTTTATAACAGTTCATTTTACAAGCAGGCAAAAACGCTGAAAACAATTGATGCAGGACAAGGGCACACTCTTTGGCTTCACTGCTCCTTGGTAAACAGTTGGCAATTTTAAACAGCAGCACAAGATCCACAGCACACAGCAACACACTAGGGAAATTGCTTCAGCTTTTGGGCTACCCACTGCCAGATAGCCAAAATGCTAGCCCCCTTGCCCAAGCACCTTCCTCCCAGAACAAAATCCAAAGCAGTGCCTCCATTTTTGTAACCCCTCACCCCTGCCTTTTTGCTAAAATGACAGGTGACATGCTGTTGAAGCTGACAGCAGTACCTGGTGGGGACTGGGTTCGGGGAGGATGAGGTTACTCGGCACAGGGGGACCTAGGTTTGGCTACTCTGAACAGGGGCACCCAAGTAAATCCGAACACAGGAAGCAATGACTGTAATGTCCAGAACCAGGAATGGGATTCTTCAGTGTGGCTTTTATTCACATCCAAGCTGAACAAACAAAGCATAGACGGACCCCCATGGGACTACATTTCCTGGTAATGCAGATTAGAGACAACATAACACTTTAGCACTATTTCCAGCCCTCTGGCTCTAAACCCACCAGGCACACAGCCCGGACTTGCATGCAGCTTTGGGTACACAGCCTGACTTGTACACTACTTGGGTTTTCCCCACTGGCCCGGCTCCCCCGTCGGCCACTTGATCCGTTGTCCATTGGAGGAATGAACCAATTATCCTGTTGTGGCTCCCCAAACCACACAAGAGTCTTCGACTCCTAGAGAGAATTTTCCTTACAATCCCATGTCTGGGTACTTCCCCCATCACTGGCCAAGTGCCTGAGGCAAAGTAGAAATCCACAGAAGAAATCCGTAGAGGTGGACCTGGTCACTAAAGATGGGGAGTCACCCACCTCCAGCTCCCACAGCCCATACCCGACCATTTCTCTGGAAACCGAACAATTTCTTTACTGAAAACTTTCAAATGTAGATTCTGGGTAGACGTCTGTCACATCTCCTCTACATCTCATTTGCATCCTAACAAGCTCTGGACTTGAACCTTCTTTTACTTTGCTTAGCCCATTACTCTAGGCTTCCCAATATTTAGTAGTTCATTCCCCACATTGTCACACAAGTCCCAGGGTGAAAAACATAGGCCCTTCTAGCAAGAGCAGACACTCACCCTCACATTGCAGATGCCCCACAGGCGACTCACAAATCTTCTTTTCTCCCAAATAAATACTGGAACACATAGGCAGCTTTTCCTTCACAAGCAGAACAAGGGGGTTGCCCCAGGAATCTGCAGGGAACCCTTTCCTGCCCCCCCTGAAGGGAGGGGGCACTGAGACCCAAAAACAATGGTCTCCACCACTTCAGCTATCTTCTGTGTCTCTCTTTAAGGTGGAGACACACACCCTTCTACTTAAAAGTAGCCCTCTGTCAGGGCTGAGGCTCCTAGAGCCTTCACTGAGCTGCTTTCTCAGCAAGCTCCCAACTTCACTCTCACTCACTGAAGACTGACTGAAGACACTGATTTCAAAACTCCCAACGTTCTAACTAATTCCCTTTGCTGCAGATTCCAATGTGGCTCATGCAGCTGCGATAGTTCTATTGGTGATGTCATCCCTCAGTCTCAGCTGAGACTGAGAACAGAGTGAGACAGTGTGAAACTCATTTAACTGGAGTTTCACAAACTGCCTTCCCTGCCTACCACTAGGTCTTACTGGGATTCTAGTAACCCCAGGTAACAAGGGGGTTACACCGGTATTTCCCAATACTGCCCACCCTGGAGGATATTATTGCTTACGTAGACTGCTGCTCTCTAGGTAGTCCACAAGGTCCTCTTTTTTATCAGTGACCCCATCAATTTACCCACTACAGAGGTAAGTATGACAGGTCTGTAATTTCCTGGCTGCTCCTTCCCCCCCCCCACCATATATTGGGACTGCATCCACTGCCTTCCAGTCTTTTGGAACTACCCCTGTCTGAATTGAGCTACTGAACAGCCCTACCAGGGATTCGGACAGTTCTGCAGTTAATTCCTTGAGTACCCTAGGTTACATCCCATCTGGTTCTGGGGCTTTATCTACCTGTAGGGCTTCAAGACCTTTTTGAATCCTTTCTCTGGTAAATGATGATTGCATCATTTCAGGAATGCTCCTGAAAGTCTCCTTGCTGTCACTTTCAGGCAAAGGCCCACTGTGTTCCCTTGAGAAGACAGACCAGAAGCAATTATTACGGATGGCTGCCTTTTGTTCATCTTCCTGTAATACGCTCTCCTCCCTTGTAGTCTAACAATATCCCCTCCCTGCTTCATTTTTACTTAATATATCTGAAGAATTGTTTTTCCCCAGTCTTGGCCTCCTCCGTAATACATAGCTCCATGTCTGCCTTGCCTCCCTGACTGTTTTCTTTGCTTCCCTAGTTTTTATTTGATACTCTCTAGTAGAGCTGGGCGAACCCAAAATGGTCCCGACCCTTATCATAAGGATCAAGATCCAGGCCAAAGTCTTGATAAGTTCTGATTAGTCCTGATTTAAATCAGAACATTTTGTAAAATGTGGTGAAAACTGCTAACCTGCTATATAATTGCATAAAATGACACTGAGATCTGTGACACACATGTAGAATTGTAGTCAGCATTTCAGGATATGAAAACTGTGAGTTTATAGCACTGGTGTGCTGGTCGATTGAATATGGCAGTCATGCAGTTGACCTCTGTCTGTTTCCTGTCTCAGAGTCAGTAGTACTAGTGCTGCAACTGTAAACTGACCTGTCTGGTTTCAGAGGAGGAATCCCATTCCCATTTAGTAGTATACACTATACAAGGGACATATCATAGAAACACAGAAACATAAAATTTGATGGCAGATAAGGACCACTTGGCCCACCCAGTCTGCCCATTTTCCTACCTATTGGAAAAGCTGCAGCTTTTAGTTACCTTACAGCCTACTTCCTCCTAACAGATATCAGTTTGTTATTGTTGCACCAGTTCCTTCTCTGCTCCACTGAGAGTCATGCAGTTATTTTGTCTGACATGGGGTCCCCTCCACCCACCCACTCAAATTGATAACACATTTAGGGGACCCCTACCAAAAAAATAACTACATGTCCTTAGGAATCCATAGACCTAGCTACTGTGGTGGAAGGGGGAGTGTGGCTGTGAGGTTGAGCCTGTACTGAGTGGGCAGAGACCTACATTCAGGTAATCCAAAAATGCAAAAATTAGACAAGTCCATTAGTACATACTGAAAAAAAGTGTTACTATCATGTTCAGGCAATCCAGAAATTAGGACATACTGAAAACATTCTGCCATCAGTCTTAACTTCAGGCAGTCCAGAAATTACACAAGTCCAAGTGGACATGCCACAAAAAGTGTGCCATCTTGTTCAGGCAGTCCAAAAATTATACAAGTCCATGAGGACATGCTGTGAAATGTGTGCCATCAGATTCAGGCAGTCCAAAAATTACACAAGTCCATTAGGACATGCTGCGAAAAGTGCACCATCAGTTTCAGGCAGTCCAAAAATTACTCAAGTCCATGAGGACATGCTGCAAAAAGTGTGCCATCAAGATCAGGCAATCCAAAAATTAGCAAAGTACGTAAGGAAGGCATGTTGAAAACATTGTGTCATCAGTCTCAACTTTAGGCAGTCCAAAAAAATTAGAGAAGTCCATTAGGACATGATGCAAAAAGTGTGCCATCAGGTTCTGGCAGTCCAAAAATTACACAAGCCCATTACAACATGCTGTGAAAAGTGTGCCATCAGATTCAGGCATTTCAAAAATGAGCAAAATCTGTTAGAATATGTTGAAAACCTTGTGCCATCAAGTACAAAAATTGTGCAGGCCACATATGGGCTTACTTGAGTACTGATTTATTTATTTGAAAAAACTGACTCTTTCTACTCTTCCAAGTAGTCATCTTTGAGGTCACTGCGAAATGTATTTGCTGCCTCTGGGTCATAGGTGTAACCAGTCAATGGGAGGTTTATTTTTAAGAATATTAACTTTTCAACATTTTCTGGTAGCAGCCTAGATCGTGTATCTGTTACCACATTTCCTACACAGCTAAAGAGTTGCTCAGAAAATACACTGGTTGGGGGACAGACCACGTACTTCAAGGCTACCTGCACAAGTGCAGGCCATACAGGCTCCTTGCTTTGCCAGTACTTATGGGATCTTCATTCCATTCAATACCTTTCTCTGCTAAATAACTGTCAACCATGGCCTGGGCAGAAGCAGTGACAAAAGGAGAAGGATGACAGTATCCAAGTGACCCCAAAGATGACTGCTGGGTGTAGAACGAATGGCAGGAGTGGACTACTTTGTAGCCTGACTGAGATGAAGTAGCTGTGAAGGTGCAAGAGGAATGGATAAGGGGGCTGCATCAGTTGTCATGGCTTTTTTCAAAAGCAAGTCTACTTCTTGAATGATTTTCTCTCTGCAGTTTTGGAGCACATTTGGGTCATACTGTGAGAGGTGTTTCATCTTGTACAGTGGGTCTAGTACTGTCGCAATAATGTAATGTTCTACTATAAGCATTTCACCAAGTTTCGCATCATCTCTAACTTTTTTAATCATTCTATGTACTATGTATTTTTTTTATTCTGGGTGGCAAGCCCCTTTCAGTTGCATTAGACTCTCCTATCTGAAATTGGCTTCTTGTACCTTCTAACTCATCCCTGATTGCATTCAACTGAAATCTAAGAATCTTTATTAATGGGATTATTTGGCTGAGTGTGGCACCATTGGAACTCACTTCCCTAGTAATTTCCTCAAAGGGTTGCAGTATCTTGATGAGAAGTTTTAAAACAGCCCACTGCTGAGGACTAATGTACATATCAACATCTCCTATGCTCTTCTCTAGTGTATACTGTCTTACAGCCTTTTTTTGCTCCAGCAATCTCTGGAACATGTAAAAGGCAGAGTTCCACCTCGTTGCAGCATCCTGGATGAGTGTATTAGGAGGCAGTCCATGCTCTTCTTGTATGGCGCGAAGGCGTTGGTGTGCTTTACAGGAGTGGCTGAAATGTGTGCATATTCCTTTTGCCACATATGTGAGAGCCTTTATATTTCTGTCCTCTTCCATAAATGCATGCACAATCAAATTTAGGCAGTGTGTAAAACATTGAATGTGGACAAAGCCCCCATCAGAAAATGCTTTCTTTATGTTTGAACCATTGTCAGCCCCAATAAAACCTGCAGAAAGCCCTTGTGATGTAAGCTGGTACTGTATCTCTCTATTGCGCTCATCCAGGATGTTGGAAGCTGTGTGTTCCTATGGGATATACTGGATGCGAAGGGAAGCCAGTTTCAGATGGGAATTGTCAGTGTCACTACAGGGAGTAAATGATACTTAATGTGCAGTCAGTGACATAAATGGTTCTAGCTGGTAGCTTGTCCATATGTCAGTAGTCAGATGGGCAACCCCAGCAACTGCATCTTTTAAAGCATTTTTCAGTTTAGCACTTACTAAATCATACATCTGCGGTATTGCAACAGTTGAGAACTATTTCCTTGATGGAATATTGTATTGTGGTGACAGGTGATTCAAAAGCCTTTTGAATCCTACATGCTCCACAGTTCTGTAAGGTTGTAAGTCCAGTGCTATCATCTCTGAAATTAGTTTTGCTATAGCAATTGCCTCAGGATGACTATGCTGGTACTTAGCTTTAAGTTCAATTGTCTCTGAAATTGTGAGCTGTCTTCTAGCAGTTGAAGTTTTCAGATGGCCAACATTGGGAGTGCTGGATGATGAGAAGGGCAAAAGGGGACTGTTTGTAGTACTTATTCTAGAAGAAGACTGAGAAGTTGACAGTACAACTTAAGCACTTGATATAACAGGTGCAGCAGGTGTAGTCTGACTTAACTTGGTCTGCATGTTGTTGTCTTCTTTCTCTCTGACCAAAAAGTCACGCCTGAGACATTAATGGGTGACATCTCTTAAAATGTCTTTTTAATGCCGAGGTACCCAAAGCACCTTTTTTGCTCCCTCTGCTGATGATCTTTTTACATATAGAGCAAACTGATTATAAATCATTATTGGCAGCCAGAGAAAAATAAGACAAGATGTCACCTTTTTTGTTTTATTGCCAGGCATACTATAATGTCCTCCTTTGTCACTTCCACTACGTTGTTCTTTCTCAACACTGGGAAGCTGCTCATCATGGTCTTTTTCTGTTTCACCATTATCATCATCCAACAGCCGCTCCAGGCCACTAACAGAACCTAAATCGGAATGCACTGCCCCATCATCTGGTTTCTCCTGCACCTGTACCACACTGTTCATGTCCAAACTGCCCATCTCATCCAAGTCTAAATCATCACATTTATCCTGCGTCTGTGCAACTGCCACCTCTACATCATTCCGGCTTTCCATTTGTTTCTGCTTTTCTCTCTCCTTGTCTACATCCTCCATTTCATAATCATTACTCACATCAGAGCTAGATTTCTCCCCCTCTGTTTCATTTAAATTTGTACTGGTACTACGATGGTACACATAGGTACCATATCTTGGCTTGCCACTCCTTGTGGTGCAGACTACTACTATAGTTTTAATTAAGGTAGTTTTGATCTTTCTTGTCTGTTTGGACAGCATTGTGGAAGAACCACTACCGAACTTGATAAAGTCCCAGCAACTGGTCTTTTACCAGTTGGACTGTGCAGTGTTGTTTGTGCCATACGTTTCCCAATACTTTGCCCCATTTTGGCCTCTGCCTCACCCTGTCCGGTGCACGTTTCCAGTTTTTTTTTTTTTTATTACACACACACAAAAATACTCTTTCCAGTATGTGTTTTCTTTTTATTTAGTCCTGTCAGTTGTTCCCAAGTTCCTCAGTCCACTGGTACAGGTTCAGTCTCATAGTCACACTCCCTATTCCACCACAAAAGCTAGGTTAATTTTTTTTTGATGGCACACAGAAATGTTTTTTCCTGTAGATATTTTCTTTTTATTTGGTCCTCTCAGTTGTTCCCAAGTTCTTCAGCCCACTAGTATAGGCTCAGCCTCATAGCCACACTCCCCCATCCACCACAAAAGCTAGGTTAACTTTTTTTTAAATGGCACACAGAAATGTTTTTTCCTGTATGTATTTTCTTTTTATTTAGTCCTTGTGACAGGGAGTTCCTGCCGCTCTTGAGGACTGACCTTTTTTTAAATCTCTTGCAACAATTCTTCTATTTCTTAGCCTAATCTATTCTTTACAATTTCTAGTACATAAGGTTGCCACCTATGGGCACCCCCTTCCCTTTCTTGACTATGCTACAGTGTCCTCTTTAAATTTTCCTTTTCCCTCTCAGGTCCTCATACATGGAGGTCATTATTGTGACCTCTGAGCTGATGGAAAACAACAGGCTATGTTTATTGTTGCTAGATTTAGTATGTAATAGCATTATGTCATAAAATACTTTAATGTATATACCTTATGTGTATAAAACCTGTAAATGTTGAAAATACCATGACACTAGTTGTTTTTGATAAAGGTAAACAGTACTAGGTGACTGTATATTATAGAAATTAAGCTAGTTGTGCTATTTAAAATGCATGTTAATTGCTTTAAGTTGAACAAGTCTGAAATGTCATGTGATTTACATATATCCCATGATGCTTTGCATTATGGAAGTATGTGTGATGCTGTGTTTCTTTCAGATTTGGCTTACTGTCAATGCCCTTTGGGGTAACCCATGTTTCAGTGCTTCTGCACTGAGGTTCTTTGTCTTTAGCTTGTTTTTTTAATTTTTTTATTTGAGCCCCACCACCCAAGCAAACAAGGCCCGCATAGGGGTGGAGGCTGAATCTCAGTTGCTAAGTAGATCAGAGATCAGTGAGTCAGTAGGTGCTGGCTAAGTATAGAGGAAAAACGTGCATAGTCTGTTGCTACAAACTGATGTACCGAAGAAGAGATATGCCATTGCATTTTGAATGAACATCACACAGAGATTGTGTGTTTAACTTGAAGTTCAGTGTCTGGTCCATCTGTTATCCCACCACCCCTCGACAGTCCTCTCAGTTGTTTCTAAGTTCCTCAGCCCACTGGTACAGGCTCTGACTCACAGTCACACTTCCCCTTCCACCGCAATAGTTTATTTTTTTTTTATTACACACAAGGAAATATTTCTCAGTTGTTGCAATAAAGCAGATGTATGTATGTATGTAGTCCTCTCAGTTGTTCCAGAGTTCCTCTGCCCACTCAGGACAGGTATGGCCTCACTGCCAAGCTCTCCCTTCCAGCACTGTAGCTAGTTTTATTATACACACACACACAAAAAAATATCTTTCCTTGATGTAGTTTTATATTTAGTCCTCAATTGTTCAAAGTTTCTCTGTCCACTCAGGGGCCAGAGCAGGCTTGCTCTCACAACCACACACACCACATCACTCACACCCCTGTAACTAGGTTTTTTAATTTTCCAGTTTAAAGAAAAATATTTTAATAGTTCTGCTGCTTCTGACTGACTGTGACTAGTAGTATATAGTAACAGTAAGTTACAGTTCCTCCAACCTCCACAGTCTAGGCACAGTCAAAAACACCCTGAATAAAGAATTTTTTCTTTCTTTCTTGTTTTTTTCTTCTGCAGTATAGTGCAGCTGTCCGATAATGTCTGCCCCCCCCACCAGGAGCCTTTTAGATGTCCCCAGACCCCCGCCTTACCCACCAGTCATGATCTTCAATCTCCTCCCCCAATTAAGATTCCATTATGCCACCTCTTTTTATTTTTCCAATTTTTTTACAGCCCCCCAAAAGAAATGCTTCATCTCCTTTGATGATCACAAACTGTGACAATTTCTTAAACTGCTTGCTGCTCAGACAGTCTCAGATCAAGAGAGACAAAAATGTCTTCTCCCAATGTGAGGTAGCTCCGCGAAATGGTGCCTTTCACGAACACCGACCGAGCTACACACAAACCCTGTCAGCTCCTCCCATCCACCACAGAGGCCAATTGCCAGGATTAACAGGCAGTCCCCTATAGCTATAGGCTGGCTAGCCTGTCAGTCTGACTGGACTTGGCCAATCAAGTTTCTCCACCTTCACGCTCGTTCATGAGTGGGTACTCATCTCCTGCTGCCCGCGCCTTGCCTGCTCTTATGAGTGTGAGCGTTCAGGAGCCACATGACCTACAATGCGGCCATCAGGTGACTGCTGGCTGGCCGGGATCCGAAGGATCACAAAGAGCCATCTATCGCAGGCTGCAGGTAAAAATGCAGTAACTGCTTTTTAAAAATAATAAATCACATTGCAGCCGATGGACTTGGACTCAGTACATTTAGCCCATTGACCCTGATTTATCTGAGTCTGTTGGACCACATTGGATCTGGGGGGTCTGATTTTAGGTGTGTCGGTCCGCCCACCCTTACTGTCTAGGGATGGGCAGACTGGTCTGCTTGAAATCAGAATCCCCCTAGATCTCAAAGGATCCAACAGACCCAGGTAGATCAGGACACTGCTGCTCAGTATACCAGGTCCGTCTTGTATTTTTATTTTGAATGCTGTCGTATTTTAACCCAGATCCCCCCTCTTGTCTATATAAAATATTTGCTCCCATGCAAATGTTATTAAAAAAAAACTACTCTGCCACCCGGCACTGCTCCTGCACCACTTGTCAATCCAGTGTGCATACTTGCTTAATGTAAACTGAGAGAGAGAAAGAGCAGGAAGAGGTGAAACTATCAGCAGCAGCGTACGCAGCGTGGGTAAATTTTATTCCGTGGTGGTAGGCTAGGTATGAGCATTCGGCGCTCCATTTTTAAAAGTACTCAGGATTTTGCCTAAACATGTAGCATTGTAGCAGTTGGGCCGTGTGTTCATTATTGAATCGCCGGTCTCCTGCAATGTATGGGGAAAGTGTGCCTGGCCTGCTGTGTTATTTAGCAATAGCACAGCAATTGTTTCAGTCATTACTTCAGTACACACGGTAGTATCTCACTATCTTTATGGAGACCCAAAATGTGGGGCACATCATGGAACATTGGAATAGGCAATTGAGCCATGAAGTCCTGAAGCTGAAGCACGGAGCAGTGGTAAAATGACATATTTTTATTGACTGCCTGTTCAATCAGTTTCAAAGAATAACCACTGGGAGTTGTTTTATTTGTAAAAAGAAATGAGCAGTATTTTAACCTTATGGGGTAATAAATAATAGAATTCTATTAAATATCTGGGTGCAGCTAGAACAGTTTTTCACAAGTGCGAAGAGTGCAATATGAATTTCTGTTTTAATGTCTGAGCTAATGTATACTACACTGCCCTGCTCTGTAGGACTCAGCAGCTGTCACATGTAGATGGTGCTGGATTTCACGTATACAGTGTTATATCCTGTAGGACTCTGAAGCTTTCACATAAAGATGTTACTGGATCTCACATATACTACACTGCTTTCCCTTAATATCTGAGCTAATGACAATCTTGTGTTGCAACATCTTGATCATGTAGGTTGGATGGATGTGGGCTTTCTGAGTGATAAAATGAGGGATGTGTCCTCCTTCATAATGTGGGACATTTGAGAGGCGTGTTCATTTGTTTCTGTCTTTAGTGGTTTTAATCTGCTGCTTCACCTTTTTATTCAGTGCATGTGTACCGCTTTGCACATGAGTGTACCTCTTATTGGCGTGTGTGTGTGTGTGTGTGTGTGTGTGTGTGTGTGTGTGTGTGTGTTCATTTGACCTACTGAACACTCAGTGTGCCAGGCTAGTGCAGTTTCATTTATGGGTGGCCTGCTTTGTTCTGTAATGGCAGGGGGAAGGGGACTGGATGAAAGCACTTGTGAATTGTGAAAAAGTGGGTGCCAGCCAGCATATCGAGTATGTGTGTAAAGGAAAGAGCATTTCTGGATTCTCTGGAGTCCCTCCCCAAAAAAAAAAAAAATCATAGTAGAAAGCTATACAGAAAGGAGTCAGAAATGCAGAAATACACTCAGATCAGAAAATATTTTCGATGTTAGTGCATTTTTTGTGATTTTCTGATATTAACATTAACTTCTTAAAGGTTCTGATTTGAATCAGAATCAATCAGAACTCTGACCTGGATCCTGGTCCTGATAATAAGGGTCAGGACCTTTTCAGATCCGCCCATCCCTAGTACTCTCCCTATTCCTCCTCCCCCTGCTTTTCCTTGTACCTGGTGAAAGTCTTTTTCTTCACCACACTACTTCTTTGACTCTTTCCAAGAACCGTATTGATCTCTTGTACCCATTTTGCTTTGTAACAATTTTCATGTATGACTTTGTTGCCTTGAGAATGGTCCCCTTGATTGCCCCTATCTTCCCTCTACACTTTGATGCTGTCCACACTGCTTAGTTTATTTCAGACCAGTTCACTCATCCATCTGAAGTCTGCCCTTCTGAAATCTAGGACATCTTTTTGATAGGGGCATTCTGGTCCTAAGTGCCACCCTGAACCAAATGGAGTTATGGTCCCTGGACCCCAGTGGCTCCCCTACCTTCACTCCACCTTCCATCTTCAAGTTGGTGAGCACCAAATCAAGAATGGCCACCTTTCTAGTTTTCTGAACCAGCTGCACCAGCAGGTGTTCCTGCAATGTATCCAACAGGGCCTGACTAATGATGCACCTGGCCACTGGAATGTCCAAGTTGATATCCGGCAGGTTCAGATCACCCACCACCACCACTTTCCCCATATTCACTCCACTTGCCAGCTCACCAGCTCTCTCTTCCCCTTGTCTTGGTGATTACTAGATCACCCGCTGTTTCTTCTTTGCTTCCCCTGATGTGTCTGTTCTCCACAGCCACTGTGCCCTCCCTTCTTTTGCCCTTCCCTCTATCCTGTCTAAACACACTGTAACCTGGGACTGACAAGTCCCTGTCATTATTATCTGTGGCCCAAGTTTCTGTGATTTCTATGAGGTCTGCCTCAGTGTCTGCCACCAATGCCTGGAGCTCCCTGATTTTATTACCCAGACTCCAGTCATTAAGAAAGAACCTCTTCCAACTAGCTCTACATCCTGTTTTGTTGTTTTGTGACCTACACCTGCATTCCTTCCCATTCTCCTTAAATTCTTATTTTTCCCTGTTACTTGCAGACCCTGACAGCCTTCCCCTCTCTTTGCCTCTTCCTTTACTCCTTTTTGAACCTCAACCTTATTTCTACCTACGTTACTAGTACAAGTCTCCAGTATAGTAGGACCACTAGCTAGGTTCCCTTCACTCAGTCCTTTACCATACTTTCCATAGCCCCAGAATCCCCAACAGTTTGTTTAACTGTCTAATGTAGATGCCAAACTTGTGCCACAGTGTGCTGGTCCCCTTTTTTGTCAGGTGAAGGCCATCACCTTTGAAGAACCTCCTGTCCCAAAAGTCACTCAAGTCCCCCACAAAGTGGTACCCCTTCTGCTGATACCATGCCTCTAACCACCCATTTAATTCCTCTGTCTTGTCCCTCATTACACTGTCTCCCCACCACTCCACACAGGAAAAGGCCAGGGAAGCTGAATGTGCCTGCAGCCTATCCCCAGCCTCTGAAAGTTCTGTTTCACTTGCTTCACAGGTTGGTTTGCCAGATCAGTGGTACCCAAGAGTAGCAAACCCCCTAGTTCTCCCCCTCCCTCTCCGTTATCGCTCCTATTCTATCTATGTCCCAGATGGCAGATGCCCCAGAAAGGCACCCCCCACCAACCACCATCTTTACTCCCTTGATCATAGAATCATAGGTTCATACGTATTTTGAGTCAGTAGCCATAGGCCATTTTGACTCGACCAGTTATATTTAGTAGATTCAGATTTCTTATTTCGCATGTAGTTGTCAAGTGCAGTCTCAAAGGCTGTATGGTTATCACTCATTACCACATCTGCTGGCAGTCTGTTCCAGGAGCTGACCACTCTTTGGCTGAACCATGCTCCCCTTTTTGCTGTTTTATAGAATTCTCCTCTCAGTTGTCGGCAGTGGAGCCTAATTTCCCTTTCTGATACTTTAAGGTCAAGGTCTATACATTCCCATAAGTAATCATCATTAAAGGTATTGAATATCATATAGAGGTTTCCTCAAATTCTCCTGTACTCTAAGGAATACAAATTTAGCTCCCTCAGCCTTTCATCATATAGTTTATTTGATAAGGTCTTGACTATTTTAGTGACCCTTCTCTGAGTTCTCGCTATTATCATGCTGGCTTGCACTCACATGCACAAGTAACATCTTGTGGTACTAGCACTGTAGTAGCACTTTCAAAGGTGTGTCAGTGTTGTGCGAATCCAGGGGATGCTTTAGGCAGTGAGTCCCTCAGCCGTCAACCAGTGAGCATGCTGCCGATGACAGCAGTTTCAGAGCGTGCCACCAACTTGAAATGAATCCACTACTGCAATGATAGACAGGCTCATCATTGCAGTGGCAGATCTGACATGCCTCTATTACATGTCATTCCAGGTGAAACATTTCAATAAACATGGTGGCAGGTTTTGCCGTCTGCCTCTCACAATCCCTAGAAAGCTGACTTCGGGGGTGCCCAGTCCCCCTGTCGGCATGCCCCCTTCCCAGTTCAATTTGTTTGCTGGACAGGGGTGCCCAATCCCTCTCATCATCATCATGCCCCCCAACACAGACACTCTTTCTTTGGTGACGGGGTGCCCAATCCCTTTGACTTCAGCTCCCCCCCAAAAAAACAGGTGGCACACTGGGAGCCCACCCAGTGTGCCCAAATGTATTTATGAAACCTGTAAAAAAAAAAAAAAACTTCCCCCGACATTTTGTTTTTGGTTTTTTGGCGCTGTAAACAAGAAAACGGTTCCTCGTCATCACTGCCAAAATTTGGCATTGACAAATGCTTGTTTTTATATTGTTTTTATGGTTTTGTGCCCCAAACTGAGCACAGTACTCCAGGTGGGGGCATGCCAATGAAGCATACAGTGGTACAAAAACTCTCTTATCCCTACTCTTTTTTTTTTTACTTTTTATTTATAGCATTTAGTATATAAGCATACAGAATACTTTGATACTAAATGGGTATACAGATTTACAGAGAAATCAGCAATACATTACTTAGGAGAGAGACTATCTATTCTATTGGTGCAGCATTAGGGGTTATCATCCATCAAATTTAAAAAAGCAATCGTCATATCAATTTCAGGAGTTATAATGCAGCCAATGCCCAAACTGTATACAAGAGAAATACTAAAGCCAACATGAAAAAAACAACCTGAAAGAGGTCTATTTGTAGTTGTTAACAACCTTAGTATAGAAGAGAAGTCTCCAATCCAGAGCTCCACTTGAAACTTAGTGTGCCAAAATAATTGTTTCCGACACCGCGATACCCACTCCTGGTGTCGGATGTGCTGCCCACCCCCAACCCGTCTATGTTCTTTGCCGACAATGGAGTGCCCAGTCCCCATGTCAGCAATGGCATGCCCCCCCTCCCATTGTGGCACACTGGGAGCTCACCCCAGTGTGCCTAATTTTTTTGTAATTGTTTTCCCCCGTAAAATAGAAAAAAACATCCCCCATAGTCTTTTTATTTTATTTAACCTGCAAAACAGAAAATGGTCCCTCGTGGTCTCCCAACCCTCCCTCTGTGCACCCACCACCCCACACCCCCACCCCTCCTCACCCATATTCACCCTCTGGAGGTCAGGAGCTGTGATCTTCTCTGAACTGGGACACATCTGCACTCTTCAAAGCAAAACTACGAACTGAAGAAGTGACGGTAAGCTTTTTATGGGAGGCAATGGGGGGCATCAAATTAGGTTGATAGCTCAGCCATTTTTTGGAATTTTGGCCCAAAATTTTCAGCATGGGGTTCTTGGGACCCCACCTTGTGAACATGTCACTATCATTTTGCTACTCCATTCAGAAAGGTGATTTCGCGGTCGCTGCATGGAATCACATTTTGGGACTGATTGACAAAATGACAGTGCCACTGTTCATGAAGGGTGGTCCTAAAAAGCCCATGTTGAAAATTTTGTGAAAAAAATTCAAACAATGACTGCGTTATGAGTGTGCATTGCGCAGTATCTATGCATGCTTGTAACTTTGCCAGTTTTTTATATTTTCACTCCATATTTTCAACATTGCCATTTTTTGACACCTCCTTATGAACAATACAGCTGTCATTTTTCACATCCTGCCCCAAATGTGTTTTTACACCTGTGGTACAGAATGGAGCGGTCGATGTGTAAAATCAATTTTTTGGGACAGATTAATAAAATCACAGTGCCACTGTTCATAAGGAGAGGTCAAAAAATACCCATATTAAAAATCTGGTGAAAAAATTCCATAAAATGATTGCTTTACAGGCGTGCATTGCACAGTTTCTATGCACGCTCATAACTTCACCAGTTTTTCTTTTTTTTTAGTCCATATTTTTAGCATTGCCACATTTTCACACCACCTCATGAACAGTATAGTTGTCATTTTTCACACCCTGCCCAAAATGTGTTTTTGCACCTGTGGTACCAAAAGGCACAGTCACTGCACAAAATCACCTTTCGGGTAACAAACTGATAGTGCCACTGTTCATGAGGTGGTGTCGCAAAAAGCCCATGTTGAAAATTTGGAGTGAAAAATACCATCAAATGCCCTGGGCGTTATGGTTTCCAGCCTTAATGCCCCACCCTGTAGAGACCGACAGGCATCAGGGGAGTGACTTGGAATCATCGGCTGTAATGCTTACGCCATTCCAACCCCACCCCCACCCCACAGCCAGTGATAGGCATCGAGATGTGCCTTGGAGTCTTCAGCCCCAAAGTTCACCCCATTCTTCTATACTGCACCCATCTCTGTCTATTTCCTTATGGAATGGGGTGATCATAAGGCCCGAAGACCCCCAAGGCACACCGCGACACCTATCAATGTCTGCAGGGTAGGGTAAGGTGAAATGGCATGAATGTTATGGCCGGTGACCCAAAGGCACACCCCCAATGTCTGTCAGTCTCTGCAGGCTGGGGGTTGGGCTGGCATCAGTTCAATACTTCACTGCCATTCCTATTATATATCTCTTTAACTCCTGCACTACCAATGCCAATGCCAGCAAGCCAACTTTTGGCATTGTCAAATGCTTGTTGTGTATAGGCATCACTGTAGCCATTTTCACTGGCTTAAAACCTTACCTTTGGATAGTGAGGTTGAGAATATGTCAGCCAAGGGGCCTGATAATTTGTCCGCAACTGCCTCGAGCAACACTGGGTGTAATTGTCCAGGACAAGGGATTTATTTGGATTTAGACAGGATAACTTTTTCATTACTTCATGTTTGGTTATCACTGTGTTGTTTATGTTACATACTGGCAATGTAATAACACCGGGGACCTTTGGTTGATATATACTGACAAAGTATTGTTGAAAGAGTCAGCCATTTCTGATTCATTTTTTATGACTCCAGCTTTACTTACTAAAGGTTCTGTCCTTCAGTAGGTTGTTTATTTTTGAGGCAGTTTATGTAGGCATAACAAGGTTTTTTATTTACCTTTGCATTGTCAACTAATTTGACTTCATGTTCCATTTTTGCTTTTCTAATAGTCTTTTTACATTTTTTGTTGGTGTTAGTGTAGACAGACCATGCATGCTTGATGGATTATTTTTATAAGTCATATATGCCTTCTTTTTTTTAATCAACTTCTTTATATGTGAATTAAACCATACAGGTATCCTGCCCTTTTTGTTATATTTCGTTTTCTCTGGCACTAAGGTCTTTATGCAGAAGCTTAGTTTGGAGTAGAGTATGTCCCAATTCCTTTCTAGTGTTTTCCCATAAACATTTTGTTTCCAGTTCCAGTTTTTTAAGAGACCTCTAACTGCTTCGAAATTTGCCTTAGAATGTTGCTTTATTTTTGTTTTACTTGCAATTTGTTTTCCTGTTCTGCTTAGTCTAAAATGAACCATGTTACGATCACTTTTTCATAGTGGTTCTCTGGCTCTACGTTCTGTGATCTAATTTCCCATGTTACTCATTGCCAGATCGAGTAACTCTCTCTTTACCTCTCTGATCGTGAGCTACTGGCTAGTGAGCAGCATGACTTTATAAAACATCACAGCAGCATGACTGCCGTACTCGAATACATTGACTCAATACACAGTGACTTGGATGGTGGGAAGATGTCTGTTTCCATTTTCATTGACTTAACTAAGGCTTTTGACCATGTGAACCATTTTCTCCTATGGAACAAGTTTTCCCACCTGGGACTCTCGAGTGATGCAACTGCATGGTTCAAAAACTACTTGCCTGGAAGAACCAAGGCTGTAAAGTGCAAGGGTATCCTCTCTCAAGACTCACCTGTTTCAATTGTCATCCCTCACAGGTCAATTCTGGGACCCCTTCTTTTCAGCCTTTTTATAAATGATATTCCAGCTGCATCTAAATCCACACACATCCTGCTCTGTTTGAATGATGCAATATTATTCACTGGCGACTCTTGCCTGACCTCCCTCCAACATAAGCTGCAAGCAGACTTTAACACAATACAGAGCTGGTTCACTGCCATCTCCCTTGTAATGAATAAGCAGAAAACCACTTGTATGCTATTCTGTACCAGGAACAAGCTAAGCCTTGCCTGCCCTCACCATTGTCACAAGCATGGGCACCCAGCTAGAACAAATAACATCGTTCAAGTACCTGGGCATGACACTTGATAGTGGGATGACATACAATTGACATGTAGATCTATTAATAAAAACAGCTAAACATAGACTTGGCCTGCTGCACAGGCATAGACATAACATCATCCTGGAAATAAGAAAGCAACAGGTGCAGTCCCTCATAATTAGCCTCATTGACTATTCAATTACTGCTTATAATTTGGCCTGTGACAATGTCCTAGCCAGAGTCAGGAGCCTCCTCAATAGGGCATGCCGGTTTGCACAGGGCCTTAAGCCTGACACACACACCTGTATCCTATATAGGTCACTAAACTGGCTCAACTGTGACAACTGGCTGGTTTTCCCACACTTGCCCTTGGCCACAAAGCCTTGCATGACCTCCTGTCCCCTGGTCTTAAATTCTTCTTCACCGTCATAGACAACAACTACTCCACCTGAGGAGGTGAACAATTGATCCCTTCTGCTGCCAAGGAGGAAAACCACCCTAGGTCAATCCTGTTTCTCTTTTTTGATTCCCCAAACAGTGGAATGAACTACCTGTCACCTAAAACCTGTCCCTCGACTGATCTCTTTAAGACTAAACTGGTCTCCCTACTCTCCCCTGCTGAGTCTTGTAACTGCTTTAACAGATATGTTTTCCCTTTCTCACCTCAAGTTTGTCTCCTGTTACAGATCCTGACTGTAAACTGTGGAGTTTTATAATTGTATGTTTTGATGCCACACCAGCCTCACATTGAACTAAGAGGTGCTTAGATTACTGTTGTTTGTCATCCCTGAATGTGTACTCCTCTAATCTCTGTTACACCTGCTATGTACTATGTCTTATACTATTTGTTGTTGTATCCTTGACACTAAATCATTTGAAAATAGGCTCTACCTAAATGGTTTTATGTGAAATTAAAATTAATGAAATGAGTATTCTGTCCCCTCTAGTGTTGTCAGGTGCATGTTGTTCTAGATTACTGATGGCCATTAAGTCCAGTAATCTCTTTTCGTGTTGTGTATTTGCTTTAAAATCCTGCCAGTTAATCACTGGGAAGTTAAAGTCCCCCTACTCCAACCAGTAAGACTCTCCTATCTGCTTTCTTCTTACTATCTCCCCTGGGTACACACAGCTCCCCACTCCCATTTCCCCAACTGACCCATATCCCCCACTGGTGGGCTCTAGTACCAAAGTCTCATCCAGGGGTACAAAGTGATTATACATTTGGAGGGTGTGGGGTTGGTTGACCTCCTTGTGGCTGCCTCTTTCACCCTTCCTGTACCCCTCTCAACTCCCCTGGATCAGTGGGGCCTTGGGGGAGTGGGCATGTGGGCTGCAGCTGAGCAAGTGCCACAGAAGAGATATCTCTTTCCTCGCTGCTATCAGCTAAGTATGGATCTCTGCAAAAGTCCTGCAGAAGAGGCAGTAACCCCTCCTCCAGGGTGTAAACCTGTAGAAGAGTGCCCCACAGCCACTGCAACTGACGTGCTCCTAGTAGAACTGTTCTAGCTGCCTCAGTCAGCTGCCTCTTTGCTCTGAATACCAAGGGCTAACATATTTATTAGTTTATTACAGGCACTTGATCAATCATCTCGTTTGTTCATTTCTTTGTTTTTTTATGTTTACCAGTTAAGTACACTAGGCAACTGAATACTTATATACAGGTATGACCCAGGAGAGTACAAGAGATAGCAAGAACAAGTGGTATTTTGAGGACCAGGAAAATAGATAGTGTGTTTGCAAAGGAATGCAAATTAAAATATATTGACAGCAAAATGGTGTAGCATTTGGGGAGAAGGAGGAGAGATGTGACGGAGGATCAATGTGAATAGGACTGCCAGTGTAGTGAATGAGAGATAGAGGGAAAGCAAGGGAGGAGAAGGACATCTAAGACATTTATCAAGAAAACAACCAAAAGAGTAAGAGCAGACAGCAGAACATGAGAACCAGACCAGGCTAGGGTAAAGCATGCAGTGGTGGGTTAGTCAAAGTGCAGAGAGAAAAAATGACAAATATTATTGTAGGCCATATCTCACTTATGAATTGCTGATCAGATTGCAACTTTTTTTGTCTCAGTCAAAGGGAAGAAAAAAAAAACATCACAAAAGATCAAGGCAAGGGATTCTGCTTTGGTAACAAAGGGAGCTAAATAAGGATGAATGAATTATCTATTCCTATCTGCTTTCTCTATATATTTAATGTAATCTGATAAGCTAGTCCACTGGGAAACTCCAGACACTGTACAAAGTTTATAAAAACGTACTGTAAAAGCACTTATTCTGTTTTAAGTGTCATGCTTTAGAATGAAGTTTGAAGCTTCTCTACTTTAAAACGAGAAACAAGATTTATGTATGTATGTCAAAACCATTTTATCCTTTGTAATAACCTTGGCATTTTATTATACCTTGGTTGATCAAATAAAATTAAATTGAATTGCACTTACGAATTATGGTTTTGGAGGCTTGTGAGAAAATGTGTAAGCCATATTGCAAGAAGGGTGGTAGGACACCTTGCAAAACAGCTAGCCTGGCCTTAGGGGTGATGCTATGATGAATGTGATAGCCAAGACAAGTACTATATAGCATTAACAGATTTATTGACCTAGGGGATAATGAGGCTAGTAAGGTCCAGGGCTGGATCCAGGATTATCCCTAGATATTTAAATTCCTCAACTAGGGAAAGTTGGAAGCATCCATGCAGCTGATAGACAAGGGAACCTATGCAGCAACTACATTTGACTTTGGAGCCAAAGAGCATGGCCTGGATTTTAGTGGCATAGAGGACCAGTTTGGTATCAATGAGCCCTCTCTGAATTAATGAGAAGCCATGGTTAAGCTGTGAGTTCATGTGGCTTGAAGAAGATGAGTTGAAGTGGAGAGCAATGTTATCAGCATACATGACTGTAGGGAGATAGGCAAAGTGACAGACATTTGCCTCAATGAATTCCATGGAATTCGCAAAGTGAAAATTTGGTGAATTCATGAACTTTTGACCGTTGAAGTTGCTGGGTTTTTTTTTGGGTGAACTGACCATAATTTGCTCAATAAGTTTCCACTTCACCCAAAAAAGGGCCACATCGCAGTGGAAACTTCACAATTTCAGTGAAGTCAAACCTTCTATGTTCTGTGGAAAGTTAGCAAAGCTCAGCAAACGTGAATTTCAGCCGTGTCACGGCAACATCACCAGCAACATTTAAATATTCAGCATCTCAACATGACAGTGGAGCAAAAGGTAGAAACAGATGGAAGGTTGTTTTAATAAAGCTATCAAACAGGAGGGAGCTAGAGGTAGCTCACAAACCAAGTATCTGCATGAGAGGAAAGTCCAACTGCAATCAGTTTGGAGTTTAGTAAAGCATGGTCAACCAAATTGAAAGCTTTAGATAAGTCAATAAAAGCAACACATGTAAATAAGCCTTTAGCCATGGCAGATTTTATATTGTTGGTCAGCTGTACCAGGGTGGTGGAGGTACTGTGTGTTACAAACGCACTCCAGGGGTCAGTCCTTCTGCTCCCACAGTGCCAAACCTCAAAGTGCAATATGTGAACAGGAGACAAACAGGGTAACTTCCCTGTCTGCTTTGGGTCTGAACAACTACCAGTCTTGAGTCCTGGGGTCAAATGTGAACCCTTTTTCACTAGCATGCCCAGTTAACAGGTTCAAATATCACACCCTCTTTGGGGAAATGCAGTGCAATACTTAACCCAGTTGGCACTCCACCTGGTTCACAATCCCCTTCCCCTTTTGACTCAATTGAGACCTTGGTACCTTACCTTGGTGCAAATGGTAACACACTGTAAGCTCTTAACAGTTCTGTCAAAATTATCAACACTGTTCCAGCATTCACACTTAAAATGAGGAACAAGCTCAGGCAGGATTTCAAGGAAAACAAAGTTTACTAAAATTAAAAATAGTAAATGAAATACGAAACACAGAACATATAACATTTAGGGTACAATCATAAAAATAAATGGACAATTATAAACAAACCACTTTATACTGAGTATCTAATCCTACCCTAGTTTCAGTTAATAAATAGTGGTGGTTCTTTGCATCGGATTCAGTGCAAAGAAGTGCAGAATAATGCACCTGGGAAACAAAAACCCAGGGAAAGAGTACACAATTGGGGGGGAGGTAGTAACAACAACAAAAATGGAAAGGGACCTGGGGGTAATCATAACAGATGACCTTAAGGTTAGCAAGCAATGGAGAAGGCAGTAGGGAGGGCTTGGGGGATACTGGGATGTATAGGGAGAGGCATCACCAGCAGAAAACAGGAAGTTGTTATCCCTCTGTACAGACAGTTGGTGAGACCCCATCTGGAGCACTGCATCCAGTTCTGGAGACCCCATCTCTGCAAGGACATAGACAGGATGGAGGCAGTCCAGAGGAGGGCAACTAAAATGGTGCAGGGTCTGCAAGAGAAGCCATATAAGGAGAGACTAAAGGAGCTTAATATGTATACTCTTGAGGAAAGAAGGGAGAGGGGGGACATGATAGAAACATTTAAGTACCTCAGTGGAATTTACAAAGTCCAAAAGGGTAGCATCTTTCAGAAAAAGAGATGTGCAAGAACAAGAGGACACAATTTGAAGATAGAGGGGGGGATGGCTCAGGGGCAATGTGAGGAAGTATTGTTTTCAGAGAGAGGGTGGTGGACGCACAGAACAGCCTTCCTGAGGAGGCTGTGGGGTCCAAAGCTATGGGAGAATTCAAGAATGCAGGGACAGACATAAGACAATTCTTGTGGGGGGGTAGGAAGAAATAGGTTGTTGGTTAACTAGAATCTGCAGCTTATCCTGTAGGTAGGGAAATGGGCAGACTAGGTGGGCCAAACGTTCCTTATCTGCCATCAAAGTCTATGTTTCTATGTTTCTAATTTTGTCTGAAGTGCTTCTTAAGAGTGTGTTCTTTCAGGAGTCCAGAAAACAAAAAGCAAAATCTTCTCTTAGCTTTGACCATCTGTAGGGAACAAGGGTCCCACCAAGCTTGTGAGGTCATAGGTCAGTGGTGATGCTAGCTGTGAGGTCACTCTCTTCCTGCATACCAAATTAGTCTCAGGCATCTGCAAGTTGCTAAGCATCCCACAAAAAAATATATATATATATATATATTTTTTTTTTATTAGTAAGCCTACTTTATGGCAGGTCAGAATTACCCCTTTGATCTTCAGATGAAATTCCTGAGCTATTTCTCTTAGTGGTGAGAAATCTAACAGGTATCTGTCAGAAGTTGTTTTCCTACTAATAGGTCATAAAATGCAGCCTGTTTATGGCCAGTTTCCTAGATTTCACAGTAAATGGGTGTTTTACAATCTGTTACAACCTGGTATCTAAAGGAAGCTCTTAACTAGATTTTCCACTCCGAATGAGAACAGCATGTTTTTGAAAATCCAAGGTCCCATGATGCCTCGAGCTGACTGCCTTATTTCCTAAGCAGAAATTCAAAGAAACTTATATTTATATCACAAATATAATATAAATAATAACAAGCAGACTGGCTATTTGTCACACTGTGTTCCTTTCAAAAGCCATGCTGATTGGAGGCAAGGAGATTATAATTCTGGAAGGAGTTGTTTAGTTATGTGGCAACTATCTTTTCATGAAGCTTATGGAGAACAAGAAAAAAGGGCTATGGAATGATAGTGGGAAAGGAGTTTGGGGTCCCCATTTTATACACAGAGACAATTTTCACAACTTTCTGCAGGACTGGTACCACCCATGAGGCTACAAAAAGATTCAAAATGTGACAGATATGATAGGTTAGGACTGAGGCACCAAGACTGAGTACCCAATGCTTAATGCCTTCTGGGCCGGGGCTGGCACCCAGAGGGAGGGACTGTAGTACATTGAATACCTCCCTAGTGCTTACAGCTTTCAGGAGAAAACGTGGGTGTCTGGGTGTGGTGAACATGAGCACAACAGGAGTAGTAGAGGTGCAGAGAAGGAACCATTGGCATAGGTTCGTAGGTCGGAGAAAGGGTGTTGAAGGCATTAGTTATTGTTGAGGTGTTGTCACAATGGACCTCATCAACCATCGTGTCACATTGTATCTTATTAGGAAGATAGCCTAAGAGATCACTGATGTGTCCATAGAAACTCTTTGAATTTCTGGCAGATGTCAACAGTGGCTCCCTACAGTATAGGGTCTTAGCTGAATGGGTTGCTCTTTTTCATTGGTCCTTAAGGTTCATAGATGCATGCCAGTCAGTTATGCAGGATGCAGCCTTATAAGCTGTGTGACAGCACTGAGTAAGAGCCTACCCCATTTCTTATGTATAGAGAGTTAAAAGCAAGGGTTTGTTCTGTCCTCTCCTATTTCTGCCACTTGTGTCTCTCTCTTTCTCTCTCTCTTTCTCTCTCATCTGATAACACAATCAACTTTTCTTGTGGCACCGAGGATCTGGCCAAGTCAAATGGTCCTGAGTGTCTCCCTTGCTATCTGCCTTCCTTCCTTTCTTTCTTTCTTTCTTTCTTTCTTTCTTTCTTTCTTTCTTTCTTGCTTCTCTGTATTTAAAAATATATGCGAATCTTTATGTCAAACTGGGTTCCCTGGTTTGCAAATCTATATAGTTATATTGTTTGAAATGTATTGCAAAAGGCTATGTGGAGATTATTAGAAAAGGCAGACATCAGTAACACAAAGAGCTGACATTGAGAAACCTTTTGACCTCCTCAAGCTAGTTTTTTTTTATACTTGCTTTATTATAGTTCACAGTTTCCAAGCACATCCCATTGTACATACATTTGACATAGTTAATACATCTTTAGGCAGGATGACAAGCTAGAAATCCATAAACAAATTATGTCTTATCATTCCTCTCTCAGTATTATAATCTTAAAAGATCTAGGTACATCTTTCTTTTCCACTAGTAACCATTAACAGTAACTAATTACCAGGTTATTACTTATCATAACTCTCTATCATCCTCACGGTCTCACACAAGCGCCAGGTTTTTATGGGAACCCCCCCCATATGGTCAAGTTTTCCCCTCTGTCCCTAGCCACTGTTCCTCTCTTGCTCCCTCCAGGCTTGTTTCATTACTTCTGTTCATTCTTTTAGGGTCATGATTTTCGGTCTCATCTCTCTATTGGGTCTGCCATTCTTCCTTTCCCTCATGTAGAAGCCATCTTGTCCATCTATTCTGGTATTCCTGGTTTAGTTGCCTGAGAGAAAAGGTGATTTTCTCCATATCCATTATATTTTCTATTAATTTGGCCCATTCCCTCAGATCTGGACTTCCTCTCTCTCGCCTCCTCTTGGTAATAGATTTCAAAGCTGCAATTACAAGTATTAACCGCAAATACTTTGCCTCTCTCCCTTTTATTTCTTGTGGAACAATACCCAAAACCATACGTTCAGGTCCCAGAGGTGTCTGGACCTCAGAGATTCTAGATATGTGTCGCCTGACACCCTCCCAGAATGAAACAATCTTCCTCAAGCTTGTTAACAGAACTGCCAACAGGAGACCAGCTCCAGACAGCCTGTTTTATTTTGTTACACCTGTGGAGCCTGGTAGTTCAATTTTGCTGCAAGAAAGAAAATGCTACAGTTTATGAAAAACAGGATGTAGAATTAGAAAAAAGCTGTCAGTCAAAGAGATCTTATAACAAGCATTTGTCAATGCCGGACGTTCACTTGCAGGTATTTGCAGTGGTATTTGGCACTTGGACATGGCTTAAAAAAATCAGTGACAAAGAAGTACAAGCATTTGTCAATGCCAAATGTTGCTTGCTTCTATGTGCTGTTTAGGTATTTGGAAGTCATTCGAGTGCAAATATTGAAAATTTGAGAACTTAGCAGTCGCATGTGATGAACTGCGCAATGCACGCCGTAAAACAGTCATTTTAGAATTTTTTTTCATCAATTTTCAATATAGCCATTTTAAGACCTCTGCTCATGAACGGTGTCACTGTGATTTTCTTAATGTGTCCCATACATTGATTTCCGACACCGACTGTGCCATTGTGCGCTATATAGGCGAAAACACATTTTGGATGAGATGTGAAAAATGACAGCTGTACTACCCATAAGAAGGTGTGGTAAAATGGGCAATGTTGAAATCTGGAGTGAAAATATTGAAAGTCCACGAACTTAAGAGCCTGTAGGAACTCCGCCTTGCCGCGCTCGTAACGGTCATTTTGAATCTTTCCACCAATTTTTCTGAAATAGGCTTTTGAGAGCCCACCTTATGAACGCTGGCACTGTTGTTTCATTAATCAGCCCCAAAATGTGATTTTGCACAGTGACTGCGAAATCACCCTTCGGGCCTGAATAACGCCATGACAGTGACAGAATTCATGAGAAGGGGTCCCAAAAACCCCATGTTGAAAATTTGGTGCAAAAATTCCAAAAAATGCCTGAGATATGCAACAAAGTTGAAAACCCCATCTAGCCCATTATACAGCTTACCGCATTTCTCAGTTCGCGGTCGGCTTTGAAGAGTGCAGACGCTTTTCCGCCCAGCGATGATCGCTACACCAAGCTCCGGAGGTAAGTATGGGGTGAGGGGGTGGGGAGGCAGGTGCGCAGTGGGTGGGTGCGGGTTGTGGGAGGGGGTGGGGAGACAACGATGGAACGCTTTTTACAGGATTTTTTTTTTTTAACTCAGACGATGCGGATGTTTGCCACGCTGGTGGGCTCTCAGCTGGCAGCAGGGAAAGCTGTTTGGGGACGCGAGCCAACGGGGATTGGGCACCCCTGCCGGCAGACGATATCGGGATGTTTGCCACGCTGGGTGTGGGCTCTCAGTGGCAGCAGGGAAAGCCGCTTTGGGAGGTGGAGCTGGGGATGGGGCACCCCATCGGCAAATGATGCAGGATGTTTGCCATGCTGGGGTGGGCTCCCAGCGTGGCACCAAAGATTTGGGGTGGGCGTGATGCGCTGCCAGCACACAGCAGTGGTTTTCTTTGAAGAGAAGACCACCACTGTCATACACAGCACCACATCGATTGGTGCAGGACCACCACGCCTGCTCAATGTAGCAGGGGATTGCACAGGACAGGCACACCTCCAAAGTGTCCCATTCTCCCAAGACGTCCCTTGCACATGCGCGCAAGCAAACGTAAAAACAGCAATGTTTTTCGGTTTGCCACCTTTAGATTTGATGATATTCACAGAAGGATTTTTGCTTGAACTGCCTGTATTGAAAAGCCACCCTTACAATTGCATTTTTTTATTTTATTGATAATTATAAACCACTATTTGTGGATTTTATGTAATAGCCCCTAGACTCACTTGGGCTGTTTTGGGGCCCTCGGATCTCTCCTGGACACACCTCTGAGTGGGCCAGCATGGGTTTAGGAGTGAAGAGAAGAAATGTTGAGGTGCCCCCACCTAGGGTAATGGCCAGGAATACCTGTGATCAGATTGCAGGTTACCCTCTCCCCAGGAAATATGCAATAGCTGCTCCCAAAGACTTCACCACACAATAACAATTCCCCCTTTTTACAATGATTCACAATGCCAGAATATAACATTAACCATCAATAGTATTTATTTTGGGGGAAGCAGAGAAAAGAGAGGAAAATAGCGACATTAACAATTGGCTGAAACAATTTCACCCCACACAATCCCCACTTCCCAACTACAGGTGCACCTGGCTTCCCAATGGCAGCTACCCAAAATTACTCTAAAGTCCCTTTGGTGGGTACCACACCGTGGTGTAGACATTGCTGGGGATCTTTCATTGGGGCCCAAATAACCTCAAATGGTAGAAACGATGTAACTTCAGGTCTGGGCACAGTTTTCTGACAGAGTCCTGCCTAGGACCTAACCCCCTAATTTTTACCTAGCTAGCTAGCAAGCAAAATGAAGACTCCCCAAAACTACAGCTCAGTGATACTTACAGTTCAGACGTTCAAAGTGGGTGGCATGATGCCTTGGAGGTACAGAATCTCATTGGTGGTGCACCACAGCAGCAGCGGAGCTGACTAAAGAAAGTTGGAGCGTGCTGGTCTTCACCAGCCTGGCCTTGCCAACTTCACTTCTGAGGCCTTTGTGGACAGTGTTCACCAGGCAGGCCTCTCACCATTTAGTCTCTAACCCCAGCATTCACACTTTGGGGTCTTTATGCACAGCAGTGGCTGGACCCTTGCTCGAGTCTCTAGCTGCAGCACACATGGTCTCTCAGGCTTGCAGCAAACACAACTTCCAAAACGTTCCCCATGAGGGGATGGCACCATAACTTTGCTTCTAGTCAACAACTGTACCACTGTTAATTCTGACCGCACAACTGTTGTCTCTGCTACCATGCTGTAGTTTCAGCACTCTTTCTCTTCCTCTGGCTATTTTCTCAGACAGTCTCTCTCTCACTCTTTATCTGCTGCAAACCCTCTCTGGCTGCACAAACTCTGCTGTCTGTCTTTCCTGCAGCTGCTGGGGTTTCCAAGCAATTTCTCTGCAGTAGCAAGCTGTGGCTGAACTGGCCATTGGTGTAGAATGCAGGCCATTTGGTGAGATGGACAAAGCAGTCTTTCCTGCACCTCTGCTCTCCAGGAACTCAAACTGAATTGAGTTAGGGTCTAAATCCAGACTGTCAAATTCCCGACTGTTGAAATCCCACTTTTTGTATCCCAAAATTAATAATACCGACGCGCTTTAAAGACCGAACGTCAGCATCCCAACAGTCTAACACTTACACATCATTTAACTGTTGCCTGTAGCAGCATCATGACCTGACATTCTTACAGTAGCACAGCATGTAACTGTTGCCTGTAGCAGCATCATGCCCTGACATTCTTACAGTAGCACAGCATGTAACTGTTGCCTGTATCAGCATCACAACCTGACATTCTTACAGTAGCACAGTTTATTTCATTTAATGCAGCGTCTCTCAATGCTAAACTAATAAATTAAATACAAGTAAACACATACCATTTCTGCTGAAATTCACAAGATAGGGTAGTGCACTACGGCGGTCATGCTACATGATGCGCTTACTGATGACACGTTTACGTACGGCTGTTGACCTTTACCACTTCTAGTGTTCTAGTGTTCAGTACAGCAGCATTGCCAGTGAGAGAAGACAAGGTAACGAAATCAGCGTACTTTTATAAATGTTTTACTGAAAGATACTCAAGATTAAAAAAGATTAAAACTTTATTATTAAGCAATCGGATCGTTCTCTCAGTTTCCCAGTGTCCCACTCACTTCATAGGTGCAGATTGTGAGCAATGCCTCTAATATACTCAATATTGCTCCAACTGCTCCTTTCCTTTACAACATTTCCAATTTTGGTGTCTCAGTCCAGGTACCGTTTTTTCATTGGAGACTTGGGTATCCCCCTGTTAAGCAGCTGTTAATTTTTTCAATTGTGTTGTTGGTCACCAGTTGCTCCTTTTGTAATTCTGCTACAAACTGATGTACCCCAATGTGAGCACTATCAATTAATGCCCCCAACCTCCGGTGCCAAGCTTCCACATTATTTTGGGTACAAGGGTACCTAAGTGCCATTTGGTTATGTACTGACCAGAATGAAGGTGGAAACAGTGGTAGACTTCGTATAGTTGTGTTATTTCTCATATGGCACCTAATTCTCCCCAAAACATAGTTGTCTTCAAACCATTCTAACAAAGTAGCACTGTTGGTTGGCATTTCCACTTTTATTTCACTGTAGACTGCAGCAATTTCTTCTGCAGGCATGAAGGCCAATGCTACCAGGTACCGCATTTTTAGGCTGAAATCTGTATCTATGCCGTACAGTGTAGCCATGCCCAAACTTTGAATCTTCAGCCAAACAATTTGTCCAAAATGGAACAGGCATCCCTTGTTATGACAGCTGATAAATTCTGCTTTACATGCATTGATCGCTGCTTGTCTGAAGTCAGTGATAATCATGGCTGGTGTTAGTGTGAGACTGTACTCATCAGCAATGTCATACAAATCCTGGAACAGTCTGATGTAGCACACCTGTGATTTGGTGGACATTAAGGCATATACAAGGGGTACAATGCATGCAGTTTCAGGGGTCCCAACTGAGGCATGGATTGAATATAGTTGGGAAAACATTGTTGGTACCATTTTGAACGTGCCATCCATAATCCAAAAATCAGCATTTGCTAGTTTCTCCATATCTATTCGTGTGGTAAATATAATTATTTTTTCTTCACCAAGAGTGGATTCCCTAGCCAGGAATCCCTGCCCACTGACAGTTTGAAAATGTTCTGGGAAGTTCAAAGTGTCTAAAGACTGAGGATCTGGTGGGGCATTTTGTCTGTGAGCTCTTTTAACAACTTGCTGCAAAGCCTGCCACGAAGGCATACTCTGCAAAACTTCCTGGGAGACCTTAGATAGCTCAGCTTGAATTAATTGGGCTGGACTGTCATGGGTCTCCAGAGCTCGAGATTTTAGTGAGGCCAGTGTTACAGCTATAGGTAGTTCTGTTGCGTTTGGGGAGTGGTTGTGCTCGCAATGCTTACGGAGGTGATACTGTCCTCCAACCAGTACTGTGGAAGCTCTACCCAGACAGCAATGACTTTTCCGTGATTGGCAGCACCAGTAAAATAAATACCCACAATGTCGTTCCTCTACATATAGATATCCAGCTATACATATTTTATCCTTGCCCTTCTGAGACTTCACAATATCGCACACAACTCCAGCTTCTGCCATTCTGCAACTACAACTACAAAAAAAAAGCCTCAGTTTGGTATTTAAATAAGCTTGCATCCGCTAATCATTTAATTAGTCAGCTGTGTCATGATTTTTTGGCATTTTACAGTCAGGACATGATTGGTTGATGTCTTGTCAGTAACTGTCATGGATAATTAGTGAGAAAGCTCTTCTACTAGACGGGATTTACAATTGCAGCAGTCAGATTTCGGTATTTCAGCTTTTCGGTATTTTGGCTTTTCAGCATTTCAGTACGCGGTATTATTTCATTCGGGCTATCAATGCAATCAGGATTTTAGTGATGGGATTTTTTCTGATGGGCTTTGGGATGTCAGGATTTCACATGGATTCCACTGAATCTCCTTTTTTGGTGGGCAAAGCAGGCCAATTTATACTTGTGGCAGCCCTCATTTCATTGGCTGCATGAGTCTCAGGCTTTTTTTGTGCCCTTTCAGATTTTACCTGGCAACTCCCACTCTGCTGAAATCAATGGGGGCTGCCATGTTTATTTATTTTCTGCCCCACACAGTCCCATTTTATTTTTATCATTATGCCTACCCAGGGGCAAAAAACACTCCTCCCCCCAAAGTGGAGGCCTTCTACGATGGTCCCCAGCTCCGCTGCCTGTCCTGGAGTTGGGGATATTATTTTTATTCTGGCCTCAGCCGAAACACTCCCTTTGGAGCTGTGGTTCCTTTAATGTTATCTCCAGTGGCTGCACATGTGCCAAGGGTGTGAGCTGCCATCTTTTTTATTTACTCTTCGGACTGGGGCTTGTTTTGCTCCCTAGGACTGTTAAACTGGTATTTTCTAGTGCCTGGCGGTGCAGGTACATAGATCAGACCTTGGCCCCTCTTGAGACATGGGCCAAAGTCAAGGAAATCAGTGGCAATGGCCTCAGAGCACAACCCAGGGCAACCAGGCTCAAATCCCACCTGGGATCACTTAATGGGGTGCCAGAAGGGCAGCACGGGCTGGACCCTACAGGTAAGCCCAGTTAGGGAAACTTACATTTATAACTGCTCCTGGTTTGCCTGCGCTTCCTGACCTTTGCTTCTAACAACAGGTTGACTAACACTTTGCCCTAGCCTTAAACTAGGCTAACTAGGATCTGCAGCTTATCCATTAGGTAGAGAAATGGGCAGACTGGGTGGGCCAAGCAGTCCTTATCTGCCATCAAATTCTATGTTTCTATGTTTCTGTAAAGGGGTCCAGGTCAAAATCGCAGAGGGAAAAATGGCATGGTTAAAAAGTATGCTGCGCAAACAAATCATGCATATATAAATAAATCAACTGCAAAACTGCATACGCTTTTATGACTGCGAGTTTTTGACCATGCCATTTTCAGCACGTGATTTTGACCAGATATGGCCTTCAACAGGGAGAAAAGTTCCCCACTGAGCCAGCAGATGGCTCTAAAGGCCTATTTACACTGCCACATTTGCTCTGCAGTAACCTGAGCACTCAGGTTTACTGTGATGCAAATGTTGCAGTGTGGACACTTACCAGATCATGGTTAGTCAATGCCTGATCTGCTCCTGGAGTTCCAGCTAAATTGGGGACATGTTGCGAAGTAAACAGTGTAGGCCGCCATGTGGACAGGCAGCACCGCTCACATCACTGCAAACACAAGTAAACAGCTTAGTCACAGAACGACTGCCTGTTCCACAAACCCATGGCCATCTTCTCCAGTGCAGCTTGCATCAGTGCTGAGAGGGGGCTGTGCAAGCGAGACTGCTGGATCGGCACGGGAGGAGGAGGGACATTCACAGCAGAACACCACAGCCTTATCTCAATCATTTAAATACAGTTTAATTCTTCTCTTTGTTAAGCCTGTCTTATTACTCTGTAGACTCATACAGTTCTCTTTCCAGTTAGAAAAGTTATATATGACTCACGCTAATGTATCCTGATGAAATTTTGCCATATGATGGTTAGCAATGACGAATTCTGAAGGAGAGTTCTGATTTCTTCGAGAAAGGTAATTAGAAATCTTTTTGTTTTCTAATTTCTTATGTCATTTTAGCGCAAGCTCCTTAGGTTGATAGTTAGAGTTGTTCTTGATGGCTATATTGTACTGCATAGCAATTTCTGTGGACTGCCTGAAAGGAGGCATTGGAACGTGGCACAACAGGGCTCAAGTGAAGGGACCGTCACTAGGTGGTTGTGGTTGTGGCAACTATTTAGTATTAGTCTCTTGTGACTGTGAATGGAGCCCCAGCTGACACTGATCCTGGTTTCATATTACTGCCCACAGTAATAAAAGGAAAGGGAAACAAAATGCCCAAAATACATAAAATCTGTACAGAATGGCCTGCTTGTTGGTGCAGCAGTAGGTCTACTGCTCATGATGTTGCCAACCTGAGTTCAGGAACATGCTCAGGAATTCAGATGTCAGCCAGGGGTTGGCAGATCAAGCATCCCAAAAGACTCTCTCTTTCTCCAGAGAGGAAGGGTAGATGCTGCCGCTATCACACTGCTAACTGGGTGACCACAGGTGTTAGTGCTGTTGCAGTGCAGTGCGGTGGGGGGATGTCATCCGGGCTCTGCATGCGGCATGCTTTGTGTGCGCAAGCCTGAGAGCCCTAGCATGCTAATGTCCAAGGAGGTAGGGACTTGAAATGGGGACAAAAAGCCTGTTTCACATGTGATAATCCCAGGTGAGCTTGGACCCCGACTCCGGACACTGTTCCCAGGCCCCAACACCTTAAGAACTCTTGCCTCTACAAGCAGGTGGAGGTGGGCGGTTGGAGCATAGCCAGACCCGCCACATAAGGGATAAGTCTGTGGGGTTGGAAGCTGTGCCAGGTGAGTTGCAGGGATGCCGGGGTGGGGTGGGGTTGGACCCGTCACAGAGGAATGGGCAAGGTACAAGGAACATAACAATACTTAAAAACAAATCTTTACTGAATTGTGTCAAATCTTGGTTTTTTCCCAAAGTTCCTGAAACATCAGGGCCTTGCTATGCCATGCCCTGCAAAGTAAAGCAGCTTAGTCATTATTTATTCAAATGTATTTCACTTCATTTCTGGTGAACTGTGCAAAATACATGTCATAGTTTTTCTATGGGCAGTCTGTATTAATTTGCCAAAGCTTAGAGGAAGCTCACTGTGACAAAGCTGGAGAATTAATGAGCTAGAACTGAGTTTGGTACGAGTTGATGTGAGATTACTCTTGGAGCAAGAACAGTGTGAAACAAAAATTGTTCTATAACATGTAACAATGAAAAACTAAGCTCACTTCAAAATAAAGGTTGAAATATTCGCATCACTTATGGCCAACATTGAAATAGCATGCTATGAGATGGAACTCTGAGTTATAGAGTGTTCTTTAAAGTAGCTGTTCATGTTTGCTGAAAAATTTATATAAACTGCTACATTTACCAACTCTACTGAGTGGAATCATGTTTTTACAAGAGCATCTGAAGCTATGCAGGAAAACTTTGAAAAACATAATATTTATCTATTTAGTTTTGTTAACCAGGTAAGTGCACTAGACATAAAATGCCTATTTTCAGGTACAATCTGGGAAGAGTATTAAACCAATTACACAGAGGACCTACTGTATACAGAGTTTCAAAATCTGCATCATGCACAGGATATAACATGTATATATTTAGGTACAGGTACAAGCATTTGAGGTCAGTGTCTCGTTAGTTCATTTCTAAAGAGCAAATGTGTGCAGAGGCATTTTGCAAGCCCAAAAGAAAAGAGTTTGCATATTTAAGGGGAAGAGAGGAGAAGGCCTGTACCCCCATATATGTTCAGAACAAATAACAATGACTTATCAATTTATAGAAAACTTTGGGCACCCTCATTCTCAGCAGTCATTGGGAGCCCCCTACTCATATGGGCCCCCAACAGCTGAGCAGATCGCCAGTCTTTCAAATTTCATGTTTGTTTTAATGAATGTATTTCTATTCCCTGCAAACTGTTGAAAGATCACACAGGGCTATAATTGGGATGGGTAGAACCTTCCTACCATACATCATAATGCTATAAGAAAGTACACCCAAGGGCTCCCAATGACTAACCCTGCTGGGGGCCTCCACAAACATAAGGCCGGCTTTGATCACTGGATTACAGATGGTACTGCAGGAACAATAGGAGAGGCAAATACCTTCTCCTGAATATTCATCTGAATACTCTGTTCGGGGCTCCCAAATATTCGGGTATTTGTGGTTTGAGTTATATACAGACCCAACCCTCCTTCCCAGCCCAGATTCTTTAAAAGGTACCAGCCACCATCCCCTACCCTCAGAACCCCATCCCATTTTCCTCCCTCAATACCCACATTATGATAATAAATGTATGTTTTGTAATTGTAACTCAAATGATGGGTAACTGGCACAATCCACTCTCCCATCCCTCACCCTGGCACCCCCCCAGCACCACACCCACACCAAATTCCAAAGGGTGATCAAGAGTGAAGAAGGTGACTGACATAGCAGGCCGTCTTCTTCTGACTGAAAGCATTTACATGCCTACTCGCGTAGCAAAATCATTTGATCACACAGATCAGCTAGTTCTACTATGCAGGCAAGAGTGCGGGTGCTTTCATTCAGAGGGAAGGGGGCTGGCCATGGACCAGGGTGGGCTGTGTCAGTGTCATTCTTCACTCTCGATCGCCCTTTGAAAATGGGTGCAGGCAGGGGGTGGAAGGTGGGGTGGGTGCTGCTGCCAGGGGAAGGAACAATCTGATGTGTTCTAGTGCACTACAAAAAGCTTAAAGTTGATGGCCAGCCGTGGAGGTGGGCAGGTTGTGCCGGTCACCCGTCATTGGAGTTATAATTACAAGTCATATATTTATTATCAACATGTGGGTGCTGGGGGGATTGGAAGGGATTCTAACTGAGGATAGGGGAATGTGGACTGGGATATTTTAAAGGATCTGGGCTAGGGAGGAGTTGTGGAGGGCTGTTTCTATCCCTTTAAGATAGTGTTTCTTGAATTGAGTACTAATACTGCCACTATTCATTATTCTGATCCAGTAATGAATAGTGCATTATTTGTGGTGTTCTGGAAATATTATTCATTACTCACACACCCCTATACAAGAACGGTACTGAAGCATTCAAACTGGGAAGCAGGTACTTGTGTCCTTAATAATTTATCAATACTCAGCAAAGGACAAATGAACACTTGTCGGCAGAAAGTAGCCAGCCCATGCTTGAGTATAACAGGTAATGGTGACACAGATCACTTTCTTGCTGGTTTAATGTAAATGAGAATTCTCTGTTATGGGTTCAGTACGAACAATAAATTGTGAAACCAGGATTATTGCTTAGTCCTCTGTATAATTCACTAACAGGGCCCTTAAGGGCCCTCTCTGTTTTAGTAGGAACTATTTTGGCAAATAAAATAGAGGTTTGTATATGAACAATCATAACAACAAGGTTGTTTTTCACTATTGAGGCTTCCATGGGAACAAGAGACCTTGAAAGCGCAGCTCGAGAGGTCTCATTACCACAGAAACCTCGAGAGTGAAAATAATGCCTTGTTTGTGTTTGACTGCTCATACGCAATCTTTTATAGTGTATGGGCAATGATTAAAGGAGTAGTACACCCAGAATGTAAAAAAACATATGTTATGTAGAGTGTTTTGATATGTATGTTAAATCCTAGTGTGTCCTTCCCTCTGTCTGCTATTTGTAGTTTTTCCTAAATTGCCTGCTAGCTGTACGGTAGTTTTACAACCCCTGAGGATCTCCATATCAAATAGTTTTATTGGCTTTCTTTCTCCCAGGATGGCCCCTGTCTCATGTGACAGTGATGTAGCCATGCCCTTAGATTTAGCATGTGTATTGCTTTAAAATTAGTTTAGCAACAGCAGAGCCTTGTAACTTCTTATCCAGGGAGCACAAATGGCAACAATTAGTTTAGCAGATACCTGAGAACCAGCTAACTGGGGTTTCTGTAAGACAACAGCTATTAAATTGCTCTAATTCACTATTTTTGTTTTCTCTGTGCATCAGGTCTAGCTAGCAGGAGTGTTGTAACATCAAAAACACAAATAATGAATTAGAGCTATTTAGCAGCTGTTGTCTTACAGAAACCCCAGTTAGCTTGCTCTCATGTATATGCTAAACTAACTGTTGCCATTTGTGCTCCCTAGATAAGAAGTTACAAGGCTCTGCTGTTGCTAAACTAATTTTAAAGCAATACACATGCTAAATCTAAGGGCATGGCTACATCACTGTTACATGAGACGGGGGCATCCTGGGAGAGAGAAAGCCAATAAAACTATTTGTTATGGAGATCCCCAGGGGTCGTAAAACTACCATACAGCTAGCAGGCAATTTAGGAAAAACTCCAAATAGCAGACAGAGGGAAGAACACACTAGGATTTAACATACATATCAAAACACTCTACATAACATATGTTTTTGCACATTCTGGGTGTACTACTCCTTTAAGAGAAGGCTGTGTCCTTACTGTGGTGCTTCTTTTCATCGGCTCTTACTTCCTCAGCCAGGTCTCACCGCTGCAGCCACTTCCTGAACTCAGGAGGATTCACTAATGCACATGCACAAAGATATCCTATCTTGAGCTGCAGTAGTGACATCACTAGTGCAGCACAACAGTGTGACATTGCTACTGCAGCACAGCAAGCCTGTTCTATGGATGGAACTCCATCCACAACAGCATTCCACAATACACTGTAGTATCATTTTGAACTCACAGATATCTGCAGCACTGAATGAGTTACAACCCTTATGGCACAACCTGAACATAAGAGTTGAAGGGAAGACTAAAGTGATGGGCAGAGTAAAGAAAGAATAAGACTAGTGAGGGATGTTATTAACTCAAAATACAAGAATTCTGTATTCCTTCACAGAAACACAGTCCAAACTTGGGTTGGCATTTTCTAAATGTTATAAATATGTACAAGTTACTGTTAACAACAATTCTAGGGCCAAACTACCAGATCAATACATCTACAGAGTAGGCAGCTTTATGAAAATTAATCACATGCAAATGAAGAGCAGGAAGAGCATATCCATATCTTTTGAACAGGAGCCAAAGGGTTACAGAGACAACTTGTCGAAAATGGGAGGAAGACATGGGGAGGCAGATTTCACAAGAAACCTGCAAAATGTATGGCACAGCATATATCAATCTAATAAAAATGCATTCTAGCTTGTTGTAGTTGAAAAGAGAAAGTTGCACCTCAAATATGGCTGTCTTCTTTCATCGACACTGTTCCTTCTGTTTTAGCACATGCACAGTCTATTCTGTATGTTGATGATATCATTATTTACTTCAGTTCATCTTCTGTTGAAGAAATGAACCAGGCACATAATACTGATTTTTCTACATTAAATCTGTGCAGGGTTTTATTTAACTCTAAAAATTGATTAGCGTTTTGTTCATAAAAGTGCTAAAACATTGTGAAAATGCATAGCACTTGCCTCACTGTGTTTAACAAACATAACACTTCTAGAAAATCTACATAAATACGTTCTGTACAGTTAATATTGTCCCAAGGAAAAACTGCTAATCAGTTTATTTAAAACCTGCTGTGGCTTTTGCAACATCATCTTTTAATAAATAACAAGAACACCAAATGTATGATTTTTGGATCAAAACCTACTGTAGATTGTCCAGTGGAGCCGAAATCCCGCGCATGCGCACTAGCGGCTTGGAGCAGACACCATGCCCTACTGTGCATGCACAGGATTTCGGCTCCACTTTTCAATTGTGTGTTTTAGTTATAGTACTGCTTGTTTTTGTTATGAATGGCATAGTTCAATTTCGGCTTAAAGAAATACACAACCTAAGTGCTTAGTTTATGGGACATGCTAAAAATTGCACCTCGTGACTGCGCTCTGTTACAAATGCGTGTAGTCAGGATGGATGTGCTTCCGGAGGTCGGCTTACTTTCGTTTGGACTGCTTGGATATAACATAATGAAAAATAAAAGGTAATGAGTGAAAATTATTACTTCTGGCACGTGCAGGGGCATTTTACTTTAGTAATTTGTTTAGTATGTGCCTCGGGGAACACTGACTAGAAATGAGCAGAAACGTTGGGACAAAGCTGACAGTGCACCTTTAAAAAGGACTAAGCCAACCGGCTTGGATTGCAAATGATTTGATTGTTTTGCATGTTGACTGCCTTTTTTATTTTCACCAAGGGTCCCAACATCAGCAGCAATGTTGGCCACCCCAGGGCAATGCTCTTGGGCTAGTTTACATTACCATCCTGGTACCCATGTGTTGTGTGACTGTCAGATTGGGACAAAAAGTGCATGCAAACACTGAACTAAATTAGGTAGACAATCATTTGCCTAGATTCATGCCCATCATTGTTTTACTGCCCCTAAATAAACCTCATTGTCTTTCTTCACGCTTAACCTGGCTAGTGTGCATATTATTAGCGGATTACTTTGTTAAGTGGGTGCTATTGTATTGCTAACCTTACTTTACAGGGGTCTCCAGGAACTTTCTGCAGATCTAACCCTGGTGGTAAGTGTGAAGGGTATGCGATAATATCATTGTTCGATACTTTCTGTGCATTTACTACTGCATCAAGTACTAGGCCACTAGGATGGTTGGTGGGAGGTTATAGCTTCCCAGAGGGCTATATCAGCACAGATAAGCAGCTCAAATACCACTTCTCTGGGTGAGGGCACCTTAATAGTGAACTCAGGCCCCTCAACCTGTGTATAGCCATGCAGTCAGGGGAAGTAGCCTTTAGAATAGCACTGCCTAGGGTTTACATATATATTAGCAATCACAGAGATCTGTGCCCTCCACTTAAGATTTCCACAAATTTATTATCTAAAACATTTATTAGATTACAGGCAAATTCTGGATTTTCGTGAAATGGCAAGTTTGTTGTTTTTCTATTCATATTAATAGCTTCCATGTTGATGTTAGTGTACAGCAGGACCTTCCAGTCTAAATGAAAAGAGAACCAATGAGTAAGCGAACGACTTGCAGACTTGTAATTTCATAATCTATCTTTCAATTACAAAGTTCTCAATGATTTCTTTTTTTTTTTTTTTTTAATTATCTGGCCAGTGGCTGTACGTCCTTGGTTCTTCCAGTCCTTCCATTTCCTTTTTGTCTAACCCACTGAAATCTTGGGGGGGGGGGTCTGATGGAGATAGAGTAGATAGAAACATAGAATTTGACGGCAGATAAGGACCGCTTGGCTCACCTAGTCTGCTCATTTCCCTACCTAATGGACAAGCTGCAGATCCTAGTTAACCAACAGCCTACTTCCTCCTACCCCCTACTAGAATTGCCTTATGTCTGCCCCATGCATTCTTGAATTCCCCCACTGTTTTTGACTCTATGACCTCCTCAGGAAGGTTGTTCCATGTATCCACAACCCTGTCTGTGAAGAAATACTTCCTCACATTACCTCTGAGCCGTCCCCCCTCTATCTTCAAATTGTGCCCCCTTGTTTTTGCACATCTCTTTTTCTGAAAGATGCTACCCTCTTGGACTTTGTTGATTCCCTTGAGGTATTTGAAAGTTTCTATCATGTCCCCCCTCTCCCTCCTTTTCTCAAGGCTATACAACTTAGTTACTTTAGTCTTTCTTCACATGTCTTCTAATGCAGACCCTGCATCATTTTAGTTGCCCCTCTGACAGCCTCCACCCTGTTATGTCTTTGCAGAGATGGGGTTTCCAGAACTGTACACAATACTCCAGATGTGGTCTTACCAACTGTCTGTACAGAGGGCCAACAACTTCCTGTTTTCTACTGGTGATGCCTCTCCCTATGCATCCCAGTATCCCCCAACCCTCCTTACTGCCTTCTCACATTGCTGGCCCACCTTTAGGTTGTCTGATATGACTACCTCCAGGTCCCTTTCCATTTTTGTTGTTGTCAGTATCTCACCCCCCACTGTGTACACTTCTCCTGGGTTTTTGTTTCCCAGGTTCATTACTTTGCACTTTTTGCATTGAATCTAAGCTGCCATACATTTGACCATTCCTCCAACCTTGCCAAGTCCCTTTTCATCCTTTCCACCCCACCTTGTGTATCAACCCTGTTGCAGATCTTTGTGTCATCTGCAAAGAGACATACTTTCCCTTCCAGTTCCTCTGCAATGTCACTTATAAAGACATTAAAAAGGACTGGCCCCAGTACTGAACCCTGTGGTACCCCACTAGTAACCCTCCTTTCTTCACTGTGGACTCTATTTACTATTACCCGCTGTATCCTGTTGTCCAACCAGTGTTTTAGCCAGGCTACCACCCTAGGACCCACTCCCAGGCTGGCTAGTATGTTTATTAATCTTTTGTGCAGGACTGTGTCAAATGCCTTGCTAAAGTCTAGGTAGGCCATATCCACAGCCCCTCCCTGGTCTACTGCTTTGGTCACCCAGTCAAATAAATCAATTAGATTTGTCTGACACGACCTTCCCGTTGTAAATCCATGTTGCCTTGGGCCCTGTGCCCCACTGGCCTCTAGGTACTCAACAGTTCTTTCCTTCAGAAGTGATTCCATCATTTTCCCTACCACTGAGGTCAAACTGACAGGTCTGTAGTTTCCTGCCTCTGTCTTGCTCCCACTTTTGTGAAGGAAAATCACATCCACCCTCCTCCAGTCCTCAGGTACCACCCCATCCTCCCATGATTTATTAAAAAGGGTAGTCAGTGGTGTTACTAGTTCTTCCCTTAGTTCTTTTAAAATTCTGGGGTGAATCCCATCAGGCCCCATTGCGTTATCCACCTTCAGTTTTAAGGGTTCGTTCAGAACCCTTTCTTCTGTGAAAGGACTAATATCAACCCCGTATCCAGAGTGCTTCTATTGACTGGATTAGGGTATTTCCCCCTGCTTTTCCATTGTGAATACTGAGCAGAAGTATTCATTCAGTAGCCCTGCTTTTGCACTGTCGCTCTCTGCCCAACCACCTTCCTCTTTGTTCAGCCTCAGTATCCCTGCCTTAGTCTTTCTTTGCTCCCTAATGTACCTATAAAAGGTTTCATCCCCCTTCTTAACCGAGTTGGCTATCTTTTCCTTGGTTTGGGCCTTTGCTATTCTGACTGCCTTACCCACTTCCTTCTGCTTTAACTGGTACAGTTTTCTGTCCCACTCCTTCTGTGTTTTCTTATACTTCCTGAATGCTGTCTTTTTTCCCTTACCTTCCCCGCCACTTCTTTTGAGAACCATAGTGGTTTTTTCTTTTGTTTTGATTTGTTTATTTGCTTCACACAAAGACTTGTTGCCTCTGTGATGGCGGTTTTGATGTTTCCCCATTGTTGCTCCACCCCCACCTTCTTGCCTGTTTGCTAGTGCTTTTCTGAGGCACTCTCCCATTTTGACAAAATCAGCCCTCCTGAAGTCCAGTACCTTCAATTTTGTGTGGCTTGACTCTACAGCTAAGTTTATCGTGAACCACACTGTTTGGTGGTCGCTTGTTCCCAGATGGCTACCCACTTCAAGATCAGAGATCCTCTCTCCATCCCCATTTGAGAGTACCAGGTCTAAGATTGCTCTCTCCCAGTGGGTTCCAAAACTAGCTGTCTGAGGCATGCCCCTGTAGGGCATCGAGAATGGCTTTGCTCTTAGATGTGGCTGCAGCAAAGGTGCTCCAGTCAACATCTAGCATATTCAGGTCCCCCATCAGCAATGTCTCCCCTTTCTCTGCCATCCCAAGGATGCCTTCTATCATTTCCTTGCCCATTTCCTCCCCATGAGACGGGGGTCTGTATACAACTCCTGTGCAGATTGTGGAGCCATTTCCAGTCTTCAGGGTGACCCACAGTGCCTCCTGTCCTCCCTGTTTACCCTTTAGTTCTGTTGCTTTATCCCTTCCCTTACATAGAGAGCTAATCCTCCTCCTCTTCTTCCCTCTCTGTCCCTCCTGTAGATTGTGTACCCTGGTATGTTGACATCCCAGCCATGGTTCTCTGTGTACCATGTTTCTGTGACTGCCACAATATCCACGCATCCCTCTTCCATCAAGGCCACCATTTCAGGGAGCTTTTTACCTAGACTACGGGCATTGGTACTCATTACCCTCCATTTTGTTTTATAGCTCTATTTTTTTTGCCCCATCCCTGTCCCTACTGCTTTTGTCTTTTTCTCCATTTACCCCTGCCCTTCCCCATCGACTGCTCTATTTTGGTGTTTACCTCACAATTACCCTGACTTTTGGGGGCTAGGATTTCCTTCTCCTCTTCAGTGCCTCCCCTTGTCTAGTTTAAATGCTTGCCACTGAAGCATTTAAACCTATCACCTAGGATCCTTGTTCCCCTCCAGGATAGATGCAGACCATCATGCCTGCATAGGCCTGCATCCCTCCAGATGGAGCCCCAGTCCCCAATGAAGCCAAATACCTGAGCTCTGCACCAGATTTTCAACCAGTCATTTAATCCCATGGTGTGGAGTGCCCTAGCCTCATCCATGCCATAGACAGGAAGCACTCCTGAGAAAGTTACCGTGTGTGCTACTTGTCTAAGGCCCCTCCCCAAATCCACAAACTCCTGTTGCACTGCTCTGCTGCCATTCTCAGCCAGGTCATTCATCCCTAGGTGGATAATGACATCCAGCTCCCTCCCCCTTGCCACTGCTCCCATGATCCTGAGGATTTGTTTCCTGTCCCTCCAAGCCTTGGCGCCAAGCAGGCACCTTACCTCCCTTTCCCCTCACTCCCCCAGTTCTACCCTCCTAACAATTGAGTCTCCCACCAGGAGTATTTTCCTTCCCCTGTGGGGTCCTGGGCCACCCTCCAGTGGGTGTCCATTGTGGAGGTTCCCAGCATCCTCCTTGCTCTCCACTGCAGGTGCCTCCATAGAGGAACCATGCTTCACCAGAGTGGCGAATGAATTGTGGAGAGGCACAACTGGATGGATGCACCTCTGTTCCATCATCCTCACCCTCCCTGAGCCCACCGTGGTCCAACCACTCCTCTTTCTTGGCAACCTCTGAGGTAGTGGCAGTGGCATGGGTGGTCCCTGGGTGGGGGAGTGAGTTTCCTTAATCCTTTCCAGGTCAGCATGGAGATGAACAACCTCCTTCCTCAGACCAGAGAGGTGCCTGCAAATAGGGCAGCAATGCAGTTTCCAGAATGTCTCCCGGAAGACTGCTGCTCCACAGCCAGTGCATTGCACCACTCCCCACATGTCTGTGTCCCTTCCTGTTACAGATGCTTTTTTGTTTTTGTTTTAGTGTGTGCAAGCTTGTGAGTGTCTCTACCCCTTATTCAATGTGCTGTGCCTGTAAGGATATGAACAGGTGTATGTTGTTAGCAGTTTTGAGGAAGTGATGTCAGATACCCTGCTATAAAGGAACTTATGCACTTAGGGTGGGTGGGGTGAGGGGAAGGGTGTGTGGGAGTAAACCTATGCTGTCCAGAAACAATCACCTTCAATTTACCGCCCACCCCGGAGTGCCTTCCTTCCTTCAGACACCTATTTCACAAAGGCTATGTAACAGGTCTAGTCACAACTGACTGCAGATATCTCCCAGCTACAGTTTTTTTTTATGGCTTTATTTCTTTTGCCCCATCCCTGTAGATAACACATTTTTTTCCAAGGGTGGCCAAGCACTGGATAGAGCTTCCCATATCAGCAGACAGAATATATACCAGACATGCAGGCTTGCTCCGAGGGAGGGAGAAAGAGAAAGAGAGAGAGAGAAAGAGATGAGACAGATAGGGCAATCACTATAGGAGAGAGTGTGTGAACATCAAGGGTCATCATAGGAAAGAAAGACTGAAAGAACAGGAGGCTTGCTGCAGGACAGAAGGAGGAGGGAGGAAGACACCATGCAAGCCCCATTATATGAGAGAGAGAGAGAGAGAGATTAGACAGGAAGAGCCATGGGAAAGGGAGAAAGACTAGACAGGCAGAACCAGTGTAGGAAAGACAGATATCAGACAGGCAGGCCCACCACAAGAGAAAGAAAGACTGGACTGCAGGTACAGTTCAGAAGAGTGAGGAAGACTGAACAGACCCACTACATAGGAGAGTGAGAGATAATTAGACACAGCAGGCTGGCCTGAAATAAGAGTGTGACCAAGAGAGACAGGACATGGCAGCACGGGGAGAGTTAGAGAGACCTGATAGAAAGGCCCTGCAACAGGACAGACAGACCTCATAACCAGGCCCCATTACTGGAGTGAGAGAAGAATATAACAGACTGACCCCATCACAGAAGGGGGAAGGTGTGTTTGTTTTGGTCCAATATTCCCCTACCACAGCCATGAAGATGTTGCATAACAGTGCTCTTTAGCTGCTTCAATTACTGTTTGGATGTACTTAACATTACAGTTTTGTTTTTTGCACTGTATATTTCAGTTGCGTGCAACATTTCCTGCTGGATGATTTTAACCTGTTGAATACTGCTATCCTCCATGGGTTCCTCATGAAACGAGATGGTACATCTCATGGGGTTATCCTGGTTGGAGTAATTTCTAATAAATAAATAAATACGTAAATAAATATGCATGTTAGTGTATAGGAGAAGGAGGTAGAGTGAGGGCACGTCTTGTTACTGTAGAGAGAGAGTGTGTGTGTGTGTATGTGTATGAAAGACACACAGCATATACTGCCACATAGATGGAGAGAAGTAAGTTAAGCACTGCCCACGATTGGGTGTCAAAATGAGAGTGTGAGCAAGCAAGCTGTACCACAGCAGGGCTTTACATTAAAGGGGAACAGAAATGACTACCGATTAGCAGATGTTTGTAATATTCCTATTGACAGGAGTGAAATTCCTGCCTTCCTCCAAATGATCCATATTTAAAGGATACCTAAACAACATTTTGACAACAAACTATTCAAAAATCTGACCTCAAACAGGACTAAAGGAAAGGCTGCTGAATTCATTAATGCTAAAATGACATTTATATAAGTTACCTAAATGTGGTTCCAAAGCACTTGAAAAATGCAAAATCAGCCTTCCAATTTAAAAAAAAACTGCCTTACCTGCTTCTTAAAATGGCTGACAAATGTGTTAAATGATGACATCATCTGAGCTAAAGTCAGAGCGCTATATGGCTCTCTATAGTGCTAACTAGTTCTTTTTTCCCCTTTGTATAGAATTGTTTCACCAACATTGTCAACACCATGTGCATTATTAAGATCAATATGCATGTTAAGCTATGGTTCTGTTCATTTTGTTTACTTTAACATGCTGAAATTGTGCTTTAATCCAACCACCTTTCCCTTTGGCAAACCACAGAGCAGTACACATCTTGAGTAACCTGGTGGTCTAGGGGTTATGATGGATCCAGGATGCTACAATGTGGTGTGGGAGTGTGTGCATACTTGATATGCACTTTTTAACAGTTTCTGAAACCTTTGTATTTTCTGCTATTATGCTTTTCTAATATGTTTTCGACTGAAACTACAAATGTAATCTATATTTTGAATGTAAACATTTGTGCAATCAATAAATCAGACTTCTTCAACAAAGTGAAATGCAGTAGCAGCAAGTGAGTACTTTACAATGGGGGTTACAGCTGCCCCTTCACCACCCATAGATCCACCACATGTTTGTAGCAAAGTTCTTATGTAGTCCAATGCCAGAGTTCATACTTTCTTGGAAATCAAAAAATGTTTGTCTTGTCTTCTTCTTTATCCATGGGAATAATAATAATAAGAATCAGTATTTATATAGTGCTTTAATACACTGCATCCCAAAGTGCTTTACAAGCAATGCTAGACTGGTAGTGAAGTGACTGAATGTGTAGTGACAGCCTATTCATACATTAATACCCACACACAGCCTTGGACAATTGCAATAACTGGTTTTATGGGAAGGGGAATGTTGGCCAGGACAATAAGGTCAGGTAGTGATCATGGTGCTGGCAGCCCCACATCTTATTTCTTACAGTGATCTGCTCATATTTCTCCCTTCTGTCTTCCCCTTCCTGAATATAGTAATACCTTGCAGTAGTGACCTTCTCAGTCCACCTCTGGTATTCATTCTCACTACTCTCCCTACACCAAAAACTGGTTAGCTCATCGCCTTGGGCATCATGACTGTAGGTAGTACAGCAGGGTTTTATTTAACTCTAAAATTGATTAGTGTTTTGCTCATAAAAGTTCAAAAACATTGTGAAAATGCAAAGCACTTGCTTCACTGTGTTTAATAAACATAACATTTCTAGAAAACCTATATAAATGCTTTCTACACATTTAGTATTGTCCCAAGAAAAACAAGCATTTGTCAGTGCCGAAAGTTGGCTTGCTGGCATTGGCATTGGTAGTGCAGGAGTTAGACAGATGCATCATAGGAATGGCAGTGAAGTATTGAACTGATTCCAACCCACCCCCACCCTGCAGAGAGTGACAAGCATTAGGGCTCCTTTGGGTGTTTGGTAGTGTAGTGCAGCGGGAAAACATGTCGGGCAGGATGTGAAAAATGAGAGCTGTACAGTTCATAAGGAGGTGTAAAAAAATGCCAGTGTTGAAAATGTGGCATGTAAATATACCAAATTTGCGAAGCTAGTAGGGTGCGTGGGAAATTTGTAATGCACGTGTAACCCCCCTGCAAATGGGGGTTCCCAAAAGACTTCCAGGAGCTTGCTTGAATGCTCCAAGCCTGAATGGTGTTTGGCATTTAAGCCATTTATCAGTGAGTGTTTTTAGAGCCTCTGGTACTGTCTCTTTAAGAGCTGTCTGCTTTCAGACATAATTAGTTTGATGGGGGACTGTGTGCTTCTCTGAGTACCACTTGAGCTGCTGCCAATTCACTTCATTTTGCAGTCACTAGGGAGTGCAAAGGAACCTATCTGAAAGATGTAACTGTTTGCCAGAAATTATTTAGAGTAATAATGAAATTACAGTTTGTCTAACCTGCTTTTTTGCAGTCAGAACTGTGTCTGCTAGTTCCCCATTCTAGTTTTGAACTGCTGAACTGGACCAATCAGTGTGGGGTAAGCTAGCTCTAAAATGGTGCCTTGGACGAATCAGAACTTGGACTCATAATCTGAGCCAGCCACAAGAGGATTGTGTGTGGGCAGTGACTCTGGGAGATGTAGTTTAGACTTCAGTGCCTTTTGGACCAACAGCAGCAGTCTATTGTGAGTGACAGCCAATCCAGTCAAGAACTGGGAGGAACTCAAAGGAAGTGCCCAGTTTTGTCGGTTGGAGCTTCAGTTGAGCTTTGCAGTGAAGAAGGAAGGAGCCCTGTGCTTTTTCAGTGTGCAGTTTAGTCAAAAAACGTGTAAGGCCCAGAGTTCCGGTCTGCAGCTTGTGTAACAGCTTGTTAGGACTGAATCCGTCCTGTGAAAAGAATCAAAGGATCTCTGAAGAGTAGAAACCAGGCTCACCCTGTAGAAGACTGGAAGAATTGCTGAAAATTGCACTCGGTCTGTCAGGAACTGAATCTGCTGTGTGTTCTCCCGGGTATTGTGCAGTAATTGCGATCGGGATACAGATGCAGCCTGCCTGGTATAGTACTTTCTTTTATATGGATGTGTGAAGAGGTTTGTGTACCTCAAGTGAGCCCTGCTGACATTGAAGGACCCTATCTTATTTGGAGGTCGTGAGTACTAATTCAGGGTTGCTCCCTGTTGAATTGCCACATTAAATCCAAATGGAATTACTGTACTGCTGACTGTTTAATTCTCCTTTTCTCTGTGTGAAAGGGCCCCTACCAGCTGCCACGGTTTGGACTAGCCACTAGGGCTTGGGTACCCAGGGACAGTAACTGATAGGGATAGGCCTGTGCACAGAGCCATAGGTAGATTATTAGAGTGATAAGCTAATTAACCTGATTTCCCCCTGTCCTTGTTATATCCCCCTAAATAAATCAGAGCTGCTTGTTTCAGCAAAGTTATACTGCCTGAGTATTTTCTATGTTAAAGTACTGTACTGTGATTGTTGCACTGTATCTCATTTCACAGGAGGTCCCAGTGCCGGAACCAGACCTGGGGGTAAGTGTATACTGTGAAGGTAATTCTGATATATTGTGTGGGCCACTAGTGGGAAGAAAGGGGTTGCAGTGTCCCAGAGGGCTGTGACCAAGTTAGTTTAACTATTGCAAACCCTGACCTCTGGGTGGAGGCACCCGCCATTGGATCAGGCCCCTCAACCTGTTAGTGGCAAATCAGGCAGGGTAGTAGCCCTGGGATAGCGCCATCTAGGGTTACATCTTGGAGGCTCACCGCTGGGATTGTGTGTCCTCTAGTGGCCATATTACGAACCACTGTTAAGAAAAATGGGTACCCCGACAGAAGTGGCTGTGCACCGGCTGGTGGAGTGGTGTACTGGGAGGAGATCGACCCCAAAATGCTATGCTTATCCTGGCATCCCCTGGTATCAATACGGACACTGTGCAGGAGTACTTTCAAGGTGGAAGGTTTACAAAACCCTGTGGTGGTGGGTCGGCATGCTAATCTGCTCACCCACACTTTCCTGGCCCTAGTAGAGTTTAAGGATCCCATAGATAGCTCCAAAGTGCCACAGACCATTACCCCAGAGGAGCCCTCACTGCTTGGAGAGTGATAACTAAGGACAGTAAAGACCGGGGAATCAGCCCCACCACTATCTGAAACTTTGAGGAGAAATTGCTGAATGGTTGCTGGGAGAGGAAAACTGTGGAGGACTTGAAGAAACTATTCTTGCCACCTGGGGTGTTCCTCCCCAACACCCTCTCCTGCTCCAGTGCCCGTAATGGTGGCTGAACCAATGCAGACTCCCTATTTCTGCACCTGCCATTAGTCACGACTCTTACCGAAGGTTGAGGATCTTCTCTGGCACCTCCCACCCCCAAGGGGAGGATGACTGGGAGACCTGGATAGACTATGTTGCCCCCAAGTGCTAGAATGGCAATGCTCGAAGGTGAAAAGTAAAGAGGTTAGTGAGAGCCCCGAGGTCCTGCCCTGGCTACCATCCGTGCTAAACGGGCCAGTAACCCTGAAGCGACTGCACAGGCCTATCTTGAGGCCTTGGAGAATGTGTATGGAGCCCAGATTCTGATGAGGACCTATGGTGGAGAGTAAGAGATGCACAACAGTACCAAGGGAGTTGTTGTCTGTGTATGTATCTCGGCTGGAAAAATTGTTGCAAGAATGCCTCAGAAAAGGTAGTTTGCCAGCGATTGAACTGGACCGAACCAGGCTGGACAGGATCCTTAAGTCTGCCCCCTTCTCAGAACTGCTGTTGCTTCAGTTACACCTGGCAGATCGACTGGAATCCCCACCCTCCTATGATGAGTTAATGAGAGAAATTCGAGGAGTTGAGAAAAGACGACCTCGGGAGGGACCTGCACCAATAGCTGCGCTACGACCAGTGACTGAGGGTGACCCATCAAGTGAAGTTCAGGGGCAGAGGTTGGCAGTCAATGAGTGCTCTGACAAGGAAAGATATGTCACAATGGGCGAACTGTTGAGAGAGATCCGGAATTCAAAAACAGTCCCTTTATGAAGGCCACGCCTGCAAGACGTGGCCTGACTCCATATCCGACTGCATTCATATGGGGTGGGGTACCCACCCATGTATCTCCTGCTGATAACAGCTCCGAACTCGATTCCTTGACCATGGAAGTGGAGAAACTGGCCGAGATGTCTCCAAATGCTTATCACGCCGCAGACAGAGATGGCACCAAGGTTTCCAGTTAGTAATACCCCGCCCTGGCTCCCAGTGTGCCTCGGCCAGCTCAAACTCCAGAAAGTATGTTTTGCTATAATTGTGGGAAAGATGGGCACATGAAAGGGAATGCCAGTCCTCAAAAAGACACTGACAAAGTTGCATATAGGCTACAAGGAGAGCTTCGGAGAAGAAATCAGTGGTTAAGAGGTGCACGACATGATCCCAGTGAGGCACCAAAATGTTGATTCACGTCCTTTGTGGCAAGGTCAGTTGCCCAGGCCCCACTACCGCCTCCCAGACTGGTCCAGAATAGTGGGTCCCTCCATGGAGACCACTGTAAGGGTGAGCGGGTGTCTACAAGACTATATTAGACAGTGGCTCCCAGTAGACAATTATGTTCCAAGATTGGTATCAGAAGCATTTGTCAGGCGTAACCCTTACAACCATTAGAAGGACTGCATGTATGGGGGTTAAGTGAGAAGGCCTACCCTATTCCGGGTATATCAATTTGGCTGTCTTTCCCCCACCTCCGTGGCTGGAGTGGCGAACAAGTAGAGACCCTAGCCTTAGTGTGTCCCCCACTGGACTGTATGATGGTGTCCCTTTGTTGATTGGAACAAATGCTCATATGTTGGGAAGGCTGGCACAGTTGTGTTATGAAAACAGGGTCAAAGACTAGTAGAGCTTTAAGAGTTCGGCTTTAATTAAGAGGCCTATGAGGCACAGAGAGATGCTGAAAAACAGAACCAGAGGAACCGGCGGATTGTATGGAAGAAGGATCCTGAGTCTCTGATCCTGGCGCTAAATGCCCAGTGTACCTTACAGGGAGAGGTCCGTATCAGAAAGGATGTTAAGAATAAAATATTAATGTTGGATGCACCAGGCGATGGAAATTGCCAGAGGGACTGCTGGTCAAGCCTAGTATTTTGCCCGGCTAGAGCCCATGCTTATGCCAGAAGGGTAATGGTCCAAGTTCATAATGTGTCTGAAAGAGACATTCGAGTAAACAGAGGTTGCATCCTGGCTAATGTGCATTGTGCAGACACTGCAGTGCTACCCAGCAGCAAGAGTTCAAGGAAGAATGACAGAGTAACGCCTGACTTGTTTGATTTCGTACGACTCCCGCTGCCAGCTGAATGGAAAGTGAAGACAGTGAGAAGCTTGCCCAGAGAGACCAGGTGTTTCTTTAAAGGAATGGGATGTGGGATGCGTGCAAGGAGTGAGCACAATATCCGGCTGCATGACGAAAGACCATTTCGTGAGAGGTCTCGACGCCTGGCACCTGCTGACATAGATGATGTGAGACAGCATCTGCAAGAGATGTTAGCTGCTGGTGTAATACAAGAATCCAGAAGCCTTATGCTTCCCCATTGTGGTAGTGAGGAGGAAAGAATGGAACAGTAAGGATGTGTGTGGATTATCGCTTTAAACCGCGGACTATCCCTGATCAGTACACAATGCCCGCATTCAGGATGCTTTGGACTGCCTAAGCGGGAGCAAGTGGTTCTCTGTGCTGGATCTCCAGGATGGGTACTATCAGATCCGATGGCCCCAGAGGACCCGTGAAAAGACAGCCTTTATCTGTCCGCTTGGCTTCTATGAATTCATGAGGATGCCTCAAGGATTTCAGGTGCCCAGCCACTTTTCAACGATTGATGGAGCGTGCAGTGGGGACATGAACTTACTAAGTGCCTGGTATACCTAGATGATGTTATTGTGTTTGGCAGCTCACTGGAGGAACATGAGACAGATTATTTAAGGTATTGGACCGACTGAGGACTTTGGCCTTAAACTGTCCATTGATAAGTGTCAATTTTTCAAACATCAGTAAAGTATGTGGGACACAGTATCCACTTAGGGAATAGAGACCACCAAGTAAAGTTGAGGCCTTGACCACCTGGCCACAGCCCAAAATCTAAAAGAACTGCAAAGATTCCTGGATTCTGTGGTTATTATCTGGCGCTTCATCAAGGACTATTCAAGAGTGATCCCCTTTACTTAACCTTACTCAAGGTATCCCCAACCCACAAAAATACCAAAAGTCAGCATCCTCAAGACTGAAAGAGTGTATTTTCATCCGGAGAAGTATTTGGGGCCCGGCTGGACTCCTGATTGTGAGACTGCTTTTCATGAGATCATATATCAACTACCCATGCTCCAGTGCTGGCCTATGCCGATCCAAGAAAACCTTCGTCCTGCACACTGATGCTAGCTTGCAAGGGTTGGGGGCTGTGTTGTACCAAGAGCACGAGAATGGCCTGAGACCAGTGGCCTTTGCCAGTAGAAGCCTGACCCCATCCGAAAAGAACTATCCTGTACATAAGTTAGAGTTCCTAGCTTTGAAGTGGGCTATTGTTGACCAATTCCATGAGTACTTGTATGGGGCTAAAATACTAGTAAAAACTGACAATAATCCTTTGACCTATGTGCAGACCTCAGCTAAGTTGGATGCCACTGGCCATAGGTAGCTTTCTGCATTATCTACATATGACTATGCTCTCGAATACCGAGCAGGTCTGAACCACATAGATGCTGATGCTCTCTCCCGGAGGCCTGTTCCCCAGAATGATTGGGTCCGACTGGCAGAACCTGACATTCGGGCACTCTGCCGGAAGTTTGACAGGGAGGAACAAATGTCCACGGACGCAGTGGACTGCATGGTGGATTGCTTGGGAGCCTCTGAGAATTGCATACCTGCTGCTTATTGCCACTTTTCTGCAATAGACATTGGTGCACTGCCTCAGCTGGACAATGACAGTATTCGCTGGCTCAATCCCACGATCCCATGATCAAAGCAGCTTTAGAAGCCCTCTATGCAGGAAAAGATGTGTCCAAATTACGCCTCCACTGATTTGAGAACTGCATGTTATACAAAGAAGGTCCTAAGTTGAAACTGATCAATAAACTGTTATACAGAGAAACAGTAGACAGAGGGGGACAAGTAGACAAACAACAACTAGTGCTGCCCACTGCCTTTCGAGACTCAGTATTGAGGTCCTTGCACAACCACATGGGGCACCTTGGTATAGACAGAACACTTGACTTGGTGAGATCCAGATTCTATTGGCCTAAGATGGGGCTGATGTGGAGCAACACATTCGAACTTGTAGTCGCTGCTTACAGAGGAAAGCTTTGCCCAGAGGCTGCCCCTTGTTAACATAACCACCAGTGCACCCATGGAGCTGGTCTGTATTGATTTTCTAAGTTTGAGTCAGATCAAAGAAATATCAGTAATGTGCTGGTGGTCACTGACCATTTCACGAGATATGCCCAAGCTTTCCCCACCAAAGACCAGAAAGCATCCACTGTAGCCAAAGTACTTGAGAAAACTTTTTGTTCACTATGGAGGCTCACAAAGAATCCATTCTGATCAAGGAGAGACTTTGAGAGTCGTCTGATCAAAGAGATGCTTTCTCTGTGGGGAGTGCGAAGTCCAGAACCACTCCTTACTACCCCCAGGGGGACCCACAGCCTGAACGTTTCAACCGCACTTTGCTAGATATGCTAGGCACCCTGCAACCCAAAGGATGCTCAGATGGAGCCAACAAATTAGCACCCTGGTACATGCTTATAACTGCACCAAAGTGATGCCACTGGATTCTCCCCTACCGCCTGATGTTTGGAAGAGAGCTCGACTACCAGTAGATGTGTGTTTGGGGTCTCCTGATGGGAGTTCAGGCTGAAAACTATTTACAGTATGTGCAAAAGTTAAAGGCCCAGCTAACTCATGCGTACCAACTGGCTCAAACCATGGCTGCCAAAGAAATCTGGCCAACAAAGAAGGTATGAGTAAAGGTGAAAGCACAGGAACTCAGGAGGAGATCGGGTATTGCTAAGAAATCTGGGATTGCATGGCAAGCACAAGATTGCTGACAGATGGCACCATCTCCCCACATTGTAGTGGGCAAACTAGATGATCTGCCAGTGTACAAAGTAAGGCCTGAGAATAATCTAAAAGATGTAAAAACAATGCATAGAAATCATTTACTGCCCACTGGACAAATCTTAATTGAGTCTGAGCCCTAGAAGATGCCCCTCTGGACCAGTGACTAGAGCTGCTAAGAAAAGATCAAGAAAGTCTGCACCTACAGAAGCAAAGTTAAAGTGTTCCTCCACAAGTCCCAGTTGAGCATGACTGTCAGTCCATATCGGAAGAAAGTGAGAGTGACTTTGAATACTATCCTTCTTACTAACTGAGTCAATTGTTTGGGGCAATCCCTAGTCAATACTGGAGACAAAGCTGGGCCTTCTGGACTGTTTAAGCCCCAGCTTCATCCCTGGAGCCAATGCTCCCAGAGAGTGAAGTGCAAAGCATCAGATCAGATGAAATGGAATCATTGTGCATGGTTGAACTGTTTGAGCTTTCAGGGAGGAAATGATAGATTGGGGCAGACTGGTGAACACCCGAACAAGAAGAGTATTTTGAGTGCCCTGACAGTCCACTGCCAGTGTCCAAAGCTCTCCATGCGAGCCAAATGTTGTGGACTCAGAAACTGTAACTCCTGGAGCTGAAAGTGCCCCAAGTTCTAGCCTCTCTACCCCCATGGAGACTCCCTGACAAGTGTGGACAATGCTGAAAATGAGGCTCAGAGTGCAGAGACTGTAACAGTTCCCCTAGAAAGACTGGTCGAGCTGTAAAGCCTGTGGTGCACCTCAGTTATGATTCCCTTGGGAGGCCTGTGGATTTGCCTCTCAATGTTGTCCATAAAGGAGTGTATGTGTCCCGAGCTCATTGCCCAAACTGAGCGTCAGTGCTAACTCCAAGTTACTTGTGTTGCCCTCTAAGTATGGTGCCCTTGCCCGGTCCAGCCCCAAGGTAACTGATAGGGAAGGGCCCCCTCTCTTCAGGTTTCATGTACAAGAGGTAATAACTTGAGTTATGGTACAATTGTATGTAATACTGTGTAAAGAGTGATGTACTGCAATGTTTCAGAAATGTGTTCTTGGTAAAATGATATATTGACTGATGATTACATTAAGAGCCTAATGCAAATGTATATGGTTGCAGTTGAAACTTATGGGTACTTGCTTGACGCGGACGTCAAGCTTTCCCAGGCCAGGAAGGGTGTAACCCCTGCAAATGGGGGTTCCCAAAGACTTCCAGGAGCTTGCTTGAATGCTCCAAGCCTGAATGGTGTTTGGCATTTAAGCCATTTATCAGTGAGTGTTTTAGAGCCTCTGGTACTTGTCTTTAAGAGCTGTCTGCTTGCAGACATAATTAGTTTGTATGGGGGACTGTGTGCTTCTCTGAGTACCACTTGAGCTGCTGCCAATTCACTTCATTTTGCAGTCACTAGGAGTGCAAAGGAACCTATCTGAAAGATGTAACTGTTTGCCAGAAATTATTTAGAGTAATAATGAAATTACAGTTTGTCTAACCTGCTTTCTTTGCAGTCAGAACTGTGTCTGCTAGTTCCCCATTCTAGTTTTGAACTGCTGAACTGGACCAATCAGTGTGGGGAATGCTAGCTCTAAAATGGTGCCTTGACGAATCAGAACTTGGACTCATAATCTGGAGCCAGCCACAAGAGGATTGTGTATGGGCAGTGACTCTGGGAGATGTAGTTTAGACTTCAGTGCCTTTTTGGACCAACAGCAGCAGTCTATTGTGAGTGACAGCCAATCCAGTCAAGAACTGGGAGGAACTCAAAGGAAGTGCCCAGTTTTGTCGGTTGGAGCTTCAGTTGAGCTTTGGCAGTGAAGAAGGAAGGAGCCCTGTGCTTTTTCAGTGTGCAGTTTTAGTCAAAAAACGTGTGTAAGGCCCAGAGTTCGGTCTGCAGCTTGTGTAATAGCTTGTTAGGACTGAATCTGTCCTGTGAAAAGAATCAAAGGATCTCTGAAGAGTAGAAACCAGGCTCACCCTGTAGAAGACTGGAAGAATTGCTGAAAATTGCACTCGGGTCTGTCAGGAACTGAATCTGCTGTGTGTTCTCCCGGGTATTGTGCAGTAATTGCGATGGGATACAGATGCAGCCTGCCTGGTATAGTACTTTCTTTTATATGGATGTGTGAAGAGGTTTGTGTACCTCAAGTGAGCCCTGCTGACATTGAAGGACCCTATCTTATTTGGAGGTCGTGAGTACTAATTCAGGGTTGCTCCCTGTTGAATTGCCACATTAAATCCAAATGGAATTACTGTACTGCTGACTGTTTAATTCTCCTTTTCTCTGTGTGAAAGGGCCCCTACCAGCTGCCACGGTTTGGACTAGCCACTAGGGCTTGGGTACCCAGGGACAGTAACTGATAGGGATAGGCCTGTGCACAGAGCCATAGGTAGATTATTAGAGTGATAAGCTAATTAACCTGATTTCCCTGTCCTTGTTATATCCCCCAAATAAATCAGAGCTGCTTGTTTCAGCAAAGTTATACTGCCTGAGGTATTTGTCTATGTTAAAGTACTGTACTGTGATTGTTGCACTGTATCTCATTTCACAGGAGGTCCCAGTGCGGAACCAGACCTGGGGTAAGTGTATACTGTGAAGGTAATTCTGATATATTGTGTGGGCCACTAGTGGGAAGAAAGGGTTGCAGTGTCCCAGAGGGCTGTGACCAAGTTAGTTTAATTATTGCAAACCCTGACCTCTGGGTGGAGGCACCCGCCATTGGATCCAGGCCCCTCAACCTGTTAGTGGCAAATCAGGCAGGGTAGTAGCCCCTGGGATAGCGCCATCTAGGGGTTACACACGCTTGCAACACTGCCATTTTATGGGCGTTCGGCATCAAATTTTCAACATAGGCATTTTAGCACCTCTGCTAATGTACAGAGTCACTGTTATTTCCTCAAAGTGTCCCAAGAAGTGATTTCGCACAGCGACCACGCTATTCTGCGCTGGAAGTGCGAAAACACATTTTGGGCAGCATATGTGAAATGACGGCTGTACTGTTCATCAAGAGGTGTGGAAAAATGGCAATGGTGAAAATCCAGACAAAAAATATCACAAATGCATGACGGTACGAGCATGCGTGCAATCTGCCAACGCACGCTCGTAACACAGTTATTTTATGGAGTATCATCACCAAATTTTCAACATAGGCATTTTAGGTCCTCTGCTCATGAACTGTGTCACTGGCATTTTCACAATCTGGCCCAAACACTGATTTCCCACAGCGACTGCGCTATTGAGCGCCGGAAGTGCGGAAACACATTTCGGGCAGGATGTGGAAAATGACAGCTTACTGCTCACAAGGAGGTGTACAAAAATGACGATGCTGAAAATCAGGCAGTAAAATATTGTGAATGTGCGAAGTTACAAGCCTGCATAGCAACTGCGCAACGCACGCGCGTAAAACAGGCATTTGTTAGATTTTTTCCACCAAATTTGGAGCTTAGGCTTTTTAAGAGGGCACCTCATGAACACTGCCACTGTCATTTCGTTAATGGACCCCGAAAGGTGATTTCGTGCAGTGACTGTGAAATCACCTTTTGAGGCCGATTAACACCATGACAGTGACAGAATTCATGAGGAGGGCCCCAAAAACCCCATGTTGAAAATTTGTTGCCAAAATTCCAAGAAATGCCTGAGATATGCAGCAAAGTTGAAAAAACCATATTATCTCCATTATACAGCTTACTGGCATTTCCTCAGTTCGCGGTCGGCTTTGGAGAGTGCAGACGTGTTCCCGGTCCACTGAAGATCGCCCGCTGGAGTCCAGAGGTAAGTATGGGGTGGGGGTGAGGGAGGCAGGCACGCAGTGGGTGGGTGCGGTGGGGGAGGGGCATTGACACTACGAGGGACCATTTTAGTTTTACAGGTGAAAAAAAAAACAGAACACCATCAGGGATAGTTTTCCTGTTGCAGGGCATTTGGCACGCTGGGGTGGGCTCCCGGCGTGCCACTCACCTGTTTTTGTTTGGGGGCAGTAGCTGATGGGGATTGGGCACCCCATCGGCTCACAATGGAGGGGATAATGCTGACTGGGTTGGGCACCCCATCAGCAAACAAAGACAGCCGTGGGGCGCGTGAGCCGAGGGGATTGGGCACCTTTGGCATTCAACAATTGGGGGAGATGTGATGCCGATGGGGTGGGCTCTCCGCCGGCGTGAAACACAGCGGGGCACCAGCCGAGGGGATTGGGCACCCCCAGCATTCCAGATTGGGAATATGCCGATGGGGGAGCGGCTCTCGTCGGCACAGTAAAATGGGGGTTAAGTTATCTCACGACTGATGCTGATAATGGAGGTGAGCATGCAAGCCAAAGGCTGCTGCGATGACAAGCTTTGCTCGGATTGCAGCGACCTTTGCTTAGATGTGCTCCCACCATTATATATGCATGGTGTGGCACTGGCATGGAGGCTGATTGGGGAATGAGGACGCACTACTGGATGCATGCCCTGCATTCGCCCAACAGCGGCCGGGCCCACAAATCTGCACTCTCCCAATATGTTGGCAAGCCTGCGGCAAGCCATAATAAAAACTGCTAATCAATTATTTAAAACCCTGTACAGTCCCCAGGTTTTTTAACATATCAAAAATAAACACATCTTTCCAGTAAGTCAGGTTGATAGCAGCAGGGAACAAGGGGAATTATAGGCTTTCCTATCCTTAAAAGATCTAGGCTACCTTTGATTAGCCACTATTAAATGATGGGTGTGCACATCATTATGCATGTTATTTAATAGTGCCTAATTATAGGTGGATTAGATCTTACATGAGTAGGAATGCCTATGTTTCCCCTTGTGCCCTGCTGCTATCAGCCTGGCTTACCAGAAGATTGTGTTTATTATTGATATATGAAAATGACATGGGTGACTGTACTAACCACATTCATGATGCAGAAGGGTAGTAAGCTCACCAGTATTTGGTGTGGGATGCAGAAGAGAAGAATGAATACCAGAAAGGGACTGAAGAGGCCATTCCAGCAGGGTACAGCTATATTCAGGTTAGGGGAAGACAGGAAGGGGGATGTTTAGCAGATCATTGTGAGATCTAAAATGTAGAGCTACCAGCACTGTGATCACTACCTGACCGTGAATGACAGCAGCCAGTGATGACAAATACTCAGCGGCAGGGCTGCACTTAAAATGTTACTTGAATTCAGTGTAGGGAGATTACCCTCAGGTGGGGTGTTGACGCTTGTTAGACAGTATTGAGGGAACTGTGTATAGATCATTCAAGATTTAGAAAGGTGGTAGCCAACCAGGTCGCATTATGGAGTAGGGCACTAAAAGTACTGGAGAAGATTTGCAGGAACTGTCCTGTGGGGTTCTGCAGATCACTGGTAAAGAAGTAGACTGACACGAAGTCTGGTGGATTCGCTCAAGGCATTAGCATGCCTCTCCTGCTAATAATACTGTTATCCATAGTAAGTACAGCCCTTATGAGGGCATGGACAGCAGTTTTTCTGGTGAGTCCAGAAGCTTATTGCTTGACCCTCCAGGAAGACCTAATTGTTGGTTAATGAGGCAGGACAAAAACACAACAGGGGAACTGTTCATTCTGCCTTCACTGTGCAAAAGGGTGGTGCTCCACTCAATGTTTACTGTGGGAGCAGAAGTCAAACATTGAAAAAGTGGATTTAAGTGTGATTTGGGACATATTTTGTAACAGTGTCAGCTGCTGATCTGTATCGGTGTAGGTATGCACAAATCTCAGGTATACAATTACAGTCTGAGGTGTGATCATTCTATTCATGATACTACAAGCTCATATGCAGCACCAGGCAGTACTAAGGACATGGTATGGATGGTGGGGTGTTCAACAGAAGCCAGACTAGATGCAGGGGGTTCACTTGGAAAAAATAATACAAGAGACACTTTTTGTGGATTAACAAGAATGCATGAGCTTTGGAATTGAACCAGACTGGTGCTTCACTGTGTGACCCTGAGCAAGTCACGTAATTTCTTTGTGCTGCCAGACCACATCTGTAAACAAGGTTTCAGCATAGTGTGTCTCTCCTGGTTAACAAAAAATTCAGGGCATCACATAACCATTAGATCATCAGGTATTTGAAGTGTTGTACTGTTCTGCAGTTTGTCAAAGAGAAAGTCAGCTAAATTGCAAAACATTCTCTGCAAGTTATAGTAAATAAAATGAACAAAATCATAGCCTAATGTGTACTGATCAAAATAATCCACATGTTAACACATGGTGTTGATCATTCCGGTAAAACAATTCAAAACAAAGAGGGAAAGAAGAACTAGTTAGCCTATGGGAATCTATTTTGGTCTCTGGCTCTGGCTCAGATGATGTCATCATGACTCATCACTTAACACAGTTGGCAGACATCTTAGGAGAAGGCAAGGCTGTTTTGTAAGTGAAAGGCTGATGTTTACATTTTCAAAGAGGAAACTGCATTTATGTTATTTACATAAATGCAGTTTTAGCATAAATATAAACAGTAGCCTTTACTTTACCTTGCAATGAAGTCAGATTTGGAGTTTGCAGTTTTAAAAACTGCTTTTTAGGTATCCTTAAGTGTATGTGAATAAAAGTTGACGTCAAAAACTGATTCATATTTTTTTCTCTACACAGACAGCATTGTCTACAGAGCTCTTCATGGAACCAGAAATTTGGCATTTTTGCTATTTCATTTGTGTACAGTTGCTAAGCATGAGTTGTTAGTCTAGCAGAGGAATACCTAGCATTCAGTAAACAACCTGTGACATAGTCAGAACTCCCAGTTGTTGATGTAACCCCCCTACAAATGGGGGTTCCTGAAAGTCTTCCTTGGGTGTGCCTAAATGCCCACTGCCAGGCTGGTATGCTGTGTCTTAGCACTTTAAAAGTATTTGTGTGAGAGTACCTCTGTGCTCTGTCTCTTTAAGAGCTGCCTATAACGTGATGCTTATTTAATCTGGGAGGGGATGAGTGTTTCTATGCTTGAGTCCCGCCCGGGCTGCCAGATAATCTCTATTCTGCCATCGCTATTTGCACAGAAGGAACTCTGTTAGAAGCTGTACTTATTTGCTGATTATCTGTTAGAATAGCAATAGTATTATAGTTTGTCTAACTTGCCTTCTTTGCAGCATGAACTTTCTGTATTGCACCACCATTTTGGTTTTGACTGCTACTCAGCACCAATCAGTACCTCTGGGCACTAAAATGGAGGCCATCCCGGGTCTAGTGGGAGCAAATTCTGTAGGAATTGTAGTTTTGTAGTTTTTACATTTTGGCCAAAACAGACCTGGAGGGGAGCCCTTGCTTTGACACAGTTGTGAGTTAATGTTACACATACTGTGTTAAACAGTGATTTACATATTTTCAGTGTGAAACAATAACACTTCATTTCTTAGAGTGTAGTTGTAGGACAATGCTCCTGCCCACCCGCCCTTGGGAGAGGGAACTTTTCTAACTGAGCCATCCTCAGTAACACTCCTGTCTGCGCCCCCTAACAAAGGGGGCATCCTGTACCAAGCCATGCTCAATGTGATCTTCAGGAGAGAGGAGAATCCTTCACTGAGTAGTGCTCTGCCGGCGATCCTTTCTGCCCCCCTTAGTAGAGGAGGGGCATCCTTTGCCAAGTCACACTCAGTTGGCAATTCTGTCTACAGTACCTTCCTATGCTTGGCCAGTGATCCTGCCTGCCCACCTTGGGAGAGGGGCCATCGTTTACTGTGTTGCACTTGGCTAGCACTAGCACTATTTGCCCTCCTTGGTAGAGGTGGACATCCTTTATCAAGCTAAGAAAAACAATTACATATACTGCAGAACTTGAACCCATGGATTCCTCAGTGTGTGTGTGTGTGTGTGTGTGTGTGTGTGTGTATAAGAGATTTATTTATTTATTTATTGAATTCTGGTAACTGGGTGAGCCTAGTTACTAAAGGAGAACAGCTTGCTAATTGTTATTTACTACCTAAACATTGTTACAAATGCAGGTCTTTAGACCCCCTACGACCACTGGCTGTAGTGTGTTTTACTGGCTATAGAACTGCTGAGAACTGTGAAATTAGACAGTCAAACCACACTACCCCCAAATACTTACTCTGTGACCTGAGCATATACCATGCCTTCCAAATCCTAATGTACAGGCAGCTGCAGAAATGGGCAGAATCAGGACCCCACTGAAAATGAGGTGTTACATTTCAGCTGGGTTATCCTGGTTGAATACATAGTTAAAAATAAAGAAATTGACAAAACAGTGCCAGCAGTTGCAGACTTTCCCACAACACTCACCCCCAAAGCTCACAGCTAGTGGAAAGGCTGTGATCTGCTGGTTACAGTGCTGTTGGAAACTGAGAGATACGTTCAAGCCATACTACAGCTAAACAGTCACTTATATGGCCCCAACTGACTGGGAAGTGAAGGACTCAGGAAGGAGCCACAGCTACTGACAATCCATGTTAAAGGAAGGCAGTAATGGCAAGGAAAGTGCTCCTTGATGGAAGTCAAAGGAAACAAACCACTACATCTTGATGGTCTCTTTTCATTAACCCGAGTGGGAAAGTGGAAACTCAGTGTTTGAAGTATGTGTGTGAGTGAATGTGCGTGTGTGCATTTGTATCTAAAATGCAGGTGCAGTTATTTTTATTATATATATATATATATATATATATATATATATATATATATATACATATACATACTAGGATTGAGTAAACACCTTAATGTTAAACCCCATTTTGTGCACCTTAATGACTTTGCCCCCATTTAACTGATTTACTTGAAATTTGGAAAGCACAGAGATGGTGCAAGATCTCAGGATTCTGAAAATGTTATTGCAATTGGTTCATGGTGGGGGCTAGTTACAGAGGAGCAAAAATACTTTTTTTTTGCTGACCTATATCTGAAAAAACTAGAGGATCTGAAACCTGAAATGCAGGTTTGATAGTTTACCACAAGGTAGCGAGGTTTGTGCTTTTGTGGTGTTTGTCTTCCAAACTTAAGTGGTAGTTAAAATATTTAAGGAAAGCAGTTCCATTTCTGAGCATGTGCTGTTTAAAAATGCCACATTCTAAAGATAACTGAATTTTTATGACCACATGATATCACGAGGTCATATTATGAAAAGGCCTTCAATTATTAGGTTTCAGGCCCAGTTTCCTGTTTGCGTATGCCATTGTGCGGTTTTCATCCAGCAAGACAGGGCTACATGTCAGTGTGTAGCCCTTCTCTTGCTAAATGTTCTGGCATGTTTCTTTTGTTGTAGCTGCCACATTCACCATTAGCTGCATGAGCAACCTCCTTTATTTAAACTGCATACTCCTGGTGCCAGCTAAATGTATTCAATGTTTATTACAACAATGGTGCCCACCCTAGTGTTGGTTAATCACCCCACCTCTGTTTTGCCCCCTCCTTTTTAATCTGTCAACACCAGGATACGAACGTACTAAAACGCCAGCAGAAACAGGCCTCGCGGTCTATCTAGTCTGCTTGATTGTACAGCTAGCCCCTCAGCTTGCAGCTGGATGTTGAATCACTGGTGTCGGTGTAGTCGACCAGCACCTGGTCCTGAAGTCTAAGACACCTGGGTGTACAGCTCTGGTGCCCCAGTATGAAGCTGACACTGGAATGCCCAATATCCAGTGTCTGTGAACCTGAAATAAGGAAATCATTCCCCAAAACCTTTTTCTGTTATAATTTTTGTAAGCCTGAAAAAAGGAAAATGGTCCCCACTCCCTTGTTGTCTTCACTGCTGTGCTGCTGTTGACCCCCACTGGCCACCCCACCAGCACCCACCAACCTCTCCTTATCCTATTATCACCTAGCAGACTTCCAATGCTGTAATCCTCTTTGGATCAGAAACACATCTTCACTCTTCAATGCCGGACCAGAAACTGAGGAAAGCAGGTAAGTGCTGTATAATGTATTTCAATGGGTTTTGAACTTTTATTCATAACTTAGTCATTTCTTAATTTTTAGCCCAAATTTCCAACATGATCTTTTAGGACCCTATCTCATGAACAAGCACAGTAGACATTTTAAATTCTGTCCCAAAGGGTGGCGTCGCAGAAAATCACCTTTCAGGTGAGATTTTAACATTTTCACCCACCGGGTTCATAAGGTGGGGACATTAGGTTGACAACCCCAAGGAAGATCCTACCACTGATTCAGCAATACTCTGGAGACCCAAAATCCTAATATAGTATATGGTTAGGACTTTCTGTGTATGGAAATCAGTGGCTTTCAAAAACTTGTTGCAGGACAGTTCAAAGGTCATGGAAAGTTGTTGTAGTATCATTTGGACATCACAGCAATACTGAAAAAACTTCCCCCCTTGACCTGCCACCTGATGGGAGGTATGAGTGCTCCACATAAAAATTTAAGGGTAACATAGTGTCGCCTTTAGCGAGCAGTTCACCAAGATGGTTTGAGATGGACTGCCATAGTCGCTCCATGTTTCCAAACTGTACTAATTTGTCAGTTTTTTTTTTGTTAAATCACTGCTGCTGAGAATCTTTGGAGGGTCTGAAGTGGAGTGGAGTGGGACCACACCGAGTGACTTCACAGTTGACTGAGCTGGCAGGAGCTTCGACCTCAGGGTTTATGGGGCGTCACACACCTCAGGTGTGCATAAAATCCTCGTTAACCACACTTCCCCATGCATTATTCTATAAATCCACCTACTATTGTATTATCATGCATCCTGTTCATTCTGTTTGCACCTCAAGTGTTTTTATTTTGCTTTCAAAATTGTTGTGTATGCTGTCCTACTCAAAACCTTCTTACAAATGAGCATTGCTCAAGGGATCCTTTTCTTGGTAAAATAAATATAAATACAAAACAGCAGAGACAAATGCACCTTTAGTGAAATATGAATTGTCTAGGTGGCCAGAAGTGATGCCTATGTAATTTACTACCTGCACTAAAACTGAAGTGCTCAGAGGTTCTTTTGCAACATATGGGTTGTCAAATGAAATGTTATCAAACAGGGATCCACAATTCATAGTAGAGGAATTGCATACATTTTCTCTGAATACACTGAAGCATATCATATCTGCTTCCCTCACTGAGTACCCCATACAGTTTATGTGGCTGTCACTGATCACAGCATACAGTTACTGTATGTGGCCCCTCACTGATAACAGTGTACAGTTACGTGGCCCTTCACTGATCACTGTATGCAGTAATGTGTCCCTCAGGGACACTATGTACAGTTAAGTGGCCCTCACTAATCACTGTATATGGTTAGTGACCCACACTGATCACTATGTACAGTGATGGGGCCTCCCGATTACTGTGTACAATTATGTTGCTCTCACAGATCACTGTACTATAATGTATCACTCTGGAATGTCTCACTGAGCTCTTTTTACTAATATGGGGCCCTCCTGTGATCGAGGTATACTGTTATGTCACTCCTCATTGATCACTGTGTATAGTTATATGTCACTCAGTGATCCTCATGTACAGATATGTGGCTCTTGCTGATAACTGTGTACAGTTATATGGGGCCTCGTTGATCACTGTGTATTGCTGTGTCCCTCAAGGATCATTACAGCTATAGGCCCTCACTGATTACTTAGTTATGCGTATCTCTCATTGATCATTGTGTACAGTTGTGTGTTCACTGATTGCAATGTACAGTTATGTGTTCCTCGCTGATCACTATGTAGACTTATGTGACCCTCACTGATTACTGTGTAGTTTCCATGTGGCTCCTCACTGATCACTATATACAACTATGTGTGGCCCTTGCTGATCACTGTGTACAGTTAAGGTGGCCCTCCACTGATTGCTGTGTACAGTTATGTGTGGCCCTCACTGATCACTGTGTACAGTTATGTTGTGCCTCACAGATTGCTGTGCTATAATGTACCACTCTGGAATACCTCCTCAATCACTTTTTACTGATATGGGGCCCTACTGTGATCACTGTATATGGTCATGTAGATGCTCACTAAACACTGTATAGCTATATGTCCCTCAGTGATGCCCATGTGCAGATATGTGGCCCTCACGGATCACTGTGTACAGTTAAGCTGTGCCTCAGAGATTGCTTTGCTATAATGTATCACTCTGGAATACCTCATCAATCACTTTTTGCCAATATGTGGCCCTCCTGTGATAACTGTATATGGTTATGTTGATGCCTCACTAAACACTGTATAGCTATATGTCCCTCAGTGATGCCCATGTGCAGATATGTGGCCCTCACTGATCACTGTGTACAGTTATGTGGTGCCTCACGGATCAGGCGTGGCTAATATGGGGAGGGCCGACTAGGCCATGGCCCCCTCACTTTTTTATAAGGGGGGGCCACACGTATATTTTATCCCTCTACTTTTTGGGGGGTGCCAGTTTCTTTTTACATACATATATGGACTGTGCAGCAGTGTCCATTTTAATTTAATACATGGCTGCAAAACAGCAGGCCTGCACGGACAACACCCCCACAAGATAGAATGAGTTCTGCTTTGCCCAGAAACTTTTTTTATTTTATGTAAGTAATGAATTTGGGGAACTGACTCTTACTGGGAACTCTTTACCAGAGGTCACCAGAGCACACCGAGACAGTTCAGGGACTGACAGCATCAGTGCTTGTTCACAGAATAGCTCATGTGCAGTGACATGGAGGCAGCACTGCTGGGCTTCATGCTTACCCTCCTCTTAGATTGCGCTTGGAGTGATGACTGGCCGAAATTTAGTCTAACAGCCTCAGATTGCATTACACTCACAGCTGATGATCGGTCTTTGGTAGGAGTGCATCTTGACCCTACCTGTGGTGCCAAAAAGTAATGTTTAAGACCAGGAATCCAAAGGTAGGTAGTAAAAGCAAAAAAAAAAAAAAAAAAAAATTGATGCCGGTGACCTGGGTTCGGAAATAGACCCAGGTCATCGGAGGGCTGGCCAGGGGGAGAAGGATTGAGCATCCCATGGACAGCTCTCCTTCTCCAGGGGGAGGGTAGGGTAGGGAGCATGTCTGGTGCTCAATGGACCCCTGGCATAGGCCTGGGGTACCACAGCAACCGGCATCTGGCATTCAGGGGGTGGGGCGGATGCGGGACATCATTGCATGTCCCCGCCCCCATGATAAACAGGGGATAAAATCCCTGTGCCAGTGCCTATATGACACCTGCCTCACTGTCTCTGCATCATCTCCCAGGCTAGCTCCTCCGAACCTGACCAGTGCCCACCACACCTTGGCTGGTGCCATGGCCCCACCCTGGGGGTCAAGCCAAGGGGAATGGGAAAAGCTGTGGCTCATGTGGGAGTGGGGCTAAATGAGGTCCGTGACCAGGCAGATAGTTCCAACACTGCTGCGGGACAAAAGTACAATACATAGCAAAAAGAAAACATGAGGACTGTCTTTCTGCTGCACTGACCACCATGACACCGCATATTTGAGGTTAGACTTTGGCTGTGGCTCATGGTGCAACTTACTTTTGCCAATTATCATGGCCCAAATTAAAGTAATAAATGAGGATGGTCTGCTCTTTCTGGGTTTGCTATACTGACCACATATTTGCGGTTAGACTTTTTGGCTGTGGCTCAGGCTTACTTTTTTTTCACCAGTGTGGCTCAATGTAATGGGTGTCAGTCATCACAGGAGGAGTATCTGTGTATTTAGTCTGTGACACCTGACTGAACAGGGCATTTATTTTCATCCATAGATTATAAGAGCAGTGGTATGCAACGAGCAATAGAAAAATAATGGTGCTTAATGAAGAAAACTAAGAGACAATCCCTAACATGAAAAATAAAAAAAAAGCACATTAATAATTGTACTCATCAACTGATAGTAAAACAGTGCTCTTTTTTGGTATCTAAGGGGGTCCCTATATCTCCAAGAGGTGGAAAGCCTGGGCACTGTGGTTACATTCTAGCCAAAATGGATTTGGCTTGTTCCCTGTACACTTACAAGGTGTAATATCATAACAGTGCATGTCTTGATGCAAATCTGCACTTTCTGTGTTAGGTCAGAGAAACCTGATGGGTGCTCTTTGTGTATTTGGGGATGTGGAGTGGCATAGTGTATGTTTGTGTGTGTTGGCTTGGGAGGGTTCTGTATACTGGGGGACAGATGGTGAAGTGACCTTTCCCTTGCTTCCAAACCTGGCTCCACTACAACTGGTGAGGTGGTGGTTGTAGTACTACTAGTAGTGGTAATGGTATTAATAGTTTATTATTGAATTTTGTTGACACGGTAAGCCCACTGAGACTGGAAGTCCCCTTTTTGGGGTGACTGGGGGAAGGGATACAGATGGTGACCAACTGAAATTGACCCAGATTAAGCTGTAGTAATATTAGCTAATAGTAGAAAAGTTTGTAGTATAATTATTATGATAAGTAGTAGTAGTAGTAGTAGTAGCAGTGAAGCCCTTCCCAGCAGAGAAACTGAACATAATCGCAGACATGGGTTTGGGGTGGGGGTAGGGGCATAGGTTGATTGTACGTGTAATGAAGTTCATAAAATTTGGGGCGTGTGTGATTGAGGGTTTAGGGACCCTGTTTGAGAGGTCTGGGAACCTGAGATTCCCATTATGCATATTAGGGTTAATGGAGGGACACAGAATTCATTTGTATTAAATGGGGGCTCTGTGTATTTGGGGGAAAAGGGAAATGATCCATATGGGTACAGTGTATGCTCACTTGTGGAGCTTTGTGCAGTGAATGAGGCACAGTGTGTACATTTTAGATTGGGGTGTCCTGCGTGCTGGGGACAGTGAGTGAATGATACAGAGGTCACAGGGTGTGATAGCCTGAGAAATACTGTGCAGGCATTGAAGTTAAGTTTTGGAACCACTAGCCTTTTTGTCAGGATGTGGTGTGATTAACTGTGGACAGTGTTTTGGGATATCATTATGCTTGATTTGAGTGGGGTTGCCATGAGTGGTGCCAGTCGACTGTGATGTCAGGACACTTAATGACTGTGCATCACTGGTGCTGCTGCATCCAGACATCAGGGTACAATATCACTACTCACGAACACCACCAATCATGCATCCGGATGTTATGGTTGACCAGCATCACTCATGTCCTACTCAAGGTAATGAATTTAATCTGATAAATCAAGAATAAATTCTAGTTATGACATAAGTTATTTTAATGAAATGAACACCATGTGACATCAAAAAGTCACAGAATTGCTGCAAAAATTGAAAATTGTCTGGAGGCCTAAATGGCCCCCAGACCCCTGGCCCTTTTAATGAACTTTGTGGAGGCCCCCCCCCACATTAATGCCACTTGAACTGCCCCTATCATGGATCACAGTGTATTGCTTAGTTATGTGGCCCCCTCACTAATTGCTGTGTACAGTTATGTGTTCTTTCTGACTGCAGTGTACAGTTGTGTTCCTCACTGATCACTGTGTAGAGTTCTACGTGGCCCATCACTGATCACCATATGCAGTTATGTGTGGCTCACTGATCACTTTGTAAAGCTATGCATGGTCCCTCACTGATCACTATGTACAGTTATGTGCGTCCTCATTGATCCCTGTGTACAGTTATGTGTGGCCCTTACTGATCCATGTGTACAGTTATGTGTGCCCTCATTGGTCCTTTATACAGTTATGTGTGGCTCTCACTAATAACTGTGTACAGTTATGTGTGGCCCCTCATAGATCACTGTGTACCATTGTGTGGCCCATTACTGATCACTGCACATGGTTATGTATGGCCCCTTATTGATCACTGTGTACAGATACATGTGGTCCCTCATGGATCACTGTGTACAGCTATGTGTGGCCCTCACTGATCACTGTGTACAGTTATGTGTGGCCTCTCATTAATCACTATGTACAGTTATGTGTGGCCCCCTCATTGGTCCATGTACAGTTATGTGTGGCCCCTCACTAATAACTATGTACAGTTATGTTTGGTCCCTCACAGATCACTGTGTATCATTATGTGGACCATCATTGATCATTGTGCACAGTTATGTGTGGCCCCTCACTGATTACTGCATACAGTTGTGTGGTCACTTATTGATCATTGTGTGCAGCTATGTGTGGTTCCTCATGGATAACTGTATACAGCTATGTGTGGCCCTCACTGATCACTGTGTACAGTTCTATGTGGCCCCCTCATTGATCTCTGTGTACAGTTATGTGTGATCCCTCATGGATCACTGTTTACAGCTATGTGTGGCCCTCACTGATCACTGTCTACAGTTATGTGTGGCCCTTTTTGATCCCTATGTACAGTTATGTGTGGCCCCTCATGGATCACTGTGTACAGTTATATGTGGTCCCTCATTGATCACTTCATATAGCTTTGTGTGGTCCCTCATGGATCACTGTGCATAGTTATGTGTGGTCCCTCACTGATCACTGTATACAGTTATATGTGGTTCCTCACTGATCACTGTGTACAGCTATGTGTGGTTTATCATGGATCACTGTGTACAGCTATGTGTGGCCCTCACTGGTCACTGTGTACAGTTATGTGTGGCTGCTCATTGATCCATGTGTTCAGTTAAGTGTGGCCACTTATTGATCACTGCATACAGTTATGTGTGCCCCCTTCATTGGTCCCTGTGTACAGTTATGTGTGGCCTTCACTAATAACTATGTACAGTTATGTCTGGCCCCTCACTGATCACTGTGTACCATTGTGTGGCCTTCATTGATTACTGTGCACAGTTATGTGTGCCCTCACTGATTACTGCACACAGTTATCTGTGGTCCTCATTGATCACAGTGTACAATTATGTGTGGCCCTCATGGATCACTGTGTACAGCTATGTGTGGTGGTCCTCACTAATCACTGTGTACAGTTATGTGTGGCTCCTCATTGGTCCCTGTGTACAATTATGTGTGGCCTCTCACTGGTCACTGTGTACAGTTATGTGTTCCTCATGGATCACTGGGTACAGCTATAAGTGGCCACTCATTGATGCCTGTGTACAGTAATGTATGGCCCCTCATTGATCCATGTGTACAGTTATATGTGGCCCCTAACTGATCACTGTGTATAATTACATGTGGATCCTCACTGATCACTGTACAGTTATGTGTGTTCCCTCACTGATCACTGTGTACAGTTGTGTACCCCCTCACTGAGCACTGTGTACAGTAATGTGTGGGCCATCAATGATTACTGTGTGCAGTTATGTGTGGACCCCTTATCAGTCCATATGTACAGCTATGCGTGGCCTCTCATTGATCACTGTGTATAGTTATGTGTTCACTGGTCCCTGTGTACAGTTGTGTGGCCTCTCACTGATCACTGTGTACAGTTATGTGGGCCCCCTCAATGATCACTGTCTGCAGTTATGTGTGGTCCTCACTAATAGCTGTGTACAGCTATGTGGCTCCTCAGAGATCACTGTGTATTGTTGTGTGGCCCCTCACTGATCATTATGTACAGTTATGTGTCACCCCACACTGATTAATGTCAGTTATGGTCCCTCACTGATTACTGTGAACAGTTACATGTGGTCCCTCACCGATCACTGTGTACAGCCATGTATGGTCCCTCATGGATCACTGTGTACAGCTGTGTGTGGACCTCACTGATCACTGAGTATAGCTATGTGTGGCCTCACTGATCACTGTGAACAGTTATGTGAGGCCCTCATTGATCCCTGTGTACAGTTATATGTGGCCCTCACTAATCACTGCATAAAGTTGTGTGGCCCTCACTGAGCACTGTGTACAGCTATGTGTGGGCTCTCAACAATCACTGTGCACAGTTACAGTATGTGTGGCCCTCACTGATCATGGTACAGTTTATATTTCCTTCACGATCTCTGAGTACAGTTATGTGCGTCTTGTCATTGATCACTGTGTACAGTTATGTGTTCATCATGGATCTCAGTGTACAGCTATGTCTGGCTATCACTAATAGCTGTGTTCAGAGATTTGTGGTCTCTCACTGGTAACTGTTTACATGATCGTTCTGTACCTACCTGTGACCGTTTGTGTAATCACTGTGTACAGAATGATGTGGGCCCTCATTGACCACAATGTAGTTTTTTTGTTATGTGGCATTGATGATTGCTTGAAGGTTTTTGAGATTTTAAATGATCACTGTGTGAAGTTATGTGTCCTCTTATACGCTGTAAATTATATAGAATATTGTATGGGGAAGCAGTGTGTAACAAGCTTTCCCCTCCCCCAAAGTGTTTGATACCCACATAAACCACAACACCGAAGCTCAAGTTGTTTATTTAGGCATTGCATATCAAGAGGTCATACAAAAACAAGTTTTAACTGCTTTCTATATTTTATTATAAATTTATAGGAGTGCTAGTAGGGCCTCTTATGGATACGAGTGTTGCTTCACATATTCTTAGAGCAAGAGAGTAGAGAACCAAAGCTGAGCAGTTATGGTGCTCTAAGGATGCAAGAAGAGGCACTCTTAGTGACCCTATAAATTTGTTATAGAATAGTGCTGATTTAAGAAAAATAAAAAATACTTTTTGCTTTCCCTGTCTGTGGCACGAGCAGTGGTCATTGGAAAGCCTGTTACAGTGCTCTATGTATGAGGTACTCTTACGGCAATAATAGTATCTCATATGCAACTGAAGGAAGCACTGTCATTGACCGGGGATGCTCCTGCTAGCCATAATTTTTATTACTGGATTTCTATTACTGCACAAGGTGCCCAATGCTCATGTATCAGGTGCCTGTGATTAGATATGTCTGAGCACAAAATTGATTTCTTGTTATATAGATGCATATATATATATATATATATATATATATATAGGTAATGATGGCAGATTGTAGGAAGAGGCCACTGGTCCTTCTAGTCTGATACATGATTGTGATTTCACACTTGTGTATAATGGCTGAATTCAAGACACTGGTTTTGCATTGCAATTGACCCGTATCAGGAAAATATAAACCCCTTAGATAAGAACACAGCTACAATTCAGAAAAGAGATGGAGGATCAGGAGTCTGTCATCATTCAAGTCACAAGGATTCACAAGGTCAGAGTGATGCCTTAGCACCAAGCTTAGCAAATAACAGATTGATGTTACGGTAGCAGCATCATCAACTAAAGGCCAGCTTTGCAGGAAGCACTTGATCAAACCAGAGAATTCCCACTGAAATATCCCACATTGTGCCATTCAGAGTGGTCCTTTGTAAATAAAACAGGTGGTATGGATTTTATGTTGCCATTACAAACAATGGCTATTGGGCTCATTTAAATCCCCAGATTGATTTTTTGCCAACAATCTATACTGTATAACGAGGTTATTTCAACTTAATTAGTGGTCTTTTGAATCTGAGAGCAAATCACTACCTAAATTCTCTCCATCGATCTCTTCTGTAGTGTTCTATAACCATCAGCATCAGCAGACAAATGAAGGCTGAAGCTTTCCTCCTTTGCATTACAAGAGGTCTATTTTGAATGAGGAGCGTTTAGTGGTACAAGGATAAACCTCTAAACAGCTTTTATAACTATGCAGCTTGGACTTCCTCTACCACCACTAAATAGCACAGGCATGGATAACTTGGTTGAGTCACCGGTTCTGACATGGTAACATAATATGGTGATGACAGAAGGGACTTAGGATCCATTTTGACTACAGAACAGTTTGGACTAAACTGTTAATGCCAATGAGTTGCTTTCACATTTATCAATGAGTTGCGTTATTGCTGATGGATCAAGTACAAAGACATACAAGGACTATTGCCTAAGAGTTGTAATTTAACTTTGTGTTCCAGTGTGACAAAACTGCAGAGGCATTCCAGCTGTGCTGCAGAATGAAATTTGCACTTGAACTGGTTAAGGGTTGAAAACAATGTAATGGCAAAGTGAGTTGCTGATGCATTTTTATCTTTAAAAAAACTGCTGAACTGCTGGCCCAGTGGTGCTGAGGGTTAAGGCACTGGATTCCACACTTCATGCCATGCCTGTGACCCAGGTTCAGGAATGACCTCGGGTCATTGGGCGCCAGCTGGGGGAGGGTAGGAGCAGGATTGAGCTGCCTACTGGCGGCTCTTCTCTCCTAGGGTGGATGCCATCCACCTGTGAGTCCCTCACCACTGGCTGGAGGTCCAGTGGTGGCGCAGGTGGGTAGAGGGATGGCTGGTAGGTGGGACATCCTGTAGGTGTGATGTGCGATGCCTCCACACATGTGCATTACGCTGGGGATGCACAGGATTGGGACCAGGAGAAAATGCAAAATGGCAAAAAGTACTGATTAAAGAAAAACATGCAACCAACTCACTTGTAGGGCAGTACAGTGAACTGTCCCATATCCCTCCTGCTGTGCAGCAACTATTGTACCCAATTTAAATATGGTTGCATACATTAAAACTTATCAGATGGAAACTACCCCAGCTCATGTGAGTATAACCTTCAATGCCATTTTATAAGTTCGCCGTGCATGCATGCACATTGAACTTCTTGCTGTAGAGTGACTTTTGAAGGGTGTGACACTGTCTGTCCAATGCAGAGTGGTCTGCAAGGGGCTCAACAGTATCACACCAATCATCAGCCAGGCTGATCGTGACACTGTTTTTCCTTCATGGGCAGAAAATGTGTCTAGTTGAAAAGAAAAAGCTAAACCTATCATATGGCGACTTTTTCTTTTCATCTGCAGGATATCACCCAGCAAACAGCAGTTAGGTGTCCTGATCAGCCTGACTGAGGTCACTCCCCTCTTGGTATGCTTGTGTGGCCAAGAAGGAATCCCACCCAGCCTCAGTGAGCAGCACATCAATAACCACCCGTTCTCTAATCCTGCAAACAGCTGTGTAGTGTGCACTCTGTAGTTCTAGTTACTGACAATGTTGGTTTGCATGCAGCGTGTTATTTGTGTGCCGTAAACAGAACTCCAAAGCATTGCAAAGTTTCTTGTCCCATGTCACCAGCACATCAGTAACCCCATTTTGTAATGGCATAATGACCAAATATTCTTGCATCCGGGGGTGTTTACTTGGGAGAGTGGCCAACAAGGGGACTCACTGTATCCTACTGCGCTCAGAACAACTCGTTCAACATTGTGGATGTCGAACGGTTTCTGTCACTGTGTCAGTTTTGCTGAAACAGCTGTAGTATGCCTCAGGAACCAATGTTCTGCTTATGGCCAGGATTGGTTTCTCAAGTAGGGATCACTGTTTTATGTCAGTTACCAATGTTTTGTTTATGGTCAGAATGCTGGTGTTGCTGTTTGGGTGAATCTGTGTTCTATATCAGTAACCAATTGTTTGAGGACTTTGGTGTTTTATGTTTGTTACCAATATTCCTGTTTATGGACAAGATTCTGGTGTTGCCGTTTCGGGAGATTTTGGTGCTTTATATCCGTTATCAATGTTCCTGTTTATGGACCAGATGCAGGTGTTTCTGTTTTGGATACCTCTTTTTTATGTCTGTTACCAATGTTTCTGATGATGGTCAGGATACTAGTGTTGCTGTTTTGGGTACTTGGTGTTCTATGTCTGTTGCCATTGTTCCAGGGGATAGTCAGGATGCTGGTGTAGCTGCTTTAAGGTACAGTACTTGGTGTTTTTATGTCTGTTACCAATTTTCCTAGTGATGGACAGGATGCTGGTGCTGCTGTTTTAGGGACTTTGGTGTTTTATGTCTGTTACCAATGTTCTTGGTGATGGTCAGGATTCTGGTGTTGCTGTTTTGTGGACTTTGGTGATTTATGTCTGTTACCAATGTTCTAGGTGATGGTCAGGATGCTGATATTGCTGTTTTGGGGGACTTAGAAACACAGAAACATAGATTTTGATGGCAGATAAGGACCACTTGGCCCACCCAGTCTGCCCAATTTCCTACCTATTGCATAAACTGCAGATCCTAGTTAACCAACAGTCTTCTTGTTCCTGCCCTCATCAGAATTGCCTTATGTCTGTCCTATGAATTCTTGAAGTTCCCCACAGTTTTTGAGCCCATGACCTCCTCAGGAAGCCGTTCCAGCATCCACCACCCTCTCCGTGAAAATACTTCCTCATGTTGCCCTTGAGCTGTGTTCCTCCCCGTATCTTCAAATTGTGCCTGTTGTTCTTACTCACCTCTTTTTCTGAAAGATGATACCCTCCTAGAGTTAGTTGATTCCCTTGAGGTACTTAAAAGTTTCTATCATGTCCCCACTCTCCTCCTTTCCTCAAGGGAATACATATTAGCTTCTTAGTTTCTCTTCATATTGCTTCTGGTGCAGACCCTGGCCCATTTTAGTTGCCCTCCTCTGGACTGCCTCCATCCTGCCTATGTCCTTGCGGAGATGGGGTCTCAGAACTGCCGCAATACTTCAGATGGGGTTTCACTATCTGTCTGTACAGAGGGATAACAACTTCCTGTTTTCTACTGGTGATGCCTCTTCCAATACATCCCAGTATCCACCAGTCTCCTACTGCCTTCTCACATTGCTTGCTTACCTTTAGATCATCTGATATGACTACCCCAGGTCCCTTTCCATTTTTGTTGTTACAAATGCCTCCCCACCCCTGTTGTGTACTCTTCCCTGGGTTTTTTGTTTCCCAGGTGCATTACTTGCACTTCTTTGCATTGAATCTAAACTGCCTTATTTTGACCATTCCTCCAACCTTGCCAAGTCCTTCTCATCCTTTCCACCCTTCCCTCGGATATTAGCCCTGTTGAAGATCTTTGTGTCATGTGCAAAGAGGCATACTTTTCCTTCCAGTTCCTCTGCAATGTCACTCATAGAGACATTAAAAAGAACTGGACCCTGTACTGAACCCTGCGGTACCCCGCTAGTAACCCCCCTTTCTTCAGTGTGGACTCTGTTAACTATTACCTTCTGTGTCCCGTTGTCCAGCCAATTTTTTACACAGGCTACCACCCTGGGACCCACTCCCAGGCTGGCTAATTTGTTTATTAATCTTTTGTGTGGGACTGTGTCAAATGCCTTGCTAAAGTCTAGGTAGGCAATCTTCACAGTCCCTTCCTGGTCTACTACTTTGGTTACCCAGTCAAAGAAATCTATTAGATTTGTCTGACATGACCTTCCCGCTGTGAATCCATGCTGCCTTGGGTCCTGTACCCTGCTGGCCTCCAGGTACTCAACAATTCTTTCTTTCAGAAGTTATTCCATCATTTTCTCTACCACTAAGGTCAAACTAACAAGTCTGTAGTTTTCTGCCTCTGCTTTGCTCCCACTTTTGTGAAGGGGAATCAGATCCACCCTTCTCCAGTCCTCAGGTACCACACCATCCTCCCATGATTTATTAAAAAGGGTAGTCAGTGGTGTCACTATTTTCCCTAGTTCTTTTAGAATTCTGGGGTGGATCCCATCAGGGCTCATTGCTTTGTTCACCTTCAGTTTTTGAGGTCTTTCAGAACCCTTTCTTCTGTAAATGAACTGGTATTGACCCACCTATCCAGAGTGCTTCTATTGATTGGATTATGTACTTCCCCTCCTCTTCTTTGTGAATACTGAGCAGAAGTAGTCATTCCGTATCCCTACTTTTTCACTGTCACGCTCTGCTCACCCACCTTCCCCTTTATTAAGCCTCACTATCCCTCTCTTTGGTCTTTCTTGCTCCTGATCTATCTATAAAGGTTTTATCCCCTTCTTAACTGAGTTGGCTATCTTTTCCTCAGTTTGGGCCTTTGCTATTCTGACTGCGTTCCCAGCTTCCTTCTGCTTTGACTGGTACAGTTCTCTGTACTGCTCCTTCTGTGTTTCCTTATACTTCTAAATGCTATCTTTTTCTCCCTAACCTTCCCCACCACCTCTATTGAGAACCATAGTGTTTTTTTCTTTCAAGTTGATTTTTTTATTTGCTTCACACAAAGGCTTGTTGCCTCTGTGATGGCAGTTTTGGTGTTTCCCCATTGTTCTTCTGTCCCTCCTTCTTCCTGTTTGCTAGTGCGTTTCTTAGTCACGCTCCTATTTTGACAAAGTCAGGCCTCATAAAGTCCAGTACCCTCACTTTTGTATGGCTTGACTCTACGGTTGTGTTTATCATGAACCACACTGTTTGGCGGTCACTTGTTCCCAGAGGGCTACCCACTTCTAAAATTTCTCTGTCCCCATTTGAGAATGCCATGTCTAGACTGCTCCCTCCCAAGTGGGTTCCAGTACTAGCTGTCTGAGGCATTCTCTGTAGGGCATCAAGAATGACCCTGCTCTAGGATGTGGCTGCAACAAAGGTGCTCCAATTAACATCTGGTTTATTCAGGTCCCCCATGAACAATAACTCCCTCTTTATGCCATCCTAAGGATGCCTTCTGTCATATCCTTGTCCATTCCCTCCCCATGAGTTGGGGTCTGTATACAACACTAGTGCAGATTGTGGTGCCATTTCCTGTCTCCAGGCTGTCCCACAGTGCCTCCTCTCCTCCCTGTTTACCCTTTAGTTCCATTGCTTTGATCTCTTCCCTTACGTAGAGTGTTACTCCTCCTCCACTTCTACCCTCCCTGTCCCTCCTGTAGACTGTGTAACCTGGTATGTTGACATCCCAGTCATGGTTCTCTGTGTAACATGTTTCTGTGACTGCCATGATATCCAGGTTTCCTTCTTCCATCAAGGCCACTAGTTCAGGGAGCTTGTTACCCAGACTATGGGTGTTGGTACTCATCGACCTCCAATCAATGTATAACGCGGAGCCTTTGTAAATGAGTCCCCAACTCAAAAGGTTGTAATTCCGAGACTTTACATAAATATAAATAAAAATAAAATGTCCATTACCAATGTTCCGATGATGGTCAGGATGTTGGTGTTGCTGTTTTGGGGTATTTGGTGTTTTATTTATTTAGCTTTTGTTTACTGGGTAAATACACTATACAAGTAGTATGCCTATTTTCAGGAACGACCTGGGAGAGCACAAAACATACAGTATACATACATGGCAACATTGGAGAAACAGCATGATACAGTAAAAACAGCTATAACAACGCTTTGTATAAGGGCAGAGATACTGCCACACATAGTACAAATTGTTACAGGACATAGATAGACATTAGAATCACTGAATACATATTTCAGACCACCATGGACTCAGAGTGGACAATAGTGGACTGCAGAGCATTACATTACAGAGACCAGGAGCAGTCACATCTTGTCGTTTGTTTTAGGGTGGGACCACAGGGAGGGCGAAAGGTCCCATGGGAAGGGCAGAAGCGAACAGAGTCTGGAATGGAGTTCAGAGCCTAGAACAAAAGCGGCAAAGTCACGATCCCCCATAAAGGTCCGAGTAGGGGGAACTTTAAGCACCTCGGCGGTCTGTGACCTGAGCTGGTAGGGGATGGCATCCAGTTTTGGGAGGAGATGAGCCAGTCCCGACGGTATGCCCATGGCAAGCACTTTCCTGGTGAAGTTTCCTACACCAAGGATCAGGAGTTCCACAGGGGGGAGTCAGTTGAGTTTGTCATAAAGCTCACATCGGTGGGTGAGTTTGGGAGCAGCAAGTGCAAACTGACAGATATCATTATATGCCGTGTTCCACCGATTAAGATGGATTTGAGGTGACCTGGCAAATAGGTGGTATCCATAACTAAGGGAGGGGAGAAGCACTCCCCTCGCAAGTGCCAGCCTCGCTCCCGGAGTCAGGTTGTATTTGGCCCTGTAGGCAAGGCCAAGCTTACACCTGGTGGCTCTGCAGATGTTTTGGATATGGCTTCCCATGTCAAGTTGTGGGTCGAGGTGACCCCAAGATATTTAATTGAGCTCGCTGTTGGATAACAGGGGCCTCCATCACAAGCTATTTTGAGCATAGCTGATGGGGCTTTTAACTTGGCAGTGGAACCAAAGAGCATGGCCTGAGTTTTGTTAGGATTCAATACCAGTCTATGGTTGGTAATCCAGGCTGAGACTCTGCTGAAGTCTTCAGATAGGCACTGGTTAAGGTCAGCAGCATTACGAGTATGGGCCACTAGCACAAGGTCATCTGCATAAAGCGTAACTTGGCAACGAGAGGTCACCCGTGGGAGTTGATTAATAAAAAGTGAGAATAGGAGAGGTCCAAGTACCGATCCCTGGGGAACTCCCATGGTCATAGCCCTAGGCTCTGAGAGGACCTTGTTAAAGCAGGTGCACTGCTTTCTACCAGTTAGATAGCCCATCATCCAACTCATGGCATGCGGAGAGAACCCGAGAGCCCTGAGCTGCTCCCCAGTAGGTCATGGTTGACAAGGTCAAAAGCTTTTGACAAGTCAATAAATATAGCACTTGACAGTTTGCCCTGATCCATGGCGGATCTAATACTAGAGGTTACAGTAATCAGGGCAGTAGTGGTACTATGACCCTTCCGGAAACCATGTTGGGCCCCAGAAAGCAGCTCATGGGTATCCACGTACTCCGAGAGTTGTTCTACCACAACCTTTTCCAGGAGTTTTACCAAGGGATTGGAGAATAGCAATAGGGCGATAGTTGTCAGGGAGTTTGGGATTTCCCTGCTTCAAAACAGGGACTATCCTTGCCTCCTTCCAGATGTCAGGGATTATCCCCGAGCTAAGGGATAGGTTAAAGATATGGGCAATCAGAGGGGCAATGTAAGCTGCTCCCAGCTTGAGAAGCCTGGGCTCAAGGTTATCAGACCCTGCACTGGAGTGCTGGTAGAGGGCAGCCAAGCAGTTCCGAACATCAAGGACAGACATGGCCTTAAGATTAAATACTCTCCGAGGAGGATGTTCACTCTGCATCGGAGTGATATTAAGCGAGCGACCCCCATCGGTCGTGAAACGAGAGGTGAGGGCCGAAAGGTCGGGAGAAGTGGAGATTGAGGTGGTCAGCTATAGTGTGGGGATTATTGCACGAGACTCCATCAATAATCATGTCCATGACACCCAAGTGAGAGGGCCCACTGACGAGGGATTTAATGTTCCTCCAGAACCTCCTAGGATCTCTGACAGAGCTAAGTAGTGCCGATTTACAGAAGTTACTTTCGGCAGCCCTAATGGATTTTTTACACCGATTCCTGAGTTGCCGATATCTCAGGAGATTAGCAGGAACTCTGGAACCCTTAGTACTTGCCCAGCATTTGTCTCTCTCCCGCATCTTGGCAAGTAAGTCACCATTCAGCCAGAAGGTGGCTGTACCCCTCACCCTCCGGGTGACCCTGGGGGCGTGTCTATCTTGGAGAACACCAAAGGAATGTATGAAACAGGAGGCTGCCACTGAGGGGTCAGAGGCTTCAAGCACCCTGGTCCAGTCAGTACATCCTAGATCGGTCAGGAAAGCCTCAGGGTCAAAACTGGAGTATTTTCTGACTTGAATGATTTTGTGTGGAATTCTAGGGGAAGGGATTTTCCAGACACAGTATACCGGGAGTGGCAGATAATGAGTCTGATAGCGTGCCTGATGAGGCAATCCTCTCCGTCAGTTGGTCAGGATCCAGTCCAGCAGGGAACTTGAGGAACCATTGGCTGCCTGTCCCGTCAGGTCATGGATTAATTGGTTAAGGGATAGGCAGGCAAGTTGTGATTCACATTTCCTAATATTGCCACACTCCCAGTTCATGTTGATATCACCCATAATAATGAGTTCATTGTCACCTATACTGGACCTAACTGCATCTAAGAGTAAGTGAATCCTGTCAAACCTCCCTAGGAGGGTTATAGGTGCACACCAAGTGCAGCTTCTTAGCATCGCCCAGCAGCAGGAGCACATGAAGAAACTCACAAGGTGGATGATCAGGTTTACTCTGTGCCACCAGGGAGATTTTCAGATGGGATCTGTAGTAGATGAGGGTGCCACCCCCTTCCTACCCCCAGTCCAGTCTAGATGAATGAACTCATATCCTGTTAGGAAGCAGGCAGAGTCAGGAATCGAGGGTTTGAGCCAAGTCTCAGTTATCCTTAGGATGTCTGACTTGTATAGCTCAGTCCACGCTAGGAGATCATCTCGGTTAGGAAGCAAGCTCCTAATATTCATATGCACTGTTTTTAGTCCCTTATTCCCATTCCAGGTGGCGGGAATATTAGAGATCAGCTTAGATGGCCCAGGATTGAGCTCAATATCTCCAGCCATGAGAAGTGAGAGTAGGGCTAGCCAGGGGAGGAACAATCTTACGAGCGGCCTCCCTCCAGGCCTGTGCATGTCTGTTACCAATGCTCTTGGTGATGGTTAGGATGTTGATATTGCTGTTTTGGGAGACTTTGGTGTTTTATGTCTGTTACCAATCTTTTTGGTGATGGTCGGGATGCTAGTGCTGTTGCTTCTGGGGACTTTGCTGTTCTATGTCTGTCACCAATATTCTTGGTGATGGTTAGGATGCTGGTGGTGTTGTTTCAGGGGACTTTGTTATTTTATGTCTGTTACCAATGCTCTAGGTGATGGTCAGGATGTTAGTGCTGTGTTTCAGGGGACTTTGGTTTTAATGTTGGCTCGTGCATGCGCAGCTAACATATTGGGGTAGTAGCACATTTGGAAGCACGGTCACTGTTGGGCTAATGCAGGGCATGCATCAGTAGGTGCATCCCTCATTCTCTAATCAGCCTGCATGCCGGCACCATACCAAGTGGGCGAGCACTTCTAAGAAAAGGTCCGCAGCAATACGAACAAAGCTTGTCACATGCAGCAGACCTCCCAACATGCTTACCCTGCTGAGACAGAAAAAAAACATGGCGGCACACTGCCAGCCATAATGCCGACTTTGGGGGTGCCCAATCCCCCTGTCGGCATGCCCTGCCCCCAATGTATGTGCCGACGGGAGAGCCCACTCCCCGTCGGCATAAAGCACTTCCCATTTGTTAGATGCCCCGCTTTCTTTTGTAAAAGCTGGCTGGGGTGTCCAACTTTCACCGCTAAAGCATCGCCCCTAAAACACTTAGGTGGTATGCTGGGAGCCCACCTCAGTATGCCAAATCCCTGAAAATAAAAAACAGTCCTATGGTTTTTTTAACCTGTGAAAAAAAAAACAGTCCCTTGCCATCTCCCTGCCCCCTCCCGCAACTCCAGGTCCAACCTCTGCGCACCCTGCCTCCCACACCCCCTCACCCCATACTTCCCTCCAGAGTCCGCGTGATGATCTTTGGTGGACTGGAACACGCTCTGCACTCTTCAAAGCCGACCACGAACTGAAGAAATGCTGGTAAGCTGTATAATGGCATAAATAGGTTTCTCAACTTTGTGCATATCTCGGCATTTTTTAAATTTTTGCACCAAATTTCAACATGGGTTTTTGGGACCACTATGAATTCAGTCACTGTCATGACTGTTATTCAGTCCCGAAGGTGATTTCACGGTCACTGCGCCGAATCACCTTTTGGGACTGAGTAATGAAATGACAGTGCCACTGTTCATGAGGGGGCTCTCAAAAGCCTATGTTGCAAATTTGTGGAAAAATCCTCAAAATGTCTGTTTTTATTTAGTTGCGTTATGCTTGTTTCCATGCACACTGTAACTTTGTGCATTTGTAATATTTTCACTCCAGATTTTCATAATTGGCATTTTACACACTTCTGATGAACAGTACAGCTGTTATTTTACATATCCTGGTTGAAATGTGTTTTCGTATGTCCAGCGCAGAATAGTGCAGTTGCTGTGCGAAATCAGTTTTCAGGACAGTTTGAGGAAATGACGGTGACACTGTTCATGAGCAGAGGTCCAAAATGCCTATGTTGAAAATTTGGTGCTGAAAGTACATAAAATGACTGTGTTACAAGCGTGCATTGCACAGTTTCCGCGCTTTGACATCCTGCCCAAAATGTGTTTCTGCACCTGTGGCACACAATGGCATGGCGCTGTTGGAAATCCACTTTTGGGACAGATTAACAAAATCACAGCGCCACTGTTCATGAGGGGAGGTCCCAAAATGCCTATGTTAAAAATGTGCCTAACAAACTACCCAAAATAATTGGGTTACGGATGTGTGTTGCACAGTTTCTATGCATGCTCATGACTTCACCAAGTTTTCATATTTTCACTCCATATTTTCAACGTTGCCATTTTTTTATGTCTCCTCATGAACAATACAGTTGTCATTTTCCACATCCTGCCCAAAATGTGTTTTCATCCCTGTGTTGCCAAATGACATAGCTGGTGTGCAAAACCACCTTTCAGCTAACAAACTGATAGTACCGCTTTTCATGAGGTGGACTCACAAAAAGCCCATGCTGGAAATTTGGAGTGAAAATACCAACACACGCCTATGGTGTTAGGGTTCCCAACTGTATCACCCCATCCTGTAGAGACTGACAGGAGTCAGGTGTGACTTGGGATCATCGACCAGAATGCTCTGCTTATTCCAACCCCAATTCCCACCCCTGCAGCCAGTGACAGGCATCGTGGTGTGCCTTGCACTGTTCAGCCACACAGTTCACCCCATTCTCCTATACTGCACCCACCTCAGCATATTTCCTTATGGAATGGGGTAAGTATAATGCCCAAAGACCCCAAAGCACACCACAACACTTGTCAGCGTCTACAGGGTAAGGTGAGGTACAATGGCATGAGCGTTATAGCTGACGACCCAAAGGCACACCTCAATGCCTTTTGCTCTCTACAGGGTGGGGGTGGGGTTGGCGTCACTTCAATACTTCACTGCCATTCCTATTATGCATCTATATCTCTGGCACTACCAATGCCAATGCCAGTGAGACAACATTCGGCATTGACAAATGCTTGTTTATATCTGTTATCAATGTTCCTGGTGATGGTTAGGATGCTGGTGTTGCTGTTTTGGGGGACTTGGTGTTCTAAATCTGTTGCCAGTGTTTCTGTTTATGGACTGGATGCTGGAGTTGCTGTTTTTGGGAGGGGGTGCACTTTGTACTACTGCAAGTCATTCTTAAGAACAGAGAGCAAATGAAACAGACTAGCTTTTGGACACTAATACAATCCCAGGCACAAAGGTCTGTTTGCATGCACAAATGTGTGACCGAGACTAACATCATGTATATTGGAAGAGGCATGCCATAAGAGTTGATGATGCAACTGGAGGTTCAGTGTACCCAGAATGAGATTAGTGCAAAGAACCAACCGAGTGCAAGTGCAAAACACAATTGTGACCACATGCTAGTCAACCACCTGACAGGACTCATACTGTAACCAAGCTGGGCTGTTTGTGAGGCAGTTACCACTAACTTCAGTGCTGCTGCGCAAAAATGCTATATTGGTTTACAGAATGCAAATGACCCTACTCTATATGCAAGGAGCTATTTCAAACTTAACATCTCATTGACTGCAATTTGAATCTCATCAGACTGACACAATTCCTATCACACTGACTGCAGACATACCGCAGACTGAAAGCAGCAATACTGCAGGCATTAAGATGCTGCCCACTCAGAGTTAACAAGGGCAGGAGGCACTTGCTTATAACAAGGTGATCACAGATTCAAGCTGCACTATAGGCCAAATACTCGCAGTGTGATCTTTCACATGTTACTTAACCTATGGTGTTCCACTCCATCTAGACATGGTAGATACTGGACCTACCAAACAATGAGATATTGCATGTATGAACAGCTGTTACAAAAGTAATGCTGTAACAATGGAATAGTGACATAGCTGTGTTGCTAAATATATATCTGTTCTGCCACAGGCAGCCTGGTTGTACTCCTTTCACATGTAGGTATGTACAGTAACACTGCAGTTGCAGGCCACTTTTATGGTGTGTGCTGGGGTCTGTAGCTGTTTGCTTTGCTAAATCATGCTTTCAACACTCCTTAATTTGAAATGCAGTGGGGTGTTAGTGCATAAGTTAGAGTTGCAATATACCAGCAGGACTCCAGTTCATGGCTCCACCTCTGATTAGCCTGTTCTCCAAGCCTGAATGTGTGCAATTGCACAAAATGTTAGCGCCTGCAAACAGCTCCTTCCAATATTGTTCTTGCCTCATGAACTGCTGACTCGGTACTCCATGACCTGGTCTGGGCTGTGCAAAATGCTTGAATATATGCCCTTTGAATTTGAGATTAATTTCTTCCATATTTTAGTTGTCTTTTGACTAAATGCAAAACAATAAAATTATCTTCTTTGCTCTATGTAGTAGATATACAGCTCACAGGGCAAATTTCATTCAGGTTTGTTTGTGTAGCAATTGCTATGTTACAAAACTTTATCAGAGTATCAGTAAGCAGAATAAGTGTAGAATGTAGCACACCACCTTTTGTGGGACAATTGTCCAAGCACTTTTAGGTCAAATCAAATACACAGAAGGAAAAGGCGATTGGGAAGGGAAAAGAAAGGAAAGGAAAGGAAAGGAAAGGAAAGGAAAGGAAAGGAAAGGAAAGAAAGGAAAGAAGGAAGGGGTGGCAGTATATGTGAGGGAAAGACTGAAGTGTGTGGGAGGAGGGTAGTATGGAGTCGCTGTGGAAGCAAAACCAGGATTACAAGAATAGGACTGTCAGGATGAGAGTGGGTACAGGCCACCATCTCAGACAGAGGGGTTAGACAGGGAACTAGTGGGCAGATCAGGAGGACCTGCAAGAAGGGTAGTGTGGTGATTGTGGGGACTTCAACACGCCAGGTGTGGATTGGAGCACCCCAACAACCAGGAATAGAAGGGAGCAGGTAGTGCTGGATGACTTCCAGGACAGCATCCTGATGCAAATAATCAACAAACCAACCAGGTTAGGGAATACCCTTGAACTCATGCTTGCAAATGGGGAGTTTGTGAGGGAACTGAGGGTGAAAGAACCACTGGTGGGGAGTGACCACCACTCAGTATGGTTCACATTGGATATGGGTAAGGAAGGAGTGGAATCTGGAACAAGGGTGCTGGACTTTGGGAGGCCTGACTTCAGGAGGATGGGGAAGTGGTAAAAGGGTACCTGGCCAGAATTCAACCTAGTATGGGCACAAACCAGAGGTGGAAGTTCACAAAGCTGGGGATAGCGGAGGCAACCAGAACCTACAGCAAGACCCAGAGCAAGAAGGCTAGGGCAAAGAAAAACCTAGCTGAGTGAGCAAGGAGGTCATGGAAAAGGTAAGGAGTAAAAGCTGCCTTAGGAGGTACAAAAAACAGGGAGGGGAGGACAGGGAGGAGTACCTGAAGGAATCGAAGGAGGTGACAAGGGCGGTAAGAGCAGCCAAGGTGTCTACAGAGCTCAGGCATGTGCAAGGCATTAAGAAGGGGGAGAAAGACTTCTTCAGGTACATCAGGGAGAAAAGGAGCTGTACGGACCATATAGTAAGGATTAGGAAGGAGGGGGTGGGTGGAAGCAGGGGGTGATAAAGAAGAAGCACTAAACGATTACTTCTGCTTGGTATTTACTAAGGAGAATGGGGGGTGATACCCAAGGGGTAGGAAGGGCAGAAACAGAGGGGCGGGGTGATGGATGGAGAAACCATGGAGGGCAGGGTTCTGGAGGGGTTGAGGGCACTGAGGGTGGACAAGGCACCAGGTCCAGACGGCATCCACCCAGAATACAGAAGGAGCAGGCAGGGGTCCTGGCAGGACCTTTAGCAGACCTACTGTATTCAATGCCTTACTACACTCAGGGTGTATACCTCAGGATTGGAGGATGGCTCATGTGGTGCCCCTCCACAAGAGTGGCCCCAAGGATGAACCGTGGAACTACAGACCGGTGAGCCTCACATCCATTATGTGTAAGCTGATGGAGACTATCCTGAAGGAGGGGATGGTGACTCTCTTGGGGCTCAAAGGGCTACAGGACAGCAGACAACATGACTTTGTAACTGGCAGATCCTGCCAAACCAACTTGGTGGAGTTGTATGACTGGGTAACTAGGCAACTGGATGGGGCCATGCAGTGGATGTCCTCTACCGGGACTTCAGTAAGACATTCAACTCTATGCTCCATGGGAGGCTGTGAAGTAAGTTAGAAGGCACAGGGGTGGGCGCAAAGCTGGTGAGATGAGTAGGGAACTGGCTTCAGGGAAGGCAACAGAGGGAGGTGGTGTGTGGGGAGCTGTCATCCCCAAGGGTAGTGAAGAGCGGTGTTCCACAGGGCTCTGTGTTGGGACCAGTGTTGTTTAGATAGTCATTGCAGACATATCATTGGGCATCAAGAGCAAGAGCCTTCTGTTTGCTGATAACACCAAGCTGGGAGTGGTGGTGGATGACCTTGGGGAATGCAGGGGCTGCAGGATGATCAGGCAAAGCTGGAAACCTGGTAGGACACCTGGCAATCGGGGTTCAATGCCAAAATGTGCAAGGTGCTAAATTTTGGGGCTAAAAAAACCCCAGGAGGGGTTACCAGTTGGGGGGAGTGTAGCTAACTGAGACAGAGGAGGAGTAGAATCTGGGGGTGCTCATTATGGGGTAAATGAACAACTCGGCACAATGTAGGAAGGCAACTGCAGAGGCCAACAAAATGCTGGGTTACATTGCAAGGGGTATATGCTCGAGGAGGAGGAGGTGATTCTGCCACTGTATATGTAACCCCCAGGTGGCACTATCCCAAGGGCTACACCGCTGCCTGCTTTACTACTGACAGGTTGAGGGGCCTAGGTTCTATGGTGGGTGCCTCCACCCATAGGTCAGGGTTTGTAGTGGTTAGACTAGCTTGATCACAGCCATCTGGGACACTGTGACCCCCCTTTGGTTCCCTCTAGTGGCTCAACCAGTACACAAGAGTTACAGCACCAATACCCCACGTATATACACTGTTCACTCATAAAGCACCACTTACCCTCGAGACTGATTCTGCAGCACATCTCTGAGAACCCCCTGTAAAATAAGGTTAAACAACATACACAGCAAAATACAATACTGTTTCCATAAGTACAAACACCACAGACAGTATATAGTATAACAACAAATCTGATTTATTTAGGGGACAGTAACACGGGAAGGGGAAATCAGGTTAATTGGTGGCATTAAATCACAGTACTGTGCACACATACAGGGTCTGAAAAGTCACACTCTGGGTACCCAGGTTGGGGGGGGCTAGCCAGGTCCGTTGGCCGGGGTTGGCCAGCAGGTGCAGATGGATAGCGCCCTGTAGAAGAAAATATATGCACAACACACAATTGCAATCCGGAGCTGGATGGCTCAGTCCATGAAGCAGTGAAACAAGAATTAGATGACACACTTGTGATTGAAAAACAAGCTGCAGGGGAATACCCTGATTTGTACTCACAATACTCAAGCTGAGAACCAGATGGTTGATGTTCTCTGGATTGTCAGAAACAACAGGGCATGGAGACAAGGACCTTGTGACTGGACCCCACTGCAGTTTATAGCAAATGGATTTAGTCCGAGACAAGCTAGAGTTTGCTTCCAGCTTCAACACAGAGCACACAGCACAGAGGATTGGAAATAGCGATTCCCCACAAGCACTACACACATTCATATGTAAAAGGAAAGTACTATACCAGGCAGGCTGCTCCTTGATCCCGATCGCACTTACTGCAAAATACCCGGGAGCACACACAGCAGCTTCAGTTCCTGACAGACCGAGCGCGATTCAGCAATTTCTCGAGTCTTCGACAGGGTGAGCCTGGTTTCCACACTTCTAGTGCTTCTTTCTCCTCACAACTTGGATTCAGTCCAAACTGGCACTCACAAAGGCTGCAGACCGAAACTCAGGGCCTCACATGCGCTTCCCATGTGAAACTATACAATGCAGAAGCACAGAGCTCCTTCTCTCTTCACAGTCACAACTCATCTAATATTTCCAGTCACAGAGCAGGGCATTTCCTTTAGCTCTGCACCATTCTGTTGGCTGGTTGGCTGTCACTACAATAAGATTCCCTTGGTTGGTGGAAAAAGGCCAAGGTTAAAACTACTTTTCCCAGAGTCACTGCCCATACAATCCTCTTGTGGCTGGCTCAAAATTGAGAGTCCAAGTTCTGATTGTTCCACAGGCTCCATTTAGGGTCTACCTATCATCCTGATTGGTCCAAGTCAGCTATTTAGAACCAAATGAAAGAGCTACACTGGAAACAGTTCGTGCTGAAATGAAGACAGGTTAGACAAACTACATTTTCTCAGTCACTCTAAATGATTTCTGGTAAACAGTTATATCTTTCAACAAGGCTCATGTAGCAGCAGAAACATTGCGAATTGACAACAGCCTGGCGGGATTGGGACATTAGAACACACAGTCCACCCATACAAATAATTAGGTCTGCAGGCAGACAGCTCTTAAAGAGACAGTACGTAAAGGCTCAAATAGCACTCACTTGGAACCACATTTTTAATAGCTCAGACACCGAACACCACCCAAACTTGGACCATTCAGGCAAGTTCCTGGAAGACTTTTGGGAACTCCCATTTGCAGGGGGGTTACACCCTTCCTGGCCTGGAAAAACTAGGTGTCCACGTCAAGTAAGTACCCCCATAAATTTCAACACAACCATGTACATTTACATCAATATCACATTAGGTTTATGTTTGTAATCAACAGTCAACATATCACCTTACTGAAACACATTTCTGAAACTTTTCAGTACATCACTTTTTACACAGTATTATACACACATTGTACTGTAACTCAGGTTATTACTCCTGTACATAAAACCTGAAGAGAGGGACCCTTCCCTATCAGCTACCTTGGGGCTGGATGGGGCAGGGGCACAATACCTAGAGGGCAACACAATTAACTTGGAGGTAGCACTTATGCTCAGCTTGGGCAATGAGCTCGGGGACACTTACACTCCTTTATGGACAACACTGAGAGGCAAGTCCACAGGCCTCCCAGGGGAATCAGAGCTTAAGCACATTACAGGCTTTACAGTTCGACCAGTCTTTCTAGGGAAACTGTTACAGTCTCTGCACTTTTAGACACTTTCAGCACTATCTTCACTTTCTTGGGGAGTCTCCCTTGGGAACAGAGGCTAGAACCTGGGGCACTTTCAGCTTTATGATTTGCAATCTCGGAGTCCACAACACTTGGCTGACATGGGGAGTTTTCTGACACTGGTAGTGAACTATCAGGGCACTCAACACACTCTTCATGTTCTGGTATATCACCAGTTTGTCCCAGTCCATCATTTTCCTCCTCTGAAAACTCAAACAGTTCAACCATACACAATGATTCCATATCATCTGACTTGATGCTTTGCACTTCACTTTCTGGGAGCATTGACTCCAGGGACAAAGCTGGGGGCTTAGACAGTCCGAAGGCTCAGCTTCATCTCCAGGATTGGCTAGGGATTGCCCCAAACAATTGACTCAGTTCATAAGAAGGGTAGTATTCAAAGTCACACTCACTTTCCTCTGACATGGACTAACAGTCATGTTCAACTGGGACTTGTGGAGGGGAACACTTTAACTCAGCTTCTGTAGGTGCAGCTTTTTTGATTTTTTTTAGCAGCAGCTCTTGTCACTGGTCCAGAGGGGGCATTTTCTGGGGGCTCAGACTCAATCAAGATTTGTCCAGTGGGCAGTAAATGATTTCTATGCATTGTTTTCACATCTTTTGAATTATTCTTAGGCCTTACTTTGTACACAGGCGGATCATCTAGTTTGCCCACTACAATGTGAGGGAGATGGTGCCATCTGTCAGCAATCTTATGTTTGCCTTGCAGTCCCAGATTTCTTAGCAATACCCGATTTCCCTCCTGGAGCTCCTGTGCTTTCACCTTTTTATCATACCTTTCTTTGTTGGCCAGATTTCTTTTGGCAGTCATGGTTTGAGCCAGTTGGTATGCATGATTTAGCTGAGCCTTTAACTTTTGCACATATTGTAAATAGTTGTCAGCTCGAACCCCATCAGGAGAAACTCCAAAACATACATCTACCAGCAGTTGAGCTTCTCTTCCAAACATTAGGTGGTAGAGGAGAACCCAGTGGCATCACTTTGGTGCAGTTGTAGGCATGTACCAGGGTGCTAATTTGTTGGCTCCATCTAGGCTTGTCCTTTGGGTGGAGGGTGCCTAGCATATCTAGCAAAGTACGTTGAAACATTCAGGCTGTGGGTCCCCTGGGGTGGTAAGGGTGGTTCTGGACTTTGTATTCCCACAGAGAAAGCATCTCTTTGATCAGATGACTTTCAAAGTCCCTCCATTGATCAGAATGGATTTTGTGGAGTCTCATAGTGAACAAAAGTTTTCTACAAGCACTTTGGCCACAGTGGATGCCTTCAGGTCCTTGGTGGGGAAAGCTTGGGCATATTTCAAAGGATCAGTAACCACCAGCACATTGCTAATATTTCTTTGATCGGACTCCAAACTCAGAAAATCAATACAGACCAGCTCCATGGGGGCACTGCTGGTGCTGTTAACAAGGGGCAGCCCTCTGGGGCAGGGCTTTCCTCTGTAAACAGCGATTACAAGTTTGAATGTGTTGCTCAACATCAGCCCCATCTTAGGCCAATAGAATCTGAATCTCACCAAGTCAAGTGTTCTGTCTATACCAAGGTGCCCCACGTGGTTGTGTAAGAACCTCAGTACTGAGTCTCGAAGGCAGTGGGCAACACTAGTTGTTTGTATATTTGTCCCCCTCTGTCTACTGTTTCTCTGTATAACAGTCTATTGATCAGTTTCAACTTAGGACCTTCCTTGTATAACAATGCAGTTCTCAAATCAGTGGAGTGTAATTTGGACACATCTTTCTCTGTGTTGAGGGCTTCTAACACTGATTTGATCATGGGATCTCGGGATTGAGCCCGCTGAATACTGTCATTGTCCAGCTGAGGCAGTGCACCAATATCTATTGCAGAAAAGTGGCAATAAGTAGCAGGTATGCAATTCTCAGAAGGTCCCAAACAATCCACCATACAGTCCACTGCGTCCATGGACATTTGTTCCTCCATGTCAAACTTCTGGCAGAGTGCTCAAATATCAGGTTCTGACAGTCTGACCCAGTCATTCCGGGGAACAGGCTTCCGGGAGAGAGCATTAGCATCTATGTGGTTCAGGCCTGCTCTGTATTCAACAGCATAGTCATATGTAGATAATGCAGAAAGCCACCTATGGCCAGTGGCATCCAACTTAGCTGAAGTCTGCACATAGGTCAAAGGATTATTGTCAGTTTTTACTAGTATCTTAGCCCCATACAAGTACTCATGGAACTGGTCAACAATGGCCCACTTCAAAGCTAGGAACTCTAACTTATGTACAGGATAGTTCTTTTCGGATGGGGTCAGGCTTCTACTGGCAAAGGCTACTGGTCTCAGGCCATTCTTGTGCTCTTGGTACAATACAGCCCCAAGCCTTGCAGGCTAGCATCAGTGTGCAAGACATAAGGCTTTGCTGGATCTGCATAGGCAAGGACAGGAGTGTGGGTAAGTTGATATATAATCTCATGAAAAGCAACTTCACACTCAGGTGTCCATCTGGCTCCAAATACTTCATTAGGATGGAAATACACTCTCTCTCAGGCTCAGAAGAAACCGACCTCTTATATTTTTTGTTAGTAGGAGGGTAACCTTGAGTAAGATTAAGTAAAGGACTAATCACTCTTTGAATAGTCCTTGATGAACCGGCGATAATAACCACAGAATCCCAGAAATCTTTGCAGTTCTTTTAGATTGTGGGCTGTGGCTAGTGGTCAAGGCCTCAACTTTACTCAGGTCTGTTTCTATTCCCTTGGTGGATACTATGTATCCCACATACTTTACAGAGGTTTGGAAAACTGACATTTATCGATGGAAAGTTTAAGGCCAAAGTCTTCCAGTTGGTCCAACATCTTGAACAATCTGCTCTCATGTTCCCCAGTGAGCTGCCAATCACAATAACATCATCTAGGTATACCAGGCACTCTAACAAGTTCATGTCCCCACCGCACGCCCATCAGTCATTGAAAAGTGTCTGGAGCACCTGAAATCCCTTGAGACATCCTCATGAATTCATAGAAACCAAGCAGACAGATAAAGGCCATCTTTTCACGGTCTTCTGGGGCCATCGGGATCTGGTAGTACCCACTGCAAAGATCCAGCACTGAGGACCACTTACTACCGTTCAGGCAGTGTAAGGCATCCTGAATGTGGGGCATTGTGTATTGATCAGGAATAGTCCGCCGGTTCAAGGTACGATAATCCACGCACATCCTTACTGTCCCATTCTTTTTCCTCACTACCATGATAGGTGAAGCATATGGGCTTCTGGATTCTTGTATTACACCAGCAGCAAGCATCTTTTGCAGATGCCACCTCACATCATCTATGTCAGCAGGTGCTGGGCGTCGAGACCTCTCACGAAATGGCCTTTTATCATGCAGCCAGATGTGGTGCTCAGCTCCTTGCACACATCCCATGTCCCATTCTTTGAAAGAAAACACCTGGTCTATCTGAGCAAGCTTTCTACTGATTCTCATCTTCCATTCAACTTGCAATCGGGAGTCACCAAAATCAAACAAGTCGGGAGTCACTCTGTCATTTTCCCCTGAACACTTGTTACTTGGTAGCACTGCCATATCTGCACAATGTACATTAGCCAGGGTGCAATCTCTATTTACTCGAATCTATCAGACACATTATGAACTTGGACCATTACCCGTCTGGCATAAGCATGGGCTCTGGCAGGAAAAATACTTGGCTTGACCAGCAGTCCTTCCAGCAATTTCCCATTGCCTGGTGCATCTAGCATGAGGATTTTATTCATGGCATCCTTTCTGATACGGACTTCCCCCTGTAAGGTACACTGGGCGTTTGGCGCCAGGATCAAAGACTCAGGATCCTTCTTCCAGACAATTCCAACTGATTCCTCTGAGTACACTCCTTCAACATCTCCCTGTGCCTCATAGGCCTTCTTGATCAAGGACGGACTTCTCAAAGCTCTACCAGTCCTTGACCCCTGTTTCTCATAACACAACTGCGCCAACCATCCAAACATATGTGCATGTGTCCCAATTAGTTGAGGAATCCCATCATACAGTCCAGTAGGGGGACACATTAAGGCCAGGGTCTCTACTTGCTCTGCCACTCCAGTCACAGAGGTAGGAAAAGAGCCAAATTTGGATATACCTGGAGTAGGGTAGGCTTCTCACTTAACCCCCATACATGCAGTTCTTCCGACGGTTAAGGGTACATCTGATAAATGCTTCTGATACTAATCCTGGAACATAATTGTCACTTGGGAGCCACTGTCCAACACAGCTCTGGTGGGCACACCATTCACTTTTACCAGTAGCTTCCATTGAAGGGCCCACTATTCTGGACCAGTCTGGAGAGGTGGTAGCAGGGGTCTGGGTAGATGATCTAGCCACAGAAGAACGTGAGTTAGCATTTTTGGGACCTTCACTGCGGTCATTTCGTGCACCTCTTAACCACTGTTTTGTGCTCCAAAGCTCTCCTTGTAGCTGGCTCACCACTCTCTCCAAGTCTTTCCGAGACCGGCATTCCCTCTTCATGTGCCCATCCTTCCCACAATTATGGCAAAATATGTCTGCTGAAGTTTGGGATGACTGAGGCATCACATTGGGGGCTGCAGCATTGGTGCTATCAGTAGAAAATCTTGGTGCCACCTCAGCCAGTAGTGGGTTGGACATTTGGAGAATTCTCTTCAGTTCCCCCACTTCCTTAGTCAAGATATCAAGCTTTGAGCTGCTGTCAGCAGGAGATGTCTGGGGGGGCACCCCCAACCCCATAGCGGATGCAGTTAAGTAAGAGTTGGGGCCTGTATTCATAGGAAGGGCCTTCATAAAGAGACTATTTATTGCTTCCCTGAACTCCCCCAGCAGTTCATCCCATGGCAAAACATCTGTAGCCATCCCTCTCTGGCTGGGCCCCCCCTTGGCTGACAATTGGGTCTCAGGTTATGTCATGTGATTTTGGTGATTCCAGCCCATCAGCTTCTGACCCTGCACCTGGAGCAGGGGATGTAGCAGCTACAACTGCACAGGGCTCTGAAAAACCTTCATCCTCCTCAACTTCTCGTACCTCCTTCATCAACACACGGAAAGGCAAGGACTAGATTTCCTTTGATGCAGTTGCAAATTGAGCAACACCCAGCCAGAGGCCGGGCAGAGCAGAGTATATGATCCAGTCTTACCGGTCCACTTCACTAGAGGTCCAACCCCTTTGAAAAATGGTTTGCAAGATTCCTCTAATCGATCCATAAGCAGATAACAATTTCTGGCTGTTATCTAAGATCTTGAAGCTTCCATTTCAAGGTCTCAATAGTAGCGGTGCCCTCAAACACATTTTCAAGGGCAATTAGGTACTCTTGGGCTTTGGGCATCAGGGTCAGAGACCCTCAGGAGCTAAAGTATGTTGGGCGAGTCCCTGAGACTCTCCCCAGGTGAGCCCTTTTTCTGCCTCAGAGCATTGCAGTCTTGTACCACAAGGGTAGCAGAGTCTATCCAGGCTTCCAGATCAACCTCCCATTTGGAGTAGGGTGGATGCCAGAGAATACTTTGAGCTTGGGTAAGAGTCATGACTAATGGCAGGTACAAACATAGGGGCTAGCACTGGCACAGAAGGAGGGCAATAACGGGTGCTGGAGGGGAGATGGTGTTGGGGAGGAATGCCCAGGTGGCAATAATAGTTTCTTAAATTCTCCACAGTTTCCCTCCTCCAGCAACAATTTATCAAATTTTCTCCTCAAAACTTTCAGATAATGGGGGGGTCATCCCCCCCCTGGGTCTTTACTGTCCTTAGTTATCACTCTCCAGGCAGTGAGGGCTCCCTCTGGGGTAATAGTCTGTGGCACTTTGGAGCTATCTATGGGGTCCTTATACTCTACTAGGGCCATGAAAGTGTGGGTAAGCAAATCAGCATGTCGACCCACCACCACAGGGTTTTGTAAACCTTCCACCTTGGAAAGTACTCCTTGTACAGTGTCCGTATTGATACCCAGGGGGATGTCCAGGATAAGCATAGCATTTTGGGGATCGATCTCCTCCCCAGTACACCACTCCACCAACCGGTGCACAGCCACTTCTGTTGGGGAACCATTTATTTATTTTTTTTAACAGTGGTTTGTAAATATGGCCACTAGAGGACACAAAATCCCAGCGGTGCCTCCAAGATGTAACCCCTAGGTGGCGCTATCCCAAGGGCTACACCTCTGCCTGCTTGACTACTGACAGGTTGAGGGGCCCTAGGTTCTATGGTGGGTGCCTCCACCCATAGGTCAGGGTTTGTAGTGGTTAGACTAGCTTGATCACAGCCCTCTGGGACACTGTGGCCCCCCTTTGGTTCCCTCTAGTGGCTCACACAGTACACAGGAGTTACAGCCCAATACCCTATCTATACACACTGTTCACTCATAAAGCACCACTTACCCTAGACTGATTCTGCAGCACGCCTCTGAGGATCCCCGTAAAATAAGGTTAAACAACATACACAGTGAAATACAATACTGTTTTCATAAGTACCAACACCACAGACAGTATATAGCATAACAACAACAAATCTGATTTATTTAGGGACAGTAACACGGGAGGGAAATCAGTTAATTGGTGGCATTAAATCACAGTACTGTGCACACATACGGGATCTGAAAAGTCACACTCTGGGTACCCAAGTTGGGGGGGCTAGCCATGTCCGTTGGCTGGCAGGTGTAGATGGATAGGGCCTAGAAGAAAATATATACACAACACCCAATTGCAATCCGGAGCCAGATGACTCAGTCCATGAAGCAGTGAAACAACAAGAATTAGATGACACACTTGTGATTGAAAACAGGCTGCAGGGGAATACCCTGAGTTGTACTCACAATACCCAAGCTAAGAACCAGATGGTGGATGTTCTCTGGATTGTCAGAAACAACAAGGCATGGGGATAAGGTCCTTGTGACTGGACCCCACTGCAGTTTATAGCAAACGGATTTAGTCCGAGACAAGCTGGGGTTTGCTTCCAGCTTCAACACACAGCACACAGCACAGGAGATTGGAAATAGTGATTCCCCACTAGCACTACTCACATTCATATGTAAAAGGAAAGTACTATACCAGGCAGGCTGCTCCTCGATCCTGACCGCACTTACTGCAAAATACCTGGGAGCACACACAGAAGCTTCAGTTCTGATAGACCAAGCGTGATTCAACAATTTCTCCAGTCTTCTACAGGGTGAGCCTGGTTTCCACACTTCTAGTGCTTCTTTTCTCACAACTCGGATTCAGTCCAAACTGGCACTCCAAAGGCTGCAGACCGAACTCAGGGCCTCACACGCATTTCTGTGCGAAACTATACACCACAGCAACAGAGCTCCTTCTCTCTTCACAGTCACAACTCATCTATCTTTCCAGTCACAGAGCAGGGCATTTCCTTTAGCTCTACATCATTCTGTTGGCTGGTTCGGCTGTCACTCACAATAAGACTCCTGTGTTGGTGGAAAAGGCGCAAGGTTAAAACTACATTTCCCAGATTCACTGCCCATACAAACTCCTTGTGGCTGGCTCAAAATTGAGAGTCCAAGTTCTGATTTTTCCTCAGGCTCCATTTTAGGTCTCCCTATCATCCTGATTGGTCCAAGTCAGCTATTCAGAACCAAATGAAAGACTACACTGAAACAGTTCGTGCTGAAATGAAGACAGGTTAGACAAACTACATTTTCTCAGTCACTCTAAATGATTTCTGGTAAACAGTTATATCTTTCAACAAGGCTCATGTAGCAATGGCAGAACGTGAGATTGACGCAGCCAGGCGGATTCGGCATTAGGACACACAGTCCCCCTCTATACAACTAATTACTCTGCAAGCAGACAGCTCTTAAAGAGACAGTAACGTGAAGGCTCAAATAGCACTCACTTGGAACCACATTTAAACAACTCAGATGCGAACACCGCCCAGACTTGGAGTATTCAGGCGAGCTCCTGGAAGACTTTTGAGAACTCCCATTTACAGGGGGTTAGTATATAGATCATTAGTTAGAACACATCTGGGGTACTGCATGCAGTACTGGTGCCCGTATCTGAAGAGAGACATTAAGTTACGGGAGAGGTACAACACAGTGACAAAGATGACCAAGAGGCTGGGGGACTTACCATATGAGAGGAGGCTGAGGGAGTTGAACATGTACTCTCTGGAGGAGAGGAGGGACAGGGGGGATATGACTTAAACCTTCAAGTACAGTCCCTGACTAACAGGGAAGGGATCACAGATCTCCAGGTAGAAGGTCACGTGGGGGCCAGTGACCATCACATGATATGGTTCAGTTTGGCCACTACAACTAAATCATCCCATTCCAAGGCAAAAATATGGGACTTCAGAGGAGCTGACTTTGATAAGATGGCCAACAGAGTTAAGCTAGCCCTGGCAAAAAAAAACACAGGTGAGGGGGTACAGGCAAAGTGGCCAAGCATTAAGGATGCAATACTTGAAGCAACATCCCATTGTGTTAGACAGAAAAGGAAGTGCAAAAGAAGAAGGAAACCACTTTGGTTTTCAAATACAGTAGCAGAAAAGGTCAGAGCCAAAAGGCTGGCCTTCAGGAAATACAAGTGAACACAGTGGGATGAAGATAGGGAGGCATACCAAACTGCCCTAAGAGAAGCAGGGAAGGCAGTAAGGCAGGCAAAGTCCCAAACTGAGGAAACACTAGCACGAACAGAAAAAGAAGGTGACAAGACTTTCATAGATACATTAGTGAAAGGAGAAAGTCCAGAGGGGTATTGCTGCTTAATGGAGAAAAGGGAGCATGTGAGGAGGAGGACTCATGTAAAAGCATCTATCCTAAATAGATACTTTTGCTCAGTATTTACTGAAGAGAAGGTAGGGCAGGGCCTATAGCTCAGCACCATGGACACGGGGAGGAGGTGAGCACTACTCCTTCACATAAGAAAGGGTCCTACAAGAGCTTGCAAGCTCAGGGTGGATAAGGCAATGGGACCTGATGGCATACATCCCAGGGTACTTAAGGAGCTAAAGGTGGAACTAGCAGAGCCATTAGCAGAACTGTTTAGTGAGTCTCTGAGCACAGGAGAGGTCCCAGAAGACTGGAGAAGGGCTCATGTGATCCCACGCCACAAGAGTGGTAGCAGGGAGGAGGTAGGGAACTACAGACCAGTCAGTCTTACCTCAGTAGTGGGCAAGATTATGGAAGCACTCCTTAATGAAAGGATAGTGCAAGACCTGGAATCCATAGGGGCAAAAAATCCAAGACAGCATGGGTTTACAAAAGGAAGGTCCTGTCAAACTAATCTCATAGATTTCTTTGACTGGGTAACCAGAGTGGTGGACCAAGGGGGAGCAGTTGATGTTGCCTACCTTGATTTCAGCAAAGCTTTTGACATTGTTTCACATAGAAGATTGATAAATAAGCTGGGTAGGCTCAGGGTGGGTCAGAAGTTGGTCAACTGGGTGGCAAACTGGCTGACGGGCAGAAAACAGAGAGTGGTGGTAAATGGTATACAGTCAGAAGAGATGCAAGTCACAAGTGGGGTACCTCAGGGATCAGTCCTGGGGCCAGTCCTCTTCAACATCTTCATTAGTGACCTTGCAGATGGACTAGAGGGTAAGGCTTGTCTGTTTGCAGATGACATCAAGATCTGCAACAGAGTAGATGATCCAGGTGAGTGGGCAGAATGAGAAGAGATCTGGATAAACTAGCAAAATAGTCAGAAGAGTGGCAACTGGGATTTAATGCAAAGAAGTGCAAGATCATGCACATAGGGAAGAGAAACTTGAGAAGCCACCTATAGGCTGGGAGGAGTTGCTAGCAGTCACAAAGGAAGAAAGGGACTTGGGCATCATCATCACTGATGACCTGAAATCATCCAAGCAGACCTCTAAAGCAGTAAGAGTAAGGCTAGGGGGTGTTAGGGGTGTAGTAGGGGTATCACAAGTCGTAAGAGGGAGGTAATAATCCCTCTTTACAAGACACTGGGTTAGGCCCCATCTGAGTACTCGCGTGCAGTATTGAGGCCACACCTTCACAAGGACATTAATCAAATTGAGGCAGTCCAGAGAAGGGCAACCAAAATGGTGCAGGGACTGCATCAGAAGACATATGAGGACAGATTAACAGAGCTCAATATGTATACCCTTGAGCAAAGGAGGGAGAGAGGTGATATTTATTTATTTTTTATTTATTTAGTTTTTGTTTACCGGGGTAAGTACACTAGAAAAGTTTTATGCCTATTTTCAGGAACGACCCGGGAGAGTACAAAAGGGTACAACAGGTACATTGATACAGTAATTGGTTCAGACGAATACATTCAGGTACAAAAACAGGAAAAAAGACAATTTTTACAGTTTTTACATGTATGTGGAAGGTACACCCAGATACAGTGCTGGGGCAAGGTATAAATTAGAGATAAATTCAATGACCAACAGGGCTGGTGAGGATTATGAGCATAGTAACATCATAGCGTCGGTCAAGCAAGGGAGGGGATTTGGACGAGGACATAGCGCAAGAGTGGTGGCCTGAGCAGGAGAGAAGAAGCCGGCACCAGTGGACACCTGGAGGTAAGGAGTCTTAGGACATTCACAGCAGAAGCCACCTTAAGATGATCCCACAGGGAGGTCCGAAACTCTTGTGAGGAGGCAGTACAGATTCTTTCAGGAAAGAAGTTCTTCAAAGCTGCCACCCACGCCACCTCTCAGCCAGCAACAATGACAGGTATGGTGACTTTTTGACCAGCTGGAAAGCAGTGCTTTCTTACTTCTGCAACCTGATTGGTTGGTCTCCCTGACTGTGTGCTCCTATTGGCCAGTTTCTTTTGAAATGCCGTGGCTCTACAGTACGAACTTCTCTCATTCAAAATTCTACTGCTTAATTCTGGAAAATCTTAATATTAGCAAATAAGATTGTTCATAACTGTTTTAAAGCATTAGAGCATTAATTGCCATTTAGTTTTCAGTGTGTGTATATAAGCAGGGCCACCTCAGCACTCTCAAAATGTCATTACTACAGCTTTTGTTAAATAATTTATTCTGTTACTGACTGTTAAGCAGTATCCTGAAACTATTATTTAACCAAATTGTACTGTCACTGCTAAGTGTCTTTGGACCTCCAGTTAGTGCTAGTTTATCATCACCCAGGTCTGTAGCCACACCACTGGTACTGCTATCACTCCTGGTCAGTAGCCTTACCCTGGAGCTTGCTCGGCTCCTGCATGACCCTGCTCTCTATCACCTCACTGCTCCCAGGTCCCTACAGTATACCCCTGTTCTATCCAAGATCGGCCTCTCGGCATGATCTCTGTTAAAAAATTCATTTCCCCCTCTCCGCCGTTCTCTAGCCACCCTTATCCTGGGACTGTCCCCCTCCTCTGGACATTGACCCTGCTGGGACAGTGGCAGTGGCAGTGGCAGGTCCATCCACCACTGCTCTGCGACTGATTTTACGTTCTCTAACCTTATGGCCAATGCCGTTGGTCCCTTTGTCCTCCTAGCGGACTGCTGTCTAGACTTCGTCCTGCCCCAAATCAACATTAAGCGAGCCGTGTCTGGAGGCCAGAAATCAAAAGGTCCCCCGAGAGGACCCCTTCTGTGGCTAATCTACTTCCATTGCCCTATCTGGCGACATTGAAGTCAATCCTGGCCCCACCACCCTTGACTCTCCTCAGAAATGGTGGAGGGAAAGGGCCTGAAAGTTGCTCACATCAACATTCGGAGTCTTATTCCCAACCTTGATGAGCTCACTGCATGGGTCACTCTCTACAAGCCTGACATCCTGGGGATAACCGAGACCTGGCTTAAACCCCAGATTCCCGACTTGGTCTGCAGGCTCCCTGGCTATGAGCTAAAATGGCAGGACAGAATAGGGAGCAAAAGGGGAGGAGGTATCCTGATTTACTACAGGGCCCACCTCAACGTATCCCTTATAAACCACACCTCCGTGCTGCTGTCAACCTGTGAGCTCTCCCACACCGTGCTGCTGCTTGGCAACACCAAGAAACTGCACGTGGTATGCTCCTACAACCCACCCTAAGGGCGGCTGCAGGGCCTCTCCCATCTCCTGGATACTGTCTGTCCCAGTACCGCAAATGAACTCCTTATCTTGGGGTATTAACCTAAACTGGGATGGGGAAAACATCACAGTTTGAGGCCCTGCTTGCCACCAAATCCCTAACACAACTGGTAAGGAGCCCACCCATCAAAAGGCAAACGGCACTTCCTGCTCCCTCTTGACTGGATTATGTCAAACCGCCCGAGAGGATCTCCTCAGTAGGGGCCCTACGCGACACCATATCGGACCACCTCGGTTCTGTGTATATGGAATATCCCCTTCCCTAAGGTTCCCCACAAAATCATCCAGGTTTGAAACTTTGCCAGATTAAACCCTGACCTGTTCTTGGAGGAACTCAGGCTTACGGACTGGTCAACAGTCTACAGAGCACTGGATCCCTCATCGGCCGTCGTTGCGTTCCACAACATCTTTGTGGATCTACAAGATAGGCATGCCCCTATCACTAGGCGTAGGGTCCGTGAGACAGCCACCCAGTGGCTGAAAGGGGGTCTCCTCTCCCACATGCGAGCGAGAGACAAATGCTGGCATCAGGTGAAACGCTCACACGACACTGCCCTGTTGCAGCAATACAGAAAACTCAGAAATGAGTGCAAGAAAATGATCGGGGGCAAAAGTGACTTCTGCAAGGCCGCCTTCTCAGCTCTGCTAAAGACCCCAGGCGGTTCTGGAGAACCATCCAATCACTGATTGGCAGTCGCCTCTACCCGGGTCACTGACATGCTCATCGAAGGAGTCTCCTGCAACAATCCTCACGTGATTGCTAATGCTCTAAACCTCATTTCACAGACCTTCCTTCTGCTCTCCGCTTAGGTCCTCAGCCCAAAACTCAAACTGCTCTGCCTCCCGTCCCAATGGGAGTTCTGGTCTGACCCGCCTCCATTTTACCTAAGGACGGTATCGGTAAGTGAGGTGCGGTCTCTCCTTCTTGATCTCTCTCCCAGAATGCTAGCCCTGGTCCTGATGATCTGAGCCAAAGCTTCTCAAACTAGGTGCTCCCTATAGCCTCCCGGTGGACCACATTTTCAACCTATCCCTTACCAGGGACTGATCCGGATATCTGGAAGGTTGCCAAGGTCGCCCCTGTCCCTAAGCAGGGCGATCCCAAATCCTGGACAACTACCGTCCCATAGCTATCCTCTCTGCTGTCAGCAAGCTCCCTGGAAAAGGTGGTCGCCAAACAAATCTCGAGTATATCCACTCCCATGGTCTGCTGACCCGGCCTAACACGGCCAGAAGGGTACAGTGCACTTCCACGGCTCTCATCTCAGTCTCTTCCAGCATCAGAGCTGCTGGTGGATCAGGGAAACTCTCAGGTGTGGTATCTATTGACTTATCCACATGTGCGCTTCAAGTGACTACGACCTGCTTGCCCTGCAGATGAGGTCCTTGGTTTGTCCCCACCATCCTAAACTGGGTCTCTGACTACCTATATGGCAGAAAACAACTATGATCGAGGCATTCAAACAATCGTAAGGGCATTAACAAGGTGAAAGAGTCTAACATGTTTAAATGTAAGAAAAATAGCAGGACAAGAGGACACAGCATGAGATTAGAGGGGGCTGATTAAGGGGAATGAGGAAATTTTTTTCACAGAAAGGGTGGTGGATGTATGGAATGGCCTACCTCAAGAAGTGGTATACGAATACACTGCAGGGCTTCAAACAGGCATGGGATAGACATAAGGAGCATACAAATGAGTATGAATAGATAGGCCACTGACAGAGCAAAGGCTGATGGCACATTTATAAGGTAGAAAAGAAATGGGCAGACTGGATGGGCCTTGCGGTCCTTATCTGCCGTCAACTTCTATGTTTCTATGTTTCTACATGAAAGGAATAAACAAGACAGGTACAGAGGGCTGTTCAAAGTAAGGAAGGGGAGAGACACCCGAAGCCATGATATGAGACTGGAGGACGGTTCAGCAGGGAGATGAAGAGACACTTTCTTATGGAGAGGGTGGTAGCTGGGTGGAATGCATTACTGGCAGAAGTGGTATGAAGTAGAACAGTGGACTGCTTCAAAAGGGGCTGGGACAGGGCAAGGAGGACGGTCAAGGGAGAAGTAGCTGCAGAATAAGGGTGCTAGTGCACATTCAGGCAGACTTGATAGCCCATTAGGGCCTTCATCTGCTGGCAAATTTCATAGAAATAAATGTGAAGGAGCTGAGGAACATTGTAGGATGGATTAAAGGCTGACACAGGGCTTGCATCAAGCTCTGTGTCTAATCCATTTTTGCTAGCTGCACTGAACACCTTGCTGCAACTGCACACGATTTTTATTGTTGGGAGGCAGTGGTGACAGTTTCCTTAGTTTATTGCAGCTTGCGCTAAACATTTGGGGCAAGCCCTGTAAAAGGGTCCCCGAATGCCACAAATTAGACCAAGGAAAGGCTGGTCTAACTTGCAGCCTTGGCACACGAGATCAAAATCCCACTGGCTGGATGGGAGAATGCCATTAGCCCCATGCACCAAACGACTGGTGCACCAGGGACCTGCAGCATTGTCAGGGTTTTGAACATTTAGTCCTGTGTTTTTTATTGCTACATGATGCCAGTTAAAATATTCACTGTAACCAAGTATAATACTGATGTTTTCCGGAGTTTGATCCTGAAAGATCTACACACTGAGACACACAAGCTCTCTGTTGAATATTTTAGTAAAAGAATCCACATTGGCCTCTTGGCTGCATTCTACTATTACATTGTGCAAGAAAAACTATTGACTACGAGAATGGCTCCAAGTCTTCTGACTAAATGGGATAAATTCTGCCCATTTAGCTTTGAGCTCCTCGCTAATCATTTTAATAAGAGCTCATTAAAGACTACCTGAAGGGCATTTCAGACACACATTAGTAATGGAACTGGCTGCAACACAGCTTTACTGGATTGCCTCGATAAACACCGAGGGTCCTCAAAAATGATCTCAATACCAAACGCCCCCACACCAATTTCACAAATGTTAGAATATCCAGCTTGCACCTGAAATAAAATGTTGAGGGCTGAAACAGTTTTGGAGACTCTCAAAGGCCTCCCTGGCTCTGCACTAAAGATACAGCCTGTCGGGAACAAGAGCTCATTATACTGGTATAAACATTGAAGCTTGGGGAGAGTTAGAATCTCATTGAAATCGCTATTTGTGTAATCAGAGCCAATACAAATAGCTGTCAACTTTAATAACCACATCAGAGTCTGGAACTGCCATGACCTAGTAATGTCTCTGACTCACATTTGCTCATTTTAAAAGGATAAGATTATACAAATGTTTTATTTGCACTTGCAACGCAAGCAGATGAAATGTTAAAAGTAACCCCCAGTTGTGGTCAGTGTCCCATATTCAAACACATTGGCCAATGCTTGTTTCCTTTTATCTTGCAGTTCCCAAGTTTCAATGGCGGTTTCCTCCTTGAACTGATATCTCAGAGTGTACACCTGCTTACAATAGTATGATCTGCTTTAAACGTTGAAGGTAAAGATACCCTTGCAGGGTATTCAATTCCTGGATGGAGGTGGAGATATAGATGCATGAAGAATAACTGATGAAAACTACCTGAAACAACAAGCATTCATTGTCATTAGTGTTTCAGGGCCATCTAAAACCATCGAGTGGCATATGAATGTTTTTGTAATTTTTGACCAGGAAAGCTGTGGCAGCTTGCTTCCTGGTGTGTTCGGTGGCTGGGTCACACAGTCCTGTTTTATTGACAGGGGATTATTGGCCAGGGCAGTGGAGAAAATGTTCTACTCTGAGGATAAGTGCCACGGGACCCTTAAAGGGCAAAGTCTATTTCCCAAATCCCCACACCTCAGAGTGGGGTAGCCCCTGATTAGCAGTTTCACATCAAAAAATTAAACACTAATGCATAACAGGGTGTGGGTCGTGCTGGGAAAACCTCACGCCTGGGGTGGTTGGGCATGAGGCCACAAGCCGAGTGCATCCAACACCCCAGAAGTGAGGTTATCTCAGCACAACCCACACCCTGGAGTGCATTATTGCTATTATACAATGGCTCACCTATTTAAAAAAAGATGTAAAAACATTTTTTACATATATATTTTTTTTCATTTCTTTTCTGACGTGGAAGTATACTTAAAGAAAAAAAAGAGCATAGTTTCAGAGTTTTCCACAAGGTGGTGTCGGTTCTGTATGCTGTCTGATGTCTGACTGTACAGCACAGCACACACACACACACACACACACACACACACACACACACACACACCCCTATTCCTTTAAAAAACAAAAATCAGTTTCACTTTCACAAATGTGATCCCGTTGTCTGCTCTGAGACCGCAACCTTAGGAAACCGAAGGGAGCCTTCTGCCTTTTTGGTCACGATCTTCGATTGGTAAGTCGACTGGAGAGGTTGTTGTGAGGGGTTGAAACTGTTAAAGAGCCAATTTGTGAAGAAATGTAATGGCAAGGAGTGTCGATGCGCTGTATTTAATGTTGAAGTGGATGACACAGTAAGGCCCTTTAAACTGAGTGACTTCACTGAACTGCACGAGTGGCAGTTACGGTCTGTGCGGGTCTGTGAAGCCGCTCATTTTGGAGAGAAAATCGGGCACTACAGTTGTATTTCTTGTGTATGCTGCAGTTGTGTGTTTGGTGTGAGTGATCGACTTATCGGTGACTTTGGGGGCGAAGTCTGTTAGAGCGGTGGCTCGGACCAGCGGTAACTTCGGGAGGGAGGCATGCTTTCTGGCTTACCATGTGGTCCTGTGTGTGCCTGGACATCATGCAATGAGATTATGCTCAGATAACCTCACTGTCCCAGGCACACACTGACCAATCAGAGCCCAAGAAATGTTCTTGCCATTATATAATTTATTTTCTACCTTTGTGGCTTCTTAGTGTTTGGTGCTGCTGTTATAGTGTAATGAGTGCCACCAGAGGCACATCCCATAATTTCCCATGGTTGTCCTGAGTCTGATGCATGAGGCAGAGAGCAGCTGAGAAAGCATGTATAACATAATGCTGTGGATGGAGCTATTGATAGCTCTGTTCTAAGATGTACAGATCCTGGTGCTATTCCATATCCAAGTATAGACCAGCAGCCCACTGTTGGCCTATACTTGGTTACGGTATACCACCAGGAACTGAAAATCTCAAAAATGGAGACATTAATATTTGTCCATAGCACTATGCTATATATATATGCTTCCAAGGCTGCTTTCCAGCTCACACATCAGACTTGGGACAGCTGAGGGAGGTGTGGGACGTGCCTCTAGTGACGCTAATTACAATATGTCAGTGGGACTGGCAGTAGAATCAATGTAACAAACTATAAAACACTAGAAAGCCACAAAGGTAAACATTAAATGTTTTATGCAAAACTGCTTCAGCAGGGCTGCCACACTAGCATGTGCGGCTTTGGGAAATAGATGTTTCCTTTAATTTCCATCTGACAGCCACCAGGAACGGGCAGAAAGGACCTCAGTTTAATGTCTCATCCGAGGGAGGCACCTCAACAGTGCTGCAGCTCCTGGGGCTAGAGCTAGTATTCCTGCTGTGGGACTAGAACCTTGGCCTTCCAATCTTCAGTCCCAGAAGTGAACGTGCAATAGGGTAACCACTTTTAAGAATCCCAAATCAGAACCTTCCATACTGAAACATGATTTATCACAGGACAACTTCTAACCATGACTAATGCAACAGACTTACTTTCTAAAAAATCAGAACTAATAATGATAACTATGACTGTTTTAGTTTTTCAGGTGATCATTTTGATGTCAAACATTCTGAGACATTTTATCTAAGGTATTAAAGTTTTTGCAACTTCTACAGGAAAATATAATATATATATATATATATATATATATATATATTAGTTAAGTTCTTGAATAAGGAGAGTGTGCATTTTCTGTTTCTTTATTGGCAGGACACAACCACCCACACCAGGACTGTCCTGACTAAAACAGGATAGTTGATAATCCTAACATGTAACCTACTTTAATGTGGGTAAAATCCAGCCTCAGTAGGAGGGGGAAGCTTAGTGCCTACACCTTTCTGTGAAAAGTGACATAAATAAAGAGAAAAGAAATGTTATTTTGTTCACAAGAAAACAAACAAAAACAGAGTTCCAGTTAACATGACGGCTACAAATAAAACACAATAGGTTAGATTAAATGCATGCTACAAACAGAAAACAGAGCTGCAGTTTATGTTTCAGCCATGCAGTAGTTCCCACTTAGGAATGACCTAAAAAGGAAAAAATATCTAACTTTTTTAATTTTAAATTATTACAGTACACTTAAAAATGTTAATTCCAACATGTAGTCCCTCAGGGATCACTGTGTACAGTTATGTATCCCTTCAGGGATCACTGTGTAGAGTTATGTAACCCCACAGGGATCACAGTGTATAGTTATGTAGCCCCTCAGGGATCACAGTGTATAGTTATGTAGCCCCTCAGGGATCACTGTGTACAGTTATGTAGCCCCTCAGGGATCACTGTGTATAGTTATGTAGTCCTCAGGGATCACTGTGTACAGTTATGTAGCCCCTCAGGGATCACTGTGTACAGTTACGTAGCCCCTCAGGGATCACTGTGTACAGTTATATAGCACCTCAGGGATCACTGTGTACAGTTATGTAGTCCCTCAGGGATCACTGTGTACAGTTATGTAGCCCCTCAGGGATCACTGTGTACAGTTACGTAGCCCCTCAGGGATCACTGCGTACAGTTATGTAGCACCTCAGGGATCACCACATACAGTTATGTAGTCCCTCAGGGATCACATGAACAGTTATGTAGTCCCTCAGGGATCACTGTGTACAGTTATGTAGTCCCTCAGGGATCACCGTGTATAGTTATGTAGCCCCTCAGGATCACATTGTACGATTATGTATCACCTCAGGGATCACTGTGTATAGTTATGTAGCCCCTCAGGGATCACCGTGTACAGTTATGTAGCCCCTCAGGGATCATTGTGTAGAGTTACGTAGCCCCTCAGGGATCACTGTGTACAGTTACGTAGCCCCTCAGGGATCACTGTGTACAGTTATGTAGCCCCTCAGGGATCACTCTGTACAGTCATGTGTCCCCTCAGGGATCACTTTGTACAGTCATGTATCCCCTCAGGGATCACTGTGTAAGGTGTGTTGTAATCACTGTGTACTGAATTGTGACCTTCAGTGGCTACTGTGTACAGTTATCTGGCCACTCAGGGGTCATTTTGTATAGCTATGTGGCACTTGCATATCATTGTGAACAGTTATGTGGCTTTTCAAGGGTCTTTGTGCACAGATACAGTATGTGGCCCCTGAAGGATTAGTGTGTTCAGTTATGTGTCTCTCTTGTTGGTCACTGTGTACAGTTATGCAGCCCCTTCCACAAGTGGTCATTATGTCCAGGTAAAAGTTTGTCACTGATCAGTGTGTATTGTTATGTGGCCCTCAAGGATTGTTGTGCACTAATATGTGACCCTCATTGATCAGTGTGAACAGTTATGTGACTCCCTTGTTCGTTACTGGTTGTGACCCCTTCCCAGTGAGCAGTACAGTTATGGGTCTATATGTGTTCGCTATGTGGTCCTCAGGATCACTGTGTATAGATATGTGACTTTCCAGAATCACTGTTTACAGTTGGTGGCCATCACTGAGACCACCCTAAAATATTGCTATTTTTGCAGTTAATCTTTTATTGAGATTCAGAGATACACATCAAACATTTAGTTGGTACACCAGTACATATCAGTTGAGCTATAAACATCCTACACACAAACTTAACCATCTCTACAGTACATTGGGAGTTGCATAATACTAAGGTGTCTCTTTAATTGAGTTGGCCATAGACAATTATTTTACCAGTTCTGTTAACATTCCCAGCCCAGAGGGTAGTCTTATACAGTATGTTATTTTGTGGTTTATTAGACCCTTTAGCTGGGGGCAGTGCTCAGAGGATGGGGAGTTATGTGTTACCTGTGTGTTTTACTTGCTTTTCTGCAGCTAGCAGAGGTGGTAGAAGGTGCTATCATAATGAACGAGTAACCCGTATTTCTCCTTGGCCCATCATGGGAGTTTTAAATGTTCTTGCTTTGTGAGGCCCTGTTCTTCTTGTTAGATTAGCTATATATTGGGTGAAAGGGGACCACCTTCTAGGAATGACCTGATGTTGCCAGCAGTGAATTGTGACAGCCTTATGAAGGTGGCCAGTTTTTCCATAGCCATGAGCCATTCTTTAAAAGTCAGGATTTCTCTGGATTGCCACCTTCTCAGGATAAGTCTCTTGACTTCCACTGTGACCTGTAACAGCCAGAGCCTTTGCTGTGCTGTTTAGGTAGGTCCGTAGTCCCCAACCCTAATAACAGCAATGCTGGGTATAGTGGGATATGACAGCCCATAACTTCTGAGTAGCATGTGATATCCTTGACCCAAAATGGTCAAATTGAGGGGCAGTGCCAAACGATGTGTAATAGCCCTGCATCTTCCGCATCACATCTCCAACATTCGTCTCCCTGTGTTAGTCCCTTGGACTTAATCTGAGCTGGGGGTCAATACCATAGGTGCATTATTTTGTTTTGTATCAAAAGGCTGCAAGGGTCACTACATGCTTTGTGGGCCTGTGTCCAGCACAGCCTCAGCTGCTTATCTGAAATGGGTTAATCCAGCATTTTTTGCCATCCAGATTTGGCTGCCATCAAGGGGTCAGGGGCCTCATCCCTCAACTGCTTATAAATTATTCCTGCCAGGCCCTTGGACTTTTTTATCCACTTCTGTGTGTCTTTTTTTTTTTTTTTTAGCTGTTTCTGTCCCTTTTGCTTTATATCTGGAGCAGAGACACTTGCTTTTGGACTTATCTTGGTATAGGTGCCTTAATGGAAGGTGTCACGAACTCACTCCTGGGGTCAGGTGCACTAAGCTCACAGTGCCCACCCTTAAATGCAATCCATGGCAGGGTAGAGGGGAACAGGGATACCCTCCTCATCCTTTTGAATACTAGCCAAGGTCATGACTGCACTTCTGCCACGAGGATCCAGGGCATCCTCTAACTCTGGATAAAGGCACAATACAAGTCTCCAGTCTTGTGGCCAAATATGAACCTTCCTTGGATGTTACACAACGGAGGAAGACCCAGGCATAACACCTCTTTGGGGTAGTGTGTAAGCCTGTTTTGGCCTTCCCTACAGGGAATCCAAACCTCTTAGTCTCCAGCTTCCTGCTTCCTGTCTTTGACTATAGTTCACTTGTCTCCTCCCCACCCTCCATCAAAAATGTCTCCAGACTGATGCTCCTACCACAATGCTGTCCACTTTGCCTCTGGTTCTCCCTAAACTCACACACCACTGTGACTTTTATAAGTTCACCAGTCAGCCCTCCCTTGAGGCCCACCTCAACTGCAAGATGGCCATCTTCTTCTTCAAACTCTCCTGTGGACTGCTCCCTGATTGCCTCACTCTCTCTTCCAGACAGCCACCACTACCAGGACCACTAGACTGTCCTCCACTCACTTTTACTGTTTCTGCCGGACCACTAAAGGCCAAAACACTTCTTTTATGGGACCCAAGCTTTTCAACTCTTTCTTCCTCCGGAACTAAACTCTGTCCCTCCACAAATGCCTTCAAACACAATATCAGAAGACATTTCTCCCACCTGCACCTGCTCTCAGCCCTAATCTGGCTCCCATTCTACACTTTTACCCTCATCTCTGGTTATCCACCTCAGGCACTTACCTCTCTTTCTAGCACTTGTAGTGTTGTTAATCCACCTAAGCTAGTTTTTAGATTGCACTTATTTTTTTTTTGTTTCCACTGTTATAGACCCTCACTGAATGTTTAATGTCACCTTGTATTTGTTAATTCACCAAGGCTAGTTCATGGTTTGCCATTTAGTCTATATATCCAAAATGTATGTACCATTTTATTAACCCTTGCTGTTAGTTAATTGCTTAAGCCTATGTCATGTCTTATGATTGTTGTATGTAACTGGACGCTTTGTGTAAATGGGCAGCATGCTCACATGCCTTCCAGTATAACCAATAAAATGAAATGAAATGATGACATGCAACAGCCTGGTTCAAAATCCTGCAGACTCATCTCTGAGACTTTGGTATGCTCCCTATCCTTCCAGATCCCTTACAGACCCTTTTCTCAATCTGGTTGCTTATGGAGGCTCCTCTAGCAATTAACAGTTGTATCAGATTATTAATACTGTTTTCAAGTCACACACAAATACTGTATATAGAAACCTCACACAGGCAGAATTTCTTTAGAAAAACAAAAGTTTTACTGAAATACTTAAATAAATACAGTTACAACTAAAAAGAAATCATACTAATTTGAGTTACAGTATGCAGAAACAAAAGGGGACAAATATATACATGTAAATGCTCTAACACTGTTAGCTAAACTTCTACCTTGAAACTGCAGTGAATTGAAGACCAGAAAAGTGGATTAAAGTTTTCAGTTCCTTTAATCCTTGTAGCCACACTGGGTTTCAGCAGTTTGGCTCTTGGTGTGTGGAAAGCAGAGTGTCCAGATGAAAATGTATCCACATGTCCTGAGCTGGGGCTTTAAATACCCTTTGCCATCTGTAGTGCCATCAATTTTTTCCAGTTCAGAGCAACTACTCCACTTGGCCAGGAGATGTCACTGTGTCACTGTTTCCAAAAATCTAATTCTGACTCATAATTTGACAGTCAGAATTGAGGCCTTTTGAAGTCCCCTGTATACAGCTGGCACCAGAAAAATAAAATTCACACTGTCCTGTTAGAATGATCATCTGCTGCTCAATTCCTGGCTAAAACATCCTGGGCTTTTGAACCGGCTTAATTTAATTAATTATAAGGAAGATCCTGTAAGGTTTATGCTTATACAAACTGATTTTATTACCACTGTTTCCCTTAGGTAGTTAACTTAGAAAAATACTCTTTGATCAGTTATCCCCAAGTTTTTGACAACAACTTGTCAGATTCCTGGCAAGCAAGGCTGGCCTGCAGGTAAAAAGAAGCCAAAGCGTTTTTAGAAATCTAGACTTTCCCTAGGTGCCTTTGTGCTGACACTGGCATGTCTGGTGAAATTGTCTTTCTTAGAGCAAAGATTCAGGAGACCACACAGCACCATAGAAACATATATAAACATAGAAACATAGACACATAGAAGTTGATGGCAGATATGACACCAAGGCCCATCCAGTCTGCCCATTTCTTTTTCTCCTTATGAATGTGCCATTGGCCTTTGCTCTGTTAATGGCCTATCTATTCATACTCATCTGTATTGCTTCCTTATGCCTATCCCATGCCTGTTTGAAACCCTGCACTGTACTCATATCCACCACTTCCTGAGGCAGGCCGTTCCATGTATCCACCACCCTTTCTGTGAAAAAGAACTTCCTCACATTACCCCTTAATTGGCTTCCCTCTAATCTCATGCTGTGTCCTCTTGTCCTGCTATTTTTCTTATATTGAAACATGTTAGACTCTTTCACCTTGTTAATGCCCTTAAGGTGTTTGAATGTTTTGATCACATCACCTCTCTCCTCCTTTGCTCTAGGGTATACATATTGAGCTCCATTAATCTGTCCTCATATGTTTTCTAATGAAATCTCTGCAACAGTTTGGTTGCCCTTCTCTGGACTGCCTCAATTTGGTTAATGTCCTTGTGAAGGTGTGGCCTCCAGTACTGCATGCAGTACTCCAGATGGGGCCTAACCAGCGTCTTGTAAAGAGAGATTATTACCTCCCTCTTCTGACTTGTGATACCCCTACTAATACACCTCAGCATCCTCCTAGCCTTACCTACTGCTTTAGTGGTCTGCTTGGATGATTTCAGGTCATCGGTGATGATGATGTCCAAGAGTCTTTCTTCCCTTGTGACTGCCAGCAACTCCCCTCTCAGCCTATAGGTGGCTTCAGGGTTTCTCTTCCCTATGTGCATGATCTTGCACTTCTTTGTGTTAAACCCCAGTTGCCACTCTTCCAACCAGTTTGCTAGTTTATCCAGATCTCTTCTCATTCTACCCACCCCATCTGGATCATCTATTCTGTCGCAGATCTTGGTGTCGTCTGCAAACAGACAAACTTTACCCTCCAGTCCATCTGCAATGTCACTGATGAAGATATTGAAGAGGACTGACCCCAGAACTGATCCCTGAGGTACCCCATTTGTGACTTGCATCTCTTCTGACTGTATACCATTTACCACTCCTCTCTGTTTTCTGCTCATCAACCAGTTTGCCACCCAGCTGACCAACTTCTGACCCACCCCGAGCCTACCCAGCTTATTAATCAATCTTCTATGTGGAACAGTGTCAAAAGCTTTGCTGAAGTTAAGGTAGGTGACATCAATTGCTCCCCCTTGGTCCACCACTCTGGTTACCCAGTCAAAGAAATCTGTGAGATTAGTTTGACAGGACCTTCCTTTTGTAAACCCATGCTGTCTTGGATCCTGTGCCCCTATGGATTCCAGGTCTTGCACTATCCTTTCATTAAGGAGTGCCTCCATAATCTTGCCCACTACTGAGGTAAGACTGACTGGTCTGTAGTTCCTGCCTCCTCCTACACACTCTTGTGGAGCAGGATCACATGATCCTTCTCCTGTCTTCTGGGACTTCTGTGATCAGAGACTCACTAAACAGTTCTGATAATGGCTCTACTAGTTCCACCTTAGCTTCTTTAGTACCCTGGGATGTATGTCATCAGGTCCCATTGCCTTGTCCACACTGAGCTTATCGAGCTCTTGTAGGACCCTTTCTTTTGTGAAGGGACTAGTGTACACCTCCCTCCCCCCTGTGTCCATGGTGCTGAGCTGTGGTCCCTGCCCTATCTTCTCTTCAATAAATACTGAGCAGAAGTAGCTATTTAGGATTGATGCTTTTACATGGTCCTCCTCCTCCTCATATGCCCCCTTATCTCCTTTGATCTTAGCAATACCCCTTCTGGATTTTCTCCTTTCACTAATGTACCTATAGAAAGTCTTGTCACCTTCTTTTACTGTTTGTGCTAGTGTTTCCTCGGTTTGGGCCTTTGCCTTCCTTACTGCCTTCCCTGTTTCCCTTAGGGAAGTTTGGTATGCCTTCCTATCTTCATCCTGCTGCATTCCTTGTGTTTCCTGAATGCCTGTTTTGGCTCTGACCTTTCTGCTACTGTTTTGAGAACCAAAGTGGTTCCTTCTTCTTTGCAGTTCCTTTCTCTCAACACAGTGAGATGTTGCTTCAGGTATTGCATCCTTAATGCTTGGCCACTTTGCCTATACCCCCTCACCTGTATTTCATTTTGCCAGGGCTAGCTTAACACTGTTGGCCATCTTATCAAAGTCAGCTCCTCTGAAGTCCCATATTTTTGCCTTGGAATGGGATGATTTAGTTCTAGTGGCCAAATTGAACCATACCATGTGATGGTCACTGGCCCCCAGGTGACCTTCTACCTGGAGATCTGAGATCCTTTCCTGTTAGTCAGTACTAGATCTAGGATAGCCCTATCTCTTGTGGGTTGTTGTACCAGTTGTTTGAGGCTCTCCCTTGCAGGAATCCACCATGTGTCTACTTCTGCAGATGTTCCTGCTGGTATTGACCAATCTGTATCTGGCATGTTGAAGTCTCCCATTATCAGAATCTCACCTTATCAGAACTTCCATTATCAGAACCTCCCCTTTAGCTGTCATGTTTTGTATATCTTCTAACAGTAATGTTTCTATGTCCTCCCCCTGGTCTGGGGGCCTGTAGACAACCCCAGTTTGTATGGCTGTCCCACTTCCTGTTTCCATGGTGACCCACAGTTCTTCTGGCTCCTTATGTGTATTCTGAATTTCTGTAGCTTTGATATTTTCATTGACATAAAGGGCCACTCCACCCCCCCTTTTTGCACCTAGGTCTCTTCTGAACAGTACATAGCCAGGTACTGAAGTCTCCCAAGTGTGGTTAGTGGTAAACCATGTCTCGCTAATGGCTACTATGTCCAGTTTAGCCTCTGTCATTATTGCCCGCACGTCTGGGATCTTGTTTCTTGTTTTTGGACTATACTCCACCAGCACCTACTATAAGCACACACCCCAGCCATAGATACTGCTACCACAGAGGGCAACTAAACCTGGGAGCCGGCAAACAGTCAAAAAACATCGAGCTGCACAATCATACCATAAGACAAATGATCTGATAAAAACATCAAACAGATTCGAGCCACTGTCACCCACGCCATTTGTTGAGGCAGAGGTCACAGGCAGCCCACACCTACCACAGGGCTCATGTGAGCAAAAAACAAGCTACAGGACATAGCTGCAACTCACGTACTGGGCATAGGGACTCTATGATTCAGCAGGAAGAAGACCAGAGATAAAGATATCTCTGAGCTCAACAATTGGCTCAGAGACTGGTGTGCAGAGAGGGGCTACAAATGCATAGGGGATTGGAATGTGTTCTGGAAAGGTAGTTCTTTCGATATGATGGCCTGCTCCTCACCAAGGAGGGGCACCGGTGCTAGGCCAGAAATCTGACTTTTCATTTCTAATTTAAACTAGTTAATGGGAGTGGGCAGAGTACCCAAGGAACCATAGGGACAACTGCTGCCACTCCTCAACAATCTCCTATGAACACACACAACCAGATTACGACAACACTAACACACACCTTATCAGCACACTTAAGGACCCTGCAAGGCTACTTAGTATAAAGACAACGTCTCCTGCAAATATACAGAAAAAGGGAAGCTCCACAGTGATCAATTCTAACCAAGGACGGCAAGCATTGTGTGTCAGTGCTCATAGACCGGTGAACAAACTCCCAGATCTCACTGCCATAATGGCAAAGGCAGACCGGGACTGGGTAACAGTCATGGAGACATGGTTCACTGAGAACCACACCTGGGATGTAGCTATCCCAGGATACACACTATTCTGAAGAGACCACAAAGGTATGAAGAGTGGAGGGATAGCAATGTATGTAAAAATAGTATCAATGCTATGGAAACCCAGGGTCACAGCAGCAATGTGGAGGTCTTCTGCGTCACCCTCAGAGCAGGAAGTAAGTACCCTATCAGAGTTAGGGTTATACACAGACCCCCATCCCAGAATAAAAACAAGGACAGGTAACTCCTGGAGACCATCTTACAGATGGCAGACAAAGGAGAACTGCTGCTGGTCGGTGATTTCAATCTACCGAATGTGGATTGGCTCTCACACATGGCCTCTATGGAAAGGAGCAGAGAATTCCTCCTAGCACTAAAGGGAGCAGGACTAGAACAGTTGGTGACCACACCAACATGAGAGGAAGCCATCCTGGACCTTGTACTCTCAAATAGTGACAGGATCTCTGACACAATGTTGTGCTGCAATCTGGGTATCAGTGACCATAGGACCATCTGGATCACCATCACCAGTAAAGAGGAAGTCAGCTACAGCAAACTCAGGGTCCTGAATTTCAAGAAGGCTGACTTTACTCAAATGAGGGCTTCCATAAAACAAATACATAGCAAGGAAACAGGGTGCACAGTGGAACAGAGGTGGAAAGCCCTGAAGGAAGCTTTACTCACAGTAACTGCCCAGTGCACGAAGCAGATATCTAAGTCAACAAAAAGGAGGAAACCACTATGGTATACCAAAGATGTAGCAACAAAAATAAAGGATAAAAGGAAAGCGTTCGAGAGATTCAAGGATACTAATAATGAGGCAGATATGGAAGTCTACAAAACAAAACTAAAAGAAGCAGGAAGGCAGTATGGGCAGTCAAAGCCCAAACAGAAGAAGTCGTATGAGGAGTGAAGAAGGGTGACAAAAATGTTTATAGTTACATCAGAGAAAAAGGGAAAACAAAAGGAGGCATTATAAGAATAGCAGCCAAGGACAGCAAACAGGCAGAAAATGATAACGAAAAAACAGAGATTCTGAACAGTTATATCTGCTCAGTCTTCACAAAAGAAGACAACGGCAATGGACCCAAAATGCAGAACACAAGCGGACTCACCATAGCAGCAGATGCTGGACCATTTACAAGAGACAGTGTCCTAAAAGAGCTTCTCAAATTAAAAGCAAATAAAGCAATGGGCCCAGATGAAATCCACCCTAGGATTCTGAAGGAGCTGTCACAGTAAATTGCAGGCCCAAAGGCAGAAATATTCACACAGTCTCTAGAGAGTGGAGGAAATACTTCAGGACTGGAGAAGGGCCACAGTGGTACCCTTGCACAAAAGTGGAAGCAGAGAGGAGGACGGAAACTACCGGTCAGTCAGCTTGACCTTGGTAGTGGGGAAGCTTATGGAGTCCATGCTTAAGGAAAGAATAATGAAGTTCTTTAAGGAAACAGGGCAGCTAGATACTAAACAGCATGGATTTACAGAAGGATGGTCATGTCAAATGAATACGATTGAATTCTTTGACTGGGTCGCCAAAACAGTGGACCAGGGAGGGGCGGCAGACATAGTTTATCTAGATTTCAGCAAGGCTTTTAACTCTGTCCCCCATAGAAGGTTGGTCAATAAGCTAGAACACTCCAGGTTAGGGCACAGAATAGTCAAGTGGGTCCAAAACTGGCTCCACAATAGAACACAGAGAGTCATAGTCATGGAACACTGTCTAGTGAGGGAGGGTGATCAGTGGTGTGCCTCAAGGATCTGTCCTCGGCCCAGTCCTCTTCAATATATTCATCAGCGACATTGCTGATGGCCTGCAGGGTAAGGTATGATTGTTTGCAGATGACACAAAGCTCTACAACAGGGTAGACAGAATTGAAGGAATTGCAGTAATGGAAGCAGATCTAAAGAGCCTAGAAGCATGGTCTAGGGACAGGCAGTTGAAATTCAATGCCAAAAAGTGCAAGGTCATGCACCTAGGTAAAGGAAACCCAATGAAAACATACACACTTGATGGCAAACAATTAACAGAAACAAAACTTGAATGGGACCTCAGAGTGCTTATTTCCGATGATTTAAAGGTAGGTAGCCAATGTGAAAAGGCAGCGCAGAAAGCTAGTAGCATCCTCGGATGTATTGGCAGGGGCATTACAAGTAGGAGGTGAGTGGTCATACTCCCTCTGTACAGGTCCTTGATGAGGTCACATCTCAAGTACTGTGTACAGTTCTGGAGGCCACACCTATAAAAGGACATAGACCACTTGGAGGCTGTAGAGAGGAGAGCTACTAAAATGGTACAGGAACTGCACTAGGAACAATATGAATCTAGACTACAGCAACTGCAAATGTACTCCCTCATACAAAGGAGAAATGGGGAGGATATGATAGAAACCTTCAAATACATAAAGGGCATAAATAAGGTACAATGAGAAAGCCTCTATAACAGAAACGAGACCACGCAAATGAAGGGGCACAGTTTGAGACTAACAGGGGTAAGTTTAAAACCAACATTCATAAGTTCTACTTCACAGAGAGGGGGGTGGACCCTTGAAATAGATTACTACCAGAGGTTGTGGAGGCCAAAACAGTCACGCTTTTAAGCTAGCATGGGACAAGTACTGCGGTAATCTCGGAAGAAGAACAGAATAGGAGGGTAGGCAATCTGGGCAGACTAGATGGATCATATGGTTCCCTTCTGCCAACATTTACCTATGTTCTTATGTCTTGGCATGTACATGTACACAGAATTATGTCAAAAAAATATATAAACCAGAATTATATCTACAATTGAGGGCTAGCAGCCAGGCAGCTTGCCACTCAGGTATTTCCAAAGTCTTTTTTGGCAGCTGGTAATGTTCTTGAGAGGAGGCAAGGGTCTAACACCTGTCCCTCTGCCGACAGGACATCTCTCTACCCTAAAATCTTATTTTCCTCCATTCCTCCCAGTGGAAGGGGTGGTTGCCTATAGGCCACTGTGGGCTATTCCAGAAGGTATTATACCCCAGATCGAAAACACAATCCGTTATTTGGTCTACTTGTGCCATGCCATATGGGGTGCCTTCAGCGTAAGCCATTTTCTGGGGCAGGGGAGTGAGGCCCAGGTAGGCAGCAAGATTCATACCCTGGAGTGCCTCTTTCTTAATATCTATCCAGGCTGGATTATTCAAGCCCAGGTCCTGGAACATCTTACAGGTTCTTGCAACCAAAATGCATACACGTAGTGTTGAAAAGTGGGGAAGGCCCCATCCTCCTCTATACCAGGGGGCCGTAAGTTTGGCCTACTGTATCTGGGAATGGCTGAATCCTATAGAAATTCCCCACCATGGAGTCCAACTTTGAAACCATTTACCTGGGATCTTGACCGTAGGTGGTCTAGGAGATAGAAAACCCACTGTGCAAGCATCATTTTGATTGCAGCAGTCTTCCCAGGCATAGATTCAGGTGTTTCCAGCTGTCTACTTCAGCCTGAAGATTATTGATTAATGGTGTGAAATTGTGGTCAACTAATGTGCCTATCTTACAGGTTATACTAACCCCTAGGTATTTAATCCCTTTTGGCCCATTCTAGGTCTACTTTAGAGAGTATCTCTGGAGCTATTAAGTCATTTAGCGGAAGCACTTCCATTTTATCCTTATTCATGCAAAGTCCAAATATGGCTGCAAAGGAGTTTAGCAGTTTCAGAATGTGCAGTGCACTCACCTCAGTATCACTTGTTAGTATCAGGCAGCCATCCACATATAACATTGCGTGATATGCTTGCTCCATCTCAAGACCTGGTATACAGTGCTCCTTAATGAGCTGGCCAAGGCCACATTGCTAGCACAAATAACGTTGGGAGAGTAGGCATTCCTGTCTAGTCCCCCTATAGAGGTTAAAAGGATCTGACAGTGTGTTATTCGTGAGGGTCCTGGCCATGGGGTCCTTACACAGTGCCTTAACCCAACTCCTGAAAGTGTCCCCAAAGTTACATTGCTAAAGGATGGCATGTAGAAAGTCCCATTTTATGGAATTGAATGCCTTCTCAAAGTCCACCGATATGGTAGCGGCTGGAGAAGGCAGGGCATTTGCGTTCTGTATTAATGTGACCAGTGCTCTTAGGTAGTCTGCATTTGCACATACTTTAACAAAACCCACTTGAGAGGAGTGAATCAGGGAGGGGATGACCCATTCCAGGAGAGTTGCTAATACCTTCGCCAGGATTTTAGTATCAACATTAATTAGTGAAATCGGCCTATCGCTAGCCAGCAGAGCTGGGTCTTTCCCTGCTTTTCGGAGTACAGTAATGATAGCATCTCTCATTGTTCCTGGCAACCCTCCTTATTCCAGGGCATCTGTTAACATATTCAGCATTGGGGAGGAGACAGATTCTTGCACCAACTTGGAAAAATCTGTCAGGAAGTCATCCCCCCTGGGGCTTTGTGTGGGGCCATATTTGTAATGGCGGTACCTAGTTCTTGTATGCTAAAAGGGACATCCATCAGATTTTTTCTGGGTACTGTATCTGTAAGCTTCTGGATTTTAAGACCTGATAGAAAAGCTGAAAACTCTGTTGGTCCCATTGTACATGGGTGCTGTACAGGTTTTTATAAAACTCTACCATGGTTTGATTTATTGCCTTGGTAGTGACTTGCAAGTCCCCTTTACTATTTCGTAATTGAGCGATATGCCTTTTGGCCTATAGTTTTTTAAGCCTGTAAACCAGTAATTTTCCAGATTTTCCCCCTTAGGCCAAATATTTGTGGTGTGTGTGTGTTACGGAAGTTCAGCTTTTCTGGTTACCAAAATATTCAAAATTGTATCCGCAAGGACACTATTCCATAAACCAGCTCTTGATTCTTAAGTAAACCCAGCTCTTGCTTACATTGCTTCTTTTGCCTCCAAATGCTCCTCTAAGTTAGCTGTCTCCTGTCCCCTTTCTTTTTTGCAATAGGAGGCAAAGATAATTATCCTGCCCGTTATTGTTGCCATGTAGGCCTCCCAAATAGCTGCTGGGGACACAGATCCCTGTGGGTTGTCTAAAAAGTAGTTTGTTGTTTCTTTGGCCAGCCAGTCCTTAAAGCCTGCTTCCTGCAGTAGTAGACGGTCTAACCTCCAGCATAATGATTTTGGGAAGGAGGACTCATTGCAGTGGAGAGATTGAAGGGGCATGATCAGAGAAATATATATAGGGGCTATTGTGACATCTATCACTTGTGGTGTTAGGTTCCAAGATGTAAACCAGTAATCTAGTCTGGTGGCCACCTTTCTTGCATCTGAGAAGTACATAAAGTCCTTCTCATATAGGTCTATATTAGCCACAGGCATCTTGTAGAGCTATGTAGAGATATCATGTTCTTTATGGCCTTGATGGACTTTACATGCGGCTCGGGCCCAGAGTTGGATTGGTCTAGGAAGTGCTCTATGGCAAGGTTGCAGTCACCCCTCATCAGTATATCTCGTCCTCTGATGCCATGTCTGCTAAGGCCTGGGATATCTGATTGAAGAACTCTGGGGAATCTTCATTGGGCATATATGTTTGCCAATGTTAGTGGACCCGTTAGGGTAGCCAGTTTGGCCAGGACCCATCTCCCTTCTGAATCAGATTTGTGTTCCAGTATTGTCCATTTGAGTTGTTTGTGGCAGAGTATGGACACCCCCCTTTTTGCTGTCCCTGCGGTGCTGTGCACCTCCCATCCCAACCATTCCTTGCTAATTTCTTAGCCTCTGTCATTATGAATTTAGTTTCCAGCACAAAGGCAATCTGGGTTTTCAATTGTTTTAATCTGGTTAGAATGTTTTCCTTTTAATAGGTGAGTTTAGGCCCCTCACATTCCAAGAGGTGGCTTTAAGGACTTGTAGGTCAGCCATCATAAAATGTTGTTAGCCCTGTGTGTCCCTTTAGTATATATTTAATCAGATGCTTCTTTTGTGCAGGAGTTTTAGCCACAGATTCCCTCTTTCCCCCCCTCTACCCCTTTATCTATACTCCCCCATCAGTACTTCGTATCGCTTTGTAGGCAGTGTTTGTGTGGTAGCTCAGCCTTACTATCGCTGTCCCTTTTTCTTTTTGCTCTGATTGGAATTTATCCTTCTGCTAGAGGCCTCTCCTGAGATTTTTCTGCTGTTGTCCCTTAACAAGTATGGTGAGCCTCAGGCTCTCGAAATGTGCTAATAACCCTTTAAATAGTACCCAAACAAAAACATAACTTGTAAGCCTAAGAATGCTGGCTAACATTTTGAACACACAATAGACACAAAACATTCTATCCAATGAGGTGTCTCTGCATAGCAACCAGGCTTGCCTCTTTGCTGCCTGCCCATGGTTTGGGAAGTCCCCCAAGGGTAGAATAAACTGCAACAGTTGTACAATCCAAACAGTACAATGCGAGTATAGTGGCTGACATCTATCTTTAACCTTCACAGACAGTTTTGTCTGGGGCCCCCTTCTTAAATATGACCTTGACTCAGGCTATATTGTTTGGAATTTTGAGGTATTAATTAGGTGCTTAGGCTCATACACACACCCCCAATCAGCAGTCGCTCTTGTAAGTGCAAAAATGCCTTGCTACTGTGATACCCCCTTTAGGAAGTGGCGTTAGATCATCCAATGGGGGGTGCGAATCCCACCCTTACCCCATATCCCTGGAGCCACTATGTACTGTTTCCAGATCCCTGGAGCTCGGTCCATTCTTCACCCCATTTTTACACAGACTTCCTCCCTCCCATCCCTCTAAAACAAACCATAGAAACATAGAAACATAGAAGTTGACGGCAGATAAGGACCGCAAGCCCCATCCAGTCTGCCCATTTCTTTTTCTACCTTATAAATGTGCCATCGGCCTTTGCTCTGTCAGTGACCTATCTATTCATAGTCATTTGTATGGCTCCCTTATGCCTATCCCATGCCTGTTTGAAGCCCTGCACTGTATTCATAGCCACCACTTCTTGTGGTAAGCCATTCCATGCATCCACCACCCTTTCTGTGAAAAATAATTTCCTCACATTCCCCCTTAATCGGCCTCCCTCTAATCTCATGCTGTGTCCTCTTGTCCTGCTATTTTTCTTATATTTAAACATGTTAGACTCTTTCACCTTGTTTATGCCCTTAAGGTGTTTGAATGCCTCGATCATATCACCTCTCTCCCTCCTTTGCTCAAGGGTATATATATTGAGCTCCGTTAATCTGTCCTCATATGTCTTCTGATGCAGTCCCTGCACCATTTTGGTTGCCCTTCTCTGGACTGCCTCAATTTGGTTAATGTCCTTGTGAAGGTGTGGCCTCAATACTGCCACATAGTACTCCAGATGGGGCCTAACCAGTGTCTTGTACAGAGGTATTACCTCCCTCTTACGACTTGTGATACCCTACTAATACACCCTAACACCCCCTAGCCTTACCTACTGCTTTAGAGGTCTGCTTGGATGATTTTAGGTCATCAGTGATGATGATGCCCAAGTCTCTTTCTTCCTTTGTGACTGCTAGCAACTCCCTCCCAGCCTATAGGTAGCTTCAGGTTTCTCTTCCCTATGTGCTTGATTTTGCACTTCTTTGCATTAAATCCCAGTTGCCACTCTTCTGACCATTCTGCTAGTTTATCCAGATCTCTTCTCATTCTGCCCACCCATCTGGATCATCTACTCTGTTGCAGATCTTGGTGTCATCTGCAAACAGACAAGCCTTACCCTCTAGTCCATCTGCAAGGTCACTAATGAAGATGCTGAAGACTGACCCCAGGACTGATCCCTGAGGTACCCCACTTGTGACTTGCATCTCTTCTGACTGTATACCATTTACCACCACTCTCTGTTTTCTGCCTGTCAACCAGTTTGCCACCCAGTTGACCAACTTCAGCCCACCCCGAGCCTACCCAGCTTATTTATCAATCTTCTATATGGAACAGTGTCAAAGCTTGCTGAAGTGAGGTAGGCACATCAACTGCTCACCCTTGGTCCACCACTCTGGTTACCCAGTCAAAGAAATCTATGAGATTGGTTGACAGGACCTTCCTTTGTAAACCCATGCTGTCTTGGATCCTGTGCCCCTATGGATTCCAGGTGTTGCACTATCCTTTCCTTAGGGAGTGCCTCCATAATCTTGCCCACTACTGAGGTAAGACTGACCGGTCTGTAGTTCCCACCTCCTCCTGCTTCCACTCTTGTGGGCGGGATCACATAAACCCTTCTCCAGTCTTCTGGGACCTCTCCTGTGCTCAGAGACTCACTAAACAATTCTGCTAATGGCTCTACTATTTCCTCCTTTAGCTCCTTAAGTACCCTGGGATGTATGCCATCAGGTCCCATTGCCTTATCCACCCTGAGCTTAGCAAGCTCTTGTAGGACACTTTCTTTTGTGAAGGGAGTAGTGCCCGACCTCGACATAGGTTTCTCCCCTCCCCTTCCTTCACGCATCAAGATCTTGAAATGCCTTGCTACTGTGTGCATCGATCACTGGTGGAATTCTGCACTGCTGCTACTACTAGGTTCGTTGACCCCAGACGTCCCTGCCCCTCTCCAACCCTCCAGTTCTGTGGCCCCGTTTGATGCGCCCAATGCAAGCACTCTGTTTTTGCTGGTTCCAAACCAGGGGCCATTCTTTAGGATCGGTGCTATACTCTCATCACGTCAAGCTACATCTGCCCTCCTCTTACATCATCTTGGGGGGGGGGGGCATCATCTAAAATCATGGCAAACAGTAGAAGACAGTACAGAGTGTTACCCGGGGTTCTATTGGATATGTGGGTCCTATATTACCTGCCCTCAATTGGGAGTCAGATCTGGGTCTGAGTTCCTACCTATTTTCAGACTTGGGGCTAATTCAGTATCGAGCACCATATCTATTTGTGCTGCAGCCTCATATGCGGGCAAGGCAACAGCCACTTAGCTACAGTCTGTGGGATCGGAAAGTTAACCCATTAAAAATGGCTAGTAATAGTTTGGTATCCTTACCCAAAGCAAGGAGCAAAGTGGGCTGAGAAAATGAATGCAAAAACACCACCCTCCCCTACAATCATCCATCGGATGCAGCTGTGTCAATGCACTTGTAGCTTAGCCAAAGTGCCGCCCCATCAAACAGATCCCCTAATCAGTAGTGGCAATTAAGTTCTCCATTGCAGGTGACAGTATCCAACAATTTAAATACCGAGGGGAGTAGGTTAATCCAGCTCTGCAGTGTGTTGAGCCTTAGAGTGTGCTGCTATGTGTCAAATCAGGGTTGCATAGCCATAATCATCAGTCCCACTCTGGGCCACTAGGAGCAACGAGATCATGCAGCAAGCTCCATCTGCAGCCACACCCACACATTCTGCCCATTCCTGGCACAGAGGTGCCCAGTCCATGAACAGTTATGGCTCTGGCGAGTTCCTCTGGCTCAGATCCAGCTTTGTTGGATAAATCAAGTGCTGAGGGTAACAGCTCTCCCAGGGCTTCTTAGTGGTTCGAAGTCTTTACTGGTGTGTCTCCTGGGGGGCTGATGCTTGCATCGGATGCATGTTGTATTGTCTGTCTGCTCCTTGATCTACTCCTACGTGGGGGGGTTCCCTCCATGAGGGGAATTTTTTGGCTGCATTGGGTTTGGTAGGTTTATTCACCAATCCACATTGGACCTTCTGCCATGGCTCCCCATGTTTGGTTTCCTGTAGGCTGCTGGGCTCCTTCATTTGTTCTCCCTCCTGAGTGAATTCCATCACTTGCTATGTGGTGCCTCGTTGCTGATGAGGGCTGACTTGACACCTGCTTTGTTCATATGTGCTCTGCAGGAATCTTTCCGCTTCATCTGGAGTACTGAGCGTTAGAAATTCGCCATTGACTTGTACTGTTAACATGGCTGGGTATCTTGGGGAGGTAGGGATACTTACCCGGTATAAGTTTTGCTTGACACCTGCATATGCTCGTCTCTTCCTTGATAACTTCGGACAATAGTCCTGATACATTTGCACAGTGAACCCCTGCCATTTTATCTCTCTTTGTTCCTTGCTGCTTTTAAATACAACTCCTTAGTTGGCTATCTGAGGAAGTTGCGCAGGATGGGTCTAGGGCCGTCCCCCTGCTTGGGCTTGAGGGCCAGTGACCGCTGTGCCCTTTCAAGCTTGGGGGGTTCATTATTTAGCTGTAGCATGGCCAGTAGTGTGTGTCTAAGAAAAGAGACCATGTCCCTTCCCTCCTTCCCCTCTGGGACACCCACAATCCAAATGTTTTTGGGTGGGCACAATTCTCCATATCACTTAGCTTGGCCAGTAAGTATTGTATATGCCCATTGTGTTCATGAAGCTGGCCCTCATGCTGGTAGAGCTGTGCAGCTTGTTGTCTTACTGCTGTCTCCATGCCAGTCACCCTTTCTGCCAGCCCTTGTAAGTCATTATTTGTTTTTGCAGTTGTGAGCTTCAGTTCAGCTGTCTTGCAGGACTTTGTTAAGCTTGCCCTGATTTCCCCAGTTTGGGCATTTGTGGCAGAGGGAATCTGCATCTGGCCATTTTGTTTATCATGTGCCACTACCTTGCCATTTGTCACCTGAGCTTTCTTCAGGAGCCTTGAAACCTGAGAACTGCTGTTTCTCTGGCCCACCAGGAGGAAACCATGCGATGGTGCCAGTCAATCTATATCACAGTAGTACTCCATGATGCTGAGCCAGTTTCTCCCCGGATTGTCTCTATTTGCTGCCCTTTAATTCTAGTTGCTTATTTAGCTTTTTAAATCAGTAGATCATAGCGATAATGTCGGATGATGGAAAAGACGTTTCTTGGATGCCACGCCTGACCCCACCTATAATATCATTATTGATAAAAGGAACCAAAGTGACTGCTGAATAGCACACATTTTGTGGTATTTGGTATTCTCTTTCAGTGTCTGAGTGTTGCAAACCTTCAGGTACTGGGATATTCGAGCTTCAGCAACTGAATGTTTTTCTAGGAGCAGGAGCGCAATGATATTTCCCTCCCAGAAAATATAAATAAAATCCCCCTGCATCCCCAGCCACCCCACCCCCATGACCCATAAAATGTCAATCAAACCCTGCTTGCACATCTCCCCAGGGCCCAGCAGCCCCTATCCATTTCCACATAAAGTTCCATAAGTGCAAGGTCAACTTTCTACATCCTACTAGCTGTCTGACTACTGGCACTCGTGAATCACTCAATCATTGATTGTGTCAGCCACTAGGTGTCAATGCTGCAATCAGAAGAGTGACTCTCAAGTCCAGTGCTGTGCTTCATCTCCACTCGCCGATACAGCATGGTATCCACTGTATCAGCTTGAAGATATGGAGGAGATGGTTCACAGCCCTGGACATGATAAACAGTTGCTCTTATCTGATGGTGGAGCCAGCGGCTGGTGGCCAATGGCAAGAAAGCAGACAGAATCAATGACAGGGAGTAGGCCATGAGCTGAGAGAGGTTGGGGTAGCCTGCAGAGACATGGGATGGTGACATATTGCACTTATTGGTCTTGGGGGGTTGGAAACATGAGGCAGTTGGCTCATTGCATCTCTGGGGTGGGTGCTGTGAGGCATGCAATTCAAACAGTTTGATGGCGGGGTAAGCCAGAGAGGAGGGTGAGAAACTGGAACATGGAGTCACAACTGAACACTACATGGTTGTCTCTGTCACATTCAAAATAAGCTACTTATGATACTTTTTTTAATTTATTTTATTTCACTGATTTGCATTACAATCAGATGCAGTCTGACCTTGTTTAAGTCCCACACACCTACTTACCTCTCCATCACACCACACCATCTGTATCCTCCCTGCCACCACAGCGCTAAGGTTTGCTCCCTGGCATGGCCCCAATGTCCAGCTAACACACCACTGAGCACTGAGAAGCAGCCAAGTTCTCAGCGGGAGGTGGGGGCTGGGTACACATGCACATCATCATCTGGTGACCCAGTGGCTTTTCTCCCATGCTTTCAGTCCTCCCACTTCTCCTGCCAACTGCATCCACAGTGTATCCTTCTGATGGGTGACGGACGATGTGGTGTGGTCACTCACCAGGTCAAGGCTGACTCTGATTCCCACCAAAAGATGCATTAGCAGAGTTGATGGCTATCTCCCTTCCCCAGGATCATCACACAGTGCTTCTATTTCATGTCCCACACCACCCAGCTCCGGGCTAGTGAGTTGGCTCGGGTCTTGAACCCATGTCTCCTATGTGGTGATGCACTGTACCACCAGCTGGCACCACCAGGCCCGCTATGATCTTTCTATAGGCTTAATAAAACAAATGGGTTTAAAGTTTGTTCTGAGTTCTGAAAACATATGTAGCATGACAGTGCCTTCCAATTCTAAAATGGGAATGCTGAACGTACTGTACAGTTCCATAGCTTTATGCCTTTCAATAGAGTTAGACTGACTGCCTGTTATGCAGTCATAAGCAGAATGATGGGTGTTATTAGGTGCAACCCTCTGCAAATGGGGGTTCCCAAAGTCTTCAGGAGCTTGCTTGAATGCTCCAAGCCTGGCTGGTGTTGAGTGTCTAAGCTGCTTAAAGGTGGTTGCAAGTGAGTGCTATTTGAGCCTCCACATACTGTCTCTTTAAGAGCTGTTTGCCTGCAGACTTAATTAGTTTGTATGGGGGGGACTGTGTATTTAATGCTCGAATCCTGCCTGGGCCACTGAGCAAATCGCTCCGTTTCTGCAGTCGCTATATGAGCAGAGGGAGCCCTTTCAAAAGATGTAATTGTTTGCTGGTAATCTCAGAGTGATAATGAAAATGTAGCTTGTCTAACCTGCCTTTATTGCAGCTGGGACTCTGTGTGTGTTACCCCTCCATTTTGGACCTAAACTGCCATGTTGGGCCAATTGGGTTAAGGGAGCCCTAAAATGTAGCCTTTGGATTAACCAGAACTTGGACTCTTAATTTGAGCCAGCCACAAGAGGACTGTATGGGCAGTGACTCTGGGAAATGTAGTTTTGACCTTGGCGCCATTTTCCACCAACAGGGGGAGTCTGATTGTGAGTGACAGCCAGACCAGCCAACAGAATAGTGTGGAGCTAAAGGAAATGCCCTACTCTGGGACTGGAGAGATTAGATCAGTTGTGACAGTGAAGAGACAAGGAGCTCTGTGCTTCTGCGGTATATAGTTTCACGCGGGAAGCACATGTGAGGCCCTGAGGTTCGGCCTGCAGCCATGGCAAGCGTCAGATTGGACTGAATCTGACTTGTAAGGAGAAGGAAGGAGATCTGAAGAGTAGAAACCAGGATCACCCTGTAGAAGACTGGAGAAATTGCTGAATCGAGCTCGGTCTGTCAGGAACTGAAGCTGCTGCATGTTCTCCAGTGTATCTTGCTGTAATTGCAGTCGGGATTGAGGAGCAGCCTGCCTGGTATATTACTTTCCTTTTACATATAAATGTGCTTAGTGCTTGTGGGGAATCGCTGTTTCAAATCCCCTGTACAGTGAATTGAGTGCATGAAGCTGGAAGTAAACCCCAGCTTACTTCGGACTACATCCATTTGCTTTAAACTGCAGTGGGGTTCAGTCACAAGGACCTTGTCCACATGTTCTGTTCCTCCTGGCAATCCAGGACAATCTGCTTTCCATCTAGTTTTCAACATTGATTCTGTGAGTACAAATCAGGGTAGCTTCCTGCCATCTGTTTATCAAAGTGCAAGTGTGTCATCTAATTGTTGCTGTTTCATTACTTCACGAACTGAGCCATCTGGCTCCGGATTACAATTGGGTGTTGTGAATATTTTTCTCTACAGGGTCCTATCCATCTGCACCTGCCAGCCAACCCTGGGCAACAGACCTGGCTAGCCCCTCCCCATCCTGGGTACCCAGAATGTGACTTGTCAGACCCTGTAATGTGCACAGTACTGTGATTTAATTCTGCTAATTAACCTGATTGCCCCCCTCCTTGTTACTGCCCCCTCTAATAAATCAGATTTGTTGTATTGAAGTATTTGCTGTCTGTGGTATCAGTACAGGTAAAAAAAGCATTGCGTTGTGTTTGTGTATGTTGATTAACCTTGTTTTACAGGGGGTCCTCAGAGACGTGCTTCAGAATCAGTCTCGAGGGTAAGTGGTATCTATATGAGTGAACAGTGTGTAATGTGAGGTTTTGGGGCTGTAACTCCGTGTACTGTGTGGGCCACTAGAAGGAATAAAGGGGTCTCAGTGTCCCAGAGGCTGTGACCAAGCTAGTCTAACCACTACAAACCCTGGCCTCTGGGTGGAGGCACCCGCCATAGTATCTATGCCCCTCAACCTGCCCATAGTAGAACAGGCAGGGGTAGTAGCCCTTGAGATAGCACCACCTAGGGGTTACATCTTGGAGGCAGTGCTGGGATTAGCGTCCCCTAGTGGACACATTTACGAATTACTGTTAAAAATAAATGGGCACCCCAACAGAAGTGGCTGTACACCAGTTGGTGAGGTGGAGTACTGGGCAGGAGATTGACCCCCAAAATGCTATACTTATCTTGGATATCCCACTGGGTACCAGTACGGACACTGTAGAGGGAGTACTTTCTAAGGTTGAATGTTTACGAGACCCTGTTGTGGTGGGGCGACAGGCTGATCTGCTTGCCCAAACTTTCATGGTCTTAATAGAGTGTAAGGACCCTGTAGACATTTCTAAAGTGCCACAGACTATTACCCCAGGAAACTCTCCCTGTCTGGGAAGTGATAACCAAAGACAGTAAAGACTCCCGGGAGAACGAGCCTCCCCCACTATCTGAAACCGTTGAGGAGAAATTTGCTAAGTTGTTACTGTAGGAAGGGAAAACTGTGGAGGATTTAAAGAAACTATTATTGCCACCTGAGAACGTTCCTCCCCCAACACCCTCTCCCCCTCCAGCACCCGTTATTGCCCCTCCTTCTGTGCCAGTGCTAGCCCCTAGGTCTGTACCTGCCCATAGTCATGACTCTTACTGCAAGTTGAAAATTTTCTCCGGTACCCTCCCCACCCCACAAGGGGAGGAAGACTGGGAGACCTGGATAGACTATGTTGCCCTCAAGTGCTAGAATGGTAATGCTTGGCAGCAGAAAGAGAAACAGGATAAGTGAAAGCCTCTGAGGTCCTGCCCTGGCTGTCATCCATGCTAAACGGGCCAGTAACCCTGAAGCAACTGCAATGACTATCTTGAGGCCTTGGAGAATGTGTATGGGAGCCCAGATTCCGATGAGGACCTGTAGTGGAGAGTAAGAAATGCACAACAGTACCAAGGAGAGTTGTTGTCTGTGTATGCATCTCAGCTGGAAAATTGTTGCAAGAATGCCTCAGAAAAGGTAGTTTGCCAGTGACTGAATTGGACCAAACCAGGCTGGACAGGATCCTTAAGTCTGCCCTTCTCAGAACTGCTGTTGCTTCAGTTATGCCTGGCTAATCGACTGGAATCCCCACCCTCCTATGATGAGCTAATGAGAGAAATTCAAGGAGTTGAGAAAAGCGACCCCGGAGGGACTTAAGCCAATAGCTGCTGCTACAATCCGAGTGACTGAGGTGACCGTCAAGTGAAGTTTAGGGGCAGAGGTTGGCAGTTAATGAGTGCTCTGAGAAAGAAAGGGTGTGCCACCATGGGGTGAACTGCTGAGGGAGATTGGGAAAGCAACGGACAGTCTCATCATGAAGGCTGCTCCCACAGTATGGGCACTGACCCTGCCCGACTGCTTCTGCTATGGGGGTGGGGGTGCCTACCCAGGCACTTCATGTTGACGATAGTTCAAAACTTGATGTCTTGGCTATGGAGGTGAGGGAACTGAAGAGATGTATCCAAATGTCCAACCACCGCTGGCTGAGGTGGCACCAAGATTTTCTATTGATAGTACCAATGCCGCAGCCCCCAATGTGATACCTAGGTCACCCCAAACTTCACCTGACATATTTTGCCATAATTGTGGGTAGGATGGACACATGAAGAGGGAATTCTGGTCTCAGAAAGACTTGGAGAGAGTGGTGAGCCGGCTACAAGGAGAGCTTTGGAGCACAAAACAGTGGTTAAGAGGTGCACAAAATGACCACAGTGAAGGTCCCAAAAATGCTAACTCATGTCCTTCTGTGGCTACATCATCTACCCAGGTCCTTGATACCACCTCTCCAGACTGGTCCAGAATAGTGGGCCCTTCAATGGAAGCTACAGTAAACGTGAATGGTGTACCCACGAGAGCTGTGTTGGACAGTGGCTCCCAAGTGACAACTGTGTTCCAGGATTGGTATCAGAAGCATTTGTCAGATGTACCCTTACAACCACTGGAAGGACTGCATGTATGGGGGTTAAGTGAGAAGGTCTACCCCTACTCTGGGTGTATCCGAGTTTGGCTATCTTTCCCTACCTCCGTGGCTAGAGTGTTGAATAAGTAGAGACCCTGGTCTTAGTGTGCCACCCTACTGGACTGTATGATGGGATTCCTCTACTAATTGGGATGAATGCACATATGTTTGGACGGTTAGCACAGTTGTGTTATGAGAAACAAGGGTCAAAGACTGGTAGAGCTTTGAGAATCCCAGCCTTGATCAAGAAGGCCTATGAGGCACAGACAGATGCTGAAAAAGTGGCCCCAGAGAAACCGGTTAAAATTGTCTGGAAGAAGGATCCTGAGTCTCTGATTCTGGCGCCAAATGCCCATTGTACCTTACAGGGGGAAGTCTGTATCAGAAAGCATGTCAAGAATAAAATAGTCATGCTGGATGCTTCAGGCAATGGGAAATTACCAGAAGGACTGCTGGTCAAGCCAAGTATTTCTTCTGCCAGAGCCCATGCTTATGCCAGACGGGTAATAGTCCAAGTTCATAATGTGTCTATAGAGAGATTCGAGCAAATAGAGGTTGCACCCTGGCTAATGTGCATTGTGCGGATACTGCAGTGTTGCCTATTAACAAGTGTTTGGGGGAGAATGACAGAGTGACGCCTGACTTGTTTGATTTTGGTGACTCCCCGTTACCAGCCAAAAGGAAGATGAGAATCAGTAGAAAGCTTGCCCAGAGAGACCGGGTGTTTTCTTTCAAAGAATGGGACGTAAGGTGTATGCAAGGAGCTAGCACCACATCCTTCTGCATGATGAAAGGCCATTTCATGAGAGGTCTCGACGCCCGGCACCTGCTGACATAGATGATGTGAGATGGCATCTGCAAGAGATGTTTGCTGCTGGTGTAATACAAGAATTCAGAAGCCCATATGCTTCACCTATTGTGGAAGTGAGGAAAAAGAATGGGGCAGTAAGGATGTGTGTGGATTATACTTTAGAACTGGTGGACTATCCTGATCAATATAAAATGCCCCGCATCCAGGATGCCTTAGATTGCCTGAATGGCAGCAAGTGTTCTCCGTGCTGGATCATCGCGAGGGGTACTACCAGATCCCGATGGCCCCAGAAGACAATGAGAAGACAGCCTTTATCTGTCCACTTGGCTTTATGAATTCAGAGAGGATGCCTCAAGGATTTCAGGTGCCCCAGCCACTTTTCAATGGCTGATGGAGCGTGCAGTGGGGGACATGAACTTATTAGAGTGCCTGGTGTACCTGGATGGTGTTATTGTGTTTGGCAGCTCAGTGGAGGAATATGAGAGCAGATTGTTTAAGGTATTGGACCGACTGGAAGATTTCAGCCTAAAATTGTCCATCGATAAATGTCAGTTCTTCCAAACATCTGTAAAGTATGTGGGACACATAGTCTCCACCGAGGGAATAGAGACCGACCCAAGTAAAGTTGAGGCCTTGACCACCTGGCCACAGCCCCACAATCTAAAAGAACTGCAAAGATTCCTGGGATTCTGTGGCTACTATTGGCATTTCATCAAGAACTATTCAAGAGTTATCCATCCTTTACTTAATCTTACTCAAGGTTACCCTCCTACCCACAAAAAATACAAGAGGTCAGTTTCTTCTGAGCCTGAGAGAGTGTATTCCTTCCCAAGGAAGTATCTGGAGCCAGGTGGACTCCTGAATGTGAAGCTGCTTTTCATGAGATTATATATCAACTTACCCATGCTCCTGTCCTTGCCTATGCAGATCCAGCAAAGCCCTGTGTCTTGCACACTGATGCTAGCCTGCAAGGCTTGGGGGCTGTATTGTACAAAGAGCACAAGAATAGCCTGAGACCAGTAGCCTTTGCCAGTAGAAGCCTGACCCCATCCGAAAAGAACTATCCTGTACATAAGTTAGAGTTCTTAGCTTTGAAGTGGGCTATTGTTGACCAGTTCCACGAGTACTTGTATGGGGCTAAGATACTAGTAAAAACTGACAATAATCCTTTGACCTAGGTGCAGACTTCAGCTAAGTTAGATGACACTGGCCATAGGTGGCTTTCTGCATTATCTACATATGACTATGCTGTTGAATACAGAGCAGGCCTGAACCACATAGATGCTGATGCTCTCTCCCAGAGGCCTGTTCCCTGGAATGACTGGGTCAGACTGTCAGAACCTGATATTCGAGCACTCTGCCAGAAGTTTGACAGGGAGGAACAAATGTCCATGGACGCAGTGGACAGTATGGTGGATTGTTTGGGACCCTCTGAGAATTGCATACCTGCTGCTTACAGTCACTTTTCTGCAATAGATATTGGTGCACTGCCTCAGCTGGACAATGACAGTATTCAGTGGGCGAATCATGAGATCCCATGATCAGATCAGCTTTAGAAGCCCTCTATGCAGGGAAAAATGTGTCCAAATTATGCTCCACTGATTTGAGAACTGCATTATTATACAAGGAAGGTCCTAAGCTGAGACTGATCAATAGACTGTTATACAGAGAAACAGTAGACAGAGGGACAAATAGACAAACAACAACTAGTGCTGCCCACTGCTTTTGAGACTCAGTACTGAGGTCCTTGCACAATCACATAGGACACCTTGGTATAGACAGAACACTTGACTTGGTGAGATCAGAGATTCTATTAGCCTAAGATGGGGGCTGATGTTGAGCAACACATTTGTACTCTGTAGTCGCTGCTTACAGAGGAAAGCTTTGCCCCAGAGGGCTGCCCCCTTGTTAACATCACCACCAGTACACCCATTGAGCTGGTCTGTATTGATTTTCTCAGTTTGGAGTCGGATCAAAGAAATATTAGTAATGTGCTGGTGGTCACTGACCATTTTACGAAATATGCCCAAGCTTTCCCCACCAAGGACCAGAAGGCTTCCACTGTGACAAAAGTACTTGTAGAAAACGTTTTTGTTCACTATGGGGCTCCATAAAGAATCCATTCTGATCAAGGGAGAGACTTTGAGAGTCCTCTGATCAAAGAGATGCTTTCTCTTTGGGGAGTGCGAAAGTCCAGAACCACCCCTTACCATACCCAGGGGGACCCACAGCCTGAACATTTCAACTGCACTTTGCTAGATATGCTAGGCACCCTCCACCCAAAGGACAAGCCTAGATGGACCCAACAAATTAGCAACCTGGTACATGCCTACAGCTGCATCAAAAGTGATGCCACTGGGTTCTCCCCCTACTACCTGGTGTTTGGAAGAGAAGCTTGACTGCCGGTAGATGTATGTTTTGGAGTTTCTCCTTATGGGGTTTGAGCTGACAACTATTTACAGTATGTGCAAAAGTTAAAGGCCCAGCTAAATCATGCATGCCAACTGGCTCAAACCATGACTGCAAAAAGAAATCTGAGCAAAGAGAAGGTATGATAAAAGGTGAAAGCACATGAACTCCAGGAGGGAGATCGGTATTGCTAAGAAATCTGGGACTGCATGGCAAACATAAGATTGCTGACAGATGGCACCATCTCCCTCACATTGTAGTGAGCAAACTAGATGATCTGCCTGTGTACAAGGTGTAACCCCCTTGCAAATGGGGGTTCCGGATATGCCTGGTGCTCGGGTTAGTTACCGGCCTAAAGCCATTTAATTGGGTAGCCAGTGAGCGCTTTAACTAGCCTCCGTGAGCTGTCCCTTTAAGGGCTGCCTTTTGCAGTCGAAATCGGTTAAAATGGGAGAGGGTTTGAGTGTTGTCATGCTCGACTCCCACCCAGGCTGCCAAGTGAGCACTCCATTCTGCCATCGCTAATAGTGCAGGGGAGCCCTGATAAAGGATGTAGGTGGTTGCTTAAAATAAGCTGTAAAAATAATGATAATGTAGTTGTTCTAACCTGATTTTCTTTGCAGCACAGAGTTTTGATTGCCTCCTCCATTTTGGTCCCGAACTGCTGAATTGGACCAATCAGTACCTCGGGACCCTACAGAGTCGACTGACCAATAGAGGAACTGTTTGTATTTGGAAAGGCATTGTGGGGCTATGGCGCTTTACGCACCAGTGAGAGGCAGAGGAAGTGACTGGCAGGCTCAACCAGCCAATTGGATCGGGTCGGCGAATACTGAGAGTGCCCAAGCTGTGGAGAGCCAGATGCGTTGTGGCTAGTGAGGAGTGAGGAGCTGTGTGCTTCTGCGCTGCAGAGTGTTCATGCGGAAGTGCGCGAAGGCCTGAAGCGGCCGTTTTGTGTTGTCAGCTCCAGGGACGAAACCCATCGGCGGGCGGTCAGAGGAGGCTGTGCTCTGTACAGCTACCAACCAGGCTCGACCTGAAGTAGGACTGGAGAAAACTGCTGAATCGAGCTCAGTCCGAGACAAGTGGAAGCTGCCGTTTGCAGTATTTGGGGACAGTGAGGTTGGTGGGAGCATTGGAAGAAGTTGCCTGGTGTGGTACCCCTCTGTTGCTGTTTACCATATAAATGTGAGAAGAGGCTTGTGTAGCTCAAGTAAATCCTGCTGCAATTAAAGGACTTTTGCCTGTTGCTGTTTACCATATAAATGTGAGAAGAGGCGTGTGTAGCTCAAGTAAATCCTGCTGCAATTAAAGGACTTTTACCTGTTGCTGTTTACCATATAAATGTGTGGAGGCTTGTGTAGCTCAAGTGAATCTGCTGCAATTAAAGGACTTTGTGACTTACTGTTTACCATATAAATGTGTGGAGACTTGTGTAGCTCAAGTGAATCCTGCTGCAATTAAAGGACTTTTGCCTGTTGCTGTTTACCATATAAATGTGAGAAGAGGCTTGTGTAGCTCAAGTAAATCCTGCTGCAATTAAAGGACTTTTACCTGTTGCTGTTTACCATATAAATGTGTGGAGGCTTGTGTAGCTCAAGTGAATCCTGCTGCAATTAAAGGACTTTTGCCAGTTACTGTTTACCATATAAATGTGTGGAGACTTGTGTAGCTCAAGTAAATCCTGCTGCAATTAAAGGACTTTTGCCTGTTGCTGGTTACCATATAAATGGTGTGGAGCTCAAGTTAAATCCTGCTGCCATTAAAGGACTTTGCCTGTTGCAGTTTGCCATATAAATGTGTGAGGAGTCTCGTGGAGCTCAGGAGTAGCCCTGTTAACGTTTAAGGACCCTATCTTGTCTGGAGGTCGTGAGTACTAATTCAGGGTAGTTCCTGTTGAATTCCACATTGGAACCAAATGGGATTACTGTACTACTGACTGTTTAACTAACTTTTCTTTCCTCTGTGTGAAAGGCCCTACCAGCTGCCACGGTTTGGACTAGCCACTAGGGCTTGGGTACCCAGGGACAGTAATTGATAGGGATAGGCCTGTGCACAGAGCCTTAGGTAGATAAATTTAGTGATAAGCTAATCAACTTGATCCCCTGTCCTGTTGTTTTCCCCTTGAATAAATCAGATTGTTTTGTACAGCTACATCCTGGCTATTGTGTACATTAATGGTGAACTGCTGTTTGGTGATTAAAACATAACTGTGCCTTACTTTACAGGGGGTCCCCAAAGGGAGCCGGATTATATTTTCCGTGGGGTAAGTGTACTGGTGAACAGAATTGCTGCTACTCAGTGTGAGTCACTAGTGGGATGAAGGGGGGTTGCAGTAGCTCAGAGGGCTGTAACTGTGGTAGTCTTAACTGTGCTAACCCCGACCTCTGGGTGGAGGCACCCGTCAACGGATCTGGGCCCCTCAACCTGCCTCTGTGGGGGCAGACAGGGGTAGTAGCTCTAAGGTAGTGCCCCTGGGGTTACAAATGGAGGCACCACAGGATTAGCATCCCTAGTGGCTCAGTGAGAGGATACCCCAAAGATGGAAAAAATGGAAGGGATATGTTGGAAAAAATTAAGCTGGGACCCATCAAAACCATGGTACATAAACTGATGGGTTGGGGTGAAGCAAAGAGCTAGATTCCCAGAAGACTGTATTATTGTTAGATGTGCCCTTGGGTACCTCGGCTGCTGATATTGTCTCTGTTGCTGAACGAGTAAAGTGTTTGGGTAAGGTTGAAGTGAAAGGGCGTATGGCTGATTTGCTTGACCAGACATTGCAGGTGCTGCTCCTATGCAGTGTGGTCATCGACCCTGAGAAGGTACCTCCTGTACTTTACCTGGAGGGTGCGTCCCAGGGGTGGAGGCTAATCCATATCAGAAGTGGGTCAGTCACTCCTGGGGGGTCTCCTCAAATGAACAGTTTTAAAGATAAACTGCTTAAATTGTTAGCTGTGGAAGGGAGGACTACCCAGGAGTTTGCAAGTATGGATCTGCCCAGTGATACTACCTCGAGGGTTCTCCAGAGTCACCTCCCCATCCCGCCCAAAAGCTCCGTGCTGGCTTCTTGGCCCTTGGCAGTCCCATCCATACAGCTTGATTCTTACCGTAAGTTAAAGCTTTTCTCTGGCATGGTACCAGTGCCTTCCGGGGAGGATGACCTGAAGGCATGGATGGTCTATGCCACCCCTTTAGTCCAGGAATGGCAATGCTCCGAGGGGGAGAAAAGGAAGAGGCTGATGGAGAGTTTGCAGGGTCCTGCCTTGGAAGCCATTAGATTCTTCCTGGCCACTCATCCAGAAGCCAATGCTGCAGAGTATCTCTCTGCTTTAGAAGGGGTTTTTGGGAGTACAGAGACTGGTGAAGATTTATTATGGAAATTCAGGTCTGCTAAGCAGTGGAAAATGAAAACTGTCCAATTTGTTACTAAGTGGGCGGGCATTGCAGAAGGCTTGTAGAAAAGGGGGAATCACTGCTGCAGCTCTGAATCAGGTCCAGCTAGAACATATTTTAAAGTCTGCCCGATTCTCTAGTGTAACTCTATTGAAACTTAAGTTGCATGATCAGCGGGCCACCCCGCCTGAATATTGTCAATTGATGAGGGAAATTCGAGAAGTGGAGACTGATGAAGAGGGGTGGGAACCCTGTGTGGGGGCAGTGAACCCTAGTGGGACCCCTGAGTCTAATACCCCTGAGGAGACTGGCTCACCTGGAGGGTCCGAGGGGTCTCAGACTCCCAGGCACTGTGGGATCGGGTTGTTTCCTCTGACCTCACGTGGAGGGTGAATTGAGGGCTGAGATCAGGAATTTATGGAATTGGTGAAGGACTTAAAACGGTCTACTGTGTACCCTACTCAGCCCGGGGCACCTGAGTCATGTAGAGCCCTGAACCCTAGCCCTAGAGAGCTTTCTCCCTCCCCTCAGGGCCCCCCTCAGAGTAGTGATCCCCGGGACCCTAAGTTTTGTTATCACTGTGGGGAAGATGGGCATTTCCAGCCTGACTGCCAGAGGCCAGAGAATTTAAGGAAAGTTAACAGCAGACTGATCGCTCGATACCACCAGACCCAGTCTGGGCCCCAAGAAAAGTTGTGTGACTCAGGCCCTATGCCCGGACTAACAATGTTGCTACCCCAACTGGTCTGATGTGGTCGGGCCATCTATGAATACCTGGGTGCAGGTGAATGGAATTCACTAGGACTGTATTGGACAGTGGCTCCCAGGTGACCATCATGTTTCAGGACTGGTACCAAGCACACTTATCTGAAGTGCCCCTGCAGCCTCTAACTGGTCTACATGTACGGGGATTGAGCGACAAGCTTATCCATATTTGGGGTACATCGTGTATGGTTATCTTTCCCCACGACTGTGAAATGGAACAGATGAGTCAGTGGAAACCTTGGTCTTGGTCTGCCCACCCACTGGACTGTATGATGGAGTGCCCTATTGATTGGAACAAATGCGACATGTTTGGACGATTGGCTCAGTTGTGTTCAAGAGGCGAGCATTTCAGACTAGGCGAGTTTTGGAGTGTACCTGCTGTAATTCAAACGGTCAGGGCCACTCAGAAGAAGGGTAGGTCAGGAGGAACCTGATGGCCCTGTGGAGTGGTATGGAAGAAGGATCCGGCCTCTGTGCTTGCCCCAAATGCACAGTGTGTTCTGCATGGAGATACGATTAAAGACAGATGTAAAATAAGTTGTTGATGTTGGATGCGCCTATGGAGGAGAACTACCTGAGAGGTTGTTGCTCAAAGCCAGCATTCTGCAGCCGGAGGACCCATGCCTATGTTAAAGGGTGATGGTTCAAATGCACAATGTGTCTGATAAAGAGATTGAATAAAGAGAGTGTTCCCTGGCTAAGCGTCCATTGTGCGGATACACTGTCTCACGAAATAAAAGAGTTCCCGGACAGGTGATAGAGTTGCTCTGATCTGTTTGACTTTGGTGACTCTCCGCTACCGATCGAGTAGAGCGCAGGGGTCAGTGAGGAGGCTTGCCAAGAGGAACCAGGTCTTCTCCTGAAAGAGTGGGATGTAGGATATGTACAAGGGCTGAGCATCACATTCGATTGCCTGACGAAAGACCCTTCTGAGAGATCCCGCGCCTGAGCTCCCGCTGTATAGATGATGTATGCGGCATTTGCAAGAAATGTTGGCTGCTGGTGTAAATTCAAAAGTCTAGAAGCCCTATACCTCCCCCCCCATTGTAGTAATAAGGAAAAAGATAGAACAGTGGGATATTAGACTATACGTACTTTGAGTGGGTGGACCGTTCTGGATCAATATACCATACCCGCATACAAGGCGCCTTGGATTGTCTGAATAGTAGTAAGTGGTTCTCTGTATATGATCTTGAACGGATACTACCAGATCCCGATGGCCCCAGACGATCGGGAGAAGACTGCTTTCATTTGCCCGTTATGCTTCTATGAATTTATTCGGATGCCTCAAGGAATTTTGGGTGCCCCAGCCACTTTTCAGCGCTTGATGGAACGAGCTGTGGGGGACATGAACCTACTCAAGTGTTTGGTCTATCTAGATGATGTCATAGTGTTTGGCGATCCTTGGAAGAACATGAGCAATAATAATTATTCAAAGTCCTGGATCGATTGGAAGATTTAGGCCTCAAGTTGTCTATCGACAGTGTCAATTCTTCCAGACTTCTGTGAAATATGTGGGCCACATGGTGTCCACTGAAGGCATAGAGACTGATCCTAGCAAGGTGGGCGTTGACCACTTGGACTCAACCTAGAAATTTGAAAGAGCTGCAACAATTCCTGGGGTTATGGCTACTATAGGTGGTTGTCAGAGACTATTCATGTGATTAGCCCTCTCCTTAATCTCACCCAGGGTATCCGCCTACTCACAAAAATATAAGCAAATTGTCACACTGACTTAGGAAAGAGTATTTTGGCCAAAGCGATATGTTAGGGATCGATGGACTGCTGAGTGTGAGGAAGCTTTCCATGACATCATATATCCAACTCACCAGCCATGTGTGGCCTATGCTGACCCAGCCAAGCCTTACACTCTTCATACTGATGCCAGTCTGCAAGGATTGGGGCTGTATTATATCAGAACACTCAAATAGGCAGAGACCTGTAGCATTTGCCAGTAGAAGTCTGATGCAGTCAGAGAAGAATTACCAGTGCACAAATTAGAGTTTTTGGCTTTGAAGTGGGCCATTGTTGATCAGTTCGACTATTTGTATGGTGCCAAGATAATAGTAAAGACTGATAACAATCCTCTGACTTATGTTCAAACCTCTGCCAAATTGGATGCTACTGGGCATAGATGGCTCTCTGCCTGGCCACCTCTGAATATGCTGTAGAGTACTGGGCGGGCCTCAACCATATAGATCACGGATGCTCTCTCCCGGAGCCCTGCGTATCAGACTGAATGGTTCGGTTGTCAAGACCTGATATAAGAGCCCTATAGAAATTTGATAAAGAAGAACAGGTGTCTCCTGGCACTGAGTGGACTGTGTGGTAGATTGCTTGGGGCGCCCGGAAAACTGCATACCTGCAGCCTGCCATTTCTTTGCATTGGACACCAGCTCTATGCAGCAGCTCAACAATGATGATCTCAACAGGCTCAATCCTGCGACGCTATGATAAGCGGCCGTGGGGTTTTGAGGCTGAAGGGATGTATCAAACTACGTTCCACTGACTTATGGACTACCTTGTTGTACAAAGAAGGCCCAAATTAAAAGCTGATCAACCAACTAGCATGGCAGAAGACACCAGGAGAAAGGACTGCTGTGTGACTGAACTTCTCTGCTGGGACTAAAGTAGAAGAACTTTTGTATTTGGATCTTTAATTTAGGGTAAAAAAACTAACATACAAAACAAAAAAAGTGTGTGTTTGGGTTAACTGAATTGAATGGGTAACTGAAAAGTCAGCTAATTGTAAATCTCAGGTGACTGAAAGGACTTAACTGTTGAGGAGGTTTAAATTACTTGTAGAAAGATCTGGTAAGTAGAGGTGAAGCTAGCTAGAAGGAAGCTACATTTAAAGACTGCCTTAGAAGATCTTTCTATTAAGCAACAGAAGACACCAGGAGAAAAGGACTGCTGTGTAGGCTGAACTCTCTACACGGGACTATATTGCCTCCTTCCCTCCCCACCCCCCCCACAAGCTAGTTCTATTTTATAGGCACGGATTTGACTGACAACAGGAACTTCCTGTTAGGGGCAGGAAGTGGTGATCCCAGGACACCAGGACCCACCATCCTAGAAGGGGCAAGAGTAGCTCTCCGGCCCCTCTAGCTGCTGGGGTCTGCCTCTGAACAAGTAAGTGGTCTACTGAAAATGGGACATTCTTGTCTCAGAACAGGACAATCAGGGCTTAAAGAGCACATAGGCAGAAAGTAAGGAGAGAAAAAAAAAAACAGAGGAAAAGTGAGGATTGCAAACAGTTAAGGGCCAGAAATAAGACATGATTGGAGTGGTGCAGTGCAGTGGCTGTGGGCAGCAGTCTTCGGGAGATGTTCTGGAGGATGCGGTGTTGTCCCATCTGCAGGCACCTCTCTGGGCTGAGGGAGGTTGCTCATCTCCAGGCTGAGTTGGCCTGGATGTGGGACCTCCTCTTCCATCAAGGGACCACCAGTGCCACTGCCCGTTGCCTCAGAGGTTGCTTGCCCAGAAGAAGCAGTTGGACCACAGTGGTCTCAGGGAGGTGAGGGTGGTGGAACAGAGGCACATCCCCTCCAGTTGTACCTCACAATTCCTATGCCATTCTGGCAAAAGTGTGGTTCCTCTATGGGCACCTACAATGGAGACCAAGGAGGATGTGGGAACCTCCACAAAGGAGACCCACAGGAGGGTGGCAGGGGACCCTGCAGGGAAGGAAACAACTCCTGGTGGGGACTCCATATGTGGGAAGGTAGAACTGGGCAAGGAAGGGAGAGGGAGGTAGCCTGCCTGGCACCCATGGCATGGAGGGACAGGGCGAATCCTCAGGATTGCGGAGCAGCTGCACAGGAGGGAGCTGGATGTCATTGTCCTCTTAGGGACAAATGACACCTGGCTAAAAAGGGATTAGAGAAGTGCAGTAAGAGTTTGTGGAATTGGGGAGGGGCCTTAGTCAAGAAGCATGCAGTAACCTTCTCGGGAGGTGCTACCCATCTATGGCATAGGAGAGGCTAGGGGTGTTCACGTACCATGGGATTCAATCAGTGGTTGAAAAACTGGTGTGGAGCTCAGGGTTTGGCTTCAATGGGGACTGGGGTCCACCTGGGTGATGCAAGCCTATACTGGCATGATGGGCTGCATCTGTCCGGGAGGGAACCAGGATCCTAGGTGATAGGTTTAAATGCTTCATTGGCAGCTTTTAAACTAGCCAAGGGAGGCACTGGAAAGGGCAGGAAACTCCTAGCTCCCCAAACAATCACGGTATTAAGTGGCAAACACCAACATGGAGGTGTCGATAGGGAGAAGGGCAGGGTAAATGGAGAAAGTGACAAAGGTAAGAAGGACAGGGATGGGGCAAAAGGGGTAAGGCCATCAGAAATGGAGGTAATGGTACCAATGCCCGTAGTCTGAGCAACAAGCTCCCTGAGCTGGTGGCCTTAATGGAAGAGGGATGCCTGGATATATTAGCAGTCACAGAAACATGGTACACAGAGAACCATGACTGGGATGTTAACATACCAGGTACATAACCTACAGGAGAGACAGGCAGGAGAAAAGGGGAGGTAGCTCTCTATGTAAGGAAGGGATAAAAGCAACTGAACAAAAGAGTAAACAGGGAGAGGAGGCACTGTAGGTCACCTTGGAGACTGGAAAGGGCACCACAATTCGCACAGGGGTTGTGTACAGACCCCCATGTCAGGGGGAAGGAATGGACTAGGATATGATGGAAGCATTTTTAGAATAGCAGAGAAATGGGAGATACTGTTGATGGGAGACCTGAATATGCCAGATGTTAACTGGAGCACGTTTGCTGCAGCCACATCCAAGAGCAGGGCCATTCTTGATGCCCTACAGGTGGCAGGCATTAGACAGCTAGGTTCAGAACCCACTCGTGAGGGACAATCTTAGACCTCATAGTCTCAAGCAGGGGCAGTGAGCATCTCAGATCTAGAAGTGGGTTGCCATCTGGGGACAAGTGACCATCAAACAGTGTGGTTCACGTTAAACTCAGCTACAGTCAAAACCATACAAAGTGAGGTAGCTGGACTTTGGGAGGGCTGACTTTTGTGAATGGGACAGTGCCTCAGAAAAGCACCCCAGCAAACAGGCTAGAAGGAGGTGTGGAGCAACAATAGGGGAATTATCAAACTGCCATCACAGAGCCTTCAAGCCTTTGTGTGAAGCAAATAAACAAATCAAAATGAAAGAAAAGCCACTATGGTTCTCAAGAAGTGGCTGTGAAAGTCAGGAAGAAAAAGATAGCATTCCAGAGTATAAGAAACACAGAAGGAGCAGGACAGAGAGCTGTACCAGTTAAGGTGAAAAAGAAGCAGGAAGGAAGTCAAGAATAGAAAGGCCCAAACTGAGGAAAAGATAGCCAACTCAGTTAAGAGGGGATAAAACCTTTTATAGGTACATCAGCGGCGTGAAAGACAAAGGAGGGATAGTGAGGCTGAATAGAGATGAGCGGTGGGTGGGCAGAGGGGACAGTGAAAAAGCAGGAATACTGAGCGAATATTTCTGCTCAGTATTCACAAAGAGGAGGAAGTGCCTAATCCAATTAGCAGAAGCACTCTTGATAGGAAATTGATCCAGTCCTTTCACAGAAGAAAGGGTTCTGCAAGAACTCAAAAACTGAAGGTGGACAAAGCAATGGGTCTGATGGAATTCACCCCAGAATTCTAAAAAGAATTAAGGAAGGAACTAGTGAAACCACTGGCTACTCTTTTAATAAATCATGGGAGGATGGTGTGGTGCCCGGGACTGGAGGAAGGCAGTGTGATTCCCCTTCACAAAAAGTGGGACCAAGACAGAGGCAGGAAACTACAGACCTGTCAGTCTGACCTCTGTGGTAGGTAAAGTGATGGAGTCACTTCTGAAGGAAAGAAATAGTTGAGTACCTAGAGGTCAGTGGAGCACAGGATCCAAGGCAGTATGGGTTCACAGCGAAGGTCATGTCAGATGAATCTAATAGATTTCTTTTGACTGGGTGACTAAAGTAGTAGACCAGGAGGGCTGTGGACATAGCCTACCTAGACTTTAGCAAGGCATTTGACACAGTCCCACAAAGATTATGATAGTCAAATAGAGCCTGGGAGTGGGTCCCAGGAGTGGTAGCCAGAGTAAAGCATTGGCTGGACAACAGGACACAGAAGGTAATTGTAAATGGAGTCCACTCTGAAGAAAGGGCGGTTACTAGTGGGGTACCGCAGGGTTGAGTATTGGGTCCAGTCCCTTTTAATGTCTTCATCAGTGGCATTGCAGAGGGACTGGAAGGAAAAGCATGCCTTTTTGCAGATGAGACAAAGATCTGCAGCAGGGTTAATACACAAGGAGGCGTGGAAAGGATGAAAAGGGACCGACAAGGTTGGAGGAATGGTCAGACGATGGCAGCTAGGATTCAATGCAAAAAGTGCAAATAATGCACCTGGGAAACAAGAACCAGGGAAGAATAAACAATGGTGGGGAGGTAGTAACAACAACAAAACAGGAAAGGGGCCTGGGGTAATCATATCAGATGACCTTAAGGTTAGCAAGCAATGTGAGAAGGGCAGTAGGGAGGGCGGGGGTATACTGGGATGTATAGGAGAGGCATCAGCAGCAGAAAACAGGAAGTTGTTATCCCTCTGTACAGACAGTTGGTGAGACCCCATCTGGAATACTGTGTCCAGTTCTGGAGACCCCATCTCAGCAAGGACATAGACAGGATAGAGGCAGTCAGAGGAGGCAGCTAAAATGATGCAGGGTCTGCAAGAGAAGCCGTATGAGGAGAGACTAAAGGAGCTTAATATGTATACCCTTGAGGAAAGAAGGGAGAGGGGACATGATAGAAACTTTCAAGTACCTCAAGGAATCAACAAAGTCCAAGAGGGAGCATCTTTCAGAAAAGAGACTTGCAAGAACAAGGGACACAATTTAAAGATAGAAGGAGAGCGGTTCAAGGGCAATGTGAGGAAGTATTATTTCACAGAAAGGGTAGTGGATGCATGGAACAGCCTTCCTGAGGAAGTTGAGGGGGCTAAAACTGTGGGAGAATTCAAGAATGCATGGGACAGACATAAGGCAATTCTTGTGGAGGGCAGGAAGATATAGGCTGTTGGTTAACTAGGATCTGCGGCCTATCCTGTAGGTAGGGAAATGGGCAGACTAGATGGGCCTAGTGGTCCTTATCTGCCGTCAAAGTCTATGTTTCTATGTAACTATTATATAGAGAGACTGTGAGTAAGGAGGGCCGGGTGCCACGACAACAACTGGTGCTGTCCTCAGTTTTCAGAGAACTAGTTCTAAGGTCATTGCATAATCAGATGGGGCACCTGGGCATAGATCGAACACTTGATTTGGTATGGGTGCGATTCTATTGGCCAAGAAGAGTGCAGGCGATGGAACAGTATGTCAAGACCTGTAGTCGTTGTTTGCAAAGGAAGCGTTACCTCAAGCTGCTCCCTTGGTCAACATTACTACTAGTGCTCCTATGGAAACTGGTCTGTATTGATTTCCTGAGTTTAGAGCCTGATCTGAGAAGTGTTAGCAACATATTGGTGGTCACTGATCATTTTACCCGAATGCACAGGCTTTCCGACCAAGGATCAGAAAGCAACTACAGTGGCTAAGATGCATTGAGAATTTTTCGTCCCACTGGGACTCCATGAGAGATTCATTCCGATCAGGAAGAGACTTTGAAAGTCGCTTGATTAAAGAGATGCTATCTTTGTGAGGAATGCAAATCACGAACCACCCCTACCACCCACGAGGAGACCCTCAGCCTGAAAGGTTCAACCATGCCTTGCTCGACATGCTGGGCACCTTGCAATCCAAAGATAAATCGAGATGGAGCCAACAGATTAGCACTCTAGTTCACGCCACAATTGTCTAAAAATGATGCCACAGGGTTCTCCCCTATCGTCTTTGGAAGAGAGGCTAGATTGCCAGTAGATGTATGTTTTGGGGTTTCCCATGATGGGGTGCAAGCAAAGAACCATCTACAGTATGTACAGAAATTAAAGGCCCAATTAAATCATGCCTACCAAGTGGCCCAGACCATGGCTGCTAAACGAAATCTGTCTAACAAGGAGAGATATGACAAAAAAGTGAAAACAGTAGAGTTGAGAAAAGGGGATAGAGTGTTGTTGAGAAATCTGAGACTGCATGTAAACATAAAATTGCCATTCGATGGCATACCTCTCATGTTGTTGTGGGACAGGCAGACCTACCTGTGTATAAAGTGCAGCCTGAAAACAATTGAAGATGTGAAAACCATGCACAGAAATCATCTGCTGCCAATTGGGCAGATCTTGATTGAAGTTGAACCTTCCTATACCCCTCCTTCCAGGCCCATGACTAGATCTGTTGCTAAGAAAGGAATCAAGCCCGTGGAGCCTTCAACAAGTCCATCAAGGGAGCCTTGTCCAACCACCCCTGCAGAAGGAGATGGTCAACAATCAGTGTCAGAAGACAGTGAAGATGATATTGAATGCTATCCCTCTTATGAACTAAGTCAATTGTTTCGGGGCAATCCCCTTGTTAACTCAGGAACTGAAGCCGCCCATCTGTGTTAGTTGAGCCCTCTACTTTATCCCCGGGAGGAAATGCCTCCAGAAGATGAATGGGTACAGACCGAACTCAAGGGGCTGAGTCCTTGAGGCTTGGCTGAACTGTCTGGCCTGGCTGAATTATCTGACTTTTCAGAAGAAGAGAGTGAGATGGGGAACCAGCCAGTGATATGCCGAATCAGAAGACTATTTTGAATGCCCTGATGGTTCCCTCTAGTACCTACACCACCCCAGATGAGGCCAGTGGGTGGGTTCAGGATAGAAGGTCAAGCCCTGATAATATTATGAGTATCGAGCCTGATCCCTTGAGGATCCTTGTTGCTAATGTCTCTGATATGGGAGTGGAGTCAGGGCCTAGTTCAGAATCCCCTGAGACCCCTAGATGATCCGGCCGACAAATTAGGCCAGTAATAAAGTTAAGCTATGAATCTTTGGGTCAACCAGTGGATCTGCCTTTAAATGTGGTTCACAAAGGGGTATATGTGTCCCCAAGTTCTTTGCCTAAATTAGCCACGACAGATAACTCCAGACTGTTAGTGGTGCCCTTCAAGAGTGACGCCCCTGCTTCAGGGGACCCGGTGGTACCTAAGAGAAGACAGATTCCCTCAGTCTGGGTGTCATGGTGGGAACTACTGATCTGTGTTAAAACCAAAGTAATAGTTTATGTGGGGCGTGTAAAGGTTATGATATTTTGTAAATCCAATGTTTAAATGTGTAAAAAGAAAATGTGATATGCTACTCATTGGGTGTTTATCTACAAAGCACCTTAAGGGCATATGCTTGATGTGGGCGTAAGCTTTTCCAGGCCAGGAAGGTGTAACCCCTTGCAAATGGGGGTTCTGGATATGCCTGGTGCTCAAGGTGCTACCGGCCCAAAGCCGCTTAATTCAGCCAGTGAGCGCTTTTAACTAGCCTCCGTGAGCTGTCCTTTAAAAGCTGCCTTTGCAGTCAAAATCGGTTAAAATTGAGGGGAGTTTGAGTGTTGTCATGTTCGACTCCGCCTGGGCTAAGTGAGTGCTCCATTCTGCCATCGCTAATAGTGCAGGGAGCCCTGATAAAGGATGTAGGTGGTTGCTTAAAATAAGCTGTAAAATAATGATAATGTAGTTGTTCTAACCTGCTTTGCTTTAGCACAGAGAGTTTTGATTGCCTCCTCCATTTGGTCCTGAACTGCTGAATTGGACCAATTAGTATCAGGACCCTACAGAGTCGGCTGACCAATAGAGGAACTGTTTGTATTTGGGAAAGGCATTATGGGCTATGGTGCTTTTTCGCACCAGTGAGAGGCAGAGGAAGTGACTGGCAGGCTCAACCAGCCAATTGGATCAGGTCGCACCCGAATACTGAGGAGTGCCCCAAGCTATGGAGAGCCAGATGCGTTGTGGCTAGTGAGGAGTGAGGAGCTGTGTGGTTCTGTGCTGCAGAGTGTTCGCGCGTGAAGGCCTGAAGTGGCCATTTTGTGTTGTCGGCTCCAGGGACGAAACCCATCGGCAGGCGGTCAGAGGAGGCTGTGCTCTGTACAGCTGCCCACCAGGCTCGACCTGAAGTAGGACTGGAGAAAACTGCTGAATCGCGCTCGGTCCGAAGACAAGTGGAAGCTGCCGTTTGCAGTATTTCAGGGACGGTGAGTTGGTGGGAGCATTGGAAGCAGCTGCCTGGTGTGGTACCCCTCTGTTGCTGTTCACCATATAAATGTGAGAAGAGGCTTGTGTAGCTCAAGTAAATCCTGCTGCAATTAAAGGACTTTTGCCTGTTGCTGTTTACCATATAAATGTGAGAAGAGGCTTGTGTAGCTCAAGTAAATCCTGCTGCAATTAAAGGACTTTTGCCTGTTGCTGTTTACCATATAAATGTGAGAAGAGGCTTGTGTAGCTCAAGTAAATCCTGCTGCAATTAAAGGACTTTTGCCAGTTACTGTTTACCATATAAATGTGTGGAGACTTGTGTAGCTCAAGTAAATCCTGCTGCAATTAAAGGACTTTTGCCTGTTGCTGTTTACCATATAAATGGGTGTGGGCTCAAGTTAAATCCTGCTGCCATTAAAGGACTTTGCCTGTTGCAGTTTGCCATATAAATGTGTGAGGAGTCTCATGGAGCTCAGGAGTAGCCCTGTTAACGTTTAAGGACCCTATCTTGTCTGGAGGTCGTGAGTACTAATTCAGGGTAGTTCCCTGCTGAATTGCCACATTGGAACCAAATGGGATTACTGTACTGCTGACAGTTTAATTAACTTTTTCTTTCCTCTGTGTGAAGGCCCTACTCAGCTGCACGTTTGGACTAGCCACTAGGGCTTGGGTACCCAGGGACAGTAATTGATAGGGATAGGCCTGTGCACAGAGCCCTAGGTAGATAAATTTAGTGATAAGCTAATCAACTTGATCCCCCTGTCCTTGTTGTTTTCCCCCTTGAATAAATCAGATTGTTTTTGTACAGCTACATCCTGGCTATTGTGTACGTTAATGGTGAACTGCTGTTCGTGATTGCAACATAACTATGCCCTTACTTTATAGGGGATCCCCAAAGGGAGCTGGATTATATTTTCCGTGGGGTAAGTGTACTGGTGAACAGAATTGCTACCCAGTGTGAGTCACTAGTGGGACGAAGGGGGGATTGCAGTAGCTCAGAGGGCTGTAACCGCGGTAGTCTTAACTGTGCTAACCCCGACCTCTGGGTGGAGGCACCCGTCAACGGATCTGGGCCCCTCAACCTGCCTCTGTGGGGGCAGACAGGGGTAGTAGCTCTAAGGGTAGCGCCCCCTTGGGGTTACACAAAGTAAGGCCTGAGAATAATTCAAAGGATGTTAAAACAATGCATAGAAATCATTTACTGCCCATTGGACAAATCTTGATTGAGTCTGAGCCCCCAGAAATGCCCCCTCTGGACCAGTGACAAGAGATGCTGCTAAGAAAAAATCAAGAAAGTCTGCACCTACAGAAGCTGAGTAAAAGTGTTCCCCTCCACAAGTCCCAGTTGAACATGACTGTCAGTCCATGTCAGAGGAAAGAGAGTGTGGCTTTGAACACTACCCTTCTTACGAACTGAGTCAGTTGTTTCGGGGCAATCCCCTAGTCAATCCTGGAGATGAAGCTGGGCCTTCTGGACTGTCTAAGCCCCCAGCTTTGTCCCTGGAGCCAATGCTCCCAGAAAGTGAAGTGCAAAGCAACAAGTCAGACAATATGGAATCATTGTGTATGGTTGAACTGTTTGAGCTTTCAGAGGAGGAAACTGATGGAAGAAGAGTATTTTGAATGCCCCGATGGTCCACTGCCAGTGTCCAAAAGCTCTCCATGTGAGCCAAGAGTTGTGGACTCAGAGATTGAACTCCTGGAGCTTAAAGTGCCCCAAGTTCTAGCCTCTCTACCCCAATAGAGACTCCCCTGACAAGTGAGGACAATGCTGAAAATGAGGCTCAGAGTGCAGAGATTGTAACAGTTCCCCCTAGAAAGACTGGTCAAGCTGTAAAGCCCGTAATGCGCTTAAGCTATGATTCCCCTGGGAGGCCTGTGGACTTCCCTCTCAATGTTGTTCATAAAGGAGTGTATGTGTCCCTGAGCTCATTGCCCAAACTAAGCATAAGTGCTACCTCCAAGTTAATTGTGTTGCCCTCTAGGTATGGTGCCCCTGCTCCATCCAGCCCCAAGGTAGCTGATAGGGAAGGGCCTCCTCTCTTCAGGTTTCTTGTACAGGAGGTAATAACCAAAAGTTATGGTACAATGTGTGCGTAATACTGTGTAAAAAGTGATGTACTGCAAAGTTTAAAAAATGTGTCTCTGGTAAAGTGATATGTTGACTGATGATTACATGTATAAGCCTAATGTGATACTGATGTAAATGTATATGGTTGTATTGAAACTTATGGGGGTACTTGCTTGATGCAGACACCGAGCTTTTCCAGGCTGAGAAGGGTGCAACCCCCTGCAAATGGGGGTTCCCAAAAGTCTTCCAGGAGCTTCCTTGAATGCTCCAAGTCTGGGTGGTGTTCGGTGTCTAAGCTGCTTAAAGGTGGTTGCAAGTGAGTGCTATTTGAGCCTTCATGTACTGTCTCTTTAAGAGCTGTCTGCTTGCAGACTTAATTAGTTTGTATGGGGGTACTGTGTATTTAATGCTCGAATCCCACCTGGGCCACTGAGCAAATCGCTCCATTTCTGCAGTTGCTATATGCGCAGAGGGAGCCCTTTCAAAAGATGTAATTGTTTGCTCGCAGTCTGTTGGAGTGATAATGAAAATGTAGTTTGTCTAACCTGCCTTTATTGCAGCTGGGACTCTGTGTGTGTTACCCCTCCATTTTGGACCTAAACTGCTGTGTTGGGCCAATTAGGTTAAGGGAGCCCTAAAATGTAGCCTTTGGACAAATCAGAACTTGGACTCTTAGTTTGAGCCAGCCACAAGAGGATTGTATGGGCAGTGACTCTGGGACATGTAGTTTTGACCTTGGTGCCTTTTTCCACCAACAGGGGAGTCTTATTGTGAGTGACAGCCGGACCAGCCAACAGAATAGTGTGGAGCTAAAGGAAATGCCCTGCTCTGGGACTGGAGAGATTAGATCAGTTGTGACAGTGAAGAGACAAGGAGCTCTGTGCTACTGCGGTATATAGTTTTGCGCGGGAAGCGTGTGTGAGGCCCTGAGGTTCGGCCTGCAGCCATTGCAAACGTTGCATCGTACTGAATCTGACTTGTGAGGAGAAGGAAGGAGATCTGAAGAGTAGAAACCAGGCTCACCCTGTAGAAGACTGGAGAAATTGTTGAATCGAGCTTGGTCTGTCAGCAACTGAAGCTGCTGTGTGTTCTCCCAGGTATCTTGCAGTAATTGCAGTCGGGATCGAGGAGCAGCCTGCCTGGTATATTGCTTTCCTTTTACATATAAATGTGCATACAGCTTGTGGGGAATCGCTGTTTCAAATCCCCTGTACAGTGAATTGAGTGCATGAAGCTGGAAGTAAACCCCAGCTTAATTTGGACTACATCCGTTTGCTATAAACTGCAGCGGGGTCCAGTCACAAGGACCTTGTCCACATGTTCTGTTCCTCCTGGCAATCCAGGACAATCTGCTTTCCATCCAGTTTTCAGCATTGAGTCTGTGAGTACAAATCAGGGTAGCTCCCTGTCATCTGTTTATCAAAGTGCAATTGTGTCATCTAGTTGTTGTTGTTTCATTACTTCATGAACTGAGCCATCTGGCTGCAGATTACAATTGGGTGTTGTTAATATTTTTCTCTACAGGGTCCTATCCATCTGCACCTGCCGGCCTACCCTGGGCAACGGACCTGGCTAGCCCCTTCCCATCCTGGGTACCCAGAGTGTGATTTGTCAGACCCTGTAATATGCACAGTACTGTGATTTAATTCTACCAATAAACCTGATTGCCCCCCCCTTGTTACTGCCCCCTCTAATAAATCAGATTTGTTGTTATTGAACTATATGCTATCTGTGGTATCAGTACAGGTAAAAAAAAAATTGCATTGTGTTTGTGTATGTTGATTAACCTTGTTTTACAGGGAGTCCTCAGAGACATGCTGCAGAATCAGTCTTGAGGGTAAGTGGTATCTATATGAGTGAACAGTGTGTATATGTGGGGTATTGGGGCTGTAACTCTGGTGTACTATGTAGGCCACTAGAGGGAATAAAAGGGAGTATCATTGTCCCAGCGGGCTGTGAACAAGCTAGTCTATCCACTACTAACCCTGACCTCTGTGTGGAGGCACCCGCCATAGGACCTAGGCCCCTCAACCTGTCCGTAGTCGAACAGGCAGGGGTAGTAGCCCTTGAAATAGCACCACCTAGGGGTTACATAAGTAATTTCTTCAAATGACAGAGAACTATAGCGTTTTACATGGCTACTGATAAAAGGCAGGTAAATCCTAGTGCACTGTAACAATAACGCTAGCACTTGTTCCATCTTAAGCACTGATATGGGCTTTTGACCAGTGTCAGATTTAATGTTTTTTTAAAATGCACTTCAGAACCTATCATGGTAACAACTAAACCCGCCCTGTCATCATGTGTCAGCAGCACCGTGCAGCATCCCCCGACCTCACCTCCTCTGGAAAACCTACATAAACATAGATATAGGTTATTATCTTGGCAACTTTTTCAAAGTGTTAAGATAACATTCTGTTTGTTGCCACATCAGAGATCTGACACCACTCAGTCTTGAAGCCCTATCTGGATCACAGCTCAAGCACTGCAGTATCACTTTCCTGATTAACTGTACAAGAGGCAGAAAATTTAGGTGATTTTTAATAAAAAAGCTGCCATCGTAGCATGCTGTACAATGACTGTTCTGTCTGTAATGTATATCATTACAATACTGGGTGTGTTTGGGAACAGACTTTCATTTGCTTCATGTACGCATGAGGAGACAATTCATCTGTGTTTGTTTCAGTCAGGATGACTGCTGTGGGAGGAAATGTCATTGCTTTTGTAAAGCCATTTGATATTTCTTTCATTCAAGATGTGCACCCCTCCACCCCATCACAGTGAAGACAGCCCTGGAAATATCAAATGTTAATGGCTCAGTCAGGGGCAGAGCTAGACTTCTATTCAAAGGGGTAGCAGTTTTGTCAGAGGTATAGCACTTTCCCCCCAAAATGTGAAATATTCTCTTGTAAAGCTCTGATTAGCTTAAAATAACTTCTCTTTGATGACCTAAGCGGGAAGCAAGCCCTACTTCGCTACATAGCTGAATGCTCTAGTGCGCTCAGTTGCCAACCAAGTGTCCCTATTTTCATGGAGTCCCCTGATTTTGCTTATTTTTCAACATTCCCTGGCTTGTTATTGCACCTTCCAGCACCCCCCTCCCAATAATCAGAATCACCAAACAAACTGTTCCTCTTGTCTTTCAAAGGGCCAAGCACAGCTTGTCTACTATTGTTTACTCAGGCACACAAATTAGATTGCTTTGAAAATCCACCTGATTTTAGTTGTCAAAATCAAGAGAGCTTCCTCATTGAGAGGCATAGAGTTAGTACAGCAGCACTCCCCTCCAGCTGGAAAAATTGGATATTTGGGTATAGTTGTGGGTTCAGCTCCTGCACCAGGCACACGAGCGGATACTCAGCACTTACACTGCAGTTGCTGAATGGGAGTGTGGGGAGGGGGGGTGGCTACATTGTTGATGTGCCACACTTTGGATGAGACATTAAGCCCAGGTCCTTTCTACCCATCTCTTCCGAAAGGGCACAGTACGGCGTCAGCACTTGTTACAGTCTCCTCCAGGATCAGGGCAGCAATGGATCAGGGGAAGCTTTCTGGTGTCATCTTCATTGACCTATCTAAGGCCTTTGACCTAGTCAATCATGCCTTACTCATATCTCGGCTCTGGTCCCTTGGTCTGTTCCCCCCTGTCCTAAGTTGGTTTTCCAGCTACCTTCATGGTAGAAATCAGTCAACCAAATTCAGCAGGGTCCTCTCTGATACCTTCCCTGTGGCCTCGGGTGTCCCTCAGGGATCAGTATTGGGGCCTCTCCTCTTTTCCATCTTTGTTAATAACCTTCCCTCCATCTCTACTCATTGTAGCTCCATTCTTTATGCTGATGACCTGGTCATCCTCACCCATTCTCATGATAATCGGGATCATCAACCACCAGCTGAATGTGGATTTTAGGAATATCCAGTCCTGGATTACGGCAAATAGGCTTGTCATCAATCTTAAAAAAACTCAGGCCATGCTCTTTGGGTCCCCGGTCAAGATTAAGTCTTCCTCTGCCCTCCCCATGCATCACTGGTATTGATGGCTCTCCTCTAATGACAGCTGACTCCATTAAATACTTGGGGGTGACACTTGACCCCCAGCTGGACCTTGGTCATCACATCCAAAATGCATGCAGGGCTGTCAACTGTAAGCTCGGTCTAGCCTATAGGGCGAAGAACAATCTTACATCTGCTGCCTGCAGAGCGCTGGCCAGAGGTGTATTTCTTCCTACTCTCTTATGGGCTCATTATGTATGCATATACTTCTAAAGATCACCTTGCAAAGTGGAATGTTGCCTATAGCATATTTGTTGTTTTACACTTGCTGCTCCCTGTCTTACCCACCACTGTGACCTGTACACCATGCTTGACTGGCTCTCCCCTTCCAATCATAGGAGCTTTGTCCTGGGTAGCTTCACAGACAAGGTGCTCAGAACTGGCACCCCCCAAGGACTGGCGGAGCTCCTCATACCTGCTGCCTCTTCCTACTCCCTACAGTTTTGGGCTCTGCCGCTCTCAAACTCCCTGCCACACATACGCAAATGGGCGATAGGGGTTTTGCTGTATGTGCTCCCAGAATTTGGAACTCCTTCCCCCCTCAGGTCCACTCCTCACCCTCTCACTCATGCCTCTGGAACTCCCTCTGGACTTACCTGAAGCTTTCCTCTGCATGTGGTTGTCCTAAACTGCCATAATTCAATCATGGTTCCCGCTCCGGGCTACTATGTCCCTGCATGTCTGGTGGCCCCTGTGCGGGCCCTGAGGGTGGTTTTCATTTGCTTAGGTCCTGTTTGTATCATATTGTGCATACTCTCTGCTTTAGGCGGAGTTTTGTCAGATGCACTGTTCAGTGGTCCTTGTTTGTTTAGAAATGTACTCGCTCCCGGGCGGTGATTTGTTGATGCACCGTTCTTCTCCTTATGTGATCCAATGTATGCTCTTTTCTTACTCAGCTGTGTTATATTCTTTACTGTTTATGTAATGAGTTGACAGCTGGTTCTACCTGGTGTTGTGCTATGTTCTACCGTATCTTATTGTTTTTGTATTTGTACTCTCCCGTGTCGTACCTGAAAATAGGCAATTGTCTTGTCTAGTGTGCTTCTCTGGTCAACAAAAGCTAATTATTAAATAAATAAATGCAGGTGAAAGTTAAATATCTTAAGGCAGTTTCAGGGAAGTTGGGAAGTTATACCCAGTGTCTTGGGCAATATTCCTCATCTCAATAACACAGCTTCTAATACAGTATGGTGGTACATGTGTGTGCTATAGAACTGCAGAGTCGCACAGTATGTAAGTGGAGGTTGTGGGAATCAAACCAAGGTCTGCTGGATGTACCAAGGTCATTTGCAACTCATTACTCTAACCACTAGGCTATACTGATTCTCTTAGTGACTGCTGCACATATACCACACCTACTCACTACTCTATCAGTTTCGAACTCACTGCTTTGTAAAGCGTTTTGATATACAAGGGGCAGCGTATTCAGACCTGGTACTAAATGTGGACCAGTTTTTGTAGTACGTGCTAAATAGTGAGGGTGTAGTGAGGGTGCTGTATTCAGAAACTTGCATTGCAAATAGCATTAAATAGCCTTAGCACCAAAATGTCTCAGAATATACTGTATCTGTCAGGCAACTGCTAAACACAGTAGTACTAGTGCCAATAGCATTAGCAATACTATACAGAGCTGACAGGACAGTTAAGCTGCAGAACCTAGAGCACAAACCATGGGTGGCTGTGTTAGCACCAAGGCAGAAGCATACCATATTCACAACTGCACATGCAAACAACTCCACTGCGCATGCAAAACCTGCCCTTAACCCATCTTTGCCATATCATTAATAGCTGGGGGTAGCAGGAAGTAAGCTGTTGGTTAACTAGAATCTGCAGCTTATCCAGTAGGTAGGGAAATGGGCAGACTGGGTGGGCCAAGTGGTCCTTATCTGCCGTCAAAGTCCATGTTTCTATGTTATGTTTCTATGTTATATGTAATACAGTTTTAAGAAATGTTAGTACAGCTTTAAGGAATGCATTTACTGTAACTCTTCCTGTGTGAGTCTTTCTGTGTGTTGAGATCACTGTTCCCCCTATATCTGAGCTGAATAGAAGTAAATAGTGAAGGCCTAAATTTCTGTGATGCATGTTTTTCTTACTACCAAGACCCTGGTGTGTTTAAGGTACTTATTTTCGGCCACCAAATACAACAAACTGGCGACAAGGATGGTGGACATTTTTATAGTTCCATCTTACTGAATTGCGCCATTTTGTGACTTTCTGCATTGGGGACAAGTAAGCAATTTGGAACTGTGCCATATCATGGAAACTTCAGCCAGCTTTGAGATTTTTACAGGAACGGACTGGGATACGTGATCCAGATGGTTTGATCGGTGGTTATTACTTAATCCTGCCATACACTCAGCAAATGATCAACTACAAGGTGAGCTTATTCAAACTGCTTTTTGTACTTACTTGGGAAGTAAAACCTTCAAACTTTCATGCAGTTTGTGTGCACCGGACCAGCCGGAGGATTTGTCATATCAAGAGCTAAAGGCTGAATTGAATGCACAATACAGTTTAACAGCTTTACCAAGGGCTGAACAGCATCAGTTCTACAGTTGTTGTCTGAAACCAGGTCAGTCATTACAATCTTATTTGGCTGAGATCAAAAGCTTAGCTCTCACATGTGAGTGGAGCAGGGAGCATCTTGAATCTAATCTAGCTGATAAGTTTGTTATGGGGTTGAATAAAGAACTTCGTATTCAGCAATCACTCTCTGTAAGTGTCAAGAAGTCTGTGGATGAACTTTTACAGATGGCACTAATGTATGAGGCTGCAGAAAATGAAGCACATACTAAGATGAACACTAAAAATGAGATACAAGTAACTGCAGTAAACCCCAAATGGAAACAGTTCAAACCTAAGTCTAAACCACTGTTTTCAAAGGAAAATGCAACCACTCCACCCAAACTGCATGGCCAGTACAAATATGCATCATGTGGGTCTCCTCAGCATAGCAGGGACCAGTGCAAATTCAGAGAAGTTCAGTGTCATGCATGCCTGTAAACGTCAGGGTCATATTGCTAAAATTTGCAGGAGCAGGAGAACTGCAGTGATCAGTTCAGAGAGCACAGTCAGTGCGGTGATTCGTACTGCACCACAAATGCAGACTAAAGATGTTCCTCCTTTCCATGCGTTACTTCAATTGCCACAATTGAGGCATCAGCTGTGTTTAATGGTAGACTCTGCTTCTCCAGTTACTTTTATTAACTATAAAACATGGTCTGATCTGGATAAGCCACCATTATCTCCTTGTAATAAGTTGCTGCATGCATTTGAATGGCAACCAATTCAGCCACTGGGTTTGTTTACCACTTTGGTACACAGAGCTGATTCTCTTAGTACACCTTTAACTTTTCTGGTTTCAAAAAAGTGTGCCAACATTTTGGGCAGAGATTCTCAGGTTCTTCTAATCATTCATATTGATCCAGCAGAGTCTGGCCTACTTGCTGCTGTCCAGGTACCACAAAGCAGTAATCCGCCCAAGCTTGGGGAGATTTTAGACTTGTATCCAGAGCTGTGGAAGGGCATGGAATGTTGCACAACAGCTAAAGCCAAGCTAGTTACAAAGCCTAAAGCAGTCCCTAAGTTTTGTAAACCACAGAAACTTCCTTTGCCTTAAAACCGGTGGCTGGGGCAGAACTAGACAGACTGGAAAAAGCAGGTGTGCTAGAAAAAGTTTCAAGTTCAGACTGGGCCACTCCAATTGTGGTGGTATCTAAACCAGGTGGTAAGGTTCGAATATGTAGAGATTTTAAGATGACACTTAATCCAGTACTTAGCACAGATGTATTTCCTTTACCCTTACTAGAGGAACTTTTTCATAGATTGAATGGTGGTGTGGGGTTCTCTAAACTGGACCTCGCTGATGCATACCTTCAAGTGGAACTGGATACAGACTCTCAGAAACTGGAAGTGATCACCAAAGAGCTGTCTCATACACCCTCCCAAACATTTGGAATCAACTACAAGCCATGCTGAAGCTAACCAGCATCGTATCTATTAACTTCTACAAAAACACTAGCTATCTCTAAATTAAAAGACATATGTAGGTGCTACTAGGCCCCCAACGCGCCAAGTCAACTTCCTAGGTGCCAACTGGCCCTCTACTTATTAAGCTGAAATGTGTTGCATAATTTGGGGCAAGGTTAAAGCTGGAATGTACTGCATATATAGCATAAGGACTTCTATTGTGTATACCTCTTGTATTATATATTTTTTTTTCTTTGTTGTTTTACATTTTTTATCTCCTGTCTATGTAATTGCAAACTGTATGTGTATGTGCCTCAGGACCTCCTTGTGAATGAGCTTGTTCAACGGAGTCTTTCCTGCAATAACTTGAACTTGAACACACCAAGGACTGTACACGTACAAATAGTTTTGTTTTGGCCTTAGTTCTGCACCTGCTATTTTTCAAAAAGTGATTGAGCAAACGGTGGGTGATATACCAGGTGTTGCTTGTTATTTGGATGACATTATTGTCATGGGCAAGACAGAAGCAGAACATTTACTTAACTTACAAAATACTTTAGAAAGATTGCAACATAGTGGATTCAGACTCAGGAGAGAAAAATGACAATTTTGTCACCAAGTGTCATGTACTTAGGTCGCACTATTGACAAAGACAGAATTTGTCTAAATGATGAAAAGGTGGAAGCCATTGTGCACATGCTTGAACCACAGAATGTTTCAGAGTTGCACTCATTCTTGGGTATGGTGTGGTACTGTGACTGTTTCATACCTGGCTTAGTCACTAAGGGCCAGATATTCAAAACTGTGCTCCGGGGCTAAATTAGCACTACCCGATGGGCAAACTTAGCCCAGAGCAAAAAGCAAGCTATATTCAAATGGAATAGCCTGGAGCAAAATCAGCTGAATATAGCAAGCAAAGGAAGCCGGGAAAACAGGGTCAGGAGTGCAGGGCAAAAATAGCCTGGGAATAAGACAGCACTGAATGTAGCAACAGGGAAATGCACACTGCCACTGCAGCTCATTAGATCCCAGAGAAAGCCAGTGTTGCAGGTGGAGAACATTGTTTGTGATTGCACAGAGATGTCTCACATCTGCTGCAAACAATGTAAGCCACACGCTGCAGAACTGTGCTATGATGAAGTGAGGTTTGCCCAGGCTAACCTGATTGCACAGTGCTAACACATTAGCCCAGGGCAAACGGGAGCTATATTCAAAGCTCCCATGCAAATGAGCCTACTTAGGTAATCTGTGGGCAAACAGGTACATTTGCATCTTATTAACAGCTGCTTAGCATACATTACCATGCGGTTTGCCCAGTGCTACTGCATGGAGCACACAGCGCCACCTTTCATTCAGAATGGAAGTACAGGCTGGACGCTGCAGGCCAAGCCATGTCCACAGCATCCCCTGTTGGTCGGAATGTAAGTACAGGCTGGATGCTGCAGGATATGGGTGCTGGCAGGCACAAGCGGTGCATACACCTGACCCCTGCAGCACTGCAAGCAGCCCAGAACAGTAGATAGAGACATGTCTATCTACATATAGACATAGATATATAGCCATGTATATAGATGGGTATATATATATATATATATATATATACACACACACACACACACACACACACACACACACACACACACACACACACTAGGGGTGAGTGATAAATGAGTTTAATAAAAACATGTATACTCACTTCCATTGTATAAATATATTGTGACGTACGCAAATGGCCATACTCTTACATTTATATATACTTTGCATACATAACGACCGCATTTATCAACACTCATTACATCAGACAGTTAAACCCTGAAACGAAACCTTCAACCACTAAAAACAATGTCGGAACTACTTTGCCCTATCAAAACAACAGTAACTGAACGCACCTGAAATCGCAGCTGCTACTAAAGACGGTCGAGCTGCCTGTGAGAAGCCAAAGACGTCGACACTCATGATACACAATTCCAAAATACAAATAATGCTGAGATACCACCGCGAAGAACACAAAACTGCTACACAAGAGTTCCCGACTTAACTCCACCCACAAACAAAACACAACGAATCAGGACACTCGTTCCACGTTCCTCATGACACATCCGCCTATTAGATAACCTAATTAAATAACCAATCATACCCACATTGAACACTACACGAACCAATAACAAACCACTACTGCACTTCCACTGATGAAACTAACCAATAAAACTTTACGAGCCAATGAGGACAAACATGAACACAAGAAAAAACACCAGAAGAAACAAATCAAAATAAAGAACAGACACCATAATTTTAGGGATTGACACACTCCTGCCCTATTGCATAAATCGGACACATGATGGGCAGGAGGGTGATATAGGAAATATCGCCACTCGTGGCTAGTGACCCAGGATACTTTCACTCGTGGCTCCGCCATGCTCCACCCCTCGTGAGTATCCTGAGGTCACTAGCCACCGTGGTGATATTTCCCATCACCCTCCCGCCAATCATGTATCCCATATATATATATATATATATATATATATGTATATATACATATATATGTACTGCCTGCATCTAAACGTGCACTGGGAGACAGCCCCACCCCCATAACAACAGTGGCACCCCACAGCAGTCATGGCGCAATAACAGTGGGTGTGTCACGACTGCATGGAAGAGACATGAGGCGGGGATGTAGGCCGTAAGCATACTAGGATCCACAATGACACAATACTGTTGGGGACTGGAAAGGCTGGGTGGCCCAAGCAGTCTGTCTGAGCCATCAAGGTTCTGTTCCTATAGGTGCAAACATCCTGGTAGTCTAGTGCTCCACATAGCGATTCCTGACCCTGTAGCCGCTCGAATGACTGTATTCCCTGGCAGTCTAGTGGTCCCCCCCACCCCCCTGCACGAATTCCGACCCCTGTTTGCCGTGAATATTTATTTCCTGGTAGTCTAGTGGTTCCCCACCCCCAGCACATTTCCGACCCCCGTTCCTGTAAAATATCTTAATTTCCTAGTAGTCTAGTGGTTCCCCATCCCATTTCCCAACCCCCATTCCCCATAAAATATTTTATTTTCCCTGGTAGTCTAGTGGTTCCCCCCCCCAGCACTGTTCCTGACCCATATTCCCAGTACAATATCATAATTTCTGTGGTTGTCAAGTGGTCCTCCCACCTGGCAACACCATCCCCGCTCATCCCATCCATCTGCCACAAATAGAGCTGGCGACCGGCTCAGTCCTCCTCACACCACCACAGCTGGCACCGACTGAGGAATGAATCAGCTGTACTGCAATCATTACAGTACAGCTCATTTCATTCCTCAGTCGTCTCCGCCATGAGTAATGTGAGGAAGGAAACTAACTGATGGCAGCTCGATTCATAACAGATGGGTGGATATGCTTCTGCGCTGCTGAGTGGGTGTACCACTGGACTACCAGGGACATGGGTGGAGTCTCACGGGAACAGAGGTCAGGATACATGCTGGGGTGGGGAAACCACTAAGGCTACCAGGGTATTTGAGATATACTATGGGAACGGGGTCAGGATATGTGCCGGAGTGGGGAACCACTAGACTACCAGGGAATCTAAGATATACTACGGAACAGGGGTCGGGATACGGCTGGGGTGGGGAAACCACTAGACTACCAAGGAAATGAATATATTCTATGAGGAACGGGATCAGGGATCGTGCTGGGGGTTGGGAGGACCACTAGAACACCAGGGATATGTGTTGCTGTTACTGGACACGGGGGTCTGGTTTCATGATGGTGGGGGCACCGCTGCTATTAGTGCTGCATTACCAGCAGCTTTTTTTTGGCAGTAACTAGTGCTACACTACAGGTCGTGCTAATGGGCGCTATGCTTTTGAATATGCTGGTGCACCGGCATTCAGTGTCCCTCCCCTGCATACATTATGGTTTAGCATTGGCGCTAACACCTAGTGCCGGGCGCTAACTGAACCTTTCAATATTGCAGTCGGGCGCAAAGTCGGCACTAGTCCAGCACAACAGCTTGCGCCCAGTGCTGCGCTTTGAATATTTGGGCCTAAATGTCCTAAATGCACTATCCCAAATGAACTGTTACATAAAGGTACTCTGTGGAAGTGGACCAAGGGCCACAGTAAGGCAGTTCAAGCCATCAAGCTCTCTCTAACCGATGTGAATAATTTAATTCATTATGACCCTAACTTACCTATCACATTGGCCTGTGATGCTAGTCCTGTGGGTATAGGAGCTGTCCTTTTCCATACAGATCCAGAAGGTGTGGAGAAGCCGATAGTCCATGCTTCACACAAACTCACTGCAGCTGAAAGGAATTATGCCCAGATTCAGAGAGAGGCATTAGCGATTGTGTTTGGAGTTCAGAAATTTCGCCAATACTTGCTAGGTCGCAAATTTCACTGGAAGATGGATCACAAGCCATTTGTGCCAATTTTCAGTCCAGAAAAAGGAATTCCAGAGACAGCTGCTAGCCAGCTTGAATGAAGGACATTAATTTTGTCTGCCTATAATTTCGAGGTTACATACCGACCAACTGACCAGCATGGAAATGTGGATGCTTTGTCGCGGTTACCAATATGCAGAGAAATGGAGTTCGACGTGGGACTTAAAGAGGAGCTATTAGTATGCCAGGTGGGGTCAGATAGTTTTCCAGTGCAATTCAAAGATATGGAGGACAGTACTGTTGTGTGTGCAATGGAGCTACAACAGTTAGATCAGCTTCCAGTACTAGCCAAGGACATTGCAAAAGCGACTAGTCGAGCAATTTTGAAACAAGTGTAATCAGTATACGCTTGTGGGTTGGCCACAAGACACTACTTGTTCGATTGGATTACAATCCTACTATACAAAGAGACAGCAGTTGTCTATTGCGGAAGGGTGTCTTCTATGGGGACTGTGTGTCATAGTACCCCAATGTTATCACTCAAATATGCTGACTCTTTTGCATGCAGTCCATCCAGGCATTGCTAAAATGAAATCCCTGGCCAGACTTCGCATATGGTGGCCTTCCATTGACAGACATGTATACCAGGTTGTGCAAAGATGCGAAGGTTGTGCTGTATCGATGAGAAATCCAACAAGAGCTCCAGTTCACCACTGGGAATCAATCAATCAATCAATCAATCAAAATCTTTATTTGCCAAGGCGATCACCATTGAGAAAGCTCATTTACAAGGTGGACCTGCAGTCTGCAAGGATGAGGATACAGAATAGAGTACAAGTAAAATATATATAAAACAACAGTAGCAAGACGTACACAACAAAATATATACAGTGTAGAAATAAAGGTAAATAATACCTGTATATACAGAGATGCTTTTATAATCCTATCCATCAATAACATGTTCGTAGCCTGTAAAGGAGTCCCTGGGATATGGAAAAGCGCATGCGTAGGAGGCAGGGATGCTGGCAGAAAGATTCTGGGATACTAAGCAGGTGGTATCAGGGCATAAGAGTGGGCAATGGGGTGGTTGTTGCAGTGAGTATGTAGTACCGGTGGGACTGGAATGGACTGAGGTGAAATGGTAGTACCGTTGGGACTAGAATGGACTGAGGGAAGGGGTAATAATCTTGGTAAGGAAACACTTAGTCTGAACAGGAAGGACTTAGATTGAGCGGAAACATCAGCTGGACAACTAGAAAAAGTGGAAACAGTTACAGAGCTCCACAAATGTTTTGGCATACAGGGTCTTGAACATAGCAAGACTATCAGGGGAGCTACAAACTGACAAACCCTGGCAAAGGTTGCATATTGATTTCGCAGGACCTTATTTAAACTTCACGTGGTTACTCTTAACTGATGCTTATAGTAAATGGCCAGAAATTCATCAAATGTCTTTAACAACTACTGAGAGTACCATCAAAATGCTGAAATCTATCTTTGCTACCCACGGTTTCCTGCAAGTGATTGTCTCGGATAACGGACCACAGTTCACGTCTGCTGGATTCCAAGCATTTTGCTAGCGACGTGGTATCTGCCATATTTTCTCACCTTTCTACCATCCAAGTTCAAATGGTGGAGTGGAACTCCTGGTTCAGACTTTTAAAAAGAGTATGGACAAAGCTAATCCTACTACACTGGCGGCAATACAAATAGCCCTTTTGGACTTTCTTGCGATGTATCGAACAACACCACATGCAGAATTGTTGTTTGGACATCAGATTCAAACTCAATTGGACCTTCTTCACCCTCTAGGCTATAAGTCAGTAACTGAAATGCTTCCTAAGACCAGATCCTTCAAACCCAATGATCTTGTGTGGGTAAGGATGTATGCAGGCCCAAAGAGATGGATAGAAGGCGTGGTGGAAAAACATTCAGAAATGTTGTCTACAGTGTTCGACTGAGTAACTAGAAGAGAGTGAAATAACATGTGGACCAATTACATACTAGAACTGAAACAGAACAAAAAAGGGATATCCAGAGTCGGGGTAGTTATCTAGCATTATTTGTTCCAGAACAAGATCAGGAAGAGATAGTGGAACCACAGCAATTGAGACAAGATTTGGCTGATGCTATATCAGATTCCAGAGCAACAGCCTCCAGTCCTACTACGTAAGTCAGGACATACAAGACGTCCACCAAAGAGAATGGACTTGTAGAGATATAGCCTAATGACATTAACTAAAAGGGACATTGCAGCAATAACTTTAATAGTTTCATACTATTTTCTGAATTATTGACTTACGTACTTTCTAGCTAAGTCAGGAGGGATTGTTATATGTAGTACAGCTTTAAGAAATGCTAGTACAGCTTTAAGGAATGCATTTACTGTAACTCTTCTTGTGTGAGTCTTCCTGTGTGTGATGAGATCACTGTTCCCCCATATCTGAGCTAAATAGAAGTTTACAGTGAAGGCCTAAATTTCTGTGGTGCATGTTTTTTCTTTCTACCAAGACCCTGATGTGTTTAAGATACTTATTTTGACACTAAATACAACAGTTAACTGCTCATTAAACAGGACACATTGCTTTTTACAAAACAGCAGGGCTGTGGGCTGCAGGGAAATGAATGGGACTGATTTAGGTTATTACAGTCTACCAAACAAATCTGTCAGAACTGCAGGCCATATACTGGTGTATTCTCAGATGTCTGTGAGAGGTTGTATGTCTCCACACACCTTTGGTGGGAGCTGCTTGGTGTGTTTTTGACCTCTTTAGGCCTATTTACACTGCCACATCTGCACCGCAGCAACCCAAGCACAGGGCTTGCTGCTGTGCAAATGTGGCAGTAGGGACACTTATTGGGTCATGGCAAGTCAATGCCCGAGCCTGTCTCAGAGTTGCAGTGGAGCTGGGGACATGTAAAGTGAGTGGTGTAAACTGTCATGTGAATGGACATCAGTGCTTGTATCACAACACCATGCATGCTCGCATGATTCTCTGAACAAATGGGAACAATTAATGAATGACTTACAACAGCAATCAAATAGGTTTATAGAAAAAGATGATAGATTAGCATATTGCCCTATTAGGACTGACTGTATATCAGTACACCTTCGTGAAAAAAAAACGTTTTTCATCAAAAAAGTAGCAGCTGTCCATGTGACTCTGAAAAACAGCAGCATGATGCGCGTTTTGTGTGCCTTTCTCATTAAGCGTGCTTCAGAGACCAACAAAATTAAGATACATGGACCTGAAAATGGGCAGGGTGGGGCACTTAATAATATATAAATAGGAGATTTCATTAGGCCACATTAAACACTGCTTGAGTCATCTGATGTGGCACTGCAAATACCAACCCACCCCTGACCTCATGGCCCCTCTCTAGCATAGCTTGCATTGGTGCTGAGAGGGGTCGTGTAAACAAGACTTCAGTTCAGCTCTTGAGTCAGAGGCTGGGCTGTAGCAGACTGCTAAACAGATCGGTGAGCTGAGTAAAGACATCCTTTGATTTTCTGCTAGTACTGTTTTCCCTTGCCCCATCAGCATGCTGCAGGAGCAGGACAGGAGTCCTCCATATCCTCTAGAACCCTCACTTTAGCTGTAGTAGTCATTATTTGTCACCAGTATAATGTTTTTGATGGTCTGCAGCTATTTGCCACACTCCAGCCAGGTAGTGTCTGAGCAAGAACTCCCTAAAGGTCCTGCCTGAACCCTCACAATTCACACACTTCAGCCGGCTAGCATCTGAGCAAGGACCCCCTAAAGGTCCTGCCTGAACCCTCGCCACTCACACACTCCAACCAGCTAACATTGAGCAAGGACCCCTAAAGGTCCTGCCTGAATCCTCGCAACTTGCACACTCCAGCCGGCTAGCATCTGAGCAAGGACCCCTAAAGGTAATTACATCCACCCTGTTGCTCCGTCTTATTGTGGGGTGTTAGTATAGCTTTAAGGGCCTCAGACAGTGACTGATTGTTTTATGCAGACTGCATGCAGGATCCCGCAATAGACATTCCTGTGCCAACTAACTAGAGCTTTAAGATGGACTCTCTGGTGCAGCACTGTACTATTTCTGACTGTAATATGTACTGACTTGTGCTGAACTACTGATACTGCTGTATTGTGCTGCTCATACAGACTATGGGGGGTAGTGTGCTGGGCATTTTTACCACATGGTCTCACTCCATATCCATACCGCTTTCTAGCTGGGAGCAACTGTTTAAACTGTTTAGACTGAGTTGGCTTTGCCTCTGTTTTAGCGCTCAGGGGAATCGGTGAGTTACAGCATTTTGAATTTCCTCTTACCTGCCTATGTGTTGTGCTTATTATAGTCTGCTGTTAGCATTGTTTCACCATGCCAGTTCCCAGGCCTCACTACCACACCATGGTAGCAATCTCCTGTGGGACTCCATTGTTACCAGCCTTCCCCTCTGCACATGTGCAGTATGGAGTACCTCTCTGACTACGGATTGCTCTGAATGGCCCCCCTTTCCCCTGCATACCAAGTAACCCATTGTCTCCCTGTTCATAGGTCCTGCCTGAACCCTCACAACTCACACACTTCAGCTGGCTAGCATCTGAGCAAGCACCCCCTAAAGGTAATTACCTCCTCCCTGCTGCTGAGCCTTATTGCGGGGTATTAGCTGTGCACATTGACAGCTCCACCCACCCCAATCACCCTCCCATGGGTGTCCCTGCATTTATTGACCTGCCCTGATCATGTGACCTAGTCACATGACTCACTGGGACGATTTTGTAAGTGTCCATTTTTCTATTAGCTCCTTGTATTCTGTGGCCACTAGAGTCACTGTTGCAACCCCTGTCCAAGCTCTCCCACCACCAAACTCTCCTGATTCAGTTTCTCTCACTCTCCCTATGCTTTCCTCCTGCTCTCTTAACCAGACTCGAACGTAACACCCTCTGCACCAAAGGCAGTGTCCTTACTGCTATGCAATCTTAGCTGCCCTACTGGAGTCTTGCCTTTTCTGCCCCTTGACCCTTTTCTTTCCTCCTCAGTGGCCACCACACTGTCTACCATGATCACCCTCTGCCATTTCTTACTAGTACTCTATGTCACAGGGTTTTATTCAACTCTAAAAATTGATTAGCGTTTTGCTCATAAAAATGCTAAAACTTTGTGAAAAACGCATAGCTCTTGCCTCACTGTGTTTAACAAATACAGCACTTCTAGAAAATCTATATAAATACTTTCTATACAGTTAGTATCATCCCAAGAAAAAAACTGCTGATCAATTTTTTAAAACCCTTCGTCATGCTTCTTCCCCCCTCGCTCTCACCCTCACTTTGCCAACCCCAGCTCGAGGACAACCGTTCCTCCTCTCCCCTGCCTGCCATCCTCCCCCCATACCTAGTATCCATGAGTCTCTCTGTGCTCCCTTCCTCACCCCAACCTCTCCTTCGCCCCTCCTTCTGTCCACACCCATTCCTGTTTGCAGCACACCATGTTCTAACTTTCCCCATCCCTATCACCAGCCCTAAGCGCAATAGACACCCCCCCCAAGTCGTCACTCCCATAGTCATCTACAGCTCTCGCTGCTCAGGCCCCTGCTTATGTTAATGTCAGGCAACATTCACTCCAACCCTGGTCCCACCCTTTCCTCCTCCACTAGCCACTCAACTACCCAGGATCTGCATCTAGCATCTATCAATATCTGCAGCCTGTTGACAATATTTGACTGCCTTCAGGTCTGGATTGCCCAGCATCATCCAGATATCTTCTGCCTGGCAGAAACCTAGCTCTCCAAGTCCACTCCTGACTCAGCCATCTCCATACCAGGATACTCTGTCGTACAGTCTGGCAGGCATAGCAAGCGAGGAGGGGGTTGTGCCATCTACCTGCATACATCTCTCCAGTACCTTGCCCTCAACTCACCCCACCTCGACCATGGGGCCCAGGCCCTCACCATTAAAATCTCCTCCTCTCTTTATCACTACTGTGTATATCCCTCCCAGAAACCAAACACCTGCATTTCTCTCAGTCCTCATCTACCTCTCGCACCTGCCACCTAAATCTGAATGCCTAGCCCTTGGTGACTTCAGTGTTAATTGGCTTTCCAACAATGCAGACCTTCTCAAAGATGCCATTGCAGTGATGGATCTCACATAAATTGTACTCATCCCCCACAAGAGTAACCCCAAAACTGGCACTGCTACTCTCCTGGACCTGATATTAACAAACTGCCCTGACAAAATCTCATGTGTCTCAGTGCTCCCCACGCCTTAAGTGATCACTCTCTTGCAACCTGTATTTGGTCTCGTAAGAGGCAAAAACAATAACCTAAATTCATCTTTCAATGGCATCTTAAGCCTGGGATGCTCCAACATCTAAAACACCACCTCAGCTCCCTTGATTAGTCCCCTATTTACAAGGCTTCTAATGTTAACGATGCCTTAGACTACCTTATCTCCACCTTCACCTCAGCCTGTGACAGGTTTGCCCTGTACAAAAAAGGCACCATTAAAGGACCCTCTACCTCCTGGATAAATTGTTCACTTCTTGACCTTATGCGTCGGGACTCCCTCTGGCGTATTGCCCTTGACACCGGCAAGCCAGCCGATCATCAACTGTATTGTGCTTTAAGAAACATATGCACCTGGGAAACTCGGAAGGCCAAAGCAGAACATTACAAGTCCACTCTCACCTCCACCTGGGGAGAGGGTAGAAAATTCTGGAACAACCTAAAAGAGCTAAATGGGAATACCACATCCCCCCCACCATTGTCACTAATTGCTCTGCCACTACTGACCCCAAAAACATCACAGATGTCCTGAATGCCTCCTTCTCTGACCTCACCAGCATACTCTCTCCCCATTTTGTGGCGCTCTAAATCTACCATGTCCCCCCACAACCCTTTCACTTGGAGAGTCTCTTCCAGAAGCCAGGCCATACCTCCTAAAGGTAGTGGGGCATGCCTGCCACAGCGCAGACACTTTGATCTCAAGCTGGTACACCTTACCCTTGATGTTGTCCTCTCTCCCCCACCTCTATCTTCAACAGCTCCGTCTACCTTGGGTTCTTTCCAACTAAATGGAAAACTGCCATCATTACACCTATTCACAAAGGTGGTAACTGTGCTTCTATAGTAACTACCACCCTATCTCTATTCTCCTTCACCATCTGTGTAAGGCACTAGAAATAATTGCCTCTGACCAGCTCATAGAGTACCACTCAAAGTATAATCTCCTTTGCCAGGAATAGCATGACTTTCAACATGGGCATAGCACTACCTCTACCTTGTTGGAACCCACCTCCTCCTTGCACTCTGCCCTCGACAAAGGCCACTTAGCAGAGGCAACCTTTGTGGACCTATCAAAAGCATTCACTACTGTCAACCATTCCTTCCTTCTCATCACCCTATCCAACATCAGTCTTGCCCCTAATACCTTATCCTGGTTCTCTGACTACTTGTCTGGAAGAACATAACACGTCTGGATAGGTGCTGGCCTCTCCTTCTCTCTCCCTGTGCAGTCTGGAGTCTCACAGGGTCCATACTCAGACCTCTTTTCTTCAGCCTTTTTCTGAACACCCTTCCATCCTCCTGCTCTAGCCAACTTCTAGTCTATGTGGATGACATGGTTCTGTTCACATCACACCCCGACCCTTCTCAACTCCAACTCTATCTCTCTGCAAAAATCTTCCTCAAACACAGAGGCCTGGTTTGCAGACCATCGACTAGTTCTTAACTACAAAAAGACTAAAGTTATGCTATTCACCAATCCACAGAGTAAACATAAGAACTCCACCCTAAACATCCTTAATGACCAGCAGCTGCCCCTTAACCGGGTTATCTCCTCTAAGTATCTTGGCATCCTCTTGGACTCTGCACTCAACTTCCACAGCCACATAGATCATCTCTGCTCAGCTGTTAACACCTGGATTGGCTTAGTCTACCACATCAAATAGTGCCTCACCCCTTTTGCCCTATGCCTTACAGTCTCATCTGTCCTTGTCCCTGCTGACTACGGTATCCTAGTTTACAGGGCCACTGACACCACATCCCTCTGGAGACTGTGGGTTACCCTAAACAAAGCCTGCTGTCTTGTTCTAGGGTATGACTGCTCCAACCATACCTGTACACTCTACCAACAGTCAAACTGGCTGAACCTGGACAACCGACTCTGATACCACACCTGCCTCTTATCTAAAAAGATCTCCTCTGGTCTGACTTCCCCCAGGCTCTCCACCCTACTGCAGCCTGTCCCTCTCACCATAAACACCCAGAGCTCCACTAAAACCACCTTTTTTGTTCCCCTCTTCCAAACTTCGCTGGGGCAGAGAACTTTCTCCTACAGAGCCCCCCTCTGGATGAACTCCTTACCTACCTAGCATTATAACCTTTGAATGCAAACTTGGCCAGTTTAAAACTCTGCTGAGGAGTCACCTCCAGACCATTAATGGTTGCGACTGATCCTAGCCCCTCTGATCCTGGTACCTCCCCACTCCTCCTTTCCCTCCCTTTACTAACCCTGTTACTCCCCCCACTCAATCTCGTCAATCCACCTGACACAGCCCGGCCATTGCCGAGGTTAAGAGTCAGTTAGCTTAAGCCATTTGTACATATTGTCATGTAATTGCACTGTATATACTGTATGTTTGCCCAAACTGTATGTAACCAATGTTATTTTGTTTGGAAGTGTATGTACCCAATGTTATATCTGTTCTCATCCTGTAATTGTCATATGCCATGGAGCCTTTGCAAATGAGTTCATGACTCAAAGGTTATTATTCTGAAATGTTCAATAAACAAATAAATTTGGGTCTTATAAAATGTAGTTTCAGAAGTGGTAACTGGCTCAGCACAGTGTTTGGCATATTCAGGATTTTGAAAATAGAATGATGCCTGGTATGCAGGCGTGACTCACCTCATTTGCAAGGGCACAAGTCTTGCGTTAGCACTGGAGCACTGTTTGTGAACCACAAACTGGCCTTCTGAATGAAGCTGTTGTGGTAATACATATTGGGCTGGATATTCAAACTGCGCCATTCATAGGCGCAAGCCCTTGCGCTGCGCAAAATAGTTGCGCAGGGGTGTGTCCTGGGCGATATTCAAAGGAGTTGCGCTATTGAGCAACTCCTTTGAATATCACCCCCCAGCCACAGCCACTGTGCATGGCGCAGTGGAACTTGCGCCACCGCAAGTTGACAAAGTGGAGCATTCAACTTGTGGTGGCGCAAGTACCATTGCGCCATGCGCAAAATCCCGATATTCAAAAGGTGACATGCAAATGGGGCTATAATTCATGCAAGGCACGGGGGGGGGCATTTTCATCTGATTATGGCCCCATTTGCATGCCATTAGCATGCAGGTGCGCTGATCCCCGAGGACTTGCGCTTGGCGCCCTGCCAGGCAGCAGCCGTCGGGGAAGGATGCCCCCTGCAGCCCAATCATGGGCAAAAGAGCATAAAAACCACCACCCCCACTGGCCCGATCGTGGTCATAGCCTAAATACCCCCGCCTCACCAGCCCGATTGCGGGCAGCAATTGTCTTCCCCAACACAGCCCTGGTGGTCCAGTGGACCGATAAGCCCGATCGCGGGCTGAAGTAATTAAACACCCCCCACCTCCGATCATATCCTGGTGGTCCAGTGGACGATAAGCCCAATCGCGGGCTGAAGTATTCAAACACCCCCACCTCCCGATCCCTTATCCCTGGTGGTCCAGTGGACCAAAAATCCCAATCGCAGGATGTAGTTGTCACCCCGAACAGATCCCTGGTGACCTAGTGGCCCCACCCCACCCACCACGAAGCCCCACCACCCTCCTCCCCGCGGCGACCGACTGACTGCCTGGTAGGGCTGCGCCCATTGGTGCAGAGCAGAGCCAATGGGCGTGCAGCTATACCGGTCCAGACAGTCAGTTTTGTCAATGAATTTCATTCACAAAACTGAACTGTCACAATGCGGTGTAGACTACTGCGCCCGTGGCTCTGCTATGCCAATAACACTGTCTCAGCTCAATCGACTCGATAGCGGCAAGTAACAGCAGTGGGGATGCTGCCGCCCACGGCTGCGGGGAGCGGGGTGGTGGGCTCATAAGTAGGTGGGGTGGGGGACACTAGGTCACCAGGATGTGTTCAGGGGGTGACAACTACATCCCGCGATCGGGATTTTCGGTCCACTGGACCACCAGGGATATGATCGGGAGGTGGGGGTGTTTGAAAACTCCAGCCCGCGATCGGGCTCATCGGTCCACTGGACCACCAGGGATATATTCGGGAGGTGGGGGGGTGTTTCATTATGTCAGCCTGTGATCGGGCTTATCAGTCCACTGGACCACCAGGGATGTGTTGGGGGGGACACATTGCTGCCCGCAATCGGGCTGGTGAAGGGGGGCACAGAGAGTGGGTTGAGGGCCAGCCACAGGTGGCAGCTACAGTGTTGCACCCTGCAATACAGCAGCTCACCTGTGGGTGGCCCTCGACTTAAGCCTTTTTTTTGGGGCTCAAAGTCCTGCAGGCACAGGTTGGGAGTTGCGCCTGCACAACTCTGCACAGCCCGGCTGAATATCGGGCTGTGCAGTTTACGCATGGTTCCTCCCCCTCCAGTTCAGCATGCATTCATTTGCATTGCGCTGTTGCTCAGCATGTTTTCTGTGGTGCAACTGCCTCCTGCTGAATATCGCGGAATGGAGCAAGTTTGGACTTGCGCAGGAGCAACCCTATTGCGCATGGCGCAACCCTTTTGAATATCTGGCCCATTGAGTTGGCCAGACTGTGGCACACAAAATGCATTTGTGGCACACAGACAATATGAATATGCTGCCCAGAGTGTATGAAAGGTATTGTATGAAAACAAATTCTGTTCTATTCTATTCTATTCTATTCTAATTATATGGTACCAAATTCTGTTCTGTTCTATTCTATTCTATTCTATTCTGTTCTTGCTGATATGTGCTTTTCTGTTCTGTGCTGTTGTGTTCTATTCTGTGATGTTCTGTTTTGTTCTGCTCTGAGCTGTTCTTTTCCATCATGTTCTGTGCTGTTTTGTTCTATTGCCTTCTCTGTTCTGTGCTGTTCTGTTCAGTTCTGTGCTGTTCTGTCTTGTTCTCTGTGTTGTGCTGTTCTGTTACATGCTGTTCTATTCTGTTCTTTCAGTGTTGTGCTATTCTGTTCTGCTCTGTGCTGTTCTGTTCTGTTATGTTATGTGCTATTCTGTGCTGTTCTGTTCTATTCTATTCTAGTCTGTTCTGTGCTGTTCTGTTCTATTCTATTCTGTGCTGTTTTGTACTATTCTATTCTATTGGAGGCAGTTTTGCCTAGTGATTAGAGTACAGAGTGGTGAATTGGAGTCCCAGGTTTGAATCCTGCAGTGGTATGTTATGTTATATTTTGTTCCCTGCTATGGAATGCTATGCTTTTCTGTTCTGTTATGTTCTGTGCTTAAGCTATGTAATGCTAGCAATAACACACAACAACGTTGTGGGGAAATGCTAAATTGCTGCATGTCCCAGGTGGGTTGTAAGACATGATCTGCAGATGAGTGCCTTCAACCACCTGCAAACTGTGATAATGTATGACATTGCTGCACATTAGAAATGTTGCAAAGTTTTAATTTGCAGATGAAGTTACGGTGGTGTAGCCAAATTTGTCTATGTTGATCATTTCGAAAAGTTTTTCTATTTAATACAAAATTTGCCATTGGTAACTTCACCTTGCAACTTTGCTTGTAACTTCTCCTTGGGGTACACAAAGGGGAAGTTGGCTCAGAATGACTTCTACCAACTTCTCTTTTTGGATTTTGTAGGTATAAGTTGGTCAAATGTCATCAAATTCGTCAGAAATTTGGTATGATAGTAGTCAAGGAGGAGGTGCATTTGTGATGATTATCAGTCTTTAACTCTGGATTTGGCAACATGGTCAAATTGGGAAGTGATTTTCAGGTGTTGTGCACATCCCATGAATTAGTCCCGGGGTATTATGTGTTACTAATGTAGGACACATTAAGATCTTTGTTTGGATATATAGAGTGTCCCTTAACTCCAAAGACTGGTGGAGTTACAGCTTGTTAAGGTTGCAGTCTTATCCTATGAGATATTAGGGTTAGGGTTATTGTGCTCACTTGCAACCTATGCAATAAACATGTCCCCTGGAGCAAGCAGAGGACCAACATGGGAACTGGGGACCAGAGGACCCCTCTCATGGAAAATCACTGGGCTGAGTAGGAGGAAAAGCAGAGTGAAGTGGCGCATGGTTGTGGTGGAAGTGGTGGTCCATCCATTCAGGCAGTGGTTCATGGAGGGCATAAGGGAAGTGTCACAGTAGGGTGGGGAGTACACCTTGTGGAAGCTACAGCACCCTCTGTTGAAGCTCAAGCTCCTCATGAACTAATGTCACTTCGCACTCTCACATGCAGCAGAAATGTTCATGTACTTGCTACGGTTTATTGGTTGCATTTTCACTCCACCGCTGCTCCTTGAACACCCATTTCCACCACAGTTTAATATGTCACTGCTACTTTCTTTTCTTATTACTTACTTTACCCATGGCTGCTACAGTGATTTACCTTGGTTGTCCATGACTTTTGCAATTTTCTCAGAGTGTGCCAACTCCTTTGTATTTAATTTGCTGACTTTTCACTTATATTTCTGTATATTGTGTTATAATTGTAACATGTTTCTCCCTTTACCCCTTCCCCAGGTCAGACCTGGAAATGAGCCCTGGTTCAGCGTGCCTTTCCAAGCTACCTACTTTTTTAAATAAATAAATTGCCAACAGCACCCACACTGTCACCAGTTTTTTTTTACACAAACAATACACAACAGGGATTTCAGGGATTAAGGGGAACACACAAGGCACAACAACTCAGGTAATCATAACAACATTACTGCGTACATGAAAAACCACTAACATCACTCAAACAAAAATGAAGTCAATATTGTCAAACTACAGTGACAAGAATACTTCAGTAAAGCGCACATAACTGTTCTATAGAGCTACAAATTACAAACCAAAGAAAACAGGGACATTTCACACAAAACACCGACTACAACAGCACTAGTACTGCTAAGACAGAAAAAGCTGCCTAACCTGCTTTTTATGGTTGCAGTGGGTGTACCCCTGCAGATGTCTTACTATTACAGTAGAGAAAAGGAGCTCTCCAGTTACCCAACATACTAGATAATATTGCAGTTTTTGTAGAATTGCTGTGCTAACTGAATTGAGCTGAGCAGTCTTGAAAGAACTATTTAGCTCAAAAACATGTCAACTTAATCAGCCTTTCAGCTATAATTGAGACTGATATTGATATCTCCCTCTCTTTCTAACTGTTTCCTCTTGCCTGTGTTGCACTGAGATGCACAAAATAGGTGATTTCATAGTAGACCTTCTCAAAAAAAAAAGCAGTTTCATTCTATATATGAATGCCAAAGTTTTACAGAAATAATTAGCTAGAAAGCACAGCACTAGACATAAGAGGTGGCAATCTGAAAGTCAAAAACCACAAAAGAAATGCTATACAGATATATAAGGTCATAAAACATCCCAGTGTTGAAGTCTGTAAGACTAGGGAAACTGAAAGACACACTTTAATTGCATTTTCAATGCTGGCACTGTGTACACATGTATTTGTCTGTAACTATGTTTTCATTTGTCAATATTATTTGTGACTATTCAAGTTTGCACTATTTAAACATGTTCTGTCTAACTTTGTGTTGCACTTAAAACATAATATCTGATCCATACGGTTTTCTCTCTCCCATTAATACCATATAAATGTAACTCTGCTATGTATTTCTTTCATATTACCATTAAGACACAGTCTACATAAAACTCATTTTTTTACACCTGCACTGATCCTGCACTTCTTCACACTGAATCCCAGCTGCCATTCTTCAGACCATTTTTCTAGTTGTTTAAGGTCTTCCCTCATTCTTTCAACCCCTGGCATGTGCACCATACTGCATATCTTTGTATCATCTGCAAAGAGCCATACCTTCCCCTTCAGTCCCTCTGCAGTGTCCTCAATAAAGTCCAGATAGGCCACATCCACCGCACCTCCCTGGTCCTCTACCTTAGTCACCCAGTCATGCCATAAATTAGTACAGTGAGTCTGTACAAAACACAGTGCTTATCATAAATACAGTAAAGGTTGGGGGTTAGAAGTATAAGTTTAGAAAGAAGTGCTGATATCAGTCATGAGATTTCCCTCATGGAAGTACTTTTTGCAATATCAACTTTAAAGAGAAATAAAGCTGCAGGACCAGATGGGATTCCAGCAGAAATGTAAATAAGTCATCCCCTCTTTTGGATTAGGATTTTACAGGTCGATTTCAATAAATGTATTGTTTTCAACTGTTTCCCACCTTCTTGGAAGGGCTTACATATTATTCCTATTCATAAAAAGGGCTCATTGACTTCTCCTGCTATGAACAGATCCATTAGTTTATTGGACGTTACCCTAAAAATCTTTTCCAAAGCTATTTTGGTAAAGTTAAAAGTACAAGTAGAACTGACTGGTGGGTTGTCTAGATTTCATGCAGGGTTTAGACAAAATTTCTCCACAACAGATAACATCTTTATAATGCAACATTTGATAGAGAAGTTTGTGCAGCTTCATAAACAAAAGCCTTATGCTGTGTTTATTGACTATTCAGTGGCCTCTGATTCTATTTCAAGGAATATACTATGGACTATCTTGCTTGATAGAGGCATTGACCCTAACCTAGTATATATAATAGCTAGTCTTTATCATGATACCTGGGTAAGGATCAGCTTGGGGAAAAAAGGGTCAATTGTCGGCCCCCTTTAAGACCAATAAGGGGGTTCGTCATGGATCTGTAATGGCTCCACTTCTCTTTTCCTTGTATAATGACAAAATGTTGAAGGAGGTAGACTCCATGTTCTTGGACTGTCCAAGGGTGCTGGACTCCGCTTGCCCTTTGCTAGCCTATGCAGATGATCTTGTGCTGTTCTCCTTGTCAAAAAAGGGACTTCAGGTTTAACTGGATTATATTATTCAGCACTCTGAAAGGCTAAAGTTGGCAATACATTTAACCAAAACAAAAGTTGTTATATTTGGTGATAAAAAATTGAAAAGAATTTGGGTTGTGAAGAAAAATAAAATTCAGGTTGTTCCCAGCTATGTTTACCTGAGGATTGAATTCTATTCAAGTGGAACATGGAACTCATTATATAAAACCTTATTAACAAAACATAAGAAAATTATTGGAGCTCTGGTAAGGTTTAATTATAGATTCGGTGGATATACAGTTAGACCCCTTCTTAAGGTCATTAAAGCTAAAGTGGAAACATAATTACTTTATGCTAGTGAGATCTGGGATTATGATAGTAAAAAGCTAGATCGATTGGTGTCACTCCTATATTGAAATTTAAGAAGTTTGCTCAGGCTTGGGCATTCATGCCTGGCTGCTTATTTATGTTCAGAACTGGGGCTTGTTAGTAGAAGGGCAAAAATGAATATTAGAAAAATGAATTTTTGGATTAAGTTTACCAGATCTCCCCCTCAGATAAATTGATAAAACTATATTTATAGAGAGAAGTTATATTGGTATGAGCTAGGATACAGTGGCATTTTCTGGCTTCCCAAGATCTTCACAATACTTGAAAGATACTCATTTATAAATTTGAAGAGGGTAATCGATCAAAGTATTACTCTGAGTCTTAAATATAGTAAATATATAAAAAACAAAGTACAGAACTATTGCAATAATGAGGATGCAAAAGCCATTTCTGTCTCTGGTTACTCCAAATGGTTTAGTGAGGACATTTTTTGTTTTGGTTATAAGCCATATTTAGTTATTTTGGAGAATAATAAAAATTGAAAACAGCATTTGTTAAATATAAATTTGAACAGTTTCCTAGCAATGTTTTGCTTAATAGATATAGTAAAGATAAATCTATGTCTGAACTGTGTGATTGTTCAGCTGGGAGCAGAGAGGATCTGGCCCATGTTCTTTGGTTCTGTATCTATTATGGAAAAGAAAGATTGTATTGGCAGAAAGATTTCAATACAAACAGGTATCAGATTGATAGAACTCTGTTAACCATAATTGTGTTACACACTGTAGATAGGTTAACTCTTGAAAAATTGGCAAATTATTTTGTTGCAGTAGGAAAAGTGAAACAATGAATGAGGACATTGGTGTGAAATATGCAAACACATATGAAGGGAGTATTCTAATTGAAAGAAGTGCAATAAGGCAGTGATTTCTTGCTTAAAATAAAGCATACAAGGAGCTAAGTTTAACATGTTCGGGTAGCACTGATTTTAAAGCTTGTGTGTGTCATGTATGTGTAACATTGTGTATAGTAATATTTAATGACTTGATGCAATATATTATTATGTAATGTATTTATTTTTTTTGAAGTCGTATGATGTTTTCTATCTTGTACTTACTCTCTCCTTTGTTGATGGCTTTTTTAGCCAAACAAAAAACTTTAAACTTAGAAGTATAAGTAAATAAATGCCATATAAGGCAGTGTGTGTGTGTGTGTGGCAATGCTCTGTGTGTGCAGGAGACGCCCTGGGGTGAAATGGGTGCAGGAAAGAGGTCTTCCTTGTCTTGTGCCCATACCCAAAGGTTCTGACTTAGGCAGGAAGTGGAGTCATCACTGGACTTATAGAAACATAGAAACATAGAATTTGACGGCAGATGAGGACTGCTTGGCCCACCCAGTCTGCCCATTTCCCTACCTACCTACTGGATAAGCTGCAGATCCTAGTTAACCAGCAGCCTACTTCCTCCTACCCCCACCCCCTAGAATGGCCTTATGACTGTCCCATGCATGCTTGAATTCCACCACTGTTTTTGACTCCACAACCTCCTCTGGAAGGCCGTTCCATGCATCCACAACCCTCTCTGTGAAAAAATACTTCCTTAAATTACCTCTGAGCCACCCCCCATCTTCAAATTGTGCCCTCTTGTTCTTGCACACCTCTTTTTTTGAAAGATGCTACCCTCTTGGACTTTGTTGATTCCCTTGAGGTACTTGAAAGTTTCTATCATGTCCCCCCTCTCCCTCCTTTCCTCGAGGCTATACATATTAAGCTCCTTTAGTCTCTCTTCATATGTCTTCTGATGCAGACCCTGCACCTTTTTAGTTGCCCTCCTCTGGACAGCTTCCATCCTGTCTTTGTCTTTGTGGAGATTGGGTCTCCAGAACTGCATGCAGTACTCCAGATGGGGTCTGACCAGCTGTCTGTACAGAGGGATAATAACTTCCTGTTTTCTACTAGTGATGCCTCTCCCTATGCATCCCAGTATCCCCCCAGCCCTCCTTGCTGCCCTCTCACATTGTTTGCCCACCTTTAGGTCATCTGATATGACTACCCCAGGTCCCTTTCCATTTTTGTTGTTGTTAGCATCTCACCCCCATTGTGTACTATTCCCCTGGGTTTTTGTTTCCCAGGTGCATTACCTTACACTTCTTAGCATTGAATCTAAGCTGCCATACATTTGACCATTCCTCTAACCTTGCCAAGTCCCTTCTCATCCTTTCCACCCCACCTTGTGCATCAACTCTGTTGCAGATCTTTGTGTCATCTGCAGAGAGACATACTTTTCCTTCCAGTCCCTCTGCAATGTCACTTATGAAGACATTGAAGAGGACCGGTCCTAATACTGAACCCTGCGGTACCCCATTAGTAACCCCCCTTTCTTCAGAGTGGACTCCATTTACTGTTACTCTCTGTGTCCTATTCTCCAGCCAATTCTTTACCCAGGCTGTTATCTTGGGACCCACTCCCAGGCTGGCTAACTTGTATATTAATATTTTGTGTGGGACTGTGTCAAATGCCTTGCTAAAGTCTAGGTAGGCCATGTCCACAGTCCCTCCCTGATCTACTACTTTGGTCACCCAGTCAAAGAAATCTATCAGATTCATCTGGCATGACCTTCCCGCTGTGAATCCATGTTGCCTTGGGTCCTGTGCCCCTCTGGCCTCTAGATACTTGACAGTTCTTTCCTTCAGAAGTGATTCCATCATTGTCCCTATCACTGAGGTTAAACAAACAGGTCTGTAGTTTCCTGCTTCTGCCTTGCTCCCACTTTTGTGAAGGGGGATCACACCTGCCCTCTTGCAGTCCCCGGGTACCACCCCATCCTCCTATGATTTGTTAAAGATGGTAGTCAGTGGTGTCACTAGTTCTACCCTCAGTTCTTTTAGAATTCTGGGATGAATCCCATCAGGCCCCATTGCTTTGTCCACCTTCAGTTTTAAGAGTTCTTTCAGAACCCTTTCTTCTGTAAATGGGCTGGTATCAACTTCTGTATCCAGAGTGTTTCTACTGTTTGTTTTAGGTACCTCCCCTCTTCATTTGTAAATACTGAGCAAAATATTTGTTTAGTAACTCTGCCTTTCACAGTCTCCTCTGCCCACCCTCCCTCCCTTTATTAAGCCTCACTATCCCTCCCTTGGTCTTCCTTTGCTCCCTGATGTACCTATAAAATGTTTTATCTCCCTTCTTAAATGAGTTGGCTATCTTTTCCTCAGTTTGGGCCTTTGCTGTTCTGACTGCCTTCCCAGTTTCCTTTTGCTTTAACTGATACAGTTCTCTGTCCTGCTCCTTCTGTGATTCCTTGTATTTCCTGAATGCTTTCTTTTTCTCTTGAACTTTCACTACCACTTCCTTTGAGAACTATAGTGGTTTCTTACATCATTTTGTTTTGTTTATTTGCTTCACACAAAGGCTCGTTACCTCTGTGATGGCAGTTTTTATTATTCCCCATTGTTCTTCCACCCCTCCTTCCTGCCAATTTGCTAGTGCATTCATAGGCACTCACCCATTTTGGCAAGTCAGCCCTCAAAGTCCAGTACTTTTGCCTTTGTATGGCTTGACTCTAATTGCTGTATTTATTGTGAAACATACTGTTCGATGGTCACTAGTTCCCAGATGGCTACCCACTTCTACATCTGTGATCCTCTCTCCATCTCCATTTGAGAGAACCAGGTCTAAGATTGCTCCCTCTCGAGTGGGCTCCAATACTAGTTGTCTAAGGCATGCCCCCTGTAGGGCATCTAGAATAGCCCCACTCTTCGAAGTGGCTGCTGCAACTACACTCCAGTTAACATCTGACATATTCAGATTACTCATCAGCAATATCTCCCCTTTTTCTGCCATTCTAAGTATACTTTCTATCATTTTCTTGTCCATTTCCTCCCCCTGAGAAGGGGGTCTGTATACAACCCCTGTGCGGATTGTGGTGCCATTGCCTGTCTCCAAATTTACCCACAGTGCTTCTTCTCCTCCCTGTTTACCCTTTTGTTCTGTTGCTTTGATTCCTTCCTTTATGTAAAGCTACTCTTCCTCCTCTTTTACCCTCCCTGTCCCTCCTGTAGATAGTGTATCCTGGTATGTTTACATCCCAGTCATGGTTTTATGTGTACCATGTTTCTGTGACTGCCGATATCCAGATGTTCCTCCTCCATCAAGGCCACTAATTCAGGAAGCTTGTTACCCAGACTACGGGCATTGGTACTCATTGCTCTCCATTTTTTGATGGCTTTACCTTCTGTTGCAGCATCCCCCACTGACCTTTCTACCTCGGTCTTTCTCTCATTTATTACCCTGTTTTGTAGGGAGAGGCTGGGATTTTCCTGATGCTTATTAGTGCCTCCCCCTTTGACTAGTTTAAAAGCTTGCCAATGAAGCATTTAAACTGATTGCTCAAAAGACTTTTTCCCTTCCTGGACAGATGCAGACCATCCTGCCAGTATAGGCTGGTGTCCCTCCAGGTGGAATCCCAGTCCCCAGTGAAGCCAAACCTCTGTGCTCCACACCATTTTTTCAAACATTCATTAAACTACATGGTGCAGAGTATCCTCGCCTCCCCCATGCCATTGACAGATAGCACCTCTGAGAAGGATACTGTGTGTGCTACTTGTCTTAGGCCCCTTCCCAACTCTACAAAGTCCTTCTGCACTGTTCTAATCTCATGATGAGCCAAGTCATTTGTCCCTAGGTGGACAATGACATCCAGTTCAGATTCCCGTGCAGCTGTTCTCGTGATCCTGGAGATGTGCTTCCTGTCCCTCCAAGCCCTTTCCCTGTCCCTTTCAGGCAGTGTTAAGCAATGCCAGGTCTATCAGGAATAAGACAGCAGTAGTTGCGGATCTTATTGGTTCTGTTGACCTGGCTTGCATCACTGAGACCTGGCTTGATAAAAATGCGGGCCTCATTTTGGAGTCTGCGGTCCAGCCGGGTTTTCGGTGATTCACCTCCCGAGAGTGGATCGTAGGGGCGGGGGGGAGTTGCAGTCTGTTTTAGATGGGAACTGGATCTTAGGGGAGGTGCCAGCTGGATGCACCAACTCCTTTGGGTGTATAGTAGGTGCAGGTGCAGGCTACAGGATACTTCTCATTTACCGTCCAACAGGTGATGGGACGGAGCTCCTGAGGGAGACTGCGGACTTCATCGCCGAGATGGTATTAGAGTGTCCCAGATGGTTAATTCTAGGGGACTTCAATGCCTGGGTTGATGATGAACTCACCTTTTGGACAAAACCTCCTCGAATTGATGGATTCATTGGGCCTGACATGGGTTATTACCTCTGCAACCCATGGAGGGGACAGTAGTTGGACTTGATATGCCAACTGAGGATGGAGGTCTCTGATGCGGAGGTGGAGCCAATCGGTTGGTCTGACCATCACACCCTAAGATTCAGTTTTGTAGCCCCCCAAAAGAGGCCTGCCCTATGGAGTTAGTACAGTTCCGTCCTTTTAGAGGAGCTATCTCGGAAGGCCTAATGATGGAGCTGGACTTCTCGGGATTACCAATAAATAGCACTGACCCAGGGCCCCTGGTGCTGGTCTATAATAGGACCATTGTAGGGGCCCTGAATGTCATTGCTCCAACTCAAGTTTGCCTCCTTACTCTGCACTCGGGGGCTCCCTGGTTTACCAGTGAGATCCATGAGCTGAAGGGGGGGGGTGAAGATTGGAAAGATGCTGGCAGAAAACTCGCCTAGAAGTGGATAGACTTAGATTGTTTGATCATTATAAGATCTACCAATCAGCAAATTTCCAATAGAAGGCAGAATTCCTGTCCAGGGAAATTGCTACAACGAGGAATAGGAAAGCCCAGCTCTTCTGGACTGTGTACAGACTGTGCAATCCAGCCCGTCTTCAGACTGGTCGAGCTTTGTCACAAGTACAGTGTGAGGAGTTTGAACAATTCTTCACTGATAAGGTGTCCACCATCAGGGATGAGATCAGCCAGCATCCTCCCATTGGGCCTTGCATGGTTCAGTCAGGTGGTACTGATACCCAGTTGGCTTCGTTCACCTTTAGCCAACCAGCCTTCATGGATATAGTGAGGATTGTCCAGACTCTGTGACCTACCTACTGTAGTTTGGATCCAGGCCCTACTCACCTCCTAGTGGCAGCTCTACACCAGGGCCCGCCAGGGCACGTGTCCCGGTAAAAAAATGCTGTGCCCCAGTTGGTGCCCCATATGGTGCAGAGCTTCCCCCATAGTAACAATATATCGGTGCCCTGGCTGCCATCTGTTGTGCCCCAGATGTGCCCTGGTAACCATTTGTGGCTAGAGCCACTGGTGCCTAGTGGGGTGTGTAGAGGTTATCAGCCAGATTCTTACTGGGATAGTATCAGTTTCATTGGAGAAAGGGATCTTTCTGGATCCCTTTAAGGGGGCTGTAGTTTCCCCCCCTTCTGAAAAAGCCCTCCCTTGATCCCGACTGCCCAGCAAACTACAGACCGACCTCGAACTTACCCTTTGTAGGGAAAGTTATCGAGAAGGTGGTTGCTCTGCAGCTGGAGGATCATTTGACCAGCCACAATATCTATGACCCTGTCCAGTCTGGCTTCAGGAAAAGGCATAGCAGTGAGACAGCCCTTGTCTGGGTGCTAAATGATCTCCTGATGGTGAGAGATCAGACAGCCCAGTCCATCTTGGTTCTCCTTGATCTCTCAGCAGCGTTTGCCACCATGGATCATGGGGTGATGCTCGAGTGCCTGTAGGTTTTGTGTGGACTGAGGGGGGCAGTCCACAGTTGGGTTTGATCATTCCTCGCGGGCAGGTCTCAGAGAGTGGTGTCAGAGATTTATTCCTTGGCTCCTCTCTGCCCACCCTGTGGGGTTCCACAGGGTTCGGTGTTGTCCCTATGTTATTTGTGGTGTATATGCTTCCATTGGGGGACATTATAAGAAGGTATGGGCTGAGGTTTTATTGCTCTGCTGATGATTCTCAGCTCTACATGTCTTTTGTACCCGAACAGGAGCCTGATTCAATCACATTGTTTAACAACTGCCTACTGGAGATAAAGAACTGGATGAGTGCCAGTTGGCTTTGGTTGAACCCAGGTAGGACAGAGGTATTGGTGGTGGATTCTTGGGTTAGGGGCATGGGCGAGGGAAGCCCTCAGGTTTATGTCTGGGGGGCCCCGCTTATGGCCTCTGGCCAGGTGCATAACCTAGGTGTCATATTTGATGAGGACTTGACCATGAGGATGCAGGTGTCGGCCGTAGTCAAGTCTTCCTTTTTTCATCTAAGGAATATAGCCCAGATGAAACACCTGGTTCCACCCGAAGATCTTCCTACCTTGCTCCACACCTTAGTTACCAGTTGTTTTGACTATTGCAATGCCCTTTATCCACCACTTGCAGTTAGTACAAACCGCGGCAGCCAGGTTATTGACTGGGGTCCCTAGATCCAGTCATACAACACCTGTGCTGCGGGGATCTGCACTGGCTGCCTATACAGTGGCGGATTACCTTCAAAGTTGCGTTGCTGACCTATAAGGCCCTACATGAGTTGGGACCTCACTACCTGAAAGAACTCCTGTCTTCTTACTGTCCCTCTCGCTCACTCCGATCCTCTGATGAGGGATTGTGAGAGATTCCCAGGGTGATTCTGAAAACATCTGGTGGAAGATCTTTTGCCTTTATGGCACCTACCCTGTGGAATTCTCTACTTCGTCAGATACAAGATAGCCTGACTGTAGAAAGTTTTAAAAAATCCCTAAAAACCTTTTTGTTTTATCAAGCATTCCTAGATACTTGATGTATGACATATTTGTTTTATTAATGCTATGTATTTTAAATATTGTTGTAATTATTGTAAGGGCACCCTGAGCATAGGAAGGGTGCCTTATATAAATAAATGTTACATTACATACATTACATAGATGGTGCACTGCTATGCTATACTGGAATATATATTGCATATACTGTCTATATTCGAGTATAAGCGGAGGTGTTTATACCAAAAAATGATTTGAATTTTAGGGATCTCAGCTTATACGTGCGTCACTCCAATTAATCAATTAGCAATTGAGCCCATGTTGGTTTTCCTAATAGCCAGTTAAGCACTATAAAGTCAATTCTTGGTGCGGTTTGGTATCAGGCTACTTGTGAAATGAGTTTAAAATGAAAACGAAGCTGGTAGGATGCAACGTTCAAGCTGCACGTTGTGGAGTATGCCGAGGCAACAAACAACTCAGTTGCAGCACGGCATTATACAGTAAATGAAAAACAAGTGGGGGAGTGAAGAAAACAGAAAGAGAGAGGCATTGAGTTAAATGCCCAAAACAAAACGAGCACACCATGGTGACCAAGCTGCCTTTAACTTAATGGAGGCTGACATAAACAGCTGGGTGCGAGAATGCAGGCGGCAGCAGCTACATGGTAATACAGCTGGCAATAAGAAAGAGGGTGTTAAACATGTCAAAAGATGAAAAATACTGCTCTGCAGGTGTGAAGTCATTTCTTGCATCTGCTGGATGGTGTTCCAGGTTCATGGAGCACCACTGACAGACTCTGCGGCAGCAAACCAAGATCTCACAGAAACTGCCACCAGATCATGAGTCAAAAGTGAATAGCTTTCAGCGTTTTGTTTTAAAATGAGAAACCAACACTTATACAAACTAAAACAATTTGAAAACATGGATGAAACCCCCATGACGTTTGGCAAGCACTATAACAGAACTGTCAATCCACTGGGTAGCAAGACTGTTCTTATTCACACCACTGGCCATGAAAAGACCCATGTTACAGTTTTGTCCTGTCTAGCCGATGGAATGAAGCTTAGACCACTTGTAGTGTTCAAAAGGAAAACCCTCCCCCAATCAATAACTTTTCCTATGGGAGTGCTAGTCTGTCCACATCCAAAAGGCTGGATGAATGAGTCCCTAGTTCAATTCTGGCAGCAGAAAGTCTGCGACACATGACCTGGGGCTCTGCGCTCTAAGCGCTCTCTATTAGTCTGGGATATGTTTTGGGCACATCTCACTGATGATGTCACAAAGTGTGCAAAAAAAAAATAAAGACTGACCTGTGTGCTATGTGACACCTGGACAGCTGGTTCTGATTGCTGTATGATTTTTGTAATATAAAATGTGTTATTGAAGGTCTATCGTAAGAGATGCTGAGACAGCCTGTGAGATGACATACACACACACTCAGGTTTTAGCTACAAGGTGTTACCTGGAAGGCCAGGAGACAATTACAGGCTAGAAGATACCTAAATTTAGGATCTCCTGTTTATCTAGCTTAGTTGTAGCTTGCCAGCTGCTAGGCTAGAAATCATAAACTTTTATGGTGTTTAGAGGGAGAATACAGGTTATGGCACTTAGGTGCTACGTCATAAAAGTCCTTTGATGTCCTTGAGAAAGGATGCTGCTCATGGATGAAAGAAAGGACTTGGAAAGTTAAAGACTTAATTGGGATGTCATATGGGGAAACTATTTTTTTCTGCTGATGTCACATATTAATTTACCTCCTGACATAAGACATCCTGATTGTATAATTTTTAATAAACAGAGAAAGAGCTGGGTGACATCACGGAGAAGGCAGGGTCAAGACAGTGTTTTTAATTATGCTGTAACAGACCTTTAGAGACACACATGTTTGGACTCTGAAAAAAAACATCTACAGAACTATAAGAAGATAAGAATACATTAGGTAGACAGGTCTAAGTGTATTATTGGTAGGAATTTGCACTTTTAAAATCTTACTGTTTTAAAAGATTGTATGTTTTGTGATATATGGTTCTGTGTTTTATATTTTACATTTTTATCTATTTTAAGTAAACCTTTATTCTTAGAGACTACTTGGTGTGCCTTTGAAATTCTTTTCTTTGACAAGTGAAGCATATATGGTTAAAGCCGACACTGTACAAAGCTTACTGGTTTTACCAAACTGGAAAAAGGTAAGAGTTTATTCTGAGGTCTTTAATAGAGTTTTTAAGGGTTCATTTTGTATGCCTGGTTAGATGCCCATAGGGAAAAGATATCTGGCCCCCGCGAAGAGCAGAATTATCTAAGCCTGTACATTGGGTACGCTAGCAAGAGGTTCACAGTTTGAATCCCTCCAGAAATTGAGACCAAAGTTTGATTCGAACCCACAAAACAAACAGGAGGGTTACCCTGTTCTGTTAACTGTTCACAATACTACGCTCGGAGGATGGCACTGTGGGAGCAGAGGGCCTGACCTGCTGAGTGGGGATGTGACATGTTATACTGGGTGGTCTGACTTCGATCCTTCAGCCACTGGACGTCTGCCTGAACAAGCCATTCAAGGATCATGTAAATCTGCAATGGAGAGAGTGGATGTGTTCAGGCAGAGGTGCAGTGATGAAAGCTGGCAATTTAAAGAGACCAGAGGTTGACGTTGTGTGCCAATGGATTGTGGAGGCAGGGGAATCAATCCCAGAAGAACTGGTCAGAAGGGCATTCCTGAAGTACGGGATAAGCAACAACATGGACAGCACACGGCACACGGGATGATGCTCTATATGAAGAGGATGATGATGAGACAGAGAGGGGCCTGATGAAGAAGAGGACATTATGACTTTGGACATTTTAACAGACGAGTACCTGGCGGAGAATATGCACTCACTAGGGATTTCAGATGATGAACTGGACGAGAGAGAAAAGGGAGAAGAGGGAGAAGATGATGTGTGAGATGCCTGAAGTTACTGAACCTGTATTTCATGAGTCTTGTGAATGCCATATTTTAAATGGACTGTACCTGTGCCAGAATTTTTATTGAATGTTACTGGATTCGTCTCCAAATCTAGGCAATAACAGTATGTTTTTGTGTGGCATTTTTTGATGAATTTCCCTATCTAGTATGCATTTGTACTAATAAAACTTAACCTTGGCTTATATATGGGTCAGTTTGTTTCTCTAGGTAGAGCCAAGCATTTGGGGGTTGGCTTATATGTGGATTGGCTTATCCACAAGAATATACGGTATTAGAAAGTGCAGTTAGGTGGCTCAGGGGTTAGTGCAAAAATTGTTAGTATGCATTCCCCCACTATCTAGATCAGTTTTAGCCATGTGCATGTCATTGCTGATTTAAATGAGGTGTCTAGTGGCAACCCCCCAACCAAAGTCCACTGGAGCCTGAAAAGAAGAAAACAGTCCCCCAATGTCTTTTTTTTTAAACTCTTTTTCCCTCTGGTCGCTGGATCATGGGACCTCCCTCAGGCATCCACACTCAGCTGACTCCATACCACCCTGCCTGAGGCCATCCTGACCAGGGAATGAGGTGCTAGGTCCCCTCTTACTCCATAGAGCCTTCAACCGACCCACCAGCTGTGTGCTCACGAGGCAGGGCCATCTACTCCTACCATGTGCCCCTTCAAGAATTCAGTTGGTTGAGGCTCTGGAGCGGAGAGAGACCAGGGAGAGCTGGTTAGGTCAGGTCTGGCAGTGGGTATGTGGGCCAACTCCTTGAGGTGCTGTCATCCTCCCACGGTCCAGGGTTTTTCCTTGTTCTTCTCCTCAGAGGCGCAGACATGCAATGATGTCAGCGGATGGCGGGTGCGCTCTCGCACCTGCTGGAGATGTCCACCATCGCCTTTCTCTAATTCACGTCCCCTGCTCATGTAATGCTTCCAGTCTCCAATGGGAGCTACTACATAATGGGGAATTCCCAACCCACCCTCCCAGGAGAGGAGAGAAGTCCTCCAGATACTTGATTCTCTCCTCCACCTGCCGGCCCCTGGTGGCCCGAGTCAACTCCCAAATCTGGGTCACCGGCATGGTACGAGGTAAGGTGGATGCCTCAGCCCTCAGCACCACTGGGTTGTCTCAATGTCATTTTTTTAATCTGTAAACATGTGTGTAGACAGTTTACTGCTACAGTATGTTACACAATGGAATGTATATGGATATATGTGTATGTATTGGTCAGTGTGTGTGTATCAACAATTAGAAAGTGCAGTTAGGTGGCTCAGTGGTTAGTGCAAAAATTGCTAGTCTACATTCTGCCACTATCTAGATCAGTTGCAGCCTTATGCATGTCATTGCTAATTCAAATGAGTTGTCTAGTGGCAACCCGCCACCCTCCGATGTCCCTCAGAGCCTGAAAAGAAGAAAATGGTCCCTTGATTTTTTTTTAATCTGTAAAAATGTGCATAGACAGTGCACTGTTATGTTACATAATGGAATATATATACATACAGTGTTGTCCCCGAGGATGAAATCCACTTTTAAAGCACTCTGCAGTATGCTGCAGCAGACCTACTGAATAAAGCAACAAAATTTCAATGGCAATTAGTCACTTTTGTCATGCAGGAAACTGTGGCATTCACTTCATCCTAGCAGTGTCACATTTCCCAGAATGATCATTGAAATTACATTGCTTTATGTAGTAGGTCTGCTACAGCATTTTGCAGAGTGCTGCATAATTGGGTTTCATCCTGGGGGACGTCACTGTATATGTGTATACTGTATGTATTAGTCAGTGTGTGTGCGTATCACAACAATTAGAAGGACAGTTAGGTGGCTCAGTGGTAAGTGCAAAAAAAATTGCTAGTTTCCCCATTTCTCACTCCCCACAATACCATCATTTTGCAGCCATATTGTCCCTTGCTAGATTTTGTTTCTTTCTAGAAGTATTTGCAGCTAGGGTCCCCTTCCCCAACAGTACTACTTCACTGCACAATACAGAAAGCAAAATTACAACTTGAAACTAAGTAAATCACAAAAAAATACCACAAATAATTGATGATCTAGAGGCACAAGGCACAGTAGACACTTAGTGGAGTGATTTGTTGGAAAAAAATGCCTGTTGTAAATACTTTCCAAAGGTTTTTAGGAAACTGTCTCTTTCTCACACTGCACTGAATTTAGCCTACACATGGCAATACAGTTCATTGCAGCACCATGTGACCTCCAGTCCCACAGATCCTTGCAAACTTCACCTTAGAGCCAAAATTTGCAGGCAAAGTTCACAATTTTGCCATTTGTGACGTTCTCCATTAAGGCGAAATAGAACTTTGCCTTAAAGGAGAATTTCGTGAATTCAGCAAAATTTGTGAATTTCTCCGGGATGCAACATTTTCTAACTTTGCCCACCTCTACTGCACACTCTGCAGTGTGTTATTATACCTACAAAAGGGTTTTAAAGGCAAAAAAAAAAAAAAGAGGAAAAAAGAAAGTAAACTTTAAACTGCATTATTGAAATTAATGCATGGTCATGTGACCAGTTTTGGCCAATCAGATTGTTTTTCTGACCAAAGCCATTTTATAAGCTATGATATGCTATGCTTTTCTATTCTGTTTTTTTCTGGTCTATAATACACAATCAGACTATTTAATCAGTGTGCGTGCCTACAAAATGATAAATCACTTTTTCGAATGTTAGGAGAAATAATTATTTGTCCATACAGCTGCCCTAATCAGAGTCACACTCCAGCCAACCACAGACACTGTATGGAGAGCTGCTTTATCTGACTAGCGCTCTCACAACAGCACCTCAGTCCAGTCATAAAAAAAAAAAAAAAATCGCACAGAGCCTTGCATCCTAAAAATACACAGAAAATGGCTCTAACCTGCAAACTAATTTTTTGAAACAGGCTATTATATTTTATACGATAAAAACCCCATCTGTTAAGTACTCACTGGTATTCAACACCTCATTAGTGTGGTGACATCTTTAGGGCACTTGAACTTTGTTCTCATGCCAATTTTGTCACTACACTAACTTGGCTTAGAAAATGGGTGTTTTATTTCCTGACATCTGATTGGCTAGTACCCTTGCCAGGGGGGCACATTAACTTTCAATAGATGCCCACCAAATAAAAAGTCCCAGACCAAAACTGCCTTATGTCTATAGCAAGTATCCTTGTGCCCAGCTTGCTTTATCATTGGCTGAAGTGCTGGGCACACAATTTCAAACTGCCGTCATTTTTTTCTGTCATTTAGTGAGACCGGTTATGTTGGCCTCAGGCAAAACACCCCAACACATTTATTTGCCATTGTTCCCCCAAGAACAATGCACATATGTAAAATATTTATATTCCTATTTACCACTCCTTTACAGAGTGACAGAGAGTCTGCAAAATCCACTTCGTGCCCCCCCCCAATTACCTGGCAACAGCTACAATAACAATGGTAATTTGCATTCAAGAAGTGTTGCATGGTAAATAAAAATAGATCCTAGAATGGCCCACCCTCTCACCCATATCCTACACTGTTCACCTGTCAGTCTATACAGTTCTAAATTAAATCTCATGTGTTCAGAACTCACACCTCAGTGAAGCAAGCAATCTCGGGCTCCCAATGTTGTGCTCCCACTTCAGGCTAAGTCCATCACTCGCAGTGGCAGGCAAAAACAAACAAAAAGAGTAAGCAGTCTTTCAGATGATTACTGGCGAGGTCCTGCTGTTCTGCATCACCAGCAAGCACCTGATGTTCCGCTCCCGCTTGGTGTGCAGTGCACCCATGGTCATACCACCACCACAACTGCAGCACGAGCAGGCAAAAAAAATAAATAAATAACCACTTGCACAAGGAACGGAAGACTCTTTTCCCCCATCACCTTATCTCACATATCTCCCTATTGGAATGACAACAGTTCTACTGGCAATACGGTGCTCCATTCCTATGGTGGGGGGGGGGTGGAGTAAGCATGACAGCCAGCTTAAACTAGTGGGACTGTAGAAGGATGCTATACGTGGAAGAATAATTTTATTTAAAAACATTTTTACAAACTTTTTTTAATAAAAAACTTATTTTGTTTGACACTGCCCATTTTCTAAACACAATAATACCCTCCAGTGTGGGTAGTATGGGTGATACCGGACCTTCCAGGAGCCTCATTATGCCCCTGGGTGGCCCGATATTGCCCGATGCTGCCCACCATGTCAGGTATTATTGCTTGCATGGAATACCAGCTTGCACTTAACAGTTCGGAGTTATTACATTCTGTTCTATTCTATTCTATTCTACTGGAGGCAGTATTGCCTAGTGAATAGAGCATAGAACTATGAACTGAAGACCCAGGTTTGAATCCTATAATTGTTTCCTTCTTACTAAACCCTGAGAAAGTTATTCCTCACCATGCTAACCCTCCCTCTAACTGCTCTATATTTTATTTATTTATTTTAATTTATTCATTGTAGTCTAGGATTACAAATACCTTTGAGCCAAGGCTCTTTTACAAAGGTTCCACGTCAAGAGAGTACAAACATATAGGCTAAGCTACAAAGGCCTCTATATTGGCTAAAGAAAACAACATTACAAAAGAGTTTAAATAAACAGCATTCATTGGTACATGTGTTACATCGCAGAATAAAGTAATTAATAATATAGGTCAGGATAAGTTCAGAGATCTGTACGGAGTAGGAGAGGAAGGGTTGGAGGAGGGGGGGGCAGCAGCCGAAAAGAAGCTAGAGCAGATTCACAGCATGGTCATAGAACAAGGAGAGGGGCGGTGGGCCACAGGTGGAAGAATGAAGTTAGGAGAGACAGTCATAGGAACTGGAGGCAGTGAGATGAAGATGTAGTCTTGATTTAAAAATGCCCAGTGAAGAGGTGGAGGTGATACGAGTGCTGAGGGCATTCATCCAGGTGGGAGCACGGTGTGAAAAGAATCTTTGACCCAGCGATGTGTGACATCGAGGAACTTGTAGAAGCTGCTGTTCAGATCCTCTGGTGTTACACGGATTAGAGATTGTGCGCAGGAGGGCTTGGACACTAGGTGGGGTAAGGCCCAAGGGAATTTATTTCGCCATCAAACAGGTTAGGTACTTAATTCGATTTGTGAGTTGAAGCCATCCCGACTGTGCGTAGAGTTCACATGTATGTGTGAGTCGGTGGGCCCCAGTAAGCAGTCAGCAGGCCTTGTTTAGGGAGGTCGTTATACGCCTGAGGGTGGTAGTAATGGCAGAGCCATAGACTATGAGGCCATAGCCTAAGACAGAGACCACAGAGCTCTGAATTGCCATCTTTAATGCTGCCTGGGTGAGGTATTGCTTGTTGCAGTAGAGAATTCCAGTGCGTGCATTTACAACTCTGGCGACGTTATCAATGTGGGTCCCATATGACAGACAATGTTGGAGAGTGATTCCAAGGTATTTAAAAGATGACACTTGTTCGAGGGTATGACCAGCACTTGTTTTGATATCAAAAGAGTATCGCCTGTGTTTGTTTTGCGAACTGCAGAAAAACATAGATTTAGTCTTTTTGTAGTTTAGACCCAGTTTATGTAGAGCAAACCAGTTTTAAATGGAGGAGAAAGCAAATTGAAGGTTGTGAATTAATGGTTTTGGGTCTATATGTGGGGGGAGAAGCACAGCATCATTGGCATGTAGGATTATTTGTTCTGTGCAGGATTGTGGGAGAGAGTTTAGGAAAAGACTGAAGAGTAGAGGGCCCAGTATTGAGCCCTGGGGGACGCTGGAGTGGACAGGCTTGGAGTCAGAGAGTAGACCTGAGATTTTTACTCTTTGTGAGCGCTGGTCTAGGTAACTATTGAACCATGCTGTAGAGTCCTGTGAGAGATCGGCATTCAGTAGCTGTGTGGAAAGAAGGCCATGGTGGACAGTGTCAAATACCTTGGTCAAGCCAATGAATACGGCTCCAGTTAGATGACCTTTGTCCATTGAGTCATGAAATGCTCCAGTAAACTCCAGGAGGGCTGTTGAGGTGCTGTGTCCTTGCATGAAGCCGTGTTGCTGTGGACATAGGATGTTATATTTCTCCAAGTAGTCTGAAAGCTGGTCAGCTACAATGTGCTCAAGGGCCTTGGAGAGGGGGGGCAGTATAGAGATCGGCTGGTAGTTTCCCAGGATTGACTTGTGGCCACTTTTGAAGACTGGCATGATAACAGCAGATTTCCATTTGCTTGGGAACTGACTGAGGTTGAGTGAGAGGTTGAAGATGCTGGTAATCGGATGCAGCACCTCTTCTAGGGTGAGGGATAGCAGTTTAAGTTCCAGTGAGTCTCCACTGGCTCTGGACTTGGAGATAGCCCTTTTAACGTATTTGTGGACATCATCTGCCTTGACTTTTTTGAAGTGGAAAGGTGGTTGACTTGAGGGGGTAGGGAGGGAAGTTTTTGCGGGGGGTCAGTTTCCGAGAAAAAATCTGGGGGAGGACACCACTGAGGTCAGTGATGGCTGCATTGAAGGCGTTTGCTATGACCAGCGGGTCAAGGGTGGTAGTACCATCAATATTCAGTAAGATAGGGGAGGATTTGGACTGTTTCCCTGTAATCTCCCTTATATTGTCCCAAAAGGCTCTCCCATTTCCCCAGGTGTTGGTGAGGGCTTTCAGGCTCTCCCATTTCCCCAGGGGTTGGTGAGGGCTTCTTTGTAGTAGGTGCTCTTTGCCATTCGTATTTGCTTAGTGCAGTTGTTGCGAGATTGTTTGTAAGCTTGAATGTCCGATTGGATGCCTGTAACCCTGGCAACTGCCCAGAGGTGGTCCCTTGCTTTTAGTTGGGCAAATAACCCAGTAGGGAGCCAGGGATTGGATAGTGCCTTGACTTTGTGCTTTTTTACTGGGGCGTGGGAGTCATAGGCAGCATTGAACATGGAGATGAGATGATCAAGGGCCGCGCCTACATCCTGCATATTGTATATGGGAGACCAATCTTGTCACCTAAGACAGGATTTTAAGTGGGTCAGTTTGCCATGGGGTAGGACTGTGCTGGAAACAGTTAAAGGAGGAGGCTTACGAAACTTATTTGACCAGTTGCAGATGACAGGAGAGTGGTCACTGAGGGAGTCAGGGAGGACAGTGATGTTGTTGATGTGGATAGGGTGGCTAGTAAGGACCCAGTCCAGGAGAGTGCTGGTACCTGACTTGTAGTTCTTCCTAGCTGGGGAGTCGACCATCTGCGTAAGGTTAGCTAAAGAGATAGCATCCTTGTAGGTACCTATGTCTTGTGCAAGCCAGTTGATGTTGAAATCACCAAGAAGGAGGATCTCGGAGCCAGTAGGTTGGGAACTAACAAAGTCCATGACAGCTCGGAGACCTGACCCTTGGTTTTTAGGTAGGATCTAGACAGGGACCACAGTGAGTACTTTATTTTGGGCACCAAGGAATAATTTGATGGGCAGGAATTGCACAGAAGAGTCGGAGGGGGTAGTGGTGACAGGATGCGCAGTGATGTTGTCTTTGACATAAAGTGCACATCCCCCTCTTTTGGTCATCCTGTCAAGCCTGTGGATATTATAGCCTTGTAGAGAAATAGCATGGTCAGGAGGATTGGATGTTAGCCAGGTTTCAACAACAGATATGAGATCAGGGTTATGCAGGTCGGCAAAAGTTTGAAGGGCAGCAAGCTTAGGAAGTAGGTTGCAAATGTTGAGGGTGGAGATGATGAGACCCCCTACTGATTTCCTGGTGCTGGCTGGGTTGGAGGTTATCAGGCCAGGGCTCAGGTGAACACTCCCAGACATCAATAGGAGGAGGAGCAGGAGTTTAAGAGCAATCTGCTGTTGATTGTAGAATGTGAGGTTTCACCTCCTTATTTTGCTGGGTCGGATGCAGCGCAAGTGCCATAGATCCCAGTGTAGTGCAACTGATAGCAACAAGAGTCGGTTTGCCCAGGTTCCAGATTTATGTTTGTTAGCAAGAGGCCAGCCCTTGGTGGGGGGGGGGGCCCGAAGGAGGGCAAGGTAAGTGGGCCAGAGTGCCAACTTGGTGGTAGGAGATGATTAGGTAGTAGGTGTAGGGAGGAGAAAGGTGGCAGGCACCAGGAAGATAGCTGAGGGGAGGAAGAAAAAAGAGAGAGAGAAGAGAGGCAGGAGCAGGAGATTGTGGAAAGGCACAGTCAGGGGGAGTAATTAGGGAGGGAGGCAGGGTGTAGGTGAGAGATAATGGGGGTGTGAGTGAAAAGAGGCTAGCGTGGGTGGGACAGGAGGGCATTGTAAACAAGTGTACACTAGGCAAAGACATATTGCCTAATGGAATCTAAGAAGGTGGGCGGAGCAAGTGGGTGAGAGTAGAGGATAGGAGGTGAAAATAGGCAGGGGAGGGACAAGAAAGCAGGTGGGTGGAACAAGGGTCTATTTGATTAAGGCTGGAGGTGGGACGGGTGTAAAATTTCGGTAGCCTGCAGTGCTATTGAATGGGTGCAGAGCCCAGATAGCAGCAACAGGGAGTTGTCCAATCAGGAGGTAGTGGCCATAGCTGGAGACCAATCGGGTGAAGGAGTGGAGAGCAGTCGGCCAATGGCAGCCGATCACTGCTTCCCTGGCCCAGGCTGTTTCCTTACCTGGCTTGCTGGAGCGCTGAGGCGGCGTGTGGTGGTGTCAGGGGTGGAGGCTTGAGGAGTCGCAGCCACGCCTCGGGGGACACGGCTGGCCCATACAGGGCACAAAGAATCTAGAGGGGGAAACAAACAGGCAGGGATTAATTAAGCAGCGGAAGACAAAGGACAGTGATGAGAAGCCTAAATCGTAGGGCGGGGAATGCTGTAGATAGATTTACAGCTAAACAAATTGAAATTGGTGGTCGGAGATGGCAATAGGACAAGAGAACTAGTTAATCGATCCTGGCCACAGGTTGGGGGTGGTAGGCTGTGAGAGTAACGCAGGGGTGAGAAACAGGAAGCAGGGGAATTAAATAATGCAAGTAGGCAGTGAGAGAGAAGTGAGCAGGAGGGAAGACAGAACTTTGAAACAGTTTCACAAAACACTAAACACTAAGTTTTGGTTTAAGAGCACCCAAAAATAAGCAATTAACTAATCAGGACTGTACGAGAATCTGAATCGGCAGTACAATTTAGGCAAGACAGCAACAATGCAGTTAAGGCTAACACTGCAGGGACTAGGAAGTTTAGGAGCAGAGATAAAAAACAGAAATGCAGAGGTCAGAAATGCAGGAGTAAAATTTAGGCAGCCTGCAGTGCTATTTCTCTCTAACTCTCTCTCTGTGCTGTTAGACTAGTCCTGTGCACCTAAGCTGGCTGCAGCATTCTCCCCCGCACACCCTTCTTCTGGATTATAAACTTTGGGATATTCAAGGCACAATCCCAGCTCTCTAACTGAGCTTTGACAATGACATAACTGAACAGCCAAACTTTAGCCTTTGGAGTGCGCACACTGGCATGTATGTTGTCATCCAACTGGACAACCATTTGTGGGTGCCAAACATATGGATTTATTAATATAGCAAATGATGTATGCATTTGCTGGACTATTCTGATGGGGTTCACCATCTAGGCAATAAAAGATCCAATACAGTATATATTTTTTGTGTCTTCAGCTCCACATGCTGACACAGTTGGCAGATGCTTTGGGATATAGTTTGTGTGAAAGGCTGGCAGTATTTAAAGTCAAATTCCTGTATTAAAAGTCCCAATAGCTTCATGCTGAACTGATTAAATTACATCTCCCCCACCGACACACAAAACAAACAAGTAAATAAGGCTGAGGAAATCTTTTCTGGTTCTTTTTATTAAAATTATTTAGTTAAAGATTGGGCAAAGAAAGGCACACTAAACAGTAATAACTTTTTCCAGGTGCACCCTGTAGAAGAGGGGAACAAAGAAACGGAAGAACGCAAATTATAAAATGGATAGAAAAATGCTATAAGCTAATTGGTGGTGAGTCAGTTTCACCTGTGATGTTATCCCAGCACAACCTCATAGGTGAAACTGATGTCCACAAAATGACCTGCTCATGACCAAAAATGCATCAATGGATCCATTTTATAATTACAATAAGGCACTTCAGGGCACATGTTGCAAGGATAATGTCTCTTCTTGGGTAGTTGAAGGCACTTGGCCTGTAGCCTCAAGTCTCAATGCACTCGAGGCATGATGTGATATCAGCAAGACACATGCCATTGTGTGCTTTTATTTATTTATTGAAATTTCAGATAACACCTTTGAGAACAAACTAATTTCCTAGCTTCCACATCAGATGAAAAATACATATTGGAAAAGTATGAGATGGAGAACAAACAATACAAGGAATTATAAAAGACGTTACAACAGTATATAACTAGAGAAGTTCCAATACATGTGGCATTGTGCAATGTATGCCAAGGTGCATATTTTATTAAAAACCTGGAATGCAAAGGGTCATATTAGAGGGGGTTGGGGTCTTATGAAACGACCCTTTACAGGAAAATGAGAATAGGCTCAGCCTACCATCTAATAATCAACAAGGTAAGGGATGGCATCAGCCCAGGGGCCTCGACAGAGTTAAGAAGGTATGAGACAAAGCATTTTAAAGTGAACTAGGGAGCTCAGGAGATATAACAGGGGGGAAGGGGGGATGGGGGAAAGCCATAGAGGAGTGAGGTGAAAGAGTGGAATGGATCAAGAGGAAATGTGAAAGGAGAATGATTAGCAACTTAGAACAGTTATTTACATGCTGAGAACAGTTATGCATATGGTCAGGATAGCATAAGGTTAGAATAAGTGCTGGTCACAAGAAGGAAGGTTATAGGAAGCAGTCACAACTGCATACTTATTGCTAAAGGAACACAATAGTGCATAAACTGTAACACAGAGATTATAATACAATGTACGAAAATACCACCAGAGAAAAATATAGGTATTATAGAGGAACATAACATACCATAACAGAAAATATATCCTGCAGCATAAGGAGATCCTAATTCCACTTGTGCATAAATCAATAGTGTGTACAATTATAGTGCAGAGTGTAAAACAAAAGTGCATAAAACAGTGTGTAAAACAATAGTGCATAAAACAGCATGCAAAACAGTAGTGCATAAAATGGCATGTAAAACAATAGTGCATAAAACATTAGTTCATAAAACAACAGTGCTGAGAACAATACTGCATAAAATAACAATGAATAATACAATGGTAATACAATGGTGCAGGGATATTTCACCAAGGTACCAAAAGTTCAAGATGAGGACCGGGGACAGTATGAGGAAATAATCTAAGTTAGTCAGAGTTTATGGAACAGTTGCTGGAAGTAAGAAGCAAGTTCTGGGAGAGCTTCGAGTGGTCACCATGAGGTGGTGGATTGGAGGAGGGAGGGAACTCTAGAGGGTAGGGAGCCTCCAAGGGAAAGGCGCCTGTCCGGGTGACAAGCGTGGGTAACGAAGGAACAAGAACTAGAGTGCCTATAGAGACTCGCATTCTAAAGTCATATCTAAAGCTTGCTCTCATTAGAAATAATCCCCCACAGGCTTAAAAAGTACAAACAAATTATTGCTTTCAAACCTCATTTTGTACATAGTGGTATTCATATATTTGCATATTAATTCTATGTTAATTACATACCAATGTTCAATTTGCTTTTGAAACCCTAGTTGTTCTTTAAGTGGAGGTACTATTTGGTTTTAAAGAGCAGCTGACATCTTCAGAAGAACTTTAACACAACATAATATTTAGATTCAGTTCAGCATGTATTTCACATTAGTTCTGTATTCCTCCTCCTCATTATTTATGACTGAGGTCATTTGCTTGAAAACAGGGTCTTTTCTGCTAAACAGTTCATCTATTCCTATTACTATCTCCCTACCTGATGTCATAATGCACTGCTTGTAACATCACAGTATCTTCCATAGCAACAAACAGTGATGTCACAACAGAGGAGTATGACTTGAAGTAGGGAGTAAGCTACAGAGGAAGATGAACTCTAGGGGAACTCTACAGGATAATGAACATATATTCATGCAGATTTGCTCAATAATAAATAATGGAAAGAGAAATATATAGATTGTATATGGAATGCAAGCTGAATTGTACCTAATTATTATGTTTTTCAAAGCTTTCCTTGAGGTGTCAGTAGCTCTTTGAGCTGTAGAGCTGGTCTACTTCTGATTTTTTAGGTAAGTAATAGAACACGGGAAGGCATTGGTTGTTAGGCGTTAATGCACACCCAAGTGTGTAATAAGGTATGAGATGCTTACGCTGAGTGCCTTTAACATCTGAAAGTGCATTAACCCACCGGCCCGGTGGCGCTGAGGTTTGAGGCACTGGACGCCACACCTTGCACCATGCCAGTGACTCAGGGTCAGCAGCAACCTTAGGAGTTGGAGGCCAGCTGGGAGGGAGGAGGACTGAGTGTTCCAGGGACTGCTCTCCTCCTTTGGCGTGGGTGGGTGGAGAGGGATGACCATGGGCGTGCTGGCTCCTAGTGGTGGCTGGGAGTTAGTACAGCTTGCAGTCCACTGGAGGGTCGATGTGGGCTGATGCCAGACATGCTGTGAGCAGATGCACACACGGAATATCCTTGGCATCATTGCACACCCTCGCTGTGGGGAATGGGAAACAAAGAGAAAATCCTCCCTGTGTACGTAAAGGTGGTCCACTGATGTTGCAGCAGATGCACCCAAGTCAGCTCCCCTGGTGCTCACCTGGTCTTCCTTTGTGAGTAGGGTAAGGCCCCACCATGATATGGCTAGGAGGGGGTGGGGCATAGGGGTCGAGCTCTAGCTGCGGCTGGGACAGGGGCCAAGAGAGACAGCCCAAAGGGGGGTGATCCATAGGTACAACTCCCCCTGCCGAGGAGTCCTAGAAAGTATACAACAAAAAAAAAAAGAAAATGCATTAACCCAAACAACCAATGGGCACTATGCATAAATGGGCAGAAAATAAGCACCGGAGGCGAGTATCCTGCCTGCGTAGCTCCGCACCTATGGCTGTGCCCACTTGGCATGCAGGTCATGCAGGGCAGCCAGGGGTGGAGTAGTAGACCCAGTTAGGCATCCAATCAGATGCCTGTCCTGGGTCTGGGAGTAGATCACTGGAGCATTGCTGCATGGGTCCAGGTGTGGGAAAAGTAAATGCAGGCACCTGGACCAGAGTGGCTGTGGTGGCTACAGTCTTCTGGCCTGAGCTCCACAGGCACTGTAGCACCTGCCGTAGCATTGCCTCCTAACACAGGACTGCCCCAGCTAAGTGTTGCCCCCTACCCACCATGTCAGTCACCCCCCCACCCCAATGCATGGCACCACCGACCCCAGTCCTGCATGGGAAGTCCCCCCACCCCAACACATGGCAGCAGCAACCCAGGTACTACATTCTGGGCACCTTGCCAGCCCCAACACATGTCAGCCCCCATCCGGTATGCACCATGATGGTCCCCACTGCTCCCCAAACACTCCATACCTGGGCCACCCACCCCAGAACCCAGTACCCCACAGTACTGGAGATACACAGTGGACCCCCGTCCACATGTGGCACCAACATCCCCCTTCCCCAACCCTGCACCTAGTGTTAGCGCCGCTGCCCCAGATGACCAGTGGCACAGCCCTCTGCACACCTCTCGGCCTCTGTCCATCGGATTGATGCTAAGAGCATGCTGCCTAAATTTAGGGGTGTTCTCCCAGCATCAGTCAGATGACCAGAGGCAGAGGAATTGTGTGGAGGGTTGTACCACTGGACACTCCTGGCCATGGCACTGATAGGCAGGTATGGGGGATGGGGCTGGTGCTGTCGGTGCTACAGGGTGGTCACACCACAGATGGAGATGGGGCAGTGACAGGTGGGAGGCCATGTACCACACTGAGGACAAGGCTGTCATTTGGGGGGTGGGATGCCTCTTACACTATAGAGTGGTGGACACTGGCCACCAATGTGGATGCTGGTGGACAGGTTTTGGGGGGGGGTGCACCAGGGATAGGTATGTGTCTCTCCATATTGCATGGGTCACACCTGGAATGGCAAACCAGGCTACACCGTCACACATCCTGCCATTTCCTGGAGACCGCTCCTCTGTGTGTGCTGTGGGACCAACATGTATGTAACCAGGGGCCATGTTGCCAAGTGTATGGGTGGGAGTGGGTCTGGCATTGTCACCAAGTGGACAGGGTGGTGGTGCTTGGGGGGAGGGTCTGCCATGCACTTATGGGGATGGGTCAGAGCCATGGGGGGGGTGACCTACGGGCATAGGATAGTGATCGTAGTGTGTTTGGGGGGGCTACCATTCCATCACTGGGGCCAGCCATGGGTCCTGAGTGAGCAGGGCTGGGTGCATACTGTGATTATGGCAGGGTCCACCCTAGCATAACCCACAGCCTGCTATGCCCCCCTACGAGCTACACTACATGTCTTAGTACATGGGGTGTAGTGCTGGCCCCCACCTACCCCCGGCGTGTTGCTGTCCACATGGCTGGGGGATTGGGTGCGTAGGGGCTACATACCCCAGTTCATGCATCCCACACGGGGGATGCAGTGGGTGCAGAGTGGCTATGTGCCGCGGTTACACGGCATGCAGGCACACCTCACATTCATGCATAGGCCCCAATGACAAGCAGTATCTTATTGCACTTATAAAATGGGGGTAAACCAAGAAATAATTTAAAAAAAAATGCAGTTTTTTAAAATGAAACACAGAGATTTTTCTTTTTGCCCAAAGTACACAGTAAAAAGTAGTCCTTCATCATCTGTCAATCATGTATCTTTCCACGCATTCAATAGATGGAATTATTATTTTTTTTTTTTGTTATGGAACCCAGGAATTCAAACTTGGGCAGAATTCCGGGGGCAGAATGCTCGCCTCCTCATGTACAACAGAAGCCCTTATATGGAGCCATGGTCTCAACTATATCTGAAGCATTGTAAGCAGCAGAGATTGCCCTGACAAACTGGTAAGGCTAGAAAGAGGATTTCTCATGGTCACTAAAGAAACACCAGGAATTAAAACTGTGAATAGCACTTCATCTTTTAATTTTGTGTATATGTGTAAGGAGGATATCATGAGACAATACAATGCATATTTATTTTAAATTTAAAGGCATTTGCCTTCTTATGGCCTTGTTGAAAGTTTTCAGCAAATAAAGGTAGTAGGCATGTTTATAACGGCAGTCAGGGATGAGTGAAGTGGCTGATAACTGCTGTATGTGATGGGCCCAAATTACAAATCCCATTGCCTGAACTTGTTCCAACCTGTGCATTTCTGAGAAATTAACATATGGGTCTTGGAATTCATTTAGTCAATCAGGAGGCAAGAAATTTCCAACCCATTTTATAAATTAATTTACAGAACCAGTTCAGACAATCCCTCCAGTGTGCCAATGCACAGTCCCTTCTACTTGCCAAGGCACTTCTACATGTTGCACACTGAGAGGTTGCCAATTAAGCAGGATGTGATATCTTTGTAGATAACCTCAATATATCATAATAGCTTAGTTTTGTCATAATTGATATCGTAATGGTTGGTTTCATCACAATTGAGTACTGAATTAATCAGAGAGCAGCTTTTAAATGTTTCTTGTTATTCACTGGTAACCAGGTAAGTCCCACTATGCACAATGCCTATTTTCGGTGGTGATCCGCCTGGAGCACCAAGGAGGTTAAGTGACTTGCTTAGGGTCACACAGTATGCAAGAGGAGGGTGCAGGAAGCAGCCCAGGTCTGCTGGATGTGACAAGGTCATTCGCAGCTCATTACTCTAACCTCTAGGCTGTACTGCCAGCCCTAATGCTGATGACATCACAATTCCTTAGTGCAACACTGAAGTCAGCAGTTGGAACAAAGAGAAACCGTTCACTCTTCAAACAAACAGCAGGTTTGAAAGCTAGAACTAGTAAACTGATAAAGTGTATAGTGAGGGTTTGATCTGCATGAAATTTCCATGCCAGCCAAAACCTTGTTGTACCACAGTTCAAAGGTCATGGAACGTAGTTGTACCCTTACGTGGTACAACAAGGTTCCAGTTGACCAGAAATCCTTGAGGCAGCTGGTATTTTTCCTGCCACATGCACAGCAGTCAGTTCAAGTTCTGAACTGAAACTGCCGGCACATTCACTGCTGTCGTTGAGCATTAAAAACCCTGAAAAAACAAAACTATACACTACGAAAAATATTGGTTGGGGAAACACATGCCCAATCAGTCTGAGCTGCCATCTCAGGCCTCTGATTACATCGGACCTCTTGAGCTTCGCTCTCAATGTCTGATGTAATCAGAACCCTTCTGTGGCAGCACAGACTGGTTATACATGGTTGCCCAACCGCTATTCTCTGTGTTGTGCAAATTGAATATGCAATGGCTTGACTCAAAATATGCAGTTTAATATCATTTATGAGGGAGCAGGGCTTTCATAAGTCACTCATGGCTATGCCACTCATGAGTTAAGGTCTTGCCCCATCACACTTGAAAATAAACTGTATATTTTGAGTTAGGCAACTGCACGTCTCATATTTACTTGCAGAGGGTAACCCACATACAATAGGTGCATCACAGGTGAAGTATGAATATAGGGGCATGACTGGTGGATGTGGCTGGTCATGCCTATTTATGAAGGCCACAAGGAGCTGAAGACAGTGTACTGGTAGTATATAATGACAAAGCTTTTCCTGGGGCCGGTATACAGGTAAGCAATAAGCCACAACAGGGTGTGTGTTAGACAGTTCTAATGCATGACTAGGGGGCATAGTGAGACACAAAGCCACAGGCCGAGTGTGTCCAGCCCCCTAGCCATGTATTAGAACTGTCTAACGCACACCCTGTCATGGCTTATTGCACTTATAAAATGGGCTTTTAATTTTTTAACATCGCAGATGGAATAACGAAAAAGTTTAAATATGGATATTTTTAACAGGTATACCTTAATGTTTAATAAAATAGTCCCTCTGCCTCCATTGCCAGTACTATAGATAGAGTTGCGTGGTCCCCCCCAACCCCATCACAGGCACAGCATCTCTAAGGCTGGTTTCACAGCATCCTGTTTTTTTTTTATTTTTTTGGTTTTGTTTGTTTTATTTTGTTTAATTTCCATTTGTTTACTGAAAGGCAAGCACAATCTCCATTGAGTAAGCGAGTCTCTGTGGCGGTCTAGGTAAGAGAGTGTCTGTGGCGAGAGCGCGTGTCATCCTAACTGTTGATGAACTGATTGGGATGCTGTTTTTCTCCATCTAGCTTTTATTGCATGTATTAAAAATAGTGAATCATCACCACCAAGGATCTTCTGGGTGAGTTTTGCATTGGAAGAGGGGAGTGAAAAGGATGGCAGATCTTAGAGATGAGGGAGAGCTAATTACAGGTTTGAAAAGGTGCTGTGTAGAGCAAGCAACCGAGCAGTTGCGGCTGCAGTAGAAGGTGGGCCAGGATAGGCTGGTGATTTAAAAATGTGTTGAATTAAATGAAGAGAGTTAAATGTGTGTAGGTTTTTCTTTTGTATGCTTTGTTTGGCGGTACTGAGAAACGAGCAATGTTCATATGTTCATAGGTGCTTACAAGCTAAGGAGGCAGGCATGCCTTTTATAAGCTCACCACCAGATCATTGGTGGAAATATAATTTTTTATTTCTCATGTACACATCCAAACTGTTTTTAAAAATATCAGTTGTTTTACTCTCGATGACACTTTTTGGAAGGTCATTCCATGCTGTCACTACTCTTTGGGTAAACCAGTGATTTATTTTATTTTATTTTTGGTTCCCATTAATTTTTTGTCATGTGATGTAGTGTTTGCTTTTGATGAATTTTTAAACAAACCAATGGTTACTAAAGGAGCTTAAGATGTATAGCCTCGAGGAAAGGAGGGAGAGGGGGGACATCATAGAAACTTTCAAATACCTCAAGGGAATCAACAAACTCCAAGAGGGTAGCATCTTTCAGAAAGAGAAATGTGCAAGAACAAATGGCACAATTTGAAGATAGAGGGGGGACGGCTCAGAGGCAATGTGAGGAAGTATTTCTTCACAGAGAGGGTTGTAGATGCATGGAACGGCCTTCCTGAGGAGGTAGTAGAGTCAAAAACAGTGGGGGAATTCAAGAATGCATGGGACAGACATAAGGCAATTCTAATGGAGGGTAGGAGTAAGTAGGCTGTTGGTTAACTAGGATCTGCAGCTTATCCGTTAGGTAGAGAAATGGGCAGACTAGGTGGGCCAAGCGGTCCTTATCTGCCATCAAATTCTATGTTTCTATTTATTGCTCTATATACCATACATAGGTCACCCCTTAATCTTCTATAGTGCATTGAATAGAGATTCAGTTTCCTTAGCCTAGTGCTGTAGTCGAGGTTCCGCACAGTTTTGGTTGTTCTGGTAGCTTTATGCTTAATGTTTTCGATTAGTTTATTACTTTTGATAAGCAGAGGGGCACATACTGCAGAACAGTATTGTAAATGAGGTCTGGCCAGGCTTGAGAAAAGGGTGGCTATCACTTTCTCATTCCTGCTCTTGATGTTCTTTAAGATTCAACCCAGTATTTGATTCCCTTTTTTGACAGTGTTCATAATGTGTGAGTCAAATGAAAGGTTGTTAGAAACTGGGCCGGCCCAGTGGCCTGAGGGTTGAGGTGTTGGATGCCACACCTCGCGCCACACTGGTGACCCGGGTTTGGATGCAGGCCACCAGGGGTCAGCAGGGGAGGGATAAGGTTGAGCATCTGGAAGACTGCTCTCCTATCCAGGGGAGGGATCCAGGGTACCACCACTCTGTAGTGGCCCTAGTGATGACCGGGGGCACTACCAGACCATTGGCAACATAAGGGGGTGGAGTGCAGCAAGACATCAGCACGTCAGTGCCTGGAGGTCCTTGCACACTGCACTCTGGGGCTGAAAACTAAGGAGGAAAATAAGGGGGTCTCTGGCTGATGGCGCCCCTACACCCGGACCGAGAGAGGCACCTGTCCAGGGAGTGCGGCGATGATGATGGCCCATCCTGTGTTCCATGGGTTCATGTGGCCAAGGCATGACTGGTCCTGGGTAAGGCACGGTGGCCGGAGACCAGAAGCCTTCTCCGAGATATGGATAAATACAATGAATAAAAAGATTGTTAGAAACTGTTACCTCTAAGTTTTTTTCATTTTCCATTGTAAGTTCATATTATTCAATTTGTAAGAACAACAAGGATTATTTTTGCCTACGTGCATCACTTTGCATTTATGAACATTGAATAATAACTCATTTTTAATAGACCAGGTCTCAAGATGTGTAAGATTATTTTGAATCTGTACTGCAGAATCCATATTTGTCACTATGCCTCCTAGTTTGCAATTGTCTGCATACTTAGCCATCCAGCAGTATTTATTTAGGGGAAGCATGGTGGTAATCAGTATGTTAAAAGGAACGGGTCACAAGACTGAGCCTTGGGCCTTGGGGAATGCCACTGGTAACAGAGCCCCATGGAGATAAATAGCCTTTTAATGAAACTGTTTGTGTACGGTCAGAGAGCCATGATGAAATCCAACTTGTTATCTGAGGATGTAAGCCTAACATTTCTAATAATCCAGTAAGGTTTTGTGAGACACAGAGTAGAAAGCTTTTGAAAAGTCTAAGAATATTATTATGGGGGGGGGAGCAGTCAGCTCATTAGCTGGTAAAGCAGCGGTCGGGTTTGCAGCTTCGATAATGGTGGCACAAGGATTTTCAAGATGTGGTCTGTTCTATTTGGCAGGACTTGTTTTTGCTGTGCGTTAGACACTTCTAATACACGGCTAACAACCAATCAGGTTCTTTGAAATCCTTGGCCCATTTTATAATGCCTATTATACCATCCCATTTTGAACAGGCTAAATTTCTTCATTTTAAAAACAAACAGTGAAATTAATGTGCGTTCCTATACTGGGTTATAGAGATGAAATTCAGTTTTATTAAAAAACAAACAAAAAAACCCTTTAACTTTTATATTATTCAGGTTGTAAACAAGACATGCTATCCCATAATCCCATGGGCATGTTTGTTGTTCCCAGTTCCTTGCACAGCAGTGTTCCAGTGTGGCTGACACACTGATTGCTCTATCTCCCGGTACCATGCCTTCAAGCATGTCGCTTTGGACAAGTTCCAGAGCTGAAAAGACTGAGCACATGCCCGTGGTTCTGGAACAGGATTCAGCAGTGGGGGTAGCCAGTCCATAGAAGTACAACACAAATTACAGGAAGCTGCTGCACACAGGAATAGGTAAAAAGCGAGGAATAAAAATGTACTCTAACTTGTCACAGTGTTCAGAGCTATTAGTTTAATACAGCAGAAAGTGGTATTCAAAGTTTCAAACTTAAGCAAAAAGGCATGACAGAGTATGCATTATTGTGGGCTTATAGCACACCTCAGGAAGTGAGGCACGAGGCAATGCCTAGGGCCTTATGCACCTGAGAAATGTCATTATCCCACAAATATGGACAACCAGGAGTGCCACATGGTGATGATAAAATGGTTGCTGCAACTTTTATTTTTAAAACTGAGTAATAAGGTTCATTGCTGATCTGTGTTTTTGTGCTGGAGTAACACACTGTCATGCCAGCACATCTGCACAATTACAGGTCTTTGTTTTACCCATTTTATAATTAAGCACTAATACACAACAGGGTGTGCTTTATCATACTGGCATGCCTTGGGTGCACTGTGAGGCATGAGGCAAAGCTGAGTGCCTTACGCACCTGAGATGTGCCGATGTCCTATGATAAAGCATGCCCTGTCACGTATTATTGCGATTATGCACTGGACCCATACAGTAAAGTAATAAAAAAACACAAACACAGGTTTAACAATAAATATTGTTACTGTTTTTTTAACTGTGGAAGTACATTAGTACATAACATTGATTATTTAAAGTTTAATTAATCAGCTCAACTGTAGGCACTTTTAACTTTTGTTCAATAAATATGAAATAAATAACATATAACAAACTGTTAACCTAACATGAAGTTCATAAATATGATAAACTATGGTTTTTTTATGTTTACTTTTTGGTAAATAAGCATTTTCTAATGTAACAAAGGAACACAACTGAACTTTGGTTACTGCCACTTATAATGTTAACTGCTAAGGCGTATACAGTCAGACCTAATTAATCCATAAACGTTTGGTTTTGACCATTTTGTTACGTAATGAAAATATACTTAGTAACCAGACAGTGACCAAGGATTTTTTTGTTATTGTTTACTTTACTAGAAAATTTTGGTAATACAATGCTGAAAAAATTGGTAATACAGTGCTGAGCAATTTAAATATTCTAGTCTCCATGTTTTGACCTTTTTTGTTAAATTAATAATTAATTGTTTGCCTTTGTAAGTTCAGTGAATCCCTTTCTCCTCAGTAGTTGCTGTTCTCTCTTTTCAACTGCCTGGACATTCCATGACATTAGTAACACCACTCCAGGCCATTTATATGAATCGCCTGGAACGGTGTCACTAATTCCATGGATGTTTAGGAATATGAAAAGAAAGAGCAGTGGCTGGTGAAAAGAGTGTAACTTGAAGTGGAGATGAATGCATCCCAAAGCTAGGTTATTTATTTATCAAAAACCTGTCAGATCATATCAGAACACATACTGTCATGGAAAGGAAAATTGGAGGGCTGTTAAATATCTAAACCTCATTTCCTATCACCTTTTACATAACAGAGGGGATTAAGAAGACTGCCGTTAGCACACTCATTGGCATCTGCAATGGATTATCCAGGTTAAAATGAGTGGGGATAATGGTCTCTGTACTCTGGACACAGGATTCAGATTCAGAAATAGAGGTTTCCATATTAAAGAGGCAATTAACATAGCAAAAAATCTGTTTCAGAGGCTCCCTGTTCAGATACTCAGGTATACGTAATAACAAGGCATGGATTAACCAGGTCTGACTATAATTATTAAATTGGACATTGCCATGCAGGGTTCCCACTTGCAAATAGTGTAGGAACTCGGTGGGAGGAGTAGGGAGGTCCTATGCATTTCAGAAATGCATGTCCTGTTTTTTTAGCTGGAGTCTCTTCTTCTGTGGCTTCATTGGTTGGAGGTAGGCATCGGAGAGCCTGTGAACTGGGGAGTAGCTGCAGCAGAGGTCGGTGGCCATAGAATGTACCAGGAAGATTTTTTTGCTGTCCTGGTTGTACAGAGGATAACTGTCAGAAGATCTTATTATCTGGAAAGAAAGGTGTGCTTTTTCTTGTTTCTGCTTTTCCCATGGTGCTTTTAATTGCAGCAGACATGGTGGGAGTGCTGTCAATGCTGAGATGGCGCCATTTTTGAGGTTGACCGCTCAGGGGCCCTTTCTGTGGAGAACTCAGCATTGGAGGCAGTTTGCATATTCCAATGTGACGCTGCTGGTAGAATCACTGGGCAGGAATTTTGATTCTTGTCTAGATAACTCAGTTGGTAACTCTGTTTCATCAGCAGCAGGGAGAGGCATAGCATGGTTGGAGGATCTAAGAGTGGCTGCAAGGGTTGGGTAACATTTGCAGAGGCGGGAATCAGTTGTGCTGCTGTGAAGGCAAAAATTATCAGCTGGGACATTTTCTTTCAATGTAATACTTGGAAGCAAGGGGCTAGATTTTCAGAGCGCCTGTGAGTCCCACGGCTATGGGAAAAACCTGGTGCAAGTAGGTCTCCATTTGCAAAGCAACAGTTTTTCCTGCAGCTGCAGTATTTTCAAAGGGGGAAACCATTTATGATGGACTCCCTGATTTACAGCAGCTTGCAGCTGATTTTTCAGAGCAGCTGCGGTGAAAGGGTACGCTTGGTAGGACCTGGCATAACATCCCCCACAGTTATGCCAGCTGAAAATGTGGAACTCTGCAGGTGCCAACATTCTGGTCTGCAGCAGCTGTAGGAGAGCAGGACTTAGTCTTGGGACAGGCTAAAAAACCCATCCCAGGGTATTTGCAGGTTCGATTCCACCGTCGAAATGCTCCAGCATTCTGGCATCGGGCAACTAGGGCACCAATCAGCAATGTTGCCAATCACTTTTTTTGCGGGGGGCTGTGTCCCCCATACTGTCCATTGTGGGGGGCTGTGCTCCCCACCCCCATTTAAGGATTCCTACTCTGGGGGGGGTGGACGTCAGGGAGGTGGCAGCAAATCCCTCATTTGGCACCCTGATTGCCCGGTGCTGTAAGGCTGGTGTTCTGAGTGCCGTAATGGTGCAGGTACTTGTTGTTGCTCAATGTGCTCCTGAGGGACAGTATTTCTAGTCAGAATATTTTGTTTCTGTGGTGGTGCTGATGAGCGTGGTGTGGCTGGGTTTGTACTGTGATTTCTGTTGGAGTCACTCTGCCGTACAAGCGTTGGGAAAGAACACAGCATTGTTCTGTGCAGTGTAGTTCAGTACAATGGTCACAGGAAGTACAGTTTCTAGCTGACAGATTAGGTCTTGAATAACTTCTATAATTATGGGAGCATTTTCTTTTCTTGTGGCAGGTACAGAACTGCTCAATGGCTGATGCAGAATGCTGTTGCATTGCTGTCTTTCTTGAAAGGATGGCTGCCATAACTTCTGACTGAGGTTTCAGATTTGTGACCGGTTACACTCATCACTTGTTCTGTATCTAATCCTGTGCTTGATAGGATTTGGACAGCAGTAGTGCAAATGCTGTTTTTTTGGTGACTGGAAGGTTTGCTTACTTGCAGATTTTTGGCAGAAAAGATCCTAAATAGTTTACTCCAACAGGATCTCAGCTGCACCAGATAGGCTGGTTGTCTAAAAATTGCTATGGTGCTCTCAGTGGACGGCAATAAAATGTTGGAGCAGTTGGTGGCACTTTTGAGATATATTTGTTTAGAGACTTTATTGGGCACAATGGATCTTCAGGCTGACCAACCATAAACTCATGAAGGCTTTGCTTGTCAAGTGGGTCACTGTGGTTTTTGGTGGGCTCATTAAAAGAAAAAGAGGCATCCTCAACACCATTCTCATCAGTTTTAATTGTAAAACAGTTTGTCTTCAATTTTTCATAGTCCTTCTTTACCTTGACGTGCAAAATGTAACTGTATGTCCAGCCACACTTTTTGGAGCAGACCTGGAGCTATGTCTGATGAAAGAACTCCTGATTTCCGAAGCATTTGTAGGTAAATTTCTGAAACTGCAGGATGATGTTTTGTAACATCTTTCCCTTCTCTTTTTATTTCTTTAACAGTGCCCACAAAAACATTATTGCTGCTATTAAAGAGGGACTCCGGTGGTTGCAATTGCATTTTCTGTACTCACCAGTTAAGAGATAGTGTCCCCTTGTAGCGAAATAAACATTTGCACCACCATTCTAAGTGAGTTTACATGTTTTAAATGTATTAGTTGTCCCCCGCCACTACGCGCATCGCCCCAGTCTGGATCGGAGCGCTGCAACGAAGTGACGACAGTCCTGATCTGCCTATCAGCTTCAGCCTGTCAATGTATTGAATCATGGGAAGCCTCAACACATGTGCATGGCTGTCAAAGTGTATGTTCCAAATTGATAAATGAATGGCAATCTTATTTTTTGTTTTTATTCTGGTTGGACTGATTACTAGTGATAGTGTTACAGTGATTTTAGCAGCTGCATTTTCTTGTTCGCAAAGGTTCCTTGTGATTGTTTCCATAGTTAGCGTGATTCAGTTCCTTATGCCTAGTGTGTCTTCATAGCTGAACTTGTGTTTGTGGTGCTGTGGTGATCAAAACATGCAAGTTCAATTTCTGTAGCTAAATTGACATTTTCACAGTGTTTTTTGCATACTGTGAATGTATTGTGTTCATAAACAGCGACTGTAGTCTCTGTCTGTTGACTTTGTGCCCTGAGTAATACTGCTTCAGTAACCTGTTATTCCTGTGTGTTTCCCTGTTCAGTTGTGTGGTGAGGTATAAAAGCATACTGTCATTTGAATTCTGAGATATATGGTGCAACTAATTTTTATTGCACTGCATGTGTACATTGGTGATTTTTAAAGAGCAGGTGTGTTGGTATTTTTATGCATTTCTGTAATGCAGTACTGCATTGTGACTGCCATTTGCATCTGCTGAGCACAGTTCACCATAAGGTGTCAACACAGTTGTCCACACAGTGTCCGTACTGTCCTTTCTTGTTTATTTTGGTGCCTTATACTGAGTATATTGGTGTCAGTGACGCTGCAGTGATGCCTTCTTGCTGTGTTGCTGGTAATTGTAGCAACACTCATAAGGATGGCTTCTCCTTATTTACTTTCCCCAAGGACCAACACATAGTTAGGTTGTGGAATAGATTTGTCAGCACAAAACGATCTGACTGGAAGGGTCCATCTAAATACAGTGTTTTGTGCTCCTTCCATTTTGAGGAATCTTGCTATGACCCATCTATTCTGATGCAGCATAAAATGCATTTTGCTAAGTGTCTGCGGCTGCTACCAACTGCTGTTCCAACAATTCATGCACCAGATACCAGTACTAAGCAGTCACTTAGCTTGTCTGCCATAAATTGCAGTGAAAGTGGTTATATTGCGAATGTTACAACCTCTTCTGATTCTGTGGAGCCCCTGGTCAAGCGACGAAAAAGTGGAGCAGCATTTCATAAGCGTCAGGTTGCATCGGTAAGTCACATATCTGTCCTCATACACCTTTGAAGTACACGTCGTGTACTTCTGTCATTATTGGTATATTACATGTTGTTCACTGTGATCCTAGGTAATACCATATGATGTTTTGGAGCTGTAGATTGACAGAAGGGAACATATGGGTTGAAACAATCGAAGGACAAGGTGGCTGGCTAAGATTAAAGATGAGTAGAGGTGGTGGGAGAGGTAAATAGCACAGAACGGATAACGTCAGGATGAACAAGGAAGGGGAGCAGGAAGTAAATGTTGAGAAATGTTGAAAGTGTGTCATTGTAAGAACAATGTGTTGCAGGAGGAATATGGAGTATACTTTTGGGGCACGCTGTACATAAAAAGCAAGCGTTAGACAATACATGGACAAAGCAAGAAATGGCTATCAAGCAATGTACAGTTAACGGTGGTGTGGGTGCCTAATATACCACAAATATTATGTGATAGTATAACAAAATTAGTGGATCAAGGAGGTCACACAGGAGGACAGGTAGGTTGCTTGTGCGAGAAGGAGGTTTCAAGTATGGACAGGGTGCCACAGAGATCAGTGACTGATGGAAAACTGATCTGAAGCGGGGGGCATCAGAGATTGGATGCCATGAATTGCACAGAAAGGCATTTTTGATGGAGGAGGATTACAAATACCGCATGCACAGTAAGGGGGTACATAACGGCAGCAACAAGGCAGGACCCAAATGGATGAGTTGCAATACCTGATGACCTTCAGTTACTTAGTCAGTGTAGCAATGCGGCACACCATGGCAGTAGGTTGCTGTGGTGCATAAGCTGATGGATAATTACAAGGAGGGTTATACTGATGCTATTGATCAGTTCCATGGTAAAGCAATACAGTGAGTGTGTGGCACACTTACCAATGATACCTGTAGTAAGTGACATACACAACATGGCAAGGGGAACAGAGATGGTCCACTACAGTGGTGCTTGGGCTAAGTGTGAGTACATGTGCCGATATGTTTAACGATTTTAATCATTATCCTCTGTAGCCAACAAGGAAGACACAGTACATGAACCAAATATTCAAGTATCTAAAGGTAACCAATGAAGGGTGGTAGACGTTATTTGCAGGTATGGTAGTTACTGAAAGTATGCAGCATGTACTCAATGCATAAGGTGGTAGGCCTTGGGTAAACAATTATAGTGTATAGTGGAGTGTTCTGTATAGAATTCCATCCCTTTTAATATGCTGTTGTACCATAGTTGTAAGGTCATGGAATGCTGTTGTACCCTAGTGTGGTACAACAGCATTCTAGAACTCCTATAGATTGCATGATTCATTTTCATTTTGAAAGCTACATAAGTCTCACAGTACTATACACTATAAAAATACGGATGAGCAGCTGCATGCACAACCACAGTGTTTTGCTATCTTGGAGTTCTCATTCCCATCGGCCTATTGAGCTTCTCTGTCGAGGTCACAGGGAATGTGAACCCCTCTGTGTCAGAACACACTGGTTCTGAATAGTTTCCCATCCAGTATTCTCTACATAAGCATTACTTCAGTGAGAGGGTGGAGCAACAATGTAATGTATTGCAGGAGGAGGTGTGGGCAAACATAGTGGAGCCTTTCGGAATGGCATTGTACAAGCAGAAGGGGCTGTCATGGGGAGGAATGTTTGAATGTTGCGTTGCCGTAAGAGTATAGGGAGGTAATGTACTTATTTCATGGAGCATGAAGGTCCTGCTTCAGCAGTCACACTTCCAAGTCCGCAAGGCACGTCACTATCATCATAAAGTCAGTGTGACCATAACTTTGCTGGACCTGTTATTTCAAGCTGATTGTGGAGATCATCACCATGATGCTGATGAATGAGGTCAGCACAGTACTGGAAGGAGCACCTATCACTTTGAAAGACATTCATTCATCTACATAAATTGTCATCTTCCATGTGATGTACTGAAGGCATTCACATGCATGTTGTTTAAGTATCACACTTCCACGTAACACGTCTTACAACACTAGACACGGACATGGCATGCACTCAGCAAATCCCAGAGATCATCAGACATTATCAATGTAAGTATTCACTTTCATTGTTACACAACACATACCCCAATATATCAATTTGCTCTTCATTTACACCCCATTTTTATTTTCATTACATACTGTTCAAATTATGTTCTCCAAAAGCGGTAAATGTGACATAACTGTTACTGTATTTCTCAATGCAGATCATTGAGCAGTACTCGGACAGTGTTGCGGCTGATGTAGATGAGACTCTATCTGAACAGGATATGACAGTCACTCTGCCTTCGGCTGAAGACAGCACACAAGACAGCCTATGGGACCCAACTACTGAACACACATATGTGGCTGAACCCTTGGGACATAAACAAGTAAATCGTGGGACACAGAAGTCACTGCATCGTCCACCTCATAAAAGTGTAGGTGAGTATGCACACTTCATTCATCTGTGGTCATTTCTTTACATAATGGTAACATTACCAACAGTTAACAGTGACAATTTCACTGTTCTTGAATCATGAATCATCAGGTGCATGTGTAAGTGTTCATGATAATGCACTGTTGAATCATCGCTCTCCTCACCTGAAGGTACAGTAACACTGTAATGTGGTTGTTTGATGGCAACATAATTCTTTGGAATATTTCTGTAGTTCTTACCATGGGTGATGTTTTACCACAATAGTAGTAACATGACACATCCAGTACCTCTGTGCAGAGCAAAGTGGCCACAGTGTGACTTTCAACTTTGAGTGCTTTATAACACTAGCTATTATGTTGGATTCTGCATGTTGGTTCTGATGATACTCACTGTTTCTCCATTTGGCAGGTCTTAGGGAGGAGGTCAACGTGATTCAGAGGCAGCTGGGGGTGGTGTGGGGTGGAGGTAGAAGACATTGTGAGGGACATGAAACGTATGATGTTAGGCGGGGACACATTTGGCCAAACCAGGGTATGGAGGCAGAGGTGGGTAGACTAGGGCTGGGTGGGTCATGGAAAAAGTAACGTACAGAAATAGTTATGTAAGGAGGGTGTTGTCCAGAGGGACACAGGAGGGGGCATCCTTGGGGTAGGCATGACAGTTATAAATCGTTTTTTCATGCTACAATCCTGTGATGAGGTGTAGGAGACAAGTGCAAGGTGGGTGCTGGCCGACAGTGAAGTAGTGGTCCTGAAGTGTGAGTGTGTGGTGGAGGCGGGGGATAGGAAAAGGGCCAAGATGAAAATGAGTGGAGGTCATGTGGAAACTGACACCAGGGCACAACAGGGGCCAGGGTGGGGAGAATGTGCGTGGGTTTGCAGGAGGTACCTCTGATGAAGGTGCACATAGCGCAATTGTGGCACAAGGGGGCAGGACACTGGACAGGCCTGCTTCAATGCTGCAGAAATAATCATAGGTGGGTGTGGAGGATGGAGTTGTGTATATGCCATTTTCAAGTATGGAGAAATTGTCACAGGGTTGTGTGTAGTGCAGAACAGAAGGGATGGGATGACAGCAGGACAGCAGTAAATGAAGCCTTCATGTGTTTCCGATGGCAGTTGTCTGAACATGGAACTCAGGGTTGGAGTGGGTGACTTTGGTATCCAGACTGTGGGTGGTGCAAGGAGTGATCTGTGGGCCATACACAGAAGAAGGAGCCTTGAATGCTGAACGTGTTAGTATTTGGGCAGGGGAGTTGAAGGAGTCCCTTTAGGGTGACTCCATCATCAGGGGTTAAATATATACCAGGCCTATCTGTTCACAAGGCCAAATTACAGCAATACTGAATGGTAAGGGAATGTAGGGTATCCACAGAGTTTGTTGTTTTCCTGTGAACACACGATGTGGATGGGAGCAGTGAAGTACGACTACATGTGACATTCCAGTTGTTTGCCAGGAAGTGTTGCACTCCATAGGATGCTCAATGTCATTTTCGGACATAGTGACAGTAGAAAGGCACAGTGGGGACAACAAGCAAAAGGAAGTACAGTAATTGCAGCGCAAAGAAAGCAGCAATCGACCCAGGCTGGGGACAGCCACTGCTATTGCACCACAGATGAGTCAGACGAATTGAGGGAGAAAAGTATGGCCATGCAAGCATAAATGTTCAACTGTGGTAAGAGAGAGGGGCAGTATTAGTTACTGGCTAGGAGGGTCATAGGGGTTCAAAGGGTGGCCACGGCAAGGATACGTAGTCAGCAGTCCACTGCGTTTTATTCACTGTGATTAGAAGCACTGCCCCACCCCAACTTACACATACCAACTCCAGGTCTGCAGTTTGTTTGGGTGGTGGAGATACAGTAAGTGGGACAGTGTTGCCGTGTCCCAGTCACATCCATACCACAGAGTCTTTGCACTGTTGTGTTCAACACTGTCTTTTGCTGTAGAGTCTAGGGTTGCATGTATATGTTTTCTCTTCACACAACCTTCAACAGTCATCATGACAACCCTTACTTTATCCCAACATCATTGTGCAAAGTGGGTACACACCACACAGCCCCAAAGCCTCAGTGCCCAGGCAATCACCTTTGCTGACCCTACACCCAGCACACCCCAGTACCGCACTCACGACATGCCGCCATACTAATCTGTTTACATTGCCTCACCCCAATCCCCACTAAAGTTTTCGCTTTATTCAGCATAGCCATTTCCTCTATGGTCAGTGTCCCTCCTTCCCTAGAAAATGTAACAGTCCACGCAGTTCACAACTGTGATGTTGCACATCTCTTCTGGTACACTTCATTTCTGCACCGCATAAAACACAGCACTGTCTCTGACTTCTACTGCCTACTCACGTAGGCTGTTCTTTCACTGACACATCATCCGTCTCCTTGCCAAACAATGCGGACACCCACAGCACTCTCAGGGCACTCCTGACGGGCATCTGCCATAGCCTGCAAGGGCGCTCTATATAAATGTAGTATGCAAAGCTCGGTGATTGGCTGTGGATAGGAGTACAGTTTGGTATTGGTAGTATGGCCTTGACTAGACAGTGGAGTAATGGCATATTTCTATGATGGGGATTTTATCTTTTTGTACTTGCTCTCACCCCAGTGCAGCCATGAAATTACATGAGCATGGCTACCCTATACACGTCAGCCGCGCGCATTCCCACTATTGTTCACACCAATAATATTTGTGGTCTGCAACGGGGGTCCGTATTGCATCATGGAGACCCACTATCACTACCCAGGGAGAAGAAAGCTGTCCTCCAGAGGCTCGATCATTCTCTCTACCTTGCCAACCCATCAGCCCAAGGCTCATTTATGAACATCAGTTGCTGTCGATGTGTAAGTTGTACCATCCAGCGCCTAAACCGTCAGTGACACCATGTCGCAAAATGATATTGTACGTGTGTACTTTATGTTTCATTATATGGAATAACATGGTTTGTGGACATTGACACAAAGTCAGACAAATGTAACAGCACAATCATTTGCTGTTTTCACAGCCCTGCAGATTCACCCACGATGTAGGGATGCAAGCACACAGACTGAACCACTTTTCCAACCAGTGCATACTTCTTCTCCAGCATACACCTCCAAACCTGAGTCTGACTATGAATTCCATGATGATGTGAAAGATGCCACGTACACTCCCACCGCTAGTGAAACAGACAGCAACGCATATGACACGCCACAGAAGCAAAGGTGACGTGTGTTGCAATTTTGCATTCTTCATTCATATAAATATTTACCATAGGTACATGTCCATGGTTATGACCTAAACGTGAACTGTAAACACATGCTTACATTTCAGGGCAGCTGATATATCGGTCTCAGCAACATCAAGGGAGTTCAGGTGTGAGGAACGTAAGTTCCTTGTCTTTGAGTCAAGCTTGATGCAGCTGTTTGACATTTGTCTCCAGTGCCATGCACGTCCGCGACAGTTCAGAAAATCAAAGAACCATGGCTGTCATTAGCAAATGTCACGAATGTGGTTACAGCAGAGTATGGGCCTCCCAGCCAGCAATTGGACAATACCCAGCAGGAAATGTGTTACTGTCTGCCACTATTGGTTTCTCTGGATTATCACCACTGCAGACACTACGTGTACTGAGGCAAATCAACATTCAGTGCATATCAGACACAACATTCTATGAACATGCAAAACAGTTTGTTCAGCCAACTATTATGCATGTCTGGGAAACAGAGAAAAGGAAAACTGTCAACAGTATCAAAGAAGAAAAAGCAGATGTTATCCTAGCTGGTGACTGCCGATGTGACAGCCCGGTCACTCTGCTAAGTATGGCACATATAGCCCTTGGACATGGAACATCGAAAAATAATAAGTGTTACTCTAGTGCAGGTAACCAAAAAAAAGTTAAATAAATTGGGAGCAGTATCATTTGTGAAAATAACAACCATTTATGCATACTGACTGTTGATCCATGTCTCTGCAGAGTAACGAGGTATCAGGTGCTTATCACATGGAACTGGAAGGGATGAAAAGGGGGCTGACAGAAGTTCGGAATGATGGCTTGAACCCGGTCTGCATCATTACCGATAGGCACCCTCAGATCCAGAAATACCTGCGAGAAAAGGAGCCAGCCATCACCCACCACTACGACGTATGGCACTTTGTGAAAAGTATGTTGTTCAGTATTGTACAGTCTGCAGATGTCCGCAGTAACATACATTTCTGTGGCAGTACTTGACACATGGTGCTGTGCTGCACTGTTCACATTGTGCCTCTAGTCAAGTACAGACTGTTTTCAAACACTATGTCTTAAGCCATTGGTCTGAAAGGGAGGAGAAGAAGGACTGAACACATAATGGCTGCTCTCCTTCTCCGGTGTCATAGGTGCAAGGTGCATGGCACACCACAGGTGTGGGGGAGTCTGAGGGGTGACTGCTGCACCCCGACCGAGGGGCCATCGGGACAGCAAGGTTCATTCAGTCATGCACCCATATCAGCAGATGTCCCTAGGAGGATGTGTGATGCTGGGTACCAAGGAGCCACCAAGAGTGGTTCCAATGCTGGCAAGAGGTATGAGGATGCACAAACTGTTTAAAAAAAAAAAAAAGAGAAGGCCGACTGCATTCAGCGGTTGTATTAACACTTTGGTGACAATTTCGACTCCAGTTCAGGTGGAACGGATACAGTTCATCGGGTGGGATCAGGTTGGAAGGAGAAGGATTGAGCGTCCCAAGGACTGATCTCCTTCTGGGGTGGGTGGCTATGCGCTCGGCACAGGAGCGACACCTGGCTGAGGCTGGGTTTGTCAACCTCAACCAACACTAGGTCGACTATCTCTGGGGCGGAACAAGTGCTGGCGTGATTGCACGTGTGTGCCTCACCGTGCATGGTGCAAAATCATCTATACCTGTTGCCTACATGAAGCCCTGTGCCTGGGCTTCGATTAGTCTGCAGGTCTCAACATGTCTCAACTGATACTGGTTTCGCAGTACTGCTGCCCTCTACAGTACTGCAACCACACACCCCGGGGGTGTTGGTCAGGGTTAACCGGGGGAGCATGGGGTGCTTAGTAGGAGGTGGAGGCCATGGGGATGCCATCAGTATGGCACAAACAACGGCAACAGGCAAGGGTAAAAACAATGTAATAAAAAAAAGGTATGTTGACGCAACATACATGTGAGTACATTTTACTGTTTCATGGGATGCGACTATACGCTGTATTATTCATTAAGTGTCAGCATTGCAGTGATATCTAGTTTCTTCATACCAGGGTACTGCATGGCAATATATGGTGTCACAGCACTGCAACACAGCGGAACATAAATGCTGACTTTTGAACACGTACACGAACAACACACTCTGTTTGACAACTGTTCTCTGGCCATAATAGGTATAATGAAGAAGCTGGAGTCACTATCATCACGTAAAGGTTGTGAGGTGGTCCGCGAGTGGTTGAAGAGCATTAAAAATATGCTGTACTGGATACCACGTTCAACACCGGATGGTAACGGGGCGGTCATGCTTGCAAAGTTGCAGTCCATTATCAATCATGTACAAAATATACATGAACATGAAAATGTACTGTTCCCATCATGTGCTCATGGTCTGCTAGATGAGTCCACAAGGAAGCGCAAGTGGATGAAGCCCAGTAAGTGCTATGGTAACAGTTTGTATGGTAATGTTTTATGCAATACTTGTTCTGTGCTTTGGCATGGATGGTAGTGACAGGACCACCAGGATACATAACATCACTGGCAGTATATTGTATATGTCACAAGCATAATTGTTTGCAAACTGCTAATGCTGTCTCTTTCTGCACTATGAACTGGCTATTTAGTATTCTTTCTCTGCAAGTATTTCATACTCATGTCACTGCTACGACATCTGGCCAAGCATCCGTTGATTTTCCAGCCCTGACGCGCTTGCCACCTCAGAGTCTCCTCAGCAGTGCTCTGAGCAATCACATCGCACCTCCAGTTATTTCTCCCAGTCAGAATGCACACAGGCTAACTGAAGTGTGTCAGTACCCACCCAGCCGCAAAGGAGAGGAGAAATGGTGTTGCATGGTCAATGACTTCACCCCAGGACGGCACCCAGCAACCTGAAAGTGTCCGTGACCCATTGCTGTCTGCGTGGTGTTAGTTAAGGGTTCACTGCCTCAGCACACTGTGCCATCAAGGCTGACCACTGTATCACTTATTACTGACCAAGAGTAATAAGCCTTGGCACACTTACGCTGTTACGGCAACACATACAGAAGACTGCATGACCAACTATGCAACCACTCATGTTCCCGTCATTGCGGTCTTCATTCCATGTCAGCATGACAGCAAAGATGGAAATGCCCATGGCATTCAGAAGCCAGAGGTCACAGACCAGAGAGGTTGTGCATAAAGTTTCTCTTCCATTTCTCTTGGCATACTGTACAGTACTATTTTCTGAAATGTGTGCATTTTGGTTTTTTATTCTCTTTTTTATGATAAAAGTGACTTGTCAAGTGTCTACAGATTATAGACTACTGTCTCACCGCAGAATTAATCAGATGAAAGAAACAATGTGCCAGCATTCCAAGAGGTTCTGCTACAGCACTGACATCAGTTCTGCAACAGAACAACATACTGATGTCAGTCGTGCAACAGACTAAGCATATTCAAGACATGGAATTACATGCATAACAGCATTCCACTATACAGAATAATGTCTTACTGGATGCCTGCAGACAGAGAAGCAGAGTATGGTTTGTGCGTCACTACTTGCATTACTGTTCATTGCTTTTATTGTCCTTTTCACAGGTGAAAAGGCATTTGAAAATGTGGACATGATATTATCATCTACCATAGTTCGTAGAGACGTGCAGAAACTGTCACCGTACCACCAAACATCATCCTTAGAAAGCTTTCATGCCCTAGTGGTACAGTATGCTCCAAAAAGTCGTGCCTTCACTTACAAAGGCATACTAACCAGGTGATAAACATATACCATCACTGTGTCTTTCATTCCTTTGTACCATGAACACGTGCATGTTTTCTGTCTGTTCATGCCATGGTGGTCTGCTTTATCTGCATGTACATCAACATGCTCCTGTTATAAATAAGAGTTAAGATCATTATTACTCATGTAAAGTGGTATAGCGTGCAACCTTTGTTTATCTCCTCTTCAACCCATCCATTCAGGTGACAGCACGCTTAAGGTATGGCCTACAGAGCTGCACACAATGCTGCAGATGCATGAGTACTATTGACGTAAACATGGGCAAGATCACCTGTGTTCGCTTCAAAACACACATTGACATTCAGCACATTGGTTTATTTGCTTTACCACCATCTCCTACCATGGACATTGTTGTTCACGTTCATTGTTACCATGACCCATAGGTCTTTGTCATCGTCAGTGATCCACACCATAAAAGCGACCATCCTGGCTGTATTCCCACCTTTGTTTGTTTCAACCCACGTGCACAACTATAATGTTCTTTGCAATGAACCACAGCTCACACCTCAGGGGCCAGCACTCAAGATTGCTTAGGTCACCCTGCAGTACCTTGCATCCATCACCTCCAGCCACAACTTGCACCGTTTTGGTTTCATCTGCGAATACAGACTTACTCGCCGCAACATGCACAATGTTGGACAGTAAGCCACCTGAATAAGGTGTCCTGGCACAGACCCCTGTGGTACCTCAGTCATCACTGGCCTTGTACTTGACAGCTGCCATGCAATCACCACCCTATGTCACACATCCATAGTCCAGTGAGGCGAGTATGGACCATGGTAGGCCACGCGCGACAGCGATGGAATGTACCTTACCACCCTTTGTGGATACCATCTGTCCATGGTGCCATGCCCACCCATACTGCATTCACATGTGAAACAGGAGGTAGATGAGAACAAGTTCCACCCAGTGAAGTGCTACAGGGTCGAGCTAGGGTGGTGGTCGCCACCCCTGCTGCCCCAGTGTGAGTAGTGGTGCTCTGTGATATCTTATTCACAGTTTAATGTCCATTGTGGAGCATGTGCATGACTGAATGGGCCACGGGCTCCTAAGCACTCCAAACTGGCTGTGCAACTGGTCACACTATCAGTCACATGTTCCTCACAATGTACTTGCTAACATAAAGGTGAGTTCACTGACCTTCATGCTGGTTTCCACCTATGTTCAATCACTGGTCAACTGAGTACCTGATCAGGACAGTATTCTTCATCTGTTGACATGCAACATTATATGTAGCTGTATGTCACGATTCACAATGAGAAAAAGAAGAAACAGATAAGAACAAGATTCTTAACCTACTGAAATGAAAGCGTCATTGTAAACTATGTAATCCACTGCTGTTTGTTCTGTAAAACAGGATAATTTGGGCCGCATTGCACTACAATACCAACTCAGACAGAGAGCAGGCTGTGACAGCAGATGGTCAGAGGAAATTCACCATTGATATTCCCAAGTACATGGGCGGTCAGGTCGTGGAGACCGACAAAGACACCGACATCATATGGTAATTGACATATATTTATTTTTGTTACATGCACAGAAAGCACATCACGATGTTCATGAACATTTTTGCAACACTTATAACAATAGGATACAAAGTGTAGTTTTGATGACAGTGACATCAAAAAGTTGAAGTACTGATAACTTCATAACAACATAAAAAGTAACGCATTAAAATTTGTTTACTATACAGCTTTTGTGGATAACCTTCTAGAACAACTGGTGATGAATGTCCAAAAGGGAAAACAACAGATGGAGTGGATCAACCGAGAAGTCCCGCCACCACTAACATCTTGGTTCCTTGTAGTGGAAAAAACAGCAGCCATCGAAATATGGTTGAAAAACAGGAGATTCAATTGTTAACCGGTTGATCTATGGTGCTGGAAGGAATCCAACATACTGGTCTGAAGGCCACCTCTGCCGAATTGCATGAACCGCACATGCTGGAATCACAACACGAACTCTTCGGCCAAGCCATCCCCAGCACCATCGCAGACAAAGCCGCGGTAGGCCAAAATCTGTGTCTGCTATCGGAAAACATTGAAAGAGTTTGTTACTTAAGATGTTGACATATGTTGAGCACAAGCAATCATTGCATCACCTGAGTGACATGTTGTGCCACATTACATCAGTAAATCAAACTGACTTTGTTGCTACTGTTACCATGTAATTGTTATGCATGCCACAGTACTGTTAACAACACCTTGCAATAGTTTCAATAACTGTTGTTAGGTGCATTGCTTAAGCCACCAGCAGCTTGGTGGAACTCTTCAAGGCAGATGTGCACCATGGTGTAAGTGGTTACTGGAATGATGCCCCCCCACCCCACTGATGGCTATGTCATGGTATCACTGTGCTCCATTTGCCACTATTTATCCTTATGTGCTCCACCAATTTCATGTGACTAGCCTCTTTCTGTGTATGGGGTCTATAAACAAACACAGACAGATCTTGGTACCTTTCTGGTGGTGTAGCTGGACCCAGATGACTTCAAATGTGCCGTCCACAACTGACTCCCTATTACATGTGATCCTTCCCCTTACATACATGGCCACCCCTCCAGCCTTACCCTTCATGTGTAACCCTCTGGAACACTTTGTACGATGTGATTGTTATGTCCCACCCACGGGGCCTGGTTGCATACATCTCCGGAATGGCAGTCATGTTCACCTCCACCATCAATGACTGTAATTCTGTGACCTTACTCCCCAGCCTAGTTCCTTTTCTTTTCTTTTTTAATTTATCACTTTGGTAACCCGCTACGTGCAGTAATCACGGGGACTGTTTTCAGTCATGACCCATTTCTACTTAAAGTATTTTCACCACTGATCATGGCCTCCATACTGCTCCTAGCCTTCCTGCTTATTCAACATTCAGTTGAACCCTATTTCACCTAATGTTGTATGTATCCCACTGCTGTGGAGAGGTCCCTGGGACCCCGGTCCTGCCTATTACCAGCTGCAATGCCTATTCCTCTACCTACTTTAATGTATACCTCTCATTGCTGTAATCCACATGTTTGGTTTACAAAACCTGTGACCATGACTTGTTATGGTGTAACTGGTACCCTACCTAAAGATCTGTGTTATCCCATGTACTACTCCACTTGCAGTCATGATCTGGCATACATTGTACTGAGATGGTATCTTTCTGGAACACCTTCTCATCCATCTTATATACCCTGAAGCATAGAAACAGCCTATAATTAGGGCTCTGTTGTGCTTTTCCTGCTCACCCTTTTCTTGCCCTTCACTCCTCTGCCCTCCAACCTGCAATGCTATGTCATCCACCGTGTCCTACCTCCCGTTTGCCTCCTCTGACCTTTGCCCTGTCCTCTCCCCTCGCAAATATGACCAGGGTAATGACCACCACCACTGAAGTATTTTATTTCTGTGTAACCTCCGCTTTGCAGTCATTTGTTGGTCCGTCCACTATGCTACCAATCATCTGCTAGTAATTCACCTCCATGTTCCCTGAAATGTGTACCTACCACACTGAGACTCCACTACTGTCCCTATCCTTACCATACCCCAGGATGCTTAATGCTTCCTTGTCCTCTTGTCTCCTTGATCCTTATTCCTCCACAGTGGATTACTGCTGTATAACTACCAATACATGAAGGTTGTGTGGTTGATGACTTATATTGGCTTAGGGCACTGCTTGACATTTCTAGTCATGCATGCACACATGTAAGTCATTATTGATGATTGTACCTGTTGCTCACCCACATTCAGCTTGTGAATGGTTGGCTGGCACAATGACAAGACACATACTCTGCCTCAACCATTGTCAAATCACTCCCTCCAAGTAAATTCTGCACTACTTATCCCACTGAGACCACAGACTTCCACACTGTACTGAAAGGCCTTTGTTATTGTCTCCTATCTCCCCTGCGGAAACATTAACATCCATCCTCTGTCTTACTCGCTATGGATAGTCATGTCTGGATGAAGTTGGACCCACAGTTCTGTTTCTGTGTGCCATGTCTTTGTGCACTATCTCACTCTAATTAGAAATCAGTATTTTATGTCACCCTCCATCCATATGGTATTATAACATACATTGGTATTCCTCTCCCAAGGCTGAAGATAATTCTCACCTACTAATTGTCTCATACTGTATATCCTCACCACTGTTGCTAAGGTCAGAGAACACCTGGTCTTCTCAGACGACCTCTTGTCTTGCTGAGTCTTCCTTCGATGCCCTTTAAAAACTTAATTTCAAAAAAGTACTGCAGTGTGACAGAACTACTTAGGCTCACTGAGTTCATCATTACCGTCCAGGACAATGGCCTCAGCATCCGTGCCATGTTTTGCCAGCTCTCCAAGCTTTCCAAGACAGTCTCCGATTCCCTCCTTTTCTACCACCGCACATATGTTTGTTTGTCTGTTGCTGCAATTACCTGGCTTACAGATTGTGTGACAGTCACAACAGAATTGTTCAGCATTCAGAATGTGATCTCACCACCCCCTCACAATCTCCAAATGCTTCCCACAGTGCTCTGTGCTGCGCCCAATCTTTTCTCGCCATCTTCATACATGACCTTCCCTCAGTGTGCCACCCTCCTGTTCACCTGTCGCAAAACCAACAGTGATGTAGCAACCACCATTCAGCCTGACTTACAAAGCAACATTCTTCCTCCTACAACTCACTGTTGTGTGCCTCACATTACTTTCTGTGTGCTAGGTGGTCCTGCTGCAATCATCCGTTACTTGTTGCAGTGTGAGCCATCTTGTGCTTCGCATCAACCTGTGGCATGCAAAACTCTCTGCCTATAGTCTGCAACCGGCACTCACTTCCTTTGCAACTTACTACCACCAACCCCCATTCCATCCTCTGTGCAACAGTGTACTCTCACTACTGAGTCGCTATTGCTTAGACGTTTCCCATGGCATTGTTCTGTACATCATGGACTTGTCCATAACATAGGCTAACCAGTTCCTCGATGCATACTACCACCGCATTCTATCATGAAAGGGCTCTGTCTGGGACCCTGTTGTCTGTCACCTCCCTCTGTCTTGTTTCTTCGTGATGACTGCTGGCTATCACTGTATAATTCTGCCTGTGGTGGCTGTAAGTCTGCTGCATACAACACTATTCCCTCCTGTCATGCTGTACCTCTGACATGGTCCGACACTATAAACAGCATTATAGAGTGATCATGCAGTGGAAGAAGTTTGTACTCCAAACCTTGCCGTCACCTCCTACAAATCCACAGGTCCCCCCATCCCAAGCTCAATGCCTGTATGCCCCCAATCTAGTCCCCCACCTTCCAGCACCTTACTTGATTGCAGTGGTTATTGGGTAACCCTCAATCTGTAACGCTGTTATAAGTAACGTTGCACACTTGTTACACCTTCTACATTGTGTTCTCTCTGAGTATTTCATCAGTATCTTGAACAAGTTCAAGCTACTTTTTCTATCAAGATCGCAACTACAAAGATATGTCACTACTGTTTCAAAAAATATGTATGCTAAGGTATCAGTGGTTAAAGAATGTATGATTGTATCCATCTAGCTCATACCACTTAATTTTCCGCTTGTCATTAATTCTGCAGACTGTGACAACCGTATTGCCTGTAATGAAATTCTATATCTATATTGTGTGCGAAATATCTGTATATTATAGTCATGTTCACTGAACACAAGGCTGTGACCGAACATGAGCAAGTTCATGCTCATCATGACCTGTGTGTGAAGCTTGTCAATAATAAAAAAAACAGTGGTCAGACATGTCCCTAGACAAAGCCAGTGTCCCATTATGAAGTGACTGTCAGCACTGTGTTACCATGGTTGACATTAATAAGTTCACTTACAGTTCCTTCACAGAACATGATAATTTCAGAGAACTAATACTACTGTAATATATAGAACTGAAATATCGTCACTCTCAGCAGTTGCTAACATTGGGCAGTGCTAAAGAGCAATATTTAATTTTGTTTATTGCCGATTGCCATTTCGAAGCATGTTACACACCTACTCCATATATTGATAAAATTCAATAAACGTGAACATACATTTTGTGGTTGATTGTTTCCATATTCATAAATGTGTTGCTACTTACTCATGTTGTGGTACCTGCTCATTGGCATGATATTGCCGTATGCAGCCTCCACAGTCTGCAACACCCAAATACTGAGACACACAGGTTCAAATCCAGGATGTTGAGTTATGCAGGGTGGCACATCGGAGTCTGGCAGCAGTTCTGGTGTCTCATTTAGCCTGTCCACAACTCTGGCTACCTCTTGACAGCATCTGCATTCTGTTTCAGTGGGCATGGGACACAATTACCACACCGACACCTGCAGCAACAAACGAGTCAGGCAATGTGTCATGAAAGGAGGCCAAGGGCATAGTGTGGCATGACAACCAGGAATTCATGAAAATAATGTATCGATGTACTGAAATATTTGATTGCAAGTCACCTCTTACATAATTGCATGCCACCATCTTTCTCCTAAAGCAGGTCAGCATTCAGTGCTATATGAAAATGTGTGATGTGCTAAGTACTCATTTGGCGGTCATCACACAACATATGGTGTTGCAACAAAGGAATCATGAAGTAATGAATAGTGGTTGCCACACATGAGGGTGCTAGGCTAAGGGGAGATAACGCAATGACCAAATGTACACAGCTGGTTCAGTTCAAGGGTTGCAAAGTCAGTAATTGAAAATAGTGGATGAGCAACAAGGCAGAGGCTCAGAAGGAGATGACATAGGGGGAGAAGGCAATCTTTCAGTATATGTCTGAGCAAAGGGACATGAAGGAAGGGATTCTTTGGGTTACCAATGGGGTGGACTGAGTGACAGATAATGGTGGAAAGGCACAGACATTGCATGAATACTTCTGTTCTGCCATCACCATGGAGGACAGGTAACTGCCTTCTGGATGGAAACAGGAGCTGGGGGAAGGGGAACAGCAATGTATTGATTGAGCAGTATACAGTGATGGATAGTCTGCTTCCATTGAAAGTTGAGAAATCAGGTAATAAAATAACTGGCTGCCTGAGGAGGTGGCATGCACACTTGCACACCAATGTAATCGTTCACTACAGAGAGACGTGACAACACACGACTTGTGAACAGCACATGTACTGGCCATCCACACATCCAGATTGTGTGTGGGGTTGGACAGTTACATGGTAACAAAAGAGATAAACAGTTGGTTATCACAGGACTCTGTTCTGGTGCCACTGTTATTCACTGTGTTGAATGAACTTGCGGTGGCATGAATGGTAAAATATCACTATTGACAGATGACAGCTGCTGTGGGATACAGTGGACATAGCTGAAGTGATACAGGAGCAACAGGATGCTGTTGAAAAGATGGGGAGCTGGTCCCCGATCTGACAACTTTGACTATATGACAAGAGATGCACACTTATGCAATTAGGAGACAATCATTACAGCTCAGAGTAGTACCTGGGTGGAGTTACAGTAACTGCAACAGAGGAGGAGAAACACCTTGCAGTGATGATCACTGCTGGTCTGAGGCACTGCATGCAGAGCATGACAGCAGCAGCAACATGAAACAGTATGCTGCAATGCATAGCTAGGGTGGTCAGTGTTAGGAGACAGCAGGTTATACTGCAGCTGTAAAAGTCACTGGAAAGGCTACATGTAAAGTATGTAGTTCAGTAATGGTGCACACACATGAAAAACGAATTTACAGTGATGGAGACAATTAAAAGGAGGAATAGAACGAGGAAGGGCTAAATTACTGATACCCAACACATAAAGGTATATGAGTACAGGCAGAGTGATATTACTATGTACCTCACGGCAAAACAGGATGTACAGAGGGACGTGATTGGTAGGGGTGAGAAGCAACTATTACATGACAATGCATAGTCTTAAGCTTCATGGTGTGACTTTTAGGGGAATGTCAGCCAGCATTTCTTCACATAGATGGTGGTTGACACTTTCAATATGCTGTCATGTCAATGAGACACAGTGGTTTTGTAACAGAAGCTGGGAAATTCATAGGGGGGAGGAAAGGATCATGTGTAGGCACTGTTGTACAATAGGGGAGTGAGGACAGGCACATTACAGGCAGATGCACACCCTGAAATACAAACACACTTGACAGATGAAATGGCCTTCTGCAGGCTTCATGGTACCTCCGTATCCACCACCCTTCACTGTAGGCCTACAATTACGCAGCACATACTGTCACAGCACTTTACAGAGTGGAAACGTGGTGCACACACTGCTCATGATGCTCCTGCAGCGGTGAGGATGCAATCCATGCTTTGGTAGTTGGGTGGTTAGTTAATGCACTGCTGCCAGGAACACATACCAGTGGACAGGACACAGGGGAAATTCATGACCTTGTATGGAATCACTGTTTATTGATATATCACTTACAGGCTCACTGAGTAGCTGTTTCATAACAAAACAGGACATGGACACTTTGCAATACTGACATCAGCATGTGAAAAATACTTACTGGAGTGTGCCACATCACTGTGATAATATTATGTCCATATTCTGATAGGCTGCATGGCAGCACCACAAAACACATGTAAGAACATGAGCATCCTCACAAATACATTACAGCCACCTATACAGAACTGCACCACTGTGTATTGCTCCACTCATATGACAATGTATGCATAACACACATGAACTCTGTACACCTGCATGAAGCTATCTGTCGACACTGGGGCGAATATGCCTGACTGTGTGTCACATACCACAGGTGTCATTAGCCTCAAGAGTGTACAAAACAAGCAAGTTGGGGGGCAGGAAACAGCAATCGCGGGGTAAGTAGGACAACATAACACTTACCAGTCAGTGTTATCAGTCCTACTGTAACTGCCACTTTCTGATAATGCTGATGAAACACTTATTGATTCATTGCTGCTATAAACTGGATCAAACATGTAGGGGTCGTCAGCATTAATGCTTCCATCAACATCTGAGGCCGTATCCCCATCGGAGAAAAGGAGCTGAAGATCAGCGCTACTTTGGAAACTGCCACTGTTACTCATTTTTAAACCACTGCAGTTCCCACAGTCACTCAGGTGTATATGTCACCACAGAATCATACATCGAGATGACGCGCTGGACGCACGCTGTCACCAGCTTCCGGGTAAGTGCCAATAAAACTGAATAAATAAATGCATTTGTATATTTTCTACTCGAAAACGATATTGCTGCTGTTTCTTGCGCCACACAATTGATTTAAAGTGCCGATACAGGGCTCAGTACCGGAGGCCCTCTTTAAAATCTGAATCTGTCATGAGACTGAAAGGTCTGTTGAGAGGAGCTTCATGCAGTTATCTGTTGATTCCTGCCTGTAGAGACACACATACTATTTCACATTCTTCTCCTTTATAAAGCTCAAACTGTTCCATAAAAATCTCTAAGGAGAAGGTTTAGGTTTTCTGCTGTGATTGCTTCAAAGTCAATTCCTAATTTGTTTTTCTTCAAGCCAGTCAATCAGAACATTAAAAGAAACATTTAGTTTGTCTCTTGGTATTAGCTTCATTTTTATTCAGCTCTAGATTAACAATAGAAGCATCATTTACCTCAGCAAGTCAGCTCAGTTGTTTTTTTTCCTTTTCCTTGATATTTTCAGAGAATCAATCCAGTCGTCAAAAGATTTTCCCTCAAGAAAGTTGCAAGGTACCTCAGTAAGCTGATCCATCAGAAGATGAGTGACTTCTGTGATGCAGGGTTTTGACAGTGCGTATGGATATCAGTGTATGTGAACAGGTTCTGCTCAGTGCTCTTGATTTTACTCATTCCTTTATGAAGGATTATAAAATGGGCATAGGATTTCAAGCAATGTAATTGGTCCTTTGACGTGCGTTAGAAGTGTCTAATGCACGGCTAAAACTAGAAACCCCATCTAGAATACACAGACCCATTTTATAAGTGCAATAAGCCACTCCGGGGATGTGCATTAGACAGTTCTAACACACAGCTAGGAGACTGAATGCACTCAGCCTGTGGCCTTGTGCCTCACTGCACTCCCTAGTTGTGCATTAGAACTGTCTAACACACACCTTGTTGTGTCTTATTGCTTACTTATGAAATGAACTCAGGATTTTGAGCCCCCTGATTGGTTGATAGCCATGCGCTGAAAGTGTCTGGTGCATGGCTAACATCAAGTGCTGGCAAGCTAGATACAGCACATAAAAAATGAATCCATGCCTCTTATGATCTTTCCCCCGCCTGCCTGCTCACTCGCTTCTTCTGCTGCTCAATGGTGACCTGCTGGCTACTCGCTAGTTCCCTGTCTTAGCCCCTCACTTTTTCTAATTTTTTTCACTAAAGCTAGCTGGACGCAGCACATAAACCACCCCCCCAGAAATGCACACCTGCCATGATTTCTACCCCATCCACCTGTCTGCTCGCTTGCTAAATGGCTGACCTGCTGGTGCTCTCTAGTTTGCTCACAATCTCTGCTACCCCCACGACTTAAAATTAAAAAAAAAAAGAATTTAAAAATGTACCCATGTTTCTAGAACTGCAGAGCCCAATTTTCCCTTTGTGCCTGCCAGTTTCACAGCACACACGCTGACTACCTGACAGTTGTTGCTACACTGCTTTGCATGTTCACTCACTCCTTGCCATGCTGGACCACAACAAAATAAAAAAAAAAACAACAGCATAGAAATGGATATAAACAACAGGCAATGGAGAGTAACAAGATACAAGTAACAAAAAAACAAACATAACAGAAATGTATGTGCGTGTGTGTGTGTGGGGGGGGGCATGACAACCACTGAAAAAACTACAACTATTGAGGCCGCAGTAGGACAAAAGTCCCAGACTAAAAAAGAAAAAAAAATACATGAAACTCATACAGGCAGAGGAACTATTTTATTTAAAATAAACACAAATATTTAACTTTTTTGATTCTCTGTCCCATTAATTTTAAGTTACACATGCATGTACAGTTCACATGCCATTTCATAAGCACAATTAAGACACTTCAGAGGTGCACAGCAGACACTTCTAGTGCACATCCAGGAGCTGAAGGCTACATCCCTAGCCGTGTGCTAGAAATGTCTAGTACACACCTCATCATGTCTTATTGCTTACATATAAGTATGAGCATAGAATGCTTTTGACCAGTCATCTTTCAAGATTTTTCCTGTCCGGTGCATAATTAAAAATAATATGCAGGTTCCACAGCCAATTGAGGTCCCTCAACCACAGGCCAGGTGCCCTGGTGCTTGATCGTTCTATCAAGTTTCGTCTGCTATAGTAGACTAGCAGCATTGGAGTGCATTTTCATTCCCAGAAATCTTCTTAACTAGTCCCAGAGGCATTCCTCTCAACTATCCCAAATTATGAGGGATTTCTGTCATTTTTACTGCTCAGAACCTTCTCTTTGCCTCAGATATAAGTAGCTAGCCCACAGGTTTACACTGAAACTTTAAAACACAACAATTCCTATTAATTAATAATGATCAATTAACATTACAGCTTGTAAACATTAAACCACTAATTTGCATGATGCTCTTAGCTCCAAGGCTTGCTTTCTTTTTTTGTGTCTCCACATTTTGTCTCCTCAAAGTTCTAGGGCCAGTGTTCTTTATTAGGGAGATGAGAGGTTGAGAGTTATGCCCAGCAGGGGTAAATAACCTTTTGGGCTGCTGAACGCTAGTAACACTGTCTCAAAGAATTAACCCCTGCAAGTAAATAAGGTTCATGGAAGCTTTTTTGGAATGGAGAAGACAGAGGATCAGTGTTAATAGAGTAGTGTAGCTGCATGCTACACTGTTTGCTCTAGTGACATGGTTAAGGCTAGATTACGATAAAAGGTTTGACATTTTAAAATGCGTATAAGTTGGGTGTCTCTGCCCCCAAATAAAATAAAAAAGGGGGGTTGTGATTGTGAAGCTCCCCAATTAAAACTAATTGAAAAAAATATCACAACCATAACAACACACTAACTAATTCAAATAGCATAGTGCACTACGCTACGCTCTTAACGCTGGCTCTTAGTCCTCCACCTTCTTTTTTTTATTGCCAATGGTAAATTGCCCTCTGGACTTGCACCGCTTCTGTGGTCACCTCCAGCCTGAGACATTCTACTGCACCTCTCAGCGTGTAGGAACCTGCTGCCATCTGACCCCAGAAAGCTATCCTCAGGTGACCTCTAACCCTCTGGGCTTGCACCACCATCTGCGGTCGCCTCCAGCTTGGGACATTCTGCTGTGCCTCTCAGTGCATGGAAACCTGCTGCCATCTGACCTCAGAAAGCTATTTTCAGGCGTCCTCTAGCCCTCCAGGCTTGCACCACCATCCGCAGTCGCCTCCAGCCTGGGACATTCTGCTGTGCCTCTCAGTGCATGGGAACCTGCTGCCATCTGACCTCAGAAAGCTATCTTCAGGCATCCTCTAGTCCTCTGGGCTTGCACCACCATCTGCGGTCACCTCCAGCCTGGGACATTCTGCTGTGTCTCTCAGTGCATGGGAACCTGCTGCCATCTGACCTCAGAAGGCTATCTTCAGGCATCCTCTAGCCCTCTGGGCTTGCACCACCATCCGCGGTCGCCTCCAGCCTGGGACATTCTGCTGTGCCTCTCAGTGTGTAGGAACCTGCTGCCATCTGACCTCAGAAAGCTATCTTCAGGTGTCCTCTAGCCCTCTGGGCTTGCACCACCATCCACGGTCGCCTCCAACCTGGGACATTCTGCTGTGCCTCTCAGTGTGTAGGAACCTGCTGCCATCTGACCTCAGAAAGCTATCCTCAGGCATCCTCTAGCCCTCTGGGCTTGCACCACCATCTGCGGTCACCTCCAGCCTGGGACATTCTGCTGTGTCTCTCAGTGCATAGGAACCTGCTGCCATCTGACCTCAGAAAGCTATCTTCAGGCATCCTCTAGCCCTCTGTGCTTGCATCACCATCCACGGTCGCCTCCAGCCTGGAACATTCTGCGGCGCCTCTCAACGTGTAGCAACTTGCTGCCATCTGACCCCAGAAAGCTATCCTCAGGTATGGTCTGGACACGGCTCCGGCTTCCTAAGCTGCAAGGTCCATCACTGAATTTTCAAATACCTTCGCCTTCCTGTGACTAGTCCTGATTGGTTGATTCAGACACAGGTGCTCCCGTATTGGCTAGCCACTCAGCTCGGTATTTTCATTTCTGTGTTCCCCATACTGACTGTGCACCTAGTCGGAGATTCAATTTATCTGCCTTATTTTGTGTTTAAATCAGGATTTTGTTTACTGGGAATCTGTCTCCTGCCAAGCCGATTTTCAGCTTGCGCTACCACGATTTTTGGCCCACCCTGCCCTCCCCCACCTCCTCTCCGCCACCTACTACCTTAATTAAATACTCCTTGGCCTCACCCCCTCCACATCCATTATCTCAATACTGACTGTAAGGTGCTCAACCCTATCTCGATATTGGCTGCAAGGTCCTCACTTATTATTTCTCACCTCTGGCTGTAAGTTACAGCATACTTTTGTGGCATCTGTCCCTGTATCTTTTGGCTTTCTCCTGCATGTGGCTTTCCATGTTACTTTGTCTAGGTGACTAATCCTCTCAGCAGTCTTACCAGGCCTGTCTTCTGTACCTCACCAAGTGTAACCATCTCTGGCTTTTGTCTCTGACTTTTTTCTTCTTTGTGGCTTCCTTACCTTATGCTGCCAGCATGGGCTGCCCAGGATCGGTATTAACTCTGTTTTGCCTCTCTGTGCTATGCTTTGCTGACCAGTGTACTGCAATGGCCTTAGGTCACCCCCCAAGGACAGTACTCCCTCTCCTCCCCCTTGCCTAAACTCGCCTGAGAACCAACTTGTCTGCTTACTAATACTGTGTCTTCCCAGGTCTGACACAGTGCTCCTGGGGTCCTGGCTTAGTAAACATTTGCGCATTCCTTTCTGCCCTGGAGTCCCCGCTATGCTGCGCTCGTGTGCTTCAGTGTCCCTTCGTGTTTCCACTCTTCTTATGTTACCTGCAGGGGACATCGAGCCTAACCCTGGGCCCCCTTGTCTCACCCCAGTTTCATACCCTGGTACAGCAACTCAACCCCCATTGAAGGGCCTGAGAGTTGCCCACATGAATGTTCGAAGTATCCTACCTCAGATGGCTGAACTTGAGGCCTGGGTTAATCAGAAGTCTCCTGACATCCTCTGCATCTCTGAGTCTTGGCTCAAGCCTACTATTAAACAGAATGAGGTGGCACTACCTGGGTATATGTGCTTCAGGAAGGACCGGCTAGGTAAAAGGGCTGACAGAGTTATGATATACACTAGGGCTGACCTGGTTGTAGCTGAACTGCCTGTACCAGCTATGGAATCCCCATCAGTTTAAGCTCTGTTCCTCTCCCTGACTCTTGGCAATGTCAAGAAGATAATTATTGGTTGCACCTACCTGCCCCCCCAATACAGCCACCTCTAGCCTTCTTCTTTCATCTCATCGCTTGCTAATCTCCCCGACACAGCCTCATACTATGTGGTGATTTTAACAATGTCTTAACCCTGCTGCTGATAAAGTTTGTGCTACCCTAGCTGACTCCAACCTAGTACAGCTCATCCTAGACCCAACATGCATCAACAAGTCTGGCAAGGACACTTTATTGGACTGGGTTATCACCAACTGTCCTCTGAAGGTCAGATATGCAGGTGTACTATCAGACAGTATAAGTGATCACTCTCCCACTATGTGTGTCTGGAGGAATAACTGCCCTAATTCCACACCAAAAATTACCCTCGTCCAGGATATGACCAAGTTTGAAGTTAACAGCTTTATTAACTCCATCCATAGCACGGACTGGAGCCCCATCTCATCTCTTCTCGACATCAACCAAACCCTAGACATTTTTATGACTACCTTTACTCATATTGTTAATACTTATGCTCCCCTAAAAAAATGCAGAACGAAGGGTATTAAAGCTCCTTGGCTCAGCTTCATAAAGCCAAACGCCATCACTTCAAAACTTCACAAACTTTACAAATGGAACACCTTTGTAACCCAAAAGACTTCTAGTGACAGGTTAATTCCCTGGTCAAAGGGAAGGCCAAGAAACTCCTAAACTCCCTTGTTGCCCAGGGCACCTCCCTTACTGAGCCTATCTATTGCCTCCGGATTTAATTAAAAAATCGATCTACTCAAATATACCTCACTGTTTCCTCAGCCCCCCAACCCATCTTCAACTCCTAATACTGAAGGATACATGGGTACTCGTCCAGCCTTCTATCTGAAACTGGCCAACTGCAAAGAGATCCAGAAGCTCCTCACAAACCTAAAGGCTGAGAGTTCTCCTGGACATGACTCCCTGGAGCCTAAATTCCTAAAACTTGGTGTTCCTGCTCTTGCTCGCCCCGTGCGTGACTTATTCAATCGCTCCTTCCTGTTTAGCACTGTACCAGACAAGTGGAAAGTTGCAGTAGTTGTACCGGTGCACACAGGGGGCCCTAATTCCATTGCTGAGAACTTCAGACTGATCTCTATTCTCTGTCCTCTTGCCAAGATACTGGAGCGTATTGTCTACAATCATCTACAGGATTATTTGGAGCACTATAACCTGTTGTCACCCTATCAGCATGGCTTCAGAAAGAGACATAGCAGCCTCATGGCCTTGTTGAAAGTAACTTTGGATATTTACCAAGCCATGGATCAAGGTTCTACAACTGGTGCCATCTTTGTTGACCTAACTAAAGTGTTTGCCCTTGTGAATCATGGTCTCTTCCTCCAACAGCTGCAAGCTATTGGTTTGGATTCCAGTGCCCTTCTCTGAGTCTGAAGCTATCTCTCCTGCCATTCTCAAGGGGTCAGATGGGCTGGTGCTCTCTCTGGCTTCAAACATATTACCTACGGTGTCCCTCAGGGCTCCATATTGGGCCCACTGTTGTTCTCGCTATTTATAAATGATCTACCTAGGCATTGTGGACGGGCCTCTGTGCACCTTTACATGGATGATGCCATTATTTATCGTTCCTCTGCTGACGTCATATTGATCATTAGGGGAACTTGGCTCTGACTTCATGGACCTTGAGGATTAGTTCTAAACCAACTAGTCCTCAATACTAAAACAAATGTATGCTCTTTTCATCGTCTTCCTTCTTTGCCCTCTCAACTCCATATCATCTCCCATAATGGTGACACTCTTGAGTCTGTCCCCACCTTTAAGTATCTGGGCGTCACCCTAGATAGCTCATTACCCCTCACTGCCCATGTCTCCACCCTGGTCAAAACACTGAACCAGAAGTTGGGACTCCTCTACCGTATCCACCCCTTCCTCACTTCTGCCTCTTGTATCAAGATTGCTTCCTTGTCTCTTCTTCCTCTTTTTACTTACAGTGCTCCCTTACCACTGTCTACCAACACGTCTAACATGTCACTGCTTGCCCAGGCCTACCATAGGGTGGGAAAGTTTGCTCTTGGGGTCAACAACCGCAATCACCACTGCGACGTCCTCTCTCTACTGGGATGGCTCCCTTATGAATCCAAACTAAGGTACTCGACCTTGAGTTTCGTGTATTAACTTGTTCACAACTTTACCCCTCCCTGCCTAAGGGAGATTATTCATGTTAGGCAAGCGGCACATGCCCTCCACTCTGCCCCTTCTCAAACGGCCTAATCCATGGCTTGCAGTAACTTGTAAGGCCTTCTCCTTCATAGCAGTAACCGACTGGAACTCCCTGCCCCCTCCAGTCCTTTCCTGTACCTCTCTGCCCAAGTTCCAAACCAATTTACTTGCCTTCCTTTCCTCCTCCCCTCACTGCACCTGTTTTCACTGACTCTCTAGCGACACATTCTCCTCATCTTTACTCTATTCCCTTGTCCTCTTCCCCCTCTACCCTCCTGTCACGTTTTGTCAGGCTAGCTCTCTGAATCATTTTGGGTCTTGATTTTGAAACCATGGTATCATGTTAATCAACCTGATTGTATTTATCCATTCTACTTATTTTATTTCCATGTATACATCTATTGTAATTCTCCTGTGGGCATCGTACCCTCTGTATAATATATATATATATACCCAATGGTTTAATTTGTTTTTACCTATATTGTGTTGTATATATCTACTGTAATGATTCTTAGACTTTGCACTCTATTCTAAATGTGTTTCTACCCTATGGACTTGTCTGATCTACAAGACCGTTCTTACATAGTGGCTCTCTGCACATTTGCTATACTGTAACCTGCACTGAACTGTCATGTTCCACATGACTCCAAGTTGTCTTCAGTTCTCAAGATTTTGCGTTTGTATTTTGAATCTCTCAAAGTTGCCTATTGTATTGTCATTTTATTGCTGTTTCCTTCCTAGGTCGACCCTGAAAAAGGGACTGTAATTGTCTCACTGGACTTACCCGGTTATCAAAATTCAAATAAATAAATAAATAATAAATGTGAAACAGTGACTACCACAAGATTTGCTTACATTGACTTAAACTGCCAAGACTCCTCCGCACAGAGGGACTTACATTAATTTTTAGGAGACTCCATTGGACTCTCATCCTGCAATAGAAACATATAAACATAGAAAATGCCGGTAGATAAGGACCGCTAGGCCTATCCAGTCTGCCCATAGGCCCTATACATCGTATGTGGCAATTGACCCTATATGATCAATGGATTTTCATCACTCCCTCTCCTCTCAGGCTTCCCTTGTGCCTGTCCCAGGCATGCTTAAACCCTTTCACTGTGCCTCCCCCCACTACCTCCCATGGCATACTATTCCAAGTGTCAACTAGCCTTTCTGTGTAGAAAAACTGCCTCACATTACCTCTTAACCTACACCCTTCAAATTTCATATTGTGCCCCCTTGTTCTAGTACTTTATCTACATTGGAAAAGTTCCCCACCTGCACCTTTTTTATGGCCTTGAGGTACTTGAAAGTTTCAATTATGTTCCCCCACTGTTTCCTCTCCTCCAGTGGATACATATTGAGGTCTCAGTCTCTCCTCATATGTTTTGTGGTGCAAGCCCTGCACCATCTTTGTTGCCTGTCTCTGGATAGTCTCCACCTTATCTATGTCCTTGCACAGATGTGGCCTCCAGAACTGCATGCAGTACTCCAGACGAGGCCTTACCAATGTTTTATACAATGGCATCACCACCTCCTGCTTCCTGCTAGTGATACCCCTGCCTATGCACCCTGGCATGCCACTGACCCTCCCTACTGCCTTTGTGCACTGCTTTGATACCTTAAGGTCATCAGAGATGATAACTCCTAGGTCCCTTTCCTTTTTGGTGACAGTCGGCTCCCGCCCCCCAACCTCTAGCTCTCCCCAAGGTTCCATCTACCCAGGTGCATTATTTTGCACTTCTTTGCATTGAACCTCAGTTGCCACATCTCCAACTATCTTTCAAGCTTCTCCAGGTCCCTCTTCATTTTCTGCACCCCTTCTGGAGAATCCACCTTGTTGTAGATCTTGGTGTCATCTGCAAACAGGCAGATCTTTCCTTCCAGCCCCCCTGCAATGTCACCAATGAAGGCATTGAACAGGACTGGCCCTAGTACTGATCCCTGTGGTGCCCCACTGGTCACCCCCCTTTCCCCAAATTGTACCCCATTTACCACCACCACCCTCTGTCTCCTGTCTGTTAACCAGTTCCTAACCAAGTTCACCACCTTGTCTCCCATGCCCAGACTACCCAATCAGCCTGACACTGCTTATTTAAATAGCGTTATTCTCACCACACTACCCAAATTTAGCACTGCATGATGGACCCAGTACAGAAAGTAAAATGTTTAACTTAGCCAAATAAACAGACAAGGTACACCTCCAGGTTTAATAAAACATGGATGAGATATTTGAGTCACACAAAATGGTTTCAGAATAGCTTTGTCTCTTAGGCAGTAAAAAATATTAGCAACTAATGTAATAGTGAGTCGTGGGTACCACCCTGGGAAAAGGTTATTGCAATATGAGAAACATAATACATGGTTCCATCAGAATTACAGAACGGGTAATGAATGCATGTTATGCTGGTTTACTGTGCTTCTGTATTAGTATAGTATAAGCATACATTTCATCTAGTGTTCAATGTTGGACAATAAGGCTTGAATCTTAATGTGACTCTGTAACCAACATTTTAATTGTTCATTTGTATTATCTTTTGATTTTGTTCTCCCACTGTTTTCATACATATTTTGTGACATAATGTTTATGTATATATTTCAATTGGGATATTTTTTTCCTCTGATTGCAATCAGAATAAACAAATTTGAATATTAATTAAAATGAGCCTTGTGTGCAGTGTAGGCCCCAGTGACTTTGTCTGTGGCCCAGTTCTGCATACATCTAAATGTAAAGCATCTGAGGAAGACAAATTCTGCCTTTCCCTGACACTTCAGGTTGCATGATAGACCTTGGTGTCCCTTATTGACAGAAATCATTCTTGCCATGTGTAATAAACCTGTTAACTCCCAAGTTCCAGGCCCCAGTGTCCAGTGATTTCAAGCATTAGCTTCACATCTTTGGATTTTCTGAGAATTATATGCCCAACTTTGGGGTGATTTCTCCAAGGCAGTACAGAGGTGGCTAAGCAGAATTGTCTTCAATGGCCTGTATTATGCTTTCCCATAATCCACTGTGCCTGATTTGTGAATAAATGCACGCCTCCAATTACTGGTGGGCAAGCCAGAGCAGGTTTGAGCCTGGCTTTAGTTTGAAGCCTGGCTTAGCTCAGCATGGCCTCTAAAAGCAGCTGAATTATTGTCAACCTAAGCAGTTAGTGTAGTGTCTGAAACGTTCAGATCTTATGTAGAGAACAGCCTGCAGTAGCCAGGGCTTGGCTCATGCTTTGGCTCGTAGAGTTACGCCAGACCCCTGGCTTGACTTTGGTTTCTGACTAGATTAAAAATTCTTGACTTGTCCACCTCTGCCTTCAATTTTCAGTGTTCTCCCCACCTTTCACCAGCATTAAATTCATCATGGTGTGGGCAAGTCATTACTCTGGCAACCCATACTGTGTTAGGCCCATGGTGAATAAAAACACTGATTATAAAATGGGTCTCAAACATCCTGTAAACTCATTGGTCAAAAACATTTCACATGATGTGTAAATCCTGCAATAGACAACCGGTAAAGATCCCCGTAATCAAATGTCTCCTTTCTTTAAACCTAATTCATTTTTATTTTTATTTTTAATATTGATTCATTTTATAATCACAACAATGCACTTCAAGGCATGTATAATAGTGGGATTTACACACTTCTTGTGTGGTTAAAGTCACTCGGCTGTGCCTCATGACACACCACACAAGGCGTGTGTAAATCCCACAACACATGCCATGTCATGCATTATTGCTTTAGTCACCAGTGCCATCAACTCCACACTTTTTCTCAGCACCAAAATTGAACTGAGGGGTAGACTGTACCTCACATACCAGCCAGACACATAGTAGCATAAACTATTGGGCCAGCAGATAAAACGGGCTTCATCATTTAGTGATGCCAGTCATTCACTGTTTACTGGCACTAAATTCATCATATGGCACCCATACACACTGTATGTACCAAGCCTGAAGGACAACAGAGAGCCTCCAGGACTAAGTCCCTCACCTTTGATTAGCACTTAGATAATAACTTTTCTTGGGTTTAGTCAGAAAACTGACACAAATGCTGCATTTAAGAAAAAACTAAATCAGAGATTTTTTGCTGTGTAGCAGTTTCTTGGGGGATCAATAGTAACATTGTGTGCATCTACAAAGCAGTAATTGATAAAAAGAAATTGCAGAAAGTTTAGTGATGAAAAAAATGTCTCATTATTTCCAAGCATGGTGGTAATGGTGAGTCACTGTGGCTGCTGCAAACCAGTTTTCTTTACGTGATCAAAACCTATTTGTGCTCAGTGCTACTTTTGGAGCTGGCGTAATTATCTTCTGGTGGGCACTTTATCAAGTCAGGGAGAAAGAGCCTGTGGAAAAGGACAGCATATGATGCAAATGAGGCCTGCTGTGACTGGGGAGGCAGATGAATGAAGCAAGAGGTGTTGCTATACTACTGTCATCATACGCACTATCTTCTGGCACCCATTTCCTTTGCTCACTGGCATAGAAGGGACTCATTTGCTGAAGGTGTATTGACCTTAACATCACAAGAAGCTGTCTGTGTTCTATGAACAAGACTAGTCATAGCTGGAAAAACAACAAAAAAAATAAGTTTAAGACAATTTGCAGAGAGTGAGAAACCAGCAGCAAGCTCTGCCATGTAGTACCAAGGGGGAAGTGTTCTGAGCACAGGAGAAACATGAGGTTTGATTAACTGCAGCTGTCTGAAATGGTAGATGTCTTAAATACATTTTTTTTTTCATTGTTTATTTATACTTCTGGCCATCTGGGGTGGCTGCTCAGCCCTGTCTTGCCCCCACCCACCAATGCTCGTCTTCCTCTGGGACTTACTTCAACCTGGTTCCCCACTGAGTAAACCCTGTGGCAGGTTCAGAAAGTGGACGGCTGTCCTTAACCCCCAAAGTACTCATCCAGATGGGTCGAGGTGTCACAAGTGATGTCACGGGTCACCGGGTAAGCAGGCAGCGCTTCATTATGCCCTGGCTCCATTTTTTCAACCTCTGTTTTCATCCATGTCCCCTTCTGCAGCCAACCTAGAGCATGCATGTGGAGGTGCGTACACATCACCAGACTACAGTCTCTACCTTCCGTGCTGCTCCAGCCTGTATTACCACCGGCCCTCCAGCTGGTAGCAGTCAGAGGTTAGGCAAGTGAGTTGCCCTCTCCAGTACAGGACAAAAGTCCTCCAGACTCTCAATCCTCTCCTCTGTTCTGGCTCCTGGCAACCCGAATCCACTTCCAAAATTGGGTCACCATCATGGAGTGTGGTGTCCAGCGCCTGAACTTTTAGTGCCACTGGACCAGATTTCTTAAAAAATGTTATGCTCCATCCAGCCTCTCCTAAATATGCTCTGGACTGCTCTCTCCAATCTACCTAGGGAACTTTGCTGACAGCTCCTTGCTCTAGACTGATACAGGGCTAGTGAATTTTCTGTTGCTGGACCCATGACTTGGAATGCCCTCCCTGCTAATGTGTGAAATTCTTTCAAAGCAGAGGGCTTTAAAAAGGGTCTGAAATATGTCAACTATAAGACACGACAGGATGTGCATTAGACAGTTCTAACACACAGCCAGGGGTGCAGTATGGCACGAGGCCACATGCTGAGTGCCTTCAGTCCCTAGCTGCATGTTAGAACTGTCTAATGCAGATCCCATGAGTGTCTTATTGTGCTTATAAAATGGGGAACTGTACTTTACATGTTTAAAAAAATGTAATTTGTATCTTTAGATGCTGAAGATGTAAACAGTTTCATTCGTTTTGAGTTAAAACGGTATCTCTGCCTTCATTAGTTATTTTTATTTATTAATTTTTTTTTTTTAGATCAGTGGCTTGATTTTCAAAGCCTTGCCTTTGATGCAAGGTGCGTGCATCAAATAGAATTGACACAAGAGGTACCTTGTGTCAAAGCTTGCAGCAATTCTGATTTTGCACTGCAGGCTGCATCAAAAACGGGAGCACTTTTGGCAAACCAACCCTGCACCACTTATGAGGGTGCTCCATGGCAGAAGGGAACTTGCTCCACAACAGGGCTGCTGCATCCCCTAATTTGGGATTTTCAGATACAGATGCAGTCCTGGCCATGGTTAGACCAGCCATGAGCTGGTCCAACAGCTCTTGCACTGCAGACTGTTCTGAATGTGTGTGTGGGGGGGTAAGGAACCCCTAGGCCTGATCATTATTTGTAAAATTTAATAGATATTAATGCCATATTGGGCTGTATTTAATATATATGATGACACAGAATAGTTTGGTGGGAATGCCTCACCAAGCAGTATTGCCAATTTAACATGTAACAGAATCACTTAACATGTAAGCCTGATATTTCATATCATGATCCTGCAACTGAATAACAGCATATATCAGACTGTAGCTGCACATTCTGTCCGCTGTTACAACTGGTGAAAAACAGTCTAGTGCTCCTGCATGGAAGGTATGCAGTGCTACTGTGTACAGTACACATAAAAACTGTCAGATCCTCTATACCCATGATGCACAGCTCAATGTGCTAGGGATGCCCTTCCCTGAGCTGCAAGATGGTCCCCCCCACCTGCAAACAGCTCCCCCCACGGGTTGGTCATGAGGGCCAGCTCGAAGACACCGAGGATGCCCTCCCCTGAGCTGCAAGACAGTCCCCCGTCCACAAACAAGTACGGCGTTCGAGCCGAGGCATGCCAGATTCCTTGCAAATGGATCTGTGGAAGGAAGTGTTTTGGCGCCATTTTCAAACAACGGACTGTGGGCTGCTCCGTCCTGCTCACTGCCCTTAATTATCAGCAGAGCAATGGAGATAGTTTTTACCAATGGCGTCTTGCTAGAATCTAGCACAGTTCACTGCCTGCTGTTTTGAACTTTAATTAATTGGATTCACTTGCCTAGCGAAGCAGAGCATTCAGGGTGTTGCTTTAAGACATTCAGCTTTAAATTTTGTTCTAGCTTAAATGTTTTGCTGCTGCTAGATTTAAATCTCACAGATTTCACTGCCTGCTGCTGTGAACTTTAATTTAAATTGATTCACTTGCCTACAGTAGTTAAGCAGAGCATTCAGGGTGTTGCTTTAAGACACACCTTTAATTTAAATAATGCTCCTGGGCTCAATTTTAGATCACATTTTTGCCTTGATTAAATTCTTTGCCTTAATGCTTTACTACTGCTTGATGTCAAGAGCTTGACTGTATTTGCTGCTGCTAGTTTTAGATTTTAGTTCTCTACTCCCAATTTTACTCAGAATTTTACCCCTGCCAGAGAAAAAGTCATTCACTTGGCTGGCTCTCACTAGCCCTCCTGCTGGTAAACCGTTGTCCCACCTGCAGTCAGCCTCATCCCTGAGCTCCCCCCCCCCCAACCTGCTTAGCCCAACCTCCATCTTACCTGCTTTATAACCAGTTTCTATCTTCTTCTCTCCTCAGCTCCTCTCGCAGGTTGGTGGTGAGGGCCAGCTTGAAGACGCCGAGGACGCCCTCCCCTGAGCTGTAAAATGGTCCCCCCACCCACAAACAAGTACAGCGTTCAAGCCGAGGCATGCCAAATTCCTTGCAAACAGGTCTCTTGAAGGCCCCACCGACGCTTCGCATCTGCTTCCCCACAGCTCCCACCACCACCCTTGGTGAACTTTTACTTATATAGTACGGATCATGTGCCGATCATAACCAAACAGCCCACTTTCCCATTTGCAGCTTAACAGCTCCCACCACTAGTAGACGCTGCAAAGAATTCCTTAGTGATACCCTGCCCAGATAGTTCCACTATGTTGCCTCTCTACTTAAGTATTATTTCTATACTTGCCCTTTGGGTGTCCCTACCCCCTTCCTCTTGCCCCAAGATGAAGGCATGCCAACTAGCACGTATCACCCTGCCGACTAATGTACTAACCTCCGCTACTCTATCCAATGGTTTACACCCTGTTGGCCACCTCCACACCCAGCTGGTTGGTCCCTCCATCCTCCTGCCCACCTTCCACGGTAAGCTGCTAGCCCTAAAACGCCCCACACAGGGCCCCTCAGTGGCTACTGCACAGTTACCTACCTCCTACCATAAACTTCAGTGGGCTTTGTCTAAAGCAAAGCTTCTGTTTACACTACTGCTTCTCTTAGCTGGGGATGTTGAACCTAACCCTGGACCTAGGCGCCCCCCAGACCAAACCCCTCTTCTTCCCTCCAACTCCCAGCCTGTTACACAAATTAACCTTGCTTCAGCCATTTGCTCTATCCCTCAGACCTGATATATTGATTATCTCAGAGACCTGGTTGAAGCCCTGCAACAACGATGCAGAAATTTCTATACCTGGCTATACAGTCATCCACCATGACTACCAGGTAACAAAAGAGGAGGTGGAATAGCCATGTACATCGCACCCTCACTTCAGTTTACCTCGCTTCCTATCATTGCCCATGGAGTTCATAGATGCACTAATGATAAAACTCTCCCTCCCCCACTCAGTTCCCATATATACTGTAGCTGATTCATACTGCTCATCTGACTCCCCTATGCCCTCTATCCTGGATCACCTGGGTACCCTAAAATCTCAGGCATCAGGGGGTGAGCTCTATATCCTTGGGGATTTCAGTTTGAACTTGCTCTCCAGTGCTAGCTCCAAGCTAGGTGACCAGGTGGCTGCTCTAAACCTGTCCAACAGATCTCCAAACCCACTCACTTAAGTAACAAAACTCAGAATCACACTCTCCTGGACTGGTCCCCTAACCTCCTACCCACATTGGATACTTGCCTGAGGCCTCTTACCGAACACCCTAAATGATCACCACATGATATATTTGGTAAGGAAAATATTCTGGCCCAAGGCTTCTCCTCCCAGAATCCTTATGACTAAGTCCTACAAATCCCTGGACATTGCCTCTTTCCTAAATGACCTGGCTAATGCAGATTGGTCCTTCTTCACCCTGGCTACCGCCATTGATTCTGCACTGGAGTTCTTCAAGACCAAGTTCATTGCTATCTGGGATCACTATGCCCTTCTCAGACAGGCCTGAGTAAGGTGTGCCCACCTGCCTTGGATCTCATCAGATATCCTGGCCCTCCTCAAGGCCAGGGATCAGGCTTGGAAGTCTTTCAAGGCTTCCAGCACACCAGTGGATCTCCAACAGTAGTGCACACTTCAAAATGCCAGCACGAGGCAAATCTGCCTCGCCAAAGTGAACTATTTCAAAGCCACCTTCCACAATAACTTCAACCACCCCACTAAATTCTGGAAAGTGGTAAAATCGCTCTTCACACCACCTTCACAGTCCCCCAACCCTGTCTTAAATTCAGGTGGCTTCACAGTCACAGACCCCCTTGCAGTGGCTGCAGAATTTAACTCCTATTTCACAAACTGCTCCTCTTCGCTTCTGTCCTCCCCCCATACTGCCCAGCAAACTCCCCCTACATCCCCTGCCCTCCACCCTCCTCCATCCCACTCTTTCTGTTTCCAACAGGTCACCTCGACAGAAGTATTCAACGCCCTGTGCACCCTCAATCCTTCAAAGGGTAAATGCCCCACTTGCATGGACTCCAAAATGCTCTACCTGTCAGCTTCCACCATAGCCAGCCACTTGGCCTCACTATTAAACCTATCCTTCTCCCTCACTGCTGTCCCATCTGAGTGGAAACCTGCCACTGCTATCTCCCTTCCCAAGGGAGGTGACCCCTCTGTCCCAGGTAACTAGCACCCTATTTCCCTCCTCCGTATCCTGTCAAAACTAGTACCGCCACCTCAGCCTCCCTCCCTGTTACAACTGGCGTACCCCAAGGCTCGGTCCTGGGTCCACTCTTGTTCTCTATTTTCCTCAATGACCTGCCCTCTGGTTGTCCACACACATCCATCCATATGTATGCAGATGTCACTGTTCTGTATACATCAGGCACCTCGTCCTCTGATGTGGCAGGGAACGTGTCAATATGCTCCCGACAATTCGCTCCCATGGTATTCACTCCCGACAATTCAGTCCGACAAACATTCGCTCCTCTGTTATTCGTCTCTTGCCAAATTTGCTCCCACATGCAATTATTGCTAGAGTTATGCACAGCAACTGACAGCAACATAGAGGCACATTATTGGGCGACAAACACGCGCCAATTGGCAATGGCTATACATTTACATGCAATGATGCTGTCCAACCAGAATTCATAGTTAGCAGTATAAAGCAAGCAAGTCTGTGGCTATGGCTCTGTCTATGACTGCCTTGAGTTAAAATGATTTGCCACTTCATCACCTCCGAGCACCAGAAAAGAAAAGAAAATTGGTGGATGAGAATAATTTAATTTACATGTTCCACAAATGGGGGATAGAGGGAAAAGGCATATGGCAATGTGAGCATGCAGTACAGAAAGTAAAGGTTTGCAATGCACACGTTCACACAGCCTCCTATGACAACCCAAGTATTATCTATAGGTTTTCCACACACATGCATGCACCAGACCCATGTGCTGTGGAAAAATCTGTCACTGTCACTGTCACTATGGCAAAAGAAAGAGCAACAACAACATGGGATACTACCACTTGGTAATTCCAGACCATTAGAAAACCTACAAGCAGGACTGTGGCACTGACACTATTACATTTCTTTCTCATGACAGTGGTCCTGGTACTAACAGGATCTTGATATCTGGAACTGACAGAAATCTACGGTTCCTTGAAAGAACTAAGGTTTGGCATGCTGACAGGACTGTCAGTGTTGTTCCCCCCTCTCTTCCAACAATCATATGTTATAATGGGCGAGTGCTTTGGCAAAGTCCAGCCTGCTATATATGCGCTTTTGCCAAGTAAGAGAAGGGACTGTTATGATAGGATGCTGACAGTGCTGAAAGATCTAAACCCAAACCTCTGCCCAGACATTGTCATGACCGATTTCGAGAGGGCAACTATTAATGCCTTCAAATCAACTTTTCCTGACAGTAAGCAAGTGAGATGAGTCTGCCACTTTACACAGTGTGTGTATCGCAAGATACAGATGGAAGGGCTAGCTGTACAGTATTCCCAAGACCCGGAATTTGCCCTAAAATGTAAATATCTGCCCTCTCTCACCTTTTACCCCACTGACCAAGTAATAAAAAGGTTTGAGGATATTACTGACAATCAACAACATGTGTTTCCAAATGAATTAACACCGGTCATTGACTATTTCGAAGATATATGAATCGGGCACCCTAACAGGACAGGCACGGGCAGAAGACAGCCAACATTTCAAGCTTGAGCTCTGGAACCATGCAGAAAGTGTCATTGATGGCAGAGCTAAGACAAACAATGTTGTCGAAGCGTTCCACAGAGAGATGCAGAGTATCCTATGAATGTCGCATCCCACTCTGTGGAAATTCATAGATGGTCTCAGAGGTGTACAAAATAAAAGGGACAGAGAGCTGGAGCAATTGATAGCTGGGATCGCCCCAGCTGTGTCACAGAAGGTGTACCATGACAATGTTGAAAGGCTTGCCTGCCTCATTTGTAAAAGTGATGAGTGCACTATGGAGGAGTTTCTTAGGGAAGTAGCACAGAGCTTCGACTACTGATGATTTTAATGCCACATCGAATGGATTTTAAAGTTTTGATAATAAAGGATTTGTTTTAACGTACCTTGATCAGCTCTGGTAATTAAGAAAACAAGACGACTTCATGATTATATCACTTTCTGCTTATACAAGGTAACTAAAAGGGTAACTAAGGACTTCCTGATTGTCTACTGATATGGTAAGGCACAGAATTGCATATATTTAATATTGTTTTATGCCTAAGACAGCCGTCACCATGCCAACTGTGTTTTTGTAGCTCCTTTCTCCCACATCTGTTTGCTAATTGAAAGTCAGAGCACTCAGTGGTGGGGGGCTATATGTTCTCTAATGGTGTATAATGCTTCTCATCATAAACTTCCTGCATCATTGGTAAGCATTGGTTGGGAGCGAAATGGCAAATGGTAGCAAAACGGTACACATGGGAGCAAACTGACACAGTAGTGAATAGTTGCAGGAGTGATTTTTCGTTTGAGCAAGTTGTCGGGAATGAAATTGCAGGGAGAGAATAGTTGGGAGCAAATTGTCATGCTCCCAATGTGGCGACCAGACTTCAGCAGAACTTTGACAATGTTCAGCACTGATTTTGCTCCAATCAGCTATTAATCAATGCCAAACAAACTGTATCTGTGACCTTCGGCACTAGGCAGAAACATTCGCGGCTCCCCTCCACCCCCATCTTCCATACCCTGGACGGGACAACTCTGGAGGCCTGCACCTTCTTCAGATATCTCAAGGTCTGGCTTGACCAGCACCTCGACTTTTCTGCACATATCGAATCCATCTACAAGAAGCTGCACCCCAGGCTAGATGCCTTATACCACAACCATGGCTGCATCCCGCTGCCTGCTCACTGGGCAATTGTGTAGAAAATGATTCTCCCTATTCTTGACTATGGGGATGCAGTCTACAGTGCTGCTCCCAAGTCCACCTTAACCAGATTGGACCCCCTCCTTCTGTCACTTTGCCCTTCACTGTTCCTACTCCACTCATCATTATGTCCTCTACCACACACTGAATCTTCCCTCACTAAATGACCATAGGCAGTCCCACTGTGCCAGGATCAGGGCCGAGTTCTGGACCCAGTCCCTGCCACCTTACTTTGCTTCTGCCCTAACAGCATCTAACCTCCCAGCATACTCACTCAGGAATAATGACTCCCTTGTCTTGTCTGTTCTACATAGATCCACTGTTGTAGGTCAGGCAGCCTTCAGTTACCGCATGTCTAAACTGTGGAACTCACTTCCCGCATGTATTCGGCATGCCCCTTCCTCCTTGCACCTCAACTCCCTCCTCCAAGCACACTTCTCCATCTGCACATGTGCCTAAGTTCTGACTACACAGGGCCTCTCTCTTGTATACTTATTGTATATTTATCTATTTATCATATATATGTATTGTACCTGATCTCTGCTTGTCTTGTGCATTGAACTCGACCTACTGTAATGCACTGTACCCTGGTACTGTATGTGTTATCTGATTTGTACTATGCCCTGTATATCAATTATTTTGTATTCTTCCTCTCCCCCCACCTCACAGGACACATCTGGAATCAAGCAGTAGTCTGCTCAGCATGCCCTCCTGGTAAAACTCTTAAATAAATAAATGTGTGTTTGCATAAGTCAAGCAGTGTGGTTGTATAAAAAAACATGTTTTTAGTGCTCCCCTATACGCAGGTTTTGTAAATGCACAAAATGAAGTGAAAAATAAAAATACATTTATATGATATGAGAAGCCTCATTCTGTTTACCATAGTGTTATGTGCATGAAACCTCCATCTTACATAAATGGTGGTCATCCTGCAATAAAACACACACATATCATATGGTGTTACAGTCTCCAATTGTCTAATAGGGCTACTGCATGGGGCTGCTTGTAAAGGTTTGAACACAAAGGAGGTTACCAATGTAAGAAGATGTACTGTTGCAATATTCGGAAGCTGTGTAATAATCCCCAGTGAAGTCCAACGCTGACAAGCAGCCCCAAGCAGTAGCCTTATATGGATACTGTAGCACTATATGATATGTGGGTGTTGTGTTGCAGGACAAGCATCATACGTGTAAGATGGAAGTTTCATACACCTAACAGTATAGTAAACAGAATGGGACTTCCAATACCATACATATGTGTTATCCTTTATTTTTCACTCTGTATTTCTTGTGCATTTATGCAACCTGCATACAGGGGAACACTACAAACATGTTGTTTTGTTATACACCAACATTGCTTGACTTCTGCAAGCACACATTGAGCTGTGCATCATGAGTATAGAGGACCCGACAGGAGAGGTTTTTATGTATACTGTACACAGTGGTACTGTATACTTTGCATGCACGAGCACTATACTGTTTTTGGTGAGTTGTGACAGCAGACGGAATGTGCAGGTACAGACTGATGTAAGTCATTATTCAGGTATAGGATCGTGATATGAAATATCAGGCTTACACATTAAGTGATTCTGTTGCATGTAAATGGCAATGCTGCCTGGTGAGGCATTTCCACCAAACTATCCTGCATCTCCATAAATGTAAATTATACCATAGACATAAGTGAACAGCCAATGAAATGCTCAGACTGGCAGTTTACCACTGGTGTAAATCCTCTGATAATCACTGGCTGATGGGCAAATATAAAAGCTCATCCACATCCTAATCCTCTGCAGCCCAGGAATAAACAGAATAAAAATAAAAACTCAAAGCAACCTCTTTAATATTTGTATTTTATTATAGTAAAAAAATTAACCTTGCTATAATCGCAATAAGCCACTCAGAGGATATGGGTTATCGGGGGATTTACCATGGCTGGCGAGGATTTACCCACTCAGCTGTGCCTCATGGGCAAACCACTCCAGCTGTGGTAAATTCCCCAATAACGCACACCCCCTTGTGGCTTATTGCTTAAATACAGCTTAATACGGAATTAATATCTGTAAGTGTTATAAATAATGGTCTGGCTAAGGGGTTTCTTCCAGCCCAAACACACATTTTAGTCCTGGGGCCATTTTACAAGGGGCAGGGGATGATAGCAGCCTCTGTCAAACCCCACCTGTGTGCCACCTGTTTGCCGCACCACTCCGCTTGTGGCAGCCCTGGGGACTTTGGCGCTGGGGCCAGTATTGTACTGTAATCCAGCACAGGGTCTCTGGCACACCTGGGTCTGCCAGAAGCAGGGGTTTGGTGCACCATGTACCAGTCTCAGGGGGTGTTTGAAAATCGAGCCCCAGGATTTTTGTCCCACTGAACCCTCTGTACATGTAACTTGGGAGCAAGCTGGTTATCGTGATTACTGCCCACACACACAATTGGGGCTTGTAAGCATTTTATTAAGAATAATGCCCGTGCCTGCATGTGTTATTAGGATTTTTCACACACCTGAGGTGTGTGATAATCCATAAACCCCAAGAGCAAAGCTCAAGGGGTTTGCTAGAGTATCACACACACCAAGGGTGTGTGAAAAATCCTCATAAGACCAGCCTTGCATAGGCATTTTTTACAATAACTGGTGCAAGATTTAGGGAAACTGGAGACTGTTTAGCTGAAAGCAGTACTTTCAGTGTGGTAGAGTACTGCTTTGTCATGGGGACAGAGTGAAAAAGCAGTCTTGAGCCACTGTGCTTATATTTGTGCTTCAGTGAGAGCGTGTGGTGGAAAATGCTATAAATGAATCACTATCGAGTTATTACGGAATTCAGCAGGTTATTATGGCGTTTTATCAAAACTGCATATCCAGTCATTAGAGGAAGTCACCAGTTATTATAAATCCTTTATTTATACTTAAAAAAAATATTTTTAGTTGTCTTGTTTCAGTTGTATTGTAGCTCTTATGAGCCATGAGTGATGAAGCGGGGAAGTGACTGAGTGGTCTGTAGGAAAGCCGCAAGGTTTGTAGAGAAGATGTGATTGCATGCATGAGCCTGAATAGTGAGAAGTGCTGCTAAGGAAACCAGGCTGTCCAGGATTGCAGTGAACTGACTATATAGACAGTTACATCCTGTGAAAAAAGGTAAAAAAAAGAGGGAACAACCAGGGGGTGAGAGCGAGTGTTGCACAGGAGCAAGCAGCTGTTTAGTGGGTGGGTTGGATGGGAACATGGAAATACATCAAGTTGGCATATACGGACAAAAAAAGAAAAAAAAATCAGAAGACAGAATTATGGAAAAGTTTGAGTTTAGATTTTCTTTAAGAGCCAGTGTACTGCCTAAAATTAATATTAGTTTTTAAAAGCAATTAGCTACTACCTTTTACATCTGAGGTGCCTCTCCTTTTGCCTTTGGGTAATTAGAAGATTTTTTTACCTGCTGTTAGTAGGTGTGATCTGTGGAGCAGCATTCCACATTGGCCTGGCAGCAAACATGCCTAGTTCTATGCCCCCCAATACGTCACCAGCATTGTGATGCCACTGACTATGACATCAGAGCTACTCAAGAAGAGCCACTCAGCAGCTGCCAGGTCAATCACCTGCGATGTCATAGTCAGTGAGGCACTGTACTGATGATGTAGTGGGGGGAACAGAACTAGATATGTCAGCTGCCAGGAAGTGTACTCTTCCATAGATTCTGCACAATATGTCATGCAGAAAACTTTCTAATGAGCAACCAGAACAAAGACAATACTTCAGACATAAAAAGTTACAACTGGCTTCTTTTAAAATTTGTTACATTTTCATGTCTGCTATTTTTAGCTCTATTAGCTCTTTAAATAGTGTGCTTAGACAAGAGAACAAGCGCTACAGTATGGCAGACAGGCTGTATCAAACTCTTGCTAAGTTGGGAGACAAAAATGGTTGCCATTATCTTTTTTTACATTGTAATGAGTGGCACAAGGATTTCGTTCATGTCCTGAGTCCAGCTAGCCAGCATTTGTTTTCAGCAATGCATTAGATGCCTTCACCACCCTCCTTAATCTCTGCACCAAGCTTACAAAAAAAGCCAAAGCAGTCTTCTTCTAGAACAGGCTTATGTGCGAAGGCTTGGACCCAACTAAATTCTGGAACACGATCCATAGCCTTCTCAACCCCGCCACTCCGCCCCCCCACCATCAACAGCTGGGGACCAGGCCTTCGTGACTTTATTCTGACAGCTGAAGAATTAAACAAGTACTTCACTGAAGGTCTGAGGGTACTAATTTCCCTTTTCTGCCCCTCCTGCCAACACCAGACTCCTGCTGCTGTCAATTGCCATCTCCAGACAATCCGAGTAGAAGACGTCTACAGTGAACTCTCAGTGCGTAATTCTGCCTCCAGATGTGGAGATAATGGCTTATCCCCCAAGTTCTTTAACACTGGTGCCCCTGCCATAGCTGCAGCCATCACACACATCTGCAACCAGTTCCTTGCGCTCAGTGCTGGAAGCATGCATTAGTTGTCCCTATCCACAAAAGGTGGCCCAGCAGAAACTCCATCCAACTATCACGTACTATCCCTTCTTCCTGTCCTCTCCAAAGTTTTTGAGAGACTGGTAAGTAGGCAGCTCTCCAGCTACTACTCCAGCTCTGGCTTCCTGATACCATTCCAATCTGGCTTCCACCCCAACCACTGCACCTCCAGCTCCCTCCTTTGTGTTACTGACCACATCCACTCTAGCGTGGATAAGGGTATGGGCACAGGGGCTGTCTTCATTGACATAGACAACAGTCTTCTCTTGGATAAACTTGTAATCTTAGGTGTCTCCTGCTCTTCTCTTAGCTGGTTATGATCCTACCTAACCAACCGCTCACAGTCACTAAAGTGACGTAGAATCACATCCTATCTCTCCTAGTCACACTAGTGGTCCTCCAAGGCTCTGTACTGGGTCAATTACTGTTCCCAGTTTTTATCAAGAATCTCCCTTTAGCTCTCTCCTCCTGCGTTATCCACATGTACTGTATGCTGACGATATAATTAATAATAATAATATACTTTATTTTCACTGCGCCTTTCTAAAATCAGGGTGCCTTAATAGTAAAATACTGGAGAATAAAACAGGATGCAATAAAACCATCAATTCAATAAATATATGGTTTCATAAAATTCAATAAAATACCATCACGTATTTACTTTTGCATCCGACTACACTTCCTCCTCCATCGAGGAGGCCCTGCAAAAGGACTTCTCTGCTTTACAAAAATTGTTTCAGGATAACTGGCTAGCCAAGAACCAGAAGAAAACTGTTTCCATGCTGTTTGGTTCCAGTCACTAACTAAGCTGCTCCCCAGACTCACCAAACCTCTGCTCTACCCAGGGTGAACGTCTCAACTACATTATATCTTATAAATACCTAGGCCTGTACCTGGACTGACACCTACACTACTCTGGTCATATCTCTCAGGTAACAGCTAAGTGCTACGCAACACTTGACAGACTTTATAGGGTGAAGAATTGCCTCCAGCCCCATATCAAGAAACTGGTAGTTGAACATTCCATCTTTCTACTGTTAGGCTACAAGGACATTGTATATGCTGGTGCTAACTTCTCCACCATGACCAAACTCACTATCCTTTTCAACACCTTGTGCAAATTTGCTCTGTTCTGTCCCCCACACCAAGCACAAGAAGCTTGGCTGGGCACCTCCCTCAAAGAGGCATTTGCTGCACAATGCTCTAGTGGGGGCTAAATGCTGGTAAGGCAAACATCCAAGCTACCTCTTGGAGCTCTTCACATTGGCTGCAGACTGCACCTACTCCCTCACATCCGAGGATGGCTGCCCCTTCCAGATCCCATGCTGCAGTCCTAACTTAGGACACGCCTCCGTCACCTACAGGCTACCCTCCATATGAAATAGCCTTCCTACTAATGATACCACATGTCCCATATCATGTAAGATGTAAATCAATGCTTATCTCTCCTCCATGACCACATGCCCCAGCTGCCCCAGTCTCCACCCCACAGCTGGTAACTGACATGAGCCTGCTACTGTGCTCAGCGGGTGGCTGTATTATGGTGACCCTAGACTCCCTTCTGAATTCAAGGGTTATGATACACATTTTCTGCCTTCTGACATGATTTGATGATAGGTTTAAATGCTTCATTGGCAAGCATTTAAACTAGCTAAGGGGGGAGGCACTGAAAAGGAGAAGAGAAATCCTAGTCCCCCCACCAAAAAAAAAAAATCAGGGTAGTTAGTGAGGTAAACACCAAGATAGAGAAGTCGATAGGAGAAGGACAGGGGTAAATGGATAAAAAGACAAAGGCAGTAAGGACAGGGATGGGGCACAAAGGGGTAAGGCCATCAAAAAATGGAAGTTAATGAGTACCAATGCCTGTAGTCTAGGTAACAAGCTACTTGAACTGGTAGCCTTAATGGAAGAGGGATGACTGGATATTGTGGCAGTCACAGAAACATGGTACACAGAGAACCAAGACTGGGATGTCAACATACCAGGGTACACAATATACAGGAGGGACAGAGTGAGTAGAAGAGGAGGAGTAGCTTTCTATGTAAGGGAAGGGATCAAAGCAATGGAACTAAAGGGTAAACAGGAAGGAGAGGAGGCACTGTGGGTCACCCTGGAAACTGGAAATGGCACCACAATCTGCACAGGGGTTGTATACAGACCCCCTCTCAGGGGGGAGAAAATGGACAAGGAAATGATAGAAGGCATCCTTGGGATGGCAGAGAAAGGGGAGATATTGCTGATGGGGGACCTGAATATGCCAGATGTTAACTGGAGCACCTTTGCTGCAGCCACATCCAAGAGCAGGGCCATTCTCGATGCCCTACAGGGGGCATGCCTCAGACAGCTAGTGTTGGAACCAACTCAGGAGGGAGCAGTCTTAGACCTGGTACTCTCAAATGGGGATGTAGAAAGGATCTCAGCTCTAGAAGTGGGTAGCCATCTGGGAACAAGTGACCACCAAACAGTGTGGTTCACAATCAATTCAGCTGTAGAGTCAAGCCATACAAAAGTGAAGGTACTGGACTTCAGGAGGGCTGATTTTGTCAAAATGGGAGAGTGTCTCAGAAAAGCACTAGCAAACAGGCAAGAAGGAGGGGTGGAGCAACAATGGGGACACATCAAAACTGCCATCACAGAGGCAACAAGCCTTTGTGTGAAGCAAATAAATCAAAATGAAAGAAAAACACTATTGTTCTCAAAAGAGGTATGGGAAGGTTAGGGAGAAAAGATAGCATTCAGGAAGTATAAGGAAACACAGAAGAAGTAAGACTGAGAACTGTACCAGTTAAAGCAGAAGAAAACGGGAATGCAGTCAGAATAGCAAAGGCCCAAACTGAGGAAAAGATAGCCAACTTGGTTAAGAAGGGGGATAAAACCTTTTATAAGTACATTAGGGAGTGAAGAAAGACAAAGGGAGGGATACTGAGGCTGAATAAAGAGGAGGGTGGGTGGGCAGAGAGGGACAGTGAAAAAGCAGGGATACTGAATGAATACTTCTGCTCAGTATTCACAAAGGAAGAGGAGGAGAAGGTACATAATCCAGTCAATAGAAGCACTCTGGATGGGCGGGGGGTCGATATCAGTCCTTTCACAGAAGAAAGGGTTCTGAAAGAACTCGTAAAACTGAGGGTGGACAAAGCAATGGGGCCTGATGGGATTCACCCCAGAATTCTAAAAGAACTAAGGGGAGAACCAGTAACACCATTGACCACCCTTTTTAACAAATCATGGGAGGATGGTGTGGTACCTGAGGACTGGAGGAGGGCAGATGTGATTCCCCTTCACAAAAATGCGAGTAAGACAGAGGCAGGAAACTACAGACCTATCAGTTTGACCTCAATGGTAGGGAAAAAGATGGAATCACTTCTGAAGGAAAGAAATGTTGAGTACCTAGAGGCCAGTGGGGCACAAGACACAAGGCAGCATGGATTCACAGAGGGAAGATCATGTCAGGTGAATCTAATTGATTTCTTTGACTGGATGACCAAAGTAGTAGACCAGAGAGGGGCTGTGGACATGGCTTACCTAGACTTTAGCGAGGCATTTGACACAGTCCCGCACAAAAGATTAATAAACAAATTAGCCAGTCTGGGAGTAGGTCCCAGGGTGGTAGTCTGGGTAAAACATTGGCTAGACAACAGGACACAGAGGGTAATAGTAAACAGAGTCCACAGTGAAGAAAGGGGGGGTTGCTAGTGGGGTACTGCAGGGTTCAACACTGGGTCCGGTCCTTTTTAATGTCTTTATAAGTGACATTGCAGAGGGACTGGAAGGAAAAGTATGTCTCTTTGCAGACAACACAAAGATCTACAACAGGGTTGATACACGAGGTGGAGTGGAAAGGATGAGAAGGGACTTAGCAAGGTTGGAGGAATGGTCAAATGTATGGCAGCTTAGATTCAATGCAAAGAAGTGCAAAGTAATGCACCTGGGAAGCAAAAACCCAGGGGACGAGCACACAATGGGGAGTGAGATACTGACAACAACAAAAATGGAAAGGGACCTGGGGGTAGTTATATCAGATGACCTAAAGGTGGGCAAGCAATGTGAGAAGGCAGTAAGGAGGGCTGGGGGATACTGGGATGCATAGGGAGAGACATCACTAGTAGAAAAGAGGAAGTTGTTATCCCTCTGTACAGACGGTTGGTGAGACCCCATCTGGAGTACTGCGTGCAGTTCTGGAGACCCCATCTCTGCCAAAACATAGACAGGATGGAGGCTGTCCAGATGAGGGCAACTAAAATGGTGCAGGGTCTGCACCTGAAGACATATGAAGAGAGACTAAAGAAGCTTAATATGTATACCCTTGAGGAAAGGAGGGAGAGGGGGGACATGATAGAAACTTTCAAGTACTTCAATGGAATCAACAAAGTCCAAGAGGGTAGCATCTTTCAGAAAAAGAGATCTGTAAGAGCAAGGGGGCACAATTTGAAGATAGAGAGGGGACAGCTCAGAGGTAATGTGAGGAAGTATTTTTTCATGAAGAGGTTTGTGGATGCATGGAACAGCCTTCCTGAGGAGGTTGTGGAGTCAAAAACAGTGGGGGAATTCAAGAATGCATGGGACAGACATAAGGCAATTCTAGTGGGGGCTAGGAGGAAGTAGGCTGTTGGTTAACTAGGATCTACAGCTTATCCATTAGGTAGGGAAATAGGCAGACTAGGTGGGCCAAACAGTCCTGATCTGCCATCAAATTCTATATTTCTATGTTTCTATGCATCTACAAAGATCAAGTTTCATTGCACAGTGCTCATTGTGGGTAATGAACTCTGTAGATAATCAGGGGAGCACATAGTAACTCCACTAATTGTAGAATGCTCTTAGTTTGCACCTTGTCCAATGCAATGAATGCCGCTTGAATTTTGTATTTTGCACTGCTTCTGTATTTAATAACTTTGCGATTGAATATAATTTTCCTGGTGTTCATCATGACCCCTTCCTCCCCCCAGTTGCAACTGGAAATGAGTCCTTAGGGGCTCTGCTTGCCTGCCTAGTAAAATATGTTTAAATAATAAATAAATAGATAGGTATTTTTAATGCACTAATAATGACCAGTCAGGACCCAGAATTTTTCTTCCCATTTGATAACATATTTTTGAACAGGCCTTTAGTGATGTCTAACGCTATGCCTTATAGGTGTTAGTCTTTAAGGGTATTATGTTTTAAAACAAAAATCTCTCATCATCTGAGATAGAGAATAATGTATGGGAAGGAGTGTATTATAAACTGGTTGTTTTTTTGGAGTAGGTGCCCCTTCCCATGAGCATGCATGATACCTCTGGACTGGGGGGGGGGGGCACAGACAAGAAAGGTTTGGATTTGAAGGTGTGGGTGATGTCACAGTGCTGGTCACAAGACAAGGACATCACTTTGTGCTACCAATGCAATCATTAGCAGAGTAAAAGTGTCATGTTGTGGCTAGTTCTGTGACTAGCAAGCACATATTCCCTAATGGAGTTCCTTATTTAAAAGGACACTGTCAACCCCTTAGGCCTCAAAGTGTCCCTAGTTTAGAAAACACATATTCTGATAGTTCACATTCTGTAGAGATCATTCATGTTTGTAGTTTGATTCTGATTCTATTTTTCTTTTTAAAAGTGAAAAACAGACTGCTCACCATACTGGGGTTACAATACAAAAACGTTTACATTCCTACCACTGCAACTTTCCTGGATTTAAGAACACCCCCAACACAGTCTAGTCACTCATTATACAGTGGGAGTTGAGTAGGCTATTGCATCATGAGTGGCTGAACAGTTTGGGGGTGTTTCTAATGTTCATGAAGTGTGCAATAAGAGAAGATCAAGGATTTGAATCAAACCAAGGCTGGGTATAACTATACATTAACATGCACTTCAGTTCTACTAAGCAATGAGGCAGATGAAACAACCAGCGACATCAATTAATTTTAGAGAAGGTAAACAATCTTAATATGTGTTTTTTGACTAGAATAATGTGCTGCAGAAAGGGTTGACGATGTCTCCTTAGACTCGACTTAATTTAATAATGTAGCACCTTCCAGTCATAAATGTAACCCCCTACTTTATGAGGTAATTAATGTAGTCCTGTTTTATCTCCCTGCATTGGGCAGATCCAAATTGGTATGGCCTAGCCATGGGGCTTAAATAGGTAGTCATTAAGTTCTGGGAGAGTTTTGGAAGGAAATCAAAGAGAGACAGGGAAGAACTCTGGTTGCAACCATGTATCCTGAGATGGAGGCCAGAGCTTCAGGCTAGACCTTCCACTGGTGCTGGTCTCCAGGAGCCCGCATATACTGGGAGTAAAGAAACATGTTTGTGCTCCAAATGGCAGTTTTCGCCAAGACCCACAGCGACACCAAAAGCAGGTTCCCCCAAGGACTACATCAGAATTTCATCTTCCTGAGATAAGCAAGCCTGGAGGTGGGGTTGCAGCCCAGCAAAGCAATAATGGGTACTGTGGTGCCCCAGATGGTGATTATAGATCGCCACAGGGAGAGAAAGGCATCCCAGACATAATCCTTGGTTTGGGTCCTGCTCTGAACTGTGGTAAAAGCAGCCAGACTGGTACAGAGTTCACATCAGTGATGCTCCCGTGTTGGAGGGGGCAAATGTTGGGCTTGTCTCAGTCCTCAGTTTGAAAAGATTTGCCCCAAAATGCTTGCAGAGTGTGGGCATGGCAATATAAAAGATTTGTCCAATGTGACTGTACTGAAGCTCTCCTGGGAGTGAGAGTCATTAATGGGTCATCTGTAGGTTTCCCAATTCTGAAAGTGTTCGTTTGCTGTAAGTACATGTCCTTAATGAACTGTTTTATCCCCATCAAAAACCTGTGACTTATCAAACTAGAAAAGAATTTGTATTCATAAACAGAACAACTAATATCTTCCGACCATTTCCAAAAATAATTGTCATCATAGTTTATAATGCTTGAAATTATATTTCCAAAACTGCATCTTTTGAACTGTTTGGCTTAGAAAACATTTTGTTTAATAAATGGTGGAGGTCCAACCAGCTTGAATAGATTATAGCAATACAGTTCAAATGGGTTGATACGTCTGACTCTATACATACTGATATAATGTTGTTAAAACAGTAGTATTTAAATAATTTTTTTTGACAACTATTTTTTATTTTTCTTTATTTCTTTATACTCCTTCATGTGCCCCCAGCCCGCCACTCCTTCAGGTGGCTTAGTGTCCCTGCTGCCCACCAGTCCACCCTCACAGCCGACTCCTGCTACCTGAATCCCCATCCTTAGCTGGGTCCCAGAGGGTTCTGGCTTTTTTTTTTTTTTAAATTGGTCTTATTCAAGCATTCAAACTCCATGACATTGGACATCTGAATACACACCCTTAACAGTTTGTTTTCAGTTTATACAGTAGATTGGAGACTTTAAGATTACATTTCTGTCCAGTCTTTCACAATATCCATTCTTGTATCACTTTGAAGCCTGTCAGCCAACTACTAATAAAATTTAAATTATCATAACCAAAAACTATTGAACCTCAAGAACTTGGTGCCTAAAGAACAGTATGAGGTTCATGAATTTCATTATGATACAAGGGTAACATAATCCTGTTTACAGAACAATGGGGGAAGCAAATGAACAGACATTATGCATCAACATACAATGTCCAATTACTACTTAAAAGAAAAGATACATGGAAGATAAGACAAAAAGGGAAAAGTGAGCCCTGTACATTGAAGCCTGGGAGATGAAGTTATCACTACTAGTGCAAACAGTGGACTTGGGGGATATCCCAAGTAGACAGTTCTGTCACCATGGAGGCCTTCCAGCTGTATAAACGGATCATATACGATTATGAGGTAGCGTCATCTACCAGTATCTCACTATTCTCTGAATCTGAATAACTGGCTGCCCATCCCACCCATGGGCTCCACACCTCCATGAATTTATCTAGTCTGAGGTGTAGTTTGGCTGTTATCTGTTCCATGTCACATACTTTATTGGTTCGGTCAACCCAGTCCTGGAAGGATGGTGGGAGTGGCCTCAGCCACCTGGCGGTAATACATTTTAGTGCTACAGCAATGAGAATTAATGCTAGTTTCCTATGAAGTGACGGTAACCAAATAATTGTAGGGAGGCCAATTATCCATTCTGAAAACTCATCTGGGATATCTGCTTGTAAGATCTGTTTGGTGGCCAGTTGCACTCCGGACCATAACTCTCATAAGGAGGGACAGGCCCAAAATATATGGTAATGGGACCCAGCTCTTCCACAGTTACACCAGCAATGATCTGTGTAAGTAGTATGGAAGTGCCTGGTGATCTTGGGGGTACGAAAAAAGCGAATTAGTATTTTCCAAAAAAATTCTCTTCAGCCAGGTGAGGAAGTCACTCTCCACCCCACCATCAGGCACTTATCTCAATCTTTAATTGCAATATGGGTTTGAGATTCCCTCTCCCATTGTTCTTTTACTCATAGCAATGGGGTCCCTTCTGTTACCTCTAGTCTAGAATATAGGTTGCATATAAGTTTTGTATTCATAGCTCCCGTGATGATCCCATACATAAATTCTTCTCAGGGGTTTCTTAACCTAGATAGTGCTTTTTTGTTGTCTTTATGGTAAATAACATGTCTATCCTGCATACATCTGAACAGGTCAGAATTAATAAGATGAAATGTGTCCCTCAATGGTTGGAAGGACACACAGGTCTTTCCCTCCAGAAATTGAGAGAATCTATTCAAGTCTTTGGTTTCCCATATTGCGTACTTGGAATCTAATCTCAGAGGGAAAAAATCTGGGCAGAATTTTAATACTGACAGAGGATCTAACTTCTCTTTTGATCCCATCAGAGCCAATACTCGGTGTAGGGTCTTTACTGAGTGTCTCACCCAGGGATTATGTATATGTTCTACAATACTCTGGGGGACCTCCGCAAAGACCAGTGAGAACAAAGGCAGTGGCAAGGCTCCATTTTCCTCAATTCCATGTCATCCTGACATTTCCCGGCACCTAGCCCAGGAACACAGTGGGACCATCTGACATGTCAAATAGTACCGATAGGGGTCTGGTAGTCCTTGGACTCCTTTAGATCTATGAAGGTACAAAAGTCTCCTCGTCACCCTGGGTCTCTTTCCTCCCCATATGAACTTTTCTAATCCTTGACTCACTTTCTTCCAATATTCAGGTGGTATAGGGATGGGCAATGTAGAAAATAAAAATAGAAACCTAGGTAACAGATTCATCTTAATTGAATCTATTCGATCTGCTTGTGAAAAAGGTAAAAGGGACCATCTGGCCATATTGCTTTGCATCCCGTTCCAGAGTGTATTATAATTAGCTTAGAATAGCCTACTTTTAGAAGTAGAAAAATTTGTATCCCTGGATATCTAAGTTGGTTATTTTTTTGTCCAGACTTATGGGAATGTGGATTTGAAAGTCTGTGTAGGTTGCCCACTAAGAATCAACATTTCAGACTTGGTCATGTTCACCTTGTAGCCCAAAATATTGGCAAATTGTTCTAACACCTTATTTAAGGCCAGTGCTGACCTGTCTGGGTTACTCAAAAAAAAACCAGCATCATCCGCATACAGGGCTACTTTCTGTTCCACCTCACCTGCCACTATCCCCTCTGTCTCCAGAGATTGCCTGACCTTTGCGGCCAAGGGTTCTAGGAAGATGGCAAATAGCAGTGGAGACAGAGGGCATCCTTGTTTTGTTCCTCTACAGACTGGAAACCTTCCTGAATTAATCTCATTAACTTGTACTTGAGTTTGGGGGGACTTTTAAAGACTAGAAATTATTTTCCTAAATTTGGGTCCGAATCTAAATCTCTCCATGTTTTTTTTTGTAAAAAATGCCAATTCACTCAATCAAAAGCGTTTTCTGTGTCCATGGAGATGGCCACTTGGAGTGCCCTCTGTCCCCCACTGGCTAGAAATTACATTTAACAATCTTCTGATATTGTCCTGAAAGTATCTACCAGAAATAAATCCTGTTTGATTCGGATGCATTATACCATGAATTACCCTCTGCATGCGATCGGCCAAAATTCCAGTAAAGATTTTCAAATCCACATTCAATAAAGAGATTGGTCTGTAGGAGCTGCACACTTCAGGGTCTTTTCCTTGATTAATGTATTATTGAGATTTGAGGAAAACCTTAAAAAATTTGGCAGGAATCCCATTTAAACCAGGAGACTTGCCTTGCTTTAAGCCCTTAATTTTTGCAGTGATTTCCTGGAGTGTGATAGGGGTCTCCAGGGATTTCTGAGCCTCTGGGGTCAGCTGGGGCATGGCCAGTGAGGCCAGAAATTCCTCAACTTTACCTCTGTTGGTATCATCTGAAGGAGTTTGACTGTATAAAAGTTCATAATAATTGGCAAAGGTCTGGGCTATTTGAGAAGGGGAGGTAGCCAGAACATTGTCCTTGCTAGGATCTTGTACCTTCAGGACTGCTCTACTGCTAACTTGTTTTCTTAAACAAAAGTGCTCCCAAGTTGCCCCTGAAAACCGGCACTTGTGCCTAGTCGGCCTTACCCAGTTACCAAAGACTAAAATACAAAAAAAAAAAAAAAAAAGAAAAAAATAATGCAAAAGCTAAAAGTTTTCCGGCTCTATTTCCCTCTTCATAATATTTATGGGTAACTCTTCTCAAGGAGCTTTCTGTCTGTTATGCTAGTAGGCACTCGAGGGCTGCTTTTTTTGTAACCATCCACTTTTATCTGTGGGGTTTAAGGTTAATTTGTGTCTGAATTCTGCCTCCCGCAAGTCTGCCTCCAGCTTTTTCTGTAGCGCTAGTTTCTCTTTTTTTACTTTGGAGCTGAATGATATTATATGACCCCCTCAGTGAAGCTTTCAAAGCATCCCAGAAAAGAGAGGGAGAAAGTTCTCCTAATACATTCGTGGCCAAGAACTCCTTAACATGATCTAAGACACTATTCTTGTACTCAGTGGAGTTCAGGATCCCCACATTCAACCTCCAGCTGGAATTTCTCAGGGTAGGAATCAGTGGTATCTGCAAGGATACCAGAGCATGGTCCGACCAAGTCATTGGATGTATGGAACAGGCCTGCAAGCATGTGCTTCTCTCAGTGGGGAGGAAAAACATGTCTAGGTGGGAATAACTGTTGTGTCTATGTGAGAAGAAAGAGATATCGAACTCCTCAGGGTGGCAGTATCGCCAGGCTTCGAGGAACCCCGATTCCTCCATGAGTCTCTAGGAAGGTGTCATCCCCCTGTCCTGACCTAGGGCTGGCAACCCCCCACCTATCTAGCTTACCCGACATAACTCTATTGAAATCTCCCCTGATTATGCACAGTGAGTCTACCTCTGTGACTGCTTCTAAGATTAAAGTGTGGAGAAAGGAACGGTTATCTCTGTCTTCGTTTGGGGCGTACAGATTTAGAAAGATGCAAGGCATCTCATCTTTCATTTTCACAAAGTGACCTACTGGGTCACTTTCAAATTATACTATCTTTATTGGAGAGTCCTTTCTGATTAATATCGCTGTACCCCTATGGTGAGGGTGGGCTTTCCAGGTAGCTGCATGGACCTCTCCCAACCAAGACCATTTTAATTTTACATGTTCTCCCTCTGTTAAATGGGATTCTTGAATGTATGCATGATCTACTTTATATTTCCCCAGTTCTTGCAACACTCGAGCTCTTTTAATAGGGCTATCTAAGCCCTTAACATTGTAAGTATTTGACTTTAAGTCCATCTTTTATAGTATATCTGATCTAGTTCGGTGTCTGTCAATTTACCACTCCCCAAAACCTCTCGCTCCCCTCCCCAAAACTGGGATAGGTAGAGTTTACATACTGTTCCAGGCACAAACAAAATTCCCAAGTAATAATAAGTAACATCAACATTTAACCTTAACCAACACTGAACCTCTTCCAAAAGTGCCACCCTCACCTTTCCAGCAGAGATCTCTGTTCAGGAAGAAATGTGCAGCTAATCTCAGCTGCACCAAACTGAGATCCAATTTGGTCTCAGAAATAGGTGTATCATCAGCTAGGAATGGTAGAAATCTCCCATTAAACAGAGAAAAAAAAACCTAGAGATTTCAATGTGATTTACACCCCCTTCCCCATGTCATCCCGATCCCCCCTCCTCTTCTTGTTTTAAATTGCATTCAAAATGATCTTAAAAGTTCAATGTAGACATTTAGCCTTAATTCAATGGCTGATGTTTTATGCTATCTTAAATTTAGTGCAAAAACTGTGTCTGCTGGCTCCTCTTCTAGAAGGATGAGCCACTACAAGTCTATGAGAGGGTCCTTTTAAACCAATGAAAAACAGCATGAGGTAAACAACAAGATGTTAGAAAGAGTTGTTCACTTGGGAACATAGCAGGAGGCTGGTAAGGACAGAGGTCTGGGGATATATTCTGTTTTAACTGAAATATTTGAATAGTTTTGTAAGTGAAATTAGTTCTATGTGTTAAAAATTATTACCTTGAGTTAGAACTGTTACTTGAGCTGTGATGTTGTAACTTTGGAGGCTTGGGAACAGTTGTTTGGCAGTGATAATTAGAGTGAAATTTAAATGTGTTGTTTGCCTGGTGTTAGGGGGAAGGGACATTAACAGGAATTACCTTATCTTTAACAGGAATTACCTTGGCTTTCATTGTTCACTTGGGAACATAGCAGGAGGCTGGAAAGGACAGAGGTCTGGGGATATATTCTGTTTTAACTGAAATATTTGAATAGTTTTGTAAGTGAAATTAGTTCTATGTGTTAAAAATTATTACCTTGAGTTAGAACTGTTACTTGGGCTGTGATATTGTAACTTTGGAGGCTTGGGAACAGTTGTTTGGCAGTGATAATTAGAGTGAAATTTAAATGTGTCATTTGCCTGGTGTTAGGGGGAAGGGACATTAACAGGAATTACCTTGTCTTTAACAGGAATTACCTTGGCTTTCATTGTTCACTTGGGAACATAGCAGGAGGCTGGTAAGGACAGAGGTCTGGGGATATATTCTGTTTTAACTGAAATATTTGAATAGTTTTGTAAGTGAATTAGTTCTATGTGTTAAAAATTATTACCTTGAGTTAGAACTGTTACTTGGGATGTGATATTGTAACTTTGGAGGCTTGGGAACAGTTGTTTGGCAGTGATAAGAGCCCTCCGCCCACTCCTGTTTTGTAGGCTTTCTTAAATACTGAAAAGCCACTGGGGTTGGATTGAAGGGCTGAGTATTTCTGTTTGGGACTGAAATTGAAGCAACAGGAGCTAGTGGGCCTGTGACATCATACGGTACCTGATGTCTGCATACACACACTGTTAGTGGGACTGAACACACACTGGACTGTGTGTGTTTGTGAGACTTGGGAACTTTATTGGTGGGGTTGAAATTGGGTTTGTAAATAACTGCAGTCAGTATAGAGAAACTGCATTCAGGGAAAGGGACTGAGAAAAGGGGTGTGCCATTATAAACAGAGGGGGATAAACAGGGTGGCCATATTCCACCATGGCAGGCATCTTCGGAAGGGTTGTAGGCTGCACAGGCTGTGGGATGGCAATAATTCTCAATTGGGCCTGGAGAGAGGGAGGCTGCCCACTCTGTAGACAGCTATCTTGTATCAGGAGTGAGGTATATTAGTTAAGGAGTAAGCTGGTGGAGCTGGGGGGGTGTCCAAGGATAAGGGGTGTGGATATGGGCAGCAGAAGGGTGGGGCTGAGGGGAGGCTGGAGCCTGAAATTACAGGACATTATGTTACAGCAAGCAGGAGGGGGGATATTAGGGACAGAGGACCCTTAGATAGGGATGTTGACGCTAAGGGGAAAGCGTACGGGGTGAACATTCTGAATACAAAGACAGTGGAGAGGGAAGAGTCAGGAGGGGTTGTTGTGCGGAAGCCTAAAACAGCAGACTGTGGGAAGGGAGCTCCTAAGGTGAACAGAGCAAGAGGGGAAGAAGAGGGGCAGTTTAGAGGTGCAGTCAGGGGAAACTCAGGTTACTTGATGGAGGCTGACATAGAGTGTCACAATAAATTGGAGCTACTAAGCAACCTAGAGGGGGAGGAAGGGGTTGGTGGAAATGAGGAAACTTATACAGAGGCCGGGGGGAGGGAGTCGGATACCCATAGGGCATCACAGACCGGCAATGGAAAGGATAGAAATAGTCCCAGAGGGAGAAGGAAACATAAATGTTAAGCAAATGGGGAGATGCAACATATTACAGACATGAGGGAGGAGAGCATGATTGGAGAGAAACTGGGAGACAAGGAGGGAGAGGAGCCCCTTCAGGGGGGTCAGTACCAAGGATGGGGCCCCTAGCTAAAGGGGACCCACAGAGCCTCTGAGGCAGGGGTACTATTACAAGGGGGAGGATGATGTGTAGGGAAGGGGAAACCATCAGGGCCAGGATAAATGGTTCAGATAAGAGGGTTAAAGGGGACACCTATTCAGAGGGGGTTTGAGTTAAGTGGGCAAAATAACGAGGAAGGCAGAAAGGGGAGGGTGACAAGGGGGTCTCTAATAAGGCAGGAAGACTCCCATGGAATTGAGATCATGAATAAAGGGGGAAGGGGGGCTGAGAGGGCATAGTGGAGGTAACCATAAGGATGATGGCGGTGTTAAGGTTCTGTTATTGGGAGACTTGATGATTAGGGGTATCCAGCGGGAGGGACAGGGGGGTGGATGCCATAGCCAGGTGAAGGTAGTGAGTATCTCTGGGCTGACAGTGCACAGAGCAAAGTTCATGGTGTATGAAATGGTTAGGATTGTGGAGGAAACCAGATTTCCTGGTGCATTTGGGAACTAACGATCTAGAGGAAATAGCGTTTGGAAATCCAAGCAAGGTCAAAGAACTTGCCAGAGTCTGTCGGGATAGTGGATGCAACATTTTCGGAGATATTGCCAGTACCAAAGGCCCCAGTGGAGAAAAAATGAAGCTCACAGGAGGTTAATGACTGGCTCAGGAAGTGGGGTGAGAGAGTGGGTTGGGGTGTTAGGAACTGGAATGGAGTTTGGGAGGATAAGGGACTATATGCCAAGGACAGGCTTTCATCTTGCCCATTAGGAAGGGAAGTCCTAAACAGGGGATGGCTGACTACATTCAAGAAAGGTGGGGTTTAAACTTGTGGGGGAAGGGATAAGGGAGGGGTTGACCAGAAGCCCTCTCCTCCAGATGAGGGGAGTAGCCTGCAAGCCCAAGGGGGAGGGGAAACAGACTGGGGTGGAGGTTTCAGGAGGAGCAGAGGGAGGATGGAAGTATAAGGAATCTGGGTGGGGTTTGACAAAGAGGATCAGGGATAAGGGGTGGGGTTGGTGTTAGTAAATGCCAGGAGCTTGGGAAACAAGTTGCCAGAGTTCCAGGCCATGCTGTTCGGGGTTGATGTGGGTCACGGAGACGTGGCCAACAAAACCATGACTGGGACCTAAGCGACGAGGGTACACTATGCTTAGGAAGGATAGAAAGGAGGGCAGAGGGGTGGAGTGGCTATGTTCATTAGAGATGACATAGAAAATTGCTAGGGTAGAAGAGGCAGAGGAAACGTGAGGCCTTATGGGTCACCCTTCGATCCCCAGTAGGAGATAAGGTCAAGCTGGAGTGTAGTATATAGGCCCCCGGGATGAGTGATGTTCTAGAGGATGGTTTGCTGGACAACATCATTGCCCAGTGTGGACCAAAAGGGGAAGGAGTGGTGTTGATGGGGACCTTAATATGCCAGGTACAAACTGGGGAACCATGTCCTCTAAGGTGGCCAAGGAGCAGAGGCTGCTGGACGGCTTCCAGGATGTGTTCTTAACACAGCATGTGATGGAGCCCACAAGGGAGGGGCATGTCCTGGACGTGGTTCTGGCAGATGGGGATCTGGTAAGGGACCTGGTTGTACAGGACCCCTGATTGGGAGCGACCACAATACTGTCTGGTTTCAAATAAGCATGGGGAGGGGAGGAGATCTAGGGACGCTGGCAGTGGACTTCAGGGGGCATACTTTGTGGGCATGGGAAATATTCTCAAGGATCACTTGAAGGGGATTACATCAATGACAAGTGTGGAAAGGAGATGGGAGGTCATAAAACAGGGACTTCATGAGGCAGTCAGGATCTGCGCTAAGTTGAAACGTAAGGGAGCAAGGTCACATAAACCATGCTGGTGGTCCAGTGAGGTACAGGTAGCAGTCAGAGAAAAGAAGGCGGCCTACAAAAAATATAAAACAACAAGAGGGGATAGGGATAAGGAAATGTACCATCTTGCATCTAGAAAAGTCACCCGTATGGTGAGAGGAGCAAAGTCCAGTAAAGAGCAGCGGCTGGCACAGGGGATACATGGAGGAGAAAAGGGGTTCTTCCGGTACATTGGGGAGCGAAGAAAAACTAAGGGCCATCTCAGCAGATTGAGATCAGAAGGAGGGTGGGTGGAAGAGGCGAGGGACCAGGCAGAGGTATTTAACGAGTACTTTGCCTCTGTGTTCACTAGGGAAGGGGATGGGATATCTGCAAAGCAAGGCACGAAGGGGATAGAAGCAGCAGTGAGTGGGATCAGGGGAGCAACAGAAATGGAGCAAGAGGGAGGGAGAGGTACCCCAGGAATGTCATATCTGGATAAGGATAAAAAGGCCAGTAAGGTGGAGGGGACGGATGATGCTATCTCCGCCAAAAGGGTGTGGTTAGCCCTCAAGGCCATAAAAAAGAAAGACAAATCTCCTGGGCCGGATGGCATTCATCCGAGAGTACTATGGGAATTGGCGGACATACTGGCTGCACCCCTGGCGGAGCTCTTCAACAGGTCACTTGAGACAGGGAGGGTACCTAGGGATTGGCAAGAGGCACATGTGGTGCCAATCCATAAGGGGTCGAGGAAGTACCAGGTAACTATAGACCCATCAGCTTGACCTCGTGGTGGGAAAATTAATGGAGAGTATACTAAAGGAATGATTGGGGTGTACTTGGAGGAGGTGGGAGGTCTGGATAGTCGGCAACATGGGTTTGTGCCAGGTAGATCATGTCAAACCAATCTTGTGGAGTTCTACTAATGGGTAATATCAGAACTGGACAGGGAAAGCCTGTGGATGTATTATTCTTGGACTTCAGCAGGCTTTGACTCTGTTCCCCACAATGGTCTGGTGGAGAAACTAATGGGTTAGAGTAGCCCTTTGATGGTCAGATGGATTGAAAACTGGCTAGCTGGACGCACCCAGATAGTAGTGGTCTGTGGGGAGCTCTCGAACCCTAGAGAGGTTGGTAGTGGGGTACCGCAGGGCTCGGTCCTGGGTCCGATCCTGTTTAATGCATACATATCGGACATCAGGGAGGGTATAGGGTGTGAAATGAGTCTCTTCATGGATGACTCCAAGATAGGAGCAGTAGTTGAGGGAGAAGAGGGGAGGTTGGCCCTGCAAGGGGACCTGGACACCCTGGAAAGCTGGGCTCACACATGGAAATTAAATTTCAATATCACCAAGTGCAAGGTGTTGCATCTTGGTCGGGGAAACCCTAAACACAGGTACACCCTGGGAGGGGAGGCGCTGGAGGCCTCAATAGGGGAAAAAGACCTAGGGGTCATGGTGGATGCATGTATGAATAACTCTGAGCAGTGCAGGAGAGCGGCTAGCAAGGCAAAGAGGATGTGGGATCACCTCTAGGAGCAAGGAAGTGATTCTGCCGCTGTACAATGGACTGGTTAGACCACACCTTGAGTACTGTGTACAGTACTGGAGACCACACTTGAAGAGGGACATACAGCTCCTGGAGAGGGTACAGAGGAGTTCAACTAAGATGATACGAGGGCTAAGGGATTTGACGTATGAGGACAGACTTGAGGAGCTCTGCCTGTTTTCATTGGAGGAGAGGAGAGACAGGGGGGACATGATTGAGGTCTTCAAGTACCTCAAGGGAATAAATAGGGTAAACATGGAGGGGATCTTTAGACTAAAGCAGGGAGGTATCACCAGAGGGCATGGTTTGAAGTTGGAAGGTGGAAGGTGAGGGGGGAAAAGAGGAGGAAGTTTTTCACTGAGAGGGTGGTGGACCCTTGGAATGCACTGCCTGGCAGCTGGTTCAGAGATCCACAGTGGAGGGCTTCAAGAGAGGGTGGGACAGACACAGAAAGTGGATGTATCAGATGATGGCCTGTCCCAGGGGGGTGGGGATGGATGATAGGGGTTTCTGGAGCACAAGGGATGGGAGGGCCTCGGCACCCAACTAAGGATCTAAGGTTCGAGCAGACTCGATAGACTGTAAGGCCTAATCTGCTGGCAAATAGTATGTTAGTATGTTATGGCACTCATAGCTCTATATTCATAGGTTTTACATTCAGCCATATTATGATGATCCAAAGGCAGTCTTATAAGATAAAATAAAAATGTTACATAGGGCCAAGTGATTAGCCCAAATCCTCCTCAGCGCAGAACCTGCTTCTGTCTCCAGTCGTGGTCTCTTCAAGGACTTCAAGCATCTGTTGTTCTGCTATTTGCTTTCTGTGGTGTTGGCCCTGCAGTGCGACCACGTTGCCTTCCTCTGGACTTTTGGGGGGAGAGAATGGATGGGGACAATGGCGCTGCATTTCTGGCTAGATCTAGTTGCCCCAAGGATCCTGCGTCTTCCGGCCGACGTGGCTGTGGACCTTTTGCTCATTTAGGATTCCTGATGGTACACCAGCATCAGTATTCCAGCTCTTTGATTGCTTCTGCATCCAGTAGCGTGTCTATGGATATGTCCCATTGCTTTAAAAATGTTGCCGCCTCAGAAATAGCTGGAAATTAATGGGTCCCTGAGTCTGCAGTAATTTTTAATGTCGCAGGGTAATCCAGCCTCGCTTTAACCCCCTTGGCCCTTAACAGCTTTAAAATGGGGAATATTTTTCTCCATCTGTCCATTGTAATAGGGGCATAATCATGCAAGAAAAACAAACGGGTATCTCCAAACGGTACTTCTTTTTTAACCCACGCTTTATGTAAAACTCTTATTTTGTTCTGTAGTCCAAAAAGGCAATTATCACTGACCTGGGTCTTGCTACAGGGTCCAGAAGGCGGGGGCCTAGTGATCTGTGAGCTCTAATAATGTTAAGGCAGTAGCTCTCATCTAACGACAGAAGTTCTTTTAATCAGGCCCTCCATATACTTGATCCTATCTCCTGATTTGGCCTGTTCTGGAAGTCCGTGAATCTGGATATTTGCTCTCCTAGACTGATTTTCAAGGTCTTCAATTTTTTGTTGTAGCCAGACCCCTGGGTCATGGAGTTGCAGTATAGCTCTGTTGTGTAGGTCCACAGATTTGGAGGTTTCAATAGCGTGTTCTTCAAGATCCACAATTTTTTGCCCCTGTGATTTCTGCTCTTTTTTGATTTCAGAGAGGTCCCCCTGTATTTTAGTGAGAGTATCCCCAAGTCTTTTTAGCTCTTTATAGAGCTTTTTCAAGGTTATTGTGAATGCTGCCTCTTCATCTGAGCTGGTTTCCGATGTGGATCTGGTGTTGGGAGAAATCGAACATCACAGAGATCTGAGGCCCGAAGGCGGTGGCTGAGTTGGGTGCTCATTTTTGGTATTTGTTGCTATTTCTATTAGGTTTTCTTTGTATCTCTGCCTTGTAGTAGCCATCATCTCCTCCAGTCTTCTTTGTTTTAGTTTGGATGCCAGTTTTAAATGCAATCGAGGAGAGAATCTAGGTGACGACCGGGGGAGCTTGTGAGATCTCAGACCTCCATGCCTGCTGATGTCATCGGAAGTCAGGTTCTGGCTTATTCCTGCTGGGGGCACCCCCTCCCCAGAAGTGTGCAAGGGAGGAGAGTAGTGATCTTTACTAAGTCCTCAAGGGTGACAGCTGTGGGGGACAGGAGTGGTGCACTGTTGGGGGGCTATAGAAACAGAGAAACATAGAACTTGATGACAGATAAGGACCGCTTGGCCCACCCAGTCTGCCCATTTCCCTACCTAATGGATAAGCTGCAGATCTAGTTAACCAGCAGCCTACTTCTTCCTACTCCCACCCCCTAGAATTGCCTTATGACTGTCCCATGCATGCTTGAATTCCACCACTGTTTTTGACTCCACAACCTCCTCCGGAAGGCTGTTCCATGCATCCACAACCCTCTCTGTGAAAAAATACTTCCTTAAATTACCTCTGAGCTGCCCCCCTCTATCTTCAAATTGTGCCCCCTTGTTCTTGCACACCTCTTTTTCTGAAAGATGCTACCCTCTTGGACTTTGTTGATTCCCTTGAGGTACTTGAAAGTTTCTATCATGTCCCCCCTCTCCCTCCTTTCCTCGAGGCTATACATATTAAGCTCCTTAAGTCTCTCTTCATATGTCTTCCGGTGCAGACCCTGCACCATTTTAGTTGCCCTCCTCTGGACAGCTTCCATCCTGTCTATATCTTTGCGGAGATTGGGTCTCCAGAACTGCATGCAGTACTCCAGATGGGGTCGCACCAGCTGTCTGTACAGAGGGATAACAACTTCCAGTTTTCTACTGATGATGATGCCTCTCCCTATGCATCCCAGTATCTCCCCAGCCCTCCTTGCTGCCCTCTCACATTACTTGCCCACCTTTAGGTCATCTGATATGACTACCCCCAGGTCCCTTTCCATTTTTGTTGTTGTTAGTATCTCACCCCCCATTTTGTACTCTTCCCCTGGGTTTTTTGACATGGTGGGACAAGGCTGTTGTCATCTGGCTAACTGGAATGGGCGCTTTTTCATTTTTGGTGCCCCATATACCTTCTGTATGCATGCAGCTCCAGTAGCACCCACAGGGCAGGAACATTCTATGGCATGTGGTCACCCACGTCAAGAACAGCTCCACTAGTCATCTTCAGGAGCCACTATGAGAGCAGTTCATGGCAACCCACTTGCCCCAGGAGAGAAGTGTTCAAATGGCACTTGTAATTCTCTCCCTGTTGGCCTCCACTCCTGACATCTGGGCTTGGGGTGCAAACCTGGATTGCCAGCATGCCAGAGTGATGCCCAGTCGCTCGGCAGCACAGAGTCGGTTGAACAATTTTATGTTTTCATATATCAATATCTGGAAGATTGAGCAACCTCATATATTGATATATCAACTTACCTGATTCTAAACGTTCATTAAAAAAATTAAGTTTTCAGCCCTAACAGTTGCAACGTTATCCCATTTTGAAGAAATCCTCTTTTGAGGGTTCTAACTTTGGAACCATTAGTGCATTTTCATTTGCAATCAGCCGGGAGTTTTGCAATGTTAGCAAGGATCTTCAACAACTGAGTTGGCTTACGCTGTAGCTATACTGAGCACTGATAGGTTTGGTGCAGGATTCAGGCATGTAAAGAGAGGGAGAGGAAGAGGAAGAGGAAGGGAAGACAGGAGGAACAGAAGGAGGAAGGGAGAGAGAGAGAGAGAGAGAGAGAGAGAGAGAGAGAGAGAGGCGTGCCTCAGTATCATTTGGTTGGCACCCCTGCTGTAGCCTGTGAAGTACATTTGTGTATAGGGCATAAAATTGGCCACCATCCCTTTAATAGTACTCAGAACACTCAGGCTGTTGTTGCAAATTGTTGCACTGCCGGGCTGTGCCTTATTATGTCAGGGGATTCTAGGAAATCCCTCTGTCTGAGGCAATGCCTCATGGTGTGCAGTAGTCCCTGTTACTAAATTAGGTCAGGTAAAATGTTATTTTCTTGCATCTGTCTAAGTTATTGGCCCAGGTCATGCACAACGATGCCCGCCAGAGCAGCAAGCAATGGGCAAGGCAGAAAGGAAGAGAAGGCAAGAGTCCAAGTGGCAGCCTAACAACAAAATGCCACAAGCCATAGCCTACACTTTTCATTTTTTAATTTTTAAACTTGATAACTTAACATGACTGCCCGTTTTCACAAGTGGAAATTTACAATAACCAGGTGACAAGCATTCATTAAATATAGATACATACTAAAAATATTTAGATAATACTAATACAAACAATGACCTAAAAATTACAAACAGTTAGAAAATACACTATATATACTACAAATAGTTTAGGTACTACTGACAGGTTTGTTGTGGGATTCAGCTGTGCAGAGGGAGGGAGGGAGGAGGGAGTAGTGCCTTGACTCAATTGATTTGGCTTATGTTACTTAAACCATAGACAACACTGATAGGTTTGCTGTGGGATTTAGGGGATAGGGTTGGAGGGATCAATGTGCCAGCACAATTGAGCACTCCAGTACTGCTGGAATCTTAGCCAGCACTTACAGGGCACTGCCATAAGGACTCGGAGGATATGAATGGAGAGAGCAGTGCCTCTGTAAAACTGAGATGGCCCACACCGCTGGAGTCATTGTAGGCAGGGACGGGGTATGGCTGTGGAGATTGAATGCATATGGCTGGATAGAAGAAGGAGTGTTTTGGTACCAAGAGCACTAGATGATACGGGATACAGAGTCAGAGAATGTGAACAAAGCGTGGCTCATCTCTATACAGTGGAGATGGTCCACACTGCTATAGCTAACACAGACAGGCATGCTGCTATAGGTGTTAGTGTGTACAATGGTGAGAACAGGGTGGCAGTACTAAGTAGAGATGTGCAAAGAATGGAAAACTTCACTTTGCAAAGCTCTTTCACTTTGCAAAACTTGGCAAGTCACAGCAAAAAATAGTATTCTGCCAAATATTTTTCCATGGAAAGGTTATTCTGTAGAATATGTTTTTTTTCCTCCGTGAAATGCAAAGTACCCACTTCATGAAAACTTCACTATCTGTGGCACCAGAAGTTAAAATTCGTTGCATCTATAGTACAGAGTTAGCCAGTACTGCTGGAGGCACGATAGGCACTAACAGGACACTACTGGGGCAAAGGCCTTCCACAGTACCTCCCAGTGAGCAATAGTGCAGAACACTATAGTAGATAGTAGTGAGGTGAAGCCAGACAGATTGTGAAGTAGGTTGTGACAATTTGTGCATTCGCAGACTGAAGATTTATTTATTAGACAATCATAAAAACAAATGTTCAAGCTGGCAGAAATTAAAGGACAGAAAAAGCTCACCAGCAGTTATTCTGTCACCCTCAGTCAAATCTCTAGCTTCAATGACAAAAATGTCATCAAATGGAAATAATGAGATTTCTGCAGAAGTGCATTTTAATCTATTTTAGTTTGATGCAGACGTGCCTGGGAAAGTTATTTATCTGCAACACTTACAAACATCTGCTGTGTGCTTTTTCTTGCTGTAAAATTGCATTATTTCAGGTGTTACTGCTTTTAACCAAGGGCAAACAGTACAAACTGTGAAACTTTATGACAACAAGCTTTGCCTTTAACAGCAGTAGTAGTAGCGTTATTTATGTCTCCATTCCATGGGGGCCAGTACAAAGAGGAAATAGCAAATAAATGAGTACTCCAAAACATGACCCCTTCCCTCCTCTAACCTGCTTACCCTAGTCTTTTAACTCATTCAGCTCAAGGTGGCCATTTTAATTAAGTTTAAACATGAAACATTTTTACTTATACAGTACATATGCCATGGGAGTGAAAACTTTGCACTGCTAACTAGTATTGATCTGTGGAGGGGACAGGGACTTGGGACAAGGGGTTAAAGCACAGGAGTAGTTTGGGGGGGCATGGCATGGGGGGCATTGCCAACCCAAATTTGTCCTGACTGACATTTTTTTTTAGTAATTTTAAATTAATTATACAAATATCCTGCCCCCCAAATGTCAAAGTCAAACTATGCCTATGGGTTAAAGCTAAACTTAAAACCCAAAATCCAGTTTTAAAGTTTTGGTGTCTATTCTCCATAGGCTGAATTCTACCTTTTTATAGATTGAAACGTGTATTAATAATGTCTTAAAGACAGAAGTTAATAATGTATACGGTTGATATCAACGTATCACTAGTTGTCAAACTCCATAATTCATGTTTGTAATGTCAGAAACATGTTTTATAGAGCCCAACCCCTGCGAGCCATTCCCCAGAGCTTACCAGAAAATCTCTTTTCTTAAACCAGTATTTCTAACATATAAAGTAAAGGACAACAGTGTTTTTCTCAATTTGCTTTACATCTCCTCGGTGTGTGATACTTTTATAAACCACTAGAGCACTGCTCTCTTCACTTATGTTGTATCAAACACCTCAGGGCTGTAAAAAAAATATTGTAACACACTGACTTCAAACATTATTGTATATGTTATTACCATACATCTCACAAAGGTCTAAATTCAAAAATAGTTAAACACAGAAGCCCAGATATTGAGAGCACTTGCACAAGGCACAAATTAGTTGCACCAGCACAAGTGCGAAGATGCACCACCGAGCAATATTCAAAGGGAGCCGCGGCAAAACACAAATGCCATTATAATGAGCAACCAAAAGCGTATGCAGCGCCAAGTGCAAGGGGGCATTCCCATGAATAAGTGGCGCCATGGCATGTTCAATGGGAGAGCATGGCGCAAGTCAGGAGCAAACCCCAGGTTGCACCAGGCAAACTTGTCGCCAATAAATACAGGCTCAAACACATAGACAGCAGATGTGTAACACTGAGCCCAGTGAGAAAGAGAGAGAGAAAGAGAGAGAGAGACAGTGCCAGAGAGGCAGAGAGGGAGACAGACAGACAGACAGAGAGAGAGTGTGACAGTGACCGACAGATGGACTGACTGAGTGAGAGTGGCACCCAAGGAGACCAAGTGACTGAGCAATGGACAGTGGCCCATTCCTGATGGACGCTGTAATGAGGGGAGTGAGGAGACAAGAGGAGCAGCAGCGTGGCCGACAAAGGGCCCGGTGGTGGTATGCCCGACACAAGTGGTACTGTGCCAGGATCACGTATGAGAACTTTAGTGACACAGAGATTGTGGGCTGGTACCACCTGAACAGGGCTGTTCTGAGGCAGCTTTGTGAGTTGTGCAGTGACGAGATGTAGGCACCCACCAGATGTAGTCATGCTGTGACAGTGGAAAGTAAGGTGACAGCAGTGTTATTCCTGCTCACCACAGGCACCTTCCAGAGACCAACGGGTGATACCACAGGCATCACCCAGTCAGCCACATCCCTCCTCCTCACCCAGTTCCTCAATGCTCTGCTGCCACATGCTTCGGAGTACATCCAGTTCCCCAGCACACAGGCAGAGCGTACAGCAAACATGCAGGAGTTCCACCGGGTGACAGGCATGCCAGGCATGATCGGGGCACTAGACTGCACCCATATCAGCATCCGCACACCACCTGACCCAAAGGGCATGGTGTACATCAACCAAAAGGGATACCCATCCATCAACTGCCAGGTGGTGTGTGATGCCATGGGGCGCATAATCAATGTCTGTGCCATACACCCTGGGAGTGCACATGATGCTTTCATATGGCACAGTTCTGCACTGTGCCATAGGTTTGAGTGGGGAGACATTCCCACGGGCCACCTAGTAGGTGAGTAGGACATGTGCCAAGGTGTCCGACAGATGCGGCTCCAGGGGTGGGAGAGGGAGGATGGGGCGGTGGGTGATGTGCATGTGGTGGCTGGAAGGGAGCAGGTTGCAGCACAGCACAGGGATAAACATGTTGTTATCCACACAGGCAACACTGCATACCCACTGAGACCATGGCTGCTCACCCCCTATCGGCGACCATCGTCCCCTGTGGAGGAACGATACAACGAGGCACATGCCAGCATGCACAGTATCGTTGAGCATGTCTTTGGCATGTTAAAGATGCAATTCTGCTGCCTAGACAGATCAGGCGGTGCCTTACAATACAGCCCATCGAAAGCCTGTGACATATTCCTGGCCTGCTGCATCCTGCACAACATGGCCATTGATCATGGAATAGTAGTCTAGGCAGATGAGGACGACAGCAGCGGGGACGACGGTGGAGGAGCGCTGGAGGTTGGTGGGCAGGCGCCACTCGGCAGAAGGGACCCCAGATTGGTGCAGGAGGAATGTTGGCACCAGGACACGATAATAAGGGAGCATTATGGACAACAAAGGTGAGTACACAGACACACAGGCATGGCCCACGCAGCACAGCACACACCACAGGGGACGGGATGGGCACAGTAGTAGTAGGCATGCTGGGACAGGGGCATACATCAGACAGGGCAGGGCCATGAACACATGGGCATGCAGAAACACACACATGCACACACACACACATGCGCGCACACACACACACAGCAACACACGCACAGGGTGAGGGACATGGCATGGATCAGAAGCATGACAAGGCAGCACCAGTGCATGGCTGCCATCATCATATCCATGCCACATGCCCCAGCAGCATGGTCCACACACACACAGGGCAAGCAGCACAGCACACATGCGTTCCACCACATGCAAGCTGCACCACCACCCCCCAGATCTGCATGTGGCGACAGCAGCAGATGGCAGGGCGGGGCAGTGAACACATCACACCAACCACTCAGTCCCACGGCCACGGGGGTGGCCATGCCTGGGCAGGCCAGCAGATGCCTGCTGTGCATCAGCCAGGGGGTATCAGATGCCCCTCCCAGGGGCTGATGTGCGGGACCGTGACCAAGTCCATGCAGGGGTGTCCTGGCGGCCAAACAGGCCTGCCCGGGGGTGTCTGGGATGCTAAAGTCTGATCCTGGCATTCACCATGCTGGTGTCACCAGATGTTGGGACCGTGGGGTGGACAGTGCACTGTGAGGGGGTTCTCTGCATATGGCTGAGCCCAGGGGCCACTGCCGCAGCCTGCCCAGCTGCAATGGCACTGGCCATGTGGTCCATTGATGCCACAATGGCACCGGTTATGAGGTCCAAAGCTGCAATTGAGGCCTTCTGCATCTGGGCGAGCCTGCCCATCAGCTGTGCATCACCCCTGTCCCACTGCTTGGCCATTTGGCACACTGTTGCCTGCAATGTGAGCACCTCACTAGCAAGCAATGCCTGGTTCTCCACCGAGGCCCACAGTAACCAGGTGTACTCCCGCAGCCTCTCGGCCTCCCAGTCCTCATGGTCTGGCTGCTGTGCTGGGGGAGGGGTCTCGGCATGCCGCTGCACAGCCTCCTGCTCAAGTGGATGCTGCACAGTGGACCATACACGGGCTACAGTGTTTCCTGGTGCAATGGCGGTGGGCACTGTGGCATGCTGCTCAACGTCTCCTGCATCCTGCTGTTGCCACCCGACTGTCTGCTGGGCAGAGCCCTGCACCTCCACCTCCACCACACCCACAGCACCACCACCACCCACACCGGACATGGCTGTGGCACCACACACAGCCACACCAGCAGGGATGGGGAGGGCGGCTGTGGGTTGCTTGAACAGCGCTGGGAGCTGCTGGTGCTTGTGTGGCAGGTAGGGGCATCTCGGCCACCACAGTCCCTATGCTTTCCAGTACCAGTGTGAAGTCATCATCAGTGTTGGATGCCACGCTGAGCTGGATCTCTGCACACAGCACCTCCAGGCTGTCATCATGCAGGAACCCAGCCAAGGGGTCATCCGATCCCATGTCAGGCACAGCCACGAGGCCGGCCCACCGAGGCATGGCCTGTCCCAGCTCTGGATGCCCGTTGAGGTCGAGGGTCGGGCAACCATGTCCGCTGCTGCCTCCTCCCACTCCCCTGCTTGGTGGTGTGCTGGTGCTGCAAAGCAAGAACAGTGTGTCAGTGGAGCAGCTAACCCCATGGCCACCCCCACACCCCTCACCCTATCCCCCCAGCCCCATCTTGACCACACCCCCATCCAGTCTCACCCATGCCACTGTCACCACCTGCCACCGTGCCACACTGTGCGTCCACATCCACATCCTGGATGGCTGCAACCTTGTCCTTGATATGCCTCCTGTCCATGCCAACCTTCTTCTTGCACTCCTGGATGGTGCGGTGGTGGCGCCCGTGTGTGTTCACGTACTGGGCCACCTCCCCTCAGGCTGCTGCATGCTCCTGTGGCATGCCCGTTGCCCCACTGTATAGGCCCTCCCAATCCATGTAGGCCTCAAAGAAGGCAGTGGTCTCAGCAGCAGTAAAGTTTGGCCTGCACTTGCAAGCAGGTCCCTGGCTCTCCTCTCCTTCACCTCCTGACATTCTTCCACCTGTGGACATGGAAAGCAGTGTGGGTCAGTGCCTGCACCTTGCATTGTAGTGCCCAGTAGTAGTGTGTGATGAGGCCTTGGACCCCCATGTTGCTGGTCACGTACCTGAGTGGTTGCAATACCGGTCTGTGGCCTATGGTGTAACGCAGCACTTTTAAGGTGCAAGGCACGCAAATTAGCCTGTGTGCAATTGTAATGATATGCTAACGCACCCCACTGCACCATGCATTGACTCATGAGATGATTTGCATGCGGCATTCGAATATCACATGATTGTGCCATGCGCAATGGAGTTGCACCAGAATAAGTCTGTGGCGCACTACTACACATGGGCAGTGCATGTGCCTGCAGTGTGTATGTATGCGGCAGTAGCCACACCACTATCATATGTCTAGTACTGCTTGCGCAATGCTATGGCATGGCACAAGCTGCATCAGTATGCCAGTGTACATGTGTGCACCACCTGTATCGTGCACATGCTCACTGTGTGAGGGGGTGCTGACCTCTAACCCATGAGTCCTTTTGTGACCCCATGACCCCACTAGACCCCAGTGCACTGCGCATGCCCAGGCCTGCTCTATTGCCCTGCACTGCACAGTGACCGCGCAGCCCTGTGTACCCTATCGTGCATCCTGTACATGTGGCAGGCACATGTGTTGATACACAGCCATGTTCCTCTCTATCCTGGTGGCTCAGCATGGCACAGAGGCGCAGTGCAAGGGCAGCCAACTGGTCTGCGGTAGAGCTTATCAACCTGGTGGCTGTTGTTCAGCCGTATGAGGGATAGCTGTTCAGCCAGGGTGGAGGTGTGGCACCATGTGGTGGAGTCACTGGAGCGGTGCACCAGTATTGGAAGCTCAGCAGAGCAGTGCAGGCACCACTATGGGGACCTGAGAAGGAGGGCACCGGACCACCTGCAACGTCTGCAGGCACGCATTCTGCAAGGCTCAGTGTCACAGCCAGTTAGGTGTGCTCATGTTGCTGTGAGGGACAGGCGTCATACTGTGGTGTTGGCAGGGCTACGTGGCATGACCCGCAGAGGGGGAGAATGCCGGCATGGGGTACAGCACATTGGGCATGGCTGCTGCGCCAGTGGCATCCGTGCTGGTGTGTGGGCCTACAGACAAACAGTGACACACCCAGTGCATAGTGGGCTGTGTGGTGGTGGGGGGCCCCTCATGCGTGTCAGTGTACTGATGCCCACCTCTCTTCATTCCCTCCACAGGGCCAGAAGACCGTAGATGGGCCAGAATGGTGGCAGAGGTGACCAAGGTGGCACAGCAAGGTGGGCAGCAGGTGGCTCCAGCTGCATAGCTCGGGTCAGGCATGCATTTCCACATTCCTTCTCAGTCACACAGTGGGGTAGTGGTGGGGATCAGGAAAAGCCATGGCCACCTCTGCCATGCGCTGTGACAGCTGTGTGTGTGTGTGTCACACAGTCAGTTGTGTGTGCCACTGCATGCCATCCCTTGGCCACAGTGTACTAGCTGTTGGTGGGGTGGGTGTGCACACGGATGCCACCAGTTGTGCTGCCGTGCTGCTGTTGCTGTGTGCCATGTGCCTGTCACGGTGCGGTCATCTGGCCACTGCACAGCTGCATCCACCTCACTGCACCACCATGGTGTGCTGTGTTGTTGGCTGACGTTGTCCCCACCAGTGGGCTTCCATTCTGGGCTCTTCAGGGGTGTGTGGTACCACCATCTGCTGCACGCTGTGGGTGGGCATATGTCACTAGGCCATTGCACTGATTACCTGTTTTGTCCCATGCCATAGGTGTCAGACAGTGTCGTACTCCACATGCTAGGCAGGAACATACCAGGCTCCTGAGGCAAATCCTTGTGGTCATATAGAGGGTGCTGGTGGCTGTGGTCTCCCTGCAGTGGATGTTGGCAGCAGACCAGAGGAGGCGGAGAGGTGGTGTGGTGGCAGGCCTTGGCTACCATTGAGGGGCCCTGTTGATATCCCTTGCTGGTCCTGTTCCCCCTCAATCCTCCTACCCATTGTACAGCCCCTGTTACCTGTCCCCACCCTTTACTGTCCCTCCCCAGTCTCTGCCCCGTTACCTTGTTTGCTGGTGTTGTTGTTGTTTTACTCTTTATAAAGCATTTTCAGCTACATGACTGTCTCTGTGTCTGCTTTGCAGGTGGCGTGTGGAGCCATGCTGCAGTGGGCAAGTGTTGGTTGGTGGTGTCTGTGCAGGGGGTCATGTGGTGCTCCTGTGGTTCACAGCTGTGTGCAGTGGTGTGCCATGTTGTGGTGGGGGCCATCTTCTGGTTGTGTGCTCTGTGCCTGCAGGGTAACTGTGGGGGTGTGGTCAGGGTGGTCAGCGGGTGTGTGTGTGGGGGGTGGCACACAGTCAGGATCCTCCTGCTGGACTGGTCTGCATGCTGGGGTGAGGTGTCTCCATCCCCTTTTGGGTGACCAGTCCTGTGGGGTCTGGCCCTCTGCCTGGGCCCTGGGCCCTGGCCCTGGTCCTGCCCAGCATGTGGGCTGCCTGTGTGCATGTGGGGCATGGGTGTGTGTGGCACCAGGGACATGGGGTGGGCACCCATTGCAGTGTGGCAGTGGCCACAGCCAGCTGGCTGGTGGGCTGGGGCAGGCCTGCATTGCCAGTGTCCACTCTGGTCCCCAGCTGGCCATGTCACCATTTTGGTCTGGAGTACAGGTCAGGGACATGCACTTGTCCACCACTGGTGGCCTAGCTCCAGTTGTTATGGTGCATGGGGCCCCTGTTGGTGTCTGTGCCTCATTGTGTGTTGGACATTTATCCCTCCTGCCCTGTGTTTGTGTGTGCACTGGTGTGCCCTGCTGGTGGGGTCCTGTGCCCATCCCCAGCCTTGTCCCTGTGCATCTTGTCTGTGTTCTGTGTTTTCCTGGTTGCACTAGTGCATCACTGGTTGTGCCCTGGCACATCTCTGGTTGAGCCATGGTGCAACTGTGCCATATTCAGCCATCTTGTGCTGGCACACTTCGGCATGTGCAATCTCTGAATATGGCACCCGTTGTACCATGGCACATCGGATTTGCACTGTGCCAGACTTGCGCCTGCCTTTGGTGCATTTCTGAATATCTGGGCCAGACTTTTCATTAGTGTGCAAACATCACAATGCAACATTCAGTAGTCTATGCCCTCTGTAATTGTTTTGTGGAGAACTGGAAAATCATTTTAAAGATCACATCTGGACTGAACCTTAAGCTCAGACTAGAAAAGCACTATTAAGAAAAATGGGGTGATAGTGTATTCTCACTTAGCCAGTGGTAGGGAGGTACTTGATGGCTGGCTGGTCTTCTCTCACCCTACTGGCATGAAGGTCAAATAAACTGAATGCCAGTAGTGAATGTATTTCCATTATCCCTACCAGTATTGTGGGGAAACAAATCACTGTCTGATGATAGTAAGAGTGCCAAAAATCATGAAAATATTAATTTTAGGTGCCAGAGCAACTGCAAACTTGCAAAGCACCTCTTGTACAGATGCATGTTTTTTTCATGCATTTAGTCAAGTTTAAGGCAACATTCACTTGAAGTGATTTGGTTGCATGATGTCATTGATGATGTCAGTGATAAGGCTTTTAGAGCTTGGCATAGTGTCTGAGACCTATATAAGCTGGAGTCTGATGCCCAGTATAATTTATTAGTTCTTTCTCACTACAGTTGATGCAGTATGAAACAAATTATTAGATGGTATTGCTGATGTCAGTGATAGAGTCTTAGCAAGGTCTGAAGCAGACTTTCAGAACACTGAAAATTTACTTCACTTTGTAGTCAATTAACTCTGACTGAGACATTGAGTTTTGTCTAGGTTTGGATGCAGCTTGGTGAGAAGCATTATTTCAAGTTGTTAGAGAGTTAATTACTAAACTCCACTGTAGCTGTATGGGGGGATTCTGCACTTATTGCAGGATGTGGTTTCTCATAGCTTGTATCTTTTGTCTAGGAACCTTCCATCTCACGATGTGGAATTATAGTACAGTGAAAGAGCATGAGGACAATGGTTGGCACGGAACCTTGGTTTGATTCTCAGTGGATATTTTTTCTTTCTCACTATAATTTATGTCGTTAGCATGCCTTTCTCTAGAAACCATGTAGAGTGATAGAACAGTGGCAGCGTACCAGGACAGTAGTTGGGAGCTGGTTTGGGTTTGTTTTATAGTTGTAAAAAAAATGTTTCTTTCTTATTAACATTTATGTTATCAGCATGTCTCTCTCTCTCTCTCGCTCTCTCTCTCTCTCTTTCTCTCCCTTCTAGCTAGAAACCTTCTGTCTCACAATGTGGAATGATAGCACAGTGGCAGAGCAGCATGACAGTAGTTGGAAGGGGCCCTGGGTACAATTCCCAGTTGTGAACAGTTTTTTCTTTCCCATTACGATTTATGTTTCTAGCATTCATCTCTGTCAAGAAACCTTCTGTTTCACCATGTGGAACAATAGCACAGTGGCAGAACACAGGACAGTAGTTGGGAGGGGCCTGTATTCAATGCTCAGTTGGGAACATTTTTCTTTCTCACTAAAATGTATGTTGCTAGCATGCATCTCTCTCAACCTTCTGTCTCACCATGTAGAATGATAGCAGAGTGGCAGAGCCACAGGACAGTAGTTGGGAGTTTCCTTGGTTTGGTTCCCAATGAGGAACATTTTTCTTTCTCACTATAATTTCTATTGTTAGAATGCATCTGTCTCTAGAAATCTTCTGTCTCACCATGTGGAATGATTTGAATGATAGCACAGTGGCAGAGCACCAGGCACTAGTTGGGAGGGGGCGTGGGTGTCATTCCCAGTAGTGAACATGTTTTCTTTTTCATTACAATTTATATTGTTAGACAGTATCTCTGTCTAGTAACCTTCTGTCTCACCATGTGGAATAATAAGACAGTGGCAGAGCACCTAGGCAGTAATTCAGTTGGAAACTATTTTTCTTTCTTACAAGTTATGTGTTTGGCATGCATCTCTCCAGAAACCTATCTCACCATGTGGAAAGATATTATAGTGGCACAGTAGCAGGACAGTAGCTGGGAGGGACCCTGGGTTTGATTCCTAGTGGGGAACATTTTTTTTCTTTCTCAGTGCAATTTATGTTGTCACAATGCATCTCTCTGCAAACCTTCAGTCTCACCATGTGGAATGATTACACAATAGCACAACACCAGACAATAGTTGTAAGGGGTTCTTGGAATTTGTTTTCTTTCTCACTGCAATTTATGTTTTAAGCATAAATCTGTTTCTAGAAACCTTCTGTCTCAGTGTGTGGAATGACAGCACCGTGGCAGAGCATCAAGACAGTAGTAGAGTGGGGTTGGGTTTGAGTCCCAGAAGCAAACACTTCTTTCTTTCTCATTAAAATTGAAATTATAAGGCATCTCTGTCTAATAACCTTCTTTCTCACCACGTGGCATGATAACACAGAGGCAGAGCACTAGGGCAGTAGATGAGATGTGCCTTGGTTTCATTCTCAGTGGGGAATATTTTTTGTTTCTCACTACAATTTATGTTTTTAACAAGTATCTCTCTAGCATCCTTTGGTCTTACCATGTGGAATGATAGCACAGTGGTAGAGCATATGACAGTAGTTAAGATAAGGCCTGAGTTCAAGTTCCAGTGGGAACATTTTTTGTTTCTCACCACAATTTATGTTCTTAGGATGCATCTCTGTCTAGAAACCTATGTTCCACCTCATGCAATGACTGTACAGTGGCAGAGCACCAGGAAAGTTCTTGGAAGAGGGCCTTGGTTTGAGTACCAGTTTGGAACATTTTTTTCTTTATCACTATAATTTATGTTGTTAGCATAAATCTCTTTTTAGAAAGGTTCTGTCTTGGCATGTGGATTGAGAGCACAATGACAAAGCACCTAGACAGTAGTTGGGAGGGAACCTCAGCTTGATTTCCAGTAGGAAAATTTCTTTTCTTTCTCAGTACAATTTATATTAGCTCAAATGTCTTTCTAGAAACCTTCTGTCTCACCCTGTGGAACGATAGCACAGTGGTGGGGCACCAGGACTGTAGCTGGGAGGAGGCCTGGGTTCAGTTTCCACTGATGAAAATGTTTTTCTCTCTCACTGTAATTTTTGTTGTTAGGATGCATCTCCCTCTGGAAATCTTCTGTCTCACCATGTGAAACAATAACATACTGGCAGAGCACCAGGATAGTAGTTGCTAACAGAACTGGATTTACTTCCCAGTGGTGAACATTTTTTCTTTCTCACTTCAGTTTATGTTGTTAGCATGCATTTCTGTCACAAAACCTTCTGTCTCACTATGTGGAATAAAAGCACCGTGGGAGAGCACCAGGACAGTAGTTTGGAAGGGCCTGAGTTTGACTACCAGTGGGAAATGGGGTTTCTTTCTCATTAAAATCTATATTGTTAGCATACATCTCTGTCTAGAAACCTTCTATCTCACAATGTGGGACAATAGCATAGTGGGAGAGCATGAGGACAGTAGTTGGGTGAGGGCCTAGACTCAATTTTCAACTTTCCAAACATTGAACTGTTAGTTCTATGTTGTAGTCAGCTTAATTAATTATGGCTGAGGCTTTGAGGCTTGTTTTGGCTTGAATGCAACTTGGTGAGAAGCATAACTTCCAGATGACAGAGAGAGTTCATTATTTAACACCACTGCAGCTGTGTATGGTGTGTGTGTGTGTGGGGAGAGATCAGCACTCAGTGCAGAATATGCTTTTTCATAGCATACACCTGTGCCTAAAAACCTTCTGTTCCATCATGTGGAAATAAAGCACAGTGGCAGATCTCTATGATAGTAGTTGGGAGGTGGACTGGGTTAGATTCCCAATTGTAAAAATGTTTTCTTTCTCACTACAGATTATGTTGTTGGCATGCATCTCTCTCTTTAGAAACTTTGTGTCTCACCATGTGGAATGATAGTACATTGGCAAAGTACCAGGAGAGTAGTTGGTAGGGGGCTGGGCTCACGTCCCGGTTGGGATCATCTTTTCTTTCTCACTTCAGTCTATGCTGTTAGCATGCATCTCTGTCAAGAAACCTTCTGTCTCTGGCCAGCCCACTGGTGCAGAGGGAAGATTTACTGCTGTGATGCTGGCAACCCGGGTTGGGTAACACACTTATGATTATCGAGGTCCAGTCAGGATGGACGTTGATTGCTTAGCTGTTGCACACTCTCCAACTCCAAAGGGGGGGAGGGGTACAGTGTCTCCAGTCCTAAGGGTTACAGGTGACCACGGGATGCCCAGCACTGGAGTACCAACCAATGTGGGAGAATATGTTGAACGCATGGCAAGGGAATGCTGCAGTGTCCATCTGACACACCTCCAGAAAAAACTAGCTAAGAAAAATCTCCCTGATAAACCCAGTGATGCCCCTCCCAACTCATGATGGACCTGGGGTGCCTGTTACATCCCAGACACAGATCCACTGGAGTTAATTGGGAAGAGCTCTGGTGGCTCTGTTATGCTTGGGTTATGCCCACTATCGTCCCACATACACCTCACACTGTATTCCTGGTCTATTATACTGTGATACTGCTATTTTACACTAATATATAGATTTAGACATCTATCATATAAGCATGAGTGCCAGGAATGTGCTTTGCTGCTCATATATGCCAATGTTTACATCCTTTCATAGGATTAGATCATGCATGCCTATTATACCTCACTATAATGCATTATGTTTGTCTTTTACATATATTCCATATATAATCTACCTAATCACTGATAAGATGAGTCTGAGGGATCATCAATGATTATTGTATACTTATATTCTCATATAATTATATATAGTGTGTGTTCTACACTCAGGCAGCTATGCCACATGTAATAGAGCCCTGTCAGCACTTCTCTTTGTCTCTTTAGAGAGAAATCCTTTGTTATGTCTTATATTATACATAAGCAAGAAATGCCACATGTAGTTTGAACCCATCAGCATTTCTTTTGTCCAAGCTATAATGCTAATGGAAGCATATTCTGTCTCATATGATACTCATTAGTAATTCTGTCTCCTAAGTCATTATCCAATACATAATGTTTCTCATATCCATTACTATGGTGTAATCTCTGTTCCTATACTGTTATCTGTAGTAGTTAGCATTCTGTAACCTAGTTTTACATCAGAGAACTGGAAAGTGGGGAGAGAGAACAAGATCTTAGAGAACCTAAGATCTACAAATACTGGAGATTATGTACATTCTTCAGGAGAGTGGTGAGAAACCCATCTCCCTTGTGATTTTCTTTGTCATATGCTTGGTGTAAGTAGTCTAATCAACATTCATTAGTACTCTTGCTTGTTTATGAATGTTTCTTGGCAGACTCTGAAGATACAATAATCTGTATTATTATTATTATTATTATTATTATTATGTATTTACTGTACTATCTGAGATTGTTTATGTAACACCACCACCCTGGGGGGGGTAATCCAGGAGGCATTGTGGCGAGGGGTCCTGTGTCCATCCGCAGAGGCAGGTGGGGGCTGAGGGGGATGGCCGCTGGTGCAAAAAAAGCAAAGTAAGTAAAAACCAAAAAAATAAACCTTCTGTCTCACCATGCTGAATGATAGAGTGGCAGAGCACCAGGGCATTAGGTGGGAATGGGCCTGGATTCAATACCCAGTGGGAAACATTGTTTCTTTCTCACAACAATTTGTTGTTAGCATACATTTCTGTGTCAAAGCTTTCTGTTCTACCATGTTGAATGATAGCATAGTGGCAGAGCACCAAGATAGTAGTTGAGAGGGGGCACTGGTTTGATTTTCATCTTTTAGAACATTGAACTGTTAGTCCTATGTTGACGTCAACTTAATTAGTTCTGGCTGAGGTTCTGAGGCTTGTCTAGGATTGATTGCTACTTGGTGGGAAGCATTACTTCCAGTTGGCAGAGAGTTTCTTACTATACTCCACTGCAGCTGTGTATGAGAGGAGGAAGATCTGCTCTCAATGCAGGATTTACTTTCCCATAGCATACATGTGTCTAAAAACCTGCTGTTCCATCATGTGGAAGGATAGCACCATAGAAGAGTGCCAGGAAAGTAGTTGGAAGGTGGCCTGAGTTCAATTTTCAGTTGTCAACATTTTGTCTTCTTAATTTTAATTTATGTTGTTTCATGAATCTTTGTTGAGAAATCTTATGTCCCACCGTGTGGAACGATAACACAGTGGCAGAGTACAGGGACACTAGTTGGTGGGGCGGGGTCTGGTTTTGACTCTTATTCAAGAACATTTTTCTTTCTCTATACAATTTATGTTGTTAGCATGCATCTCTGTCTCAAAACCTTTTGTCCTACCGTGTGGAATGATGGCACAGTGACATACCATCAGGACAGTAGATGTGGGGCCTATGTTCAGTGACCAGCAGGGAACAGGTTTTTTTTCTCACTGCAATTTATGCTGTTAGCTGTCATTGCTGATGTCAGTGGTAGGGCTTTCAGCACTTGGAGTAAGTTTTCAGACTGTGGAACTGTTAGTGACCCAGGAATGAAAAACATGGAAAAACCCAACTGTCCCATTGTATTGGAATTAATCAATCACAAGAGGGAATAATGGGGGGGGGGGGAGGTTGTTTAACCAGAAAAGGCATGCTAAGCTGAGGTTTGTTTCCAGGTGTGACCTGGGAGCACAAGGAAGTTAAGTGACTTGCTCAGTGTCACACAGTATGCAAGTAGGGGGCTGTGGAAGTCAAACCCAGGTCTCCAGTTTTGCAGCTCAGTGCCCTAAACCACAGTGCTGTACTGCCTCCTAATGGAGGCTTACCAATCATAGCTCATAAGACTTTTTTAATGAAAAGAGCATGTTGACTCCAGAGGCATTAGTCCAGGAACTGATCAGGCTAAAAGTCAAGAGTTTGTATATTGTGTGGGGTATGCTTGGTTACCCTGCGAGGTGTACGTGTGTTTTTACGTGCATATATGTTTCTGTATTGTACATCATCTGTGTGTGCATTGTTTAGCATGCATATCTGTCTTTTATTATACAGAAATGATACATCCATACTCTGGAACCACTTACTACCATTGGTACTTTGATCTTTTAATGCATAGCTTCTTCCCACACTTCTACCCTTTTAGCACACCCTTCTAAACAGTTGGGGCTGTCATAGTAACACATTCTCCTTTCAGGGATGCCAGATCTACAGGGATCAATGCATTTTACAGGACAATTGAGCTGTCTACATGGCAGTTGGTTCCTATAGACATGTATTGTTTATATAAGAAAATGAGCAACTTACAAAATTAGCTGTCAATAATAAATAATATAATTTACAAGACAATACAGGCAAAATACCCTGGATTTACAGGAAACAATTGTCAAACTGATTTGAGAACTTGCATCTGGGCAGAAGAATGGGTGAGTGGCTATATTCACAGCTAATTAAATGGTGGTCAATATCTGGCTTGCGGGAGTGCCGTTCTAAGCAGCCAGTATCTTCCATCCTTGGGAGCAGTGAGCCATGAAGTGCTGGTAAGTCTGTTGTTGTATTTTTTCACCTGACACATTTATGCATATATGTTACTTTTCCTTCCTGTCCAGTGCTATCTGTTCCTTTTATGCTTACTTGCCAAGAGCTAAGCAAACATTCTGCTGTCATAGAAACATAGAAGTTGATGGCAGATAAGGACAGAAAGGCCCATCCAGTCTGCCCATTTCTTTTTCTACCTTATGAATGTGCTATAGGCCTTTCCTCTGTCAATGGCCTATCTATTCATACTCATCTGTATTGCTCCCTTATGCCGATCCCATGCCTGTTTGAAGCCCTGCACTGTATTCATATCCACCACTTCCTAAGGTAGGCCATTCCATGCATCCACCACCCTTTCTGTGAAAAAGAACTTCCTCACTTTACCCCTCAATCGGCCTCCCTCTAATCTCATGCTGTGTCCTCTTGTCCTGCTATTTTTCTTATATTGAAACATGTTAGACTCTTTTACCTTGCTAATGCCCTTAAGGTGTTTGAATGTTTCAATTATATCACCTCTCTGCCTCCTTTGCTCTAGGGTATACATATTGAGTTCAGTTAATTTGTCCTCGTATGTATTCTGATGCAGTCCCTGCACCATTTTGGTTGCTCTTCTCTGGACTGCCTCAATTTGGTTAATGTCCTTGTAAAGGAGTGGCCTCCAGTACTGCATGCAGTACTCCAGATGGGGCCGAACCAGTGTCTTGTAAAGATGGATTATTACCTTCCTCTTCTGATTTGTGATACCCCTACTAATACACCCCAACATCCCTCTAGCCTTACCTACTGCTTTAGAGGTCTGCTTGGATGATTTCAGGTCATCGGTGATGATGACGCCAAAGTTTCTTTCTTCCCTTATGACTGCCAGCAACTCCCCTCCCAGCCTATAGGTGGCCTCAGGGTTTCTCTTCCCTATATGCATGATCTTGCACTTCTTTGCGTTAAACCCCAGTTGCCACTCTTCCGACCATTTTGCTAGTTTATCCAGATCTCTTCTCATTCTGCCCACACCATCTGGATCATCTACTCTGCTGCAGATCTTGGTGTCATCTGCAAACAGACAAAACCTTACCCTCCAGTCCATCTGCAATGTCACTGATGAAGATATTGAAGAGGACTGGCCCCAGGACTGATCCCTGAGGTACCCCGCTTGTGACTTGCATCTCTTCTGACTGTATACCATTTACCACCGTACTCTGTTTTCTGCCTGTCAACCAGCTTGCCACCCAGTTGACCAACGTCTGACCCACCGCGAGCCTACCCAGCTTATTAATCAGTCTTCTATGTGGAACAGTATCGAAAGCTTTGCTGAAGTCAAGGTAGGCAACATCAACTGCTCCCCCTTGGTCCACCACTCTGGTTACCCAGTCAAAGAAATCTATGAGATTAGTTTGACAGGACCTTCCTTTTGTAAACCCATGCTGTCTTGGATCCTGTGCTCCTATGGATTCTCAGTGTTGCACTATCCTTTCCTTAAGGAGTGTCTTCATAATCTTGCCCACTACTGAGGTAAGACTGACTGGTCTGTAGTTCCCTGCTTCCTCCCTGCTACCACTCTTATGGAGCGGGATCACATGAGCCCTTCTCCAGTCTTCTGGGACCTCTCCCGTGCTCAGAGACTCACTAAACAGTTCTGATAATGGCTCTGCTAGTTCCACCCTTAGCTCCTTTAGTACCCTGGGATGTATGCCATCAGGCCCCATTGCCTTTTCCACCTTGAGCTTATCAAGCTCTTGTAGGACTCTTTCTTTTGTGAAGGGACTAGTACACCCCCCGTGTCCATGGTGCAGAGCTGTGGGCCCTGCCCTACCTTCTCTTCAGTAAATACTGAGCAGAAGTATCTATTTAGGATAGATGCTTTTACATGGTCCTCCTCCTCACATGCCCCCCTTATCCCCTTTGATCTTAGCAATACCCCCTCTGGACTTTCTCCTTTCACTAATGTATCTATAGAAAGTCTTGTTACCTTCTTTTACTGTTCGTGCTAGTGTTTCCTCAGTGTGGGCCTTTGCCTGCCTTACTGCCTTGTCTGCTTCCCTTAGGGAAGTTTGATATGCTTCCCTATCTTCATCCTGCTGCATTCCCTTATATTTCCTGAAGGCCAGCCTTATGGCTCTGACCTTTTCTGCTACTGTGGTTGAGAACCAAAGTAGTGTCCTTCTTCTTTTGCACTTCCTTTTCTCACTAACACAATGGGATGTTGCTTCAAGTATTGCATCTTTAATGCTTGCCCACTTTGCCTGTACCCCCTCACCAGTATTTCTTTTTGCCAGGGCTAGCTTAACGCTGTTGGCCATGTTATCAGCCATCTTATCAAAGTCAGCTCCTCTGAAGTACCATATGTTTGCCTTGGAATGGGATGATTTTGTTCTAGTGGCCATATTGAACCGTACCATGTGATGGTCACTGGCCCCCAGGTGATCTACCTGGAGATCTGTGATCCTTTCTCTGTTAGTCAGTACTAGATCTAGGATAGCCCTGTCTCTAGTGGGTTGTTGTACCAGTTGATTGAGGCCCTCCCCTGCAGGGAATCCACCATGTGTCTAGTTCTGGCAGATGTCCCTACTGGTATTGACCAATCTGTATCTGGCATGTTGAAGTCTCCCATTATCAGAACCTCCCCTTTAGCTGTCATGTTTTGTATATCTTCTAACAGTACTATGTCTATGTCCTCCCCCTGGTCTGGAGGCCTGTACACAACCCCGGTTCACATGGCTGTCCCATTTCCTGTTTTCAGGGTGACCCACAGTTCTTCTGTCTCCTTATGTGTATTCTGAATTTCTGTAGCTTTGATATTTTCATTGACATAAAGGGCCACTCCACCACCCCCTCCCCCTTTTTGCACCTCGGCCTCTTCTGAACAGTACATAGCCAGGTACTGAAGTCTCCCAAGTGTGGTTACTGGTAAACCATGTCTCGCTAGTTGCTACTATGTCCAGTTTAGCCTCTGTCATTATTGTCTGCAGGTCTGGGATCATGTTTCCCAGACTGCAAGCATCTGTGTACATGATTTTTCATTGGTCAGATTTCGGTGCATTAGTTGTTGGGCAAGGTCCGGCGTTTTCCCTGTGCATCATATGGGGAGCTGGACCTTTTTCTTTACCTGGTGATGCAAATGAACTGCAAATATGCTGAACTACTGTTTGACCACTAGCTGAGGTGGGAGGGGTGTTCTTCCCATTCGATCTTTCGGGTGCTGCATCCCTCTCTGATGCACTCTCTTGGGGACACTGGGGACTTGCTAGCAGTGGTGCAAGTGGCAGACAAGAAGTACAGGAACTCAGGCATTGACAATTTGGCAATTGTGAAATGCAGAATGAAGAGCCTCAATCTAAAGGATAGCTGTGTCAAGACACGTCTATCTTTTTAGACACTAGTAGATTCAGTTAGAGACATTGAAGTATTTCTAGGAAAGTAGCATTGTTGTACAAGTCAAATGTTGTTATGAAAACCCTGATTTCAGGACAAAGGCCCAGAAACTGTCATTATGTTGCTGGTTTAAGAATTTCATTTCCAGTATCAGTGGGAGGAAGTACCGGAACTCCATTCCTGCTGCAAAAAAAGTACAGGAACTGAGTTCCTGTGCGTTCCTGTTTACTTTCATCACTGCTTTATGGGCTTAGCCACACACAGAGCTATAATCTCCACACTCTTGTACTACCCAATTGGCTTTGGCATGCCGTTCTTGAACTACCACCCACCACATTTTCAGCCAAAGAGATTGTTTCAAAATGTATTGTTTTGATACATTTTTACAGCCAATCACATTTCTTGAAAGCCACATTACCACCTACTGTACCTGATGCATGCTGTTTTGGCCTCCAATCAAAATCTTTCAAATGATGTTAATAGGGCACTGGTAGCATATTGATTGCTTTCTTCTGTGTCAATTATCATTCAGTTCCTGAACAAAACAAGGCTTCTTGCATTTGTGGCTATATAATTTTGTAAATGGGCCTCCTAGCCCTCTGATATGGCTCTTCCTTTCCTTTCGTCATGATATTTAGCACCTCAGGGCTCTTACTAACAGCTGGGGACATCACTGGCTAATGTTGTGCCTACTGCCTTAGCTCTCCTCAGGGAGCCACTGATCCTCTCCCCAAACCAGGCCTCAACATATTAATTAATTAATTTATTTATTAAATTTAATGCCATCTGGGTATTTTTCAACAGTAGCGCCAATGGCTTTCATTTTAGTTCTTGACACACACTTCTGACTGCTGCCACCTGCAAGTGTTTTCAGTCAGCTGCTGGAGCCATCAAGACAGGTAAGTGCAGTGCCAGCTCTCACCTGCCATCTGATCCAGCCCCCAGGCGGCACAAAGACTCTTACAATGTACTGTAATGTGGCAGCTCATTTATATGCCTTCTTGTACTAATGTTACTTCTTCCACTCCCCAAACACACATACCATTTTGGACAGTTATGCAGACACCAAGTGTCTGAGACCTCCTATGGCAGTTGCCTGGTTCTATGTGACAACGGTGATTGCGGAATAATGACTGCTGTTTGGGTGAGTGTACATTGCCAGAAATGAATTTTGGCAATGTACACTTGCGGCGAACAGCAAGAGGGAACCCGTGATTTGGGGGCTGCACCCCATGTACTTCCTACTAAAAGTTCTAACTCCAGAGGGTGCAGGCTGGGGTGCAAAACTAAAAGAAAAAAAAAAGACCAAGCACAAAACCACAGAGCGTGACCAGAACCGAACCGGAGCCTCCCAACCCCAGCCTGCCACCAACCCACTGCGCCACGACCCAGCTCTCAGCCAGCCCACTGCTGCAGTACACCCACAAACCCTGCCCTCTCCTTTCACCCATGCGTGGCGTGAGTCCCTCAGCGTGTATACATAGTGACATCCTGTGCTATGTTAGCCAAACCCCTATCTGGTCACCTCCCTGCCAGGTAGCCCTCTACACAGGTGCCATGATTGAGTCGCCCTTTTTGAGAGCACTCAGTCATGTTTGCCTTGTACACGGTATACCCAGTTGCCCTTTTAATTCCTTCCACAGACCTCTAACTATTACTGCTCAGGAATCAGAACTTTTGTATTGCCTGCTGCTTGTGTTCCTATTTGGGAACTGCTGCTCCCCTTTAATCAGCCCCAAAGAAACTTATTAAGTTACTTCTTACTGGGCTGGACAGTACCTCATTGCCACAGAAGTGGCATGTGATCCCACTCCACAAGAGTGGTAGCAGGGAGGAGGTGGGGAACTACAGACCGGTCAGTCTTACCTCAGTAGTGGGCAAGATTATGGAGGCACTCCTTAAGGAAAGGATAGTGCAACACCTGGAATCCATAGGGGCACAGGATCCAAGACAGCATGGGTTTACAAAAGGAAGGTCCTGTCAAACTAATCTCATAGATTTCTTTGACTGGGTAACCAGAGTGGTGGACCAAGGGGCAGTTGATGTCGCCTACCTTGACTTCAGCAAAGCTTTTGACACTGTTCCACATAGAAGATTGATAAATAAGCTAGGTAGGCTCGGGTGGTCAGAAGTTGGTCAACTGGGTGGCAAACTGGTTGACTGGCAGAAAACAGAGAGTGGTGGTAAATGGTATACAGTCAGAAGAGATGCAAGTCACAGAAAGGGTACCTCAGGGATCAGTCCTGGGGCCAGTCCTATTCAACATCTTCATTAGTGACCTACAGGATGGACTAGAGGGTAAGGCTTGTCTGTTTGCAGATGACACCAAGATCTGCAACAGAGTAGATGATCCAGATGGGGTGGGCAGAATGAGAAGAGATCTGGATAAACTAGCAGAATGGTCAGAAGAGTGGCAACTGGGATTTAATGCAAAGAAGTGCAAAATCATGCACATAGGGAAGAGAAACCTGAAGCCACTTATAGGCTGGGAGGAGTTGCTAGCAGTCACAAAGGAAGAAAGAGACTTGGGCATCATCATCACTGATGACCTAAAATCATCCAAGCAGACCTCTAAGGCAGTAGGTAAGGCTAGGGGGGTGTTAGGGTGTATTAGTAGGGGTATCACAAGTCGTAAGAGGGAGGTAATAATCCCTCTGTACAAGACACTGGTTAGGCCCCATCTGGAGTACTGCGTGCAGTATTGGAGGCCACACCTTCACAAGGACATTAACCAAATTGAGGGCGGTCCAGAGAAGGGCAACCAAAATGGTGCAGGGACTGCATCAGAAGACATATGGAGGACAGATTAACGGAGCTCAATATGTATACCCTTGAGCAAAGGAGGAGAGAGGTGATATGATCGAGACATTTAAACACCTTAAGGGCATAAACAAGGTGAAAGAGTCTAACATGTTTAAATATAAGAAAATAGCAGGACAAGAGGAAACAGCATGAGATTAGAGGAGGCCGATTAAGGGGAATGTGAGGAAATTCTTTTCACAGAAAGGGTGGTAGATGCATGGAATGGCTTACCACAAGAAGTGGTGGCTATGAATACAGTGCAGGGCTTCAAACAGGCATGGGATAGGCATAAGGGAGCAATACAAATGACTATGAATAGATAGGTCACTGACAGAGCAAAGGCCGATGGCACATTTATAAGGTAGAAAAAGAAATGGGCAGACTGGATGGGCCTTGCGGTCCTTATCTGCCGTCAACTTCTATGTTTCTATGTTTCTATGTAAGTGGCTTTCACTTTTGGCGACTTCTCAGGCACACTTCGGCTCCCCTTCTGACATTTCTCTAACTTGCCTGTTTTGGTTTCTTCCAAAATGGCCACAAGAGCCTTATCTACTACAACAGCTTTCAGTGCCATTCATTTAGCTAACCCTCACTCTGTGCCAACTCCTCAGATGCATTCATGTGTTTTCCACAATCCATATACCGGGGAGGAGACAAACATAAATAGCCAAGAATCCAGTGAGGGAGAAGTGCTCCCAGGATTTGCTTGACACCAGGGTATTTTGTGAAAAGTCCTTGGCTCATTGAACCCCAAGTAATCCTCTTCCTAGCCAACTGCACCACCACCAGGGTTACTAATATAAATATAAAAGCCACTAGTCTGCCAGGAGCTCTCTAGATCTATTCACAAAAGCTTCCTTGGGTGCTGAGGGAGTTTGGGAACTGAGCCCTCCCCCTAAAAGATGTGCACATATATTTCACCACTGTATCTCATTTATTCTCTTTCTGTTTTTATTATTGTTGCCTCTCTTTACACTTTTAATTTTACATTTTTTTTATTTTATTTTAATTTCTTCTCTCAGTCACTACCCATTGTACCTCTAGTCTACGCTGTGTTGTAGGGGAGGGGATTCATGGCCTCCAGTCTCATTCCACTCTGCAAGAGCCCTGGTGTCCACTAGGGAAGGCCTTTTTGTTGAGGTCATGCCAGCTAGGACCCTTTAATCTGCAATTACAGTACGCAAAATCAGCACACTAACAGACCTTACTGATGTAACAGAGTGAGGGTGTGTGTGTGGGTGTGTGTGTGTGTGTGTGTGTGTGTGCATTACAACTGAAGACCAGCTCAAATCAGAGATAAGATTCCTGTGGGGGGGGGCATGATTTGCTGGAGAGAGAAAGAACAAAGGGGTATGGAGAGACAGTATAGCTGTGCAAGGTAACATTTTTTGAAGGTTTGCTCAAAACGTATTCCCCTACATCTATTATGTTGCCTGCACTTCTCTTTCATTGGCAACATTGGTCAACGAATTGTTTTACATTTAAATCTTTATTGAATATGCTTGACAGACATTACAGATAAACTCCCACTTGACTCCAATGTGAATTTGACGATATCCAATGCTTGTTCTGCTTAAACCAAGTCTCACTAAATGCTATAAAAGACTGTTTCCCTGATATTTGGCAGTAGACTGAGACTAGTGAGTCTCAGACATATCCCTGTTTTCAGGACTGTGGATGGCATCCTGCCTGAAGTGGTACCCAGTTTCCAGAACTCAGGGGTGTGGCTAGATCACAGCCACTCACACTGATACCCTGCACAAGAAACTCTTCCTTAAGCTCGGTGTGCAGTACAATAACAAATCCTATCTCCCTCTCCTAGGCCACTGCAAGATCCTCTTCAAGATGATCTTACTGGTGTTTGATGACATAGATGTGGTCTACAGGGTGTGCAGTGAAGTGGGTGAAACTCTAAAGGGCGACACCTAGAATCACATTGAGAAAAGGGTGAAACCAAAATGGTGACAAAGGTTTCACCCCTTCCCCAAGGGGCTGTGACCTCAGAGTTTATTATATTAGTAAGGGGGTGCAGGGGGCCAAGACCCCCACATAGGAGGTGCAGGTGGTGAAGCCCCTGAAAGAAAAAATGTGTTGTCATTTTGGGCTTCCTCCAATTGGTTTTGCAATTCCAGGTTCACTCTTATAATTTTGCCCTTATCACATAACACCATCTACAGTGCTATACTACCCAAAGTCTGCCCTTAGTAGGGTGGTCCCCATTTATCACTCATTCTGCTGCTTTGCCCACAGTGTCCATCTCACCCATCACTGCCCTCTCTAGGCAAATCTTTATCTCCAGCATCACAACAATCTCTGCCCTCTTTCTTCTCCCTTCCTACTCGTTCCATTGTGTGTGTGTGTCTGTGTGTGTGTAGTAATGAGGGGACTCAGTATTTACTTTCTCTGTACACGGCATGGGAAGAAAAATGCTTCTGAAATTTTCAGATTAAATCATCTTTAAAGGCTCTTTTTGTGGCACTGAGCAGAGCTGACACTTCTGCTTGTTTACTGCTCCACATAAAAGAGCCATGACCCATCACCATCACCACTAAAAATGAATGCTTAAAGAAGCCTGGCCAATGTCCCATTCTGTAATCCTGTGCTAGACACTAGGGTGTATTTCAAATGTGACTGGGTGAGGGGCGTTAGCAATAGTTACCAGGGAGAGACACAAGTCATCAGCTTGCTGGGAGTCTCAGTGATTGTAAGAGTACCCCATAGCCACTATCTGTGGGAGCATCTGCTCTCTGTGAATCACAGCCAGCTGCCGTCTGAATGAATGAAAGTGCACATGCTTATAATAATCAAATTACTATGCGTATGCATGCTTACATTCTTTCAGATGACAGCCTGCTGAGGTGATTGGAGGATCTGTGTCACTGTAACTATCCTCTTAACTTACTAAGCATAACAATTTCACTAAACTTTTTTTAATGTATACTTTTCTCTGCATTTAAAAATATTTTTAAGAATCAGGGTCTGGAACTGGTCCTGTGACCAATGGAAGTGCATTGTGCCGCTCAGCAGGAGACCTTGGGCACCTATCTCCAGGGTAGGATAGTAGAAAGCTGAAGGTCACTCACTTGGTACACCCCAGTAGCAAATATACAGTGTATGTGAAATAGCGAGCACCCAAAGCTGGACAAAACGTGGTAGGTTAGAGATGTAACTACCTCCTAATATCAGGGTTATGGAATGGTTTAGTTTCCCTGGCAGTGATGGCCTTTTGGTTTTGTCCAGGATTGGGTATAAATAGGTGGCACCATTACTTCTAAGGTGCTGTTCCAGAGTATCAAGGAAAGAGGACTGGGCATGTGTCTGGTGAGGGGTGTCCATATGGTTGGAGGGTCATTAGGTACAAACTCTTCCATTGGCAAGGACACCTCAGGCACCAAGCTGAGTTAAGGGAGTGGCTGCTACACAACACCAAGAGATGGCAGGGCTGCAAGTGTACTCATCTTGTCTAGGAGGCAGAATATGTGGTCTGCAGAGTGGACAAAGCTCCCAGATGAACAAAGGGAGGCAGTGGATCACAGGAGGTGCCCAAGTACCAACAAGTTTCCTTCTTAGAATTGCGGGGTTGGACTCCAGTGCATGTCCATAGGAAACATTGTTCAATAGAGAATAGCCAATCAAGGTGAAGTAACTGACAACTGTTAAGCCTGAACTGATTGGGAATATCAACAGAGGATGTTGAGCCAATTGGCTGACCAAGATGAGCTATTCTTCTAATAACAGCCTTTCTCCACTGCTGCTGATCCTCTGAGTCCTCAAGCCCATGCTGACTGGCAACCTCACAGTGCTGTCCACCTCTACCCATTAGGCTGTGTCTCTATGGCGTTATTGATGTACACATTCTATGTGTACTGCCATTGGCCATTGAAATGTTTTTAATCATATTTTTTCTCCTGCAGCCACTCTCTGCCCTGGTGCCTCACACAGCATGAATAGTTGGCCTTGTGTGCACCAGTTTCCCCCTGTGATTGCAGTGTGAACTCAACAGGGCCCAGCAACAGTGGTTTCTGGTGCCACCAAACAACATGCCTCCTTCCCCAAGTGAGAGTGCCTTGTTTCTTGCAGCACTTCCAGACTGTGCTGGATAAAATTGTGAGTTTGGATTTTGCAAACATTTTGTGAAATTTTACAAATTCGTATAATTTTCCAAAATTCTGACTTTGGCAAAATCCAAATCTTCCGAATGTGTTCTGTGAATTTTTTGTTCCATTCTGTGAAATATTCTGGCTGTACTGTGGAATAATACACACAAACTGCATAGTGACAATTCTGTGGAATTTTAGTCTACAATTTAATATATCAGTCTGCAATACATATGATCATTCCACAGTTCTATAGATAAGACAGTGGTCAGTTCTGTGGAATTCCAATCCACAGCTCAGTACATCCATCTAAAGTAAATCCATTAATTCTGCAGTTCTAAACTGAAATTTCACAAAAGCTGCCAAAGTGCATTCTCTAAAATTTTAGGGAAATGAAATTCTGATTTTCATGGTAGTTCCACTGGCAGAATTTCATCTCTTTTTATTTTTCAGTTAGTATGCTTTTTTTGCCCAAGCTCAGCCTGCCCCCTTTTGCCTCTCCTCCAGCCCCATCACCCCACGTCTCTGGGACTTACCTGACCAGTCCACAGTTCCCCACAGTTTACCCCTGTAGTGGAGCCTCCCTTGGGACCCCCACGTTCCCATGAGGAGTTTAGCTCGAATGCGACCGGAGAACCCAGTAAACAGGTGTGGGGCCTGCAAGGAGCAGGCATCAACCTGCTGGCTGGGAGTTTCCCCTTTTCTCCTCCTGGGGAGGTGTGTACAAAGATTTCCTCAGAACTCACATGATGTCTGGCACACCTCCTAGCCAGATACAGTCCCAGTAGTTGGACACCTGGCCTCTGCAAGGGGTCAGTACCAGGCCAGCAACTTCCCCACCCTCCACCGGAGGAGGAGGAGGAGGAGAGCAGTGTTTGGGATGCTCGTTCCTTCTCCACCCAGCTGACCCTCCAGCTCCTAAGATCACTTCCAATCCCAGGTCACCTGCGTTGCGAGTCGTAGCGCTACTGCTGCACTGGCGGGCTGGTCACCCACTGTTGGAATTTTATTATTGCATAGCATTACCCCCACACCTCAGTTGCATGCTTGCCAACATCCTGGGTTCAGTTCTGAACATAGGTTGGCAACATGATGCAGTGATGCTGGCTCGTTGGGTGACCTCAGTCAGACATTATCAGTGATAATACTGAGGTACTAGGAATTTGGTGGGGGGAGGATAATTATCAAAAACATGGCAACTACCCACAAAAGAAGACAAACATATTTTAAGTTTCTAATGCTCGTTGCTGAACCTCCTTGACATTTTCTCTTAAAATTCCCCAAATCATAATAGTTTTAATGACAATCATGGAATCCATGACTTTCATAAAGGGTTAAAACCCAGATGTTAGTTGTACTTTAGGGCATTACCAGTGGGGGGGGCGGGACAATACAGACATCTAGTTTTGGAATGCTAATTCTGTGTTTGATTAATAAAGCCAAAGCTTCCAGCTGAATTCCTGATTACTGTGTTATGTTGCACAGCGTAGCTCTGTTTTATACCTAATGAACCTTCTTACTGTTTTGTAATTACATTAGTTCCTTTATTTAATCCTGTGTCACTGCTGGCTGCACCAAGAGCTCTTTCATTGCATTGTACTATAACTCCTATTCATCTACTGTCTGTTACTGCTGTTTTGCCTCTTTGCTAAGACTGCTTATAAATTGCATACTTGCTACGATTATGCTACATAACATTGTTTTATATAGAAATTGTAGAGGGGTTGTTGACAGATACCATTTACTTTCTGCTTGTTTTAAGAATATTTTTGTTATATTTTATTATGTAATGAGATATTGAAGTTTCTATTGTGGGACCTAATATTGCAGACCCTTTTGTTCTGTAGTGTTTTTAGAACCTAGATGAGGCAGAACATACAGTGTGTGAAGGAATACTGCTAAACAATAATTGGGGTGGAACCTCATTGAAATGGGGTGGATCAGAATAGAACTGAGTTGGGGTAGAGATGACTTTGGGATGGAGTGGAGTGTAATGCAATAGGGATGAGCTGCATAAGTATTGGAGCTAAGGTGAGGGTATTTCCAGGGTTGGGGTGGATGTGGAGTGGCTCTGTACAATGAGTGTTTGGATGGCAATGGGTAAACAGAGTAGAGAGGGTTGACATGGAGTGGAGTAAAAAGACATGAGGGCAGGGAAGTGGTAAGCTGAGAGAAGAGAGAGAGAGAGAGTTGGGGTGGGCCACTGTAGAGAGACTTGGGATAAGGCTGAGTAGAGAGCTGAAGTGAAACTGAACAGAGTGAGAACTGGAGTGGACTTGATTGGAAAGAGTTAGGGTGGGGCCGAGTACAGTGAGTCATGGTGGGGCCAAGTAGAGACAGTTTTGGGGCTGAGTAGACAGTATTGAGGTGAGTCCATGCAGAGAGAGAGAGACAGAGAGAGAGACAGAGAGAATTGGGATGGTACCAAGTCGAGAGAGTTAGGGTGGGACTGAAAAAAGAGAGCTGGGGTGGGTCCAATTAGAGAGAGCTGGGGTGAGGCAGAATAAAGAGCATCATGATTGGGCTGAGTAGAGACAGTTAGTGTGGGAGTGAGTAGAAAAGCTGCAGTGGGCCAGTTAGACAGAGTGTGAAGGGGACTGAGTAGAAGGAGCTGGGGTGGGATAGTGTAGAGGGAGCTGGAGTGGGGCAGAGTAGAGAGATTTGGGCTGGAGCCAAGTAGAGAGAGTTTTGCTGCAGCGGAGCAGAGGCAGATGGTGTGGTGCACAGCAGAGGTATAGAAGTTTGGATGGGGCTGAGTAGAGAGAATTGTGGGGCTGAATATAGAGAGAGAGAGCAAGAGAGAGAGAGAAAGACAGAGAGATTTTGGTTGGGCCTGAATAGAAAGAGTTGAGGTACTGTCAAGTAGAGGAAGTAATAGTAGGGTTCAGTAGGGAGAGCTGGGGTGTATCCGAGTAGAGAGTTGGTTGGGGCTGAAAAAGAGATTTGGAATGGATAACTTTATTTTGGTTTTAGTTTAGTTTTATTTTATTAAGTGAAAAATGTTGTTAACCAGGGAGATGGGATGTACACAAACATAAAACAGGAGTACGATAAAATGAGACATTATATTTACAGATTGAGTTTTGTAACAAGTAATATTTATACATATTCTTTAACTGGTTATGAGTATCAGCCTCCAGAAAATAACCAGGGAGTGTGCTTCATATTTTTACCGTGTAATAGGTGTAAGATCTTTGCCCATGCCTCATGTGTGTAAGAGTTAAGTCCAAGAACAACTGATCTGTGGTCTGTGTCCTAAAGGTTGATGCTGTTAACATAGTAAATGTTTTACAGATTGCTGATCATTTCCTAAAAATAGGCTTCATAAGTTATTCCTCCCAAAGACAACCAGTACAATTCCAGGTGTAAATTGCAGTGCTGTCTCCTTCAGTTGGTATTTAGTACAAATGTGCAGACATTATTGAACGGTACCCTAACTATATTAAAGGTTGTTTCATTAGGTGCAGCATAAAAAGGTTGGCCACAGTCAGTTAAGGAAACTATTAAACTTTGCTTAGCCATTTCCTTGCTTTCAGCATGGGGCAATTTCAAATTAAATTCAGTAAACCCAACTGAGTGTAACCTCCTTGTTCCCGGGGGTTAGAAGAATCCCATTAGAGTTAGTGGTAGGCAGGGAAGGCAGCTAATGATTTGACAGTAAATGGATTTCACTCTGTCTCTCTCTCTCTGTTTCTAGTCTCAGATGGGAGCTGAAAAGGTGATGTCATTTTAGAACTCTCGCAGCTGCATATGCCACAGAGCCAGTTGCTGTGAGTTAGAATTCTGTAATCAGTTGGTGGCTGGAATTATGCTTGTGCAACTGTGTTAGTTTGGTTTTGGCTGTTCGCATTCTGTATTCCAGAGGAATTACCACCCTGTAGGAGTACGAAGGCAAGGAACCCTCGGAGAGGGTTCCACCCCTAGAGGTGCCATGGGATGATTCCCGTGGCTAAAGATACCTTAGGAATCCCCCTAAGTAGAGAGCACTGCCACTAGAGGAGGAGGAGAGGATGGCGGGGCAAAGAAAAAATGCTTCACAATGAGGCTGAGAGGAACTGCTTATATAGCTCAGGAAGTGGGAGTGGCTGGCTGCTTGGCTACTAAACTCCAGGCAAAGCCTTTCCAATTGCAGTTCCAGCAGAAGCTCTGATATAAAGCTGCAGTGTTCCTGTTTTTCTTTCTCACCCTAGTGGAGTACAGCAATCTTCCAGCTTTGTTTAAGTAGTATAAACCATCTGCAGGGATTTTCCAGTGTTTCGTTCTAGAGGGATGGAGCAGGCAGCCAGGATGTTAGGGGCAATACCCTGATCCTACCAGAACATTGGTGAAGCTGCCTTGTATGACTGCTTCTGTGAGTACTTTTGTTTGTGTGAAACTGACCAGGTGTACCTGTCTTTCTTGGGTAAATTCTCTGACAAAGGGACCCTGTCACCTAGAACAGTTTAAAAGTTGGCTGTCTTCAGTGGAGTCCAGTATGTGACTGTCCATTGAACAGAACTTTTACCTTTGACACCCATGTGGTGTTCCTTGTTGATGTTAAGTGTGAAATATATTTCTAGAGAGCATCTTCAGTAACTTTTGGATAGTGTGAGGTGTATTTTCCAGAGGTATGGCCGAGTATGAACTTGGAAACAAAAGGTGGAAGACCCCCCATCTGGAGTGATCAGTTTAGCACTCTGGGTTCTGAAGGGCACCTGAGTTTTTCTGTCAGAGAATGTGGTCAATGCCTGAAGAAACTTCTACCCCAGTGAGTGGGGTTTCTCCAGTTTTACCCCAGTGAGTGGGTCTTCAGTTTTGCCACAGTGAGTGGGTTGTTCTCCAGTTTACCCCTTGTATGAGAGTCCTCCAGTTTGAGCCTTGAGTGCTCCATCGTGGTCTGTGTGCCACAGTAATCCTATGTGTAACCCCTAGGTGGCACTATCCCAAGGGCTACTACCCCTGCCTGCTTGGTTAGTTGCAGGCTAAGGGGCCTGGGTACTGAAATGGTGCCTCTGCCCGGAGGACAGGGTTGTTAGTAAGAAGGCTAACCTGGGTACAGCCCTCTGGGACACTGTAACCCCCCTCTTTCCCCTCTAGTGGCCTAGAGGATATGTAACAAACACTTTCACAGTAGCCCTTATTCAGCATACAAATTCCCACACTGTTTGCACTTACCACCAGGGCTGGTTCCACCAGTTCAACACTGGAGACCCCCTGTAAAACAAAGTTAGGCACAGCAAATAACAACAGTACAGTGCATTTGGTACAAACTGGAACCACAGTCAGATTAAATGAAAAAAGAGTTAGATCTCATTTATTCAGGATTCAGTGCTAAGAAGTGTAAGGTAATGCACCTGGGAAACAAAAACCCAGGGGAAGAGTACACAATGGGGGGTGAGATATTAAGAACAACAAAAATGGAAAGGGACCTGAGGGTAGTCATATCAGATGACCTAAAGGTGGGCAAGCAATGTGAGAGGGCAGCAAGGAGGGCTGGGGGATACTGGGATGCATAGTGAGAGGCATCACCAGTAGAAAACAGGAAGTTATTATCCCTCTGTACAGACAGCTGGTGAGACCCCATCTGGAGTACTACTTGCAGTTCTGGAGACCCAATCTCCATAAAGACATAGACAGGATAGAAGCTGTCCAGAGGAGGGCAACTAAAATGGTGCAGGGTCTGCACCGGAAGACATATGAAAGACTTAGAAGCTTAATATGTATGCCTCAAGGAAAGGAGGAGGGGGGACATGATAGAAACTTTCAAGTACCTCAGGGAATCAAGAAAGTCCAAGAGGGTAGCATCTTTCAAAAAAGGTGTGTAAGAACAAGGGGCACAATTTGAAGATGAGGGGTGGCTCAGAGGTAATCTAAGGAAGTATTTTTCACAGAAAGGGTTGTGGATGCATGGAACCAGCCTTCAGGAGGTTGTGGAGTCAAAAACAGTGGTAGAATTCAAGCATGCATGGGACAGTCATGAGGCAATTCTAGGGGTGGGGTAGGAAGAAGTAGGCTGCTGGTTAACTAGGATCTGCAGGTTATCCATTAAGTAGAAAATGGGCAGACTGGGTGGGCCAAGCGGTCCTTATCTGGCATCAAATTCTATGTTTCTAATTGAACGGGGGGCGGGGGCTAATCAGGTTGATTGATTCTAAAACCGATCTAGTCAGGCAATTATGCATGCACTTTTAGTCCCTGCACAGTCACACGCTCTGGGTACCCAGTTGGAAGTAAGGTGGGCTAGGCTAGAACGTTACACAGGGTATGCCGGCGTCGCAGCAGGTTGGGGCCCTGTGATGAAAAGAAAAGTCATGCACAACCACACACAGTTTGTAATCCGGAGCCTGGAGGCTCAGTTCATGAGGATTAGACAAAACAATTAAATCAGATGACACACTTTGATTGAAATGTTGTTGCAGGGAGCTACCCTGGTGTTTACTCATGCTACCCAGTACAGGACACAGGATGGATTAAATGGAAACTGCAGGATGACTTGCTGGTTTGTCAGGAGAAGCAGGGCCCACACGATTCACTGTGATGCTGTTCCTGTTCATGATGTTGAGCAAGAGGCTGATCCCCAGGCAGGTCTCTTGTCGATGGTGATTTCTGCACCTGAAGTAGCTGGCTGGGCCAGTGTGGCAGGGCCCAGGCCAGGTAAGACATTTCGGATGTCAGTCTGGCAAGGCTGGATGCAGATTCCAGCAAGCGTGGCACAATTAAACAGTGGGGAACCAAATTGCGACCTACTAATAGCAAACAGCACATTTATAGTAAAGCAATCACCATACCACAATGCGGATAGCAGTCCGGCAGCAATATCAGTGTCTCTGAGCAAAACCGGGAATTCTGTGGCAACTGGATGTCCTAACAGGCCGATCACGTGCAGAAAATCTTTGGTCTTCTTCAGGTTTAAATCTGGTCACTCTTCAGTGGCTTTGTCACACTCCAATTCGGATACAGTCTGGTGGCTAGGCCTTTCAAAGGATTCCCTCTCGAGGGACAGCAGGCAGACAGGCCAAACTCAGCCTTTCCACCAATCTCCCACGTGAACTATGCAGAAGCAGCTACTTGTATCTCTCAAGCTGTTCACTCTCCAAACTCTACCTCCAGACTGACACAATACAGCAGGCAGCTTGGGAATTTCCCTTTGGTTCAAAAGGTTCTGGTTGGTTGATCCATCAGTCTGTCAAAGCAAGGGCTCCTCCTCCAGGTGCATTTAAGCACCAAAGTGTCAAAACTACAATTCCTACAGAAATTCACTCCCACAAGATCCCTGGGGACAGACTCCATTTTAGGGTCCCCAAAGGTACTGATTGGCCCACTCTGGCAGTCCAGGACCAAGATGGTAGTGATAAACAAAACTGTCCATGCTGCAAAGAAGGCAGGTTAGACAAACTACAATATCATTACTATTCTAATAGATAATCAGCAAATAGGTACAGCTTCTAATAGAGCTCCCTCTGCGCAAATAGCGATGGCAGAATGGAGTGATTATCTGGCAGCCCGGGCAGGACTCAAGCATAGAAACACTCAGCCCCCTCCCAGATTAAATAAGCACCATGTTATAGGACACTCTTAAAGAGACAGAGCACAGAGGCATTAAGGCACTCTCATGCAACACTTTTAAAGTGCTAAGACACAGGATACCAGCCTGGCAGTGGGCATTTAGGCACACCCAAGGAAGACTTTCGGGAACCCCCATTTGTAGGGGGTTACATATACAATATGGGACTTCCAAGTACTGGTCTTGTGTGCCTAGTCGAGGGAAATTGCTTGTGTCTTTTCTACAGGTGGCTAGTCCACAATTCCTACAGTTATCCTATGTTTAATGGGAATTCTTGGAGTTCTGTACCTCAAATGTCTGCATTTACCATTAGTGTAACCTTTGGGGGTCCAGCTTCACTTTGTGTTGTTCTTACTTTGTTACAGAATAAAGCCACACTCTAGAATCCCAACCTGGTTTGGACTTTTATGTTATTGCTTCCTGTGTTTGGAGTTATTTGTGTACCCCTGTCCAGAAGTGAAAACCTAGCGTAGCCCTGAGCAAATGTTTTCTCCTCGGGACCTGGGTTGTGGCCATGGTATTGGTCCCACCAGATGTGTGCCAGGTAGTAGCCATACTTGGTTTGTGTTTTATAATGTCTACTCCATCTGCATATCCCACCTTTTCTATGGTGGCACAGTGTGACCCTCACCTCTCTCTTTTCCACTAGACTATGGGAAGTGAGCCTGTTAATTAAGTAAGAGGCCAGTGGGGGCTTACATGAGAATAGTCCAGTTTTACTAACACTTCTATATTCAAGTTGGGACCAAGCAGATAGAGTGGGGATGGAGATGAGTAGAAAAAGTTGGGTGGGATTGAGTAGATAGAGAGTTGGGATGGGACTACGTAGAGAGAGAGAGAGAGAGAGAGAGAGAGAGAGAGAGTTGGGGTGGGGCCATGTACAGAGACTTGGAGTGGGGCCAAGTAGAGAGAGTTTTGGGGTGAAGTAGAGAGAGAGAGAGAGAGAGAGAGTTGGGGTGGTACCAAGTAGAGAGAGTCAAAGTGGGGCTGGGTAGAGAGATAGTTGGGGTGGGGGTCAGTAGAAAGAGTTGGGGAGAGTCTTCAAAAATCATTAGTGTGAGACGTAGCAAAAAGAACTGGGTGGAGTGGAGTTAAGAACATTGGAGACAGTATGAGGCTGAGTACAGAGAACTGGAGAGAATTAGGATAGGGCTGAGTAGAGAGAGTTAGAAAGAATTATTGTGGAGCTAAGAGAAGAGAGCTGGAGAGAATTAGTGTGGGGTTGAGACAGAGTGGGAGAGATTTATTGTGGGGCTGATTAGAGAGAGTATGGGTGGGGCTGAGTAGAGAAAGTTGGGGTGGAACTGAGTAGAAAGAGCTGGGGAGAGTCCATCAAAATGCTGAGTACAGAGAGTTGGGGTGACGCTAGGTAGAGGGAGCTGGGTTGTAGCTCATAAGAGAGAGTTGGGGTGAAGCTCAGTAGAGAGAGTTGGGCTAAGTTTCATTAAAAGGACTGGATTGGGCCTAGTGTTGGGTACAGTTGTGGTGGGGCTGAGTAGGGAAAGTTGGGGTCAAGTTGAAAAGAGAGTTGAGCAGAAAGAGTTGGGGAGAGTCTATCAGAGAGAGTTAGTATGGGGCTGAGTAGAGACAGAGTTATTGTTGGGCTGAGTAGACAGAGTTGGGGTGGCATTAAATAGAGAGAGTTGTGGAGAGTCGATCAGAGAGTGTTAATGTGGGGCTGAGTAGAGGGAGTTGGGTGGGGATGAGAAGAGAGAGTTGGTTGGGGCTGAGTACAGAGAGTTGGTATTGGGCTGTGTAGAGCGAGTAGCAGTGGCGTCATGCCCATAGGGCGCGAGGGGGCATGTGCCCCCCCCAATATTGTTGTGAAGGCTGTTTAAAAAGAATGTATTTCATTTTTTAATTTTTTAATGGTCCTACATGCCCCACCCAAAAAATTGTGTTTTCAATGTCTTTTGGAGGGAGTCAGAATCAAAGACTGACTGTCTGAGAACAGCAGTTTCAAAAAATGTATTTGCTCCCACTGGGCTGGCGACTGCATTCAGGGTTGAGCACCTGTAAAGAGAGAGAGAGAGAGAGAGAGAGAGAGGGGGCAGTCACAACAGACAGTTGTTTGGTTGTTGGCTGGCAGTTACCACCAATCAACTGTATCTACAGCAGAGGCGGGAAGAAATAGCTCGGGACACACGGCAAAAAGTTTTTTTTTCATTTTGTTGTTGTCTGATGTCCGTCCTTCAGTTGAGTGACTGCTCGAGTCCAGACGAGTTATCAGACAGTCGGCAGGCACTAAGAGAGTGCATTCAGTTGGGTCGGGTCACGGTGTGAGTGTTCCCATCCTCTGAGACCAGTAGAACAGCTACTTGAACCTACTTCCTAGTTTTGAAAAGGTCAGTGTACTGCTATGAACCTGTGGGATGGTTAAGCCAGTTGGTTTTTGAAAACAAACACACAGCGTGTCTGATCACTCCAAAATGTTAAGAGCTGCAAGTATATGCTGTTCCCTCAAAAATGCATTACAGTGGCTAAGTCCACAAAGCACTGAATCTGCAAAAACCAGCTGAAGAAACTAATCTACAAACTTTGCTTGCTTTTTAGCGATTAGCTTAGTTTTTTTTTCTTCTATATTTGCCATTTTGAATCACAGGGGTTGAATAAACTTTATTCTGAAACTCATTCTGGTCAAGATGTTCTCACATTAGCAAAGGATCCATATTATGTTACTCTGTGTGCTTTTATAACTTAATGGAGATATGCTGTTATTTCATATGAGATCCCCAACTTTTGTTTGGTAAGTTTCATAGCCCTAATAATAGTAACAATAATAATTAATTTTTATTCATGAGAAACAGACCATAACACTAGAAACAGATATACCATCTGAGCCAGGGACTCATTTACAATGATTCTAATAGATCATTTCCAGGCATGTCCTAGGAACACAGGGCAGTTAAATGACTGGCATGAATCACCTCAGGTCCGCTGGATGCACCAAGCTCATTCATAGCTTGTTATTCTATCCTCTAGGCTGTACTGCCTGCCAGCCCATCCTACCTTCCAGTCATCCCACTCTGCCAGTCTTCCACTCAGGAGGCTAAAACTTACATATGCTTTTTGTCTGACTGATGGGCATTGCCTCATCCTTTCCTTGCTGACAGAGCTCATCCTTGGACCACACACTGCTTTGTACCCATCAACCTGAGGGTCAAGACCCCAGTGCCTTCTGAAACCAATTCCAGCTGGAGCACAGACAGGCAATGACCTGTGTGCAAAGCAGTGGTAAAAGGACCAAGACAGCTGGAAAGGGTAGCATCTGAAATGGGGATACAGTGAACGGTCTCTGATCTCCAGCTGACAGTGATACACTAGTAATCAAGGTTACTATTCTGGCAGCAAAAATTAGACACTTTTCCTGAATGCTGTTATGAGCTTCCAGCAGACTTGTGCATTCCCATGGTTTTTGTGCATGCTGGCACTAGTTGGGACCCAGAAGCTCCTTAAGTACCACTGAATCTTTTTTGTGTACACCCTTGCCATCACGAAGTGGCCACTATGACGACTACTACTGTCACTGAGGTGATAAGCCCAACAATGATTGCTCATCCACATTTATTCTATGTATGCACTGTATGAATGTCTATGTTTCATTCTGAGATGGAGCCTTTGGAAACGAGTCTATGACTCAAAGGGTTGTAATTCTGATTTCCTAAATAAATACAATAATAAATAAACAATCATAAGAACCCTGGTGGTGTCCTATGCTCACTTGGAAGGTGGTAACACTGGAAACCAGATTGTAGGCCTTTTGAAGTAGAAGAAAGTTCCCTACTCTGTTTCCAGTTGTGCTTCTATGAAGACCACAAACTGGGTCATTCTACATTTGGCATCTTTAGAGAAACCCCAGGCTTTCTGTCAATTAGGGGTTACATATGAACATACAAACTTAGAAAAGAAAGACCATTGAGTACTCCTCCCCAGCAATTCAGAGGGAATACCCCATCACCCAGATTTTAAGGTCCTTATCTAGTTTAAGCTTTATTTATTTATTTATTGGAATCTTGGCTAACACCTTTGCGCTAAAAGCTCATTTACAAAGGTTCCACGTCATAAGGCAATAGACAAGGTACGTAGACATTATAAAACAGATAGGGGTATATACAGCAGGCAAGTACATTATGGTACATACAGATACAGATTCAAGCAAGTACAGTTAAAATACATCAGGTAGGAGAGGTCAACTATATTGCAACAGTACTAGGAGCATACCTAAGGTGGACAAGCAATTTATAGTGGTAGCTGAGCTTTAGAGTAGACTTATGGAGGGTCAGAAGTGGTGGTGACCAAAGGAGGGGGAGGACAGATTAGATGAGAGCAGGGGGAGGGTGGGGGCAGAGACAAAGGGGGTGACAGAATAAGGGGGCTGAGTAGTCAGAGGGGTGGGATTGGATAGGAATCTACTCAGGGTTATCGTAAGTAGGTGATAGGGCAGGGCTGGATGATGTGTGGGGAGCTTGAAGGGAGAAAGAAGCAGTGTAAATCAATGACCTAGCTGGGAAGGAGGTGGAGGTAGTGCAAAGTAGGTTCAGGTTGTTAGGGAAGATCTGCAGGGAGGAAACAAGTTTGCTGGCCTTCTCAGAGGTGATACCAGCAACAATGGCCAGCACAGCCAGGAAGAGAAGAATAGAGAGTTTTATTGCTGGCTTAGGAAATGGTGCAGGGAGGAGAGGTTCGTCTGTATTGGGAACTGGAGGGAAACCTGATCAAACAATGCACTCTTTTCACAGGGTAGGCTACATCTCAGTACAAAGGAATTGAGGGTACTCCAGGACAAATTGGGGGGATAGATAACTACTATACTTAAGCAAGCAATAATACCCGACAGGGTGGGCGGTATTGGGCAATACTGGACTGCCCAGGGGTGTAATGGTGGAGGGCCTTATAGCCCCTGGAAGGTCTGGTATTGCCCATACCGCCCACCCTTGAGGGTATTATTGCACTTAGAAAATGGGCTATCGGTGAAATGTTTGTAAACCATAAAAAAATACATAAAACGTTAATAAAAAAACACTTAAAATTAACTTTTGTGGAAAAGTAGTCCCTGTATTGGAACAGTCACCATTGAAGGGCACTGCTGTGTTTTTTGTGAAGTTTCTTTCCTGTTGGCATCTTCTCCAGCTGAAGCCTGCTTGCTGCTTTGTCTGTCCCCCCCATACACACACTTACTTTTATGAGTGCTGAGTTGGAATGGGGGAAAGCAGCCTACTGTGTTTTATTCATTCAGGTAATTTTTTTTCCTCATGATTTTCAGTTGAAGCACAAGTCTGGCAAAAGTTTTAAAGTGCTCTGTGTGTTGAGATTGAGTGGCACTCTGCAACTCAGGACAGTTATATTGGTTAAAAAAAAGTAGTCTCTTGTTTCAGCAGGTTTATTTTGGGGTTTCTTTATGGACACGGAGCACCGTGTGGACGAATGGGAGAATAGCGTGAGCCATGTTAGCATACCTCTTTGGAGAACCACAGCTTTTATCTTCACGGTGTTTTCTATGGACTAATGGTTTCAAGAAATGAGGCAGTATTTTGTGGATGGTGCATTATGTTTTAAAGTAAGAGAACTGCAGTGGAGTTGTGGGCTGAGTTTGTGGGCGGGCAGGATGCAAGTACAAGTCCCTCACTAACAGAGCAAGAAATGACAAGTGGCGCCATCGCTCGGACACTGGACATTACTGTGGAGCTGTAAGCCACTGTGTAGGTACAGAGCAGTTGCTTTAATTGTGATATTACTGAAACAAAACAGAACTGTTCTTTATGTGTGTGTTTGCAGTTATATTGGGCATTCGGCTGCTCACTGAGTCATGGGGGGGGCACAGCTGTTCGTTACTGGAGACCTGGGTTTGAATCCCACAGCCACCTAGGTCCATACTGTGTGATCCTGAGCAAGTCACTTAACTTCCTTGTGCTCCCAGGTCACATCTAGAGACAATCTTCGACTTAGTGTGCTACTCCTGGTTAAACAATGTTCCCTTCCCTACTTGAGGGAAAATAATGCTGGTTTTCACTTTGGATTTTTTTTAACTTTTTTTATTCAATTGATCAGTAACGTTACAAGTATGTGCAGGGTACAAATATATAACATATCCGTTTGGAATTCATGGTGGTGGTGGTGACCTAGTCACTCGCTAAGTGATGTGACAAAATGGTGGCAGTTTGAAATTATGCACCCAGTGCTGCAATCAATGAGAAAACAGCTTGGGCACAAGGATACTTGGCTTGGCATAAGGCAGGTTTGGTTTGGGACTTTTTATTTGGTGGGCATCTATTGAAAGTTAATGTCCCCCTGTGGAATGGGTACCAGCCAATCAGATGCCTCCAAATAAAAAGCCCATTTTCTAATTTAAACTACTGGGGTGGGGGGGCAGCGGGTCTCTAATCCCAAAGACTCCAGAAGGATGAGGTCAACAGACCCCCACACACACACTGGTGGAATAGGTCTGGAGGAAGGAGATGGAGGGGGTGAAAAAAAGTTAAAGGGTGGAGGGGTAAGGAACAGTTAGCAAGGAGAGGTGGGGGCACACAGTGGGGAGAAATGTGAAAAAAGGAAGAGAGGAAATGGAGGTGGGGTCAGATTCTAGATGAGGGGTAGTGTCTCTGAATACGCAGAGTCTTGGAAACAAGATGGATGACCTGCAGGTACTATTAGCAGATGGGATGGTAGGCATAGTGGCAGTAACCGAGACTTGGGCCACACCACACCATGACTGGGACCTCGTGACCCCTGGATATAAGCTATACAGGAGTGACAGGGCAGGCAGGAAGCTGGGAGCGGTGGCAGTTTACATCAGGGAGGGAATAACTTGCATGAGGGAGGAGTCAGAGGAGGGGATGATGAAGGCATTGTGGGTTCAGTTACAGTCCAACAGACAGAGAAAGGTGAGGATGGGGTGGATAACAGAGCATCAAGCCAGGTTGAGGAGGAGAGGGACAGGGAACTCAGCTTGCAAATACTGGAGGCTGCAGGAAAAGGAGAGGTAGTAATAGTGGAGGACTTAAATCTGCCCAAGGTAGACTGGAGCATACCATTCATAACATGTGGCAGGAGTCAGGTGATCCTGGAAGAGCTGCAGATTAGGTTCCTGACTCAGGGCATCACAGAACCAACCAGGGAAGAGGCAATCCTTTATCTGGTGCTCATGGATGGGGAGTATGTACAGGACCTAACAGTCAGAGATCCCCTGGCTGGGAGTGACCATTGCACAGTGTGGTTCCAGGTGGATTTGAGCAGGGAAAGCATCCCAACTAAGGGGACCAAGTGTGGAGAAAAGACTGTCCCTGAAAATACTCGAAGAAAAAAAGAAGTTACAGGGGAATGTATGAGTGCAGAGTTGCTTACAGTCTGAAAGCCAATGAAAAGCATTTTCAAATGAGGCATTTAGTTTATCTGTAGGTAGCAGCAGACCATAGATAACCCTACCCAAATCGTTTTTATCTTAAATCAAGAAAGTATTCATTTTATGGAATCTTAAGGTATTTTGCAGTTAGTGCTGTTCTCCCCTGACTCAGAGCAGCCCTCTGGATGCCAGTCACCCTAGCCCCATCTTCTTGATTTAACGCCAGGACTTACCACTGCAAGGCAGTATGGCATGGGTGTTCAATGGGTGTGGGGCTTGTGGGTGGTTAGAAGTCAGCGGTTGCCCAGGGGTCCATTTTTCTCTGATTTTCTCACTTACCTTGAGGAGGAGGAGTAGATGTATGATGCTACCCAGACATCTCCATGCGCGCTACCATACATCAGACCTTGACAGCCACCATTCCACTCTATTGTCTATCCTGACAATACATGGCTGCCATAGCCCCAGCCAATGCTGGGGGCCAGGCTAATGCTGGGTGCTGTAACCCTCCCTCCCTAGGAGAGGAGAGTAGTCCTCTGCATACTTCATTCTCTCTCTTCCCAGCTGACCCCCAGTGACCCATGTCTGTTCCCGTACCCAGGTCCCTGGCATGGCAGCAGGTGAGACACAAGCACCTCTACCCACTGTGTCACTGGGCTAGCATGGAATCTTTGGTTGTAGAGTGATGTCAGGGCTGGGCCAGCTGTGCTTAACAACATACAGCTTGCCCAGCAGTGACATCACTTTCTGTCTCAATGTTGAAGAAAATGGCTGCTGCCTTTATTCAGGATACTGGTGTAAAGATTTAGGCAATGTTATCTCAGGACTGTGGACACCTACAGGTATGTTAATCCAAATACCTTGTTTAGAAGTCATTTTTATGGGCTTTCAGAATATGAGTGACCCTGCACATATATGTTCCCCTTTAAAAGCACAGAAGAATTTTAGAAACATAGAAACAGAGAAACTGACCATAGAAAAACACCCAGAGTCCATCCAGTCTGCCCAGTATTCCTACCCCTTTGACCTATTGTTGCAGAGGGTTTTTTATCCTGAGGGTTCCCCTTCCTCAACAGCCACCCATGCATTTTCAACTCCCACTCACTCTACATCTCCCCTTGGTGCTACTTGGTCCCCCTGAACCTGTGCCACCCCACCTTCTGAGTGAAGATCTTTGTTCTGTCCCTCATGAATCTCCCAAAGACAAGTTTCTATTCAAAGGGGCATAAGAAATCTTCTACATTCTGGACACTGGGGAAGGAGAGATTAGAAAGGGCCAAAGGTTATACCTACCTAGGAGTACGTTTTCAAGAAAACACCAATTGGACGCAACATTCTGAAATTCTGACAGACAAGTTAAAGAGTACTATGGTAGGACTTGTGCATTTTAATACAAAATATGGGACATAGGCAATCTAAATAAAGCTTTAGTTCTTTTATACAAATATTTATGTACAATACTACGGGTTGGACATTCTTGTCCCGCAGTTTACCTGAGATCAGTATTTGGATTGAATAATCTTGAAGCCTTAATTGAATCTAGGGAAGTAAACTATTGGATTACCCTGACTAGAAAGGAAGAAACTTATTTTGGACATATAACATTAAAGGAGAAAGAAAAGTGGTATAACATAGGTATTAAACTGAAGCTATGGTATACAAATTTAATGAAAATATTGAGAGAAAATAATTTGAATAATCTTAAAAGGGTAACAGAAAAAGGGATTTTCCTTAGCTTAAAATATAAAGCATATATTACAAAGAGAATTGTAAATAACTGGATTACAAAAGACTTACAACTAATTAAGCGTTCACCTTATTCGAAATGGTTTTCAGAAAATAATTATTACTTTGGTTCGAAACCTTATATAGAAATCCTGACAGACAATGGGATGAGAGCTATATTCTCCAGTTACAAGTTTGAACACGCAAAAAGTAATGTTTTACTATATCGATACAAAACAGACGGTTGCACCTCTGGGAATTGTGATTGTGCTAGGGGAGGCAAGAAAAACCTCACACATGTATTATGGTACTGTAACTGGTATCAGACACAAAGGGCATATTGGTGAGGCCCTTTTTTGAATGAAATGTACTCAGTAGATAAAAATTTACTAAGTAACATTTTGTTCCATATCAAAGATGTCTGGTCCATTGAATAACTAGCCAAGTTTTTAGCAGCAGCAGATAAAATTAGGAGGAAAATAAAAATTAGTATAAAAGGAGTCAGGTTCTCTGCCTTTTAGATATATTTATAAGATCATACTACATACTGTAACATACTATGTATTTAAATATTGATATTGCTGTATTTGTATTATTTTTAAAATTTGTACGTGTCATTGTAAGGCTTATTAGCCACACAATAAACCTTTGAAGGACAAGTTTCTACTCATGCCCTCTCTTTGCTAAGTTTATGTTTCTGGTAAACAGGTCCTCACTGCTCACTTTGTTTATTCCCCCTTAAAGGAGATAGGAAATTATTTTTACATAGTTAATTGCCCTTCCATCTTCCTTTCCATGCCAGTTACGTATTCTGACATGCTCTGATGATTTTTTGATAAATAAATAACCCAGCTTTGGGGTGCCCTCAGACCTACATAGAGTTCCACTCTTCTCACCAGCTACTGCACTTGATTATCATATTTCTAAAACATTCTATGACATCACAAACTCCCATTCCATGCTATTCATCTGAATGGTCTGGAACAGGAGTTTGTGATGTCATAAAATATCCAGGCAGTATAAAAAGACACAACAGCAACTGCTGAGGAGAGAGGTTTTCAGGGTAATTACAAAGGCAACAAAATTAGATTATTAATTTAACAAAAAAGGTCAAAAACAGATCAGAATACTGGGTAACCAATAAAAGAACAACTGGAGGGGATCTAGAGGTGTAAAAACGGTTTCCTATCACCTTTAAGAACTTATACATTTCTGTCATGTCACCCCTTTCCCTTCTGGTGCGTACATGTTTAGGTTCACCAGCCATTCCTCATATGATCTGCCCTGCTGGCCCTGAATTTTCTTGGTGACCCTACGCTGCACCATCTCCAGCCTATTCCTGTCCTTCCTCAGGTGTGGGCTCCACAACTGGGCACAGTACTCCAGCTAGAGCCTCACAAAGGATCTGTATGGGGGCAATTTCACCTTCCTCCTCCTCCTCCTCCTCCTCCTCCTACTACTACTACTGAATCCTCTCCATATGCATCCCAGCATTCTAGCTGGCTTGCTGTATGCTTTGTTGCACTGGCCTGAGGATTTGAGAGTGTCACTGATGATAACCTTCAGGTCCCTTTCCTTTGTTCTTGTGGCTAATCAAATTCCCCCCTTCCCGATACAGTACTCTGTGCATAGTTTATGTTTTCCCATGTCAGCACTTTGCATTTTTTGAAATTGAACTTCAACTGCCTAACTTTGTACCACCCCTCCAATTTCTCCAAATCCCTTTTCAATTAAATTACTCATCCTCACTGTCACCCTGTCACAGGGTTTTGTGTCATCTGCAAAGAGACACATTCTACCCTGGATACCCCCCCCCCCCAATGTGGCTAATGAACACATTGATCGGGACAGATTCCAGGACCTATACCTGTGCCTACCCACTTGTGACCTCCCTGTGCTGGGACTTAATCTCATTTATTACTACCTTCTGCTTCTTTCCTTTACCTTTTTCTGTTCCCAATCTACTTTTTGAGACCCTCCCCACTCACAGATCTTCCAGTTCCTTTAGCAGCCTCATGTGTTACACCAAATGGAAGGTCTTACTAAAGTCAAAATAGTACACATCAACAGCTTGCCCCTTATCTACTACCCTTGTGATCCAGATAAAGAGGAATGCATCTGCATGATCTTCCTGTCATGAACCCATGGTGCTTACAGTGCGGCAACCTTTTGGCTTTCAGAGATTCATTTTCTTCTTGATAAGGGTCTCCATCAGCTTAACTGCAATTGAGGTAAGACTGACCTTCCTGTAGTTACTTGGGTCTTCCCTGTCAACCCCCCCTTCCCTTGTAGCAGAACCACATCCACAGACCTCCAGTCCTCCAGTACATCTTCTGTTTCCAGGGAACATCTAAATAGACTTGCCTGGGGTTCTGCTAGTTCTGGTCTCATTTCCTTGAGCACCCTTGGGTGTAAACCATCAGGTCCCCATGCCTTGTCCACTCTAAAGGATGCTAGCTAGCCCTTTCCTCACTCTGTCAACCATGATGTCTGTCTGGCCATGAAATTTACTATGCCAGGTGAGCAGAAGAATACAGTATCCCTCTTTTAAGCAGCGACATAAAACAATAACAGCATCTGAATGGAACAAAACAGAATACAGCAACAACTGCAGAAGTGCTGTCATTCGTTAAATAATTCAGCTGAAGTAATTAAATTGTGAGCAACAAGGCACCAGGCAAAGGACTATATATATATATTTGCTGAACTTATTCCTCACTATAGCACTTTGGGATTGTAAATTCCTAACCTCTGCCATTCTGAATGTAAATTAAATACAGTCATTATCTCATGGTACATGACAGCTAGATGTAAAACTCTGGCACCAGAAAATATAAAAATTACTCTACCAGAAAATGAAGAGAAGAAACCCAAACGCCCTCTTCATTTAACTTTCTGCTCACAGCTGGGATTATTTTGTTAAAAGAACTGTGTTGAGCTTGTTTGTCATTTTCCCCAGTAGAAGCTGTTTTTAAGTACAGGTTACAGTTCTGTTACCATTTCATCTCTACAGGCTTTTTACTTATTCTAGTAGGGGGTTTCTGATTTACACATAGGTGATAAGGACAATTTTAACACTTTATGATGTCTTTGCCCAGCTCTCCCACTGGTAGTATAATGCATCCATGTTCTACAATAGAACTCTGGGTGGGATATTCAAACTGCGCCATTCATAGGGGCAAGCCCTTGAAACTG